>OZ007593.1:169294367-170609867 GCA_963931845.1 Maratus michaelseni | reverse complement strand
TTTAAGGATTTAAAATGAAAATTGTGATAGCCATGTAAATGAAAGTAATGCGATTACTTTGCTTCATAAAAATCTAACACGAAAAAAAGCTGGTAGACGTTTACCTTTCGCACTCGTCGACCTAACCGTTCGGAATTTTGTTTAAACTTCTCTCGAGTTCGTCGACCTAACCGTTTAGAGTTTTCGTCGAAATCCGGATATATATTAACTTACAATAGTTAATTTTTTTAAGGGAAGTTTAAATAACATATTTCCCAAAGTGTCTTAGAAAAATTTCAGAATTTATACACACATAAGAACCTCACCTATAGGTGCAAGGTTCTGATTTTAAAGCTACTAGACGTTGAAATTTAAACTTCTTGCGCTCGTCAACCTAACCGTTCGGAATTTTCTTTGAACCTTGTGGCAATACGAGTTAGGATCCCTTAGAAAGACCTACATGAAGACACTTATCCCTAACGTAGATAATCAACCCTATATTTAACTAACCAGTTACAACACACTAGTATACCTGTAAAAGAAAAATAATACCTACAAAAGGAAAAAATAATATCTGTAAAAGAACAATAATACCTACAAAAGGAAAAAATAATATCTGTAAAAGAAAAATAATACCTATAAAATAAAAAATAATACCTGTAAAAGAAATATTTTTTTTTAAAGTTTGAAAAAACAGAGATACAAATTTTTTTTTAATTCGAACCTTGTGTCAATATGAGTTAGGATCCCTTAGAAAGACCTACATAGAGACACTTATCCCTAACGTAGATAATCAACCCTATATTTAACTAACCAGTTACAACATACAAGACATAATCGTTACATTCAGTTAATAAGTGATTTCACAAGTAAAATATTAGATATAAAAACATGCAATATGATATATGCAACACACAAAACAATTTTAAAGATTTTTTCCCCTTCATGTGAACAATTTTTAACAAGAATTTAGCAATAATTTAACTTGAGAGCAGGTATTTTGCTTAGAGTTATACGATTATAATAAATTTTAACCCTATTTTACTTAATACAACCAACATTTAAAAAAAGAGAAAGATATCTAGTTTTTTTAACGTCACATATTTGAATTATTAACCTATTTTAGTTAAAAGTATGATACTTAAGTGATTTTATTTGAAAAATCAATTCAACATTTTAAAAGCAGTCGAAAGATTTTCACTTTTGAAAAATAACTAACAGAATTTTATTTTAATTTTTTAAAGCAGTAGGTAGATGACACTAACTTTAAATTTACTTTTAATAGATCACTTTAAATAAAATTTACCTTTTTTTTTATTATTATTAAAGAAATAATAAACTACTTACGCATTATTATGCTGCATTTTAACATAACTGAAATACTACAACCTTTCTGCTGACATGTGGTCACAGAGGAAATCTTTTCATATAGAAGGCAAAGTAAGATAATGAATTAATAAACATGATTCGTTATGCATATTTTAAAACAGGAAATTATTTAAGACGTGTGATTAGGACCATTTTACATGGTATTACAGAATAAATCTTTTCATAGGATGCAAGATAAGATAATATCACATAAGGAATTGATAAACACGATTCGTTATGCATATGTTTAAACAGGAAATTTGTTTGACAGATAACATTACTTTATTTATATGAAGTGACCAAATAGACATTTTGCTAATATAATTAATTTAATTTCGAATTTGAAAATAGTATTGACAGAACATTCAAATTTTACTTTTGCACAATATTTAAATAAGGGAAATTGTACAAATTATTTAAAAAAATTTAATTAGCGAAGTTAGAAAATGTTGTACACGAACCCACTCATTTAGGAAAATACGTTACGATTAAAACTTTTAGAAAACATTTCAAAGTATTGTAAACTTTATCGAATAAAGAAAAATACGTTACGATTGATACACTTTTTTTTAATACATTTCAAAGTTTTATAAACTTTACCGAAAAAAACTTTTTGCATGTGACTTTTTTTAACCAATAAAATGCTAGTATTTTGAAACAAGCGCCCCCTACGTGAGAATGTTATTTTACGAACAAAGTGTTTAATGCTAAACAATACATTGTGATTGATGTAAAAGGTTGTGATTTTCGTCTAAGTATTAAAGTTGATATGGAACGAGTCATGCAGTCTTGTGAAGGTGATAAAACCATGTCACCTAAAGCAATTAAAAAGGTACCCTATTTCTGCAAATCGTGTAACAAAACACTTACTCGAAAAGTTAACTTAGTGTTTTTTATGAAAAGTAATTTAAAGGAAAAGTGTTTTCGCTGTGAGGTGTGTGGTGAAGTTTTTTCGCGAAAGAGTGATTTACATATTCACGAACAGATTCACAAATCGCCCAATCAATTCAAGTGTAGTGATTGCAACGAACTGTTTTCAAGAAAGACAGACTTATTGAAAGATAAGAAAACTCACAACTTAGGAAAACAACATTCATGTACAAAGTGTTGTGAAATATTTAATTGTGAATTGGATTTTTTACAACATTGTGTTACTTTTCATAAAGTTTTACTTAATATTGCGAAATCACCTTGTTTAAAAGATTTGTTATTTGAACTGATAGTGAAGCTTATAGATTAGTTCGAACTTCTAGTGAATTAAAAGACAAAAGGATATGCAAAATATGTAAAGTGGAATTAACAGATCAAAACGTGCATGTATATGTTGAGAATGCCTTTTTCAAGTTGTTTAACTGATTTTAAGATTTCACTGAACGAGTGTTTTATTGGTCATTACAAAAATTTTGAAATTAGAATTGTATACATCTTATTTGATGTGTGTTATTTTAAATGATGAATAAAATAGTTTGAATGCGAAAAAAGTGTTTTCTTTAACCTACACTGTTAAAACTGATGTTGTGTATTTTGAATGACTTAGACAAAATGTTAATTTAAAAAAAGATTTTAACATGAGATAAGAGTTTTACAATAAAAATTGACTCATCTAAAATTTTTTCAAGATAGTCTGTCATCGATTCCTACCTAAACTTGTTACCAGCTTGCTACATGCATGTTTGAGTGACTCATTTTTACCTGTGTCGAACTGTCTGTTGGGAAAATGATTGCCATATTTAACACGTGTAGACGATTTTTACCCGGAAGCTGTTTGAACTATCAAATTTCAGATATCACCCATTTTTGTACAACATTTAAATATTTTAATGTATTTTCACTTGTATATTGGATTATCAACTTCATATCGGAACATGGAAGATAGAAAAATAATAACTTTACACTTAGACAATATTTGAATCTAAGAAAAATAGACTTAACACATTGTTAGAGGTTTTGGAAAAATATATAGTTGGTTAAAAATTTTAGAAAATAAACATTTCGATAAATGAAAAAAATTAAATTTTGGTAAACTTTACACCTAGTCAATAATTCAAACTAAGCAAAAAATAACTTAACGAATTTTAGAGTTTCAAAATATATGAGTAAACATATTTATGTAAAAATTTACACATAGACAATATTTCAAACTAGGAAAAAATAATAACTTTACACTTAGACAATATTTTAAACTAAGGAAAAATTAGACATAACACATTGTTAGAGTTTTTTTTAAAACTATCTAGTTGGTTATAAATTTTAGAAAATTAGCAACAAATAAACATTTCATTAGATTGACAAGAGAAAATAATTAAATTTAAGTAAACTTTACACTTAGACAATGTTTCAAACTAAGAAAAATAATAACTTTACACTTATACAATATTTTCAACTAAGGAAAATTAATAACTTACACATTGTTAAAGTTTTTTTTTTTTTTTTTTTTTTTTTAACAACACAACATTTTCAAAGCAGTAGAAATAGTATACCCGTAAAAAATTCAACTTAGTGGAATTTAATAGTGAAATTTTTTAATCTCACTCATTTAAAAAATAAAACTTTATAAATTTTTCACTTTTTTAAAATAAGCAACTGTTAAACATTTTGAATGTCTTAGACAAAGTAGGAATAAATTTGTTGAAATTATATAAAACATGAAAAATTTCATAACTTTTAAAGGAAATTTTATTTATGGTGAAATAAACTCGAGGTATTTATTATATGTTACTTAAACTACAAGAGAATTGATTGAAAATGTGCTACTTTTAATCACTCACAAGATAAGACATGATGTTAGGAATTATAGATGGGTTTTTCTCCCACACATTTCGTCACTGATAACATATTTAATGATCAAGTCATAAAATCATAGTTTAGGGTAGGTTTTTAAGCACAAAGTTTAGTTGAGATTTAAGATATTTGAGAAATATAAACTACAACTTTGACTACTTTTTGAAATTTTCCCCTACATAAGAAAAAGAACATAGAAAAATAAAATGAAAAGTCGTATTTGAATGGAATCGAATTATTATCCTTTCGGTTAACAGCTGAATGCGTTGGCAATTACACCACAAAGGTACTGATTGAATATATTGGGTTTCTTTTTTAACTTGTTTGCAGGCGGAGCCAGCAGGGATTTTTTTTTTTTTTTTTTTTTTTTTTTTTTTTTTTTTTGCTATAAGAGTTGGTCCTATAAAAAACTTGTCAATATAAAAGTTTTAGATAATATTAAGAGGATTTATAATAAATTTAAGCGGATTCGATATCTTGTGAATTGACGAAGTTATGAATTTTTTTTCTTCTAAAAACCCCCTCCCCCCCCCTTTTGGCCATTTTTAATTATATCAAAAATTCTAAATTGTATGATAAATAATACACAAAACTGTTAAACCCTTTTAAGGCAAAGTATTTCAGTTGCAAACATGCTGGAAACTTTTTTTTCCCCATTGAAATCAGAATTTGTCAAATAAATTCATTTAAAAATAAATATTCACTATTTTTTTTTCGTTCCTGTATACATCATCAAATCTAGGGTTGGGCAATTTGCCGGCAAAATGGCAAAAAAAACTATAAAATGTATATACACAATGTATATACATACAGGCTTGAAGCAAATATAGAAAAATAAAAATATTTTGTGGACAAAAATCTGTGACGCCAGATGAAACTAATCTGTTATATTTTTTCTTTTTTAATATCATGAAGTATAATCATTTATTGATATAATTTTCATTTTAAATAACGAAAGAACTTGAAACCGGCATGTTTCTTTTCTTTTTTTTACATGCGACATATTGAAGAATTTCACGTTTATTTCCTGCTACCAATTGACAAATTTCACGATTGTTTACCTGCGATCGATTGAAGATATTTTCCTGCTACCAATTGACAAATTTTGCTTTTTTCTTGGCGACCGATAAGCGAATTTCTCAATTTTTTCCCCCGCAGCTTACAAGTGAAACCGACATGTTTCATTTTCTTTTCTTTCTTTTTTTTTTTACATGTGACATATTGAAGAATTTCACGTTTATTTCTTGTAACCAACTGACGAATTTCCCGATTGTTTTCCTGCGATCGATTGAAGAAATTTGTGATATTTTCCTGCTACCAATTGACAAATTTTGCCTTTTCTTGGCGACTGATAAACGAATTTCTCAATTTTTTTCATGCATTTTACAGGTGAAACTCACATGCTTCTTTTCCTTTTCCTTTTTTTTTTTTTTTTTTTTTTTTTTTTTACATGCGATTGTGGACAAATTTCACGATTGTTTTCACGACGGATCGGCAAATTTTGTTATTTACCTGCAATAGCTTGACAAAATTTATAATTTTATCCTACGGAATGCAAATATTGTGAATTTTTTTCTCGCAACTGACTGACACAGGATCTTGCAATATTTTCCCGCAACCTATAGACGAATTTTGCGATATTCTGCACCTGATAGCAGAATTTCGGATTTTTTCCTACGACTGACTGAAGAGAATCACGATTTTATCCTGTAACTGACTGATGAATTTTGAGATTGTTTTCCCACGATCGATTGACAAAACTCACATTTTCCTGCAATTGATTGGCGATTTTTCCAATTTTTTTCCACGTCTTGCAGGCAAAACTCGCAGGTATTTTTTCAAGTGATCATAGACGAATTTTGCTATTTTTCTCCTGTGATCGACTGAAGAATTTTGCTATTTTTCCCGGAACCGACTGAACAATTTTGCAATTTTTTTCTTCACGCAAACAATTGACAAGTTTTGCAATATTTTCATGCGACCGATTGATGAATTTTATGATATTTTCCCGCAACCTTTTGGTGAACTTCATGACAGCAAATTTTTGCAAACCCAAAATAATCAGGGCACATTTCCAGGTATATAAAAACGGGCAGGGCACATTTACAACTATAAAAAAAAAAATGGGCAGAGCGCTGCACCCTCTCGAAAACGTCTAGGGGAAACACTATAACAGTTGACTTTCTTGTTACTTTTAAAAATCAGCAAATAAATAATGTAAAAGCAATCTCTGTTATTTAAATATGATTGTGTTTCTTAATTTTTCTGAGTTTTTTTTTATATTTTGACAGTTAAAAGTTATCTAGGGTTTTAAAAATATTTTAAAAAACATTTTCTTTAGATATTCGGCAGTATGACCAAATACTACATACTGAATATTCAGTGCATCCCTAATGGTTAATACACGAGTACCAAAAGATTAGTATCAAAGTGATTTGAAAAAATAGACTCAAGCATAAATATCATATAATACACAATTCAAATATATATATATATATATATATATATCTTTTACTGGGTATGTAAAAAAAAAATTGTGTCGAAACACAAGTTAAACAATGACAACAAATGAAGAAAAAAATTTAAAATTAATACATATAGGATCAGAATTTTAATTATTATACAATGTTCACTCTAGAAAGAAAAGAGCAGGTTGATAGCCAATAATAACAGCACAAATGAAGCAGAAAACAGTCATTGTTCAGTGTAAAAGGGCATTACTTCAAGAAAAAAAAATTAGTGTTGAGTAACGATAAAAAAAAGGGGGAATAGACGAGCTACTGTCACGCACTGAAGTTTGGTGTGCTTTCCAAGCCCATGCCAAACCAATAATACAAGCATAATAGGCAGGTTACCATTAAAGGAAAAAATCCCCTAAGTTTGGCAACTATTTCCCTTTTTATAACTGATTAAAGAAATAAACTGTGCGAGTGCAAGACAACATAGCTAAAAATAGTACAACATTTATTTAATAATCTCCTGTGTTTTTCGTAAAGAAATTAGGAAGGTCTATGATTTTTGCAAGCTTTCAGATACATTAATTTAGAAATACTCTAGTATTGGGAAAGATTTTAACAAGAGACCTCTGGATACAATTAAGGATGCATTTTGATATATTTTAAAAAGGGTAGGGTGCATTTTGCCAAATTTAGAGCAGGTAAGATGCTGCACCCTTAAATAATGGTATAGAAGGAACACTGAATTATAAATAAATACAAAAAAAAAGTAATTTTTTAAACAATAAGAATTACATTATTTATAGTATTAGTTTTAGTCTTAGCAAAATTTTATGTATAGTTATTTTAGTGTAAGTCTAAAATGTATGATAAATAATACACGAAACTGTTAACCCCTTTTAAGGGCAAAGTATTTCAGTTACAAGTTGAAAACTTTTTTTTTTCACACATTGAAATCTGAATTTGTCAAAAAAATTCATTTAAAAATGAATCGCTAATCGAATAATTCGCTATTTTTTTCGTTCATGTACATCATAAAATCTAAATATTATTCGAAAGTTCTGATAAATATTATGGTTTAGTGAATAAATAATCTAACACTGGCGTTCGAAGGATTCAGAATATCTAAGCGTATAATGGTGATAAACAAAACAATATGTAGTTCATTAACACTCAATTACTACTAAAAACAATTACATTATTGCTTTCGTTGTACCTGTGAGATAATTTCTGCATTTATACAATTTATATAGCGACATTTCGGATGTATTTTTCCTTTTAAACACAATATATATATATATATATATATATATATATGACTGATGAAACTTATCGTAACATTAAGCCTAAATCTTGTATATAGGTAAGATACAAGAATTTAGTAATTAAGTGTTATATAAACTACACAGGAAAGTAAATAAAGAAATGAATAACTTACCTTTTACGCAAATTGTAAGTGTAATTACAAAACTTCAGTTGCATAACATAAACAAGAGCGCGGAAGAGAGTGCCTTCGAACGCCCTTCGACTTTCGTTCTCGCATGCGCGCAGTTGCATTGAAGTCGAAGTACTTTCTCCATAAGATGAGCATAATTCGTGTTATTCGCAAATCCATTGGATGAATCGAAAAGTATTTCCAATGGAGGTCGGAAAAAGCATTTCACTTAGACGTCGAAAGGGTGATAGATATAATACGGCTATTGCAGGTCATAGACGTCTAATAGATATCTAAATGAGAAATGGCTTATAGACATCTATTTGTTTAATGCAATGCACATCTAAAAGATGTTATGGACGTTATAGACGTATTTAGACTATAAATCGACATCTTATAGATAGAGTGTGCTGTCTGGGAAGTCACGAGTTAAAATTTGAAATGACTTATAGTTTAATTAGAATTTAGATGTGAACCTTTTAAAATGAAATAAGTTTTTTTGTATCGCCCTCTATCGGTGGGTAATAGAATTAAGAGATAATTAAAAGTTTTAACTTCAATTCGAACCCACAACAAAAATTATTTTTCGGTTTTATAATTTAGGGTAGGTTTAACTGAGCAAGCCATGAAATTACAGTATTTATAGACGATTTAATTAAAAATAAAATATTTTTAAATAAGAATATTTAAGAATTTTTAAAGTATTTTAATTTAAATTTATAAATTAAAAATATTTTACTAAGTTTAAAAAACATGGTGAATCGTTTGTCGAATCTTGTAACCTTGTAAGTGTGTGTTTGCATATAAGTTTTTTTTTTTTAATAACAAAAATATGTGAACTATTCTAACTTTTTCTTATATCATTCGTTCAGATATAATGCTTTACATTTTAAAATAATATGTAAAGACATGTAATTAGACGGTATAACCTATGGTTGCATTTTCGTTTAACACTGATTTTAACGATATTGCAGGTTCTTATCATGGGACTAAACGAGTTAGCTATAAGTAATATTATTTTTACAAAACTTGTATGTACAGGGTGTTTACAATAATTATTATTAGTGCTAAAATGTTACAAAATTTGGGGAATTTAATATTATTTTTACAAAACTTGTATGCACAGGGTGTTTACAATATTTATTATTAGTGCTAAAATGTTACAAAATTTTGGGAATTTATCCTAAACTTCGATTTAAAATCGGGCTTTACCATATTTTTGAACGAAAGTGACTTAGTAAATGGGTTAGAAAAATAAGAATTTGATATAATTCATAAATAAATAATATTTTTATCAAAGTTTAAGTAAGCTGGGACATAACTTTTATATTAAAGTGATCGACATAAAGTACATTCAAGCTATGACAAAAGACCTGAGATAGTTGACATCAGGCAAGTCCAAACAGTTAAAGCAAGAGATGAGTCAGCAAAACAGGCGTGCAGCACATAAACAAGTCTGGACAAGCGAGTGATAAGTGAACAAGAGAAGGCAAACGGCTTATAACAAGGTACAGGTAAACAACACCAACTGAATGCACGTGGGTTTAATTTTAACCTTGTTCTTATCGCAAACCGGAAACTACGTCACAAACCGGAAGACTAGTAGCGCCTCTAGCGGCTATTGCAGCGCCCCCTAGCAAAGCTAATGCAGAAAGATTAGTTAAGTGAAAGCAAGTACAAGACATTGACGTGTTTTTTTGGTAAGTATTTAATTCTGTTTTGTTTCTGAAAGGTAATCGAGCTGTATAAAAATTAGCAAAGAATTTAAAATCGAACTCAAGTTAGTTTAAAAGTGTATGTTTTTACTGCACATGTGCAGATAGTTGATATGCACCAGTTGGTTACAAGGATAAACAGTTAGATTATAGCCTCTCAATAATTAAAATTAAAAAGTTAATTTTGATTTACTTAAAGATTTTTAAACTTTTTGTAAACTTTAAATTTTTTAAAACTATATTTTTGTTAACTTTTTTAACAAAATTTTTTATTAAATTAATTATATTAGCAAAATGTCTATTTGGCCACTTCATATAAATAAAGTAATCTTATCTGTCAAACAAATTTCCTGTTTAAACATATGCATAACGAATCGTGTTTATCAATTCCTTATGTGATATTATCTTATCTTGCATCCTATGAAAAGATTTATTCTGTAATACCATGTAAAATGGTCCTAATCACACGTCTTAAATAATTTCCTGTTTCAAAATATGCATAACGAATCATGTTTATTAATTCATTATCTTACTTTGCCTTCTATATGAAAAGATTTCCTCTGTGACCACATGTCAGCAGAAAGGTTGTAGTATTTCAGTTATGTTAAAATGCAGCATAATAATGTGTAAGTAGTTTATATTTCTTTAATAATAATTAAAAAAAGGTAAATTTTATTTAAAGTGATCTATTAAAAGTTAATTTAAAGTTAGTGTCATCTACCTACTGCTTTAAAAAATACCTACTGCTTTAAAATAAAATTCTGTTAGTTATTTTTCAAAAGTGAAAATCTTTCGACTGCTTTTAAAATGTTGAATTGATTTTTCAAATAAAATCACTTAAGTATCATACTTTTAACTAAAATAGGTTAATAATTCAAATATGTGACGTTAAAAAAACTAGATGTCTTTCTCTTTTTTTAAATGTTGGTTGTATTAAGTAAAATAGGGTTAAAATTTATTATAATCGTATAACTCTAAACAAAATAACTGCTCTCAAGTTAAATTATTGCTAAATTCTTGTTAAAAATTGTTCACATGAAGGGGAAAAAATCTTTAAAATTGTTTTGTGTGTTGTATATATCATATTGCATGTTTTTATATCTAATATTTTACTTGTGAAATCACTTATTAACTGAATGTAACGATTATGTATTGTATGTTGTAACTGGTTAGTTAAATATAGGGTTGATTATCTACGTTAGGGATAAGTGTCTCTATGTAGGTCTTTCTAAGGGATCCTAACTCATATTGACACAAGGTTCGAATTAAAAAAAAATTTGTATCTCTGTTTTTTCAAACTTTAAAAAAAAATATTTCTTTTACAGGTATTATTTTTTATTTTATAGGTATTATTTTTCTTTTACAGATATTATTTTTTCCTTTTGTAGGTATTATTGTTCTTTTACAGATATTATTTTTTCCTTTTGTAGGTATTATTTTTCTTTTACAGGTATACTAGTGTGTTGTAACTGGTTAGTTAAATATAGAGTTGATTATCTACGTTAGGGGTAAGTGTCTTCATGTAGGTCTTGCTAAGGGATCCTAACTCGTATTGACACAAGGTTCAAAGAAAATTCCGAACGGTTAGGTTGACGAGCGCAAGAAGTTTAAATTTCAACGTCTAGTAGCTTTAAAATCAGAACCTTGCACCTATAGGTAAGGTTCTTATGTGTGTATAAATTCTGAAATTTTTCTAAGACACTTTGGGAAATATGTTATTTAAACTTCCCTTAAAAAAATTAACTATTGTAAGTTAATATATATCCGGATTTCGACGAAAACTCTAAACGGTTAGGTCGACGAACTCGAGAGAAGTTTAAACAAAATTCCGAACGGTTAGGTCGACGAGTGCGAAAGGTAAACGTCTACCAGCTTTTTTTCGTGTTAGATTTTTATGAAGCAAAGTAATCGCATTACTTTCATTTACATGGCTATCACAATTTTCATTTTAAATTCTTAAAAATTTAACCATTACATCTATTTTAATCTTTTTTCAGTTAATACTTAAAGAATATTTTTTTATATTAAACTTTTATAAAGTCAAAAATAATGAGTTCGAAGAAAATTGCGAACAGTTAGGTCAACGAGCGCGAATGGTAGCACATAAATATTTCTTTTACAGGTATTATTTTTTACAACAGGGTTCCTACCCCTCAACTCCACTCGACTGAAAGCACTGTTGACATTCTGTTACTAAAAATTTAACCCTCACATCTATTTTAATCTCATTCACATTTAAGTTAATGTTTAAAGGGAAAAAAATTGTACATTCTGTTAAAATTATTATTTTTTATAGCTGGGTTCCTACCCCTCAACTCCACTCGACTAAAAGCCCTGTTGGCATTCTGTTATTTTTTAAAGCAGGCTTCCTACCCCTCTACTCCACTAGCACTGTTGACATTCTGTTACTAAAATTTTAACCCTCACATCTATTTTAATCTCATTCACATTTAAGTTAGTTTAAAGGGAAAAAAAATTGTACATTCTCTTAAAATTATTATTTTTTACAGCAGGGTTCCTACCCCTCAACTCCACTCGACTAAAAGCCCTGTTGGCATTCTGTTATTTTTTAAAGCAGGCTTCCTACCCCTCTACTCCACTAGCACTGTTGACATTCCGGTTCTAAAAATTTAACCCTCACATCTATTTTAATCTCATTCACATTTAAGTTAATGTTTAAAGGGAAAAAAATTTGTGCATTCAATTACTTTAAAGAATTACAGCAGGGTTCCTACCCCTCAACTCCACTCGACTAAAAGCACTGTTGGCATTCTGTTATTTTTAAAGCAGGCTTCCTAACCCTCAACTCTACTAGCACTGTTGACATTCTGTTGCTTTAACATTTCCCTCCAACCATAAGAAACTTTTATGGGAAAAAAAAAAAAAAAATTCCCACCGAAAATTTTCCCCCAGAAAGAATCTGATTAAAACCCTTTATTTTCCCACAAAAATTAAGCCCCCTACTCTTTCAGTGCACCTCTTCTAGAAGACCCCCTAAAAATAAGCCCCACCCCCTCTCTCCCTTATCGCATTCACTTCCGGTTCACTTCCTGTCTCTTATCTTCCACCACTTCCGATCGCACTTCCGCTTCCACTGCCAGGATCACTTCCGGTCCCACCTCCACCACAATCATTGATCCTGCTGACGTGAAACTCTTGTTCTTCTACTACTCACCTGTTTTGTTTATAAGAAATTCTGCTTGTCCCTCCCCGTGCAGGAGGCAAGTGCAAGAAGACAATATTACTATTGAATGCACTATGCAACAAAAAGCTATTAACAAATACTTTTAAATAGTAACTATTTATTTTAAATATTAGATGATATAAAGTTATTTCATATATAACGGATATACTTTATTGACTTCTTCTCTTCATTTGAATCAGTAAAGTATACGAATAATAAATGTAAAACCATATCTGCATATCACTGTAAATATATAAAAAGAATAACAAAGAAAAAATTTTAAAAATATAGAGATTTTAGACATTGATAGCGATATTATTGGCTGGGTCGATGAATGATAACGTATGATATCGTAAGGGCGGGAGGGGATCCAACATTACCAAAAAGTTGATGTCGTTATATATGTACAGCCTATAACATTTGAAACAGAAACAAAATGTCGCATTTGAAACAGAAACAAAATGGTGCGTTTTCTTGGTTTGACTTCGCACTATTTATTTTCTTTCCTTTTCAGAAAGTAGCTAGAAAGATTCGCCACGGAAACAGAATTTAATGAAATACAAAGTCGACCCCTCGTCTGGGTCAGTTTTTTACAAAAATTACGAAAAATTACCGGCCGATTTTTATAAAAATTGGATTTTTGGATGCAGAAAATTTTTCTACATATGTGTAGTGAGTTTTAAATCGAAACCTCAAATACTTTTCTTAATATTCTCAAATTTGTGAAAATTAGCAAATTCCATCGTCTGCTATATCATATCCCAAGCACGTGTTTTATTTTTTTTCGCCGTTTTGAGATAAAAACATCTCATTTTAGGGAGATTTTTAATGAGTTTTTAATTAATGACTCGGGTAATTATGGACCGATTTTTATTAAATTTAAAATAATGGATAGAGGACAAAATTTAGTATATTGGGATAAAAAAATTGAAGCCGTATTCTTTTTATTAATGTAGAAATTATTTTCGTAATGTAAAAAAACGCTAAAAATCTCATAAAAAATTAAATAAAGAAAAATATTTTCAAAAATTCTAAAATCGGGCTTCGAGGTGCAAAACTACATACATAGAGTTAGTTACCTTCCTACCAAATTTTGTAGCTCTGCGTACAGCGATTTCTTCCGAACACGGTCGACAGACACACACACAGAGAGACAGACAAATTTCTTTTCTTATTATTATAGATTTTATACACTAGATAAGTTAAGTTTCATTAGATGCACATAAGAATCAAAAGTGTACAATCAGAATTGAAAATACAAGGCAAGTAAAAATTATGGAGTTTATCTGACCTTTTTCTCACAATAAAATACTTTCATCTGATACTTTCTTTATTGTTAACACTGGGACCCCTCTAATTTCGAGAGTGGTTCAACCTCTCAAAATAATTTCCTCGGGAAATAATCCAAAAATAATTTCCTCTGGCAACACTGAATAGTACGGATACTTGAGCAGCTAATGCTTGGGCGACTGTTAGGTGTTTTTGTCAAATGTTTCATTGACCATTGGCACGGCAAGACAGACATTTCTTACTGTTGGCCAAAATGGGACTCCACAATGGACATTAACCATGTCACATGAGCTGCGGGTATATAGAAATCAGGACCATTAAGCGTGAAGAATATCTTAATTCTGCTTCCCTGATATCCAATAAATAGTCTTTTTCTGAGAGTATATACCCACAGCTTCTTCCAATCAATGGTAATGTCCATTAGCCAACATTAGCCCAACAATTTTGGTATTACTGGGGAAGTTTGATGTCATCAAACTGATGACATCGCTCTCTAATTAAATTTAACATAAAATTAAACCTAAATAATCGGTTCCCAACTTATGCTTCGCGTGCACATTCCAGGTAGAGTGTCTTTATAAGATAGTGTTGGCCTAGGGTGCATGTTCAGATAGAAAGTTTTTTTTTCAAATTTTGTAAACCAACATTACAGAACATGGCAATGGTTGCCTGAAGCTCGGTTCTCGCAATTCTGTACTAATTTTCAACTGACGGTTCAACTCCATGTTGAGAAACCAAAGTCTAGCTATTTCAACCGGGAGTAACACCAATAACTATTCTTCATTAATTTGGGATGAAAAACTGCTCGACCGAAGATAACTCAACCTTGAGATGAAATAACATCAGCTCATTGACCAAAGCGATCACAGTGTCTAGTTATTACCTCGTCTAGCATAATTTTTGTCAGTTTCTTTACACTAATGAAACTGAAACGATGATTAAAAGTGCATAACTTGTCACGTTTAATTTATGTTACAAATAAAATCCTGAGCTTATTAAAAATAAATTTTAATATTTTTAATTTACTTATTGACGTAAAATTAATATTTTTTCCAACATCCATTTTGTTCGTTCACAAACTTTGACCCAAAGATTTCAAATACGGATACAGTTGTAAGATATACAGTTCATTTTTACAAAATTTTTTGTTACAGTAAAATTATTAAAAAGCAATTATTTCGTAGTATATAGCGATATTTTTATTGCTTATTCTATAAATTTAACTTAAAAATATTATAATAAGGTTGGCAATAATAAGTAGGATAACACTAAATAACTAGTTAGGTTTATGTTTTCTTTCTAAACAATAGTATACATAAAGACATTTTCATATAACGTAAATGCAACTATAGTGAGCCATATACTAGTCATGAGACACTAATTTTTAAAGCATAAAAACAAGCTCCAAAACACATTTCTAGAAAATGACTGAAATACATTCTGATTGACTAATACTGTTCATTGACTAAAACTGTCCATAAACTGTTTGGAATAATTGTTTTTTTTTTTTAAGATATAAGTTTTAATTTAAAATATTGTTTATTTAATATTCTGTTTTAATTTGCATTAAACTGCCATAGATATACTTTATTACACTCTAAATAATTTTTTAGATAAGCCAAAAACTTAAAAAATGAGTGGCATATTAATTTTGAGGGCTGCCTCGCTTCTTGGTCACTATTTCTTAACCAGTACCAACAGCGGGCATGGTGGTCCCCTCCTGGTACACATTCCAAAAGTAAAAAATTATGTTTAATTTATTTGAATTATGTTTGGGGGTTCTAAGCCTTTGTATGTAATTTATTAGTTTTTTTTTTATTATTATTCCTTTCCCGTGAGTACCAATAGTGGGCCAGTGTTCTATATTGCTGTACAAGAGGTCCACTTCTTGAGCAGTGAAATGTTTAACTTCACTAAGCTGATGACATGTGGTTGTTAAAACAATAAATTAATAGCTGAAATAGTTTATCCTTCAAAGTTGGTTGATTGAATGTTTGATTACACTTTTATACAGTTTTAAATGAATTAACTTGAATTATTTGTAATACGAAATAATAATATAACTTGTATTATTTATTAACGCATATTAGTTTTTCGCAAAATTAAAACTTTTTCCCTCATTATAATTTAGTTTCTTTGTATTCTATTCATGTCCAAAAAATATCAGAATATTAAATAGTTAATCAATTTTTCTATGTTCAGAAAAATACAATTTAAATCATATTCAATAATAAGCGTTTTCTGTAATGGGTTCTGCTGTAAGTACATAGACGCAAATTTACATGAGCACAAATAAAAAAACAATTACATGTCGACGTTTTTTTGCCCCTAAAAGGTATTTTTTTTTATAACAAATTTATGTTTAAAATACTACAAATCATTCTAATAGTTAAACTAACCATTTGAGGAGGGTGCAGGGGTCAAACTACAAAAATAAAAAACTTTTTATATTTTTCTTGCTAATAAAATATACTACAAATTAAATAAAATAAATTAAACCATGTTTTTCTATGATGAGTAAATATAACATCAGTAAATCTAACAATTTTTGTGACGTACTATCAGTTTTGCCTTGCCCGTAACTAAAACTTTAAGTCTATGTACCTCAGAATGGATTTTTCATAATTAGCCATGTTTAAAAGGATATATCTATGAAATATGCATGTTTTGTGGAAAGGATATGCATGTATTGGAACATCTTCTGTAAAGTTCATTTAATAGCTTATCAATTGAATTATGTTCATTATTAAGAATTAATGTAGAATATTATTACTGCCATCTTTAAATAAGAGATTCGGTCTTTTTTGTTACACCATCAGATAAATTATTTTTTTTTTCAAAGCTATATTATACTGATATATATATTTATACATTGATTTCAGAAACCTTGGAATCCGACTATATGTTTTAACTTTGGAGCCTGTTTTCTGAATTATGTAAAACAGTGTGTAGTTGAAGATGATCCAAAGTAAGTTTAAAGTAACAGTATTCCTGTTTTAAACATTTATAAAAAATATTTTTCTCTTGCAGTTAACAGATTTTAGGATCACTATCTCTCAGCCATGATAACATGTGCACATCAACTGAATTGCCACTCTTTTTATTATCATTATTATTATATATAAGTATAAGTACTAAATTTTACTTATCTTAACTTGTTGGGATGAAATAGATCGATGAACAATTAAGGTTAGGATTTTCTATTATCAGACCATCATAGAGAACCACCTGGAGCCTTGTAGAATATTATAATAAATTTTATAAAATAAAACTAGAGTGATCGTAATTAACATTAAGCAGATCTGGACGGACTAGTCAGAACCAGGTTAGAAAAAGCACGAGTTTATATCTAACCTGAGTTCCCAATTAAAATAAAAAAAACTTAATTAACATAATAGTACGCGTTGTGATTTTTAGTAATTAATCCACCTTAAAAGCACAGCATCGTCGCCTAAATAGTAAAACGTTTAAAAAGTTGCTGTTTAAATATGCTAAAACACCTATATTAAAAATAAATTACCACAAGAATGCTAAAGGGTAAGTCATTAAATTAAAACATAAACAATTTATTTACATTACACATATTTACAAAAACAATAAAAGAAATAGGAATAACATTAATTGTAATCACGATATTGTGCTACCATTTGTAGCTTAGCTATTGACTTGAAAATAACAAATATTTTATTATTTATGCTTACACATAGCATTAAGTAAAAATACATCATTTACCTTTTCTTTATTATTAATTATAATTATGATTTTAAAATAATCATTATTATAAATAATATAATACAATCACTTGTTAACTTTAAATTAATGTCCCATAATGCTTAAAGTGATTAAAAACAAAAACATAACACAGAATATTTAAAATACCTGTTTTTAATGTAGATATGTAGATAACATATGTTTCATGCACAACTACCGGTGACATCTTCAGATCTTAATGATAAATAAAAAATTCTCGCATATCTCTATAATAAAACCGTATGTCATGTGACTGTCCTCAACAGTTCCGGGATGCCGCTTCACTGTTTCATATGCCAGGCAGCCATTTTTATTCAAAATTATTTTTTCTAATAAAACTGCATAAAAGTTACATTTTTAGAAAGATCGTTCAAAATACATTAATATTTGAGAGATGACTTACGTTCAATTATGTATACATTCTGCAATAACTTCAGTTTCAATTAGGTTCGCTGTTCAAATTCTCTATCCATGAAAGTAAACAACAACAAAAAAAAAAAGATTTATTCGTTGTGAACGTTTAAAATATTAAACCATGAATTTTTGGACCGCTGCCTGGTGTAAAAAAAAATAATCAGCACCAGTGAGACAGTCAAAGTTTACCATAATTCTGTTCCATACAACTCAACTTCCTTCGGATCTTTTCTTGATGTAAGTTGAACTCCGTGGTTGAACTCATGTAATAATATTTAATGGATCAAATTTCGAAACAAATTGTCAGCTTTTATTTTTCGTGTGTATTAATTAGAAACGATATTTTAATTTTGAAATCAAATGTTTTGATTTATGATAATATTTCTTATTTATCTATTTTCTATTTTAAAGAAAAATGTGAACGTCATGTATTTTAAATTGGAACAGCTGTCACGGACGCACCAGGGTTGGCGGAATTTTTGTTTTGCACCATTTTGGCGAGAAAATCCCATTTTCAGGTACCTATTAGAGATTACTAAAACAGCATATACTTTTATTTTATTATGAAATAGTTTATTTTATATTAAAAACACACACACAATGATTAATTTATTATAAAGTGGGTTAAGCGGTTTTTGTCAAGAAAGATGAAATACATAACAACAAAAAATATGCGAAATGCCACCACGATCGCAAAAGTTCTTGATTTGTCTATTAGATTTTTCCGGTTTGGCGAAGGATTAAGGAAAAAAATAAATTATGAATAAAAATAATTTGTTACAATGCTTAACATACATTTAAGGGCGACCAAACTGGTCGCCAGTGGCGGCTAGTTTGAAAATAGTAAAACATATACCACGAGATCGCATGTCCAAAGTTAGTAGGTGCTTAATTTGGCTAAAACTGGGAAACGTGAAAAAAATTATTATTTATTTTTATTTTTATTGCTTTTCCATTTATCGATCATCGCGTGCCAAATTTTAGCAAATTCAAAGGAAACGGTTTCGTTACAAATGCAATCTTTTCGCAAATATATTTCTATAGATTCACGGATAATGGATGGGAAATAAGCTCTTGATTGAAAAATTATTTTACTGTTATTGAAATCTATCTGCAACTGCTCCTTACTCTCCTTACTATATTCAGATCAATAGCCTTGATTCTATGATTAAATTCACTTTGGAAATTGAACAAAATAACACAATCCCTTATTTGGATGTGCTGCTAATCAGAACCCACCATGGAATTGAACGTACGGTATATAGAAAACCAATAGCTAATCCATCCATTATTCCTAATAGCGCTCAAGCACCTTTTTCCTATAAAGTTTCTGCCTTTCGACATTTTATTAGAAGAGCTTTTAATGTCTGTACCCCTAATCAATTAAATGATGAAATAAATAAAATACGTGACATCGCAAGAAATAATGGATACAAAGACAGCACCATCAATAAATTAATAACAAGCATGGAGAATAATAAAAAGAAGAAAACCTTTAATGAACGAAACTCAAAAATATCAACTTTACAATATTTTCCAGGATTCTTTGAAAGATTAAAATATAAACTTAGAAAATTTAATATCTGTCTTATTGCAAAACCTTCCACAAAATTAAAAAACATAGTATGTAGAAAAACAGACCCACTAGAACCTAACCAACTTTCCGGTGTTTATGAAATCCCATTCACCAAGGCAGATGGAACAATACAGTACTATATAGGAATGACAAACAGAAAATTTAAAACAAGAATAAAAGAACATATGGCAGACATCAAACATGGCAGAAGAACCACCGCTTTATCCAGACAATATAGTAAGGAGCAGTTGCAGATAGATTTCAATAACAGTAAAATAATTTTTCAATCAAGAGCTTATTTCCCATCCATTATCCGTGAATCTATAGAAATATATTTGCGAAAAGATTGCATTTGTAACGAAACCGTTTCCTTTGAATTTGCTAAAATTTGGCACGCGATGATCGATAAATGGAAAAGCAATAAAAATAAAAATAAATAATAATTTTTTTCACGTTTCCCAGTTTTAGCCAAATTAAGCACCTACTAACTTTGGACATGCGATCTCGTGGTATATGTTTTACTATTTTCAAATATGCGAGAATTTTGTATTTATCATTAAGATCTGAAGATGTCACCGGTAGTTATGCATGAAACATATGTTATCTACATATCTACATTAAAAACAGGTATTTTAAATATTCTGTGTTATGTTTTTGTTTTTAATCACTTTAAGCATTATGGGACATTAATTTAATCATTATTAATTAAACTGGCATCCGTCAGGCCGAAATGTCGTAGTATTAAGTCGCATAAACTTAAATGATTACATTTTTAAAATATATTTCTTCTTTTCATGTTTACTGTTTAATAGTATAAAAGAAAGTTTGCAATAACAGCTGCAGAATATTCCTTTTCAAGTATATTTATTTAGCAACGCGACTATGTTAACGTTACTAAACGCGACATAAGTTGCTCCGTGTAACAATTCTTTTGAGCCAATGTCCACAGTAATTTTGACCAAATTAAACTCTGAGATTTGTGTATGGGGACAACGTATGCAACTGTTAAATACAACTGAGTTCGTGAGCATGAGACTTTTTTGTTGTTGTTGTTTACACGATTTAGAAATAGGTGTGACTGGGGAAAATATTTCAGTTAGAAATGGCCCATGATAATCATCAAAATAAACCATTAAAGCCTGTGGCAAGCCTGGATGTCGAAGTCTTGGGCCGTAGACAATAATTTTTACTGTACCAAGTGCACCGTTTACCAATCCTCCCTCTCTCCCCACAGATTGGTACGTAACATGACTCTGCATCCAATTGCTGAGAAAAGTTCAGCCTGATGTCCAAATGGGTGATAATCTTCACTCCATCTTGCTATTTGATTAATGTGGTCTGCTAATGTTCTTGCCACTGGCCATTTTGCTTTATGAAATATTTCTTGATTATGTTCTTCAGCATGCTTGTTTGTGGGAAAAATGCATATTGCATCTTGAAATCTTTCAAGTTAAGCCGGAGACAGAATAGCTTTGCGCTGTTGCAGAAAGAATACGTATTGGTATCCTGTAACTTACTCATCAAATCAAAAGTCTCTCGAAACTGTCTTTGCTGATCGTCGCTTTGTCTCATTGACTTTATTAAGGTGAAATATTTTTCGAATGTCTTAAGCACTGTTGTCCGCGCAAAGTCAAAATGTATTTCGTAGAATGTCTCTTATACAGAGGGGTGTCTTTTACAAACTGTAGCTACCTAATATCTCCAATAAGGTAAACAAATAGGCCTCGAAAAGGCTCAGTGCTATCTGGTTCACATCCGCGGCATCTTTGCTCAAGTGCAGCCATCAGACGACATCCGATCATTGAAAATTCGTCAATAATGATAAATGAAACTGGATCCAATCTGAGCTGTAGACTTCTTGCTGCTTCATTTGCTAAAGCAGTGAGCGATTTAAAACACGTTGGTACTTTTAGTACAGAGTAAATTGTCTTGCGCTCGACATTAATTTCAGTAGTACATATTGGAGTCAAAATCCTGATAGCTTCTGGTCCTAACTGCTCAGAAATTCTTTTAAGAATTTCTTTATTACCATACTTTTTCCAGATCCGGCTTTCCAAATAATAAAAGTAGGCTTAGGGTAATTTGTAACACTTGATTGTAAAGACGAAAGTTGTTCTATGCATAAATGACGCACCCTTTTCTGTTCATCTGTAAATCTGATATCAGAATTATCGTAATTTGGATGCACTGTAAGTCGTGTTCTTTACAATAGTTCAGAAATGAAGTAGAATTTCGATTAGGGTAACTGAAGCTCTCACTTTTCCACTCATAAGCATAATCAATCATGCGTTGTCCCAAAGAATCTTCGTTTGTCTGCACAGGGACTATGGCAGCTGAGACCATATAGGAATCAATCTCGTGGTATTCTTCTTGGAGCCTCTCTGGATCATGTGCACTGCTAATACCAGGAAAATTCATTTCTTCGTATGTATCAATACTTAGGTCATTGAGTGCCTCCTCCCATGGTTGATACACAGACGGCAGGCCCTCTTGCAATAAGGAGTCAGAATTCCCTCACCAAGAACAATAGAGTAATACTCTCTGCCTATTAAATATAGTATTGTTCTGACAGAGTCGGGTCGTGGTTGAGAGATATAAGAGGGAAAACTCTGACAACTGCATCTTTCTTTCTTTGATGATATTTGATTGCTCTTACCAAGAAAGATTTGGCAAACTTAAGAACCGTGCAGGAAGCAAGTCTGTCCGTCCGCTCGCAGTATTTCTGAACCATGCTTTTTGATGATATTTCGTCGCTTTAAAAGTTAATCTCTTCCCAGTTCTTATCTTGAAGCCGTATTGTAACTACCTCACGACTACTGTGAGACATTGACCACCCCATTAATATGCGAACTACAGTTTAGGCTGAGTAATCCCTTTCAGAAACAGAACACAAAATAAGTGTTTGAAGCACTTGAATGGTTGGATTTGTTTCTTTCATCTTACTTAAAACCTCAGATAAAAATTGCTTGCAAGGAATTTTGACGCATACTTCGAAACCTAATCCAAAACAGCGTGCTTTGATATAATAGGATTGAAATCTGTGCTAATTCTCCAAACTTGTGCCACGGAGAAATTATAAGTATTCATTTCAGATTGGTTTCTTTTTTGGGAAAAAGCTTTAATTGTGTCATTTTCTTCCTGCAACTTTAGTGCGTCGCACTTTTGGGAAACCAAATCTGCATCAGCTATAACTGTTTGTATCCTTCTTTTGCTTGAGAAATAATCTCCATGCCTTGTGTGTTGTTGGAATGGATGAGATCTTTTCACGATCTTCACTGGAAATGCCTGAAAAGTGAATTCGACAGCGGTTATATCATTTTCAAGAAGTCCTTGTCAGGATTAACAGCAATGCACAGCTTTTCAAAATATTCTGTAACGGCTGTTACATTTTCACCAATCGCCATGTCTAGTGTTTCCGCGTTTAGTGTCCACGAATTCAGAGAAACCTCAAAATGTTAAAATATGCCAATATTTCCATAATCGGGTTTCGATCATGATTATAATACGTTCCTTTCACTGTATGTGTACAGAAAATAAACAAAAAAGGTTAATACAATAAACTCACTAAAATACGCCAATTGTTTGAGAACTCTATGGTGGAAGTTTGAAGTCCATGTAATCAAAAGTATGGCCGATTTCGAAGTATACAAAGTCAATCTTGCTTTAGATTGTAACATCGTGAATAAATAGCGTTGTCATACACAAAACCCAGAACTTCTCCCGTATAAAGATCCATATCAAAGTACATAAAACATATAGTCAATCTTCTATGGAAACATTTTTTTATTTGAAGTATATGAGAGTTGAAAGATGAGGTGGCCCACCGGCACTCAGAATTAGTAAAACTTCATACCATCAAAATTCAGGATCGAATGCCTTTTTTGAGATGCCAGGAAATTTATCCGTGTCGACCCACAGCGCTAAGAAGAATATATCGTTAGGAAGAAATACATATTAATCTTTTGAACCAGAAACTGCCAAACCGATTACCATATTCGCACCTTTATCAAAAAAGAAAAACTAACAAGCAGACCTTATATGCGTAAATTTAAGCATGCAGATGTATCGAGAAATAGACGTTACATTTTATTTTTCTTTATTTCTTCTGTGATCCAAAATGTGTGCATTAGGAAGACAATCAATGCCGTAGATGTAAAACTGATAATGATTTCATTTCTCATTTGAAAATCACAAGCTCATAAAACCGTTTGAAAGAAGTTAGTACATTTACATTAACAAAGGGTCCTTTTTAGCTGCGATAAAAGAGTATAAAGTTATTGAATTTTGAATAAAAGGAAATAGATTTTCTTTTAAAAGGAAGCGCGATAGAATTAAAATTACCAAATGAGGAAACACAATTAATTTATAAAATTTTAACTTCAAATACATGAATCTCCATCATATATTTCTCTCCTTCAACGAGAAAAAGAAAAAAATGCGAACAATCGAAGTATAAAGCGACATTTGTGTCGAGACAATGTATTAGCTCGACACGAATGCACTGATAAATAGCATTAGGGTAAAACAAAAATACACAAACAGTACTTACACATATGTCCTGGGTGACCAC
Organism: Maratus michaelseni; assembly: GCA_963931845.1. Taxonomy (NCBI): domain Eukaryota; kingdom Metazoa; phylum Arthropoda; class Arachnida; order Araneae; family Salticidae; genus Maratus; species Maratus michaelseni. The sequence goes on along the minus strand of OZ007593.1, from coordinate 170,585,349 downwards.
CTCCACATACAAGAATGTTATAACATGTTACAATTAGCATACCATTAATGAGTCATATACAAGTGACATTATTATTCGTTTCTTTCTTTGAGAAACAGCTGCAGCAATAATTAAAGTCTTAGTGAAAATACTTCACTTCGTCTTAAATCAGACGTGGACCTGTGTCCATTTATTTGTATATCTATAGATTAAAATTACGTTAGGCCTACGTTTCAGGTCAAAATATGCTAAGTGGCATTCTGTATAAATTTGACGATATATCAATTTGTCAATATATAAATATGACAAAGGCCCATTAAAGACATCAGATCAGTATTAATATAAACACAATATTCAAGCAAATATATATATATATATATATATATATATATATATATATATATATATATATATATATATATATATATATATATATATAATGCTATAATATACAAGTAACACAAAACATTCTACACTGGTGTGTAAAACTTAAACAACAAACACGAAATGCTAATTTCTGATCACGTGAGTACTCAAAAGGAAATTCTATAAAGAGCAAGTGTAGAAAAGAGGTACTACCCGAACAGCACGGCCAGTCGATGTGATACGTGTTATTGGAGTTAATTATGGCATGTTTACTGTTGAAAATGAAGAATATGTAGCATTTAGAATTCGTTTCTGGGACGCTCAAAAGAGCATACAGGGTCTAAGTAAGCCGTTACATTATAATCTATGGGGGGGGGGGGATCCTTTGCAATGTGTTTTAATGACGTTACACTATTTCAAACATAGTGAAATGTATATATATACATTACTGAGCTGCATTAGAAGATGTTTACTCTAAAATATGGCGTTCATAGCATTTATCGGAAGCTCAAACACAGGGACACCCAAAAGAATTCCCTTACAGTACTGTCTAGAAGTAATGAAGTGCGTTTTCGTTGTAAACTTTGATTTGCGTTTGTAAGTTTAACTAATTTTTTTGCATACTATGTTGTGTGTATAAATTCTATAGATGATACACAAAGCTAAAGAATTCGTAAACATTACTGTTTATGGGCTACGAATTTCAGAAGAGTGGTTTTTATTTATGTTAAAAACATTTTCCAACAGAATTACATTTAGTACAAAAAGAGAACTCTGTAGAATATAATTATCGAGCCAATTTTAATGCATTTCAATTATATCAATTTGTTTTTTTATGTGTGATGATTTCACAACAACAGCATCGTAGCTTTTATCTATGTTAATATGTGTAAAATATATGTAAAATCCGGGATAGTGTTTTGAGTGCTTCATATAGAAAAAATAAATCAGATTGATATAAGTGAAATTAATACATTAAAATTTGCTGAATAAACCCATGTTTCTAATCTTATGTAACACATTTAAACAAAAATAAATCTGACAAGCAGTAAATATGGATCCTAAATTATATTAAAACAAAACAATTTTTTTTTTTTTAAGATGAAAATTTTTAACTATTATGGAGCCGAAAATCAATACTTATCTAGATATCTCCTTTCTAAAACTTTCTACCGTATAAGTAGAAAAAAGCTCAAAAGTAGCAAAATATGACAAGTGGGTAAGTGTGATCGAAGATTGCTCAAAGGGTTTCGTTTAATATTCCTTTCAAAACACTTTATCCTTTCTTTAATATATCTAAATAAATTTCATTTAGCAAAAAAAAAAAAAAAAAAAAAAACATGTTTTTTATAAAGTAAAAATTTATTGGTGTATTTTTTCGTTTTTTCCGAATATCTAAACCAGCCCGCTATTATATGCTGTCATAATAATATCTGTCATGCGGACTAAATGCGGTATTTAAAAAAATAATTTTAAAATTAAACATGTTGTACACCTTCAAAATGCTAAAATATGCAAATATTTCCATAACCGGATTTTTATCATGATTCAATATGTTTCTCAAACTCATATATTTACTATTCTCTATTACTCATATTAATACTCGCTTTGTATTATTCTCAAACATTCGAAAAATTCGTTAAACTTCCAATATGACGTCAGATTTTCCTTTTAATTCTCTAATGACGCGATATTAATCTGCTTTGTGTACATACACATACTCATATACTCCTTGTATTATTGAGAAATCTTTGAAAATTTCCGTTTTATTACCACTATGACGTCAATCATTTTTATTTCATACTAATCTTTTTTTCAGTTGGTGAAACTTTTTATTTCATTTTCATTTTTCACGTGGAAATCGTTCAATAGAAAATTAATTATTATAGAAAAAATTTCATTGTGGACTTTTAATTTTTGGCAACTGCTATAACGAAACATGTTTAAATTTAATAGGAAAAGGCTGTTAGAATTTTGGTTTTTTATCTCTATTTATTAAAATAATAGGATTTTTTCAAATTTTAATATTTTCTTTTTTTAGGTTTTATTTATGCATCAAAGTGACTAAGATTACTAAATATTTTTCAATTTTTATTTAAAAAAATATATTTTTTGCACTCTTTTCCGTAAGTAAAATTTGTTAGCAAGGCAGATATCGAATGTCTTCAATCGACAATATTAAGAAATATACAAATTCAAAATCTCAATAAGCAATTCTAAACATAAACAGGTGATGTAACAATGAGCTTCGATTTTTTTTTATACTTTTTTTTTGTCAACTATTTGACTAAATGTATATGGAAAAAGTACCTACTCAGTCGCCAAACAAATACAAATTTCACCAAACTGTGGACTAAGCTCATTATGTGATAGATTAAATCGATTGCTGTAGAATTAATTTTAAATCATTGTTTTATTTACAGCGTTACGTACAAGTTTTATTGGAATCATGGAGAGGAAGAAGTTACTTGTGAAGTGCTGGAAACTTCTGAAATGCCCGACTGGTATAAGCATACATTTTAATGTCCTTACTTACCTTTTTTCCTTTTTTCTATTTCGATTTTCCAATTTGTAATTTTTTACAATAAACAAATACCACTTCAGTGGTATAAAAAATTGTAAATGTAGTTTTGATTTATGCTTCAATGAACAACACTGTACACACTTATTTCTAAAAAGACACAATTCGAAAATTAAAATTTTCAGAAAAGACAACAACAAAAAAAAGTTTTCAAGCATGAAAACAAATTACATTTTTATTTTAAACGTGTCTTAAAATTATTCAAAAATTTTATATCTAGATTCAAAAGTAGAGCTTATTTACTTCAATATGAGTCACATAACATTCGATTATCTTGAGATTTGTAGATAGTAGAGTTGCATCACGTCATAAGCGAAAAAAGACATAGCTGCACTAAATCAGTCATTTAAAAAAGATAAACGTGCTTTTAATGACAAGTAGGGAAGTACTTTGTTATTCACTCATACGAAGCGTACTCGATACACTTCATTTTGCAAAAACTGACGAAAATGTCAGTTTTCCAATTTTTGTGCTTAAAATTAATTTAGACATCCGTAGTATATTTTGAAGTTTCGTGAGGACTCGACAATTAAAAATATACGAAAAGGCCTTTTTACTTTATCTATATCCCTTTAAATGCTTCGGAGTTGCAATTTTTAAATTCATTTATTTCAGTTTGTGCTTCTTCAATATATCAGTATGATCAAACTTTAACACGTATTTTTCAATTGACTCGCTTTTTTAAATGGGCGGGATTAAGGATATGATTTTCAATAATACAAATACATTATTTTTTTAATAAAAATATTAAGTAAACTAGCCGCCACTGGCGTCCAGTTTGGTCTCCCTTAAATGTATGTTAAACATTGCAACACGTTACATTTACTCATAATTTAATTTTCCCTTAATCCTTCGCCAAATCGGAAGATTCTAATAGACAAATCATGAACTTTTGCGATCATGGTAGCATTTCGCATATTTTTTGGGCACAAATGTCACATACGCACGTTGGCGCGATTCCCCCCCCCCCCTCACCCGCCAATTTGGCGAAAACTTTGTTATGGAAATTGTTGTTTATTTACTTTTATTTTTTATTTTAATTCTATAAATTATTTTTGACATGTATATCAATATTTATTTACATCAAACTATCATTTATTTATTTTTATTCTTTTTTTTAATTATGAGTATTTTTGTTAGCCGGGAGCAGATGATAATTCGCCAAATATCGTTCCCATCACCGTCATTCATACTACAATTAATTTAATTTTAAATTATAAACCTGTCACTCATTTCATTTAAAATACTTAACTTTAATCTAAAATGCTTATATTACATAAATTTAAAATACTTCACACTTTTCATTTAAAAGAGAAAATAAATAAATAAATAAGAAATAATATCATAAATCAAAACATTTGATTTCAAAATCAAAGTATCATTTCTAATTTGTACACGCGATAAATAAAAGCTGTATTAGCGATTTTAAAAATGCTAAAAATCTGATTCATTAAATATTATTACATGAGTTCAATTTACGTCAAGAAAAGGTCCGAAAGTTGAGTTGTATAGCACATAATTATGGTAAACTTTGATTGTCTCACTGGTGCGAATTATTTTTTTGACGCGAGGCAGCGGTCCAAAAATTCATTCGCGGAGAACTTGCTTTGCGAATGATTACCTCCATGATTTAATATTTTAAATGTTCACGACGAATCAATCTTTTTTTTGTTTACTTTTATGAATAGAGAATTTGAACTGCGAATCTTTCGACTGAAGTTATTGCAGAATATATACATAATTGAACGCAAGTCATCTCTCAAATATTAATTTATTTTGAACGATCTTTCTTAAAATGTAACTTTTATGCAGTTTATTCGAAAAAATAATTTTGAATAAAAATGGCCGCTTGGCATATGAAAAAGTGAAACGGACATCCCGGAACTGTTGAGGACAGTCACATGACTTACGGTTTTATTTTAGAAGATAATAATAATTTTTAGATTATTTTTACATTTGTCATGACATTTTATTTATTTTTTCTTACACTGATTGGCAATTTTGAAGTCTACCCTTTGCAGTTATAGAGCCCCCATATAAGAAATGTATGCAAGCGTGGATTTAAAATTTTCTTAAACTATAATCTTGTATAAATGTGAGTTATAGAAAACTTAAACATGTACAAATATTTTTCACTCTATAAATTCACTATTGTAATTTTAAAACATCTTTCTATGTTTAAATGTAATGGAAGTCCCATGCCTTCTTGATCATGAATGCTTCTGAGATGATTAGATAATGTTTAGTATAACTTATAACATAATTTGCATAAGTATTGCATCCTTCCATAACAGAATAAAAAAGAATTATTTTGTTAAGATATTTTTAGGGTTTCGTTCATCTCACGAAACCCTATTAGTCAAGCTTCGTTGTCTGTCTGTCACAGAGCCGGTTCTCAGAAACTATATAACTTACACGCTTGAAATTTTGTGTACTTATAGCTGGATACCTACTATGAAGCTCAAAATCATAAAATTTGAAAAAATCGTATTATTTTAATATATAGAGATAAAAAACCAAAAATCTAACAGCCTTTTTCTATTAAATTTAAACAATTTTCGTTATAGCAGTTGCCAACAATTAAAAATCCGCAATAAAATTCTTTCTACAATAATTAATTTTCTATTGAAAGATTTCCACATGAAAAATGAAAATGAAATAAAAAGTTTCATCAATTGAAAAAATGATTAATATGACGTCATATTGGTAATAAAATGGAAATTTTCAAACATTTCTCAATAATACAAGGAGTGCGAGTATGTGTAAATACAGAAAACAGCTTAATATGATGTCATTAGAGAATTAAAAAGAAAATTAATCTGACGGCTAACATTCTGAAGGTCTCTATACAACATGTTTAATTTTGAAATTGTTTTTTGTTTTTTTTTATATCGCATTAGTCCACATGACAGATATTATTATGACAGAGTATAATAGCGGGCTTCGCCCGCTATCAGACCGGTTCAGATTTTCTAAAAAACGAGAAAAATAGACCGGTAAATTTTTACTTTATAAAAAACATGACTTTTTTTTTTTTTTCGTTTTTGAAAATGAAATTTATTTGGATTTATTAAAGAGAGGCTAAAGTGTCTTGAAAGGAATATTAAACGAAACCCTTTGTGCGATCTTCGATCACACTTACCCACTTGTTTTCTTTTTCTCCTTAATGGAAAATAATTTAATCGACTTAATGATTTAAAATTCAATCGGATAATATTAATTCTCAAAAAAAAAAAAAAATCATTGCTTTCTTAAATAAATAAATAAAAAGAATTATACAGAAATATTTACTGCCATCAAAATACTTATCTGAAAATATTGCAGATTAATGCAAAAACTTTAGTAACATTCTGGGAAAGGTCGCACTTACATTTAGAAATCATACTATCACATTTGAAAACGTTACATATAAATTTAGAAAACTTTGGTAACATATTCAGGAAGATTTCCGAAATACAAGGAAACATTTCCGAATATTTTCTCCAAATATACAGAAACATATCTGAATATCTTTTCCGAAATATACGGAAACACTTCTGAACATCTTTTCCGAAATATACAGAAACATTACTCCCCATATGAACCGCATTGTTGCCCCATTATTTAGAGTAACGTTTCCGGATTTGTTTTTGTACGTTCAACAGTATGTCACAAAACTATTAAAATATTACTTCCTTATTGTGCAACAGCATTTTTACCCATTAAATTAAATAAGTTTTATAATCTATTAAAATCAATGCCTGTATTCAAAATGATAGGCGTTCTGGTCCAGGATCGAGGCATTCCTGATAACATGAAGTAATATTGAACTCAATATTGTGTGAAGTAATACTGAACTTAATTTCAATGAAGCTTAAAGTAATATTGAACTTAATTTCAAACATCGAGAATCATTTCATTGGGCATTTGCGTATATTCTCCTTCGGTGGCTGCTCTAATTGTCAGTTTTATACGGTAAACTATCTATTAGAACCCCCCCCCCCCCTCCATAAAAAATCAAAAATCCAATGGTGTGAAGTCTGGGAAACGCAGATGTAGTCTACCGAACTTTTTTGTCCAATCTGTTTTTTGTTCAGTCATTTGGTAGAAAATAAAAGAAGTTTTGGTGTAGTTTCTATATTTGGTTTTTTTATGATTTTTGGGTCGCTGAACACGAATCTGAGGTTTTCCAACAAAATTTTTCCCGAGAAATACTTTTTTTTGTTTGTGTTTTTTTACAAAAAACTTGTAAAAAACCGGATTTTTTCTATTTTTACAAAATAACTCCACAACTATGATGCATTTTGCGTGAAAGTCGACAGTATATGAATTAAAGACAATAAAATTTCCTACATATCATGTTTTAAAATTTTTTATCTGATCAATGGTTTAGCCGTGAGAGTGCGGCAAAAATGGGTGTTAAAAACAAAAAACTGTAAAAAAAAGAGGAATTACGGCACTGCACGTCGATGTAACATGCAAACTAACCATTTTACGCAAACTTTAACCATTAATGATACTAATGATTATATGATTGAGTATATTTTATGCATTTGGGGTAGAGGAAATGTGCGGATCCAGCGCCAGAGGAAGGTGGGAGCAGTGGAGCCTCCTCTCCTCTCCCACCTCCTCTCATGAGTGTAGGGTGCTCCCCCTTCGGAGAGCTCGTACTGTAAGAGAAGGTAAAATTGGGAGGGGGGTAAAAGACAAAATCAGTAAAAAACGGGAATTAAGGCGCTGTACGTCGATGTAACATGAAAATTATTTATTTTAAGCAAACGTTGACTGATACCGTTGACCGTATTCAATGATACTAAAAACTATGTCATTGACTACATTTTACAATGAAGTTGCCTGATAATAAATACGACGACTCATTATGAATCATTATTTAGTAGACGACGAGTTGGTTTCTATTAATCCCATAACTTTGTTCCAACGAATTTTGGTTGCAAAGCATTCGGATGAAGACCTTGAGGAGTTTTTGGCATACGATCTAGGCCCTTATTGCATATCCTTATTCAACAATGGCTTAAAAAAAGGACCAAATCTAATCTCTACAAGGCATTCAAAGCCCTAACAAACAAGCGGTTCAGCGACAGAATTCAATTCGTCATTGATGGGTTTTTTTATTGCATAGAGTGTTTGGCCTCAGGATCAGTCTTTTTTAACAATCTGCGACAAATATGTTGAGTACGTACCGTCAAAATACCAACCGCAGGCAGTGGTTGTCTTTCAGGGCTAACCTGATGACTTACAAGGTAGTACAAAAACTTCTGAGATTATGAGACGAGCAAGGAAACATGCTTCAACTGACATATTGTTTGACGGTACAATTATACCTACCATTTCCAAAGAAAAGTTTCTTGCTACCCCAAAAAACAAGGGTCGGTTAATATTTATGATGATTGACAAGTTTTCATCAGCAGATATTACGTGCAAGCAAGCAAAAGAAGACGCAGACACCTTGATTGTAAACACTGCTTTGTCCTTGGCTCCATCAAATGAGACGGTGATTATAGTTGGGGAGGATGTAGACCTCTTGATAATTTTGGTGGGTCTTTGCAGGGCTGATCCCTAAAACGTGTAAATCCGTCGAAAACCGGAAGTCGAAAAAAATTTCGATTACAATACTTTTTTCTGTTATAGATGGAAGAAAGTAAAAATGGCTGAGATACAGCAGTTTTAAATTTTAGGGTGGCTGACATTTTGAAACAATACAGCACGATTCCTCCATAAACGGGTTTAATTTATGAGTTTTAGTGAACATGGTGTCGGCAAATTTTCTTTCATTGTTGTAGCCATTGTTCCAACTCTTATATGCTTAACATTATGTAGTTATATTCGCCAACATCAAATTCTCGCCAACAGGGTCGTACTGGCATGACAAAAAGGGCGGTGGCAACTTGGGTAAAAAGGGCGCCAAATTCTTATCAAAGGGGCGCCAACTACTATTTAAAAGTATCTAAAACAATTTTTTTGAAAAGTTAACATACATAACGGCTACAGGATTATTTTATATATTTTGAATGAGATAATTCCTATTCTTCAATGGAGTGTCCTTTATTTGGAGATTAAATGCATTAGAAATCCAACTTAAATGGAGTAGGACTTATGGAATTGTCAGTTTCGCAGTGAAATACCTTTTACCCCCCCCCCCCCCTCCGTTCATATGTAATTTAAGTCCCAAGAAGGCTGGCCATAAATTTTATTTTAAGGGAACTAGGTACCTTTTGAACATTTTTTTTATTTAAGTATTTTAAGGTACATTTTTGGCATAATAATAAAGGACTCAATGAAGGAAAATGATTGTAATAAGAAATTATTCAATTTTCCAGGCAACATTCGAATTTTTTTTTTTTTTTTTTTTTTTTTTTTTTTGACAATTTTAAGTAAATTTTAAATTGTATCTTCTCCTACAATTTTGAACATTTTCAGCTAATTTTTTAAAAAGTATTCGCAGAAGTGTGCTCTACAATTTTAAGTATCGGATTTTTCTTAAGTTAATTAGTTTGGGTGAAAAAAAAAAAAAATGTGCTAGTACCTGTAAAATTACAGTGAAAAACTGAATTTATTTTACATTTTTATGTGTAAAAAAAAAAAAAAAAAAAAAAAAAAAAAAAAAAAAAAAACTTTTTACTTCTTGTAAATCTGATACTTAGTTTTATCAAACAGAACATAAAAGGTTGGTTGATTGTGTTCATGACGACCAATTATCAACACGGGGGATATAGGCCCTAAAGGGGGGTGCCCTCCGTGGGGGGGGGCTTTCTAAGGGAATCTAACACGTAATTACGCAAGGAAATCAAAGGTTGGAAGAAAACCACGGAAAACTCCCAACGATATACCGACCGGCGCGGTTGAGTTCGTACACAGCACCTCCCGTCTACCAGCTTCGAGGGTACAACCTCTCGGCCACTCTCGCTTTAAACTGTACTTATGATACTCGAATCTTTACAAAACTTCATGAGAATGTACTAAGGGTAATAAAGTATAATTTAAGCAAAAAAAAAAAAATAAGAATATCGATATTTTTATGTTATTTTTCGCTGAATCAAGGGTACCGGTACCCTTAACAGATTTTTTTTTCTTTTTTTGTTTTTAATGCCAACTACAACTTTATACTAATAGCCATATGTATCACAATTCTCTCAGAAATAAGTTTGTTATTGTAATTTATTTGAAGGATAAATTACTAAAACATAATAAAAGAAAGGAGTTTCTCTCTCTGAGTATGTGTTTGTGTGTGCGGAAAAAAAAAGAAAGAAATGGCTAGGAAAATTTACTGCGCGAAAGGTCTGTAAATTTGGATGAGAATAGTTCAAAGCAAGTCTTAATACACCTGAGTTTCAATTTTGTTGTTTTTTATATAATTGGCCGAGATATTAATTAAACTCCGCAATTTAACCCCTTGGTGACGAGCGACCGGTATACGTGCCACTTAAGGTGCTTAGAATCCTTCATTATTCTTCTCAGTTATTTTTTATTGTAAAGTTTACCTTACTTAGTCAGAGCATTTTCGCGATTCAATTACAGAAAATTTTCTGTTGTGAAAAACCGGTGGTAAAAGATTAAAAATTAAGGAAAGTGCTCTCGTCGCGAAGGGGTTAAAAGGTTGACCGAAAAATGTTGCACCGACGAGTGCCAGAAACCACGTTCCAAAGTGTGGAGGCAGATACTAGCCGAAAGTGGCTTTTTTAGCCCGTCTTTCGAAACATGCATCGGCTGAACCGTTCGAGATACATAAAACGGAAAACACCAAATCCCATCTACATTCTTTACGCTTTCTAACTTATCAATCTGTTTCGAAAAGTACGAAAATTAACCACATCTTTCAATTGTTGAATACGTCAGGACATTGTTTTCAAGCTAGGAATTTTGTTTTTATAATAGAACTAGAATTCTTCAAAAATAACAAAAACGACAATAGGTTCATAAATTTGTTGAAAATGTGAGGTATAAAGACAGGATAAACAAAACAAACTTCTTAAGAAATTTTAGGTCTCTAGAGCTCATTCTTAGTGAAGAACTGGGTTTATCTCTAATCTTGATTTAAGTTTTTATTGGTGAAATTAGTAGCTAACTTCGAAATCTAACCCCGCCTGTAGGCCGAGCCGGCATGAATTTTTTTTTTCTCGCAACAGTTACAAAGAGAAAATAAAGAAATACATTAGGCAAATTTTGCAGATTTCGCAAAAATTCAAACTAATAAACATTCTTGTGAAAGAGATACAATCAAAAAAATTAATTTGTAGTCTTATACCTTATATTGTTTTTCCATGAACAAGTCACAGTTCTTGTTATGCAAAATGCAACATCAGCATATCTGAGCTGTGGTGATGATATTTTATAACACTGTACACTATTTTTTTTAAAAAAGGTTGAAGTACAAGCTTATTATAAGAAAAAATGTTTAAGATTACACTAAAATAAGTAAATAACTCAGGTCACCGGCAAATAATATAAAGACGGAGTAGTTCTTTGACACTGGATAGAACGAGACAAACGAAGCAGATTTCACATCAAGAGCACTTTACTTATACCGACTATCGGTTGAAAATTAGAAACACATGCATTTTCAGTTTCTGTGGTGTGGACAATAGATGGCTGATTTCGGTACTCTCTTTTCCCGGACATAATGTATTTCGGTCTCATTCGGACATAATGTATTTCGGTTTCCTTTCAAATGAGCAAACTTACATTTACAAAAGCTATTGGGCTACTGGGATTGTTTTTGTTTTTCAAAGATCTTGTTCTTTTGTACTGCAATTCATGTGTATACGCAGGGCAGGGGGGGAGGGGCAGAAAATCTTTGGAAAAGTAATAATTCCTTAAAAGCATTACTTTGAAAAGTATTACTTGAATTGTATTGCATGATAATTTTGTTCGAAAGGTTTTCATTAAATTTCATTACAACTGCTGATAGCTTTATAAGTGGCCGAAAATACCAGCTATTTTTTATTGCCCATCAGAAACTTTGTAATAAAACTGTCTTTTATATTTTTTTTAGGAAAAGCAAAAGATCTTTCAGAAAATGCTCTCAAAGATGCAGTTTTGAACCTAATTTCCGGACGCGACAGTGCGGGAAGAGGAAAAAAACTGCTGTCACAAGACAACAATCAATTTTAACTCAAGATGTGATTAATTTAAAGAAAAGAATCTGTTGTATTACAAATCATTTCAATGACCAAGCCTGCAATTCTCATTCATTTATGTAGAGTTTGGCCGAATATTCGGTTTCATTTTCGTTTTCAGTGCAAAATCTTAGTTTTGGCGAAAATACTGCCGAATAATCGGTATTACTATAACTGCCCTATCCTCTCCCAAACGCCACTACCATCCAAAGAGCCGCACATACTATGTATTCACATAAAAGGGGATAAATCTAGAAGGTATTAATAATATTGATTAAATTCGTTATTTTTAAATTAAATTATTTTTGAATCATTTTTTATGTTTATAGCACCTTATATTTAATTCATTTTATTTCAATAAAATTAATTTTTAATTAATAATTATGTACTTCCGTTTCTACGCAAAACATTATTCAGATAACATGCATGTTTATGTTATTACTTTGAATTTATTTTTAAGATAATTTCGTTTTCGTTTTCTGTCGAAACTAGAAAGGTAACCGAAATTCGGTTCCTGTCGAACACTATTTTTATGTTTGTAAATGAGCAGAAACTTTTGCATTACTGAACGTTAAAAAATATTTTTTCGAAAATCGCTTTAAGGATATGCACGTAATCATAACTTATAAATTTCGGAAAATCGAGTTTTTATTTTAGCGGCTTTATCAACGGAATCAAGAACCTGGAATAGACGATTCTATATAATATATATATATATATATATATATATATATATAATTATAATATCTTTGTATTTCAAAAAACATATCAAGTTCTTGTAACATTCTAATTAAATCTCCAAAGAGATTATATAATAAGCATTCTACAATAAAATTGAAACTAGTTTTTCTCAAAATTGCATTTTAAAATATATGACCATACACGATTACTTTAATAATACTGAATTGTTTTACTTCTAATTTTGTCAGCTTTTTTTCTTATATAATTATGCAGAGCATTAAGGATTTTTTAATCATCAAAAATCCTCATTTTTCTTCGATAAAAGTTGAATTATCTCTTCAAAACAATCGGCATTTTGAAAAAAAAAAGAAAAAAAAAAGCTTTCCGTAATTTCCACCTTTTGTCTCGCCTAGTCACTAAAATAAATCATATTTAATTTTAAATGGCTGTTTTAATTACAGAAGCCAAATTTAATTTTAATAGTCGCCGCAACTCACACACACAGACAAATAAATAAATAAATAAATGCACCAGAAGAGCAGCAATAGATTCAAATATATTTACATTTTTAAAAAATAATATGTACTATCAAAATTATATTTAAGCATTGTATTACAAAACAAAAAACAAAGTCAAAGAAAATAGAAATACTTAATTGCGTAATGGGGGTAAAATATAGAAAAGAAGAAGAATAACACGTTTTTTTCTACCGCACTAAGCTTATATGTGTTCATTATTTTGCAGCTATTTCTTACTCGATATCTTGAAAAAAAAAAGTATCTAAAAAATGATAAGGTTTATTGGCAAAGTTATTTTTCGTTTTCACCTTAATGGGAATGTCTAAAAAATTAAAGTATGTATCAATGAAAATTGTTTAATAATATCGTTAAAAAGTTTTGGACAGCTTATGTTATTGCGGAAAACATTATAAAACTCCTATAACAGCTACTGAATTCGATATTTTATTTTTTCGTTTTTAGCGTTTCTTTCTTTGCTGATGTCTGTACGCCGAGCATGTGTTAATTAGTATTTCATGGAAAAATACCTCCACATCCGGTTTCTATTTTCTTCAGAAAGTTACAGAGATCCAAAAATCCCACAATATGGTATAATCAATAAAAAGTGTCACATCTGGTATTAACTACAGATACCACTGGGTATCTAAGGTGAAACTCCACCGACATGTCTTCTTAGGGAATTTGTCTTCTTAGGAACTCCCACTAACAGCACTGAAAACAAAACAAAAACACATCTGCGCGCATCTGCGCTTCTCTTTCATCCATTCTTTTGTGAAACAACTTTTACAAGTTTCAGTGGTTTATATATTTATTTCGATTACATGTCATGTGTATTTTTCAATTTGTAAATCGGGGTGGTGTTTGAAGTTTAGAGTCGTTAAGCAGATACAGTTTTTAAAAAAAGGTTTTCAGATACTATTGGCATTTTTAAATGCTAAAAAATTGTAAAAAATTTTCAAATAGATATGAAAAATTAACCTTTTATTCTTTGAAAAGCAAAATTTACATAAGTTTCCATTGCCCAAAAACTTGTGAAAAATTTGCCTTTGGCCTATATTATCATTAAGAAATTATGAAATGTTCCAGTTTATTAGAACTAAGAGCATCGATTTATGTGTGTGCAGTGTTGAATTCAGGCGGTGACCCGGGGGGACATCCCCCCCCCCCCTCCAAGCAATAAAATGTCCCCTGCGGAAAATGTGAGATTTTGTATTTTGGATGGTCAAAAAGTACAATATCCACCCCTGAACTCTACAATGCCCCCCCCCCCCCCCGGAGACCCAGAAGTCCCTCCCGGAGAAAAGTGTCTGAATTCAACACTGTGTATGTGCTTATGGGGAGTGTACGTGTGTGTAAGTGGGTGGGTAGGTGGGGGAAGAGCTATTACAAAAACACGATATTAATTTTTTGAATTATTTTTACACAGACGCTGAAAAATCTGACCAAGGGTGCCGTAATTACAAAAACACTATATTAATTTGTTGAAAGTTATTTTTACAGTGGCGCTGAAAAAAATGTGACCAAGGGCGCTATGATTACAAATACACAATATTAGATTTTTTAGAGTTATTTTTAAACAGGCCCTGGAAAAATCTAACCAAGGGCACCAGGATTACAAAAACACGATATTAGTTTTTTGAAAGTTATTTTTACAGAGGCGCTGAAAAAAAATCTGACCAAGGGAGCCAGGATTACATAACACGGTGTTAGTTTTTTGAAAGTTATTTTTACAGAGGCGGTGAAAATAATCTGACCAAGGGCGCCATGATTTAAAAAAATACATATAAATTTTTTGAAAGTTATTTTTACAGAGGCGCTGAAAAAAATCTGACCAAGGGCGCCATAATTACAAAAACAAGAACACGATATCAGTTTTTTTAAACTTATTTTTACAGAGACGCCGAAAAAAATCTGACCAAGGGCGCCATAATTACAGAAACACGACATTAATTTTTAAATAGCTATTTTTACAGAGGCGCTGAAAAATTCTGACCAAGGGTGCTAGGATTACAAAAACACGATATTAGTTTTTTTTTTTTTTTTTTTTTTTTTTTTTTTTAAGTTATTTTTACAGAGGCGCTGAAAACATCAGACTAGGGGCGACATGATTACCAAAGCCGTCTCTGAAAGTGGGACCAATTAAAATGAAAATATCCTCTCTTAAATTGCATTCCATTTTTTTTCGTCGTTTGTACTTTCACAAAAAGCAGAAATATTTTATCATCCAGGGCACTAAATATTTGACAGAAAAGTTAATTTTTTTTTAAAGTTATTTTTAGAAAGACGCTGAAAAAGACTGACTAAGAACGCCATAATAACAAAAGCATAAATACGATATTAGTTTTTTAAAGTTTTTTTTTACAGAGGCGCTGGAAAAAATCTGACCATGGGCGCCATAATAACAAAAACACGAACACGATATTAGTTTTTTGAAAGCTACTTTTGCAGAGGCGTTGAAAAAAATCTGCCCAAGGGCGCCAGGATTACAAAAACACGATGTTATTTTTTTTTTGTAAAGTTATTTTTACAAAGGCGCTGAAAAAGTCTGACCAAGGGCGCCATAATAACAAAAACACGAACACGATATTAGTTTTTTGAAAGTTATTGTTACAGAGGCGCTGAAAAAAAATCTGTACCATGGGCGCCATAGTAACAAAAACACGAACACGATATTAGTTTTTTGAAAGCTATTTTTGCAGAGGCGTTGAAAAAAATCTGACCAAGGGCGCGAGGATTACAAAAACACGATGTTCCAGGATACCATGTGTAACAATAGCACATCTGATTGTCGATAATTTATGTTATCTCGAAATTGGGTTATATAATTGTCTTTCCCACACAGTTTGCTTATGCTATACTTTTAAAAATAAAAAGTATTACTTTTTAATTTTCCATATGAAAATCTTTGCAATTTTATGCCTATCAGAATGCACAACTTTAAACGTGCTTCCAAAAAAAAAAAAAAGTGACGAGGGCGCAGCGGGCATTTGCCTCGTTGCCCGGTGGGCCAGTACGACCCTGCTCGCCAAGCTTAGCGACAATTGGAGAAATATCGCCAAATTTGGCGATAAAAATACGTTGCCATATATGAAGCCAACTTGGCTATGTCTGTCTAATTTGGCGATATTCTCATTCCAATTCAATATTGATGAGAACTGGGAATGACTCTTCTGTAATCGGTTTCCACTCATTTTAGCTTCGTGTTTTTCAGTAAAATTAGCTAAAATCTTAAAAACAAGCAATAAAAATATTATCTTTTCCTGCCGGTACAGGACAGAAGGACTTTTCGTAGTTTAGTATAGTACATCGACTGATCGCATCCAGGTAACCCGACGATTTGCAATCAGCTGACGTATACAACAGAATGACGAAAAATATTGATTTTTTTGGCGGTGTGATAGCGAATTTTGGAAGTATTAACATGTATGAGATAGAAGAAAATTTTGGGATTGGCATATCCGACTAGTTAAATTCACAATACAAAACATACGAAAATAAATATCGAATTACAGTTATTAATAGACTTAATGGAATTAATTACTAATTAAGGAACACAAACTTTTCCCTAATAAATAGGTCATTCAGTTGTTTTTAATAATTTAATTCAGCGTTTATTTTCTTATTCTCATTATTTCAAAGACTAATTTTACCAGACAAGACAACATTTCAAATAGAAACAAATTAGAAATATTCTAAATAAAAAAATATGGAAATAATTACAAACAGTAACTAATTACATAAAATAATCATTCAAATAAATTATTAAATAAGTCAGCTTAGAGCCCTACATCGGGTCGGGTTAAAGCTACTTTTTTCTAAATTTCAAATTAAATTTTCAGCAGGACTGAAACTACGCCATAAATCTTTTAAATAGCACTACAAAGGATATGAACTTATTTTCACTTTTCTAAACAGCGTACAACCAACAGAGTGAAAATGTGTACAGACCGGGAATCGAACCCAGATACCTTGGTATAGCGCACCAAGTGCTTGTTTCTGGGTTCGATCCCCGGTCTGGACACATTTTGTACTCTGTTGGTTGTACGCTGTTTAGCAAAGTGAAAATAAGTTCATATCCTTTGTAGTGTTATTTTTTTTCTTTTTGTGTCGGGTTCGAGTTGAGTTTTGATACTTACAGGTCGGGTTCAGGTTAATCCGCTTTTTCAAAAGAAAGTCTGGAATATTGTTTAAGATGAAAAACTATATATTTGAGTGTGAATGAGTCTTTAAATATTTATTTTTCTACGTAAAATATAAAAGTAATATTAGAGATATGGTTGTAGATTATTTTTTCATAATTATTAAAATATAAATTTATTAACTTATCGATCAGTTTTCTTTGATTTCAAGTTTCGGGCCGAGCTCAGATTGAAGTATTCGGGTTTTGGGTCGGATTTAGGGTTGACGGATTTTTTTTTGTCGGGTATGAGGCAAAGAAAAGTTTTTTGGCAGTTCGTGTTTCTGGTTGACATTAAATAAATTTTTCGGATTCGGGTAGGTTTCAACCCAACCCGCGTAGGATTCTAAAGCAGCTAAACACAAGATATATTATATATATATATATATAATTAGTGAGATTAAACTAGATTAATGAGAAATCTGTTATAACGAGAAAATGTCATTGTCCGTTTGTGTCCTTTATAACCGAGTTTTCTGATTAAATAACTGTGACTTCGCTTGTATACCATTCGGGTAGAAATCCAGACTCTCTATCCATTTCTTCACAGGTTATTATATCAGAACCTGGCATCCAGTAAAATTCATAAACATTCCTGTGAAGAAAAAAAAAGAGAAATAAGAAAATATTATAACAATACGTTTTTAAGAAAATAAAACCGACTTCAAGGGATTGTTTTTTACATTATTGCACTGATATTTAATTATTTCACGCCAATGGGTATATTTTAGGTAGAAAGGTTTGGTACAGCAGAGGGTTTTTTTATGGCAATCCCTTATTGTTATCCACATTAACTTTAAATATCATTGTTTCCATTATTGCTAGTTTTGACGTGCAGTAGATGATCTTACAATAAAGTTTTTGTCATGTCCCTGTAAATATATATATAGGTTCCCCTCGATTAGTGCTGTTGTTAACCCATTTATGCCTAGCGTCCCAATTTTGGGACGCTTTAGTAAAATCGGAAAAAGTGCATTTTACACCACTTTATTTTTAATAGAAATTTTGTGTCTTATTTTATTCGGGATCCTCGATAAAATAAGACACCAAATTTCTATAAAAAATAAAGTGGTGTGAAATGCACTTTTTCCCATTTTTCTAAAGCATCGACGCTATGCAGAAATGGGTTAATTGAAGCCACGATATTATAGCACTAATCGAAACATGTATTCAATTGGGAAAAATTCGGTACAGCTGTCACACCGGGGTATCTTTTTGGCACCAAAAATGGCGATTTTATGCCTGGGAAACCCGGCGATTTTGGCGAGATTTTGCTTCGTATTGCAACCCCAGTAGAGCATATTCCCTGTTTTTTATAATAAATTAAATATTGTGTGTTTTATAATAAATTAATCACTATGTGTGTCTTATAATAAAATAATTCGTGTGTGTTTGTAATAAAAATTGTGTGTGTTTTACGTTAAAATAAACTGTTTTATAATAAAAGAAAACTAACAAGCTGTTTTAGCAAGCTAGGCCTAACAGATACCTGAAAACGGAAAGTTTTGACCGAAATGGCGCAAAACAAAAATCGCGCCAACCACGGTGCGTCTGCGACAGCTGTTCCAGAAATTTCATCGATTCATAGCCGATTTTCTTAAAACCCAATATACAGTATGCTTCGAAATTTTAGCCACAACAAGAAAATAGCGTTTATTAAATAACAATACAGAATTAAACAAAAACATATTATTTAGTTATTAAATCTTGTAAAATTATTCCTATAAATCATAATAAAATGACTAAATGGGTACATCATCATAACTTTAATAAAAAATCATGAAAGTCATTAACTATACAGTGTCTTAAAAGTTTAGGCACGATAAAAAAATAAAAAAAACATCATTTAACACTTTTACATGATGTTATTTATTCATTATACTAGTGCAACTGAACTATATCAACATATTAAATTATCTTTACACCAGGCTGCAAATGAAGTACTGGGACAAAAAATAAAGGAAAAAACTACCCAAAAAAAGTTTTAGTGGGACGAAGACATTGAAAAGACTAGCACAGAAAAAAGAAGCTTATATTGGATGAGTCCGAAAAAGGAAGAGAATAGGCAGCTTTATAGAACTTTTAGAAAAGAAACTAAAAAATTAGTACTAGAGAAAAAGAGAACAGCTTGGGATAAAAAAAATGAAGAGAAATTGAAATGTATATAGGAGGAAGCCGATGTATAGAGGCTTGGAAGTTTTTAAAGAAAATTAGAAAATAAGGTAGTAATTCATGGCAGGGAATATCTGTTAAGAAATGGGAAGACTATTATAAGACTTTGCTTACGAAACTAGAAATGAATTTCAAGTAAATTATATAGATATTGAAAAGAAAACAGTAGAGACAACCTTTGAACAACCTATATTGTTGAAACTTGAGAGAGTTCAAAGAGTAATTAAGAAATTAAAAAATCAAAGAGCAAGTGGTCCTGGAGGCATATCAGCCGAGCTGATCGAAAATGGAACCGATAAATTGCTCAGATTAATTACACAATTATTCAAAAAAATGCTTAAACGGGGAAGAAACACCAAAGGAATGGAGAATTGGATATTTAACATAAATATATAAGAAAGGAGACAGACAAAAATGTGAAAATTATCGTGGCATTACTGTAACAGCAACGTTTAGTAGACTATATGGACGAATCTTACAAGATTTCATTGAGGAAGAAATTAGAACGAAGGAAAGTGAAGAGCCGAGTGGATTTAGAGCAGGAAGATCATGTATGGATAATATATTTTGTCTTAAACAAATTGTTGAAAAAGAAATGGCGGTGGGAAATCAAACTCATCTTCTATTTAGTGATCTTACGACGGCATATAATAACGTTCCAATCGCAAAATTATGGAATGTATTAAAAGAAATGAATATAAATCAAAATATATTAGAGCAATTCAAGAACTTTACAGACAATCAAAATCAAAGATTAAAATAGGCCAAAGAGTGTCAAAAGGTTTTATAACAGATAAAGGACTCAGACAGGGATGTTGTGACTCCCCAACACTTTTTTTTAATTTATGTTGAAGAAGCATTGAAAATTTGGAAGGAAAATTGCAGAGGAATGGGACTTAATGTGAATGGAACGTCAATTTTTACTCTGCAATTCGCAGATGACCAAGTTATAATTGCAAAATGTAAATATGATTTAGAGAAAATGACGATAAAGTTTAAGGAATAATATGAGAAATTGGGGACTTCACATGAACGTTAGTAAGACCAAATACCTATGTGTAGGAGGAAATAAGACAAAACTAAATTTAAATAATAACATAAAAATAGGAAGCTGCGAGTATTATAGATACTTTGGTGTAGACATTAATAGAGAAAACACAGACTCACAGGAAATTAAATACAGAATCTGTGAAAGTAGAAAGGCTGTAAAACTATTAAATTCTATTTGGTAGAGTGAGGAGATCTCCAATAAAAGAAAATATATATTCAATTCTATTGTAAAGAGCATATTGTTATATGCAGCAGAGGTATGGAAAATTATGGAGACAGAAAAAAAGAAATTGGCAGCAGTAGAAATGGAAGCCCTAAGGAGATCATGTAGGATGTCAAGAATCTCCAACTATAATAAAGAAGGAAGTTCGTACGTGTGTGTGTGTGTGTGTGTCTGACTGTCTGTGTGTTTCTCGGTTGTGTTCTGAAGAGACCGCTGCACGCAGAGCTACAAAATTTGGTGGAAAGGTACCTCTATGCATGTAGTTTTGCACCTCAAAGCCAGCTTTTGGAATTTTTGAACAGATTTTTTTAATTTAATTTTTAATGCGATTTTCAGTGTTTTTTCACGTTTTGCTGCGATTTTTCCACATTAGTAACGGGAATCCGGTTCCAATCTTTTAGCCCAATATAGTAAATTTTATCCTCTTTTCAATAAAGTTTATGCAAAATTCGTACAGCGATTTTTGAATTTTTGGCGAATTATTTCCTTTAACACTAAGAAATTTTGCCCGAATGCTTGCTTGGTTCGGTGGTTGCGCTTCCATTTCAGCCTCAGATACGCTCAGAATCGTCATTTTTTTTTCTCTTTTTAGCTTAAAGAAAGTTGATAATCCTTTACAGATAAAAAATCATGATTTTAAAAATGCGATTTTTAGTGTTTTTTGACGTTTTGCTGCGATTTACCCACATTAGTAATCGGAATCCGGTTCCAATCTTTTAGCCCAATATAGTAAATTTTATCCTCTTTTCAATAACTTTATGCGAAATTCGTACAGCGATTTTCGATTTTTTGGCGATTTTTTTCTTTCAACACTAAGTAATTTTGCCCAGAATGCTTGATTGGTTCGGTGGTTGCTTCCATTTCAGCCTCAGAAACGCTCAGAATCGTCATTTTTTTACTCTTTTTAGCTTGGAGAAAGTTGATAATTCTTTACAGATAAAAATTCATAATTTTAAAAGGGAAGGGCGAATTATTTATTATCCCGATTTTTTCATTAGATTTTTTATTTTAATTTAATTTTTTATGCGTTTTTTTTTTTTAATTTTTTTCATGGTTTGCAGCGTTTTTTGCTTCAAATGACGTCATTAAATCGCCCACTGCAAGTCAAACACCATTGGAGGGCAGTTGTGATTGGTAGCTGATAGAATTGTAGGCACAGCTAGAAGTCAACAGGGCAGTTGTGATTGGCAGATGAAAAGATCGTCAGCTGATTGCAATTCGATTGCAAATGGAAGAAGCAAGCTGTAGTTCACAAGAAGTTCAATCTGAAGTGTCGGGATTCGATGAAAATCTGAAAAGAGATGTCACAAATGCGTTGAAGCACTGTAAAATTTTATTGCAAAACAATGGATTTTTAACAAATAATCCAGCATCTGAAATATCATCGTTTTTTATTGCGATGGGAGAAGAATTTTATAATTCGATAGTAAATATGCTGATTTTGGAACGATTTTTGAATTTTTACTAGTCAATAATAGATCCGATTTTTATAATGCTCTTTAAATGATGAGAAATGTTTAATAATGGTTTAAAAATAAAAAATGCTAAATTAAAATTTAATTATGTTAACAAAATTTTTTATTGAGATTATTAAATTATAATTACAAGTATATTTATAAAAAAAAAATGAGAAAAACAAACGTAGCACGTTACGGCATCGAACCCGGGCCCTCGGAACAACGAGCAGACGCCATATCAACTGAGCTATGACCAACGCAGTTATTTCGTTACAAAGTAAGTATTTAAGTTGTGTTATAACATTAGACCCCCCCCCCCCCCATTTCTCAAGAACTCAGGAGCGTTGCATAAAATCCATTGAACCTGAGACTAAGTGGCTTCTACCCTACACCATTATATAAAAATAATCAAAATCTGTGATTACCAAGCTTGGCACTCTCCTTGTTAGATCGACTTTTAATAATGATTACAAGCTATGATTAGAGTGATTACAAGCTATTTTCATATCACAGAAATGAAAAATAATTGAATACAGACGCGGGTAAATAATATTTGAATTGTATTTTCCTTTCAAAGATTTGAACCTTAAGTTAAAATTTATGTTATAAGTATTGATATTCACTTTTAGTTATATTTTTCTTGACCTGTTACTTGAAAGCATGTGAACTTGTAGAACGATTACCTTGCTTACACATATCGAGTTTAGTACATCACATTGTTATCTACATGAAAACGAATACTACCTTTTTTTTTTTTAATTTTCCAGTTTTAACAGAGTATGCACGAATATAAACTTTTATTTTATCTAAACATTTTTTATTTCAAATAGCCCAGTTTATGAAATCGATACGTTCTACAAAATATCAGACGACATTTTAACATGCACTTAGATACTTCTCACATACCTATTTTAACATAACTTAGATGATGTAATAGTATTTCACCAATTTCTTTCAGAAATATGCATATAAAAATATGGATGTACCGAGTAAATATTCAATTTTAGCTTGCACTTAGTCATTTTTTTACACCATTTCAATCATTACTATTTTTATACTCTAGCATTTGAAGTCGTGTATATCTGTTACTTTTATATATATAATTAACATTTCAGAATTGAGACCAACTAACCATTTTAGTATAAGACATATTTAAGAAAATTTCGTGATAAAGCTTATTATACTGATTATTTTTATTAAGTACGCACGCGCAGTTTTGTCACATGATCACTTTAACTGATGATAATATAAAATTTTGAAAAGTGATGCAGAGTTTACCATTTCCCAAGTCAAATTCTTGCATGAAGATGACTGTATATGTGTAGCCCCAAAAAATTTCCTGATTTTAACCCGATTGACGAAACAATTCCTCTGTTAACGAATAAGGTAAGTTGTACTATATCATGTAAAACATCAATAAATGATTATTTATCTATTAATTATTCTCTAAGTATATAATTACATTTTTTATTGTGTAGATGTTACACCATGATGAATCAAAACAGCAGAAACTCTCTTTGTCACAAATGGATGCCCCGGATGATTCATCGTTAACACATACAGAGTTAAAGAATAATATACATGTGAGTACTTATATGTGATATATTAGAATACATATATTAAACATAATTAGAGTGAATTTACAATAAAATATTGTATCAGGTGCTCTATAAAATGTGATGTTTTGTCTATAGTGTTAGAAAGAATTCTAAATACAGTCGAACCTCGTTAACACGAAATCGCTGAACGCGAAATTTCACTTAACACGAAATAATGTTCAGGTCCGGCCAGATGAGTCTGAAAATCAATGTTAATTAATTCGTTTAACACGAAATAGAATTTTGGAAAATCCCGCTTAAGGCGAAATTTTTTTTTCGCTTCAAAGTCAAATATAGTCGATATTTCAAACGTAAATGTCACATACTCTTATTAAAAGTGGAATTTTCTCATGGTTTGAAAACTATTTAAAGTGAAAAAGGGTTTCAGAAAATTCTGAAATACTAAATTCCTGAATAATCCCTGCTTTTCTTTGATCTCTGATATGCGCAAGTGTTCCCACATTAACCATATGAGCAATAGATTCGTCACAATGAAAATTTGAGGAAGGAGTTTCTTTTTTTGAAAGTGATTGTTCCATTACTTAGTTGACTGTATTGACAGTAACATAAACTATAAACCGGGGGTCTGAATTCTCCTATCTGTGAGTGAAAGAAGTGACTATCTCTACTTCACTACCTAACTAACTAACATAGTGGAAACGCTGTTCACAGTTGCTCTGTAGAATTCTGTGAAAGATGAGTCGAAAACAGCAAGCAGTATCTTAAGAAACCAAGCAAAAAAATTAAACGAAGTTAGCGCTAAAGTGCTGAAAAAATGACAAAATGCGGCAAAGTATGGAATACCTACAATTCTTCTACAATTTTAAAGAATCGCAAAAAGATTGAAGCGGTTTATGCTGTGAGTTAATTCAAACCAGTAAGAAAATGAATGTGTAGAAGAAAGAATAAATAAATTGAAATTGCTCTCTTGCGGTGAATGAAAGAGGCAATAAGCCAGAACATTGTTTTAACTTTTGCAGTTTTGCAAGGGCAGAGGCTTTTGCTGATGCAAGAAGCAGAGGCTTTTGCTGATGCAAGAAGCAGAGGCTTTTGCTGATGCTCTCGGTGAGAGCGATTTCATATTTTTTAACGGATGATTGACAAGATTTAAATAGCGTCATAGACTTGTCTGCAGAAAGATATGTAGGTAAATTCGGTAAATTCGGTAGGCAAAATCGGTAAATTCTTTCTTAGACATTGTTTTTTCCAAGTACATTTGCATAGATGAAGATGTGCTGACTTCGGATGTGACGACAGTTGAAGAAATAATTGCTGAAAAATAAAGCTGACAACATTAAAGTGTCAGACGAGGAAGAAGAAATTGACACAGAACGGAAAATTTTAGTGTCAATAAATGAATCTGCCGCAGCATTGAAAACTGTACAACGTTTCCTTATGGATCAAGAGGATACTTCCCGAGCTTTGGACAAATTAGATTAGGTCCATACATTCCTAAAAAAAGTACTCTACAAAAATTGAAGCCAAAGTCAATAACGGACTATTTAAAAATATGATTAGCATGTAAATAAAATTATTATTGCCTAAAAAACGATAATTAATTTGTTAATGAAATTTACTATTTCTTATTAATTTATGATTTTTTGAGCAGGGATATATTTGTAGGTTAATTTATTTAGTTTTTATATCTAACATAGATGGCGCCACTATTATGACGGTTAACACGAAATTTCGGATAACACGAAAAAAATTCCCAGTCCCTTCAATTTCGTGTTAACGAGGTTCGACTGTATATGCATGTATTTCTCTTGCAGATGTGTTCCACTTGCAACAAATACTTTTCAAGTAAATGGAATTTAAAAAAACATATAAAATCCATACTAGTGAAATAACCACATACTTGTAATTATCGTCAAAAATCGTCTACAACAAAGCGTGAATTATCTTTTACTGGAAAATGCAGATTATCAATCCATATGAAAACAAATCCTGTTAAAAAAAATTGTCTCAGTGTGAAAAGTATGAGAAAAAAATTTGTTATTCGTTATAAACTATAGACATATGACAGTTATGTTGAACTTGTCGCAGACAGTATCCCAAATCATATTGAGAATGAATATTCAAAAATTAACCAGTAGTTTGAAGAATTTAAAAGTCAAAGATTAGATTGGATAACTTCGAAAATTTGACTGTACAGAACGTAATATATAACCCCCTAGCTAGAAATTGACTCAACATAGTGACAAAGATATGTTCTTTAATCACCGAATTAAATTATTCTATTATAAAATTTAGGATTTTAGAACATTTGCCCAAACTACTCACGCAACATTATAGAGTTGACATATGATATCTAAAAGTGAAATTTGAAAAGAAAAATCCAAAGTGTTCTAAAGAATTTTATTGATATAATTGATAAAATGTATTGAAGAGAATTGATATAAATGTAGACAATATTCACAATGCATTGCTAAATACCCATAATAATAATAAAAAATGTATCTGTACATATCTGTGTTCATTTCTATAGAACATACTTCATTGTTAAAATATAATGTATGATTTATCTACATGATAGTAAATAAACTAATTCTACTTTACGTAAGACTTGGGATATATCTTAACTTGTTCAATGAAACAACATTTTCACCAATGAATATCCAATTTACACACATACATATGAAAATCAACTTTTCATAATACTATACATCAGATTAATGAAAAAAACTACATACAAGTCAGTAAAAAAATGCTTTTACAAATTTAAAAAAAAATGTTTTTACATATTGAAAAAAAAATGCCTTTACAAATAAAATAAAAAAGTTTTTACAAAGTTAAAAAAAAATACAAAAAAAAGTTTTTAGAAATTTTAAAAAAATTATAAATAAAAAAAAAAGTTTTTACAAAGTTTAAAAAAAAACAACAAAACAAATTACAAATTAGCAAAAAAGTTCAAGGTTTTCGAAAAATATTTACATATATCAACAAAAATTTACACAAAAGTCAGCACCAGACCTATGTCTAACATCGCATTTTTTCGACTTCAGTTGTTAAAATCGTAGTGGTAGCACTGTGAAAATACAAAATAGTACCTTCAAATGATAATCTATGTTTCAAATTGGATCCAATATCTGGTATATTAAGAATCATTTGTGATATGAACAAATTAAATATGCATGAGAAAACCATTAATGTATCAGAGACTGATGGGACTCATTTTGCTGATGTTATATCAATCAGTAAATCTGAAAGTTACCAACAGTAACAGTAATCAAAGACTAACAGATAGAGGTGCTTTAAGGGTGTTGACATTACATACAGATACAAGAAACAACTTAAATCTGACTAAATCAATTAAATATGCTTCAGAGTTTCCTTTAGGCTTACTTACTGAAGTGTGGAAAAATGAAAACATACCCATCGGTTCAGAAGTGGCTAATATAAAAGCAAAGGATACAGATAAAGGGTATAGCGGACTTTTAGTTTATGTTATCGCTTCAGGTGATGAATACAGCTCATTTCGGATAGATATGCATACAGGTAAATTGTATGTTGAGTCGAAATTGGACCGCGAATTCATATCGGAGTATAATTTAAGCAGATGTATCTGCTTATGACCTGAGAAATTCACGACATTCTACAACGAGTGATTTCGAATTACACAACCAATAAAATATTTACCTTAAAGGAAAGAAAATGAAACTCCATTCAGCTGTTTCAGATATCCAAGTTGATCACGTGATCGACGTTGAACAGCAGGACCTGACGTAAATCTAGCATCGCATTTTTTTTTTTTTCGACTTCGGTTGTTCAAAGTTCTTATTTTAAAGAATTGAACAATGGTTGCACAACCATTATACTACCAATACGTTTTATCAATTATATGAATAAAATTCTTTACAACACTTTGGATTCTTCTTTACAAATTTCACTTTTGGATATCATATGTTAACTCTATAATGTTGCGTGAGTAGTTTGGGTAAATGTTCTAAAATCATAAATTTTATAATAGAATAATTTAATTCAGTGATTAAAGAACATACCTTTTTCACTATGTAGAGTCAATTTCTAGCTAGGGGGTTATATGTTATGTTCTATACAGTCAATTTGTCGAAGTATCCAATCTGATCTTTGACTGTTAAATTCTTCAAATTACTGGTTAATTTTTGAATATCCATCCTCAATATGACTTGGGATACTGTCTTCGACAAGTTCAACATAACAGTCATATGTCTATTCATTTTATTACGAATAACGAATATTTTCTCACACTTTTCACACTGAAACAATTTTTTAACAGGATTTGTTTTCATATGAACTGATAGTCTGTATTTTCTAGTAAAATATAAAATTCACGCTTTCTTATAAACGATTTTTGACGATGATTACAAGTGTATATGGCTTTTCACTAGTATGGATTTGTATATGTTCTTTTAAATTCCAATTACTTGAAAAGTATTTGTTACAAGTGGAACACATCTGCAAGAGAAATAAATGCATATATTTGGAATTCCTTCTAACACTATAGACGAAAAAACATCACTTTTTATAGAACACGTGATACAATATTTTATTGTAAATTCACTCTAATTATGTTTAATATATGTATTCTAATATATCACATATAAGTACTCGCATGTATATTATTCTTTAACTCTATATGTGTTAACGGCGAATCATCCGCGGCATCCATTTCTGACAAAGAAAGTTTCTACTGTTTTGATTCATCTTGGTGTAACATCTATACAATAAAAAAAATATAATTATGTACTTAAAAAAGAATTAATAGATAAATAATCATTTATTGATGTTTTACAATGATATAGTGCAACTTACTTTATTTGTTAACAGAGCAATTGTTTCCTCAATTGGGGCTAAAATCAGGAAATTTACTGGGGCTACACATATACAGTCATCTTCATGCAAGAGTTTGACTTAGGAAATGGTAAACTCTGCATCACTTTCAAAATTTTATATTATCATCAGTTAAAGTGATCATGTGACAAAACTGCGCGTGCGTACTTAATAAAAATAATAAGTAATAAGCTTTATCATGAAATTTTGCTTAAATGTGGTCTTATACTAAAATGGTTAGTATGGTCTTAATTCTGAAATATTAATTATATATATAAAAGTAACATATATACACGACTTAAAATGCTAGAGGTTACTCTACACGGAAGAGGTTAATTGGAAATTCGCTAAATACAGTATAAAATTTGGTTTATGCAAACTTAATAATAGCGTTGGTACAATTGCAGTTAAAATTTTCTGTATAGTAAAGTCTAGATTGGTATATTCTGAGAAGTGATAGTGGCAATGGTAGCAGTTAAACTTCAAATTTTTTTAACTTTTTGTAATTTTTTTAATTTTTCGCCAAAAAATGGGTGCCTTCTGTAATTTTTTTTTTTAATTTTTTGTATTTTTTTTTTTTTTGTTTTGTTTTTTTAACTTAGTAAAAACTCTTTTTTTCAGCTTTGTAAAAACTCTTTTTATTCATTTATTTTTTTTTATTTTTTTTTATTAATATTTTTTGTGTTTTGATATATTTAGATACTTACAATTTATTATTTTCATTTAACATATATTTAATTTCTATGGTGTTTGTATGGTAAAAATTATGTGGGATATTTATTTGACAAGTTATAGAACATAAATTTTAACCTGAGATTTCAATCTTTGAATAGAAAACACGATTCAAATATTATTTACAAGCGTCTGTATTCAATTACTTTTCGTTTTTGTGATATAAAAATAGTTTGTAATCATTGAAATGTTGTAAAAAATCACTAAGTGCAAGCTAAAATTGGACAATTACTCGGTAAATCCATATTTTTATACGTACATTTCTGAAATAAATGGGTGAAATACTATATTACATCATCTAAGTTATGCTAAAATAGCTATCTGAGAAGTATCTAAGTTCATGTTAAAATGTTGTCTGATATTTTGTAGAACGGATCGATTTCATAAACTAGGCTATTTGGAATAAAAAATATTTAGATAAAATTAAAGTTTAAATTCGCGCATACTCTGTTAAAACTGTAAAATTTAAAAAAGGTAGTATTCATATTCATGTAGATAACAATGTGATGTACTAAACTCAATATGTGTAAGCATGGTAATCGTTCTACAAGTTCACATGGTTTTAAGTAAAAGTTCAAGAAAAGTATAACTAAAAGTTAATATTAGTACTTATATCATAAATTTTAACTTGAGGTTCAAATCTTTGAATGGAAAATACAATTCAAATATTATTTACCTGTGTCTGTGTTTAATTATTTTTCGTTTCTATGTTATGAAAATAGCTTGTAATCATTGAAATGGTGGAGAAAATTACTAAGTGCAAGCTAAATTTGGATATTTACTCGATAAATTTTTATATGTATATTTCTGAAAGAAATGGGAGAAATACTATTGCATCATCGAAGTTATGTTAAAATAGGTATGTGAGAAGTATCTAAGTTCATGTTAAAATGTTGTCTAATATTTAATAGAACGTATCGTTTCCATAAACTAGGCTATTTGAAATAAAAAAAATGTTTAAATAAAATTTAAAATTTAATATTCGTATTCATGTAGAAAATAATGTGGTCTAGTAAACTCGATTTGTGTAAACAGGGTAATTATACTATAAGGTCACAAGATTTCAAATAAAAGTTCAAGAATAGTATAACTAAAAATGAATATGAGATTAAGAGAAATTTTAGATTCTGGTATTTCTATGATAGAAAAAATTTAGTCTTATCATGGAAAATATTGAAAGTTAATTAATATAAAATTGCTAATTATATATAAAACTCGTGAAAAAACATGGTAAAAATAATTGGAATTGCGTACAAATTACTAAGTATAAGCTAAGATTATTTATTTATCATATAAATCCTTATTTTTATATGTAAATTAGTGATATAAATAGGAGTTTATATAACTGATACTAAATGTACACGTAAAAGTAATCTAAAAGTAAATACTTTTTACTATTTATCTGTATTAAGATCATTTAAGAGACAAAATCATACGTCTTAGCGTACAATCATATCGAAAACTTGTGTAAAATTTATTAAAAATTCATTTTTTTCCCTTAAAAATCGATATTTTCTTTTGTTTTGGGTAATTATTAATACACATTAAGAAGATGGAGGCGGGTAGACTTTATTAAAATATAACACATATCTATCTCCCAACATGGATATTTTTGTAAACATTAATAACGAATGAGTCTATACTGCCTTTGTCATTCCCCTCTTTTCTTAGAATATGAGGTTGGATTATTACGTCCCCTCATAAATGCTACATTTTAAAAATGAAAAAAAAAAAAAAAAAAACGAAAAAAACAGGTACGTTTACAATGTATATAAGCGGTTAAATCAAGTCTAAAAAATATTTAAAAAAATACGATATGTGCAGTCTAAACAGAATTAAATCAAGTATATACAATAAAAATTATGTAATTGTTTCTAAACTCCTATTATTACATGGAAAAATCAATTAATTCGTTAAAAATCATTCAAATTTTGAATATTTTCTATATATTACTGTTCAAAAACTAAAATATTTGTTTAATCTTCAGCTTATGGATTGATATCCTCATCTTATAGTTGAAAATTCTTAAGAAATCAGCTTTTTTCGTTAAAAATTGATATTTTGCATTGTTTTGTCCAATTATTAGTACTCATTAATATGTTTATCATTCAAAATTCAAATATATATGTTTAATCTTCAGTTTATATGGTTTGACATCCTCGTCTTATAGTTGAAAAATTTTTAAGAAATCGGCTTTTTCCTTAAAATTGATATTTTTCCATTGTTTTGCTTAATTAGTAATGCTCATTAAGATGTTCGTCATTCAAAATTAATATATAAATTTAATATTCATCTTCTAGCATGATAATCTTGTGCATTTCACCTCATCTTAGAGTTCTTACGTTCACCCCTCATCTTACAGTTCATATTTAACCCTATTTCCTTTAGGGGGCGCTCGAATCGGATTAGGTGGCGGCTGTGCGGGATGCGCAGTACCGCCGGCGCCTGTCCTCGAACTCTTGTTTTCCTACTACTTATATCTCTGTGAATTTTGCAGATATCAAGATGGAATTTTTAGTTTGTTTGTTTAATTCAGGAATGGATAAGGAAAACTTTCCTAATTGGAAATTTTATCCTACGGGGACCGTATAAAAATTTAATTTTTGTATTTTCTCAAATAGACCCCCCCCCCTCCTATGGAGTTGCACCTTATCTCATCAAATTGTGCACCTTTTTTATGAAATTTTAGAATTGGAATTATGTGCCTAGGGGCAATATTTAAGGAGATAGCCTGTTGTTTCGATATTTATGAATCACGCTGTATATTAGATAATGGAACAATTTTAATCAATAAACTAATAAAGGAATGAACTATAGTGATAACTCAGAAATCGTGATTTATATGTATGAAGGCACTTTAGTGTTTATTCAGTGTGACTCCGAAAATTGCATTCTAGTGTTTATTCAATAATTGTGTAATGATTAGTTAAGTATAAGGTATAATTGTTCAACTTTTTACCATGTGATGGATTCATCCTTTTTTAATACCTTTTTGTGGAATGAAAAAGTTAACAAATAATTAATGAATTAAAAATAAATCGCTTTAGTGAATACTTTATTACATAATCTTAACTTGGGGTGAGTACATTCACTTTTCCTTATTATTCATAATACATTTTGTGACGGGTTACAATGCTAATTTTTATTTTAAGAATCTCATCTTATTTTCAAATATCTAAAGCTTGAATAATTGATTTTGATCTGCGGCTTATATACTTTAAAAGCAAAATTTGTGGAATTAAATTTAACTATTAAGAAGAAATTGTAATATATCATAACGCTATAACATAATTATTTTCAGATAAGCATAAAAATGTACCGCTTAGTAAATACTAAACTGAGTAACCGTAACAGTACCGAGTACGCGTAACTAAACCGTAGTTTTAAAATAAACTTACCCATCTCTGACAACACATTTTTTTACGAAATCCAGAAACTGAGAAGTGAAGTTTAAACATGCAGCTGGAGACCAAAATCCCTAAAAACATAACAAAAATAAAATTATTTCTATAATCTAACATACATACACACTTCTATATATCGTACCTTGGTAGAGAAGGAGTCAATGCTCATGCCCATTTTCAGTATTTTAAGATAAAAGTCGATTGAATGATTGTCTATTACGCGCTTTTATTTAACTTTGTTGTTTGTTTATCTGAATGTCTGTCTGCGTCACATCTTACAATCGATTGTTTGACTCACTTTCATCGAACCGATTTTCCTTAAAAGTTGCACACATGTCAATCATAATACATTCATGCATTTTCATTTTCTTTAAGTGCCTATTTAGCTATAGCAATGCATTCTAGAAAAAAAACGAAATTTCTTAATAATATTCTGTTAGAGTTGGAAAGTTTTTAATAATCTATGATGCTTGACGCATAATTTTTATTTCTTGTCATGTTTTTCATTGAAATCATATACCTAACAAACCGATTTTGTTCCAATTTTTCACACAAGTTCATTGCCGATGACCATGCACATTCAAATATTTTCAGTGCCGTATCCTATCACGGGTTGAATGCAGCAGCGAAATCCTCTTTTACGATTTTGATTGAAATCACATATCTAAATGATCCAATTTTGTCTAAATTTCGCATACAAGTTTATTGTCGATGACGATGCATGTTCGGATATTTTCACGGTTGTACCTCACTAGTGATGAGCTTCAGTGTCGAAAACTTCCTTTTACCTTGTTTGTTTGAAATCGTATTAAATGTTGTATTAAAAGCGTGTTACTTAAATTTTTTATGTTATATTTCTTGTTTCTTAAACTTCTTTGAATTATTAATGAAAAAATAATTTCTTTGGGGAGAAGAGTAAATTATAGTGAGGAGATGCCGTAGCCTATCACGGATTGGATGCAGCAACGAAATCCTTTTTTACGATTTTTATTGAAATCACATATCTAAATGATCCACTTTTGTCTAAATTTCGCATGCAAGTTTATTGTCGATGACAATGCATGTTCGGGTATTTTCCCAGTTGTACCTCACTAGTGATAAGCTTCAGTGTCGAAAACTTCCTTTTACCTTTTTTGTTTGAAATCGTATTAACCCCTTGGGAACGAGCGACAAGTATACGTGACGCATAAGATGCTCAGAATCTTCGATTATTCCCACCAGTTATTTTTTATTGTAAGCTTTGTCTTATGTAATCCTAGCTTTTCTGCGATTCAAGTAGGCAAAAATTTCTGTTTTGAAAAACCGGTGGTAAAAGATTAAAAATTCTGTAAAGGACGCTCGTCGCGAAGGAGTTAAGTGTTGTATTAAAAGCGTGTTACTTAAAATTTTTATATTATATTTCTTGTTTCTTAAACTTCTTTGAATTAGTAATGAAAAAATAATTTCTTTGGGGAGGGGAGTAAATTATAGTGAGGAGATTGGAATTTATTTCTTGTTATACCTATATGATTATTTTTAAGTGATTGGTGCACATAGAAAAAAATGTTTCATATTAAAGAAAGATTATTATTACGGAATGTATTAAGGGGTTATACCTACCTGCAAGCTTTTAAAAAATGCATTTTCTGAAAGTAGTTAGTAAAGAATATTCAGTTACATTTTCTAGTCCATCTGATAAAAAATTAAGAAAGTTACGCCAATTTAATATTCTTTGTTCTATCAAAAAAATAATAATAATAAACAAAGTATAAAATTTAAAACATATCTTGAAACTGTAAACGTGATTATCTCAAAATTATGTTTTTAAAGACGGTGATCACGATAACTCGAACAAATCTCATCCAATCTTCTTGGAATTTTGACTAATTTTTAACAACAATATTATCTAGAGAGTCATCGTTCCTTTTGCCGACCTAATGATTTTTTCTATTTTTTATAAACAATCAAAGTTTAATTTTTTTTTTATGAAAATCGGTACCTTAACATTGAACGACCGTTATTTTCTCCAAAATCAATTTTTCAAAAAATCGGGCGATTACGCTCCAGTTTTAAGTGTTCGAAGTAAAGACATTACGCTTTTCATAATTTCAGATAACATCTGACAGAGATACGGAAATCACCGTGAGTGGCTTCCAGAACAACACCACCTCTGTCGAACGGGTCAGCTGGGGACGCCCAACATTATGTCGTCATTATGAAAATCAATTTATTTACTTTAAAGTATAATAAACGGAATAGAAAGAGAGCTTTTAAAATATCTTGTTTCATTTTCAAGAAAATTTTTTTTTCCAAAAATACACGCTTTTTTTTCTACCTTGCAGGTCGGTATAACCCCTTAAAAAAGGGACATTGGCGTTTTTTCCATTATATTTTTGTTGAGTGATTGATGGAAATAGGACAAAATTTCTGATTTTGCACATTGACTCTTTTCTACTACGGTACTGATAATGAAGACATTTATTATTTATCACCTAAGACAGTGTTTCCCATATGCGGGGCTGCGAAAACAAAATGCCAGGCCGAATAAAAAAGTTTAGAGATGTTTGTTTTTGAGTCTTCTTTTCTCATGAAAATAAAACTTTCATTAAATATTTCTAGGGATTATGAAGCTTAATCAGAAGCTTGGTTACACCTTTTAAAATCGAAAATCCATAAACGGGAAGTAAAGAATTTCAGAATCCAGTTGAAATCCGCTTCAGTAAATCCGTTTGTAAGAGTAAATAACTTTTAATTAAAATATTTGAACCCCATAACCATAGTGACCTATTGCTCTACTGTCTGGTGTCTCGTGAGTTTTGAAAACCTCTCAGTACTGTAGTGATGTGGTGTTTAAAATAAATGAAATCGGATATGTGTCTTCATTTCGAGAAATCTTGTATAAAAAACAAGTCTGCATCAGATAAACCTTTGAAGGATATCCAATGTAAAACTAATGATGTGTGGAGGCAGTACAAATAGTCTTCTAAAACTGACAAAGGGTTAGAGGCATTAGTGCTAAAAAAATTGAGGACGAACTGCATAAGGCTGTTAATTAATTTATTTATTTTACATGGCTTTCCATTACGGACGCATTTTTGCAAATAAAAAATGAAACACGTATATTTTCAGAAGAAAAAATAAATCACGGAGTTAGTAATTATAGATAAAATCATGATTAATTAAATAAAATCGCCAAAATATCTCAAAAACTGATTTTTAAATTTAATTAAGGAAAGAAATATTTTTGGACTTGATAGAAATAAAGTATGATCAGTAGATACGGACAATATTATTTTCTTATCGAATGATTTAAAAAAAACCATTTAATTCAATTATTTACATTCAATTATAAAAATATTTTTCAGTGTTAAGAATTCAAATACACAATTTATTCTTATTATGTGGAATCATTTACGCAGACGATACTTACGCATTTTAAAAGAATTATATTATGTTTTTTTTGTAAAGTGGCAACAAAAGAATAGTAAACAAATAAAATTAATTGTTAAATTCGTTATATAAAGTGTTATTCGAATTCAAAGGTTGAAAATTGAACCAAATGAAACATATTTAGTATTAAGAAGTAATTACTTTAAAATATTTATCTTATGAAATAATGCTTTGAGAATCCAAGCAAAGCATGGCTTTTGCTAGTAATATTTTTTTTTCGGTTACTAATTGAATGTTTCCAGTACTTTTTCCTATAAGTTTTTATTTTATTTTTCTAAATTTATGGATAAACCCGTAACACATTTTCTTTTTTAACTCTATGAATATTTAAGAATATTTGCATAAGCCATATACTTTCTTGGGCTGCTTTAATACAAAGACTCAAATAAAGTGTCAAAGCGTTTCAATCCAATGTATGCAAGAATGGGCAGAATACATTTAAAAGAGTTTTTACATAAAATTTAACAGAGAGTCATTGCTACCCATATTCAAAGAAATAATTGGAATATTCAAAATACTACC
Organism: Maratus michaelseni; assembly: GCA_963931845.1. Lineage (NCBI taxonomy): Eukaryota > Metazoa > Arthropoda > Arachnida > Araneae > Salticidae > Maratus > Maratus michaelseni. The sequence goes on along the minus strand of OZ007593.1, from coordinate 170,548,535 downwards.
ACCAATATATTTAATACAAAAAAAATAATAAAAATATCATTATGGCCACTTACTCTTTCATCTATCTGATCGTCAAATACCGAACGCCTTATTCGAAAATTTTATTACTCTACTGCAGAAATTTAAATTATGATTTGTTTTAATGGGTAAAAAATAAATTTGCAGGTTTTTAATTATTCAAAAATGTTTCTGCAAGTGTTACCATAATATATTTTAGCTTGTAGAACGTTTTATAGATGTTCAAATATAGATGTTCAAATGCTTTAAATAAGAGATTCGGTCATTTTTGTTATACGAACTTGCAAATATTTTTTTGATTTCAAAGGTATATTAAATAGACAAGATAGATATATCGAAAGACAGATACATACTTACATATCAGTTGTGCCAAGTAGATACACCGCGCCAACAATGCCGCTGATAATACTAATTACAGTAACCCTTTATTTTTCTTTCTACGCATTGTAATTATATAGTTAAGGTCGTTTATATGCTTTATTCAAAAATCCTCAGCAAAATCTCGTAAATCATTCGAATGGCTTTTATTTTCCAAAGGTTGGAAAAGAAAGATTTTCCTTCTTTTGCTTTCCAATCGCTAGGTCCCCGTAGAGGAAAGAGGAGTTACAAAGAAAAAGAAAAAAGAAAAAAAAATTACAAAAATTGCCACCTTACCTTCCCAGTTCCAAATGTATATTTCGTTAAAATAATTATCTTCTAAAATAAAAGCGTAAGTCATGTGACTGTCATCAACAGTTCCGGGATGGCCGTTTCACTTTTTCATATGCCAGGCGGCCATTTTTATTCAAAATTATTTTTTCGAATAAAACTGCACAAAAGTTACATTTTAAGAAAGATCGTTCAAAATAAATTAATATTTGAGAGATGACTTACGTTCAATTATGTATATATTCTGCAATAACTTCAGTCAAAATTAGGTTCTCACAGTTCAAATTCTCTATTAATGAAAGTAAACAAAAGAAAATAACAAAAGATTGATTCGTCGTGAACATTTAAAATATTAAATCATGGAGGTAATCATTCGCAAAGCAAGTTCTCCGCGAATGAATTTTTGGACCGCTACCTCGCGTCAAAAAAATAATTCGCACCAGTGAGACAATCAAAGTTTACCATAATTATGTGCTATACAACTCAACTTCCTTCTGGACCTTTTCTTGACGTAAATTGAACTCGTGTAATAATATTTAATGAATCAAATTTTTAGCATTTTTAAAATCGCTAATACAGCTTTTATTTATCACGTGTACAAATTAGAAACGATACTTTGATTTTGAAATCAAATGTTTTAATTTATGATATTATTTCTTATTTATTTATTTATTTTCTATTTAAATAAAAAGTGTGAAGTATTTTAAATTGATGTAATATAAGCATTTTAGATTAAAGTAAAGTATTTTAAATGAAATGAGTGACAGGTTTGTAATTTAAAATTAAATTAATGTAGTATGAATGATGGTGATGGGAACAATATTTGGCGATTTATCATCTGCTCCCGGCTAACAAAAATACTCATAATTAAAAAAGGAAATAAAAATAAATAAATGATAGTTTGATGTAAATAAATATTGATATACATATCAAAAATAATTTATAGAACTAAAAAAAAAAAGTAAATAAACAACAATTTGCATAAAATTTTTTTCGCCAAATTGGCAGGGGGAAAAATCGCGCCAACGTGCATATGTGACACCTGTGCCTAAAAAATATGCGAAATGCTACCATGATCGCAAAAGTTCATGATTTGTCTATTAGAATCTTCCGATTTGGCGAAGGATTAAGGGAAAATTAAATTATGAATAAATGTAACGTGTTGCAATGTTTAACATACATTTAAGGGAGACCAAACTGGTCGCCAGTGGCGGCTAGTAACAATAATATTTACTTTCTCAAAAAACATTTTTAATAGATCTTGATGCGCGTCAATTTTTAAGTTTTCCGTTTTTCTGCAATTTCAAACTATTGCATCCGCTTCCAGGACGAAATACAAAATAAAGAAAAAATATCCATTTATTTGGGGTACTTTCTTCTAACGGTGTATATATATATTAATACTTACTATTTCAGAAAAATAGTTTTCCGCAGTTAGATTCCATGTTGGTTATTGTGTTTTCCGATTTCTTCTCAAGTTTTCTGTTTTTTCTATATTTTAAAACTGTCGAATCCGTTCTCGGGCGAAAATAAAATAAAAAACAAAAAATATCCACTTATTTATCGTTCTTTTTCGGTTCTGTCGATATCTTCGATTTGGAAAAATATTAATATTTACTATTTTAAAGTTTATTTATCGGAGGTCGAACGTTTGTTTCATCTTTTCCGGTTTTAAAATGTTATCTCCTTTTTGCGGACAAAATTATAAAAGAAAAAAATGAATGAAAGGGAAAAAAAAACACTTATTCCCGGTACTTTTCCGATTCTAACGATATTCTTGGTTTTAAAATATATTAATATTTACTATTTTTCGAAAAAAAAAAAACATTTTTAAAGTCGTTTCAAGGATTCGCCAGAGTTTTTTTTTCTCTCTCTCTCACTCAGTGCATTTGAAGATAACGTTTTCCGCTTAAGAAAATTGTGCTTTGGATATAATCTCAAGTTTTAAAAGAGTAAATAAATGGTAAGAGTTTTATATTAATGAGGTTTTCTTCAGGAATGTTTGGTCAGAATTCAAAGTTTAATATATTTAAATGTCAGAAGCTAAATCGGCAATCACTCTAACGGTGGCCCCTTAGTTCGTCCGGATAGATTTTCGTTTAAAAATATAAAATCATACAAGTTCAAAGGTTCATTTGCAAAGCACGCCAAGTGTACGCTGCAGAAAGTAGTGGGGCCCCCATCTGTTGGTTCGTTTGGAAGGATTTTCGTTTAAAAATATAATTCATTCAACACTGATTTTAGGTATATTTAAGCTTATTATCATGGACCCGGACAACGCCTGGTGGATGAGCTCGTATATATATATATATATATATATATTACCGGAAATAAAGCTACCAACGTAAATAGGGTAAATCCAAATTAGATGCCCTATTGGGTTAGTTGCTCTAGTTACTGTATCTCAGCTATTGGATGTGTGCTAGTGACGCCCTTCTACTCTCATTTGTTAGAAAAGAACGTAGTAGACGAAGTTACAGAGATTTAGTTCTTCAAATAAAAGTCATATTCTTCAGAGAAGGTAAGTTTGGCTTTTGTTTTATGTTCTTCTAAGATAGAGACAGGTAGAAGATGAAATATAATTTACTTACTACAGATTTTTCATGAAATATTTAGTGAACGTTGTTGAAATAGGTATCGAGTAATGTGTTAATTATAGGTTGCAGCCATATTTTTTTCTACTTCCAGAGCTACTGGCTGGGGCATCTATCCCGCAATAAAAGGATACATGCCCCACCTGCATCGGGGATATATCCCTCACTTCTGATGTGGAATAAGACGCCCATTTATTATTATCAAATAGCTTTGTCGTGTGAGAATATATATATATTTTTAATCTTCAGAATTGTGAGAAAAAAAATCTGTTTCTTCCTTTGGTTGACCATGGCCCTTCCGGAGGATCATTACCTTACAAGTCAGGGAGCGGAGTTAGTAATGATAAAATCTCCATTTAAGCAATAGTTAAAAAAACCATTTGTTTCATTTTAGAAAGTTGTTTTAAATGATTGTACTTCTCTTCCCTCAAATTTTTAAGTGTAAAATATTTAAGTATTTGGTATTTATAACTCTCATCAGAACATTTTAATTCACAGATTCCGAACTTTCCCTCTCTTTATATCAGAATATATTTAGAAGCACTAAATTGAAATCTAGAAACAAAATAGAAATCTAAAATCCCTTAAGTATATCATTCTCACAGAAAATTAGGAAAGACTATACCGGGGCACTATATTAGAGGTATAATCTCTCTTTATCAAGGATGAGTTTCTCTGACTTTTTGCATATCAGTATAATCTTAGAGAAAATGTTGTTTTGTTAAATTGCAGAATGCTCCGATTAAAAAAGAAAACATTTTCTCTAAGATTATACTGGTATGCAAATAATCGGAGAAATCTGATCCCTGCTTTATGCTTCTTTATTTATTTAAATAATAGTCATTTTATTGTTATCACCCCCCAACCCCTAATTTAAATTACGTAAGTTTAACCTTCCGTAGAATATATAAAATATTTTTAACTCTTTCATTAAGAAACATCTATAAAGCATTTAATTTGAGAATTTTAAATTTGCTTCCCGAATTAGATTTTTCAGTTTGTACATAGAATATAAATATAGCTCGAATGATATAATATATATCTCAAGATATACCTCTATGATGGTGGAATCCCTCTCAGTTTAGACTAAACAAATTTAGCCTTCCTTAGAATTATGCGATTGGCTTCAAATTGTGTATACCCCTTTATTCGAAGAATTGGGAATAGCAAATATCCTTTGATGTGGGAGTGTAATGCAGGATTAGTATATAGAGCCTGTAAACTCAATTTTAAAAAAAAAATCCTAAATTGGATGTAAATAGGCTATTAGGTCAAATGCAAATCCAGATTTTTAATTACAAACGTTAATTATCTATGCTTCCTATTCTTTTACGTATGGGGCATCTATCCAGATCAAGTGGGTCCGGGCGGGGCCTCCGAGATGTCGCTGTGTGTCCTACACCGGGCCTGCTACAAGTGACGTCACAACCTGCTGACGTCAAAACAGTGATCCATAATAACTTAAAAATTTTCATGTACTTTGTTCGTTTGTACGTATTGTTTACGATAGTGTTTTGATTTTATTTATTGTTTTATATAGTAATTAATAATATTTTTCAGTGTATTTAGATTATAATGCTATCAATAATTATTGATTATATAATTATTAAAGAAAGTGTAGATTATATCTATAAAATAATGAGAAGAAAATGTTGTGCTCCTAGTTTCTAATCTAAGTCTTCAAATTCGCTACTGATAATGAAAAGAAGAAATTTTAGCTACGAAAATTACCTTGTTATAATTATTTTTACATTTCAACAGAAGTAGTCTGCATTAAATGTTTCGATAAACGTTTCAATTCGTGAAGCTAGAATTAATATGATTGTATTGAGCTTGTTGTGCAGAAAAAAAAACGTAACAACAAATGTCTAACCTACTGTAATGGAAATATTCTGGCATATTTGAATGAATTTGTACTTCCAAATCGAAAAGAGTCAAATGATCTTTAGAAAAAAAAAAAATAAAAGAAGCAGACGATAAACAGTTTAAAAAATGATTTTGAAAGAAATACTGTAATAAATTGAATGAAATCTGGATACATTTAGTTAGAAGTGAGTGTGCTTTGTTTATAAAATTAAAAGTAACTGATTTACACAACTTAGTAGTTCTACGTAGTTCCATTTAACATTTTAGTTAACTTAAGTGTACAAATATATTATGAAAATAAAACTTTTGATAAGTTAATTTGAGCGGTTATTAGGTCCTAGACCCAAGTATAATAAATAGACAATTATTAAAATATTACAAGTCAGTTACAAAGTTAAGATAGAAAATTGGGTACTTTTCGGTTAGCCGGGTGTCAGTGATATATATATATATACACACACACACACACACATATATATATACACATATCTACACACACATATATGTATGAATTAATATATATATATTTATATATGTACATGTATCACTGGCGCCCGGCTAACCGAAAAGTACCGAAAAAGACTTATGGCGAGAGAAGGAAAGTTGGCAACATATTTTCTGGCAACCTATTCGTAGTTTCATATAAATAAGTATTTTTTTTTTCAATATTTATATAATTTATTTAATATAAAGAAGCCATATATCTCTTTTTATATGCAGGTAGAACAGAATTGTATATATAAATAATTTTATATATATAAATAAACATAAAAGTTCATTAGGCTTGTTTTCATAATTGTGTATATAATTTAAAAACATATCTAACTTTCTGAAGCCCGGATTACGCCAAAGCGTTAAAAAAAAGTGCCAAGGTCTCTATAGTTAACAAATGTCGATTTCTCTATTTAAATTTATATTTATTGTGTTTTGGTGGTTAAATTATGGTATGTAGTTGTAAAAGGGAGGAATGGGATTGATTTTGTAAAGTTTTTGGTAGATTTATTATATTTTTTGTACGCATATTTATTGTAAAATAATGTGTTTAGGAAAAGGTAAGTCAATGGGTTCAATCTGATTTATTAATCTTAGCATTTTTTTTAATTTAAAACTTTTAATTTCCTTTAATAAAACAAGTGTATTGATTCTCTTTTATTTCACGATTATGAAATTTAATATTATTTATGTAATCACAAATTATAAGAGCGGAAATGCTCTTTTTATTATCTCTTTCTGCTGCAATCCATTGACCAAAGTGGATCACTACTGTGACGGCACTAATACTTGTAGCAGGCCCGGTGAAGGACACACAGCGACATCTCGGAGGCCCCGGTCCGGGATATATGGCCAAAATCATTGATTATGTTTTTTGATAAAAACAATTTTATATGGTACTAGGGGGCCTACCCACTGCGAGCTACGCTCGCCAACCCCCGCTCAGACTTCGAGGCCTTTAAAAACATGACAGCGTGCTTTGTTTTAAAAATATTAGTAAATCTGTAATTGGGTTGCCATGCTTTTAACGTTTTAATGGGGCATTTTTTGATTATCATGGCCTCATACACAGTTGTTGCGACAACTGACGACTGTTTTCGGGATTGATAAGTAAAATCAATTACAAATTGAAAACCAGCTTGTATAAAATGGTTAGGTTTAAATTGTGGCTACCTCTCGTACTTTTATAACAACGATCTGTATTCTATTCTTCCTTTGCGTTTAAGGATGAGAAAAATTCCATCTGCTTGTGAATAACATTAAGAACCACGGTATTGAAAAGTACTATGTTATAGACATTTTCAGTAACATTTTTAATTTTCTCTCTATTTTAGTGCACCATCATGCATATTTTCATGTTATTTTAAATATGTAAATTATTTATTTTAATTAATATGTATATACGAATTTTCTAACAATTATTTATAATACAAAATTAATTAAATATTTTGTGCATGCATGGCTGCATTTATTCGGCATCAATTGATGAGATATTTAAACAAATTTGCTATCCGCGATAATTTTACACCATGTTATGTCACTTGAATATTGTCCATAAGAAAATCGGGTACTTTTCCAGTATAGGATCCTTTGCTTTTAGGTTTGGCGTAATTCGGGCTATGAAGTTTTGGTGTTTTTCTATTACAGGGGTCTTGACGCTTTTTTAAAAAGCTTGGGGCAATTCGGGCATCAGAAAGTGAGATTTGGTGCCAAATGACATAAACAGCCATGAAAACAAATTCGACGATCTTTTTTTTTTGTTTATATGCGTATTTTAATTATACGTATATTATTATTGTTTTTTCTATACAAATTACTTCTGATTATATATAAAATAGGATAAATGACATTTTACGCTAAACAAATTGTATAAATATTGAAAAATGCTTCTGTATACGAAATGACAAAGAGAATAGGTTGACAGAAAATATGTTGCCAATTTGTACATTTTACCAATTTTTCTTTCAGACATTATTTAAAAAAGCATGGTTAAAAATTTTTACTAAAAACATCCTCCATTTAAAAAATGTAAAAACAGTCTCCAATAAAAATCGGTGATTGATGTCATATTCTCATTAAAATTGGAAAGAAAACCAAGCAGGATATTTTATTCTCCTTCCGTTCAGTTGGGCAATTATTATTTTATATATTCGTTTCAAATATCCGAATTAGTGATTTTATAAATTCGTTTAATTAAATTTTATAAAAAAAATAACAAAATTATATCAATAAATATTAATTACTATCCCTCCCTTTCTTTTGCGTTTACATAAATGACGTCATTTGGACGAATTTATTCAAAATATTTCCAGTTTATAAATTAAATTAAATGCTGACAGACGACTGAATCCTGACGATAGAAATGTGATTTTTTTTTTCAAATTTTCGTGATAAACATAATTTAATCACAATCTTGTCTTCATTATCAATTGAAATAAAAGATAAATTCATTTTCAATTTGAAAATGACGAATAAAAAAAATCAATAATCCCTATCGGGATCCTTTTCAATTTTTTCCCCTTTTTTGTCACAAAAAAACTGAGTAATTAGTTGCCATCATTACAGAAATGTCATTAAAATTAGAAAAAAATTAATATCTCGAAAACTAATTTTAATTTCAAAATTCTATTACCAGTTTTGACATCCGCGGATTTTTATGGACAATTGGTATTAATTTCACCATCAAGAGTTTAATATTTTATTAAAAATTGCCCTGAAACACAATCAGTCGTTTAATCAGTCGTTTCATAAAATCGTTTCATAAATTCGTTTCATAAAATCGTTTCACGAATTCGTTTCATTAGGATTTTATATATATAGGGTAGATTTATATTAAAGTAATATTTTTTCTGATGTTCTACATAAAATTTGGAGTAGATATAGGTTACATGTAAAGTACAAAAATCATTACTATAGAAAAGAAAATGAAGGGGAGCTTAAGTAGGGAAACTATCTCGGACTTACCCTATTTTTTATTGTTAAAAACCACCAACTTGATGTTATGTACATATAGTGGCCATAATAAGTATAGGTGTTTAGAGCTCAATTATAAAAAAAATTTCCGGGGGTAATGCAACACCTTTTCGTGTACATTTTAACCTTGAGGAATCGATTTAAAAAGAAATAATTGGCTTTTTCGACCCCAGGAGCAAAAGTGGCCCTGCAAGCTGATTTTAGTCAGTAAGATTACCACTCTGTATTTAATAAATGCATACTAAATATTTTATTCGTATATTTTAGTTTGTTTTTATATTATTTACGATTATTATCCGTAGGATGTATTTAATAAATGTATATTAAATAATTGTTTTGAATACAATTGACGATTGACAATCCTTTTTGGAGATCTGTCTTCGTGGTACGGAGAATACGTAAGCACCTATATTTATGCAATCTTACTTTAGCCAGTTTAGGTATATCTCTAACGTTAAAATACTTCAATTCTCGAACAATTCCTTTTCGTCATCTCGGAAGCCGCATATAACTTGAGGAACTCCAGCAAAATAGGACTGCAAATACCACTTCAACAACTTGTACCTTTAAAAAAATTAAAAAAGCGGTGTGATTAGAGAGTTTTATGAAGCGCATATATACAATAGACAGAAAAAAGGAAGGATAATTACAACATAGCTTTATTTGTAACTGATGCAAGAAAAAGCAAGAACGGAAAATCATGCGTCAAGCATGGGTGTGAAACACTTTCCAACATTTTCAGAATACTTTAACAAAAGTTCACCGTTTAATAAGAGGTGAAAGATGATGTCTAAGTAAACAATTTGGTAAACGCATAACACAAATGAAAACCCAATTTCAGGAATAGTCGAGAAATATCCGAAATCTTTTGCGTAGCCCTGTATAAAATCTGTATATATATACTACATAGTATGGCAAAATTTAGTTCAGTTAGGAGGCAATTGTAAATTTCCCTTCAGCAATTTTCGCCAATAAACGGAAATGTACTCGATGTGCTGCCCTGTATATGATTTATGGAATTTATATACACACCAAGTAATGTGTAAAAAATGAATTAAATTTAAAACGCGTACTACAACTAAAAACGCACTTTCAGCAATTATTGTTAATACACATTACTGTAACCGAATTATTCTGTGTGTCCCTATAAATGAACTCTGAATGCTATGCACACCATATTTTATAGTAAGCCTCTTGTAGTGCACCTCAGTGATATATATCAATTTCAATATGCATGAAATAGCATAACATCTCTAAAATACACCGCAAACATTTTCCCCATAGATCGTAATGTAGCAGAATTCTTTTGGGTGTCTCTGTAAATGAACGATAAATGCTATATATTTCATTTTTCAATACCGAACATGTCATAGTAAACCTCAATAACATATATTAATTGCATAGCAATCGGGAATATTTACGTGAGTTAGAGCACGGACAGACAAATAGACAGACAGACAAGAAAACCGAATTCAGAAACACTTTTCAACGATGTTGGAAAATTTTAAAAAGGTCACCCGACCCCCATAAAAATAATCTGTCGCCAACCAGTGTGATTTATCGCCAATAATGGATAAGCGGGACGTGAAAACATACTCATAAGATATTTCCTCGGTTTTATGTAAATCCGTTTAATTTTTAATTTAAGACAAGCCAATTTTTAAAAGTTTTCAGATAGATAAGTGGATGTTAAACGAATCTGTCACCAAGTAGTTTGATTTCATGCAAATAATGGTAGAAGTTTGAAGGAATAGATTATTTTTTATTTAGTCAAAAAATGAACGAATCCAATCACTAGATGTAATGTTATTTTCCCCATTTCATCAAGTCTTAGTGGCGTTACAAATGCAATTTTGACGCCGTTGAACCGTGCTCCTTTTTTAAATAGTCATAATTTTTCACTTTGATCACTTTTTTTTTCTTTTTTTTTTAATCCGTTTTTGGATAAAATCTCATATCGGATCATATTTGCGCAACTTTTTTTTTTTTTTTGAACGCATGCATCAGTGTTCGGAAAATCGAGTGGAGTCAATCCAGATTTTTTTTTTCCTCAAAATGCGAGAGAAAAACAGAAATATAGCGACTAACTTATATCTTTCATTACAAAAACTAATCTGCTTATCCACAAAATAGATAATAATATAAATATGTATACCGGATCTCCCGTGTGACATATGAACTGCAATTGACAACAACGAACATAACCGCATGATTATGCATTTTTGGCATTAAATCACATTATTTGGCGACAGTTTCAATTTTCTCAACACGAAATATCGGTATTTCGGATGCTATCAGAATTCTCAAATAAATAGTTTCGTGTTCAGCAAACATGCATTACAGACAATCATGCTAAATTAACAGCTTTAACATTAACATTATTTTGTAATTCACACTTGTAAACATTCAATTACGCATGCTGAAAATGCTTACTTGAGAATTGATAGTATCCGAAAAATCGCTATTTCGTGTTGAGAAAACTGATTATTATAATATAAAAACTACTCGAAAAAGTTTCCGAAAATTACGTTCAGCATAAGTAATTTTTTTTTCAGGATTTTGAGATTTAAATGTTTCTTTAAATCTTGAAAATCCTTTGTTTCCTGAGGGTTCGGAAGATCTTTTTGGATTCGGGGGTAACACGGAAGAGAATACATTATCATTTCCTATACCGTGTTAAATTTTGTAATATTTTCGGAAACATTTGTATTTTTTTACATTGAAGTATTTTGGGTAAAACAGCTTTATCCTACCGCTTTTAAAACGGGAGTTATGACTTGCGTTCGGAATTTATTTATTTTCCTAGAGTACATTTAGTATAAGGTAATTAAAGTATAATTTAAAAAATAATAATAACTTTCAGAAGCGAATAAAGTACTGTTCAACCACGCTTCTATGAACCCCAGTTGGCAGAGTGCCAAGTCGATTCCATTCACACTGTAGGGAGAAAAGCCCCGGCAAAAGAAGCTGAAATCACCACTCTTTATCTTAGGCAGTGTACTTACGGCTTACGGACTTCCCCATTTTCGGCATGGACTAGCCATTTTCGCCCATGCGCAGTTCGCTCCAGGTTTCTATCAAGCGTGGTGTATCAGTATGAACTTCCCTTACTTAAGAATCTAATACCCCGTTAAGACTGGATATTTAAGATATCTCAGACCGCCGAACTCACTGAGAGAGTTCCACAAACTCTCTCAGTGAGTTCGAACTTGCTGTGACTAGATACAGCCACTACCACTCACTCTCATTGGCTGCGAAGCTTTGCTTTGACTGATTGGCTGTTGAAGCTGGTTTTAACTTATGCGCATATGAACGCTTTCCATTTGTTCAGACCTCAGATACAGTGCATTCAATGAGTTATCTTAGATGAATTTTGCGGTATGAACAGGTGCTCTTTCTGGGGTGTAACACCTCAAAACTTCGAGTCTCAGATATCTGAAATATCCTGTCTGAACGGGGTATGAGTGAGTTCGAACTGTCTATGGCTAGATACAGCCACTACCACTCATCTGATTGACTGTGGTGCTTCGCTTTAACTGATTGGCTGTTGAGGCTGGTTTTAACTTATGAGCATACGAACACTTTTCATTTGTTCAGATCTCAGACACAATGGCGTTCAATGAGTTATCTTATACCCCGTTCAGACTGAATATTTAAGATATCACACTCTCAGAAATAAAACACTCAATTTTGACGATTCGGCAATCCTTGTTTCGTTATTTTTGACAATCATTTCGTCACAGAGTCAAGTGGTTTTTGACGAAATGCGAATCCTGAAATATCTGACGAAACTGTTTCCTCACTGTCAAAAATAAAACTCTCACTTTTGACGATTCAACAATTCTTGAGCTATATTTCATCATTTTTGACAATCATTTCGTCTCAAAATTAAGTGATTTTTAATGAAATGGAAAATCTCAAATATTTGACGAAAATGTTTCCCCATTCACGGCCAGATTATTTCTGTTGTTACAAAATCGTTCAAAATAATAATAATAATAATAACACGAAAGTACCAAATTTACAATATATTAATGAAAACAGAAACAAAAATATTTCTTCCTTGGGGACCGCTATAACACGAAAGTACCAAATTTCTACTTTATTTTTCATATCTGATAATTTGCGTCTATCCTTTTTGTAACTTTAGTATTTTTGTAACGATTTTTGTGCATTTCTATTGCCTATTCAAAGATAAACTTTTCTAAAGTTACAGAATTTATCACTTATTCTCATTAGCTGTAGTGCTTCGCTTTAACTGATTGGCTGCTGAGGCTGGTTTTACCTAAGCGCATGCACACATTTACCATTTGTTCAGCTGTCAGACACAGTGATGTTCGATGAGTTATCTTAGATAAGTTTTACGGTGTGAACATGTGCTCTTATTCCGGGATCTATCACCTCCAAAATCGGGGCCTAAGATATCTTAAATATCCAGTCTGAACAGGGTATTAAGACAAAATACACTGCAGTGCAAGCATAACCCTTAAAGAATGAAAATAATCAAAGTTGAAAAGGTTTATTTACCTACGAAAATTCCGATTTTGTCTGCCACTCGTAATAATTTTGGATGTTTTCAATTCTATGTAGCGCAATGGAGATGTTGCATCGCAGCCGTGAGTAGTTAAGTGCTTTGGATCCACACAATCAAATTCAGTACTAAATAGCAAACGGTGGTCTCCTAATTTTCCTCTGAAAACAGCAAAATATTTTTCATTTTCGTTCACGGGAACAGAAGTATTTGGCTTTGAATGCATGGTATCTAAATAAACAGCAATAGTAAAACATTAATTCGCATTATCTTATAGCTATGTATTATAGTAATGAAATAATTTGGGTATAGCAGTTTTAAAAAAATCAACACGTCAAAAACGCGAATACGTGAACATTTCGAACGTCCACGATTTTCATATAAATGTCCAAATTCCTACAAAATTTTGATATGCTGTTAAGTAGAGCATCTTCTAGGTTAAAAAATTTATCATACGTAATTTTATATTTATTCATAATTTATTTATTTATTTTTATTTATTTAATAATAATACATAATTTTATTTAATTAATTTAATAATTTAAAATATATTTCCTTTTTTTTAAATTTTTTTGGATAATACATATAATATTTGACAAAATATTAAAAAACTCATATGAAAAAAAAAATGTAAAAAAAAAAATCCTACACAAAAATCTGCAAGAAAAAAATCCTTATAAAAATATATAAGAAAAAAATCTTTATACAAAACAATCTTATACAAAATTTATCAGAAAAAACCTTATGCAAGCAATTTATAAGAAAAAAAACTTATACAAACAAAGATTATATATAAAAAAAAAAATTTAAAAAATCCTACACAAAAACGTATATGAAGAAATGCATAAAAAAATTACATAAAAATTAATTTAAAAAATCTTAAACAAAAATTTTAAAGAAAATATTTACAAAAGAAAATTTAAACAAAAACTTATAAGAAAAAAGTTATAAGGGAAAAAAACCTATACAACAAAAAAAATTATATGAAAAAAAATATAAGAAAAATAGCTTTAAAAATTTTTAAAAGAAAAATTACAAGAAAAAACATAAGCCTAAACTTATAAGAAAAATTCATAAGAGAAAAAAAAACATGCAACAAATTTATAAGAAGAAAATATTTCAGAAACTTTATAAGAAAAACATCTTATACAAATAATATATAAGAAGAAGAAAAATCTTATACCAAAAAGTTCAGAAAAAAAATCTTATATCAAAAATTTTAAGAAGAAAAGCATTCACAAAAAATTAAGAAAAAACATTCTTAAACAAAAAAGACAAGAATTTTACAGGAAAAAAAAAATCTTAAAAAAAAAAAAAAAAACTTACACAAAATAAAATAAGAAAAAGCTTATAAGAAAAAAATCTTAAGCAAAAAGTTAAAGAAAAAAGTTCACAAGAAAAAATCTGTACAAAAATTTATATAAGGATGTTGGATATTAATACTTAATAAAAAAAAAAAGAAAAAAAAAGAAAAAAGAAAAGAAAGAAAGAAAGAAAAGAAAAAAAATCATAAAATACACACTGCATACATACTTATACACAATACATACTTATTAATAACTAATTATTCAATATATTTTATTATTTTAAAGTTATTGTTTCATGAGTAGTCAATTAAAATAAATTGAGAATTTTATAATTCCAATACTTTAACAATTTATACTTATTATTTTAATTATTTGGAATACTTAGATGCTACATAGGAATTGGGAAATTTAATTACATTTAGATTAAATTAAATTTTATATTAAAATAGTGGTTGTAAGTTAATGTTGAAGGTATTTATTAATTATGAACATTATTTTTTACAATTATTTAAGGTATTAATTAATGAAAAATATGTCTATGTTGTTTTATCTTGTTCATAAATAGTATTAACATATATTATATAATTATTATTTTTAGATGTGGTATAATTGAATTTAATATATGTTCTTCATATATTTTCTTTCTTTCTTTTTTTTAAATTAATTTTAATAAGGTTTTTTTATGTATTATTTATTTAAAATAAAGATCTGTTTGCGGCACTTTCTATATTTGTTCATTTTAAAATAAAAGTTAAAGATGATAGCTTTGTAAACAACTATGCATCTTAGCTAATAATAACATTTTTATTGTTCTGTGTGGTAAATGTATTTATGTATTTATTGATGAATAATTATACAATTCTTTCAAATAATTTAATGATAAAAATGTTAAAATTCTTGCAGCTAATTGTTTGTCTCACAATTTAATTTGGTTTTATTATATAAGAAATTTGTTTAATGTTAAAATAATTTTCATTCATGTATTATGGTCTCAAATCCATATACTGCAACCATTGATATCAAATTTTATAGTTATTTTTAGATGTGGTAAAATCAACATACTTCTTTATTTAAAATTAATTTTAATAATTATTTATTTATTTATTTCGGATAAAATATATATAGTTTGAAGCACTTTATATTTTATTTTGAATATATAGATCGCAGGACTATGCATTACAAAATTATTTTAGCATCAATATTCCGTTGGGCTAAATCAATTCACGTTCTGTTGTATTTTTGGCTAGATAATAACTATACAATTCTTTCGAATAACTGTAAAAATAGTTTTTTGTCAAACTTTAAAATAGTTTTAATATAGTTTTCTGTGTTTTTAATTCTTATCATTTTTTTTTTCTAATATTTATGGATTTTCTTTCATTTATAAATGTTTCACTTTAAATTACTGTAATTGTGGTCATACAACTTTTTTTTGCAATCTCATGTGCTCAATTCAAATGAAGATATGATGCTGTTTGTATACCGTGCGACATACAACGCATGGTTTGTTGTGCGTAATTTTGTTTTATTATTAATTATTTTTCCTTGGTTTTTTCCTTTTGTTTCCTTCTATTAGTGCAATATATTAGCAGAAATATACTATTCTTGGCAAATATGCCAGTATATTCTATGAAGCATTTCCATTTGACATGTGACATGTGCTGCCAACTGATGATTACACATGGTCACATGTCTTTTTCCGAATTCATTTTAATTTCATTTGAAATCTAAATTTCATTTCTTATTCAAATTGGGATCGCTTTTTATTAGGGTTTCGTTCATCTCACGAAACTACCGTACTCACCGAAATACTCACCGAAATTACTCCCGCTCCGTTGTCTGTCCATCACAGAGCCGTTCTCAGACACTATATGATTTACAGGCATAAAAATTTGTGTACTTATAGCTAAATACCCACTATGAAGATCAAAATATTAAAATTTGAAAAAATCGTATTATTTTAATGTAGAGAGATAAAAAACCAAAATTCTAACAGCCTTTTCCTAATAAATTTAAACATTTTTCGTTATAGCAGTTGCCAACAATTAAAAAGACACACTAAAATTATTTCTACAGTAATTAATTATCTATTGAAAGATTTCCACGTGAAAAATGAAAATGAAAAAAAAGTTTCACCAATTGAAAAAAAGATTAATATGACGTGATATTGGTAATAAAACGGAAAATTTCAAACAGTTCTCAATAATACAAGGAGTATGAGTATGTGTATGTACAGAAAGCAGATTAATATCACGTCATTAGAGAATTAAAAAGAAAATTAATCTGTCGTCAAATTGGAAGTTTAACGGATTTTTCAAATGTTTGAGAGTAATAGAAAGCGAGTATCAATATGAGTAATATATACTAGTAAATATATGAGTTTGAGGAGCGTATTGAATCATGATAAAAACCCGATTATGGAAATATTCGCATATTTTAACATTTTGAAGGTGTACAACATGTTTAATTTTGAAATTGATTTTTTTTAAAATATCGCATTTAGTCTACATGACAGATATTATTATGACAGAGTATAATAGCGAGCAAGCCCGCTATTGTACCGGTTCATGTTTTCGAAAAAACGAGAAAAATAGACCGGTAAATGTTTACTTTATAAAAAACGACTTTTTTTTTTTTTCTTTTTTTGAAAATTAAATTTATTTGGATTTATTAAAGAAAAAATAAAGTGTTTTGAAAGGAATATTAAACGAAACCTTTTGAGTGATCTTCGATCACACTTACCCACTTGTTACATATCTCTGCATTTGCGTTATAAATTCTCGCGTATGCCTTTCATTCAATACTGATAATTAAGATTTCTTATTTATTTTGTAACAATGCTTAATTTAACACTAAACGTATATACGGTCTTAAACTCCCTGTTCTCTGCTGAGAGCTGTTGATAAATGTAGCGAATGTCTCTATGCAGTCTCGATGTACGGTCACTCGTTATGCGTTTCTTTTCAATGTAGTTGGTTCTCCCTCCATAAGCTAGACAATGTCCTATTTCTGAAATTGAGCAGACTCAGGATAGATTTTAATTTAATTCATTACTGTATTTTTTTCTTTTTCTTTTTTCAGTTCTCCTGATTTTTGGCGGTTGGCCCTATGATTTCCTTTCTTTTTTAATTAATTCCGTTGCTAATATATTACAGAATCCATTTTATAGTATAACTTAATATTTTCAAAAATATAATTTAGTTTATAGAACCCACATTATTTTTACCACCAACTGCCACTGAATCGAGCTTGTTCATCTTTAACTCTTATGGCGGCTTTTCTTCTTTATAGCTTCCGGCTTTGAAATAAAAATTAATCCCGTTTATAATATATTACAGAATTCATTATCCAGTATAACTTAATATTTTCAAAAATATAATTTAGTTTATAGCACCCACATTATTTTTGCCACCAGCTGCCACTGAATCGAGCTTGTTCATCTTTAACTCTTATGGCGGCTTTTCTTCTTTATAGCTTCCGGCTTTGAAATAAAAATTAATCCCATTTATAATATATTACAGAATTCATTATCTAGTATAACTTAATATTTTCAAAAATATAATTTAGTTTATAGCACCCACATTATTTTTGCCACCAGCTGCCACTGAATCTAGCTTATTTATCTTTAGCTCTTATGGCGGCTTAATTCAGTAAGATTTTTTAAATATCTCAATTGATGAAACAGTTACAGAAAAATTTCTTAAACGGTAGTAAACATAAATATTCCACCTACCAGACACCATGCACTGCTCGAATTTAAAACCCCAAGTCATCGTGCGTTTGAGTATTTCCCTTTCTCTTGGCATTTCTACGTCCTCCTTCTCCTTCTCCTCCATGTTATCATCCTCCTCCGTTCCTGGCTGAGACGCACTTAATGCTAGGTATATCACAGATCTCAGTTTTGTAGCAACTATAATCCAGCCTTCGCTCTGTTCATAAAGTGTTTGACTTATGGCCATCAAAGGTCCACGAAACAAAACAAAATCGATTTTAGGGCTGCAATTAAAGAAAAATGTAGCAAGAAAGTACTATCACAAAGCACTTATTATTAAATAGGCAGATAAAACAACGTTTTATGCACTTGAACTTTTTTTTATATATTTGCAGTCTAGTTTCGGTAGCATTCCGCGTACCGTCATCAGTGGAAAGAATGATGGGATTTTCACCATGGAGGCGAAGCAGATTTGGAGGATAGGTTTATTGACCAATAGAATTACAGGAAATTACAGGGAACAGCCAATAGGAAATTGCATAGGGAAATGAATTGGTGATATGGAAAAATGTTTGTACATATATTAAGAAAATGAGATTTTTATGTAATATTTCCAACAATTTGACAATGGGGGAATAGCGAAGTCATAATGAACAATATTTTTTTCTGATTTGTATACAGGAATGCATTTCCCGAAATGCTAAATAAATAAATAAATAAATAATGTGTAAATTAGAATTTCCTGAATGAACGTTTTTCTAAGTTATATTTTTTTACATGTCAACGTGGTGTTTTTTTTTTTTTTTTCCTTTCTATAAATATTCCCAATATTTAGTATTAAATCATTAAAACGTCTTACTTGAAGGATTTTAAAAAGCAATATAGTTGGTATAATTTTTCATTTGATTGCCCTATAAAGCAACAATACTCAAACTTTTTTCTTTCGCAGGCTGCAAACATATGCTTGCTTCTCTAAGTGTGTCCCAACATACATATATACCTTTCAAATAAAAAAATAAGTATAAAAGTATAAATAGTTAAACACTTTTATAAGCATTTAATGTTCATCTTGAAAATCACGTCTAATTTTTTGACGGCAATTCATGCTTTTTCCGAAAAATTCCGTTACAATACGTTACGTTTATATACAATACAATATTTTCGGTGTGGGCACCGAACTAGATTATGAAAAATCAGTATTTTATTTACGCTTGGTAGAAAGCGCAAGAATTTATTAAAATATATGTAATTTTTTTCTCTGTTTATTTTTTAGGATATGACAAGGGGAAAGAAAATATGAAATATTATTTAAACTATCTTTTTAGGATTTTTTAATTTCTCAACGTATCATCGTAAATTAATTAATATTAAACTATTACGAGCAGGGAAGACCGAGCTATGCTCGGTCAAAATTAAATTTGAGTTCAAATATCATGACCCATGACCAAAATGACCCACTAATTGAATTTTCTCGAACATGTGACTTAGCTCAACAGTCTTCTCGTGCCCGAAAACCATAAGATGCAAAATTTAGTGTAAATAGTCTGAGCCATTTTTAAGATAAAATAGCTTGACCCATAATGACCCATAACCAAAATGACCCACTCATCGAAATTTCTCGAACATGTGACCTAGCCTAATAGTCTTCTTGTTCCTTAAACCTGTAGGGTGCTAAATTTATTTCAAATCCTCTGAACCGTTTTTAAGATAAAATAGCTTGACCCATAATGACCCATGATCAAAATGACCCACTAATTGAATTTTCTCGAACATGTGACGTAGCCAACAGTCTTCTCGTGCTCGAAAACCATTGGATGCAAAATTTAGTGTAAATTGAGCCGCTTTTTAGATCTTGACCCACAATGACCCAGAACTGACCCACTAATCGAATTTTCTCGAACATGTGACCTAGCCCAATGATTTTCGCGTGCCCGAAACTCGTAGGATACAAATTTTAATCAAAATCGTTAGAGTCGTTTTTTAGATAAAATTAATTTGACCCGCTTTGACCCAAAAATGACCCACTAATCGAAAGTTCTCGAACATGTGACCCAGCCCAATAGTCTTCATGTGCCCGAAAATAGTCGTATATAACATTTCGTCAAAATCATTTGAACCGTTTTTCAGATACAATTAGCTTGCCCATGACCCGAAATGACCCAAAATGACCCACTAATTGAATTTTCTCGAACATGTGACCTAGCCCAACAGTCTTCTCATGCCCGAAAACCATTGGATGCAAAATTTAGTGTAAATTGAGCCGCTTTTTAGATCTTGACCCACAATGACCCAGAAATGACCCACTAATCGAATTTTCTCGGACATGTGACCTAGCCCAATGATTTTATCGTGCTCGAAACTCGTAGGACACAAAATTTAATCAAAATCGTTAGAGCCGTTTTTTAGATAAAATTAATTTGACCCGCGTTGACCCAAAAATGACCCACTAATCGAAAGTTTACGAACATGTGACCCAGCCCAATAGTCTTCTCGTGCCCGAAAATGGTCGGATACAAAATTTCGTCAAAATCGTTTGAACCGTTTTTTAGATACAATTAGCTAGACCATGACACAAAATGACCCACTAATCGAATTTTCTCGAACTCGTGACCTAGCCCAATGGTTTTCTGGTGCCCCAAAACGGTAGGACACAAAATTTCGTCAAAATCGCTAGAGCCGTGCATATATATATATATATATATATGGGCTGTTTGCCCCTGCTTGTTAACTAGGAGAAGACCCTTTAAATGCCTCAGAGGAGGACTTAAAGGAATCGACTGGGAGCAGGGACTTGATGTCCAATCCGCACCTTCCATCGGTGCAGCCTGTTAGTACCCTTGCCTAGTGCATGGGAACGAACGCGGATGGGCTTCCTCCAACCCGCTTTGCCAGCGTGGAGGAATTTGGCCACCTCCCCCCTTATTTTACCATGAATTCACAAAACAAATCACGGCCCTCAATTCCCGGCAGTCTGCATGTTCCTGATTACGGCAGCGATCAGAAAGACATGAAGACAGAGGGTGCTAAGAATCACCGGGCTCGGCTTGGCTGCCATAAGTTGATGACCTTGGCTACGTATAATGGACGATCCTTATCTTCTGAAAGTCGTTTACAGGAACTTGAAGAAGAATTAGAAAGAATCAACTGGGACATCCTAGGATTATGCGAAATAAGAAGAAAAGGTGAAGAGAAGATTGTTCTTGTCAGTGGACATGTATTGTACTACAGAGGTACAGAAGATGGAAAAACAAGTGGTGTAGGATTTCTGATTCATAAAAGGTGGAAGAATCACATCGTAGAATATGATAGTGCATCAGATAGAGTTGCAAGGTTAGTTATACAAGTGTCAAAAAGATACAAGTTGCAAATTACCCAAGTTTATGCACCAACAATTAGCTATACTGATGAAGAAATTGAGGATTTCTATGAAGAAGTAGCTTCAATGCATCAAAAAGGAAAATGCTACATAAAATTAATAATGGGAGACTGGAATGCTAGAATTGGGGAAAAAAAGAAAGGTGAGTTCTCAGTAGGAAATCATGGATATGGGGTGCGTAATGAAAGAGGAAACAGATTGATTGAATTTGCAGAATGTGAACAGATGTATATCATGAATTCATTTTTCAAGAAAAAGCCACAAAGAAAATGGACATGGCGTAGTGCAAATGGCTCAACAAGTGAAATCGACTACATCTTGACAAACAAAAAGCATCTTATTCAGGATTGCAGCGTTCTCAATAACTTCAATACAGGAAGCGATCACAGGTTAGTTAGATGCAAACTGCTTTTAAATACTAAAGTGGAAAGAATGAAGCTTTTGCAATGCTCAAAGAAATCAGTCGATATTATAAATCTCCAGAAACATAAAGAAGAATTTAATTTAGAACTTAAAAATCGTTTTCAAGTACTTCAATCAATCTTAGAAGAAGAACAAGATGTTACAGTAGTGAACAAGAAAATAACAAATACTCTACAAGAAATTGCAAGGACGATAGCTGGTGAAGCACAAGTAAAGCAAACAAAGAAAATAACAGTAGAAACAAGAAGACTGATGAAGAAACGCAGAGAATTTAAAATGAAGAAAAACTATACTAAATCAAGAGTTGAATATGCAGAATTATGTAAAACGGTAAGAAAATGTGTTACAGAAGATATCAGAAAATTTAACTGTGATCTTGTCAAAAAAGTTCTAGAAGATAACAAAAGTTTAAAATCAGCTAAGCGCAAACTATGTGTTGGAAGAAAAGGTATTTTTGCACTGAAGAGAGCAGATGGAACAATCACCAAAATCAATAATGAAATAGTACACATTGTCGAAAAATTCTATAACGATCTATATAAATGTGAAGATCAAAGGGAAATCAACCTACGTGATCCACTAGTAAACATAACAGAAACTGAAGAGATAATCCCAGTGATGACAGATGAAGTTGTACAAGCCATTAGAGGCATGAAAAAAGGTAAATGCCCTGGCGAAGATGGAATTACAATTGACCTTATCAAAGAAGCAGGAGAAGAATTTGCAAAAATGCTAGCCTTACTGTTTTCCAAATGTCTCGAGAAATCAGATGTACCAGAAGATTGGAATAATGCTGTGATGGTGTTACTTTATAAGAAAGGAGAAAAGGAAAACATTAAAAATTACCGTCCAATCAGCTTACTGTCAGTGATTTATAAAATTTTCACCAAAGTTTTAACGACAAGACTTGAATCAGCTCTGGACTCAGCTCAACCTAGAGAACAAGCAGGATTTCGAAGTGGATTTAGCACAATGGATCATATTCAAACAGTAAGGGAAGTTATAGGAAAACATAAAGAATATAATTTACCTCTCTGTCTTGCCTTTATTGATTATGAAAAAGCATTTGATTCGGTCTACACATCTGCAGTAATAACTTCTCTGGTGGACATTGGTATAGACAAACCTTATATCAATATCATAAAGAAGATCTACAAGAAAGCAACAGCCACCATCCGTTTGGACAAAGGAAAAGCGAAAATCAAGCTTGGAAGAGGAGTAAGACAAGGAGACACCATTTCGCCTAAGCTTTTTACTGCTGTCTTAGAGAGTATTTTCAAGAAGCTGGATTGGGAAAACAAAGGGATTAGAATAAATGGGGAATATTTAAGCCATCTCCGGTTTGCTGATGACATTTTAATTTTCAGTAATAGCCCTGAAGAATTGCAAAATATGCTAAAAGATTTGGCAGAAGCTAGCATTAATGTGGGATTAAAAATAAATTTGGAAAAGACTAAGGTGATGTTCAATTCATTTGCATCCAAAAAGAAAATCGTCTACAACAACACTGAGATTAAAGATGTTGAAAGTTATGTGTACCTTGGACAAGAAATATCTTCAGACAACAGTATCATGAATGAAATCAATAGAAGAATAAGAAATGGATGGAGTGCTTTTGGGAAGAACAATATTATTCTGAAAAGTAACATGCCTCTTTGTTTGAAAAGAAAGGTGTTTAACCAATGTGTTTTGCCTGCACTAACTTATGGAGCAGAAACTTGGACACTAACAAAACGGATGGTACAAAGATTACAAACAACACAGCGAAGTATGGAAAGATGTATGCTAGGCATAACCAGAAGAGACCGAAAGAGAATAACGTGGATAAGAAGTCAGACGAAAGTTTTGACATTATCGAGAGAATTAAACGGCTAAAATGGAAATGGGCTGGGCACATTGCAAGAAGACAAGACAATAGATGGAGCACAAACACCCTACAGTGGTATCCCAGAGATGTAAAACGACCAAGAAGACGACCTCAAGTAAGATGGAGTGACGAAATCAGAAAAGTGGCCGGTGTTAATTGGATGACTAAAGCAATAGACAGGCAACAATGGAAAAATCTGGGGGAGACCTACATCCAGCAGTGGATTGAAAACGGTTGTTGATGATGATGATGATATATATATATATATATATAACCACACACAAGATTTGCTCGTATTAGAATATATGATATGATAAAAGCGTATGTTTTAAATATTACACTCTTTAATTTTTATTTATAATTTATTTGCTACTTTTTAGCCTTTAAAATATTCCATTATTGCAGATTCAGAGACATTTGGCATATTTTGGCGAGCGTGTATTGGCGCATCATTGAAGCTATTTTTTCTTTCAAGTCGTATACAATTGTGCGAGTTACAGGGAATATTTGGAGACATATCACATGTGGTCGGTAAACGAGAAATTGTCTTAAAATTAATGTATTATTTTATGTCCTAAAAATATTAAAATGATATATTGTCATCGGAAACACGTAACTCGAACGTAATTTTTATAATCCTAGAATATCAGGAATGTGTTAAAAATTTATTACAAAGTTCCATTTTTACAATTTTACATACAAAAACCAGGTTGAGTGTAATAAAATAATGTAATACGAACTTCGTAAAACAAAAATGACCTAATCTGATAATGATACAGAATTCAATTGATAAGCTGTTAAATGAACTTGAAAGTAGGTGTTATAATATAGGTATATGATTTGAATTTACATAGGAATGAGA
Organism: Maratus michaelseni; assembly: GCA_963931845.1. NCBI lineage: Eukaryota > Metazoa > Arthropoda > Arachnida > Araneae > Salticidae > Maratus > Maratus michaelseni. The sequence continues at coordinate 170,523,866 of OZ007593.1, read as the reverse complement.
AGGCTGCATTGATACCGAAAACTATTATAAGAATTCTAAGAAATATATATATACACTATATTTCCAATGATGACCGGTCACTTGGGATTTTAGACGTTTTGTTAAATATCTGGAAAGATACATGAGGAATTATCCTGTAACTTCAGGAGTGTAAACAACATGATAAACGTCATATATTTCCGTGAAGATTTTTTCCCGAAACCCTAAAAGGGGCCGTCAACAAATTGAAGAAATACGAATATATTTTGGATAGCCCTGTAAAAACTAATATTGCAAAAGCATTCAAACTGTAGATTATGATTAAGTGGATTATTGTAATAATTGGGGTTCATTTGTATGAAGATAGCATGTATACTCGAAGAGAAATTCAGGTTTTTATAAAAACAGTCCCAAATTTTGAAAATTCTGATAGTAATCGTCGATAGAATAAGCTCGAATTTCGCTGTTCCCAAAAGGAAGCAAAAAGATGAGGGGTTGTATCCAAATGTACTAGCTTATCAAAGTTGACATAATAAGAATGAAGTGTCTCTCATTCTATATATGATACAACCCCTCATATTTTTGCTTCCTTTTGGAAACAGCGAATTTCGAGCTTATTCTATCGACGATTACTATCAGAATTTTCAAGCTATGTTTTTGAGACTTTCATAAAAGTTGGTCTATACATTTAGCTAATATATTATGCACAGTATATTTTGATTGAATTCGCGCATGCGCAGTGAAACAATATTTAGTAAATCTGCTCATTTTTCATACAATTTTTATTATTTTTTAATTCTGATTGCAGGGTATTGTGTATAATTTTGTTTGTCATATTTCCGGAAAAAAACTCGTTTTTATATTAAAAACTCTGCAAATTATAAAAAAAAAACTTGGTAAAATTTGGGACTGTTTTTATAAAAACCTGAATTTCTCTTCGAGTACACATGCTATCTTCATACAAATGAACCAAAATTATTACAATAATCCACTTAATTATAATCTACAGTTTGAATGCTTTTGCAATATTAGTTTTTACAGGGTTATCCAAAATATATTCGTTTTTCTTTAATTTGTTGACAGCCCCTTATGGAGTTTCGGGAAAAAATCTTCACGGAACTATATGACGTTTATCATGTTGTTTACACTCCTGAAGTTACAGGATAATTCCTCATGTATCTTTCCAGATATTTAACAAAACGTCTAAAATCGCAAGTGACCGGTCATCATTGGGAATATAGTGTATTAATACATAGTAAAAAGCGCAAAGCAGCTATATTAATCATGTATTTGTAACAAAAGTTACTCAATAAATTTTTAACAGCCAAAATTGGGCTATAAAAATAAATATCAAATGCAAAATGCAAAGAAAGTGTTAATGAACTAAAAAATACATTCCATACAAAATTCACACAGTGCAGCGGAATATTTTAGAATGCCAAGTCTATAATATACATTTGAAATTAAGAAATAACTTACAAATTCGTACAACAAAAATAACCTAATCTAATAATGGTATAGAGTTTAATTGATAAGTTGTTGAATTTGAAAGTAGACGTTATAATATATATAATTTGAGTTCACAAAGAAATGAGAAATGCTGCTTTGATACTGCAATGAAAACAATTATAAAAATTGTAAAAAAACTATATATAAATTCATACATAGCCAAATGCGCGATGCAGCTATTTATTAATTATGTATTTCTAACAAAATCTAATCAATAAATATATGAGGCAAATTTATATATACATACATATATAATTGTAATACCTTTGAATTTCAAAATACATTAAATATATATTTATATATACACATGTATATACTAGCAGAATCACCTAACTTGCCAACGTTAACCATGAGGGCCTTACATGTAAAATAAATAAAAATGCAATAACAGGGCGATCAAAATAACGGAATTCTGTACATTCCCGCATAAACCATTAAAAGATAATCAGGAAAAAATGAAGTTATTTTAACACAATCATAGAAAAAAACTTCGGCTTTATAAATGAGAATGTGCATTTTCTTTGGTGAATGTAACAGAAAAATATACGATTTCCCTCACAATACGAAAAAAAAAATCAATCAAATGGCGTAGCATTTAGCAAAACTCTATTTATTAAGGCATCTATATTATATTATTAAATTTAAAGAAAGGTTTCCTTGGAAAAATGTCTTACTCAAATTATCTGAACAAAAAGCAGCAATCGTTGTTTAATTCGTCTAATCTTCCATCATCCGGTTCATGGTTGATGTTGGCCTACGAAATCTCTAAAATAGCACTAAAATCGCTGAAATACGTGTTTAACTATTTTTTTAGCAGATTGGTTTAGCTGAATTTTATGCTCTTACCTAAAACTGCAGCTGAGATATGGAGATGTGACTTAAAACTTTCGACCCCCACCCCCTTTAAACCTCCTTAGTTGTTGAATTTCTAAAAGCGGTGAAATACTAGTTTAACTTTTTTTAGTAGATTTGTTATGCTGTATTTTACGCTCCTACCTTAAACTACTGCTGAGATATGGTAAAATGCCATAAAACTTTCGACTTCCCTTTTAACCCCCTTAGTGGTTGAATTTCTAAAATCGCTAAAATACGTGTTTGACTATATATTTTTTTTTTAGATTTGTTATGTTGAATTTTACGCTCCTGCTTAAAACTGCTGCTGAGATATGGCGAAATGACATAAAACTTTCGACCTCCCCACCCCCATTTAACCCTTCTTAAGGGGTAGTTTTAAAAATACCCTTTCTTATTGCTTGCCTAGTTCATAACAGAAATCTATTGTCCAAATTTCGTGATCCTGTAGTCGTTTCAGCTTTGCATTGATGAGTCGATCAGTCAGTTAGGAGTTCTCTTTATTATATTTGTGTATATATATATATATATATCATCATTAAATTGGAGATTTGGTCAGATTTGTTGATAGAACTTGCTTGATGTATTTTGCGGTCACAGATATTATATGGTCAAAGGTATTTTTAATATTTTGTTTTCCCTTCAAAATCTTTCTAAGAAAACATTTCCCGTAATCATTTTTTTTTTCAATACTCTTTTTATTTCTCGAATCTTAAAATGCCCAATTTTTATTCTATTAAAATTATCTGAGTTATATCATTTTAATTTTCTTATTTTATTTCAAAAGTCTAATTCGTGCCCTATTTCGGAAAGACCGCAGCACTTCAATTTTCCGCCACCCTTAAAATATAGTTCGTACCTGTTTCGGAGCCGTGACTGCCTGTTCTACTAATCTGCTATTCGAATTTTAGTCGAGGCATTTGGTAGAAAATAAAGGAAAGTTTTGGTGTAGTTTTTTTTTTTTTGGGGGGGGGGGGAGGGTCCCTTTTTGTTTTTTGGGTCGCTGAACACGAATCCGAGGTTTTCCAACAAAAATTTTTTCGGGAAATATCTTTTTTTTTTTCAAAAAACGTGTAAAAAAACAGACTTTTTTCCGTTTTTTCAAAATAATTCCAAAATTATGCATTTTACGTGAAAGTCAGCAATATATGAATTAAAGAAAAATACAATTTCTTACATTTTATGTATTGAAAGTTTTTTCTCTGATCAATAGTTTAGCCGTGAGAGTGCCTCAAAAATGGGTGAAAAAAAAAACAAAAAACTGTAAAAAAAAAAAAACGGGAATTACGGTACTGTATGTCAATGTAACATAGAAACTAATCCTTTTACGCAAATGTTAACTATTAATGTTACTAAAGATTATATGTTTGACTATATTTTACGCATTTGAGGTAGAGGAAAAGCGCGGATCCAACATCAGGGGAAGGTGGGAGCAGTGGGGCAGATCCAGCTACTCTCATGAGTCGAAGGTGCTACTTCTCCGGAGAGCTCGTATTCTAAGAGGCGGTAACATTGTAGTCCAGTAGAAATAGCATTTTACCTTACAAAAATTCGGGTAGTTCTGATTTTTGGGTATGTTGTAAAGGTTGACCCTCTAATAAAAAAAAACTAAGTTTTCGACCTTCTAGACCTTGTGCGTTTTTCACAATATTGAAAAAACCAATATTTTTCGACACTTTTTTCGATTTTTCTTAAATAACTCAATTTTAGTGCATTTTACAGAAAAAAACACTTATACCATTTTGTAGAGCATAAAATTCTCTACAACATGCAGTATTCATGTTTGTAAATTGTCCAAATAGGGGGTAAGATACGGCAAAAACTAACGTCATTTGTGGATTTTTACATTTTTTCCAAATTTAACTCTATTTTCCCGGCTCCGTATCTTACCCCCTATTTGGACAATTTACAAACATGAATACTGTATGCTGTAGAGAATTTTATGCTCTACAAAATGATGAAAGTGCTTTTGTCTCTGAAACGCACTAAAAGTGGGTTATTAAGCAAAAACAAACGTTTTTAATGGATTTTTGCAAATTTTACCCTATTTTCCCGGCTTCGTATCTTACCCCCTCTTTGGACAATTTACAAACCTGAATACTGCATGTTGTAGAGAATTTTATGCTCTACAAAATGGTACAAGTGCTTTTTTCTGTAAAATGCACTAAAATTGAGTTATTTAAGAAAAATCGAAAAAAGAGCCGAAAAATATTGGTTTTTTCAATATTGTGAAAAACGCACAAGGTCTAGAAGGTCAAAAACTTGGTTTATTTATTAGAGGGTCAACCTTTACAGCATACCCAAAAATCAGAACTACCCGAATTTTTGTAAGGCAAAGCCCTTTTTTGCGCTATTTCTACTGGATTATTGGAACTGCTCCACTGCTCCCACCTTCCCCTGGCGCAGGATCCGCACTTTTTCTCTACCTCAAATGCATAAAATACAGTCAAACATATAATCTTTAGTATCATTAATGGTTACCGTTTGCGTAAAATGGTTAGTTTTTATGTTACATCGACATACACTACTGTAATTCCCGTTTTTTTTACAGTTTTTTGTTTTTAACACCCTTTTTTGAGGCACTCTCACGGCTAAACCATTGATCAGAGAAAAAAACTTTCATTACAGAAAATATAGGAAATTTTATTTTCTTTAATTCATATACTGCCGACTTTCACGTAAAATGCACAATTTTGAAATTATTTTGAAAAAACGGAAAAAAGTCCGTTTTTTTACACGTTTTTTTGTAAAAAAAACATATTTCCCGAAAAAAATTTTGTTGGAAAACCTCGGATTCGTGTTCAGCGACCCAAAAAACATAAAGGGACCCCCCCCCCCCCAAAAAAAAAAAAAACTACACCAAAACTTTCCTTTATTTGCTCTTTTTTATCCCCTAATGCCTGGACTAAGGCATTATTTAACCTTCCGCTCTTTTGATATTTAACGCTTGACATGAGTTACGGAGCTCAGATTCCTTGATATTTTTTCTTACTAAAAATATGTTGCTCTCTTGGAATGAGTCATCAGTAATTGAAATGTGATATGAAATCAACATCGTGTGTAATGTACTAAGTTTAAAAGCCTGACATGACTGCTAAGTTTTAGCGGTAAAGTATTGAACGATATGAAAGAATGATGGCGAATGTTTTATTAAGTGTCGTCTATTAGAAGAGATTAATAAATTTTCTTCTGTTTTGAAGCTTTGTTCTCTTGTTTATTTAGAAAATCACCAGTGTATTTCGACCAAAGCCAGATGGTATCATAATGGAGACTCCATGGGCTTTATTTATTCTAATGTTCTAAAATATTCTTCCAGACGGAGTTTCACCTACCTAAAAATCAGAACATATATATACGCTTCTCAAATTTTTATAAAGATGGAATACTGATTGCGCGTTTCGAGACGCACATGAAAGGTCGGTCTGCCGCAGGTTGGGCATTATGGATAGATATAAGTTTAGCATCTTGTAATTTTTTTTAAATTTTGTAATTAAAACTGGTTTGGTAATTTTAACTTTAAAAATACTGCTGAATCATTTTTAAGATATTACCAGTGGACCCGTGAGAGTATTTCACACTGAAGTCTATTATTTCTTAGATGCAGGTTTAAACTTCTACAGAAAAATTAATTTAAAAAATATCTGCAAACAACATTAGTCAAGCCAAAAAGCAGCCTACGTAATTAGAGAAAGGCCAGTTCATTTCGCCGAAAACCGTGCAAAAAAGCGTAGCTGAGTTTAGCCGCGACCTACGTAATACCTACACGGCCAGCTCACGGTATGACGTCACGGTAATAACGTCACGACCATGAGATCAACTCCGAGAGAATAGAGAGCTAATTTTGAATCGTCTTATGTGTAATGAAATGTGTGCTTACGTTTAGTAACACGTCTTTGCTATTAATTAAAGCTGTTTTGTGGAATTAACAACGTTTTGATTGCGTATGAAGTATACCTACACCATGTTGTGCTCCCTGATGTTAAAGGGAATTATAAAAAAGGAACCTCAGTTCATATGTTTGGGTTTCCGAAGAATGAAGAACGTAAGAAGAAATGGATTCATGCAATAAAGCGTGAAAATTTTATTAGTTGGCAGTTTAGCAAGATAAGTTTCTAATGCTTTTCATTATTATCATGTTTGTAGCAGGGCTTAATTTCTAAGAAAAAAAGTACCGGAGCCCTAATATTCTGCAGTACTAACACCCGTAACCCCTCTCCGCCGTCACTCCAATCTGCATATTTATATTTCATCATTATTTTCAAAATTTAAAGCATTTTTTTTTATTTGGCAAAATAAAAAATTTAAATACATCTATCTGCGTATACTTAGCTATCAACTATTCCCCTTTTTAGTTATTACTACTTCCAAATTGAAACCTTTGCCTAATCTTAATGTTATTTAATCTCAGAATTCTGTGATTCAATAAGCTCAGGATTATGATTCGGAAGTAGTGTTAATACAAAAATGAAAAGTTTGCAGCTATGCAGAATAGAAAAAGACTATTTCTGTTTACTCTTTATTCTGATCAAAATAGCATTAAAATAATTTGAAATGGAAATAAATAAAACTTTGAATTTATGACAGATTGATCTCAAGCCTGCGAAATCCGAAGACTGATATAAAAATCGAGACCGTTTCATCTCCATCTCTTATGGGAGCGACACATTACGTCACTTATAAGTGTTTTGATACAAAAGATTGGACCGGCGACATTGGCGAGATTTTGCTTTGTACGGCAACCCGTTAGAGCAGTTTGCGTGTGTTTTATATTAAATTAAATATTGTGTATTTTATAATAAATTAAGCATTTTGTATGTTTTATAATAAAATAATTTGTGTGTCTTTATTAAGAAAAATTTGTGCGTATTTTATAATAAAATAAACTGTTTCATAATAAAATAAAACTAACATGCTATTAAGCAAGCTAGGCCTAACAGGTACCCGAAAGCGGGGTTTTTCTCGCCAAAATGGCGTAAAACAAAAATCGCGCCAACCCCGGTGCGTCTGCGACAGCTGTTCCTTTTTAAGTAGTATCAGATGCTAGTAAATTTAGATTTAAAAAATTTAAACAAATATATATAATAATAGTTTAATCTGCTATCTAGAAACCAACACCTGGGATTACTTGTAGATCGCCATTATTAAATTTAAGAGATTTTAAAAAAAACCTGTTGTATATTTGTAAATTTTTTAGTTGTGTCCATTCCAAAGATTTCTTCTATATCATACATGTGAATACTGCACCTCATAATCCTTGTGACATACACAAATCTATAATTTTAAAGCTGCGTTTTTAAAATTTTGCACAGATTTACGTATGTTGCGCTTCATTTCGCCCTGTAAATATGATCCAGTCCCTGTGACGTCATAAAAGTCATGAAGCGGCCGTGTATTACGTAGGTCGCGGTTTAGCACAAACCCTACCCAAATTTCTACCCTGTCCAGATAGCTGACTGATCAGAGTCAGACTTCAGTTTTGGTGCAGGGTTTGTACGATTAGTAAGAAAGATTATAACACCCTCCTGTTATTGACTTCACACATTATAAGCCAATGAGTATGCCTTCTTTATATTGTATGCCTTAGCCAAAATGTAATCTCATTTGTTCCATCAAAGTTACAGTAAAAACTGATTGAAGAAACAAAAGGCACACTCGCGAAAAAAAAAAATAACAGTCGTATTTTAACTGCATTAGAGGAACACTGGACAAAATAAAATTAATTAATTACATAGAAAATATAATTTAATTTAATATACGAAAACATGCATTTTAAATGGTGTCTTTTTCTTCTAAACATTCCAATTTCAATTTTGCTTTTTAACCATAATATAAAATGAACTCGTAATGAGAAATCATACTTTATCTTTTTTATACTATTTATTTTTTTATAATCATTGTTGAGCATCCTATAATGCGGAATTTTATTTTTGAGGCAACACTGATTTGAAGAAAATCTTTCATTTCTTTTGTGACTCCAATCTAATTTTTAATTAACAGCAATTTTTAATCGAAAAATATGTTTTTAGCGAAATGTGAGTGTACTATGTCAGAAGTCGCTTTAAAAACCTTTCGAACGATACCTCATTCATTGGTAAGCGTTTTGTAAATGCATAGAAAAGGGGATGTTGACAACAGAAATAATATATATGATGATTATCAAATGATCTCTTACCTAGAAGTAAATTTATCTGTAAAATGCTCTTTAATGAGATCTTGATGAGAAATAATCCACTTCAATATCATGTTGTATGTAAACTCCCAATCTTCGAACGTGAAAATGTATTTATCAAAGCCTTCATTTAAATCCATGCACAAATCATTTAATTTGTCTGACATTGATAAGTATTTCATTTGATGTCCGTCATTACGATATTTACCTTTAGAATCTAATGAAAAACAGCCAATTTCATAAGGGAGACTATAAGAAGGAAATCTGCCTTCATAATAAGAAACTTGTTTAACTTTAAAACTCATTTTACCTGGCTTGAAGTCACTCAGCACTTTTGCATTAACTGACATAATCACACATATTCAAAAATAATTTTCAATAATTATTCAGAAAAACTGCAACTTAAACTTGAAGAAAAAATTAGATAAAAATTTATCATAAAAACATAATAACGAACAAAGACAAGCGTAGTACAGAATTCAGGCTTATCGCATGTTAAGCCAATAATAACGATAAGAAGTTTCGCTTCAATAACTTAATCTGATTTTTTTTCGCTGTCTATATGATAAAAATATACAGAATGTCAAAAAATAAATTCTTTTTCTGCTAAATATTCAACTGCAAATATTTCTTGAATGAAAAATTAAAATTAAGATACCCCCCTACGTCTTTGATCGGAAGTAGCGTGCTACAAATAGCGAAACTAGAGTAGTAGCTTCTGTTTCCCGTAGTTTGTAGTATACAGCGTTACATTTTGAACAATATAATGTAACGAGTAACGCGATACAATAAATCCTTATTTTTTAGCAAGCATTGGCGCTACTTTTAACAGTACTTCAAGAAAAAACAAATGTACCATTCTACAAATCATATAAACCTTAAGGTGCTTCTTTTGTGGAAAATGTGTTCTGATCAACAATTTGCTAATCCTAGCAGCAACGCATCGCATGAAGTCTTAGATATTTCCATTAGCACTTGCTGGTAAAACCAAATGTTGACACACCAAATAAATTTATTTTCTTGGTGGCAACACTTGTCTCCTGATTGGTCATTAGGTCTTCATGTTTTAATGCCTAGTTTCTTCATTTGGAACTGCTTTATTTACAGATTTATTTATTGTTCGCATTTAGCATGGTTTTTCTTTAATTTTCTAGATTTTAAAATTAGACAACTGAATATAATAATCTCTCAACTAAACTCAATAGAATTAACACATTAAGGTTGTTCTCAAATCCAAAGGAGATACTTTCTTACACATTTCTGAACTCATTTTTGTTCGGAAACGCATGAAATTGGCAGGTGTTCTTATTCAGAAATCATGTAATCGAATGGCGTTTCCCATTTTTTTGACAAAAGCAGAAGATCTTTCAGAAAATCTGTCAAAATTGGCGTTTTGAACCAAATTTCCAATGCGGCAACGCGAACTTTTTTTTTTTTTTTTACATTACGAGGCAATTTTTCTACATTAATGAAAATACGGCTTCAATTTTTTATCCCAGTACAGTAAGTTTTGTCCTCTATCCATTGTTTCAAATTTCGTAAAAACCGGTTCTTCATACTTACCCAAGATATTATTTAAAAACGCAATAAAAATCTTACGAAAATGGGACGTTTTTATCTCCAAATGGCGAAAGAAATAAACCACCTGCCGAGGGGCCGGCTTCGTCTTTCATTAAATTCTGTTTCCAGGGCCCATCCCTTTTACTTTCTGAAAAAAAAAAAAAAAAAAAAAAAAAATACAACGCAATGTCCAAAAAAAAAAAAAAAAAAAAAAAAAAAAAAAAAAAAAAAACGCGTTATTTTGTTTTGTTTCAAAAGTTAACCATATTTGTTAATGTTAAAGGTCATTAATTAAAATTTGAGGAAGGGGCGTCGGTAAATATAATTAAAATATCGCGTTAATGTTAAAGGTATAATAGATCTGGATAAAGGGAGGGGTCTTGGTTTGAAATAGCCATTTCTTACATGCTGTTGCCAAATTTAAAAAGGCCAAATAATAATATTTACAAATACTTTTCAATTGAAAAATATATTTACACTTGAATATTAAAAAAGAAAAAAAACTAAGTAGCAAAAATTACGTCATATTTAAAACGATATATTTTAAACTATTTTCTTATAGCGTCGTTATAAAAGTCAGGCAGGCAGCAATATTTTTTATTTAACTATTCTGTACAAGCTGATTTTCAAATGTGTAATTAATATTACTTAATCGATCACGAAAATAGCTGTGTGATGTGGCCTTCTATATAGGTCACCGTGGATGTGTCCTTATAGAAACCGAAAAATCCTTCAGTCAAAGAGAAATGAATGGCAATCCGATTACGGAAGATCACCACTGGTCGTAAAAATATCATTCAATCTTCCATAATTGTATAATATTTTTGAAACAGGGCAAATTACTGTATTTTTTAGAGTCTGCGGGGTCCGGACGAGGGTAGGTCGTAAGTAGAGTTGCAAAGAACCGGTTTATTCCCGGGTTTATTTCCAATAGACCCTGTTTATTCCCAGGTTAATTCCCAAAAGACCTGGTTTATTACCAAAAAACCCGGTTTATTCCCAAAAAAAACGGTTTATTCCCAGGTTTAAACCGGGTTTTTTCTAGCCTTTGCAACTCTAGTCGTAAGAGACAGACTCCCCTACTCAAAAGGTAAAAAAAATCATTGGAAATACCTTCAACGGCGCAGAAAAAAAATAAAAAGTGGTATTTTGCAAGCCTGTATAATTTAAGATAATCAGTTTCGTTTAAAAAAGATATCCTCTGTTATCTATGTAAATTTAATAAAGATAGCGGTTATTACAAAATTCGTTACATTTAAATCAACATTTATGTTTACGTTATAGGATAAGAGATTATTTAAAAAACTGAGTAAAATTAGTATTTTACGCGTATATGATGCGCGTGCGTATGTAATGGCATCTTGTTTATAAAAAGATAATGAGAAAAGTAATATCTCGTACCTAAGATGCAAGCTTTAAAAATTAACGGCGGAAAATTCGAGAATTTGAAAATAAAATTCTTTAGAAATATTAACATAAAACAATTTCTTTAATCTACATTACCGCATTTACTCATTTCCTTACTCATTACCGCATTACTTTATTATGTACAGTCGTGGAAAAGAGAAACTGAACACCCTCCCCCCCACTAACTCTGCAAGAAATTATAGTAGAAGGGAGTTACTGGTACCAAACGATTTGAAATAAAGTGTTCTTTTAAATTATGTATATAAAATTTGCTTAGGGGGCCATCTACATATCAAAAACAGCCCAAACATTATTGTTTAGTGTTCTTTTAAATTATGTATATAAAATTTGGTTAGTGGGCCATCTACATATCAAAAACAGCCCAAACATTATTGTTTTTAATGGCAACACCCAATTTTGACACCATATTTTAAATCTTCAGTTCAAACTATACCTAGATACCAATTTTCAAGTCATTTGGATGATAAGTTTTTGAGTTATAAACATTCGAATTTCAGAGTTTCTAATGTTAAATTAGATTTTCATATTTGTATTAATATCTACTGAAATTATAATCCTAATGTGCTAACTTTTTGTTTGGTTATAATACTCAAAAACCCAAACACAAATACGTCAAATTTGTAATTTTTATAATTTTATAATATGAATTATGAAATTAATATTCGAAAAAATTATGAAAAGAAGCCTACAATTTTTTGATGGATTTAAATTTATTATGTCCTGCTTTATACGTATTCAAATTTTCAAACTTTTCTTCCAAGTAGTTTTCAAATTATGCTTAAAAAACTACAAGATGCTGCTTTTGCAGTAAAGCATAATTTGGAAAAATATTTTACTCATAGACTGGGATTACAGTGCCTTGATAAACTTAGAGCGTAAGTCTGTCTCACGATATAAACAACGCGTAAACCGTATTTCAGTTCTTCGCGATCTTACGCTCATTTGAAAGCTAGCTTAAACTGAAGCGTAAGTAGATGCGCGCGCGAGCACAACAAACCTGAAAAAAGACCTGTGATTGGAGTAAGATGTAAGATAGCGAGGCACCAGAATCCCAGCCTTGATAAGAAAATACACTGCTCAAAAAAATTAGGGGAGCAAGCAAAGAAGAGAAGAGAACAGGGCGAGACAGCCATGCATGGGTATAAAATGGAGAGTACACGTGTATCAATGCGCAATACAGAAAAAAAGACGCAAAAAATTGTAAGGGAGCTTTAATTGTTTGAAACCTTAGAAAGAACGTGAAATGATGGTTTAAGGCAACAATTTGGTTACATGTAAATGACAAAAAAAAAGTATTGTTTAGTAATGATGCAAGATGTTTAATAAGGTGTGTGGTCCCCTCGAACAGCTAAGACTGCTGCACACTTGTCTTCCATGGATCCGTTGAGGTTATCGATACGACTTTGAGGAATACTGTTCCACTCTTCAAGAATTGCAATCTCCAAGTCCCAGACAATAAAAGAAAGCCTTGGTCTCGCCGCAATGCGTCGTCCGCGCGTGTCCCAAACATTCTCGGTCGGATTCAGATCAGGAAAACATGCTGGTCATTTCATACGCTGTATTATTTCAGCTTCAACCATGTTCTCCACTAGACGAGCTGTATGCGGTCTGGCATTATCATGCATGAAAACTAAGGAGTCACCATGGGTAATGCGTAAGGTACGACATGAGGTCTCAGTATCTCGTCTGCATACCTTTGGGATGTCAAAGAGGCATTCCAAATGATATGCAGGTCCGTATGTCCACCTATGCTGATTCCAGCCCATACCATCAACCAACCTTGTCTGTAATGTTATCTTTCACAAACGAATGTGGGTTATTTCGAATATACCTTTTCCCTCCATACCAAAACGCGTCGAGTGTCACACTCCAGACTGAATAGGGACTCGTCTATAATCAGCATTTGACTCCAATCCGTTGCCTTCAATCTTGATGTTCAGCAGCCCACCTTCTTCGGGCCGCAGTTACCGGAATACAAACCATTGGCATATGTGCATAGAGACCACACTGATGAGGCATATTTCGGACTGTTTGGCTGGACACCATTCGTCGTGTTGCCAAGAGCTACTGTTTTTGCAGCTGAGTAGCATTCCCTTTTTTGTTTCGAAGAGCTGTTAATGGATATATCGGTCATCAGTTGCTGTGGTAGCACATGGTCGACCTTTCCCTGGTCGACGTCTAACATTTCCTGTTTCTTAGAATCGATTCCACAGCCTTGCAAGGACATTTCTTACAACTCCAACAGCGTCCGCTAAACTTCGTTGTGTTTGCCGGGATTCAAGTCTCTCGCTAATACGCCAAGCCATGGATTCCGGTAAATTACGTTGTTGTGATATTTTCAAATCACCTTTTCTCAAAACAAAAGCTTATCAATTGAATTTCACAACTGAGACAGTGAAACAGACATTTCTGCGAAATTTCGATTTCTGCACTTATCTCATTTTCTGGTTTTTGACGTTATGAACTTTGATTTGAATATAAAGTTCTATTTTTCTATTTTCTGCTGTGCTTTAAATTATGAATGTTTTAATTTAAGTTTCTTATTGGTGTAAGTATTTGTGTAATTTCGATAAAATCATGTGCTCCTCTAATTGTTTTGAGCAGAGTATATATATTTCTTTTACTTTTTCAATGTCTGCTTTTAAATTTTTCATTAAAATTACGTAAAATGTATTTGCATGAGATGTATTTTTACGTCATTTATGAAAATTAGCTTCGCTTTTATTTTTAAATTAATAAAGCTCATTTTTGAAAAATATGAACAATTCTACCTTAGAAAAAAAAAATCATTTTTATTACCTTTAAATGAATTTATAGCTTCTTTTCCAGTCTAATAAAGCTATTCTGTTTTTTCTGCAGTATATACGTTTGAAGTGAAGTTTCTTATAAATGCATATGCGTAGTATATTTGCTGAAACAAAATGGCTCCACAATTAACTGAAGCAACGAAAGGCCAAATGATATTCATGTAGCAAGCTGGAAGAAGTTTCCGTTACATAACTAGGCATTTTCAAGTGTCTCTTCAAACTGTTTCAACATGGATTAACAGGGGAGTTTCATATTGGTAGTTTATTGAAAAAAAAAAGAAAAAAAACTTTACATTTACATTTAATTTATTTAAATTTAAATTAAATTTACATTACTGGTAATTTTTTTTAGGTTTCGCAATATAAATTCGATAAACCGTCTTTGTAGTAGCGGACAGTCAAGCTCGAGAAGCAGGGCCCGACTAGTAAGTTTTGACGGAGAAACCTTTTTTATGCAGTGAATAATCTCCACGTGCAGCGAACGATTGAAATAAGAACATGTTAAAAACCAGACCCCAATTACCAATAAGTACTTCAAGTGCCGCAGCTGAAAAACATAGTGAACAAAACCAGAGACTGTCGAAACTAACTAATTGGAGAAACTCTGCAGACCTCCCTCCTTCAAACTACAGCTGTCTTATCCCGCGCGTGTGCACAGAACTTAAAAACATTCCCTTCAGTTTCCAAAATGTTTCTGAGCAGTTAAGACGCTCTTGTACATATATGATGTAAATATATTTAATATAATGTAAAATTGGAGCACTTATACGCAGCCTCCAAACGCGACTTAAAACATGTACATCTAGCCAAGAATTATATTATATTCAAAGGAAAATGAATCTTCTGTTTATTTTACACAATTGTCACTTTCTACTAATACTATTTATTATTCTTCCAATATAAGTGAATCAATGGATCAGATAAATATCGCTACAACACTTTGGATTACTACTGTGGGTATATTCAGCGCAAAAAGGAAAATCTCAGGTAAGCTGAACAAACTTCTTTAACATATCAAAAGATGAAAATGTATATTAAATTTGAAGACTGATTTAACTATTTATAAAAATAAGAAAATTTATTACGCTACCGACGGTTCCCCTAACAAAGATTATGAAAGACTGATTCTGAAAAAAGAATATTATCCCAGTATCAAAAACGATAATTTAACAAATTTCTAAAATATAATAATAAATAAAAGAACGCTAAAGAAAAAAAAAAAAGTAATAATGAATGCGATAAAAGAAAATACTCAATTTATTGAAAAACTCAATTCTACAAATTATAGTACATGGAAGTTCAAGATGCAGATGTTCCTGATTAAAGAGGAACTCGACGATATTATAGTACAAGATCCACCAGCTCCACCCGATCCCGCATGGCACAAAAAAGATCGCAAGACTAGAGCTTTAATTAACCTAAGCATCGATGATTCTCAAATCGTAAATGTAAAAAACTTAGATACTGCCAAATTAACATGGGAAGCTCTGAAAAATATACATGAGAGAAGCAATTTATCTAGTAAGCTTTACCTGTTACGGAAACTATACAGTACTAAATTAGCTGAGGGTGCAAACATGATTTCACATATCACTAATATCTTGCAAATTATAGATAAACTTAATGCCATTGGAGAAAATATTAGCGATTCACATATTTCCGCGCTATTTCTGTGTTCTCTTCCCCCCAGTTACAATACTTTGATAACTGCGTTGGAGGCGAGACCGGAAAATGAGCTCACCCCTGATTTTATCAAAAACAAATTAACTGATGAATATAATCGTAGACATGAAATGTCAGAACAATCACATAGCGGATATAACAACAATGAGAGAGCATTTAAAACAAATAGGAGATATACACACACTGAAAATAGAAGAGAACAAAAATATTGCAATAACTGTAAAATGAAAAATCATTCGACATACGAATGCTGGCACTACAAGAGCAGAAACACGGTACAATCCGGAAATCCTCGTAACAATCAATTCAAAAATAAAAAGAATTTCTCATCTTCATTATGTTATGAAAAAAACGAAACTCATAGGGAAAACAAAGTTCCAAACGAAAGAAAATACGCAAATGATCAGACGCAAAATAAAGCATTAATCACTCAAAAAGTAGGAAAAAATAACTGGATTCTCGATTCAGGATCTACCTCGCACATTTGTAATGATAAAAGCCTATTTAGTAAATTTATTGATTATAATAAAACTTCAGTAACGATCGCGAATGGTAATAAACTGACAGCGTTAGGTTCAGGAGAAGTTTTTATAAAAACATTAACCCCCGAAGGAAAAGAAAAACTAACGAAATTACGCGAAGTGCTTTATGTCCCAGACTTAGAGTCGAACCTAATTTCGGTTAGTAAAGCCGCTAAAAACGGGTGTAAACTAATCTTCGACGATAATAAATGCGATTTGATCTTTGATGAAGAAATATATATTAGGGCGAAAAATGAGAAAAACTTATACATTATTGAGGAAATGGACGATGTGGAAGAACCACAAAATTATGTAAACATAACGTATAACTGTGACAGCAAACAATGCATAGATCTCTGGCATCGCAGACTAGGTCACAGAGATTATGACGCGATTAAATCAATGATAACAAATCAAATTGCGGACGGAATAAAGATAGGAAAATGTAAACATCAAAATAAAACATGCGTAACTTGTATCGAAACTAAATTAACTAACATGCCGTATCCTAAATCAGCAACAAATCGAGCTACTAATATTGCGGATTTGATCCACAGTGACGTGTGTGGACCTCTAGATACACCGACTTTAGGCGGAAAAATTTATTTTATGACTCTTATTGATGACTATTCCCGATATACTACGATATATTTATTATCTAAAAAGAGCGAAGTTGCTGAAAAGATAAAAGAGTACGTAACGATGATATACAATCAGTTCGGTAAAAAACCTAAGGAAATTAGATCGGATAACGGTCGTGAGTATGTAAATCAAGAGATCGATGAATACCTAAAACAGAACGGAATTTTACACCAATTGACTGTCCCGCATAATCCGAGCCAGAATGGAGTTGCGGAGAGAAAAAATAAAAGTTTATTAGATATGACTAGAAGTATGCTATCACAAGCAAAATTAAGCAAACATTTTTGGGGTGAAGCCATAAACACCGCAACATACTTACAAAACCGACTCCCAACTAAAGCAAACAACAACAGAACACCTTACGAATTATGGAAAGGAATTAAACCGAATTTAAAACACTTAAGAACATTCGGTTGTAAAGCGCTATTTTACGTCGATAAAGTAAATAGAGGAAAACTCGATAACAGGGCTCAAACCGGAACGTTTGTAGGTTATGATACACGATCGACTGGTTATAGAATTCACACACAAGGAAAACAAATTATAATAGCGAGAACGGTGAAATTTCTTGAGAATGAAAATGTACACTCAGATAACATTGAGGAGATACAAATCACCACAAAAACATCCGATGACAATACACAATTACCGGATAGACATGAAAATCACTTAGAAATAAAACTTGACAGCGAAGAGACACCATCCGTGCCCAAACAGCAACCAATTGAACCAAGAAGGTCTAATAGGACAAATAGAGGCGTTCCTCCTGACAGATATGTTTGTCTCATAAATAGTTCATCTGAAAACATTCCCGAAAATTGGGAAGATATCGAAAAAATGAAAAATCCTAATGATAAACAAAATTGGATAAAAGCAACACAAAATGAAATCCAATGCCTAAGAAAAAATAACACTTGGACTTTAACAGATCCACCACCCGGAACAAAAATTATCGGCTCAAAATGGACTTTTAAACTAAAAAAGGACAATTTAGGAAATATTCAAAGCTATAAAGCGCGTCTAGTAGCACAAGGATATAGTCAAAGATTCGGGATTGACTATGATCAAACCTTCGCACCTGTAGTTTCGCACGCTACAATACGTGCATTTCTCATCTCTGCATTGCACAAAAGTTTGAACGTGAAACATATTGACGTTACCACAGCATTCTTGCACGGTGAATTAACTGAAACTGTTTATATGAGTCAACCAGACGGGTATATTAAACCCGGCGATGAAAGAAAAGTTTGTAAACTTCAAAAAGCCATCTACGGTCTTAAGCAAGCCGCAAAGGCCTGGTACACCAAAATATCGGAAACACTCACAAACAATAATTTCATACAGAGCAAAAATGATCCATGTCTGTACTTTAAATCAAATCAAGAAAATCCGATATACATCATCATTTATGTAGATGATATCCTGATAGCAGGAAAGGACAGTGACATCGAAGAAACAATAAACCAACTTAAGAAAGAATATGAACTAAAAAACTTAGGAGAAGTGAATAATTACCTAGGAATAAACATTAATAAATCAATGATACATATTACCTAAATCAAAACAATAAAATACAGGAACTAGTGAAAAAACTGAATTTAAACGACATGAAACCTCATTACACACCAATGATTGCTGGATTCAACAGACTTGAAGACGATGATAATCTTTTACCTAATAACACGAAATATCGACAAGCCACAGGCACATTACTTTACATATCAACAATCACGCGTCCTGACATATCCGCAGCAGTCAACATATTATGTCGTAGAAATGAAACACCACGCCAAAAGGACTGGACAGCAGTGAAAAGAATCATTTCATACCTTAAAACTACAGAAAATTTGAATTTAACTCTTAACGCAAACAGCAAGCCCATCCTAACAGCATACGCCGATGCAGACTGGGCAGGTGACTTGAAAACACGTAAATCAACATCAGGAAATCTATTCATGCTAGGAAAATCGCCGATTTACTGGATTACAAAAAGGCAAAATTGCATTGCACTTTCGTCAGCCGAAGCTGAATACGTTTCAGCTAGCAACGCAGCACAAGAATTAACTTGGATAACAAACTTGCTTAACGATCTCAACATTCCACAAAAATTACCCATCACGATTTTTGAGGATAATATGTCCTGTATAAAAATGACTGAAAACGATAAAGATACTAAGCGATCCAAACACATCGACATACGTTTCCACAACATCAAACTGATGAAAGAAGAAGGAAAAATCGATTTACAATACTGCCCCACTGAAGAAATGACAGCCGACACTCTCACGAAACCCACTCCCAAACCTGTGTACGAGAAACACCGTAAGAAACTGAATCTTCAACCATTCCCCACACAGGAGATTACGGGGGAGTGACGGAGAAACCTTTTTTATGCAGTGAATAATCTCCACGTGCAGCGAACGATTGAAATAAGAACATGTTAAAAACCAGACCCCAATTACCAATAAGT
The DNA here is from genome assembly GCA_963931845.1 of Maratus michaelseni. NCBI lineage: Eukaryota > Metazoa > Arthropoda > Arachnida > Araneae > Salticidae > Maratus > Maratus michaelseni. The sequence goes on along the minus strand of OZ007593.1, from coordinate 170,504,246 downwards.
ACTTCAAGTGCCGCAGCTGAAAAACATAGTGAACAAAACCAGAGACTGTCGAAACTAACTAATTGGAGAAACTCTGCAGACCTCCCTCCTTCAAACTACAGCTGTCTTATCCCGCGCGTGTGCACAGAACTTAAAAACATTCCCTTCAGTTTCCAAAATGTTTCTGAGCAGTTAAGACGCTCTTGTACATATATGATGTAAATATATTTAATATAATGTAAAATTGGAGCACTTATACGCAGCCTCCAAACGCGACTTAAAACATGTACATCTAGCCAAGAATTATATTATATTCAAAGGAAAATGAATCTTCTGTTTATTTTACACAATTGTCACTTTCTACTAATACTATTTATTATTCTTCCAATATAAGTGAATCAATGGATCAGATAAATATCGCTACAACACTTTGGATTACTACTGTGGGTATATTCAGCGCAAAAAGGAAAATCTCAGGTAAGCTGAACAAACTTCTTTAACATATCAAAAGATGAAAATGTATATTAAATTTGAAGACTGATTTAACTATTTATAAAAATAAGAAAATTTATTACGCTACCGACGGTTCCCCTAACAAGTTTTCGTGCCCAGGGCACTTTCAATTTTTCGTGCCCCCTCCCCTCCCCTAGATTGATTGATTTACTAATGCTACTTTTTTTTTTAACATATTGCACGTTTATTCAAAAAGTGCCAACTCAAAAAATTACATTTAATGGAAAATGGAAATTCGGTTCCAGGAATAAAAATAAAATATTTTTTTCTATTTATTGAAATGTGCTTTTTACCATAGATTGAGATATATTTTTGTCATTTTATCGTATTATATTATTATTATATACTTATTGTAATTTAATCTTAAGTATCACATTTTTTCATTGTGTCACTTTTCAAATAAATGGGCAATATGATGAAATCGAATGACTAGAAAAAAAAACAGAACATCAATTACTAGAAAATAATGATATGAAGTCAACTTAATAATGATGTTATTGATATTAAATTATAAAATTAAGCTGATACATTGTGCAGACAAAAGTCCTAAAAGAAATGTTGACAAAATGATTTTTTTAATAGAAATTTAGATGAAATTATGAAAAATTTCATGGCCCTCAGAAATTTCGTGCCCAGGGCATGGGCCCCGGGTGCCCGTGCGATAGTCAGGGCCTGTCGAGAAGTTGTTGCAATGGCTACAGTAAATCCCTATATGTCTTCTAATCAAATTAGAAATGATTTGCAACTAGTAAGCATATGAAACTAAGAGACTATAGAATGTATTATGAATATAGGAATCTATATTCAGTGTGTTGGGGGTTACTGCATAGTTGTCAACTAATTAATATATTTTTATTCATCATTTCAATGTTTTTGTCGGTGCATCGGTAATGTTTCATTAATGGTTATATATTTATTTATTTATTTATTTATTTATTTATTTACGGCGTACTTTCTTTTTATTAGGTATTATCTCGTATCATTCGCAATACGCTCAAAGAAGCAGATCTCCGAAGTCGGGTGGCGGCTGAAAAACCAGCGCATTCACTTTGCCCAAACATATATTAACTGAAGCATAAATGAATGGGAGCTCAGTTTTATTTAAAGACGAAAACTGTTAATGAGTATCCAGTTCTTCGGTTCGAGTGTACCGTCCATTAGGTTTTAGGTTTCAGCCACGGTATATAAATAATATTAAACGCAGCGGAAGAATTGCAGTTTCGATGTGGGACTGCATGTCGGCGCAATGCATTCGATCTCTGTCATGCATTCCAGAGCATCTAGAAGGATATCTTATTGTGACATATTAGAACACGCAATGATCCCTGATGTTTTAGAAAACCACTTTCCAGATGGATTTTTTTTCTCTTCCAACAGGTATATATTGTTATTTGGTTAATGGTATTACTAAACAATAAAGTTTTTAGAACATACTATATACAATTATTTATTACTATTAATAATTAAAATATATTAAAAATCAGAAGGACCCGTGCGAAGCTTTCGCACTGCAATCTTTGAGATTATTTCCTGGTACGTTTTAGCAGTAATTTTTAATTAACTGATTTTTTTTTTAATCAAACAACGTGTTTTAACAATATGTGGGTGTACTATCTCAGAAACTTGTTCAAAAACTTTTCGAAAGATATCTCATTCATCGTTGTATGTTTTGTATGTGCATAGAAAAAAAAGATGTTGAAAACAGAAATAATATATATGATAATTGTTTGTGTATAAGAAAATGGGAATAGATTGCCAGAAAAGTTTTTGCCAAATTTTTTTCTCTCGCCAAGGTAATTTCTCTAGGTTGCCAAGACTCCTATACTGAAAAAAATCCCTGACGGCTCGGCCTACAGGCACAGGTAGATTTCAAAGACGCAGACCGTGGGGGGCCTGTTTGTTGGGAATTGCGGAAGAAATGACCTTTTTGCCATGATGCCGCAGTTGGGTTCCATAAGGGACCGCCCACTTCAAAATCTAACTTGTTCGCAGGCGGAGCCGGCAGGGATTTTTTATTTATTTATTTGTTTATTTGTTTTTTTGCTACAAGGGTTGGTCCTATAAAAAACTTGTCAATATATAAAAGTTTTAGATACTAGTAAGAGGATTTATAAAAAATTTAAGCGGATTTGATATCTTGTAAATTGACGAAGTTACGAATTTTTTTCTTCTAAAATCCCCCATAGCAGATGAACCGGTATGAAAAAAATTCATGTAAATTAGTTTAAAAAATAAAAATGTTAACCGTTATTTTTTGAAAAAATAATTAAGACAAAATATATAATGTCTAAAAAAAAGTTTTAAAAATATGCTATTAGCAATCGACTTGGGATTTATTTTCAGACTAAAAAGCAATGCGTTTTGTTTTTTTGTTTGTTTGTTTCCTTACGCTGTTTTATACTATTTTTTATTCTAAATTCTGTATTTGCCAATATTATTCACATTTTTGCCAATAAATTTTAAAAAGAGCGAGTTAAATGTATTCAAAATCCGAGAAAAAGTATTATAAAAGCACCTGTAAAATTCCAATCACATTTACATATTCTAAAACTATTTTAATTACAGATAATCTTATATTTTTAAAAATCAGATAATTCAACACTTGTAAACATTATTTTATCGCATAAAACAACAACCGAAACTTATTAAGTGAGAAAAATGGTCATATTGGTAAAAAATAATACATTAAAAGAAGTGACTTAATCATTCTGCAGCATTTTAACAATCGAGTACCAAACTTCAATTTGGATACAGCCTCTAAAATATGCTCATTTTAAAATAATTAATTTCTCCGAAACTAATCGTAGGAATTTCATGAAATTTGGTATCTAGGCATAGTTTGAACTGCAGATTTAAAATATCTTGTCAAATTTGGGTCTTGCTATTGAAAAAAAACAAAGTTTGACTTTTTTGTATATGTAGAGGGCCCCCTAAGCAAATTTTACATACATCATTTAAATAGTTAAGGAAACATATGATTGTACCAATTTGTTAAAAACCGAGTGGGGTTGAGACGCTTTAAAGTAGTGATTGAGTCTTGCTGTTGATGAGGTCATATCTGCTGGAGGGGGCAGTTTCTCAGCCGTGTATAAAGCAACCATATCATCGGTAAAATCAGCAACTTTGTCTTTACCAAAAAGGTTCTCAACATCAAGGAGGGCTGCACTAACAACCTCTGTTGGTCTTCTTGCTTTTAAGAAAGCATCTATCCTGTTGGAGATGGTAATTTGATCCTCTTCCAATCTTTGAGAAACAAATTCTTTGCAACTCAATACAGTTTCTTTTCTCACTGCAGACCAACATCTCTGGGTAGAAACTAATGAGTTGCAAACTTTACGCCTGCGAGGATTTTCTTCAACATCGAGTCACTTTCAGATTCCTTAATACCTTCATTTATGTCCATCAACTGCTCTTCGTATCCACCAGGATAACACCCATCTTCGATCAGAGTCAAAGCAGTCGTAAAAATTTTCTTTGACAATTCTATGTCAGGCAGTGTAATGAAACACCTTTGACCTCCCAGCCTGCCTCATATTGTATCGTACTGTCCCTGCCTATACTCGGTATCTGCTATAACGACTGTCGCCAGCCATATTATCCGAAGCACAAAGACAGTTTTTGTTATTCAAAGATATTTTATTTCAAAAGTTGCCGGCACCATTCCCTATCACTGGGCGACACTAGTGTCGCCTACTTTATATGTTATTGTCCTGTTCCAATACATAATTGTTTATTATAAATAGATTTTTGTGCCTGACGCACAAAAATATTTGCAAAGAATATTTTCGGCAAAGAAAAGGTAAGTCAAACTTTCGTTTCTTTTAAAAATTACATTTGAATGTGAAAACAGGACTGTTTCAATATTGTCTATAAAATATGATAATGAGAACGCTTGCAACAAATTGTGTATATATGTTAGAGCAGGGCTGTTCAACAAGACGCACTTTGAAAGTTCTTTTCGCACCTCTTCGATGGATATATTTGTCGTAAAAACATGAGCCGAAGCTGCACGCGTGTTCACGTTCTAAGCAGATATATTTATTTAAATACTTCTAATCGTCTTAATGTTTCGAGACTTTTATAGGTGATGTAAATCCAGTGTACTAAGAACGTGTAAAAAGATTGTGTTAAAATACCGAAGTTTAGTTACTTTCAGCGGAGAAAGACTGTGTCCTGGAGGCGCGAAATGACCTGCAGTCGCAAATTTTTATGAAAGGGTTAGCATTCGTATTTTTGAAAACGAACTATACCGTTGTAGAGAAGGTGTTCACTTTAAGGGGGGCGGAAGGTCTACTTCTTTGACCTAAAATTCACGTGATTTTTACGGGTTTTTTTTTTATTTTAGTTACGAAGTAAAAAGAATATAACCTTCGGATTTTCCCCCTTTTATTGACATTCCACTTATGTATATTTAAATTTTAGTGTGTAAAAAATGAATAATGCGCCTTGTGGGACGGAGAGTACCTGCAATCTGCAGGTATGTCCCAATCGGGCGACCATTTGTCTCCGATCACTAGTATCGGAAACAAATTGGGTCGCCAAATTATGAAAGAGCAATAAATTCTCTGGAGCTTATTTAAAAAGTTGATTTTTGGCAAAATGGTGGTCATTTAAACAAAAAAGCTAATTTTTTCGCTTTTTTTAAACCTTTAGCGAGCTCTAAACAAGGTTAAGGTCAAACCGGGTGGGGAACCTTTTGGCTTAAGCTCAACTAGACCCGCCCGGTACGAGCTCTAAACAATAATTAATCAATGAAAATTTTATTTTTCTGTGGTATAAGCTCCAGCGAAATGTCTTTCGTATTTCCAATGGTTTTGCTGATGCGCGCTTTGAAAAAAAAAGGCCGAAATGGAAAGTAGCGCTCGCAGGTGTGATTCTTCTTTACTTTTGAGCTCCTAAAACGGGGTTTCAGGCACACCCTGCTAGTTTTTTTCGACAACCACTTTTTAATTGCAGTTTTCAATTAATATCTTGGCTAATTATACATTGTGATTATAAAAAAACTATCCCGACATTTGGGCCCCTAACTATAATACCATTCACAGAAACTGAATGAAATTTTGGTAAAAGGTATTTTGAAGTATGCGCTCAAGAATGATATGGAAAACAACAGCGTCACTCAAACAGTTACGGTTACAGTGAGAAAATTTCGAAAAAATCAAATGGCAACACCCAGTTTTTTGTATTGGAATGTGAACCAATAAGGACAGAGAAAAAGCATAAAATAAAGCATTTTATTGTGTTTCACAAATTTTCCACATGACCTCCTTCACACACGATGACACTTTGCATGCGGCTGATGGTGGATAGCACTGCAGCACGTATCATGGCAGTAGGAATCTCTTGAATTGCAGTTCTGATGGCATCTTTCAATTCAGATGTAGTTTAAGAGCCTACATCAGTCACGCGAAGAAACGCTCACGCTAATGTTAAGTCTATGGGAAGGTTATCGCGCGATTTCTCGCTCGCATTTTAATATTTTTAAATATTTTTTTTTTTCATAGGATAGCTGAGACCAATCTCCAACGTTGTTAGTTTTTACTTTTTCGATTTCTGTTGTAGTTTATTTCTGAGGACCAACTCAATGGTTGGATCCGGTAAAAATCGAGTTGTTGTGTCTTTTAAACTCTTATAAAATCGATATCAGCAAAATTAAAAAAATAAATAAAAACTAACAACGATGGCTCAGTGTTTAAGCTATCCAAAAATATGCTTTTTATAATTCTACTGCAATTACAGCGAGTATAAACACGGGATAACTTTGAGCAAAATTGAAAAAAAGACCTGAATTAATTATATGCGGACCACCTCCACTCGGGACGCTCACACATATTCTGTGATTGGACAGAGTATTCTCTGAACTCTTGGAAACGCCTCATCGCGATAATTGGCTAAAACCAATTTTTCAAACTTCGGCGTAGAAAATAGACACAGTCGCAAGAATGATTAGATATATTTTAAGAAGCTTTTTTTTTTCTTCGGTTATTTTTAAATTTCATCAAAATACACCTGTTAAAATTGAGTAAATTTCAAATTCTTTATTTCTATAAGCTTAAATATTGTACCTTTAAATTTTAATCCACTTCCAATGAGGAAATTCTACAATTCGTTAGGATGTATATTTTTCTATATGTATGTCACGCAAAACTTTGAAACGGATACTGCAATTTTTATACTTTTTTTTTTTTTTCCCGGATAGGTATATCTTTCTGTAGAGCGTCTCTTTTCAGTATCATTGGAATTTAAGCAATGATATGTTTATTTGTCTGAATATTTACATGCCTTTTTTATACTTTATAAATTCTAACTTTCGTAAAAATTGACTAAAGTCCTAGGGCAGATCTGGGGAGTCGGGGGAGCGATAATAGGTTCTAATATGACCCGCTGTTCTGGTCGGCTTGGGAAAAAATTTTTTCATTGCGGATCAGGTTAAATTCTACTTTCTTGCTTCGGGTCGTATTGATTTTTACATTTTTGTTGCGGGTCGGGTTGACTTGTATTTTTTAGGTATCGGGTTGGGTTTTCATTCTTGCGGTCGACCCAAACATATTATTTAAATTCAATTCGCAACCCGACTCGGACAAAACCAATTCATCAACCCACAACCGGACAAAGTAATTTTCGCCGACCCTCGAATCCTTGTTGTAGAATATTTCGCAAATTCTAATTTTTTAACTTATATTAACATAACCCTTCATTTCTCTAAATTTTCAGTTAATTTTTCTTTCACTTTCTTTTTTTTTTTTAATCTATAACATGGTAAGTAATGCAGTTCTTTCTTCCAAATTCTAGTTAAATGTTCCTTTTTTTTTTCCTTTTCGTAATATCAACCCCAAGTGTAAATTGTTGTGACCTTGTTGTTCAACCCCACTTATTCCAGGAAAAATACCCGCAAAGTTTAACCTTGTAGGACAAACGGTCAACCTTTCAAATAAACGTTCGGTCAAAAAAGGACCATTAGGCAACCCGTTTCTTCGAAAATTTTCCTGTTACCATGTGGTTAGCGCATAGTAACAGAAGCGTAAGGCTCCCGTTCCCCTTAATTTTATAATGGGTAGGCCCCATATAGGTTCGAGGAGTAAAGGTGATACGAGAAGGTCAGTCAGTAAGCAGAGAACAACGTATGATGTAGGTGCGAGTCAAAAAAATTTGGAGCGGGCGAGGGGGATTTTTGGCGGGAAAATGCGCCCCGCTACCCCTGAGCTCCGAAGCATGAGCGCAGAAGAAAAAGGCATTTGTACTACAGAAGAGGCTAACTAAAAAGGATGCTGGTCATATAAGTTTTTTTTGCTATCTCCATTACCGAGGTTGTTAGGAGATATGAGCTTTCCTCAACTTTGAGCCGAGGTAGTACATGAAAGTTCGGAAGGTGTTGGATGAGGATCGTATTAAAGAGCAGAAGGAGGAATTAATGTTATACTTCTAATAATCCTGCTGCTACATTAAAACTAAATTAGTGTAAGCGGAATTTCTTTCGATATTATCAACACGAATGTCATCGGTGTTACAAATACCAACCCCGATAGTGTAAGCGGAATTTCTCTCGACATCATCGACACAAATGTCATCGGTATTACAAATAACAACCCCGAATTAGCATGTGAAAGCAGTACGTGACTAGTGAGATGCGGTTTTAGGTGGTGAAGAATTTCTCTTTCGGCAAAGTGGGGACTGCCGATGAAGTAGAGGCCACCTTCGACGATAATGTGGTGATCTGATATAAAATTGTTAATCTGTCATCCTGATGAAAATCTCTATAGATGAGATAACTGTTGTGGTCTAAGAAAAATATATGTGAGTAAATTTTGGTTTGTCTATAATGTCATACTATAATTATAATATTCTTTCTAGTACTGATATGAAAATGTTTAATTGTAAATAAACCCACAATTAACCAAGAATCTGTTTTTCCCTTATTAATTTGCATCTATTATTCTGATTAATTTAAATACATTTCTCATGTATTATAACAGTAGCTTAAAAGATTTTATTCAAGTTATCAAACTTTAAATGGTAATGTTAAATTCTACTTTAATAGTAGTCTGCTCGATTATAATAACAGCAAATACATGTGTAAAAAAATTGAATTTAGAATTCTGTTATTGTTTTATTCAATTGTGTTTATAAGTATTATTTAATAAGTAATTCTTTTCTACACTTTAAGTTTAAAATCTGTAAATTAATAGTAAATTAAACCCCCTTTCCTTGTTTTTAGCTTTGTTGCCCTTATATTTTTATTCTGTGAAAAAGTCCACCTTCATTGTTTTTTTTAAATTGATAACAGAATTCATATGGAGTGAAATTCAATCACACATGTTTTCTTTAAAAATATTAATTCTGTAAGAGATATATGTATGACAAATATAATTTTAAATTAATGTGGATTTAAGATGAAATATGGTGAAATGTGTAGACCTAATCTAATTATACAAATGTAAATAGGACTAAATAGCTAAACAGATGATAGTAAATTTTATAGATTAAAGTTTATTGATGCACTTAAAATAAATTGTTTATTCTGAATTAAGTTAATTGTGAAATTTTATATATTTTAAAGAGAGTTAATAAATTTATGAAGTATTAAGAGAATCCTATTAAGTGAAATATTATTGTTTAGGTAATTAAAAATGTGTCCTATCATCTTGAATCACAGCTTTTCAAATGATTTATAAAAGACGTAGTGTACTCAACTATACGATTTCATTGGTCCCTAAATTTTAAAAGTATAAATGTATTCATAAAGTAATGTCATTTTGGTTTTAACTTGCAAATTTTCTGGGTTTTATCCTCTCAAATATGAGAGTTTGTCTCCATTCAGTTATTCAAAATTAGTGTAATTTTCACCGTTATTCGTCATTATTAATGAATACTTTATGTTTTTGAAATTTAGAAGTATTGGGTGTTTTTCCTTTTTTTAAGGTTGTGAAAGATATGAGAATATTGTTACCTCCTTTGATTTTATTTAAAAGTAAAATTTAAAAGTAAATGAATTTATTTTGCCATTCTCTCCCTTTTCTTATATTTTGTATTATGTGTGTTAACTTGTACTAAATTTTGGTGCCCCTTCTTAAATCTAACTACCTGGTGTTTGTAATAAATTTATGGTAACAATATTCAGTTGGTGGTATGTCTTTCTCACCTGGTGTAATGTTACATTTAAATTCTTGTATAATTAGATTGAAGTTAAATATTGTGAAGTAGTAGAATGTAAGATTATAGTCATAAGATGCATTAAAATAACTTCTTAGAAAAATAGTAACAAGGAAAAACCCAATAAGATTGGTGCCCATGACATTTCAAACCTGGCTTATGCTTATAGATTTATAAAAATCTAAAATTTTTTAAAAAATATGAAGCTGTATTTTGTGTTTTTGATTTAATTTTCATGGTTGTAAAAGGTATTTTGATTTAATTTTCATGGTTGTAAAAGGTATTTTGATTTAATTTTCATGGTTGTGAAAGGTAAGTCTGTGACTCTGTATTGCAATTTGGTTAAAGTTTTGACATCTCTGCACTTAGATAGTTCCAAATTTAAATTCTCTCTTGTTTTTATGCTTTTGTATGTGTATTTCTGTGTATAGTTGCACCCCCTCCCACTTAATTTTTTTTTCTCATTGATAAAACTTATCATGGCAGAAGATCAGGCAAAAAACTTGGCTAATATTCAAAAGAAAAATTCCCTTATGGAAAATATTTCTTCAATTCCACCTTTTAGCGGTGTTGAAAATTCAGTTTCTTTTAGTGAATTTTTTGAAAAGTGGGATAGCCTTGCTACCTTTTTCGAATGGGGGGAGGATGAGAAAAAATTCGCTTGGTTTAGCAGAGTTACCGGGGGAGCGGCAAGGTTATTTAAGCTTCATAAAGATAAAAAGGTAGATGAAATTGTTAAAATTTTCAGGGAAAGATACACCAGTCGTGTTTCTCCAGATGTAGCCCTTTCAAATTTTTTTAGTTTCAAGCAAACCCCTCAAATGTCGGTGCAGGACTTCTATGACAGAGCCTACGACATGTCGCTTAAAGCCCTAGTTATTGATGGATTACAAGGGGAGGTAGTTAACAAAAGTAGAAACGCTATCTTTCACTCAATGCTTTTGGGAAATCTGTCCCCAGAAATAAGAAAAGGGGTCATTACAAAAAACCCACAAACGCCTGAAGAAATCCTCACTGTTGCATTGCTTGAGGAAAAAGCGTGCAGGAGTATAAATCCATTCTATAACCTCCAAAATGAAATTAGTGCTCCATTTATACCTGAATCTGTACCACAAAATTTAGCCTGTGCAGCTATGTATCCCCAAAATGAGTATAAACAATCACAGCAGGACATCAGCAATTTGAAAGACCAGGTAGATTTGCTGTCAGCAAAAATTGACAGTTTAGTTCGAATTCAGGAAAGGCAGAGTGAGGTCCAGAGCCAGGAAAGAGCACAATTCAGAAATTTTCAGTGTCATTTGTGCTCAGATAGTGGACATTATGCACGAGATTGCCCACAGGCGAGGTACCAGTATAACTTGGGTAGGAGCAGGCATAATAACTATAGGGGCCGTGGAAACTATAACAGTAATTATAGAGGAAATTCAAACCAAGCAGGGAATGGTAACTATAGGGGAAATAGAAATAGAAATGAATATAATTATAGGGGTAGAAATGACTACAGTTATAGAGATAGTGATGGCTACATAAATAGAGGAGATAATAATAGGGACAGACATGAAAACAGTAATGGAAACCAACCGAGTAATGATGCTAATGCCCAAGGTACTCCTGCGAGGCCTTTAAACGGTTAGAGGCCGGATCTTTAATGGTCGAATTGATCCCCCAAAAGCCAAACGACTCACCCCCTGTATATAGTGTGTTTTCACCCCATTTATATAGTCTCCCAGTTACTAAAATTACTGTAAATAATAAAAATATTACTGCGTTATGTGACTCGGGATCGGCTATCAATTTGTTGAGTAGCACTATGCTCAATTTGTTCACAGGTAGCCCTATAGAAGAGTGTTGCACACCGATTGTGACAGTAACTGGTCAAAAAGTTCATCTCAATCAAAGTGTACTCGCAACATTTAAAATTAATGATACGCTGTGCAAGGCACAGTTTTTTGTTGTACCAGGTCAGCTGGCGGAGGAATTTTCTGCTATTTTGGGAATGCCTTTTTTAAAAAAGTATCGAGTTCTCATTGATTGTTCAGACAATGCTATCACTCTTAGAAGCCCTGAACAAACCCAATGTAAACAAAAAATTGATATGCAAAGTCATTCCAAATTAGAGACAAACAAGGGTTGCCATAATCTTAGTGAGTCTACTGAGAGTGTGGAAAACGTCGAGGAAAATACTGAACAGTGTCAGGATTCTGTAAATAATGTAGGGGTTATAGTAAATAATTGTAAATATAATTGTAAATATATGTATAATAATGATTCAAAAATGTGTAATTGTGATAATTGTGACCCTGAAAATTCCCAGTGCAAATATGTCAACAAAGGTGAAAGGGAGCAGAAGGTAGACTGTAGTAGTAATGTAAAGACAGTTCAGGGTACCATAAGTAGTATTAGTGGAGAATTCGAGAATGGTGGGCAGAATAAGGTGTCAAGTGAAAGTAATAGTGTCTTGCAAAGTGAAAAAGTAGAGGGTACCACAAATAACTACAGTATACCACAGACTACTGAGGCTCAACAAGTAAACCATATTGCACAACATGCGGATAATGCTAGCAAATCTGATGAGACTGTTTTTTATGATATGGAGGAACAATTAAGTGGGAACACACAAAATAATGAGAGTGAAAATAGAATGAGTAGCAATGAGAGTAATGACAAGACTATCATAGGCATTGCCGCATTATGTGACAAACTTACAATTCCCCCCCAAACTAAAATTTTAGCTAATGTTAAGTGTAATAAAGAATTAAATGTAAATGTTAATGACCCTATAATGTTAGAACCCCTTGCTAGAAGTATGCATCAAGGCCTCCTTATTTCTAGAACCATTTGCACACAAGAGCATGGTTTATTTTTATCTTTTGCTAATTTCTCAGATAATTCTATTAATTTAAATAAAGGAACATATGTTGCCAAAATTCTTAAATGTAAAGACAACTTAAATTTAACCCCAGAGATATGTAATTTAAATTGTAATGTAAATGTTGACCCCCCAATTGCAGATTTCGACCATGCAGATTTAAAATGGAGCTCTGAAATTAATTTAGACCACTTAGACACCCCTTTAAAAGCACAAATGCAAGATTTCCTGGATAAGAACAAAGATGTGTTCGCAGCCTCTGTACTAGATTTACCTGGCTGTGACACTATTCCCCATACCATAAATCTAACCTCTGATAAACCAGTTCGTTGCAAAGCATATAGAGTCCCTTATAAACTGCGCCAGGAAATGGAGGACCAATTAAACATTTTATTAGAAGCTAATATTTTGTCACCTTCAATGTCAGAATTTTCTTCTCCAGTCATTCTCGTACAAAAAACAGATGGTACATACAGATTAGCTGTTGATTTTAGGAAGCTAAATAAAAACTTGGTAAAAGATGCATACCCCATTCCTAATATCACAGACTCTGTAGACTCCCTTTCAGGTGCCAATTATTTTTCAACTCTCGACCTTACTAGTGGTTTTTTTCAACAAGTCATTAGACCTGAAGACATGCATAAAACTGCTATTATTACGCATAAAGGATTATTTGAGTGGTCGCGCAACTGTTTTGGATTGGCTAATTCAGGAAATAGCTTTCAGAGATTAATGAATGCCATTTTTGGGGATCTCGGAAATTTGGGTATATTAGTGTATATTGACGACATTGTAGTATCTTCTAAAGACATTGAGTCTCATTTTACCAAACTTAACTTAGTATTCGAAAGGCTTCGCCAACATAACTTAAAACTTAAACCCAGCAAATGTAATTTCCTGACAGACAAAATTCAGTATCTTGGTTTTGAGATTCATGGTGGTCAAGTATCCCCCATTAATAAAAATATTGAAATTATAGAAAAGTTACAACCTCCTACAAATCGTAAAGGTGTCAGATCTTTCATCGGCACATTGTCTTTTTACAGACGCTTTATCCCAGATTTTACTAAAAGAGCAATTAATTTAATAGACCTCACTAAAGAAACAGGGCGTTTTGTCTGGAACGAGGCAGCCCAGCGGGAATTTGATGATCTTAAGAAAGCTCTTATCTCAAAACCTTGTTTAGCTTTACCTGATTTTGACAAAGAATTCATTATATATTCTGATGCAAGTAGTGAATCTTTAGGGGCAGTGTTATCACAATTGGATAATAACAAAATGATACACCCTGTCGCCTTTGCTAGCAGGAGACTGAAAGATGCAGAGACAAGATACTCTGCCACCGAAAGAGAACTTTTAGCCCTTGTCTGGGCCACTGCACATTTTAAGTGTTATATAGCCAGTACACATTTTTCCATTTATACAGATCATGCTCCACTCACCTTTATGTTGAAGATTCAGGATCCCACGTCACGCATGGCCAAGTGGATATGCACTTTATCAGACTATAACTTTACAATAAACTATGTCAAGGGAAAATGTAACAGTGTGGCAGACTTCCTATCGCGGTTTGCTAATGTAGAGAAGCCTACAAGTGCAGTTAGCTGCAATTTTAGTATTCAGGTAGCTAAAGAAACATCTTTTGAACCATACTCAAACCTTATGGGAAAAATTTGCGAGTTCCAAAAATCGGACACGAAATGCTGTGAAATTGTAAAAAAATTGGAGCAGAAATTGGAAATCTCACCTAGGTATATGAAATTCTTTTTTAGAGACGATATCTTGGTATGTGAGGATACTAGAGAATCTTTGATTTTAAACAACCCCATCAAGTTAGTGGTTCCTAAGGAACTGGTTTTGCAAGTGTTCACTCTAACACACGACTCTCTAGCTGCTTGTCATCAAGGTTTCCAGAAAACAATTGACCGCATCCGAGAGCACTTTTACTGGCCAGGGATGTCGGCAGATGTCAAACACCTGGTAGAATCTTGTGTTAGTTGTCAAGAGAAAAGAGCCCATAAGGCAAATCAGCTTGCCCCCCTTCAGCGTATGCCCACCCCTGAATTTCCTCTAAATAAAGTACACTTAGATATTATAGGCGTCTTGCCACAAACATTTTCAGGAAATAAATATATAGTCACATACATAGACTCTTTTACCAAATGGCCAGAGGCGTATGCTGTCAGTTCAATTACTTCTGATGTAATAGCGGACACGTTGGCAGATTTCATATCCCGATATGGAGCACCGTGTTATATAACGACAGATAATGGAAAAAACCTAATATCGGATGCGATTGAGCATGTATACAGTATGTTTGGCATAAAACATATCAGAACATCTTTTTATCATGCACCCGGAAATGCTCAGGTGGAACGCCAAAATAGAACGTTAAAGAATGCACTTTCTCATATTGTAAATCAAAATCAAACAGACTGGGACTCTAAACTTAAATTTGCTCTGTTAGCAATGCGGACCGCTGTACATTCATCAACAAAGTTAACACCGGCAGCTGTCATGTATGGTAGAAACTTAAATCTTCCCTATCATGTATTTTCACAACCACCTAAACTTAATTACAACGATGCACCGTCTTTCTGTGAACTTGTAATTCCTGCTCTCCAAAAAGTATATGCAGAAGTCCATAACAATCTAGTTAAAGCAGCTGAAACTCAGGAGAAATACAGAGAAAAAACAGCAGTGTGTAAAAATCTAAAAGTAGGTGATCTAGTGTGGCTTTACACACCTAGAATTGAGCCAGGACAGACTAAAAAGCTAAGTAAATTAAATAACGGTCCTTTTACTATTATTGAACAATTAAATAATGTAAATTTTAAGATCGCTTTAGTTGCTAACCCGAAAAATACCCAAGTTGTCCATGTTGATAGACTAACGTTATTCAAAGACAGGAAGATTACTAACCAAAACAATCCACAACAACAAACGACTAACGGAAATTCGATTCACAATCCGCCCATCGATGAAACAGAACCGATTCAGAGTGGCGAGCAACCAACCCACCTCCGTACTACTAGACATAGACGATATTTCGCATGGGTTCCGCCCCCTTTAGCACAAGAAAACGAGAATGATTGCAACACTGAAACCGTAACTAAGGAAGACGAGGAGGAGGCGCGCAGCGTTTCAACCGAAATTGGTGCTCTTTCCCCACAACCACAGGTCAGTCCGGGAGGGGAAGAGTCACATCCACAGATTGCTCCGGTAGGGGAAAGTTCGGGTAGCACACAAGAGGAGCCTAATATTGCTGAAAGAGGCAGAGAGGTTGATCAGTCCGATAGCAACGAAAAAGCAACTGAGGGTGATTCGATACGGCCTGTCGCGAAATCGAAACGCCTCGGTCGTTCTAGATCGACTCCACGGGTCGATTATTCCTTTCGGGACAGAAGCGTTCGTCCCATTTATAAAGAGTAACGACTTTATCTGTTTTTCACTCAATGTTTTCTGTATATAGTCTAATTAATTTGTATTTATATGTGTTTTAGAGGAAATTTATCGAAATTAAAACTCGGAATTGAAAATTTTTCAACTTAAAATGGGTTTGTTTTGATTGCTTTCCGGAAGTGTTAGTAAGCGTTTTTGGAGCTTTATATGTACCTTTTTTAGAAGGGTATTGGGTATTATGTTATATTTTGGCATGCATACCGCTCCGCACCCACTTTTTGTAAATTTTTATAAATTTTTAACCAAAATTCGTGCTATTTCTGGGATGTTTGGAGTTTTTTGGGGGATGTTTTGAAAATTACGTGAGGCAAGCGAAGGGATTTGGGTAAATTTTTTTTTTTCCCCTTTTTTACTTCCTTTTGAAAATATAATTGTATTGTATATATATAGCTAATTCTAACACTTATTTAGTTTACTTATTTGTGTTACCTTCTCGGAAGTTGTAATTTGTTGGGTATATGTGCAAATCTTACAGAGATATTTTATACATTTCTGTATGTGGGGTGTGACTTATTTACAGCCGTACATATACACTTTCGGTGTGTACATTTTTATGCCTTCTATATTCTATTCTCTTCTGTAAATTTGGGTAATTGTGTTTATATTTTCTTTTTTCCCTTTTTTTTTTTTTTTTTGCATTTTTTTTTTTTAATTTTCCCCTTTTTATATCTTGTTGGCAGAGTTACCTGGTAGTAGTGGAATTTGTTTTTCACATTTTTTTTTTTGCATGTTGTTTTTAGTTTCTGCATTTTTAAAGTTGTCTAGGCTATGGTAATTGTTCCCATAGGAATACAGAGTTGCAGACATACACTAATGTATGCACAATGATCTGTAAGTGCATTTGTACACTCCAAGTAAAACCCCAACAATCAAAATATGAACTTTTCAAATGAATAGGGGTTCCCTGCTAATACAATGAACTTGCATTCATGTATTTTTTTTTTTTTTGTAAAGCATTTTAAACTGAAAATGAAATATTGCATCTCTGTTGTGTTTTTTTTTTTGTGGTATGCTATTTACCTGTATGTAACCTAGTGCTATTTCTATGAATTTGATTTAAATAGTTTTTTTTATTACCTTTGACTCACACACTGTTATATGTCGAGTAAAAGATTTTATTTGTGTATTATGTATATATATATCTACATCTGCATCTCCAGCCTGTGTCTTGATGTGTATGTAAATTGTGAAAATTACCAGTTGGCAGTCCTTCACATGTTAATTAACCTTAAACTTAAATTTATTTAATTGTAGCAACAATTTTGGGGCCTAGCTGCAGTTACACATGGCAATTACGGTGGAGTGGCATACTCACTTGTAGAAAGTAGTAGTGGTGAAATGAGAGTTCACCGTCTGGATATCTGGTCTGTTTCGGGAAGTTGGTGAAAATTTTCAGTAGGTATCATCTAATACAGATAACTGTAGGCAAATCTGAAGGCAAGGATAGAGGCTCAGTTGGTTGTGATAAACCCCATGATTACTTATATGGCTCACAGCTTTTACTTATGTATAAATTCCTTTTTAAACTCAATTCCATTTTTCTTTTAGGGATGTGGTCAGGTGGACGGTTCATTGTGTGCAGCTCGAATTGCACATTCCGGAGTGTGACGAGCGGGGTTTCAACTATGTGATGCTTGGAAGCTCTTCGAGTCGCTGTTTGATTTGTTCGAGTATCTTGGACCCACGTAGGTGTTTCTCCAGCAGGCAGTAAACCATTTTACCTTCATTTTTCCAATTTTTTGGTTTTAACAAGTCTAGGTTAACTAACTTGGAGTAGGAAATCGAGTTCTCCATTGGGAGTTAGCTTTATACTTTCTTTTTTTTTGTTTAAAAAAAAAAAAAAAAAAAAAAAAAAATTTTTTTTTAGTCAAAAATTTTTTTTTTTTCTTCAGGATAGGGGAGTCTTGTTGTAGAATATTTCGCAAATTCTAATTTTTTAACTTATATTAACATAACCCTTCATTTCTCTAAATTTTCAGTTAATTTTTCTTTCACTTTCTTTTTTTTTTTTAATCTATAACATGGTAAGTAATGCAGTTCTTTCTTCCAAATTCTAGTTAAATGTTCCTTTTTTTTTCCCTTTTCGTAATATCAACCCCAAGTGTAAATTGTTGTGACCTTGTTGTTCAACCCCACTTATTCCAGGAAAAATACCCGCAAAGTTTAACCTTGTAGGACAAACGGTCAACCTTTCAAATAAACGTTCGGTCAAAAAAGGACCATTAGGCAACCCGTTTCTTCGAAAATTTTCCTGTTACCATGTGGTTAGTGCATAGTAACAGAAGCGTAAGGCTCCCGTTCCCCTTAATTTTATAATGGGTAGGCCCCATATAGGTTCGAGGAGTAAAGGTGATACGAGAAGGTCAGTCAGTAAGCAGAGAACAACGTATGATGTAGGTGCGAGTCAAAAAAATTTGGAGCGGGCGAGGGGGATTTTTGGCGGGAAAATGCGCCCCGCTACCCTTGAGCTCCGAAGCATGAGCGCAGAAGAAAAAGGCATTTGTACTACAGAAGAGGCTAACTAAAAAGGATGCTGGTCATATAAGTTTTTTTTGCTATCTCCATTACCGAGGTTGTTAGGAGATATGAGCTTTCCTCAACTTTGAGCCGAGGTAGTACATGAAAGTTCGGAAGGTGTTGGATGAGGATCGTATTAAAGAGCAGAAGGAGGAATTAATGTTATACTTCTAATAATCCTGCTGCTACATTAAAACTAAATTAGTGTAAGCGGAATTTCTTTCGATATTATCAACACGAATGTCATCGGTGTTACAAATACCAACCCCGATAGTGTAAGCGGAATTTCTCTCGACATCATCGACACAAATGTCATCGGTATTACAAATAACAACCCCGAATTAGCATGTGAAAGCAGTACGTGACTAGTGAGATGCGGTTTTAGGTGGTGAAGAATTTCTCTTTCGGCAAAGTGGGGACTGCCGATGAAGTAGAGGCCACCTTCGACGATAATGTGGTGATCTGATATAAAATTGTTAATCTGTCATCCTGATGAAAATCTCTATAGATGAGATAACTGTTGTGGTCTAAGAAAAATATATGTGAGTAAATTTTGGTTTGTCTATAATGTCATACTATAATTATAATATTCTTTCTAGTACTGATATGAAAATGTTTAATTGTAAATAAACCCACAATTAACCAAGAATCTGTTTTTCCCTTATTAATTTGCATCTATTATTCTGATTAATTTAAATACATTTCTCATGTATTATAACAGTAGCTTAAAAGATTTTATTCAAGTTATCAAACTTTAAATGGTAATGTTAAATTCTACTTTAATAGTAGTCTGCTCGATTATAATAACAGCAAATACATGTGTAAAAAAATTGAATTTAGAATTCTGTTATTGTTTTATTCAATTGTGTTTATAAGTATTATTTAATAAGTAATTCTTTTCTACACTTTAAGTTTAAAATCTGTAAATTAATAGTAAATTAAACCCCCTTTCCTTGTTTTTAGCTTTGTTGCCCTTATATTTTTATTCTGTGAAAAAGTCCACCTTCATTGTTTTTTTTAAATTGATAACAGAATTCATATGGAGTGAAATTCAATCACACATGTTTTCTTTAAAAATATTAATTCTGTAAGAGATATATGTATGACAAATATAATTTTAAATTAATGTGGATTTAAGATGAAATATGGTGAAATGTGTAGACCTAATCTAATTATACAAATGTAAATAGGACTAAATAGCTAAACAGATGATAGTAAATTTTATAGATTAAAGTTTATTGATGCACTTAAAATAAATTGTTTATTCTGAATTAAGTTAATTGTGAAATTTTATATATTTTAAAGAGAGTTAATAAATTTATGAAGTATTAAGAGAATCCTATTAAGTGAAATATTATTGTTTAGGTAATTAAAAATGTGTCCTATCATCTTGAATCACAGCTTTTCAAATGATTTATAAAAGACGTAGTGTACTCAACTATACGATTTCATTGGTCCCTAAATTTTAAAAGTATAAATGTATTCATAAAGTAATGTCATTTTGGTTTTAACTTGCAAATTTTCTGGGTTTTATCCTCTCAAATATGAGAGTTTGTCTCCATTCAGTTATTCAAAATTAGTGTAATTTTCACCGTTATTCGTCATTATTAATGAATACTTTATGTTTTTGAAATTTAGAAGTATTGGGTGTTTTTCCTTTTTTTAAGGTTGTGAAAGATATGAGAATATTGTTACCTCCTTTGATTTTATTTAAAAGTAAAATTTAAAAGTAAATGAATTTATTTTGCCATTCTCTCCCTTTTCTTATATTTTGTATTATGTGTGTTAACTTGTACTAAATTTTGGTGCCCCTTCTTAAATCTAACTACCTGGTGTTTGTAATAAATTTATGGTAACAATATTCAGTTGGTGGTATGTCTTTCTCACCTGGTGTAATGTTACATTTAAATTCTTGTATAATTAGATTGAAGTTAAATATTGTGAAGTAGTAGAATGTAAGATTATAGTCATAAGATGCATTAAAATAACTTCTTAGAAAAATAGTAACAAGGAAAAACCCAATAGACCCGAACCTCACATATTTCGGTTAGAACCGGAAATGAAAGAAAAACAATTCATGTTTTAATACAAAATATAAGTCTTCCATTGTATCTCTAATAACAATTTTATCATTTATATAGAAAAATGAACACATTTGTATTTTTACTTTGTTCTATCTATGATAGAAGTAAGTAGTTGTAATCGAACTTTTATTCGACTTCCGGTTTTTGACGGATTTACACGTTTTAGGGGTCAGAGATTACAAAAAACATGTTTTTACAAAATGTCTGTCTGCCCGTCTGTCTGTCCTTATTGTATCATCGAAAAGTGTATGAAGTTATTCTTCAATTTGAACCATTTTTTTAATATGTTTTTTACTATAGCCTGCAGGTCCCAGTTGAATTTGGGGATATTTCGACGAAAGGGGCCGCTGCGATTGCGATTTTTATTTCATTTTCACTATTGTATCATCGAAAAGTGTATGAAGTTACGCATATAATTGAAAAAAAAAAAAAATTCTATGTTTTCGGTTATGGTTAACAGGGTCTACTTGAATTTTGGGGATATTTCGACGAACGGGGGCGCTGCGACCGCGATTTTTGTTCTATTTTCAATATTGTATCATCGAAAAGTGTATGAAGTTATGCAGATAATTGAATCAAATTTTTTGTATATGCTTTGGATTATAGCCTGCAGATCCCAGTTGAATTTATGATATATTTCGATAAAAGGGGGCGCTGCGATCGCGATTTTTGTTCCATTTTCACTATTGTATCATCGAAAAGTGCCTGAAGTTATGCAGATAATTGAACCAATTTTTTTTCTATGTTTTTGGTTATGGCCAGCAGGTCCTGCTTGAATTTGGGGATATTTAGACAAAAGGGGGGGGGGGGTGGCTGCGATTGCGATTTTTGTTCCATTTTCACTATTGTATCATCGAAAAGTGTATGAAGTTATGCAGGTAATTGAACCAATTTTTTCTCTATGTTTTTGGCTGTGGCCAGCAGATCCCACTTGAATTTGGGTATATTTCGACAAAAGGGGGGGGGGGGAGCTGCGATTGCGATGTTTGTTCCATTTTAAATATTGTATCATCGAAAAGTGTATGAAGTTATACAGATAATTGAACCAATTTTTTTTCTATGTTCTTGACTATAGCCTGCAGGTTCGAGTTGAATTTGGGGATATTTCGACGAAAGGGGACGCTGCGATCGTGATTTTTGTTCCATTTTCACTATTGTATCATCGAAACGTGTATGACTTTATGCAGATAATTGAACCAAATTTTCTGTATATGTTTTAGACTGTAGCCTGCAGGTACCAGTTGAATGTGGGAATATTTCGACGAAAGGGGGAGCTGTGATCACGATTTTTGCTCCATTTTCACTATTGTATCATCGAAAAGTGCATGAAGTTATGCAGATAATTGAACCAAACTTTTTGTATATGTTTTTGACTATAACCTGCAGGTCCCAGTTGAATTTGGGGATATTGTGGCTGGAGGGGGCGCATTGATAGCCATTTATAGATTTTAATTTCAAAAAAATATAGAAAAATATTAGAAATCCTAAAAAAAATTTCCGTTAAATGTTCGGCCTTGATCCAAGGATTCCAAAGTATTTTTTGTTTTGCTCTTAAAAAATGGCGGAGATATAGCAGTTTAAAATTATAGGGTGGCCGACATTTTGAAACAATACAGCAGGATTCCTCCATAAATGGGTTTAATTTATGAGTTTTAATGAACATGGTTTCACTAAATTTTCTTTCATTGTTATAACCATCGTTTCAACACTTACATGCTTAACACTGTATATTTATATTCGCCAACGTCAAATTATTTGCCAAGCTTGGCGACAATTGGTGAAATATCGCCAAATTTGGAGACAAAAAATACACTGCCACGTGTGAATCCAACTTAATTAATTTAGCGATATTCTCATTCAAATTCAATATTGACCAGAACTGGGAATGACTCTTCTATAATCGGGTTCAACGCATTTTAAATTCGTGTATTTTTAGTAGAATTAGCTAAGGCCTCACAACCGAGCAATAGGGAGGCTATTTTTTCTTGACTGTACAGGCCAGAAGGACTTTCCGTAGTTTAGTATAATACATTGGCTGCTCGAATACAGGTAACCCGAAGATTCGCAAGTAGCTGACGTACAACGGAATGACGAAAAATTTTGATTTTTTTTTTTTGTGGTTTGATAGCAAATTTTGAAGCTTTTACATGTATGAGATAGAAGAAAGTTTTGAGATTGGCATGTCCAACTAGTTTAATATTCAAATATTGTAAAACCTATGAATAGCGCGCTCTTCCTCATCGTTGAATAGAGCCCTCCATAGGGCCAAGTTGTCCCTATTTTTTTTTCGCATCTCCGTGACTAATTGTCTTTTTATGGTCGGGTTCACTGTAGAATGTTGTTTGTGGGTCAGAATTACATTTTTCCAGGTCAGGTTGTATGGATTTTCTTAAAACGTTACAGCCGAAATATATATTATGAGACGAGAATAAAAGCATATTCGAATATGAATGAGAATACATATATATTCGATTTTCTACATTTTGAAAAAAATGTGTATGTAAAAAATTAGATAATTTATTATTCTTTCTTTATAGTAGAGTTAAGAACCCTTTTAGCTCACAGGCTATCAAAGCTTGAGAACTAATGCGCCCGCCGGTTCTGTATGTACGTATGTATGTCAATAATGCGATAACTCTTGATCGAAATAACATTTTCGCTTCAAATTTCGTTTATAGGTTCATTGTGATAACGCGCTTCCCTGATTAGTTTTGGGGTTTCATTGGTTAAGTATAAAGGGGGATGAGGACTAACCCCCTTAATTTAGATAAATGGGTTTTTCAAATAGAATTATCCGATTTTCTTCAAATTGTGTATTAGGTTCATTGTGATAAAGCGCTTCCCTCATTAGTTTTGGGATTCATTGGTTAAATTTAAAGAGGAATGACAGGAGACTAACCCTCCCTTAGCTTAGATAAATTGCTTTTTCCTTCAGAATAGTCAGATTTCGTTCAAATTTTGTATATAGATTCATTGTGGTAAGGCGCTTCCATCATAAGCTTTGGGGGTTCCTTGGTTAAGTATAAAGGGGAAACAGAGCTAATCCCCCCCCACACACTTAATTTATATAAATGGGGTTTTAAAGCAGAATTATCCAACTTTCTTCAAATTTTGTATATAGTGTCATAGTGATAAGGCGCTTTTCTGATTAGTTTTGGGGGTTCATTGGTTAAGTATAAAGGGGGGTAACGCGGGCTAATCCTCCCCACTTAATTTAGATAAATGGGTCTTTCATGGAGAATTATCCAATTTCTTCAAATTTTGTATATAGGTTCAGTATAATAAAGTGCTTCCCTGATTAGATTTGGGGATACATTAGTTAATTATAAGGGGGGGGTGGATTGGGGATGATCCCCTTTAATATATTGTCAATTTCTTTATTTTTTGAGAGGCTTATTTCAAATTCCTTGAAATAAGAATATAATATACAATTAGTGTGAATAGCCTGTGAACTCACTGCCCTCAGTATAAATGTGCAGTTTTCTTTTTAGCTCACAGGCTATCAAAGCCTGACAGCTAATGTGCCCGACGTTTCTGTTTGTACTTACGTTTGTATGTACGTATCTAAGTACGTACGTATGTAAGTACGTATGTGTGTATGTATGTACGTATATACGTAATGCGATAACTCTATAGAAATAATCGTTTCGCTTCAAATTTTGTTTATAAGTTCATTGTGACAAGACACTTCCCTGATTAGTTTTGGGGGTTCATTGGTTAATTATAAAGAGAAAAAATTGCTAATCCTTCCCCCTTAATTTAGATAAATGGGTTTTACATGAAGAATTATCCGATTTTCTTCAAATTTTGTATGTAGGTTCGTTGTGATAAGGCGCTTTCCTGATTAGTTTTAGAGGTTAATTGGTTAAGCATAAAGGTGACAACCGGGGGCTAACCCCCTTTAATGTAGATAAATAGGTTTTCATGCAGAATTATTCGATTTTCTTCAAATTTTGTATATAGGTTCATTGTGATAGGGAACTTCTCAGATTTGTTTTCAGGGTTTAACGGTTAATTATAAAAGGAAAACGGGGGCTAATCTCCCTAAATTTTGATAAATGGGTTACTCATGCAAAATTATCCAATTTGCTTAAAATTTTGCATATAGGTTCATTGTGATAAGGCGCTTCCCTAATAAGTTTTGGGGGTTCATTGGTTAATTATAAGGGAGGGGCACGGGGGCTAATTCCCCGAATTTAGGTAAATGTTTTTTTCCTGTAGAATTGTTCGATTTGTTTCTAATTTTGTATATATGTTCATTGTGATAAGGCGCTTCTCTGATTAGTTTTGGGGTTTCATTGGTTAAGTATAAAGGGGAACGGGTGTTTATCCCCCTTAACTTATTGTCGATTTTTTTATTTTTTGAGGGCGTTATGCTTTGAAATAACAGTATAATATACAATTAGTGTGAATAGACTGTGAACTCAATGCCATCAGTTTAACTGGGCACTTTTCTTGTTTAATTAGCTCACACGCTGTTAAAGCCTGAGAGCTAATGTTCCCGCCGGTTTTGTATGTATGTATGTAAATGTATGTATATACGTAACGCATTAACTCTTGATAGAAATATTCGTTTTGCTTCAAATTTTGTTTTATGTTCATTGTGATAAGGCGCTTCCCTGATTAGTTTTGTGGGTTCATTGCTTACGATGAAAGGGGGAACGGGGGGGGCTAATTCCCCCGATAATTTAGATAAATGTTCGTTCTGATAAAGCGTTTCCCTGATGAGCCTTGGGAGTTCGTTGGTTATTTGTACAGCGGAGGAACAGGGACTCACCCCCCTTTAATTTATTGTCCATTAGGGGGTATTATTCTTTGAAATAAGAGTATAATATACAATTAGTGTGAATAGCCTGTGAGCTCAATGCCATAATTTTAACTGGACACGTTTCTTTTTATTCTTTTATCGGAATATGAAATTTTTTACCAATATTTCGTTTATGAACCCAAAAACACACTATCACATTTTGATATTTTATGAACTCACACACACATGTTAAGAGCCTACACTAGTCACGCGAAGAAACGCTCACCCTAATGTTAAGTCTATGGGAAGGTTATCGCGCGATTTCTCGCTCGCATTTTAATATTTTTAAATATTTTTTTTTCATAGGATAGCAGAGATCAATCTCCAACGTTGTTAGTTTTCACTTTTTCGATTTCTGTTGTAGTTTATTTCTGAAGACCAACTCAATGGTTGGATTCGGTAAAAATCGAGTTGTTGTGTCTTTTAAACTCTTATAAAATCGATACCAACAAAATTTTAAAAAAAATTAAGAACTAACAACGATAGCTCAGTGTTTAAGCTTTCCAAAAATATGATTTTTATAATTCTACTGCAATTACAGCGAGTATAATCACGCGACAACTTTGACCTAAATTGAGAAAAAACACCTGAATTAATTATATGCGGACCGCCTCTACTCGGATCCACCCAGAGGCATTCTGTGATTGGACAAAGCATTCTCTGAACTCTATAGATACGCCTCTCGGAAAAGCCTCACCACGATAATGGCTATATGTTTATCTGATATATATTATTTATTTCTTATGTATATCTACGTAAAACTTTGGAAGGGATACTCCAAATTTAATACTTGTTTTTTTCTTCTTTTGATGGAAAAGTATCTTTCCAGCAGACTGTAAGCAATAATAAGCTTATCTGTCTGAATATTTACATGCTTTTTTCTTACTTTATAAATTTTAACGTTCGTAACAATTGACTAATAGCCCTAGATTGGACTTGGGGAGACTCCAGTGGAGGGGGTGGTGTTCATTGGTTAAGTATAAAAGGGAGGGGGGGTCAGCCCCCCCCCCTTGAATTTGACAAATGAGTTTTTCATGCAGAATTATCCAATTTTCTTTAAATTTTGTACATAGGTTCATCGTGATAAGGTACTTTTCTGATTAGTTTTGGGGGTTCATTGGTTAAGTATAAAGGGGGGTGGGGGACGGGAGGCTAACTCCACTTAATTTAGAAAAATGGGTTTTTCATGCAGAATTACCCGATTTTCTTCAAATTTTGTACATAGGTTCATTGTGATAACGCGCTTTTCTGATTACTTTTGGGGGTTCACTGGTTAAGTATAAAAAAGCGGGGGGGGGGGTAAGCCCCCTGAATTTAACAGATGTGTTTTTCATGCAGAATTATCCGATTTTCTTCAAATTTTGTACATAGGTTCATCGTGATAACGCGCTTTTCTGATTAGTTTTGGGGGTTCATTGATTAAGTATAAACGGGGTAATGGAGGGCTAATCCTCCCTCATTAATTTAGATAAGAGTTTTTCATGCAGAATTATCCGATTTTCTTCGAATTTTATATATAGGTTCATTCTGATAAAGCGCTTCACTGATTAGTTTTGGGGGTTCATTGGTTAACTATAAGGGGGGAGGGGTATGAACCCCCTTAACATATTGTCGATTTCTTTATTTTTCGAGGAGCTTATTTCAAATTCTTTGAAATAAGAGTATAATATACAATTAGTGTGAATAGCCTGTGAGCTCAATGGCCTCAGTTTAACTGGGCAGTTTTCCTTTTTTATTTCTTTCATTTACACAAAAGTATTCTTTTACATGATGATCTACGGGGAAAAACTATTTGCAGCATATTTTAATTATGTTACGCCATTTCAGATATAATGAAATGGATATACATTATTGAGGTTTACTACAAGACACTTGTTATGCGAAAAGCATTTATCATTCATTTACAGGGACACACAAAATATTTCGGGTACATTACTGTGTCCGAAATATTGTTTATAAGCCATAATTGGAAGTAGGATTTTAGTTAGGTATGCGTTTAACTAAATTTTTGAATGTTATGAGTTATGTATAAATGCTACAGATCATATACAGGGCTAAACAAAAAAATTTGTAAGCATTACTGTGCAGCAGCATAAATTGATTAAAATGGGTTTTTAATCGAGTTATGCATTTTAAACGTGAAATATATTTAGTATACCAAGAAAGGTTTGTGGAATATAAATAAAATCATATACAGGACCACGCAAAGAACTGAATACATGGCTGACTATGTATGATAATTCCTGGAAGTGTGATTTCAGCGTGTATTTGCCTGAATTAAACTATAGCTTAGTATGTAGCGAGTACAAAAAGCTTATGTAATATACAGGGCTGTACAAAATAATTCAAGTATGTTTCCATCTATTGGTGGAAACTGCTGAAGATGAATTTCCAACTGTGTTATTTGTTTTATTGCTAAACTAAATTGCAGCATACTGTAGAGTATATACAAATGTATAAATTATATACAGGGCTGCAGAAAAGAATTGGAGTACTTTTCCGGCTGTGGATGGTAATTGCTGAAATCTGGTTTTCAAATGTGTTTTGTGTTTTTCTGAAATGTTTACTTAGATAACTTATTTACCTTATTAAACAGCGATGGTTTGTTAAAGTATTCTGTTAGTGTTTTGAAAGTGTTTCATAATATATGCTTGGTTACAGGATTTTACTAATTTTACTAATGAACAAAAATTTATATAAATAATTAAGATATAGATTTGAAATTGAGGATGGGAAGGGATGTCATCTGCCGATTATTATAGCGTAGCGTCTTCGTTATGTTCTAATTATCAAAAAAAAAATTAATTTTTCTATAATGATCACGTTAATGTATGTGAAGGTGGTTTTCTTGAATAAATTATGTTGCGGGTATGGGGAAGGAGGGCCTTGCTCTGATTTATACAAAATAAATTCCCAAGAAATTTAACATTTTTAGCTTCTGACGTAGCGTTTTTTAAATGTTATGGGTAGAGAATACAGGAAATTTTAAATAACGATTTTCATAAATGTTTAATTTATGTTCCTAATAAAAGTACACAACCCGTATATTTATGAAGATGGTTATCAACAATCAAAGTAAATGAATTGTTGTTGAGCACTTAACCAAGTGCCCTACAAGCAATCCTACGAGTTTCTTTATCTAACTGTGCATTCTTATCTCGAGTTCTACGGATTCCCAATCGCAACGGCCTTTAGATGATTCGACTTGGTTTTCGTTCGTGTTACAGATTCTAGTTCCACCTTCCACCGCCAAGGGGCGCATTATTTTTTAGAGTTCTGTTGGCCTGATTTCGACGGGCATTAGTTCATTCAACTCCTTTATACAACGGGTACCCGTGTTGGATGTTCGTATGGGACAAATTGCGCCCCCTAGCGTTGGAATACGATACTAAAGGATTATGAGCGCGTGCGCAGCACGCTTGCTATTCGGTGCTGGTGGCAGCGGGGACACGATTTGGAGTTTTATTCGGAAGGTGGTTTCTTTGGAACAGGGTGCGTCCCCTGGCGGCGGAAGGTGGAACTAAAAGAGTTTGCAGCGCGTGCTCTGCATGCATACCATAAGGTGCGGCAGGCAGTGGGAACACGTGTCGGTGGTTCGTTTTAACAGAATGCGCCCGTATTTGCGGAAAGTGGAGATAAAGGATTTTCAGTCGACGTGCGAAGCAATTTTAACTAAATAATTTAATACAAAATCAGGTTAAAGATATAAAATCATTCAAACTTTAGGTTTGTTTAATTTTATTATCATGGGCCCGAGCAACGCCGGTCGGGTCAGCTAGTATATATATATATATATATATATACCGGGTGCGTCATAAATTCGTGTAAACTTTAAATATTCATAAAAAAAGAAGTAATGCTCAGAAAATGTTTCGGTTTGCGCGAGTATGATCAGAAGGTTTTTGGATTTTTTTTCCATGTATAATAAAAAATTATTCCAAAAGTAACCAATAGAGGGCGCTCACACGTCGTACTGAGGAGTTTTATGCAAATCAGGCAAACACAAATAGACAATAAAACAAATCACAATAATATGACACTGTGCATTTATTTTAAAGTAAAAGATGATCAACATGACCACTATCACCAGGTATTAGGAAAGCGAGGCGCGTCAGTACGCCTGTTACAGCTGAATGTAGCATGTCGGCATCGATGCCACCGACGGTCCGTCGAATGGCATCTTTCAATTCCCCCAAAGTTTCTGGGGAGCCCCGGTGTACACGACACTTTAAGTATCCCCACAACCAAATACCTGCCGGGGTCATGTCTGGAGATCATGCGGGCCACTCAAATTTACAACCTCGACTTATCACTCGGTCTTCAGTGAAAGTGTTCAACAGGAACATCTTGACTTCACGTGCAACCTGCGACGGGGCACCATCCTGCATGCAGGCTTTCCTGCAATGCAGGCACAACGTGGTCACGCAAAAGCGTAACATACCGTTCTGCAGTGACTGTACAGGTTTTCCAGCCGGATTTAGGACCTCTTCAAAAAAGAAAGGACCCAGAACCAGGGCCCAAATTAGACTATCTGGGGCCCGGGGCAAGCATCATTCTGAGAGGCCCCTTTCTATCTATCCATGAAAATTGTTCGGGAATTATGTTGAAGTGACTAGTATTAAACTCCATACCTATTTTATGTATACATAAATTTCGAACCAAGTGCTATTTACATCTGTATACATATACAGGGTATCACAAGAAATGGTCACAACTGTAACAAATGACAGAACACTGTTTTTTGGTGTAGGAATATAACGACTCATGTGAGCTTTTGAAGTGTAAATGCAGATCTTTCAATCACTCTTGGTTATTTGTTATAATGTAAAATTTTCTATTATATTATAAAATTTAATATTTGTTGTGCATCAGCATGTATTTGGGCGATTCCATAATATGGAAAGATAAGTGCAGGCATGCCCTTATACTAATAGCAACAAATTTTAACACTTGATACGTTGTTACTTCAATCCCCATGCTCTAAAGTATTTTTATATAAATTTTTATAACATTAGTTTCCTAATGATGTAGATTGTTCTTTTTAGGGGGCTTAGGGCACAGAAAGTGGAGGGCTAAACTCCTTTCCTAAATCTTTGAAAATGTAATATTTTTTGTCACTTTTGGCCAATTTAAACCATTTTGCATCCGTTTAACAAAAATCTTAATTAAGAGCAGAGGGGGGGGGGCTCTCAGATTGGGGGCCTGGGGCAGCTGCCCCACATGCCCCTGCATAAGTCGGGCCCTGCCCAGAACAAAAGACGCGGTGAAACCACACCAAACAGTCAAATGAGGAGCATGCACTGGCTTGGTCAGGTACTCACGAGGGTTTGACGCTGTTCAGATACGACTGTTTTGCGTATTGACGTCATCATGCAGTGAAAAGTGTGCTTCATCCGTCCAGTTGACGTTCAACAACCATTATGGGTCCCGCTCCATTTTTGCCAGCGCCCATGTAGAAAACTTTAGTCTTTTATCTCTATCTGCCAGTAATAACTGGTGAATTGCCTGTATCTTGTACGGATACAGATCCAAGATTCCGTGCAGAATACGTCGAATCGACGATTACGTAAATCCCCGTTATTCGCCCAGCTTCACGAGCACTGCTACTCCCCATTGATGTCTCGGCTGCCAATTCTTCCATGACACTTTTCACAACATTGACGCGATCCGTGCTCGAGGATGGTCTGCCACTACGTGGACGATCCTCCAAACTCCTCGTTTTCTCAAAACGTCGTACTAAATTGAGTATCCCATTCAATGAAATAGGGTTTTTTGCGCCTGAAGTTCTTTCTCCGTGCGAAACTTTCGCAATGCAATAGTTGTCGATTCACCATTCTTGTAAAAAAGTTTAACTACCAGCGCTCGATCTGGTAACGATAGCATGCTGCCGAGATCGAATCTTGGATGCAATGTCAAATGCTGTCGCCAAGCATACAGAGGTACCAGTGGGTAGAGAGAGACAGGGTGAGCCCACATCTCACAAGGAGAGTGCCAAGCTTGGTAATCACAGATTTTGATTATTTTTATATATGTTGTAGGGTAGACGCCCCTTAGTCTCAGGTTCAATGGATTTTATACAACGCTCCTTAGTTCTCGAGAAATGGGGGGTCAAATATTATAACAAAACTTAAATACTTAATTTGTAACAGATTGATTACGTTGGTCGTAGCTCAGTCAGTATGGCGTCTGCTCGTTGTTCTGAGGGCCCGGGTTCGATTCCGGAACGTGCTACGTTTGTTTTTCTCACTTTTTTTAATATATATATATACTTGTAATTTTAATTTAATAATCTCAATAAAAAATTTTGTTAACATAATTAAATTTTAATTTAGCATTTTTGATTTTTTCAAAAAATCACTTTTAAAATGCATTCCATATATGCTTTATAAATTCAACGATATTGAACAATTGTGTCAATTCGTGATTGTAAAGAAACATCATTTATAAATTGCCTTAACAAGGGAAGTCAATGCGATGATAATACTACTCGGTTTTTAAAGTAAGAAGCATAATTATATTAAAATTTAGCATAAGAATTTAATTACAACATATTTGTTTTATTTTATTGTAACTAGAGGACGCCACAACAGACTTTGGTTTCTTCTTTTTTTTTAGTTTGTTGCAGTTAAGTGGTTTTTGTTTTCACTCTTCATCGCACAAGTACGTATCATTCTATAACAGCTTATAATCGTATAAAAATTGAAGAAGCAAGCTGTAGTTCACAAGTAGATCAATCTGAAGTGTCGGGATTCGATGAAAATCAGAAAAGTGATGTCACAAATGCGTTGAAGTACTGTAAAATTTTATTGCAAAACAATGGATTTTTAACAAATAATCCAGCATCTGAAATATATTCGTGTTCTATTGCGATGGGAGAAGAATTCCAGGCAAAATCCTCAAACAAGAGCGACCCCCGATTTGGCGATTTTTTTGACACGCGCCAAGCACTGACGCGCGCCAACCCAAAACTCGGCAACCTCCAAATTCCACCCAATCAGAACGCATGCTTCCTACGGCAAGCCTCTTTACAAAGTAAACATCGATTTTATTCCTTTTTTCGAGTATTTACAAAGTTTTAGCAATATTTTCTTTACGATTTTTCGATTTTTACAAACTTTTAGCAATATTTACCTGCGTATTTATATATTTTTACAAACTTTTAGCAATATTTCTTCCGGATATTTAGATTTTTTCAAGCATTTAGCAATATTTTCCCCTGTATTTTTACAAACTTTTAGCAATATTTTCCTCCGTATTTTTCTATTTTTACAAACTTTTAGCAATATTTCCTTCGAATATTTCAATTTTTACAAACATACAGTTATTAACTTACATATATGTACGATTCACGTACATTTTTCGAAAAAAAAAACCCTTGATGCATGGAACTCAACGTGCCGCGACCTCTAGAATATATGAAACTCGTACAAGCAGCGATTAGTAACTTATATATGAACGCTTCGCGTTCATTTTCCGAAAAAAAAACACCACTGGATGCATGAATCTCTATGTGCAGCAGTCTCTAGAATATACGAAACTCGTACAAGCAGCGATTAGTAACTTATATATGAACGCTTCGCGTCCATTTTCCGAAAAAAAACACCTCTGGATGCATGAACCTCAGTGTGCAGCAGTCTCTAGAATATACGAAACTCATACAAGCAGCAATTAGTAACATACATGTACGCTTAGCGTACATTTTCCGAAAAAAAACCACCTCTGGATGTATGAACGATAACTTGATGTAGTCTCTAGAATACGTGAAATACATTTTATCAAATAAAATCAACAAAAATTAACTTACCTTTTGCTATTTTTGTTTCTATTTAACCCATATTTTAATTAGCAATAATAAACATATACAAGCAAACGTAGCGGCATGTGTGGAATAAAAAATAAACGGTCTTGTTGCCAAAACGTCTATAGAAAAATAGTGTTGGCACTACAATAATATATATATAACTATATAACACTCATATTTCTCATCTTTCAGGTTTTTTTTTATTATTTCACAGGAATTATCCTTCTATGACATACGACAAAACGTCAAATCATTAAACTTCACAAAATACATTCCACAAACGTAATTCAACAAATCCGACACACAATAATCCAATCATAACCTTCTACATCTTTGCATTGAGCTCAAAATACAATCCAATCTCCAGAACAAACAACAATAAACCAACCAATCAACCACAGTAGGCGTGGAAGAAACATAACAAACGAACTGGTAGCAAGAAAATCTCATTTATCGCTTCACCAACTTCGACGCCGCCAAACACCGCCCTTGTTTGAGGATTCAACCGAATTCCATAATTCGATAGTAAATATGCTGATTTTGTAAAGATATTTGAATTTTTACTAGTCAATAATATATCGAATTATTTTAAAGCTCTTTAAATGAGGAGAAATGTTTAATAATGTTTTAAAAAGTCAAAAATGCTAAATTAAAATTTAATTATGTTTTCAAATTTTGTTATTGAGATTATTAAATTATAATTACAAGTATATTTATTAAAAAAAAGTGAGAAAAACAAACGTAGCACGTTCCGGAATCGAACCTGGGCCCTCCGAACACTGAGCAGACGCCATACTGACTGAGCTACGACCAACGTAATCAGTCTGTTACAAATTAAGTATTTAAGTTGTGGGCTTAGATGCTTTACACTCACGCTAAAAAAAAAAAAAAAATTAATCGGTTAAAAAAAAGAAAAAACTCGCCAAATTTAGGGGATTTTTTCCTTTAATGGCAACTTAGCCATTGTATTAAGTTATTCGTTTGGCGCAGTCTTGGAAATCGCGCCAACCAAACAGTCGCCAATCTTTTGTTTACATTTTAGCGTGAGTGTAACACATCTGTTCCAAGTTGTGTTATAATATTAGACCCCCCATTTCTCGAGAACTAAGGAGCGTTGTATAAAATCCACTGAACCTGAGACTAAGGGGCTTCTACCCTACAACATATATAAAAATAATCAAAATCTGTTATTACCAAGCTTGGCACTCTCCTTGTCAGTAACATCGCTTATGACTCAATGGAGGAATTCCACATTGTAATAAAATTTCCAAAGGAACAACGGACCGTTTGGAAATAGAACTATAGGATAGAACGTTACAACACTAGTACTAGTAAAATGGTTGTTCGGATTTTTTTTTAGAATTATTTTATACTACGGTAGGACGATATATATACAAAGCATTCATAGAAAAAATATTTTTTAGAGGAACTGTGTATATCAGGACACATTGGGAGATACCTTCTCGAAGTCGTATAAAGGCGCGATCTTTTCAAGGGCAATAATACTTTTCAGTGTATTAATAGTGACAATTTTAAGCTTTAATTACTCTCCAGTATTCAGAATTATGTCAAAAAGATTAACTAGATAATATCCTTTCCCGCCCAGCACTTTTAAATAAACTGAAAAACATCTTTAAGTTCTTGATGGATCTTTCTAACTTGACCCGCTCCTGAGATATGGACTTCATTCCTGGTATGAACATCATCCAATCATAAACCATCTTCACTGCCCAGTGTCGCGCTGGAGGTATGTCTCTGGCAGTGAACTACCTGTAATGTACATTAAGATAGTATCACCTTAGCATGTCTATTTTCATCCCGCCTCCTGTCGCGTTTTCTGGCGGGTTCAGCTCCAGCTGAAATATGTATTTTTTTTAAGACCTTAATAAAGGGACCGGGAGGAACATCTATGCTCTACAGATCTGGTTCCCAGTCTGAGCAGTCCCTCTTAGGCATTCAAATAGATATAAGACTGCTTGTTTCTTTATGGCTAAAAATTTCAGCGGGCTTCTCCGGAGATTCCGACTCGGTCCCTTCCGTAGGAAAGATGACCGGAAGCCCGACACAACGAAATGTTGGACACGACGGGGGCAGGACAAGGTTGAACCGCCACCTCAATGTGGTGCGCCGTTGATAGCGTTCGGGCGTCCAAAAAAACAGAGACACCAAAAAGACTCGGTGACGCAGGCCACTGAGTCTGGGTCTACCCTTCATAAGCTCAGGTTTTCAGCGGCGTGAGGACTCTGCCAATATTGGAAACCTCCTCCCTAGGTGGTAGAAGGACGCCTCGTAAGCCTATCTCAGTTGCTCGAGCGGGACCCTCGCCCTGCGTCGAGGTAGGTGACGATGAGCAACGACTAGCTAACAGCGGTCAGATAGTTTCCAAATCTTTATCTGGGGGTGTTGACGGAGGCGAGATCGAACTCCGAAGAGCACGGTGCGTGGTGGCTCTGCAGTGACGCTTGGTTACTGCGTGAGGCGGCGTGAAGCAACCCTCAGTACTATCAGCAGAGCGTAGTTACCGGCATGTGGGCGTACACTCATGGTCTGCAGCTGGAGTAGTTTTGTGTCAACCTCAATGGTCCGGAAGAAGGGCATTGCCCGTTTGTAGGAAGAGTGATAGGAGTACTCGGGGCCACTTAGGTCACCGTGTAACCGTATAAACTCCTTGGAAGGATGTATGTTCTTTACCTGGACTGTTCGATTAGCTGGAATCTTAGAAATAACTTTCTTGATCGGGACCGCCTCTTTGGCGCTTTTGAAGGAATTTTCCATGACCTTCAGAGTACCGATAGTGGTGCCTCCCCTTTTTCATTGTTGTTATTGTTGTCTTTTTGTTTAAGTTTTGTTTTATATGTGGGTGACACCCCAGTTGAGTCGACTGGCCACTACCTGCAATTCGTTGCAGGGCTTCGCCGGAGGGAAAGCTTCTAGGGGCGACAATTTATGCCAGGTCGTGTCTATGCGTTCAGGGACACTTTTCCTTGAGGTCTCGGGCTGGCGAGAGGCTCCTTCTCCTTGCCGCAGCCGATGAGACCAGTCGCTTCCTCTTCCTCGCCGCAGCCGATGAGACCAGTCGTTTCTTCCTCCCCTAGGACTCGATGATCGGAAACTGTCGTACAATAAGAATCGTTGGGATAGTTTGGCATAAGGACTAGGACCCGGTTCCCACTTTTGGGTTTCGGCTACGAAGCTGTCGGAGGTCTCCAGCGTCTCCCCAAGTGTTTTGTGGTGGTATCCTCGAAGTGTGGGTTCCATCGCATATCGCAGCGACTTTTGTCGTACGTCTCTTGGGTTAAAGGGAGTGTTCAGCAGGTGGTGGCGCTCCCACCGGCCGCAGCACTTACAGGAGGACTCTCCTGTTCTAGTGCGTTTAAAGTCCTTCAGGACTTGGGTGCGGCGGTTGATGTGCTGACGGGGGCACTCAACCGGCTGGTGGCGCAGCCTCATTTTATTACTAAGATTAGTTGTAATTCAGTAAACAATTTTTTAAACATTTTAAAGAAATAGACATTCAGTACCTATGGGACATTGGCTGAAATAAGCATAAAAACCCATAAAACTAGCTAAGATATGTCGGTTAGCTGTCTAAATGGGTCGAAATTTCCAGGACCAGGCTTTCACCGCTCTGTACAAAAAATATAATGACCCAACCGATATAAAAGCTAAAAGTTCGACCCGAGAACGACCTGGTCCGTACAAATATATAAATATATATATATATTGGCCTAGTACGATATAAACGCTAAAAGTTCTGCCCGAAGTCGGCTCAGCCCGTACAAGAGCTTGATTGGCAAGAGCCGACATGACTTATATACACAACTCTTAACACAATATGAATTTTCAAGAAATTTCATACAGTTTTTCTGGGAATATAGCTATCGCAGAAATCGTGAGAAATGCAGCATAGAAGCTGCGAGATTTACACCTTTTACGAGATTTACATCAAAACCTAATCACCACATATTTATGTCAATGTATAACTGAATATGAAATTTGATTACATTCCATGCATTATTTGCTGACATAGAGCGCCCAAAAATTTGTGTCACATACAGACAGACAAACTCGCGGACAGACATTTTTGAAAAACAATAATATCGTGTTCAGGATTTCCAAAAACGTATAAATCTTTGAAAAACAAGACGTCGAAATTTTACACAAATCCAATACTTTCTTCTTGTATCGATAGAAGAAAACTAGTCAGATTTGCCACTCCCAAAACTTTCGTCTATATCATACATGTTTCACATACACCAAACATGAATCAGCAGCAACATATAAACAAGGTCGAACCTAATCTAAAGTTTTATTAAATTCCATGCATTAGTTCTTGGGATATGACTATCGCTAAAATCGTGTTAATCCTGAAAAATGCAGCATAGCAGCGCCAGGTGTTGGGAGATTTACATTAAAACCTAATGCGCAAAAACCTATGTCCAAGTCTACACTGTAAAAAAAATCTCTCAAATTAACAGAAAAACTGTCAATTTTGGCGCCGGTGGAAAACCGTTTAATTTACAGAAAATATCCATATATTTTCATTAAAACAGTTTTTTTCTGTAAAACATATAGATTTTTTCTGTAAAAATGAAAAATCCACATTTTTTTTTTACATGTAAAAACTGTTTTTCCTTTAAACAATATTTTCTGTAAAAAAAGTAAAATACTTTTTTTGTCAAAATTACATACTTTTTTTACTGTGTAACTGAAACTGAAGTTTGATGAAATTCTGTGCATTAGGTTTTGAGATACAGCTATCGTGAAAATCGTGAAAAATGTAGCATAGCAGCGCTACCGTTTGAGCGATTTACACAAAAAATTAATCAGCTCCAATTTATATGAAGGTCTAACTGAATACAAAGTTTTATTAAATTCCGTGCATTAGTTCTTGAGATGAAGCTATCTTAAAAATCATGAATAATAAGCATACACTGCCACCTCTTGGGTGGTATACACCAAAACATAATCAGTAACAACTTATGTCCATGTCTAACTGAATCTGAAATTTGATAGAGCTGGGTTCAAAATCGTGAATAACGCAATATGCAGCACCACATGTCGGGAGATTTACACCAAAATCAATTAAGCAATAACTTATGTAAACATCTAACTGAATCTGTAATTTAAGGAAAATCCGTGTATTAGTTCGTCAAATATATCTATATTGAATGTCATGAATAATACAGCATAGCAGCACTAAATTTTGGGCGGTATACACCGAAACCTAATCAGCGATAACCTATGTCAAAGTCTAACTGAATCTGAAATTTGTTGAAAATCCTTACGTTAGTTCTTCAGATAGAGCTATTGTGGAAATGGAGAAAAAAATTGCGTAGCAACGCCATGCAGTATGTTGGGCTATTTACACCAAAAACGGATCAGCAGCAATTTATATAAAAGTCTAACTCAATCTCAAGATTCATTAAATTCCGTGCATTAGTTCTTGAGATATGACTATCGCTAAAATCGTGTAATCCTGAAAAATGAAGCTTAGCAGCGTCACCTTTTGGGAGATTTACATTAAGACCTAATAAGCAACAACTTATGCCAACATCTAAATGAATCTGAAGTTTGATGAAATTCTGTGCATTAGTTTTTGAGATATAGCTATCGTGAAAATCATGGAAAAAGCAGCATACCAGAGCCATCTGTTAGGCTATTTACATCAAAACATAATCAGCGTCTATATATGTCAGGGTCAAACAGATTCTGAAATTTGATGAAATTCTGTGCATTATAATTATTGAGATATCTATTGTGATAATCGTGAAAAGGGTAGTATAGCAGCGCCGCATGTTGAGCGATTGAGACCAAACACTAATCAGCACCAATTTATATGAATGTCTAGCTGAATATAAAGTTTTATTAAAATCCGTGCATTATTTCTTGCGATATAGCTATCTTGAAAAGAGTGAATAATGCCGCATACCGCGCCACCTGTTGGGCGGTATACACCAAACCTGCAACAATTTATGTCCATATCTAACTGAATCTGAAATTTGATAACAATCTCTACATTACTTCTTGGGATAGAGCTATTGCGGAAATCCTGAAAAAAAAACGGCATAGCAGCGTCAACTGTTGAACGATTTACACCAAAACCTAATAAGTAACAACTTATGTCAACGTCTAACTGTACCTGCAATGTAATGAAAATCCGTGCATTAGTCCTTGAAATATAGCTATCTAGAAAATCGTGAATAATGCAGCATAGCAGTGTCACCTTTTAGGTGGTATACATCAAAACCTTATCAGCATCAACTTACGTATGGCGATGTGAAACTGAATCTGAAGTTTTATGAAAATCTGTGCATTAGTCCTTGAGATAGAGCTTGTGTGGAAATTCAGAAAAATACAGCATAGCAGTGCCACCTGTTGGGCGATTACTAACACATAATAAGTTACAACTCATAATGAAAATCCGTGCATTAGTCCTTGAGATATAGCTATTTGAAAATCGTGAATACTGCAACATAGCAGCGACACCTTTCGGCGGTGTACACCAAAACCTAATCAGCAACAACCTATGTCAATGCCAAACTGAATCTGAAATTTGTTGGAAATTTCTGCATTAGTTCTTGAGATAGAGTTAGCTTGAAAATTGTGAATAATGCGGCATGGCAGCCCCACCTCTAGGGCTGTGTACACCGAAACCTAATCAGCAACAACTGATATCCACGTCTAACTGAATTTGAAGGTAGATGAAAATCTGTGCGTTAGTTCTTGAGACAGAGCTATTGCGTAAATCGTGAAAAATGTAGCATAGCAGCCACCTGTTGAGCGACTTACACCAAAAACTGATCAGCACCAATTTGTTACAAGTTCTGGCTGATTCTAAAATTTTATTAAATTCTGTGAATTAGTTCCTGAGAAAAAAATGTTCATATGCATACAGACAGATATTTTTCTAAAAACAGTCATATCGTATTCAAGTCTTCTAAACCGTATAAATCCGTTTAAAATCGGAGGTCAAAAATTTTCACCAATCCAATACTTTCTTTTTGTAAAGTTAGAAGAAATGCAAACAGTGAAATCGTGTTTAGTACCTTTTAAAATGTATAAATCCGTCGAAAACCGGAATTCGAAAATTTTCATGAATCCAATACTTTTTTCTTTAAAAAATCAAAGAAAGTAATAGAAATGCCAATCCAGCATGGGCTGGGAGGAAAGAATTTAGAGGATGCATGAGTCGAGATAACAATGGTTTTCATATTTGTTGGGTTGAATCCGGAACGAAATCTTAGCTTTTATACCATGCGGATCCCGAATCTTGATATTTCAGCCGGTGCACGCCTCTAGGAAGAATAAATTCCACTCCAAGCTGGACCCAGAAAAGAAGCCTACCCGGAAGTGTGGCCCGGCACGAGTCTGCAGAGAAAAGTAATGTTCAGCCCGGCCGAGTGAGGAAAGTGTGGAGACAAAGCCGGACCCGAGTTTCATGAATGAAAATTTACTTGGCCAGCGGCCCAGTCTTTGGCCTGTCCCTTTCGGGTGCAGACCTCACTGATAGTTTGTAGACCCTTTATTAGCCCAAGGGGTGGGGGCGATCGCCTCATCACCCTGCGTTAGACTTCATTTCTCCCCCTCCCTCTGGTAGAAAACATACAATGTTTAAAATCTTAATATCTGTTTAAGATTTTTTTCTAATTTCATGAAGATGCTATTTTAACATGTAGTGTTATTGTATCTTATTTGAGTCTTTCAGGAAATTGCGAATTCTAAAGAAAAATTACCAATATAGTTATTTCAACTCATTTATACCTGATATTTTATTCTTTTTAAATACTCCGGTTTATGTAATTGCACTACATGAAATAAAAAAATTCTTTATATTATACCAAAATCAATATTTTGTTGTAAAAAGAGCAAAATAAACGAAAAAATAGAAAAAAAATCTGTCAAAAAATATATTAATTTATTTTCGAAAATTCAAAACGTCTTATTTTTTGGACGCTAATCATGAACGGGTTAAAATCATTCCTTTTTGTAGACATTTAAAATCTTGGCAATTACCAAAGAGTGATAGCAGCAAGAAAATGTTACAGATCATTGGTTGAATTTATTTCTTTTTCGATTTTTTTTTCATTGGAGGATTTCCTTGTCAATCATTTGAAGTAAGACTCTTGTCGGCTTGAAATCACTAGCTGCCATCTCGTTGCGAGAAAAAGTATGACTTTTGTAGGCTCTTAAAAGTGTCTCTGGGATAGAATATTCAACTTGATTGCATCAAAATACATCATTTTCACTATATTTTGTAGGAGAAACTTAAAACGGAAAATCTGTCATTTCCATTCTTCAGAAACTGAATTACTCAGAGTAATCTTCACTGTCCGATTTTCACAAAATTTGCATTTTCGGAATCGGAAAAATTGACTACTTTAAAATTGCGTATTTCGAATCGATACCTCTAACAGTTTATTTAATATTAAAGGATGAGCAAAAATGAGAATAATTTGTTGTCAGGGATTGTCAAATCGGTAATTTTCTTTTGCCGTCTCCATTAAAATAGTCATTTTCGTCGCATGGGCAGGAAAATCTTTTAGTTCCACCTCCTGGGAGCGCATTATGTTCTAAGCGAACCTCCGACATGTGTCCCCGCTGTCTATGGCATCGTATAGCAGGCGTGCTGCGCAAACGCTACAGAATCTTTCAATTACATTTTTCACCACCAAGAAGCACCAAATCTATATCTTAATTAGTTATCTATATCTTAGTTATTTCATGTTAATTTGAATTAACTAATTCTCATTGATATTAGTCCCATAGAACCCCAGAAAATAAATCCCCCCGCTGGAGATTAAAATTCAGAAATGGTGGTAACCTATGCAAAATCTTTTAGTTCCACTTCCCACCGCCAGAGAAAGAACTCTGTTTTAAACAATTCTCTTTCAGAACGAAACTCTGGAAAGTGTCCCGCTGCGTATGGCGCCATATAGCAGGCGTGCTGCGTACGCGCTGAAAATCTTTTAGTTCCCCTTTCCAACGCCAAAAGTGCCAAATCTATATCTTAATTAGTTCATAGTAAGTTGAATCAACCAATTTTTGATAAAATCGTGTCTATAGAACCCAAGAAAATACCCCTCCCCTGGAGATTAATATCCAGAAATGGTGGTAACCAAAATCTGAGAAAATGATACCGTTAGTTTAGTACCGAAGTTTATGTACTACCTGAGGGACCTGAGAAGAATGTTAGAAAATATTTTGTTTGAATCAGTTTAATATTAAAAAATTCTGATTGGGTAGGGGGAGTTTCGATCAGAGCATTAACGCAATGTTTAAATTACGTCCGGACACCCCTTGTCCCCTCAAAATTAAACCAAGGACTTTAACAATTATCGTTAACTTTTGACACAGAAACAAAATGCCGCTTTTTTTGTTTGACTTCCAAATACAGTAAGTTATCGTTGCAAATTTCTAAAATCAAATACATAAATGACATGAAAAAACTCTAAAAAATTGCATAAAACAAATCGCGAAAA
This sequence comes from Maratus michaelseni, assembly GCA_963931845.1. Classification (NCBI taxonomy): domain Eukaryota; kingdom Metazoa; phylum Arthropoda; class Arachnida; order Araneae; family Salticidae; genus Maratus; species Maratus michaelseni. The sequence goes on along the minus strand of OZ007593.1, from coordinate 170,461,582 downwards.
ATTCAAGAATCGATGCTCGGTTACTTTATGGAATAACTTTTTCTGAAAAGAGGAAAAAAATTAGTATATTGGGCTAAAAGATTAAAATTGGATTCATTTCAATAATGTAAAGAAATCGCTGCAAAACGTGAAAAAAACGCATAAAAAATATAAAATATATAATCAAAAAATCCAAATTGGAACAATTAATGACTCTCTCTTTATTTAAAATCTTGGTTTGTTATCTTTAAAGAATTATCAACACTCTCCAAGCTAAAAATTGGGAAAAAAAATCATGATTTTTGACATAACTGGGGGCGAAATGGAATCAATCAAAAAACCAATCAATTATTCTGGAGAAAATGTCTTAGTGGCAAAGTAAAAAAATCGCCAAAAATTTCAAAATATTTGTACGAATAAACTTTATTGAAAAGAGTACGAAATTTGTTATATTGGGGCTAAAGAATTGGAACCGGATTCTTATTACTAATGTGAAAAAATCTCTGCAAAACGGGGAAAAAACACTAAAAAGCGCATTAAAAAAAAAAAAAAAAAAAAAAAAAATCCATATTCCGGCTTTGAGGTTTAAAACTGCATACAGAGGTACCTTGCTACCAAATTTTGTAGCTCTGTGTGCAGCGGTGTCTTCAGAACACAGCGGAAAGACACACAAACACACACACAAACTTCTGTTTTCTTTATTTTAGATATAAATTTAATTACATCGTCCTTCTTTAATGGCATTCTTCTAGATTGCCTTTTTAGTCCTGGTTATAATTTTTTTTTAATATTATTACTTCAAATGACTACGGAGGTATTAGATCTATACCCCCCCCCCCCCCCCAACCTTCTCTCCGGAATTTATGCCCTCTTCCTAATACAGAAAGTACAATGATTAAAATAAATCTGTTTAACTTTTTTTTTTCTAATTTCATGAAGATGCTATTTGAATCTTCTGATCTGATAAAAGTCTTTCTACTTTTAAAATCTTGGCAATTATCCAAGATTGATACCTCCAATGCTTTCGAGGGGCGTTGTTTCGAGACGGACAGGGAAGAAATTACCGTTCGTTTTCTAATTGGAGAAATTCCCTGTCAGTCATTTGAAATGCGACAATCCCCTCGCACGCCTTTAAATAACGGCAGCCATCTTGATTCAATTTTCCCCGTGACTAGTGTAGGCTCTTAAGGACGAAACTGATACACTTTGGATTTCAGATATCCTCCATAGCCATAAATTCATTGGTGTTATATCAGGAGACCTTGGTGGCCACGGAAACGGGAAAGGACGGGAGATAACTCTGTCACCAAACTGTTGAGTTAAGACAAGTTTGACTGAAGACCCGACATGTGGAGGAGCGCCATCTTGCGTCCACACAACTTCAGATAGAGCATTTGCCGTTGTAATGCGGGAATCACGTAATGAGTTAACATGTCCAGCGAGCACTTGTTACTGTACACGTTTGCAGATCACCGGCAGTAACCTCTTCAAAAAAAGTAAGGGCCGAGGATGAACGTACTCGTTATACCACACCACACAGTCACTTTTCCCTCGTGCAATGGACGTCCAAAAAACATCATGTGGTTTATTCTCTGCACAGTACACACAATTTTTCTAATTCACGTTACCAGTTAACGAGAAATGCGCCTCATCTGTCCACAGAATGCGTAAAGGCCAGCTGCTATCTTCATCGTACCGGATAAGGAATTGATTTGCAAAATCCAGCCGTAATTTATAGTCTCCCGCTTCCAACATCTGGACACGCTGGAATCTATACGGAAACATGTTTAGAACAAAGCGCAGAATCTTGCGTACAGTTGAATTCGGCAGATCCAGAACACGTAAAACCCCGCATGTTGTTGCGGGACGAACTGTTCTTATCGTCTAATGGACTTCTGTAACAGCTTCCACAGGAACGGAAGGTCGTCCAGACCGAGGTCGATCGCATGTGCAACCAGTTTCTTCAAATTTATGAATCAAGTCCCGTACAGCTTTGACAGTGCACGGACCTCGCCGTAATCCATGGTTTCTGCGGTAAACACGCAATGTCTCTGCGGCATTTTGTCCATTCAGGTAATAAATCTTTACGATTTCCCCACGTTCTTTCCCTGAAAGCGGCATCTTGTTCGGAATGGCAGAAAGGAACATACGCGGCTCGCATTTCGCAGTGCCTTTTCTTTCACCTAGCGTGACGACGTCAGTCATGACTGTGTCTTACGTAGAACCCTAAATTTGCGTTTCTTGGTTTCTTCTTCTCGTTTTGGAGAACTAATCAGGCTGGGATATCAGCCAAAGAAACGGTGTGACGTGTGACGTAAATGAAACGAAAATTAATTCTCTGGTGCACGGCAAAGTCGTTTTTACTTTTCCCTTGCCTAGTTCCGGTGATTTTCATGCTACAGTTGCCGTTCCAACGCAATTTAGGGTTTTTCACAATGGAGATCACATTCCAATACAAAAAACTGGATGTTGCCATTTGATTTTTTCGAAATTTTCCCACTGTAACCATAACTGTTTGAGTGACACTGTTGTTTTCCATATCATTCTTGAACGCATACCTCAAAATACCTTTTGCCAAATTTTCATTCAGTTTCTGTGAATGATATCATAGTTAGGGGCCCAAATGTCTGGATAGTTTTTTTATAATCACCCTGTATATAAAAAAAAATGAAAAATCCGACCCTCAGGTGCATTAGGACCTGCTTGGACTATTCTCATCCAAATATTCAGACCTCTACGTACGGTAGATTTTTCCAGTCATCGCACAGACAAACATCTTTCATTTATAAGTTTTGACTAGCTAAGTCTGGGTCCGTGATAATAACCTTAAATATACTCAAATTAATGTTGAAAGATTTTATATATTTAAACGAAAATCTTTCTAAACGATCCGAACGCGGGGGGGGGGGGGTGAAAGGCACTACCTCCAGTAACACACACTCTCAATTTTGTATATTTTTTTCAATTTCAATTGAAAGTCTGTCGAAACAAACTTAGATTTAGGGGCCATTGCCTTTGGCAACGTACACTGGAAGTGTTATGCATGCTCTGGTCTGTTTTGACTGTACAAATAATATATAATTTTCGGAATAAGAATGCGCAATGTTAACCCCTAAGGGAATTTTTTTATTTTCAAACTGATTTTTCCCTTCTAAATCTCATAATTTCTGAACCAAATTTATACTCTAAAAGTTTAGTATATTGTATTAAAATTTCAGTGCGGTTGTATAAAATTAAGTGTATTTTTTAATCAAAATGTGCGTAATGTTAATCCTATGAGCAAATGCGCGAAAAAAACGAAATTTGCCAAAAGTGACTTTCAGAAATGAGTTTTTTTCAAACGGTTAATATTCGTATTTTACTTACACATCATACCTAGTATATAGGGTTAGTCTTGTAATCATTTTAAAAATCGAAAAAAAAAATGACTGATTTACAAGTTTCAGACACTGGCGATTCCGAAAAACATATTTTTAGAAAAAAAAAATTGCCGTCGGTCTGTGTGTCTGTAAACGCTCTATCTCCCGAACAAATTGAGATAGAGACTTGAAATTTGATATGTACATAGTATGTAATAATGGGAAGAAGCTTATTGAATTTCAGTAACTTCGATTATCGGAATTATTTTTTTCGGACTTTCTAAATATTCGTTCTGATAAAAGGTATATAAAGATTTTCGAAATTGTTCATTTTAAGGAGTGAATATAAAAGACAATAAAAAAACATAAATTTTGCATAAAGCATGAAGTCGATCGGATAATGAGTTGCCGAGATATTTGTAATTCTATTTTCCACACTCTTCGATTTTTCATGACCCTGTATTTCATCCAAATTTCAATTCAAAGATATATTTTAATTGGAAATGAGACACTTAATCCGACGCAATAAATCATTAGTTAATATAATTATCATTTTTGGAGTTATAAGGATGTTTCTTTTACGCATTTCAGTAAATAGAGCATTTAAAGTTTATGACGTCATCAAGCCACGTTTTTATTCGAATTACAATGCATCTTATAAGTAGTTTACACATGTTTTATTTTCATATCTTATATTATGCATATCCATAATGGGTAAGTATTACGGTGGCCCCCAACGACTTGTTTTTTAACGGATTGCACCGTTGGAAAGAGACATGAACGTATATGTGGTTTGATATTTTTCTATTTAGCGTATTGTGTTTTCCCTATCCGATGCGTAATTTTGAAGAGAGGGAGGTCGTCGTGTACATTAGATGCTTAAAAAAAATAGTCGTTATTGTCCAAACTTTTCGAAATTTTTATAAGTTAAAAGTATAATGTTTTCGTAAGCTACAAATTCGTGAGATTTAGCGGTAAAAGCACTTGTAAGAAAACAACTTTTTTTTCACTTCGGCTTGTTTAGTAGTTAAAAAAAAATAGTTCTTATTGTCCGAACTCTTTGAAATTTTTGTGTAAAAAATTCGTGAAAAAATATTAATATATAACTGTAAAAAAACTATGTTTTCTTCGCCTTCCCCCCCCCCCCTCCACCTTTTTTTTATTTTGTTCGTTTTAGCGTCAGGTTCTTCAACATTAGAAAAATAAATGTTCTTATCGTCCGAATTATTTGAAATTTTTATCAGTTATCAATATAACGGTTTCGAAACCTATGTAAATATTTCGTGCAAGAATCAGGATATTTAGTCATAAAAATATGAACAGAAGCCGTAAAAATATGAGCCGTGTTCACGTTCTGGGCGAAAATATAAGTGATGTAAATCTAGCGTACTAAGAACGTGAAAGATGTGTTGAAATACCGTCGATTAGTTACTTTTAGCGTAGAAAAAAATACAGTGTTTCCGGGAGGTGCGAAGTGAACTGCAGTCGCAAAATTTTTCGAAAGGGTTAACATTCGTATTTTTAAAAACAAATTGCACCGTCGTAAGAGAAGAAGGTCCTCGCTTTAAGTGAGTATTTTCGTTAGTCGGTATCTTTGAAACTGAGCCCTATGCGAGCTTCGGCTAAAGGGAGAAGAAAAACGGCGAAATCGAACTCTTTTGAAATGGTTAATATTAATTTTTTTTTGGACGGACTACGGCATTTTAAACGTACAAGTACGAAATTTAAGAATACGTTTTCCGTTTTTCCGTATTTCCAACGATTCATCCGACGCGCGCGTTTAAAAAAACTGAAAAAAAAAAAAGATATCGCATTTTTCTATCTTTTGTTTCCGTATTCGGAAAACTCAGAACTGAGCAAGAGCGGTAATTCAATTTGCAAAATAAAGAATACTTTTCGATGAGCTTTTAATTAATATATCGGGTAATTATAAAAAATAAAATAAAAACTGAGCCTCAGTTGCATTAGGACCTGCCTTGGACTATCCTCATCCGGTTTTCGTAGCCATAGCATTACTTTGAATTTCAAATGATCGTAAGATTTTAAATCGAAATAAGAATATATAATTTTTACACTTCAAAACAAAATTGTGCTGAACTTTTTCGAGTAATAGGGTGCGACAATTTTACTTGCTCCAGGGCGTTGAATATGTAGCTACGCCACTGAACTTATCCGTGGCCAGCAAAACCTTTGGCATTTTACTTGTATTTAATTTAGTTGTTAAAAACGCTTACTGAAAATGCACTTTTCACGAACATGCTTGCACCAACCTTAGAGATGGCAAACATAAGAAAGAAATGTATATCATTGTTACCAGTTTGGCGGGAATTTATTTAATTCAGTATGCTACCATTATTTTTTAACAGTAATTTTTGTCTTATTTATTCTTTCGTTAAATAAAGGAAATATTTCTCTTCAGAAAGTCGTAGCATTATGCATTTAAAAAATCTCGCTCATCTGGCAACAGTGATGTATAGACACATAGACAGATATAACTCAATTTTACATTTTTGTTTAACAAATAGTTTGGATACACAGGTAACCTAACCATTCGGAACATAGGAAAGCGTGGGATCTTGAGTCTGAAAATTTAAAGATTCATAAAAAAAATTTTTTTTTTTTTTTACACTCATTTTTTTACATTAAAAAATTCGTGAAAATACACGAGATTTTCCGTAAAATTTCACGGAGAAGTTTCATTTTTCCAAAACAACAGTATAATTTCCGTAAATGACATTAGTTCCGTAAAGGAGATTTCAAATCCATAAATATGCAGAAAGTTTTCCGTAAATTTAATGGATTTTGTCTGTATTTCTTTCAAAACAGTACAATGTCCGTATTTCTTCCAAAACAGTGCAATTTCCATAAATAACTTTTAGAGGTTTGCGTACAGAAATCGCCTTGTTTGAAATGGAAATTAAGATTGTTGTATTTACTAGAGCTCTTCAGGGATCCAGGCCTGACCCGGCTCGACATGCTGGCCCATTCTAACCGGGGCCGTGTCTGGACAGTAATTTTTTGTGAAAATAATAGTAATATTTATATTTTTTTAATGAAATATTTAGAAATTGATTTTGTTTTTATAAGTTACAGAATTTTTTTTTAATCTGTTTTTTTATTTTTATTGATAGCCCTTCAAAATTAGAACTTTTTTTTTCACTAATTTTTTAAAATTTTATTTTAACTTTTCTAACGTGAGGCAATATTGGGTTATTTAAAGGTTTCATAACACAATATCTCTACAAGTTATCGCTAGGTAAATTGTATTAAACTAAACTGATTTGGCTTATAAATTTATGAATTAAACTAAAATTTATTATTTTATAAATTATAATTTTACAGCGTTTATAATTTTTTCCTTAAATTTATAAAAATAGTTAATATTGTTTCTTTACTTTTATAAAAATGAAGTTTATAATTTTACTAACTTTATAATTTATTTCTTTAGTTTATAATTTTATAAATTAAACTAAATCAAAAGCAAGTCCAAATTTAAATCTTACCTATCACAAGATCATTAATTTCGAAATTGACTTTAAGAATCAATTTTTTGTTTTAATATTATTAAAACTATTCAGTTTGACAGAACCGTACACAAAAGTTCTCAGCATAGCTCAAATATAATAATTTAATTTATTATAAAATTGTTTATTTACGTAAGTTTTTTTAAGATAAGAGATAACGAAAAGTTATTTTAATAGCATGTAATAAATACGTCTCCTTCAGATAATTATTATTTTTATTGGAATTGATAAATAGATCATCAGCCAAATAATTTAAAAAAGTATATGTTCAAAAAAAAGAAAATGTTGTACCACTACAAAAGGATACAATCATACAATGACTCTTAATACAATGTTTTACGCATATGATACATAATAAGTTAAAATTTATCTGTTATAAAGCATCAAATAATAAACAAAATACTGAAAAATATGAAAAAAAAATATTGAAAAATATGAAAAGGAAATATTAAAAACATTGGAACTAAAAAAAAATCCATGGAACCTTCAAGTTTTTGCATCGTAAAAAGCGGCTGAAATAAATAGTAACGCTTGAAATAGTCGAACATCTAATCATGGCGTATGGGTTGGGACCTCCGGTTCAGTAAGAGAAAGATTGCGGGTTCGATTCTCATCGAGGGAAGGGTTGGTTATTTACACAAAACTCACTCAGAAATGAGAAAAAAAAAGCTGTATAACTGTCCTTAAGTTGGTCTTGAGAGGAGCCTTTTTTTTTTTTTGGTCCTATAATGTTTATTTTAACATTATAAAAATTTCTAAAAAATACGGAAGATATCTGTTATAAAACGGAAATTTAAAAACGGATATTTCAGAAATCACGGAAAATTTCCTGGAATTTACGGATTTTTTTCCGTTAAAAAAACGGAAATAGTACTGGCGTCTCGATTGCCAGTACAATAATGAATTTCCGTTTTTTCAGGAAATTTTTTTACAGTGTACTTTTACTTTTATTTGTTTGATGTCGAAACTAATATTTATCTCTCTTGGATTTTGCACCACTTTACAAAATAATATGATATATTTAATCAATACTAAGAAATGTATTGTAAAACTAATAAAATTCGGAGTCAATTAAGAGAAGTTTAAGTTAAAAAAAAAATCAAAAATAAAATTAAATAGCTTTTAATGAATCGCTTTGAAAGTGACACAAATTATCACTTTTGTGCTTATCACAGAAACCCTGAATATGCCATCCAGGTTCTTCACTTGGGCTTTAGTCGAACATGAAGATTTGGGATTTAAGCTCTTTAATTATTTTCATTTCTTAGGTTAGTAATTGTGTGGGATATTTCTGGAATCCTGTGTGATCTTTCTTTCCTTTCATTCATTTTTCATTGATATATACACATTTTATTTACATACTCTCATACATCCCGGGATTTATATATATAAAAAAATATGTTAAAGCTCTTTGTCATTATGAATGAATTGATAAATTGAAGATGAAAATCAGAGATTTTTTTTAAAGGTGAATTACAATACAATTATATTCAAAGGAAAACTGAAATTTTATGTTTGATATGTAGACATTGTTGGAGTTTGGAAAGAATGTAACATTAAGAGGTGCTACTGCACAAAGTATAAAAAAAGACTCACAAAAATCTGACTAAACATCGAAAAGATAAACTCTCAGAATTGAAACTGATAATTCTTAATAGAGAATCAGGGTGCTTTCACTGAATCTATTGGAGACTGCATTTGCTTTAAAAAACTAATAATTGTCTATTACATTAAATATTCTTCAAGTCGAAATCGTTCACTATGAAACTGAAGAAATGATGTCTAGAGGAGTTAAATAAATTTGAATATACTATAAGCATAAGTACCATTGCTAGAAAGATTTATATATTAGCGGATAAATTTATAAAAGCCATTTATGCGCTTTAAAACGTATAGTGCTTATGAACTTATATTATATTTGTACACACGTACTTAATCGTCGCCAATCTAGAAAATATCTTGAAAATATGGGTAGTTAAGATAAACAGATTTATCTTCTTATACGGATGTTTGACGGCTTTCCATCATAAAGATTTAAAGTTAATTTTGAACTTCTAAACAAGGTTACAATTTTCATTTAAAATCGATAAATTATGAATGTCGACTAATTCAAAGAACACCAATAGACAAAGTATTTGGAGTTTTACTTTTAAATTACAAAGCACACGAGTAAACTTCATCTTCAAGGAAAATTTTATAATGCTACCTTGTTAATTAATAGTATTAACGTTTTCAAATAGAATTTATTAGTTTGATAAAACAATTTTCAAAAGGAAAATGTATTTCATTATAAATGTTGCCAGGCATTATTACAAAAATTATCGCATTTGAAATTTTTAGAATATACTAAAAATGTATTTAAAAATATATTAAAAAGCAAATTATTGAATTTCAAGAAATATGAAAATCAGTTTAATATATTTATTTCACTTCTAATGATTAATGTTGAAATTATTCTTCAGAATTTATTATTGCAGCTAATCAAATTTCAGTGCGATTCCACATTAGAGCGAAAATGGATATGGGGGTTTACAAATGTCTGTAATTATTCATCAATCGTCCCATTTTTTAAAGCAGGGCACGAAATTTGCGCTCGCCAGCTTGCCATTGGCGAGCAAATATTTAAGGTTGGCGAGTAAGTTTCGTCTTGTGAAATCTTGTGCTTCAAATCAAACTGTATACGCTCAGAATATCGTGCCTCAATCTAGCGACACGCGGAAGTGTTTTGAAATCAAGCGACGGCATTTATCTTCCAAAAGAAGAAAAAATGCGGCGTCACCCACTTCCATTTCTCTCCTACGGAGGAACGAACTTCCCCTGCCTGCATTCATTCCTCCGCTTTCGCACCGCGCAAGCGCCAAGACTGCTTTTTTCGCTTCCGAGGCCGAATCTGATCGCTCTTCAGTCTTGTGCAAAGTGAATCAGGTTTCGCCACCTAAGCTCAGCTGCTTGAAACACTGTAAAAATTATTCTCTTTCTCACAAATTTTTAACATTTTAAAAATCGTTCATATTTTTCATGAATGTAAAATATTCTGGATTTAACAGACAGCTCCTTCTAACAATTGTCAATTTCAAATCAGTTTGTCATAAATAGTTCATTTTCTGGGCAAGTGTGGTGGCCAACGCTACTGTTTGAATGAATGTAAAATAGTGGCGAGCAAAAATTTTAGTCCGGCTAGTACCTTTTCAACTGAAATTTCATGCCCTGTTTTAAAGTAAAGTATGCAATTAGACATATTTTAGCTTTGTTGCGTGCACACTGTTATATCACATCTTTGCGTAGCTGTCAATATTTTCTAATTTTTCAAGTCAAATAAATATAATTTGAACCAGAAAATGTGTTTAATAAATGAAATTAAATAAGTAGCGGATAAATACGACGGAGTTTATTAAATAAATTTCCTGGTTCAAAATAGATTTTTTATATTTTTAACTTGAAGAAAACAGGGAAGGTTGACAGATTTCTAAAGCAATCTAAAACCTTTGCTAGATCAAGATTAACAGATGCCAGAAGTGTACATTCAATTTTTAAAATACATAATTTAAAAAAAATTAATTAAATTTTATAAATTTGATTGATGAAAAGTATTTTTTAGTATTTTTTCGAAAAATAAGATAAAATAAACTATATGTAATAACTTTGGAAGTTTGCGTGAATAGTTCCTTCACATGGCTGTGTTTAGTACGTACAAATTTTATTCTGTACACTGGTTTATTTACTTATTACTACTATATTATCTACTTATTTTATGTAGCCCGCGGCTTTGTATAAAATGCATAATTTAACCCGCGGTGGTAAACGACTTTGATATGCCTGCACTAGAGGATTCAGAAAAGTAAAGAGCTTTTACATATTTTTCCCTTTCACTTTTCAGAAATTACTTTAGTAGTGGGGAAACGACAGTTCGAGGACAGCCGGTGGCACTGTGGCACCGTGCCACCGGCCGGAGGCACCGTACCACCGGCCGTAGGCACCGTACCACCGGTCGGAGGCACCGACCCTCCGATCGCACCCGCAACGCACCCTAGCGGGAAAAATGGAAATTGTGAAAAAAGGGTTAATGTTCTACTCTAACAGGAGGGGTGAACGACCCTCTATTCAACTATCGTCAGCCCCCTCTCAACACGGTCAATACCTCTCTTTAACAGACATTCCCTCTTTAAAGCGGACATTATCCCTCTAAACGACCATTTTTAGAACTATATAAATTGATGTTTTTCGAATTTTTTTTAAATGATGTTAAACAGCGAAGTGATCACTGCTTTATGTTCTTGCATATTGATGGGTATTGTTTTTTCACTCGTTTATATTTTTACTAAAGTTGATAGACTAGCACTGGATTTTATTTTAAATTTTAACGATACTGAGACTTTCCCCCTTTAATATCATATAATGGAGAAAAGTTATCAAGACCCAAGCCAAATTGCTAGTTTTGGGGGAGTAGATGCTCTTCATCGAGCAGCTCAAGGCAAGGTATCTAAGAAAAAAAATTATATCTTGGTTAGAAGGAGTTGATGCTTACACTCTTCATAAACCTGTACGTAGAAAATTTCAAACAAATCGAGTGATCGTGTATTCTATAGATCAGCAGTGGCAAGCGGATTTAGTAGATCTAACTTCTATACAGAAATTTAACGACGGGTTTCGATACATTTTAACTTGCATCGATATTTTATCTAAATATGCATGGGCTTATCCCTTAAAATCGAAACGTGCTGAAGATGTAGTAGCGGTATTTGAATCCATTTTTGCAACAAGGAAACCAAAGTATTTGAATACCGACGCAGGTAAAGAATTTTTAAATTCTCGTTTGCAGAAGTTTCTGAAACAACAAGGTGTTCGATTTTTTAGAACTTTTAATAACACGAAAGCTTGCGTGGTGGAGAGGTTTAATCGCACCTTGAAAACTAAAATGTGGAAATATTTTACAGCACATCACACTTACCGTTATATTGACGTGTTAGATCAATTTTTAGATAGTTATAATCACACCTATCACACTACTATTAAGAGAGCTCCATGTGAAGTGAATAAAGATAATGAAAGTGACGTATGGTTTTCAATTTACGGAGATATGTCAAAATTGAAAAGAAAACCTTGCATTTTTAATTCAGGAGACTTAGTACGTGTTTCGAAGCATAAAATGACTTTCGAAAAAGGATACGAGACAAATTGGACAGAAGAATTGTTTTTAGTGACGGAATGTGTAACGAGAATTCCACCAGTTTACAGAATTAAAGATTTATTAGAGGAACCTATTGAGGGTACTTTTTACGCAGAAGAATTGCAAAAAGTCCAACCAAAAAAACATTTTGATATTGAAAAGATACTGAAAAAGCGTAAAAGAAAAGGACAACTCGAATATCAAGTTAGATTTAAAGGTTATCCTTCTAAATTTAATCAGTGGATACCTTCTTCAGATTTATTTTCTTTATAAAACCTACATTTCTCCTATGAGAATGATCATTTAGAATCATGTCGTTCTATGTGACGTTACCCTCCGACAGTTCATTGAACTATTTTCCAGAAAACAAAATTTCACATTATTTTACTAGATTGCCCATGCCTTTAGATTTGAAAGGTGAATGGGAGGTTGGTTTAACTGAGCTGATTTACCCTCATACATGGCGTAATATTACAGAATTCGGCAACGAGTATGAATATGTGTTAGGTAACAGTTTGGAATTAGCAGATGGAAGATCTAGAAATGGCAATGAATACGAGCAGGATGATAGCGACACGAAAAAAATTCGAATTCCTTCTGGGTATTATGAATCTCCAAATGATATTATTAAGGTAATAAACTATCAAAAATTTGGTGATAGAATTTCAGTTAACTTCAATAAACATACTAAAAAAGTGAAAGTTTCTTTGAAGAAATATGCACAGTTAAAATTTTTATCAGGTTTAGCCGAATGTTTAGGATTTCCACCAGGTGAAGTGATTGAAAATGTTTCATCTCCTTCAGCATCTTTTGAAAGCCCCTTTATAGCTGACCCACACGCTGATTTTAAATTGTTATACCTGTACACTGATATTGTTGAACCCCAGATTGTAGGAGATACTGTTGCACCATTATTGCGAGTGATTCCTGTTAAAGGGGAAGATGGAGATATGATTTATGAAGTGTTTGACAGACCTCATTACATACCAGTGACTCGAAAGAACTTTCAAACGATTGAAACTGTTATAAGAACACACACGGGACGTTTAGTGTCATTCGATCGTGGGAAGTTGATTGTGAAACTTCATTTTCGTCAAAAATATCTTTCATAATGTTTGTTCCTTATCAATGCTGCAACCAATCTTTTGAAGACTATTATACACGTCAGACAGGTAGTGGATTGAACTATTATCAAGGATCTGCTTTTCAGAAAGGATATGGCTTCGGAGGACTTTTTCGCTCTCTTTTCCGTGCAGCTGTACCTCTGTTTAAATCAGGTGCTAAAGCTGTGGGAAAGCAGTTATTTCATACGGGTGTAGATGTGTTGAATGATATTTCTCAAGGTGATAATATTAAAACAGCAGCTAAACGACGATTTAAGGAAGCTGGGAAAAACTTAACAGACAAGGCGGCAGTGAAAGTGAAAACTATGATTGGATCAGGACAAAGGAATAAAAAACGTAAGAGACCTCAAAGTTCTCTCAGTCGACCTAAAGCCAAGAAAGTGAAAGCACGCGATATTTTTGCTTAATGATGTCTGGTTTAATTCATAAAGATTCGCCAGCCTGCGCTAAATCTGAACTCGACCTGTTTCTGATTCCACCTACTCAAACAGCTATTGAAAAAGGACATTTTGTAGAATATCATCCACTCGCTTCTATATCTGAGAGTGGTCCTGTTGAGTTTAACATTACAGGTAACAGTGAAGATTACATCGATTTATCTGCATCTTATCTTTACGTGAAAGTGAAACTAACTAACGCCGATGGAACAGATATACCCGACAAGACACCTGTAGCACCCGTTAATTTATTTTTACAAGCGTTGTTTTCTCAAGTGGATGTGAGTTTGAATGAAAGAACAATTTCCTCATCTAGTAATACTTATCCCTACCGTGCTTATATTGAGACTTTGCTGAATTATGGAGAAGACGCCAAGAAAAGTTTACTTTCCTGTGAATGTTTTTTCAAAGACGAATTTTTGGATACAGTCAACCCCACACTCACAACAAACCCAGGTCTTCATAAAAGATATGAATTAACCTCGAAAAGTAAAGTGCTGGATTTGATAGGACCTTTACATTGTGATATATTCCAACAAAATCGTCTTTTACTGAATATGGTGGATCTGAAAATTAAAATGACACGTAGCAAACCTAATTTTTGTTTGATGGCCGATAAAGTTGGAGATACAATTCCAGATTATAAAGTGGTATTAAAACACGCTTCTCTATTTATTCGAAAAGTTAAGGTCAGTCCAGGTGTTTCTTTAGGACATGCTAAAGCACTAGAGAAATGTAATGCTAAATATCCTATCGATCGAGTTCTTTGTAAAACATATTCAATCCCTAGCGGAAACTGGTCTTTTATGCAAGACAATGTATTTTTGGGAGCTATGCCTAAACGTATAATTATAGGATTATTAGAAAATTCAGCTATTAATGGCCAATATAATCTCAACCCATTTTCATTTCATCACCACGATGTCAACTTTTTAAGCATTTATATTGATGGACAACCCCTTCCGAGCAAACCTTTAGAATTGAATTTTAGTGAAGGAAATTACATAACACCTACCATCGCTTATTTCCTGGATTTAAGCGAGACGATGGAAATTATCTCTCTCGAGAAGATTTCGCTAAAGGACACGCCTTATATGCATTTGATTTAACCCCCGACTTATGTGATGGTCCACATCTGAATTTGCAACATCAAGGAAATTTAAGAGTTGAAATTAAATTTTCTACAGCGCTAGCATCAACGATTTCTGTTCTCATCTACGCTGAATTTGAAAACATTATTGAAATTTCCAAGTCAAGACATGTGTTGTGTGATTTTCCAAATTAACCAAGAATGAACTCTCAACAGATTAAAAGTATTTTATCACGTAACAAACACACTAAAAAATATTTTTTAGGTGTGTTTCCCAGCGACATGCTTCCTAACAAGATTGTAAATTACCCTTGTTGTTTTGTATGTAATGTAGATTCTTCGAATCAACCTGGTAGTCACTGGCTTGCCTTCTTTATACTTTCAGCTAAAAGAGTATTTTTTTTTTATTCTTACGGAAACACTCCAGACTTTTATCAAGGACCTATATCAGACTTTACTTCAGCATTCTCGCAAGTGATTTTTAATCCTTTAGCATTACAAACAAATATTTCAGCTGTTTGTGGACAATATACAATTTTTTACCTCATCAGTAGATGTAGAGGTAAATCTCTAAAAAACTTTTTATCACAGTTTGTGTGTGAAAATTTATGTAATGATCAAAGAGTGTATAATTTTGTTGCTAAACGATTCCGTGTAAATGTAAATTTTTATCAATAAAATTTCTTATAAAATAGTCTACTTTTTGTGTCTGTGTTTATTTATCATGGATTTCCCGAGTCTTCAACACCCCTTCACAGCTGTCATATCCGGACCCAGCAAAACCGGGAAATCTTTCTTTCTTAAACAGTTTATTCACTTTAAAGAGGATATGATGAATCCCACACCTGATAAAATTGTTTGGTTTTATGGTATCTACCAACCGTTATATGATGAGATCTCGAATGTGATGTTTGTCGAAGGATTCCCAAATAATTATACAGAATATTTAGGAACCAACACATTGTTTATTTTGGATGATCTGATGTGTGAATTAGGTTCTAATCATACACTCACAAACTTATTTGCGAGGGGGAGTCACCATCAGAATTTAAGTGTTATTTTTATTACGCAAAATTTTTTTCATAAAGGGACGGAAATGAAAGATGTTCGACTGAATGCGGACTACATTTTTCTATTTAAAAATAGACGTGATCTAAGTCAAGTCTCAAATCTAGGAAGACAATTATATCCAGGATTACCACATTTTTTTCAAGAAGTTTACAAAAATGCTACCCGAAACCCTTTCTCCTACTTATTAATCGATTTGAGAAATGAAACGCCTGAAGAATACAGGTTAAGAACGCGAATCTTACCGAATCAAGATCAATATTATTACCTGTTGAAAAACAAATAGTAGCAAAAAGCGGAAGTTTCATCATTTCGTAAAATGACTTCGACCCGACAACACGTCAAGAATTTACAGCTGATTCATTCATGTCCAAGAGCTTTACGCAAACAGTTATTAAAAAAGCTTCCCTCAAAAATAATTAAGACCATTTGCGAATGTTCTTTAAATGTGTTAAAGGGAAATATTCAAATTTCTAGATATCAGAAAAATCAGCTTGGAAAACATAAGACTCTTTTAAGAAAATTAGCTACGAAAAAGGGGAGTCTTTACCAGAAAAAACGCTTAATTATTCAAAAAGGAGGATTTTTAAATATATTGATACCAGCAGCAGTTTCTGCATTAACCTCATTAATTCATGGAATTTAGTAAAAAGTTTGTCTTAGTCCCTGAGAGGGATTTTTCCAAACATACACCTTCTCAAAAGCAACTTAGTGAGTTTGATAAAGAAATGCAGAAAATTTTGAAAAGTGATTTACAAGATTTTGAAAAACTTCAATTGTATTATGACTTATTGAAACGGAAAATGAACTTGCAAGATTTTAATCCACCTCAGAAAATGGATTCGATAGAAAAGGATGAAACTCCCAAACCTGAAATTACTGAAAACTCTGCAATTTCTGAAGACAACATTTTAAAAATGATTCCGAAGGGCATTCAAAAACAGGCCGATCAACTCTTACAATATTTGAAAACATATCCTGACATCTTGCGTTGGAATAATCGAGGTGAAATTATCTACAAGGGACAATTAATTCCCAAGTCTAATCTAACTGATTTGATCTGTTTAATACTGACTCAAAGAAAATCTTATAAACACTTTTTCGGAAGAAACGAGTTTTTGAAAGCGTTGAATTCTATGAACACACCTAAACTTTTTCTCAAGAATAAACATTTAACTTTGGAAGATGACGTATATTCACCTATTAAAAAAGAAAAATCAATTGTTAAACCAAAAAGAAATTTGATGAAGCCGTCTGTATTGCGTTGGCAAAAATATTAATTAATAAATGCATTTTTCGTTAATTTTATGTGTCTTTTTTTCCTTCTGAAACATACCTTTTCACACAATAATATTAAAAGTATACCTTTTTCATTTTAATAAACATTTTTCACTTTGATTTTTATTATTTTTTCACATTTTATTATTTTTTCACTTTTTAAAATTTTTTCACTTTGATTTTTTTTTTTCACTTTCTAAATTTTTTTTCACTTTGCAATTTTTTTTTTCACTTTCTAAATTTGTTTTTCACTTTGCAAATTTTTTTTTTTCACTTTCTGAATTTGTTTTTCGCTTTCAATTTTTTTTTCACTTTCTAAATTTTTTTTTCATTTTGCAATTTTTTTATTACATTTTGTATAAAAGAGTAACTTAATCTTTGAAAAGATTTTTTATTCTAAAACCTGTTCAAAGATTTTTATTCCATCTGTAACGTTAAGTTCTTTTGAAAAAAAAATTTTTTTTTTTTAATTTTTTTTTTCACTTTTTAAATTTATTTTTTATTTTACAAATTTTTTTTCACTTTGAATAAAAATGTAACTTAATCTTTGAAAAGATTTTTTATTCTAAAATCTGTTTAAAGATTTTTATTTCATCTGTAAAGTAGATTTCTGCAGAATTTTTTTTTTTTTTTCCTGAAAGAAAATAGATATTATTTAAACATACAATAATTACACAATTTGAGATACACCAGTTTATTTTTTCTAAAAATTTACAGATCATTCACTGTTTTGAATAAAACACCAGTTAACACATTTAAGTTGAAATTTGCTAGGAAATTTTGTGATACAGACTGTGTTTGGTTAGCGAAAAGTTCAGCAACATTTTTAAAGTCCACAGCTAATATGCTTAAATCGCCCAGATTCACAAACTTTTCCAAGTCTCTAGCAGTCATACAAGCATGTCTTAGCTGCGCTGACGAGTTATGAACACATCCGATACAAATGTATTCAGATTTGAAGACTTGTTGCAATTCCTGTTCTATCAACGCCGCGATTCTTAATTCCAAGAAAGAAGAATCTTCATCACATGTTTGTTATGGTAAAAGTTTTTCTCTAATTAAACTCGGTAAATGAGTTTCATAGAGAAATGTGAGCACAGTTTCATTAAAAGAGTCTATGTGATGTTTCAAATTTTCCATTTGAAATTCATCTAGTTGAATGTAACAACCTTTCTGAATGTTGGTAATTTCTGCGACACCATCTTTAGATAATATGAGGATAGAGTTGTTTGCAACGAAAGACGATGAACTGTACACCAAGTTAAAGTTCGAAATTTTCTGTACGAATCGATGCCATGATTTTAAGTTCATGGAAACACCAATTTTTGTAGCATTTAGTGGTTGAGTTTCTGAAGATCGGAGAAATTTTCTTATGTGAATTATCACAGAACCTCTGAATAACTGACAGGTTAAATATACATTATTCCCGAGTTCTTTTAAGCAGATTCGCTTATTTGAATAACCATCATTCACGTCCGCAGATTGAGAAGATGATGATGCTTTCTCATTCCTGTTAGATAATGATAATGAAGAACTAACATCGACGGGCAGTGCAAATGAGGATTCAACTGTAATTGAAGAAGTAGATTCACATTCTAAATCCATAATTAACTTATTAAAATCAATATTTTGAAATATATCATCAAAATTTTCGAAATCTTTTTCCAACTCACTTTTTGACTTTTTCTCACAACCATTCTGGGAAGAATTATTAGATCGTTTCATTTTTTCCGAGAGAAAAATACGTGACTTTTCACAGTAAAATCCAGTCAGATTGTGTTGCCAGCTGAAGAAAAATGAACCTATACAAACTTCTGTGACGTCATATTCGAACCAATTTCAGTTTGAAAACATCTGGTGTTTTCGCAAACTCGAACTAAAATTTATTTGTTATTTCTTTTCAGTGCCACCTGGTGTTTACACAAACTGAAAAATCTCTTTCTCACGGTTTCTAACGAAAAACATCACCTGCTTCTTGTGACGTCATAGTCTAACCTTTAAAAACATGTTTAGTTGCTCAAATTTAACCTTGGAAAATTGTAAACGTTATTTTTGAAAATGTTTAGCAAAAAAATTTATTTTTGTGAATATGATTATAAAACTCTTATTTAAGGTAATGAAAACTGAATATACTTTTTATTTTAAAACAGTCTTCCTCTTTTTTAACTTCGAATAGAAAGAACCTGAAAAATGAAATACAGGTTTTTTAAAATATATATATATATTTATATGGGGTCCCACCGCCTCCCGCCACATCTCCTTATGTGGCGCCCCACTTTTTTTATCCAGATTTTCTTTTCTTCATTGTTTCTTCAATTTTCATTGCTTTTATAACCATAGGCCAAAGTGGTTATTCCATCATCTAAAATAAAACGTTTGTCGTCAAACGGGCTGAGTGCTAGTTTCTGCTGTTGTATGGTGTATAATTGATGGTGCTCTTGTTGGATTCTATTGTTTATTGTAGAGAGGTTTTTCAGATGATGTATACAATCGGAATATTGCGAATGTTTAATTTTATTTCTTACGATGGAGGTCGGTACACCCTTCGCTGTTTTCTTCTCTCCGTTTTCTGAAAGGATGCTGTACATCTTCGCTTTCAATCCAACAAATTCAAAGATAGTTTTCCCACTCATCTCATCTTTGAATTTACCTATTGTCTTTTTATTTTTTTCAGAGTAGAGGGGATGATTTTTTGAATAGTCTGAGAAGTCGAAATCATCTTGGTGTTTTTGCATGTCTTGTAGTAGATTATCTGTTTGGATGTGGTAGGTAAGCGAGTCTGTGTCTGTAAAAAGGAGTTGGGCATGATCTTGATAGTGTTTCTTGATTGTGTTGTAGTGGAACTTGTACATATGAAGTTTAGAGAGTTCCAGAATGGTGAACCCTACATAGATCGGTCGATTCATAGTCAAAGTGGTTTTGACTCGTTCCACGGCTACCAGTCCCTCATTGAAGATCTTGAAGTTGACAAATGCTGGAGACGCAACGAGTTTTTTAGACATCTTCTCCTTGTTACACAACTCAATATTTCTTCTTAAACGGAGATTTTCCATCGTTTTCCCGAAAACTGAATTGTTTAACAATTTGAAGAAGTCTTTCTCAAAAGAACTGGTAGCCTGCTTCCGTTTTCCAGTATTGAAATCTATATAGGGTTTTAACCAGGGAGTTTGTCTAAATCTAATTACCTTGTGGATTTTAGTGAGTACGAGACCAAGTTGGAGGTAGAGTTTCAAGTTTCTGTAGTGGATGACATCAGTGTTGGGTACGAACGCGCTCATTGAACGAAAACTCGCGAACTTAGTTCACTTTCTGTGAACGTGAGTTGAACTTGACTCACTTTTTGATAAACGAACGTGAACTGAACGAAAGCTCAAAAAATCTGTGAGTTTGAACGAAATTTACAACTCAAACTCAATTTTTTTCATAATTTATTTAAAAATTTCCAGCTGTTAAGAACATATTTTTCCCATTCAAATGCCATTTAGAGGCCTTCATGGACTCGGGACGGGTCGAGCCTGATCATCAGTTTTTCTGGGTCGTGCCTGGGCCTTGCTTTCTCTGGATGCGCTGGCCGGGCCGAACTGGACTTATTTCTGAACCTGTGCTTAATTCTTCCAAGAAGTCTGCACAAATACCATTATTCTACAATTAAAATTGCCTTTAAAGAATAATATATATACACATTTCTGGCGGGGGGGATACAGTACTGTAAAACCTATAATAAGAATCTGTGTATGACGAAATCCTGTTTTAAACGGAAAAATTTCTTGATCAATTGCAAAATGGATATAATAATCCATTTGAAAATAAATAATACTTTGCAAGAGATGACAGACCTGGTAAAAATGGAACTAAACTATTACGATTTTTTTCTGTCCTATGTGATTTCGTCTTATAATGTTTTTCGATATAGAATTTTTCAGATTTTCAAGTCTCAAAGCCGTGTAAATGGATTAATGGTATTAATAATAATTAAGATATTTACATACAAATAGAGATCCATTAAAAAATCAATATAGTTTACAATAGGATATGTAGAAATAAATGTAGTACAAACAGTATTTTGGAACGAAGGTCCCTGTACTATGCAGTCTATGGTAGAGGCCTGCATGGGCCGAAATTTCAAGGCCTGGGCACGGCCCGGTATAAAAGTTAAAACTTCGGTCCAAGCCTGGCCCGGTATAAAAGTTAAAACTTCGGCTCGAGCCCGGCCTGGCCCGGAAAAAAGTTAAAATCTCGGCCCGAGCCCGACCCGGCCCGAATGAATTTCTACAAAACATTTATTTTTACGTCGATTTGGTTAAAATTTTGTCTCGTACGAGGAGTTCTGACCAAAAATACTTATCTTTGCTTTTTATTGTCATGTTTATAGTTTTCATTTTTACAGAAGTCATTGCGATATTTATTTTTTTAATGAATCGCTATTTGTTGTACGTAAATGTTTCAGTTATCATTAATATAGTTAATCCATATTCCATGTATTGGAGACTTAAAAATCTGAAAAATGCTATACAGTAAAATCTTTTAAGACGGAATTGCATAGGAAAGAAAAAAAATGCGTATAGACAAGTTCCCTTTTTAGCAGGTGTAAATGTATTATATATTCTTTTCTTACGTATTAGTATTTTCATTTTGCATGGATCAACATATTTTTCAGGTTAAGACAGGATTCCGTCATAGGCAGGTTCTTTTTCCCGCGTTTTACTATATTTTAATAAGCCTACAAATGTACTATTCTTAATAAAGAATAAAATTTAATGTTTAATTGTAGAATGATGGCGATTTAAAAATGTATTCATTTTTCGAAAAAAATTTTGGGCCAGGGCACATTTGACTGATTTTTGAATGGACCAGGTCACGCCGAGACAATGATTTTCATACGGGTTGGGTCAAAACCGGGACGGAAAACTTAGGCCCTTGAAGAGCTGGAAGAATGATACTAGTCCCGGTTCGGTACGGAAAAAGTAAGTTAGGTCCGGCCCGAGCCTTCAGAAAAAAGTATGGACCGGGCCCGGCCCTGAAAAGAATGCAGACTTGGCCCGGTCCGATTGCCGTCCGGAATGAAAACAGGCCCAATCCCTGCCCGTGCAGATCTCCGGTCTGTGGCACTTTTATTTAAAATGAACAATATAAACATGAAAAAAGACTGTAATAATTATATTTTTTTTGGTCAGAACTCCTCGCACAAGAAAAATTTTTAAACACAGGGACGTAAAAATAAATATCTGTACAGAACAATTAACACTATACAGGCTACTGATGCATTTTATCTGTCATTTATAAAAACTATCATAAAGAAATTCCAAATTCTTCACAGAAAGTTGGAATAATTATTTTTGATTATTATAAGTTATTATAAGTATAAATATTTCGTGAATAAGGTAAAGGAAAATTAGTATTGAAAATTTTATTCTCGAAATTTCTGAGTAAACAATCCGCCAGATTTAGCAATACTCTTTGTGGTATGTATAGTGGTTAAAAAGGCTCTGACTTGGCCTTAGAGGTTGACTTTTGTTTCGGATTCGGGTCGGTTTCGGATTGGGTTTTGACTCTTGCGGGTCGGGTTTGGGCAGACACGATTTTTCAAAAGAATGTGTCGAAAATAAAAAGGTTAAAAATCTATATGCCATAAGAACTCCATAGCGTACACACACGGAAAGCGAATATTTCTATTTATATTGTACTGCTTTTCTGCATTTATATGGAAATTTTATTTTTTATGCAACATTCATGGATAAAGTACTTCTCTTCTTTATACATTTTGCTTTGGAGATACTTTTGGTTTTTCGTGTTTGGTCATCTGCAACAAAGCTTTAAAGCTCCTTTCCCTACCCACACCTCTCCAGTTCTCTGAATCCTAATTGGAACCTTTTTGTATCAGAGGCCGGAAGGCCTCTTTGTATATTCCGGAAAAAGCAACCCATCTTATTCTTATCTATTTAGTGATCAAATCGGACACTATTTGCCCTCTGCGTCAAAGCGTTAAATTATTGTCTTCTGGCTAGGCCAGAATCAGGAAGAGAAAATTTTCCGAGAAACTTCGTCCCCTTCTCAAAAAGAAGAAAGAGACCTCCGCCCTGCTACTGTCTATGGATGGAGAGTGGCGTCTTGTTTTTATCACACGCCATGCTAAGGTCTTCCTAAAAGGATTTTTAGGTTGTAAAGAATGAAAGTAAACAACGATTTTAGAGAAAGTGCCATTATCTATGGAAAATATTATACACTAAAAAATAATAATATTATAATTATAATTAATAATATTAGATTATAAATTCAAAAATTTGAGATTTTTTTCTATATCAGTTGGCGCTAAAAAATACAGCCCATCTTGAAAAACTATTGCGGGGGGGGGGGGGGGCTCACCTATGCTGTTTTTACCACTGAATACTGGATATCTGACAATCTATAAACACGTAATATGTCTACCTGTGAAATAAACTATCACAAACACTATATGTGTTTTGTATGTGTCAGAAACGAATTGTAGATTAATATTTTCCATATTACGAGAGAAGAAAAAATGGTTCTTAACTGTACCGTAAAGAAAGAATAATCTATGATTGCAATTCTTACATACATTTTATTTCTCAAGCAGTAAATTTAAAATACAGGGTGATTCTAAATTCATGGTATAAGCTTTAAGGCTTGGTACAGGACACTGTAACCATCATTTATTGTATAGGAATGTATGGGTGCAAATGACGTATTGAGGTACAAACACCAGGGGCCAATTTGGTCCTTTTTTTTACTTAAAAATTTCTCATTTATACCAGAAAATTCCTATATTATTACATAAAGGTCCTATACTGTTTCTGATTACATACAGAAAAAATTCTTTGAAAATTTTCGGTATTAAATCAAAATTTTTCAATTAGAAAAACCCCGCAAAACTGGCAAATCTGTCAAACAAGGAAAACATGAAAAGAAATAGGAATAAAGAATTTTTTTTTCAAAAATTTTTATTTCATACCGGAAATTTTCAATGTAATCATGAAATGTCTGTCTTGAATAAAAAAAAAGAATAGCATAGGAATTTCTCATTCTTGGTTTTCGTAATGTTTAGGCTTTTTTTTTTTTTTTTTTTTTTTTTTTTTTTTGCGCTACTTACGACGAGTAACTTTTACTTTTTTATTTCTGATAATCCGACATAGAGTTGGGTTGGGTTGATTTATGACGGCCAATTATCAACACGAGGGATATAGGCCCTAGGGGGGAGTGCCCTCCGTGGGGGTCTTTCTAAGAATCCGACATAGAGTCCTGCGCGGGTCAAGATCTCTACCCGAACCCGAAAATTCTATTTGAAATCAGCACGCAATCCAACCTGAACCCGACAAAAATAATAAATTCGATCCGCAACCCGACCCGAACGCACCAAAATAATTGTCGGCGACCAGCAACCCGACCTGAACCCGAAATGAAAGGAAAGTAAATTCTGTTTTCATGCAATTGTGAAAAGTAACCTACATTTATATCTCTACTACCAATTTTATGTTTTTATAGAAAAAAAAAGACAAGTGTTTAATATTCCAATATTCATAAAATTCATTTTTTAATATTCAAATATAGTAAAACCTCTGAATAGTAGATACATCGGGATCATTGAATAGAGTCTTGCATCGGGTCAGGTTGCACAAATTTCTGTTTTCAGGTTTTAATGATTCTAAAATTCTTTTTGTAGGTTGGGTAGCCTAGAATAATTCTTGCGATCGGGTTGTTTGCATTTTCAGAAAAAGTTTGAGCACAACTATATTTCAGATGAAAATAAATATGTTTTGGAGTATGAATGTGTATATATTCAAACTAGTACGAGAAGAAGGAAAAATACTTATTTTACCTTTTTTATATCATGTTTATATTCTTCAATTAAAAAAAATGTGTTCTGAGATGTGGTATTTATTTTTTAAATGCATCTGATTATATGTAAATATCACAGTTAACATTAATATCGTTAATCCACTTTCTATGGCTTGGAGATTTAAAAATTAAAAAAATTCTATACAATAAAATCTTCTAAGGCGGAATTACATAGGAAAGAACAAAAATCCGTCATGGGCTGGTTCCCCTATGAGCAAGTTCATCGTCTGTTGTAAATGCATTACATCCTTTCCACAAGTACTGTTATCCTCATTTTACATAGATCAACGTTTTGTTAAACACGGGATTCCGTCATAGGCAGGTTCTTTTTCTCAGGTTATACCGTATTTTAATTTTATTGCCTAGAAATGTATGTACCCATCTTATATATATATATATATATATATATTAACTTTGTCGTATTCTGTCTACACTTTATTACTATTATCTCTTTGGAGATTTAGTTAGAATGTTACAAGAACTTGATTAATGTTTTTTGAAATTCAAAGATATTATATATATTTATATATATATATATATATATATATATATATATATATATATATATATATATATATATATATATATATATATATCAGTTTTTATTGTGGAATAATAGCGATTTAAAAATACGTGCATTTTTAGAAAAAAAATTGAGGCATGGCCAAATTTTACTGATATTTTTATTGGACAGGCCAGAGCCGTGCCCGGTCCAACGGTTTTCATATGAGCTGGGACTGAAAATTTCTGCCTGTTCAGACCTCAAGAAGAATGCAGTCCAGCCCCGACGGCAATAAATCTAGTCCGGCCCATCTGTGTCCGAACCTCTAGAAAAAAGTAATCCCCAAACGAAGCTCAGACCGAGTGTCGGGAAGGAAAATTGGGCCGAGCCCATGAAGACCCTTACATTGAATAACCAAAAGATTAGTTCCCAAAATTTTGTAGATTTGGACAATAAAATTCTAATATATTAAAAAAAAAAAAAAAAAAAAAAAAAAAAAAAAAAAAAAAAAAAAAAACGCGTTTTTAGTGAACTTCGTTTACTTTCATAAATGAGTTTGAGTGGAGCGCGTTCGTTTGAAAAATTTTGAATTTGAACGCGAACTTGACTCATTTTTGAGAAAATGGACTTGAGTTTGAACTAGTTCGTGTTTTTTGCGAGCGTGCCCAACACTGGATGACATAGTGTTCCTTGTCTTTTAAATTGGGAGAGAGTTTCGAGCTTCCTTTGTAGGGTCTGTTGTTCAGCATGGATTTTGCATAGGGGGATAACATGTCTTCGGTGATGTGGAGGTTTTCTGGTGCTAGTGGGTAATCGTTATGCAGATGGTGAAGCTTAGGAGGATAATGTAAGTCCACTTCCGGGACATAGCCGTAATCTGCATTATCTGGATGGGAGAGAATGGTTTTTTCATCCATTTCGGATGACTCGATCCAGTAAAACTCCCCAACAGGTAAGTATTGGGACATAGCCCACCCATACAGGTTGTTGGCGTCCCAGTACATGATATGACTCTTTTTAAGATTTTTATCGTAGCCAGGAACATCTTGATTGTTTGCTTTTGCATATCGTTTGCTAATTACGCTCACGCCACCTCTTATTCCTTTCTCGAAAAACAAGAACATGTCAATGTCGGTGAGTAGTTCCATCTGAACTCGAGTCATCCTTAAGCAAGCTTTCCAAGCTAGTCCTGGAGATGTGAACATGTGTGTGGGGTCTATTTTATAGTATTGGCCACACAATTTTCTAAAATTTTGGAAGATGTCAGCTAAAAGCAGGACGACACATTTGACATACAAGTTGTGATATTGACCAAGATTTATAATATTAAATTTTTCCCAAACGTTCTGGGCATGTTGATATTCTTCATCGGAAATGGGTTCGTCTGTTAAATCGTTGTGGAATGCTGAAGGTGGAGGGAGTTGTGTTTCATCGAACTTTTGGAAGTTTGTGAAATAGCTGTATGGATATATTCCCTTTCGAGTGAGGAGTGAGAGGTCTGTATTTTCAGGAAAATTAGCTTTGAGGAGATGGAAGTCTGCTGGTTGGAGATTAGCAGTTAATTTTTCTAAAGATGTGGGTAAAAATTGATATGAATCCAGAAAGCGAAGTTTAATGGGACAATCCTGTTTCTTGATGGTGAAGGAGATATATTTCTCCATGGTGTTCGCTATAACATCTATGGAATAGTCTTTTAATTTTCCTAATTCCATCATCAAATGGTGACCGTCATAGTGTTTAAGATTATGAAAGATGACAGGAATCACTTTGGACTGTTTGTATTGAATATTGCAATTCATATGCGCTGCTCCACGATATGCACCTGTCACATGATTATGATCTCTGCAGCGTTTGGTTCCTAAAGGTTGATTGCATATAGAACATTCAATAGCTTCTCTGAAGGCTTTTTCTTCCTCTTTGTTCAATTTTAAGGGTTTCACATCGATTAAAATTTTGGCTAATTCATTTCTTTCCTCAGCGATATTTTTTAAGAAATTGGATACGGCATCTTTCCCTCGATAAATTTTCATCTCTTTGTGTCTTTTTCCATCTTGGTCTATTATAATATAAGCATACCCACAAGGGATATGCTTTTGCGTAGGGATGGTGTAGGAAGTGCTGGAATTAGGTTCTGTTGTGTGAATGGGAACGATGAGGCTTTCAAAGTCAGGTATTATAATGAAGGGTGTTGGATGTTGGAGATGAAAGTCGTTGAATTTTAAAATATTGTTATCTGGGTCGGGCATTTTAATATGTTGAGGGGCATGTTCTTTGCAATACTGTAGGTGGTTATTGAGAAGTTCTTGCGTCATGAATCGATGGAGACAGCGGTTACAAAAATGAACTTCTCCATCGTGTTTGGTGAGATGAGAAAAGAGTCGTGAAAAATGCTTTATGTAGATGTAATGTGTATTCCTCTCTTCATTTCCAATTAATAGTAGGTTTATGGCTTCTTGGTGGACTCGGTTTGAAATGTGGAGCATCCCGAATTCATCCTCTTCTTCATCATAAGAATATACATTAATTCTGAGATTGTTTTTATCTTCAATGTCTTTGATTTTATGGTAAGGGACTGGACAGGGTATATCGTCTAGAATAATTTCATGTTCAAAAGGTGTGTAGTTGGAAACACGTTCTGCATGTATTTCTATCTTCTTTTTATGAGCAAGGAGACTCCATATGAGGCATTTATGGTCGTTAAAATTTTGTACGTTAATGAGGGCTTCTTTTCTTTTTAATTTTTCTGGAGTTTCAATGTAACTGCTTCCAGCGAGTGGCTTGTAATGGGAAAGGTACAGGTCAGTGTATATTATTCTGTCTAGCACCCAGCCTGATCCTAATTGCACAAATTCTTCAAAAAGAGTTTTGATCTTTTGTAAATTTTCCGTTATATGGTCTATGACCGTTTCTTCGATATGCTCTGGACAGGGCTCACATCTAAAGTACCCTAACATCGTTTCTACTTCTTCGGCATCATTGATACGTTGAAACCGGACTGTGTGTATGAGATGCCACTTAACAGACCCAATTTCGTGGAGAGCATTAAAAATGTTATTTTCTATTTCATCTATAATTTGGGTGTGGAAAACGTCAATATCGTAAGCGTTTTCTTCAGTGGCTGGAATAGTTATTTTCGCGAAGGTGTCCAAGGCTTTTTCAGTAGCTCTTGACTTCTTGGGTTTGGCAACTGTTGTTTGTTTAACTGAAATTAATGGTTGAACTGTGTGGTGGGTATGCCGATGCTGAAGAAGGTTCGAATTTTTCGAAAAAATTTTCCGACAGTCTTCGCATTGGTGGGAAGCAGATGGTGCGCTATGTCGCTCTTGATGCTTCCTTAAATCAGCTTTGCGGGTGAAGGTGGTATTGCATTCTTCGCAGGGGAATGAAACCTGTTTCTTATGGGTGTTCAGATGTCTTTTGTAACTGTCACTACGCGTAAATGTTTTGGAGCATGCTTCACATTGAAACTGTTTTTTATCTGTATGTGTCTTCATGTGTCTATTTAACGTACCGCGATGATTGAAGGATTTTTTGCAAACGGGACATTCCTGAAAGGAATAAAAGTGATTTTGAGTATTTAGTTTAACGGCTATTATTTTAAGTGTGAATAATTTTTAACTAACAATTTTAGTTGTAACAATTTATATCTAACAATTTGTATCTATCATTTTATACCTATGAGTTCTAACTTGAACATTTAAAAAAATTAAAGTAATTTGGGGGTTCTAAAATTTCCTACCTAACATAGAGAAATTCGTGATGAATCAGTCCTACCACGCGGTGAAGTTTTGAAGACTTCTAGACACGGAAAAAGAACTAGCAGAATAAACTTCTCCTGATTCTTATTTCACGCTGATTCATCAAAGATAGGCTAAAAAAAAATACTTACAAGTGTTGATGTTTCTACCACTTCGGGTTGGCTGTTGGTGGTTGTTATTTCAGGTTGAATGTGACTGACTCCTTCACCACTCCCATTTTGAGGTAATTCTGTAGAACTATCGTCGTGAGATGTTTCAATGGAACTTCCGCTGCTGGATGACATGACCTTGGAGTGGTATTTAATGTGACGGAAAAAATGTCTTCTTTGAAAAAAATTCGCATCACAAAGTGGGCAAACCTGAAAATAGATAAAGAAGAAGAAAAAAAATCATTATTTCTATAAATTGCAACTAAAAGAAAATTTCAAAGTAATTTTTCTGTTTAAAAACTTTAATTAAATTAAAAAAATCAATGCAAAAGATTTTCTTTAAAAATTATTAAGGTGTTTTATCAACAAACTTTTTGAAAATATTGAATTTCCCTACAAAACTGTACAAACTTATCTTGAATAAATAATAAAAAAAGAAAAGAAAGAAAGAAAGAAAAATCTTATTAGCCTTTTTTGACATTTTTTGCAGAACTTTGTCTGTTCGAGCCTATTAAACCTTAAATTATTTCCCTACTAAAGCATGCAAATTAGATCTATTTTTCCTGTAAAAATCTTAAAGAAAAAATTACCAATGTTTCTTTGTTATATCCTGAGCAAATTCTACTTGGTCCTGGTAAAGTTTTTTCATCTATCTCAATTCCACTTGGTTTAGAAAAAGCTTGTTCATCTATCGTTGTAACTTTACTCGAAGCATCCTTTCTAGGTTTCTTAGAGGGTGGTGCATCACAATCCTGAAAATAAAAAATACTTAAAAGCATTATTTCTGCAAATTGTAACTAAAAAGAAAGTACTTTTTCTGCTTAAAAACCTTAATTAAATTTTTAAAAATTTCTAAAAATCAGTTAAAAAGATTGTCTTAGAAAATGTTAAAAGTGTTTTTATCAACAAACTTTTGAAAACTATTGAATTTCCGTATAAAACTGTACACTTTTTCTTTGAAAATAAAAAGAAAGAAATCTTATCAGCGCTTTTTGAAGAACTTCGTCCACTAGCCCCTAAAAACTTTTCCTATCAAAAAGAAAATATATACTTTTCCTGTAAAATTGAAAATAACGTTTTAAATTTACTTCAGAAGAAAAAAAAGTTTTACACAAAAATAAATGTTATCTGAAAAGAAGGTTGTTTCTGTAAAAATATTAATTATAATTTCCCTATCAAATCACGTAAATTAGATTTATTTTTCCTGTAAAAATCTTAAAGAAAAACATATACTTACAGGTTCAATATTCATTTTCTGTTTCTTTAAGATGGGTTGAAGAGCACTGTTTTCCCACTCATCGCAAAGTAGGTGCAATTCCGATGCTGGGATGCCGAAATCTAGATATACTGATTTCTGGAAAGATAGGAAAAAATACACATTATTATTTTAAATCACTATAAAAAGCGATCACACATTTTTAAAAAACACAAATTCTACAAGAAAAACAAATTTATAATTACTTCGGTTTGTGTATTCATTGCGTGAGATGACATCTTGCCGTAAAATTCAAACTCGAAATCTAAAAGCGTCTTGACTCAACAAAGTATGGTTCAAAATAATACTTGCTGCAAGTAAAAATCTTTTGTCGTAGAGGAGGGGGTATTTCAAACGTAAACTTAAACTTTGCTTACGTCACAGGTGAATGACTTCCTTTGACCTGTTACTCCCGGAATCTGTTGGAAGTTGGTTGCTTTCCGACTTGTTTTGGGGGTCGCATAAAAAGGGTGTGTACGTCAGATGGAAAGAGGGGAGAGGTTTTCGCAAACATGTGATAATTTTCAATCGTACTTTCCGAGATTAAAAATCAGTGAATGAAATGCATTCGTTTGGAAAAGATTATTCAGATATACATATTAAGTTAAATTATTAATTAAATAATGAAACAAAAATCATATTTTTAAGATTGTAACAAACATGTAAAAATCTACTAGAGATACATATTTATTTTTCACAAGCGGAATCTAAAATAAAAATATATTCTATTTCATTAGTATAATTAAGAGCTTTCATAATCAATCATATTCGCTAAAATATATGATTAAATTTTCTGATAAATTTCTATAACAAAAATTAAATAAAATCATGGAATCAGTATAAAAAATAATGATAATTAATTAATAATATTTTTAATAAAGGAATATAGAAAATTCGATTGTAAATACATATTTTAATAAATTCATTTATATAACGATGAATTTAAATTGAAAAGTATAATCAATTTCATTACAAAAGAAGAAAAAAAACATATTAATTTTATAATTAAATTAAAAAGAATTTGAAAAATAATTGATGAATTAGATTTAAAAATTATACTGACGATAGTTGAATAGAGGGTCGTTCACCCCTCCTGTTAGAGTAGAACATTAACCCTTTTTTCACAATTTCCATTTTTCCCGCTAGGGTGCGTTGCGGGTGCGATCGGAGGGTCGGTGCCTCCGGTCGGTGGCACGGTGCCTCCGACCGGTGGTACGGTGCCTACGGCCGGTGGTACGGTGCCTCCGGCCGGTGGCACGGTGCCACAGTGCCACCGGCTGTCCTCGAACTGTCGTTTCCCCACTACTTACATTGTAAAATAAAAGTAAAAATAATTTTTTAAAAAATCGCACTTTTATTAATGTATTTAAAAGTAGAAATACATAGAATGTAAAATTCATTTTTTGTAAATGAAAATTCACGTTCTTTATGCAACGTTGCATTCCCGTATAAAAATACGCACCCCATGCAAAACACACAGCTCTATATAATTTCTAGAGTTTTTAACACATCAGAAAGTTGAATAAGAAATCGATTACAAAATTCCATCTTGACTTACACGAACCAAGTTAAAAGCACGTAAAGCAATGTGTAAATTCGTGGGTATTTACCTATAACTTTACGGTAAATGCCATTTTTTAGAGCTTAAAGGTTAAATCTGTAAAGGACTAGTATAGTGTTAATAAATTTATAAAAGTGGTCCCTTTCAAATGTAAAAATAAAAGTTTCTTAATTTTTTTATTATAATATTTTATTGTTTGTTATATATAATTCAATATTATAACGATAACATGTAGGCTCCCTGTTAGCGTTAAACAGATCATTTGTGATGACCAAACTTTGATACCTTTCATATTTTTTGCTGACGATGAGACGCCCCTTATCTATAGATTCACTGCCTATTTTAATTAGGGCAAGAGTTAGGGAGAAGAACGTTTTATAAGAAAATAGGGCGTAAAAATAACAAGGGACTCCAAAGTTTAAAGTAATTGTTCTAATATTTCTACATCAAAATTAAATAATCAAATATTTCGTTACAGGATTGAAATGTTCATATATGATAATGGGAAAAAAATTAGCTTTCTAAAAACAATGAAAAATAGAGATTTTTAAACAATTATTAAAGATAATCAGTTTCTTATCAAGGAAAATGCCCTGTTTTATCTGCCCCGTTATGTACAAATGATATAATAACGCAAAATTTAAAAACAAACAAGTAGACAAAACTAAACCGAAATCGATCACGTGGGCTGTCACGGCAACAGAATCGAAACCGAAACCGGAGATGAAACTTTACTTCATAATAACCTCCTCCTTTTTTTAAGTCGGTTAAAAACAGCCGTTATTAGAAATTAGCGCTATTTAAATCATTATTCGTGTTTGCTATTGAAGTTATATAAGCGCATATTTAAAGAGTGATAGTGCTACCAAAACATTTATCAGGAATAATAATTATCATAAAGTACACCGGAGGATTAGTGGACATATTGGTTTATTCTTTAAAAATGAATTTTATACTTAGAGATAAAAAATATTATAGTGCTTCTTTTCCCCGATATGTTCCACCAGTTAAAATTGGACATTTTTCAACAGATTCTGAAAATAAATTCCACGATGATGACCACCAGATGAAGTATTTATGGATGCCTAAGAATTTGAAAGGTTTGCATCTGGATTTAAATCATGGTTATGAAAAGTACATCGGCGAGTACAATGATGAAGAAGATCCCTATCATAAATTACTTCGATGGATAGTTTCTCACAAGGAAGAGGTTTCGAATCTATTCGCATTGGAGGATTCACAAAAGTAAGGAGCTTTTACATATATTTTTTTTCGCTTTTACTTGGCAGAAATTATGACCAAGCTTTTATATATATTGTAAAATAAAATTTAAAATAGTTTAAAAAAAAACACGATTTCAGTAGTGTGTTTAAAAATAGAAATACATAGAATTTAAAATTTATGTTTTATAAATGAAAATTCACCTTATTTAGGCGACGCGACGTTGCATTCCCATATAAAAAAACAAATATATAATATAAAATTTAAAATTAATGGATTGTTATAATTTTACAAGAGTCTATAGAAAAAGAGTGCAAATGTTCGACTACGCTTTATTTTCTACTGTAGGAAGGTAACTTCGTGTTTCCTTAATTTTTGTGCCAAACGTATATATAGAGAGAGAAAGAGATGTAAAATGTCCGGAAATTTTGAAGTGACGGAAAAAACCAGTTTTTTTCTGGATTTTTTCTGGAAATTTTGGAAAAATTGATTTCTTACAAATGTTTCTCAAAAATAAGTTACATTTTCTTATAAACTATAAAATAATGAACATTTTTTAAATTTCTGCATACTAAAGAAAATATTTCTTTTCACTTTACATGAACATTTAACAAAAAAAAAAAAAAAAAAAAAAAATTCAGCTTTTAAAAGTTACCTTTTTAGTCTCAGAATTTTCACAGTAGCTTTTTTGCTTAATTTAACACCATTGTTTGTAATATATCATGTCACTGTTGAAATGATTTTTCTGTTACATTTGTTCAATTACAAGTAGAGATAATTTAAAAAATAACAACGAAAAAAATCTTATGATTTCCAACCAATATCACTGCAGTTTGAAAACAAATTTAAATCCCCTCTACATTGTATTGCTTTGTATATAAATGACACCATTTTAAAGAAACAAATTATTGTAGTTGTGACATTATAAATATTATCATTTTTATATCTTCTATTGCTTAAAAATTGATAATAATTTACAATATTACAATTTTTTTTCGTACAATTAGAATTTTCATTTCTTGTGTATTTAGTTTTGGTATAGTTTTCCAGTCTATACCTAAACCATCCCTATGTTTTGGTTTTAGTTTAAGTTTTAGATTCTTATAAGTAATATATATATGTATGCATATTTCTTTAATGAAATTTATAAAACAGGTGGATTTCTTAATACTTGGAAATATTTAGTTGAAAACAATTTTTATCAGATATTTTACATTTTCTTTGCAAAGTTTATTTGTATGCATTTATATTTAAAAAAGTATATACAGTTAGACAGTCTGAAAATCTATATTTAGGAAAGATAAGACAAAAAAGGCTTGAAAAGACTAAATAATTTCAATTGCATGTTATTAAAAAATAACTTGTTTCTAGTTTCTAATAACAGTTAAATATTTCTGGCGATTATAATCTCATTACATGAAAAATCGCAGCTATGCCAATAAAAATAAATGCATGTTTCAAATTTTGTATTCAATTTCTGGTATATTATTGAAATAATTTTGCACATGAATTTTCATTTTTAACAAGAGAAGTTGTATGGGTTTGCTTGCATTTATTTTTCACGCGATCCTGTTTTTGTGAACATTTTGTATAAAAAATATTGCCTTATTAAAAAAAAAAAAAAAACATAAAATTGTCATAAAAAATATAATCAAAATTTTGTAAATTAGAAATTATTGTTATATTTAGGTTCTTATTTAGATATTTTTAATAAGGCTCTTCATAAATACAGTAGTGGTCAAAATTGTGGAAACATTTTGGAAAAAATGCTTTTTTGAAGTTTGATGGCGCATAACACCCGATATTTCTTAGTAATACCGTAAAAGCTACATACCTCTGGAAAGATAATTTACTCAAGAATATCATGCAATACCGTTTGATCAATTATAATAATGTTATGAAACGTTATAGCCAAATAACCAGAAAAAGGCAGTAAAACCTGATTAGATCGACGATAATTATTTTTCTTTTTCTTGAATGTAGCCAATGGATATGAATGTCTGGAGAGTCCAGACAGATTCCATTTTATTTGGTAATGTGTCAATCAAAGCTAGGGTAGGATTTAAAAAAATATGTGGCATATTTTGGTGCTTATAAGAGGATTTTTATCTCTATTTTTTATGATTGCTATCAAGTTGCTAAATTTCTTTGCCACCTTTGAATTTTTGAGTTAGTAAAGCATGTTTTAAGGTGAAAAAATTGTAAAGGATCCTTTAAAGGACTCAAGTTCTTCCTAAACTGTTTACCGATCATATTTTCTATGTTAACATTTTCATGGGAGACACTGAACATGAAAAAATATAAAGAAAAGAAATATCAGAATACAGCCATAATAACATTTTGAATATATTACTTTATAAATTAAATTTCAATTTTTCCATTTTGGAAAAATAAAAAATAAAAACCGTTTTTTCCCCAAAGTTTCCGGTTTTTTTCCGAGCATTCCCATCTCTATGTATATATTATATGTAACATACCCTTATTTATAAGAATTTTTTTTTTTAATGTTGCTTTTTTTTTACATAAAAAAACATTTATTTTCGCTATTGAATTCTTAAAAACTTCTGAATAGCTAGAAGAATTGTTTTTTATAAATTGTATGATTTTTTAAAGAAAATCATTTGCATGTTCAGGTAAGATTTAGCTAAAAAATTAGGGAGGTTATTTATAGCTAAAATTATAATATTTTATGCAGCTTCAATCACTGAATCAACCTCGTTGCGTAGGGATCACAAAAATACGTGAAATCCAATAATCCCGCAATCACTAAAACGCACGTATACGCTTTGCGCTCATGGAAACAAAAGCAAAAAAAATCACTGAATACAGCAACTTCGCTGCGTAGAAATCATAACAAGTTGGAAATTGTACGTTAGACGTGACAAATGGGGTGCGTTGGTATTATAACTAGTTTCACAATGTAAAAAGAATCCTCGTTATTATTTCAGTGAAATGAATTATATTGTCTGCTACGAGCGAAATGAGCATGCTTTTTTATTATTATTATTACGTATGCCACGTTTACAGATGCAAAAAAATTTTTCGACACCAGACAGCGCTGCAGAATTTACCATGGATATTTTGCTTTGCGAATGATTACCTCCGTGGTTTAATATTTTTATGACTCATAATAAACGAATCTTTTGTGTTTATTTACTTTAATGGACTGAGATATTCGGCTTTCAGCCTAATTTCAACAGAAGTTATCTCAGAATCTATACATATTTGAATATAACTCATCTATCAAAAAGCAATTTTTTTGAATGATCTTTCTAAACGTTTATGTAATTTTATTCGAAGAAATATTTTTGAATAAAAAGAGCCTCCTGGCATATGAAAAAAAGGAATGGTCAGCCCGTATTTACTTTCCTCAGTCACATGATTTGCGTTTCTATTATTATATATACGTATGATAGGATTTAATAGAATGAAGAAAACGTTTATTAATATCTTTTTAAGTTTTGATTCGATTTTCATAAAATGTGAAATGACTACAAAATTTTGCAACGATTCTATATATTAAATTTCAAACCATTCGATTGATGGGTAGTTTTTGCGCTGTTATATGCGGACCAGACGGACCAAACGACGACTATGGGTGCTACATATTTATATAATTATTACGAACGCACCTAAAAATGAGTGAAAATCGGTAATATCAAGATCATTAAAACTTATCTATGTCCTTAAATTGCTTGTACATTATTGTTGTAAAAGCAAAAATATAACATTTATAAAGCTTATTGCTTTTTAAACGCGGAGCGAAATCAATATTTTTATCCGGATTTTTGTTTCTAACATGTCATTTCAAAGATCCGTAAAACCAATACACACCAATACACATGTTGCAAGCATCACTTTTAAACATCTTTTTATTTTCATAAAAAAAAGTTCATAATATCATCTGTTTAATATCGATTATTTACAGTAGAATAATTTCAATAACAAGATTTTTTTTTTTTTTTTACGCCCAAAGCGTTGGATGAATAGTTGCACTATTTTTCTTGACTAGACGCTTGTAATTTATTTATTTTATTATTATTATTATTATTATTTTATATTCAGGTGGGGTTTTTTTTTTTTATGTTCAATATATATTTTTTTTCTTTTTTTTTTTTTTAGATGGGGGAACAGGAAAGAAAAAAAAACATTTTTCTATTGCTGAAAATGTCATTTTACATTATTGTAAAAAGCAAAGTTGTTGTTGAATCTTGGGACAATAGATTTTTTTTAACATTATGCCTACGAATTATTTAAATATCTAGGAATTCTAAATGGTTTTTGAAATGTACAATAAAAATATAATTAAAATTAATCTAATTAATTGATATTTAAATTTATAGAAACATTGCATTGTCATCGGAAACACAATTTTTTAGAATTTTTAACACATCAGGAAGTGAATGAAAAATCGATTACAAAATTCTATCTTTACATACATGGACCAAGTAAATAAAAAAAGTATGTAAATTTACGGGTATTTACCATATAATTTTACGGGAAATGTCTCTTTTTCAAGCTAAATGGTCATATCCTGTAAAGAACTAGTGTCGATAAACTTATAAAAGCGGTCCCTTTCAAAGGTAAAAAAAAAAAAGTTTCTTCTAAATATTTTTATTATAATTTTTTACTGTTTATTATGTCTAATTTAGTATTGTAACGGTAACATTTAGGTTCATTGCTATTTTTAAACAGATCGCTTAGGGTGATCAAAGTTGATATTTTCATATTTACCGATTTTCATATGTTTATGTACCTTTTCTATACAAAGAGCAAATGAAGGTACCATTTTAATTATGATATATGTTTATATAGGATATATAAGGATTTATAAAACAATAAAATAAAATTCAATTCGCTTACGCTTGAAAAAAAACTTTTGTAAATAATTTTTACAGATATAGTTGTGCATTATTTTTATTTATTTATTTTATCGCAAGTACACGTGTTCAAACTTGAAAATTACCAAGATGATAACCATGTGCTTGTTCAAATTCAAGTAATAATTCAAACGCAGTCGGACGGGGGTTGTCTTATAATTAAATTATTTACTGAACAGATGTTTCATCATATACAGCAATAATATATATATATATGTCTATAAATATTATTATAAATAAATAAACTATATTTCTGTAAGTGTGTCAATAAAAAAATTAATTATTAAGTAGTATCAATTTAATATAAAATTTCATTTTTATATCCATTACATATTATTTATTTTGCGGTATTTTTAATTGCCTGAAGCTCAGATTTTTAATTTTTTGATAATTAGCCGAGATATTAATCAAAAACTTATCAAAAAATCACTGACTGCTCGGCCTACAGGCACAGGTAGATTTCGAAAATGCAGACCGTGGGGCACCTGTTTATTGGGAATTGCAGAAGAAATTACCTTTTTGCCATGCTGCCGCAGTCGGGACCGCCCACTTCGAAATCTACCTGTATTTGTAGGTGGAGTCAGCAAGAATTTTTTTTTCTGTAACAGTTGGTCCAATAAAAAAAACTTGTCAATATAAAAGTTGTAGATAATATTAAGACGATTTATAATCAATTTAAGCGGATTTGATATCTTGTGAATTGACGAAGTTATGAATTTATTTCTTCTTTAACCCCTACCCCCCTTGAGACCATTTTTAATGATATCAAAAATCTGCCATACATAAATTTTCAGCCCTTTTCCTAGAAGTAATAACTTCAAATGGATTCGATATGTATCATAATTAAGAAGTTATGGGTTTTTTTCAGTTTTCACAAAAAGATTTTTTTTTCAAGTTTGGCCTGTGCTGATTGATATATTCTGAAATATCAAATTCCTTGGAGGGGAGGGGGGGGCTACTACACCCCTAGCCTGCCCTGCTTCGTCATTTTGATGCACTTCTCTCTTTACTCTGTGGTAGCATCCGCTATTTCAGGAGTTCTGAACCTCCTAAGATTTCTTGTTGCCATTCCCACTAACCAAATTTTAGTAGATAGAGAAACCAATCAGTCAGTCCGATGAAGTTGTAGTTCTTTGGAATGTCGATTCTTATACAGACGAAAATCATATGTTATTAGTTAGAAATCGATATCGAAATTAAAGAGGCAATTTTGGAATTATAGAAATAGAGCATGTCACAGCGAGTAAGCAGTAACGGATTAAACCTTTTTTTTTTACAACTACATTTAAAAAATCTGTGGACACTCTGTTGCGAATCACGTTGTTACAGTGCCTGATTTACGGCAGGGCATTCGGGGCACGGGCCCAGGGCCCCGATTTTCAGGGGCCCCCAAATGCTACTAAAGATTTTTCAATTATTGGCCAAAACAGTTTTAACTGTCAAAAAACAAAATTAAAATGGAGAAATCTGTTTGTGAGAGATTGTCTATATGTCAAAGTAACTTCACTTTTTGCTGATTGTTTTTTAACAATTTATGTGCAGTAATGTACAGAACTCCATTTTTGGGATCACCATATTATTTCACTTTTATTTATTTTACATGTGAGGCCCTCATGGTTAACATGGACAAAGACGTGCGGTTCTGCTAGTTACTTGTGTGAATTTAGTTTTTTTTTCATACAAAGTTTGTATTTGAAAGAAAAAGTTGTTTGATTAAGGGGATATGCTAATATTTTAAATAATTATAGCTTGGTACTGCGGTAAATTTATTATTAGTTGTTGCCTACTTTATCATTCCAGATATATGGGCTTGCATAGAGAAAGGCACCACACAGTTTATTATAAAATAAACTGTGCAGTACACAGTACACACAGTGTGCAGCACCATACAGTTTATTATACAATTCAATTAAAAATTCATAATTATAAAATAATAATTTAAAAGTAAATTAATGATTATCAAATTTAATTTTTTAAATTAATATTTTAAAGAAATTATCAAAGTCAATAGTAGTTATCTTAATAAGCACTGCTTTCGATATTATATTTTTTTATTAAAAGAATCTTTGCGAGGGGGGGGGGGCATACGCATCTGTGCCCAGGGCCCCCAATTTTCTAAATCGGTCCCTGCGTTAGTGGCTGACATTGGCGCCGATTCGGCCCGCGAGCAAGCCCCCAGAGACGCAATAAAAATAAGTTCAGTAGCACCTAGATTACTGCTCGAATAAAAAGCGCAAATGCTGCTTCCTGTAATTTAATCTCGAATGACAATTATTAATGTTTAATTTATGTTCTACATGTGTGTTCGTCTTTGCGTACGTTGTAATAAAATGAAGAAAAGCAAGATTACTAAAATTTTTCGTATTATACACCGCAGAATCACGAACTAGATTTTAAATATAAGAGAATTGCAAGAGTTTTTAATGATCTCTCTCTGTGTGTATCTTCCCACTCTCTAATTCGACCAATTTTTAGTCAATCAATCTGATATTTTTGAAAATTAATCATCACATATTTTCTAGTAAAATACATAGGATTTTTTTTTTTGAAATATTGATGTCTCGCTTTTCAGTGTAACGAAATTTTTGGTTGAAAATTTGCAATTTACTTTGAATTGATGCCATTTCACTAAAAATGCTTGCTTTT
This sequence comes from Maratus michaelseni, assembly GCA_963931845.1. Classification (NCBI taxonomy): domain Eukaryota; kingdom Metazoa; phylum Arthropoda; class Arachnida; order Araneae; family Salticidae; genus Maratus; species Maratus michaelseni. Next base: position 170,420,730 of record OZ007593.1, on the reverse strand, counting down.
CAAAACTTCTACATATTTCTAGAGATCGACCGAAATTTCGGTTTCGGTTTCGGTTTCGGCACAAAATCGGAGTTTCGCCGAATATTCGTTTTCGGCGAAACTGCTGCCAAAATTTCGGCCTGACCGAAACTCGACCGAAACTCGACCGAAACTATCTGTATTTCAAAATCTCGTTTCTTCTTTCGGAAATTTTCAACTTTACTCATTGATGTGAGTTGTATCGGCTCAAATGAGACTCTGTTTATTGCTGTGAACTCCACTGTTTATGATTATCGGTCATGACTGATTCATGATGCGAGTGTAAATTATAAAGCAAGCAATGCATATATGACTAAACTTAAAAGACGCTTATCACGTGATCTTTAAAAGCTGAAAACTTAACAGTAATAGAAAATTTTTACTTTAAAACTAGATTGTTTTGAATGATTTATGAGAAAGGTGTTGTTAACCCTTTCCGGCACAGTGCCCCACTCCGGGCACACCTAATTTTAATTCCAAACTAGCATTCGGCACCAAGAATATTTTAATAAAATTTTGTTTCTACAATGAAAGCTTAAACTAAGGAATTCTTATTTTCTAAAAAAGTCGTTTGTAAATTCCGGTGTCAGCCAGTAATTTCGCATTTTACGAAATGAATTTGTCTGTGCCGGAAAGGCTTAAAACATATGAAGAATTACGAAATTTATTACAAAACATATATCGAGGTATGTATACTTAAAATATTTTTTAATTAGATTAAATTCGTATAATTGGAAACTATTTCCGTCTTTTTGCTAAATTAATTATGTTTTATTTTACAAAAAATAGTTTTGGATAGAGGCACAGAGAGTCAACTTGGCACCGGAGATAAAATTTTCAAACAGGGGTGCCATTTCAACACTTTCTTAGGAAGGCAGGGAGTAACAAAGCTTTTTTTTTTTAGGGGTGGGGGGCGGTGAGTGAGCAAAGATTTATTTTGATCTTATTGTGCACATCCTAAAAGAAAATTGACAACTGTTACATTTTTATCCTTATATAATATATATATATATATATATATATATATATATATATATGTATATATATATAACTAGAACTTGATTAATGCTTTTTGAAATTCAAAGATATTATAATTATATATATAATATACAGTGGACTCTCTCTATTCTGAACACTCACGGGACCGACCAAAAATGTTCAGATTATGGGGGTGTTCATTATAGAGTGAGATTGGGAAATGCATTACTATTACTACTATGTACTGAGTTTATAGACTGTATAGAATACTTAGCCTGGTTAACCATGCAAGTTACCGAGATGGAGGTGCTGAATTTAGAAGCTATTAAAAAAGTTAATTAAAAAAAGTTAATTAAAATGTTATATTAAAAAATTTTACAAAATATACAATTACATACTTACAATACATTACTTGAAAACATAATCGGTACATTACTTAAAAAAGTGAGTAATTTTAGTCTGTTTTTGCCTTGTGTATGCTCGTGCAGTGTACATGTTATCTAGTTGTTTAAGAAGTGGAACGGCTTCTGGGTGATGTTCAGCCGCATAGTTCAACAGGTCTTGAATCCCTTGGCCATATTTCTTGAAGGTAATCGTACTTCTTGTTTCATCGGTCTCATCTGGTTCTGCTTCGTCTTCACTACCCACTTCCTCTTCAACAATGTTGTCACAAACAGGAAGGCTTCCGTCGGCTTCCACATAAGCTCCAGGTTCAATTTCAGTAGGAAGCTCCTGAAGAAGTAACCCCAAGTCACTCACAGATGTTGCTTCTTGGTCCTCTGTCCTTGATTGTTCATTCTCCCACGGGAATACAACTTTATAGAAGCATTTTTAGATGGTGAAGGGGGTTACTTCATTCCAAGCCATTGATATCCAATAGACAGCATCCATTACATTGACCTTCTTCGTTAGTTCGGTTGCCGAATTTGCCACCTCTACACCAAGGACATTTTCTTCAAAAAATGAATTCGGGATTGAGCTTTAAAGGTCTTGATTACTCCTTTATCCAGTGGTTGGATTATAGAAGTTCAGTTCGGTGGCAGGAACTTCAGGCTCACGTTGCTCTGCTGCACATTTGTATGTGATCGGGCATTATCCACAAAAAGAAGAATTTTTCTTCCTTCTCTCTTCATCATCTCGTTAATGCCCTCCAACCATTGTGAGAAAATTGTGAATGTCATCCAGGCTTTTCGATTTGATTTATAGTGCACTGGCAGTGATGCTATCTTCACATTTTTGAAGCATCGTGGTTTTTCACTTTTCCCGATTACAAGTGGTTTGAGCTTCTCACCCGTAAAACTGGCACAGAGCATGATGGTAAGTCTTTCTTTTGTCATTTTTCCGCCCACGCATTTCTCGCTTCTTTCTGCTAAGGTTTTATTTGGAAGAGCTCTAAAGAACAGGCCGGTTTCGTCAGCATTGAAAATGTCAGTAGCATCGAAATCCTTCGTTATATCCGCAAGCTTTCTTTTCCATTCCTCCACAGTGTCGATATTTACGTCTGCAGCTTCACCATTGATTATTTTGAATTCGATGTTATGCCGAGTTTTGAAGCGAGTCAGTCATCCTTCTGATGCTTTGAATTCCGTGATTTTCTCCTTTTCTGCAAAATCCAGAGCAATCTGCTTTAGCAGGGGTCCAGTGACAAGAAGATTCTTCGTTCTCATTTGGCAAAAAAACTTCCAGATGTGATTGTTTATGTTCTCGTTTCCCGTTTTCTTTTCGAAAATTCTACACTTTGAGGAAGGTTCATTTCCTTCAAAAGCGGCCATAATTTCTTTTTCTTTCTTGCTGATGGCGTTGGCTTGACCTACTGAAATTCCAAATTCAGATGCAATTTTTCTTTGATTTACTTTTGATTTTAATTTTTGAACAACTTCGTATTTTTCCTGAACTTTTTTTTTTCTTTTTCAGTTCTTTCCGTTGTCTCGTTTTCTTACTTATTTCTGACATATCTGCGTAAGTGTTGGGAAGCTTTCCCTGCAACGATAGTGAAATAACGAAAAAATTTTACCTTTGCCGAGCAAAAAGGAAGAAAGAAACAGAGACGATAATGCTGCCAACCAGGTGTGCAGAAAAGAAACCATAATCATTTTTTAACCACTCTCTCTAACACCTGTTGTCTCTTTTCTGTCATTGGGGAGTGGGCATTTCTGTTGCGCAATCTTTCTATTTTTATCTCAGCTCGGGAGAGGGGAAATCACGTGACATGGTTTTTACATTATCTTTTCTTATATCTCTTTGCATAAAAATTGATTGTTTTGATCATATCATTTAATTTGATTATCATGATTTACTTTTTCTAACAAAAATATTCTTTCGATTTTTTTTTCTTTTTTTTTTTTTGGTTATAATAAATGTTTTTTATTTTGTTTTGTTAACTGAAGATTTTATCTGAATTATTGAAACAAATTTCAGCATTGGGTAGATCTTAAAATCTAGAAATGATTTTGTTTTTTTTATCTTTAAATTGAGTTCATTGAACCCTTTTATTCTTCTGCAACAATTTTTCCGAATTTCCATGATGCGGGAATTCCCTGCATTCCGACTGCAAACACACGTTCAGTTTACGGAGAGGCGGGTTAGAATGGGGATCAAAAGTAGCGTTCATAATAGTGGGGTTTTCAGATTAGAGGGTGTTCGGAATAGAGAGAGTTCATCTTTTGTTAAGTCTATAGAGTTTCGCCGGGACCGCCAGAAAGTGTTCATAATACCGGGGTGTTCACATTAGAGAGTGTTCAGATAGAGAGAGTCCACTGTATATATATATATATTTAAAATTAGATATTACAAAATAGTGTTAAAAGTGAGAATTGAGAATATTGAAATGGAAAATAAAGTTTATAATTAATAATTTCTAGGCTTAAAATGTTGTCTTAATGCCAATTATCCTTTTTTAGTCAAATTGAACAAATTATTTTAGCTTTTGTGTCCTTTACTTAAACTTTTACTTAAACAATTACTTTTACTTAATCAATACTTAACTGTATACTTAAACAATTTAAATGCAAAATATTAACGAACTGAAAATACGAATATATTTAAAAATTCAATATTCATTATTGAATTTGTTTTACATTATTTAACTACATTGTTAATTAATTATTGATAAATGCTTATAATTATTAGTTGTTATAAAATAATAAAATATAAAAGTTGTATTATTCATGTTTCATTTTTGTTTGAAACCTATACACACACATATATATGTATGTTTGTTTGTTAGAAATGTGGTTCAATACACGTATAATTAATAAATTAATTAGTAATGTAATAAGTTATTAAGTAATTATTAATTATTTGTTATTAATTAATTAATAATTATATGCAGCTATGTATGTATTAATCAGTTTTTAAATTTTTTGACACTTTCGGTTTCGGCCGAAAGTGGGAAGATCACCGAAATTCGGTTTAGGTTTCGGTTTCGGTCTTAAAACCTGTTTCGGTCGATCTGTACATATTTCACAATATTTTAATGTGCTTGGCTCTCTTTATTTGAAGCGCTCCCGCCCACCCAGCTATCAGGTTGCTATTTTCTATTATGTCAACTAAAAAATGCAGTTTTCTACTTTAATTGTATGATAACTTACTGCAAATGGAGTATTATAACTACTTCACATTTCTTTTAAAAAATTTAAGTTTTATTTTCAAGACGTCAAAGCGATGTTACCCCTTAAATTAAGTAGAATTATATACATGAAAGTTTTGCGATGATCAGATCATACTAGTTTAATTTTGGCAAAGCACTAGCGCCTGAAAGGTTAAAATTGCTTAATTCTTTTATATTTTTACTCTGTTTTAGGGTTTCGTTCATCTCACGAAACCCCATTACTCCCGCTTCGTTGTCTGTCCGTCACAGAGCCGGTTCTCAGAAACTATTTAACTTACAGGCATGAAATTTTGTATACTTATAGTTGAATACCTGCTATGAAGCTCAAAATCATAAAGTTTGAAAAAATCGTATTATTTTAATATAGAGAGATAAAAAAACAAAAATCTAACAGCCTTTTCCTATTAAATTTAAACATTTTTCGTTATAGCAGTTGCCAACAATTAAAAATCTACAATAAAATTCTTTCTACAATAATTAATTTTCTACTGAAAGATTTCCACGTGAAAAATGAAAATGAAATAAAAAGTTTCACCAATTGAAAAAAAATCCCTGACGGCTCGGCCTACAGGCACAGGTAGACGAAGATTTCGAAGACGCAAACCGTGGGACGCCTGTTTGTTGGGAATTGCGGAAGAAATGACCTTTTTGCCATGATGCCGCAGTTGGGTTCCATAAGGGACCGCCCACTTCGAAATCTAACTTGTTCGCAGGTGGAGCCGGCAGGGATTTTTTTTTTAATTTTTTTGGGGGGGGCTATAAGGGTTGGTCTTATAAAAAAACTTGTCAATATAAAAATTTTAGATAATAGTAAGAGGATTTATAATAAATTTAAGCGGATTTGATATCTTGTAAATTGACGAAGTTATGAATTTTTTTCTTCTAAAACCCCCCTTGGGGCCATTTTTAATGGTATCAAAAATTTGTTATACATAAATTTTCGCCCCTTTTCCTAGAAGTAATAATAACTATAAACGGATTCGATACGTATTATAATTAAGACGTTATGGGGTTTTTTCTGTTTTCACAAAAAGACCCCCCCCCCCCTTCCCCCTTGGTTCGATTTTGTCCATTAACGAACTTGACCGAGATTTTATGCCCCTTGATTTTATGTATCAGTTTGGAGAAGATTTGTGAAGAATTATTCGAGTTATCGTGTCCATAAAAAAAGTGACATATAAATAGATAGATAGATAGATAGATAGATATAGTTTTGAACTGGTTTTGGGTTCTGGGAGGTCATAATCGGCGTAGATATGCAATTTTTTTTCAAAAATTCCAACTTAGGGGAGAATGTAATAGGTAGTATTTCTTACGAAATCTACCTAAAAAAGATTAATATGACGTCCACGTCATATTGGTAATAAAACAGAAATTTTCACACATTTCTCAATAATACAAGGAGTTTGAGTATGTGTAAATACAGAAAGCAGCTTAATATGCCGTCATTAGAGAATTAAAAAGAAAATTAATCTGACGTCATAACGGATTTTTCAGGGGCTAACGCACAGGGCTACCGTGGTTGAAAGTCACGTGACAGTCGCGGTCTTACTCAAAACGGACTTTGACGCGCAGCTGTACACAAAGGAATTGAACACGTTTGTTTTCTATATTGCTGTGTGTTTCGATTTGAAAATTAGATTATTCTTAAATAATAATAATAAAAAAAATAACCACCGCAATTTTCATTGCGAGCATGTTATTCTACTTAAAATTCACTTTCGTTCGTTGAGTTTATAAAAAAAAAAAAAAAAATGTCATCTCTTTAGATGATGTTGAGACCGGGGATAATAATTTAATAATATGTAATATGTCGAATGTAAGTATTAACCCTTTCTTCGTTTAAATGTTATATCTAGGATTTGTAAGTGTGTAATGTTATATATTCTAAATCTTTGATGAATTATAACAATTTAGTCTTTTCACCAGAATGCCTAGAATTTTATTTCTATGAAAGAAAGTAGATCGGTAAAATCGTAATCTAGAAGAATTGGCTAACGTTTAAATAGATATTAATACATTCTGCTATATTATTTTCCAATAACTTAAAATTCTGTTTACAGCTTTGGAATTTTTATATGTTAAAATAATCATTACGAAATAGGCTGTGTTCAATTTTGGAGTATTTACAATGACTTCTAGGATATAAATAGCCACATTAAATATTTTCCTTTTTTGTTCTTTTTTGACGACATCTCGGTACAAATTATTTCATTTAATATACATAAAATTATGCCAGTGCTTTGAACTTTTTATTTGACAATTATAATTTCGCTGCCTGGAAAAAATATCTGCGAAAAAATATTTTTTAGGTATTGTGTGTTAAAATTGTTTTAGTTTGTTATTAACTCTCACATGCTCAGAGGTAAGTATTGAGCACTTTTTTTAAAGTACTTATTTTCGTAATACAGCTTTGAATATGTTATAATATATTACATAAAATATGTATCCAATGACCACGTATAATTTTGATGCAGAAATGTTGATATTTAAAATATAAAAGTTCTGCTTGAAAAAAATCTCACTTTTTTTCGCATTCTTTCGAGAATCCGCGTATTGTTCCAATAATTTAAAATTGGGCAACAGCTTTCAATTTTTTATAATTAAATAAATAATTTTGAAGTTGTCTGAGTTAAATTTTGGTGTATTTACAATGTATTCTAGGGTACAAAGAACTCGGTTGGATATTTCTAATTTTTTTTTTCACTTTTGACAACATTATACCAGGTTGCAAAAAAAAAGTTTTAATTTAATGTACTTAAAATTATGTCTATGCTTTGAACTTTTTATACGATTTAACAATTATAATTCCGCTGCTTGGGAGAAATTTCGGTGAAAAAAATATTAATTTTTAGATATTTTATGTACGATAACTGTTTTATTTCGGTTATTAACACCTACTAGTTGACCCGCTTGGCGTTGCCCGGACCCGTGATAAAACCTTAAATGACCCTCAGATAAAAAATACTAATAATTAATGATAAAAGTGCTCGTATGAAAACATTAATAAGAAAGCTTTTGCTGTCCAAACCCTTTGAAATTTTTAATGGTTATAAATATAAAGGTTTTACAGGCCGTGTAAAAATTACGTCAGAAATATTTTTATCGGTTGTAAAATAAGTATGTTTTCTTCCCCAGAAAACAACCTTTTTTCAATTTCTATAGAAGGGGAGAACTCCAGCCCTCTCATTTCCCATTTTCGCCTTCAAAAAAGTGAAAGCGCATCCCACCCTCTCTCAAACAAAGCAGATGGAAGAATGGATCTTTCTTCCAAGAAGGGGGAATAAAAATAGAATGAAGAAGAATTTAGAAGGAGTATTTCCTAGGGTAGGGTTGTGAGCAGTGAAGGTGCGAGCTATTCTTTCCCCAACCCTCTTGATTCTTCTTAATTATATTTCCTGCTTTATTCACACTTCAAAAAAAGTTGAGGCATGCACAGTAAGGTCGAATTTGCACTGAAAAATTAAGACTTTTGCTTCTCGCTTTAATATATTATATACTCAGAGATAAATATTGAGCATATATATATATTTTTTTAATACTTATTTTTGTGCTAAAATTTAGAAAATTTTATATATTATATAAAGTGTGTGTCCCATGACCGTGTATAATTTTGATGCAGAAATATTGATATTATGGTATGTATAAGAGTACCCCCCCCCCCCTTTCTCTCTCTTTTTTTAATTATTTATTTATTTTTTTTTTCGACAATCTTATTTTTTTTCCTCAATAATTTAAATTGTTCTACAGCTTTAAACTTTTTTTATGGGTAATAAATCATTTTTAAGTAGTATATATTATTATTTTTATTTATTTATTTATTTATTTACAGTGATTTTTAGGGTACAGAGAGCTCAGTTGAATATACGTCTCTATATTTTTCACTGTTGACATTATAACTGTTTATAAATTATTTTATTTAATATACTTAAAATTATGATAGTATTTTGAACTTTTTATAAGTTTTAATCATAATTCCGCTGCTGGGAAAATTTTGGTGAAAAAAATATGAATTTTTAGATATTTTGTGTGTTACAAATGTTTTATTTATCTTGTGCTCAGAGATAAAGATTGAACACATTTCATTTTTTTAAATATTTATTTTTCTACTAAAGCTTTAAAAATTTTTATATATTATATAAAATATATATACTATGACCGTATATAATTTTGGTAGAGAAATATTGATATTTAAGGTATAAAAGATCTGTTTGAAAAAAAAATTGACAATATCTTTTTTTTTTTTTTTTTTTTCCTAAAAATCTGAAAAATTGTGCTTTAACTTTGAAAATTTTAAATGTTAAATAAATTATATTTATGTAGTTTGTGTTATGTTTTGGTATATTCACAATGCTTTGTAGGATGTAAAGGGCTCAATTATTTGTTTTTCAGCTCAATTGAGTCAACTTTAAACCTGGTTACAAATTATTTTAATTAGTACTTAAAATTATCCCAGTGTTTTGAAATATATGTAAGATTTGATAATGATGATTCTGCTGCTTGGGAAAGTAACGAATTTTATCAAATCAAAGAATGACTCGTATATGATAGTAATCTAAAGTGGAGGCAATTCTCTATTATGTCAACTAGTTTTGTCAGCTCAGCTGAGACCATGGGCGTCACCTGACTACTCTAAATTGGAGAAGCGCGGTAGCCCGTCTTTCTCGTTAGTCCCGACCCGCATCATTACGACGTCAGCATTTATATGAAATATAATATATGAATGAGTATGTATTGAGATGAATACATATGAATACAATGAGTCAAGGTTACCACAATAGTTGCCAAATATGAAACCAACTTGGCTTTAGCTGGCTAATTTTCGAAATTTCCATTTAAATCCATTAATCTTCCATAATCTTCTTCCATTTGCATAGACTACTATTTTCTATAAAATACCGTAAGACAAAAAAAAAAAAAAAAATTAAGAAAGCATGTATTTTTTTTTTTTTTAAGGACATTATATTTATTATTATTTAACTTAACTTGGTTCATGAATGTAAAGATGGAATTTTGTAATCGATTTTTCACTTACTTCCTGATAGGCTAGAATTATTATTATTATTTAAAGTATACACAGGTGTTTTTCCGATCACAATACAACATTTTATTATTTTTGTAACTTAATTATAAATTAATAAATTAATGTTAAAGGCGTTTTTCCGTAAGCCGGGCGCAGGCGATAAATCGTCAAATATTCTTTATTGTTACAATTGTATACGAGTTGCAACAACAACGGAGTTAATTATGCGCCGAATCACGCTCGATAAAATATTCCAATTGCCTATGAAACTGCAAAAGTGAAATATTTTAAACACTAATAAATAGAAAATTAAATATAAATTAAAAATTAAAAGTGTAATGCATTTTTTTTAAAGAAATACGTTTTTCATGTTATTGCTGAAAAGGTTTTTTTTCTTTTTTAGGAGAGAAATTCCTTTCATTTGTCACAGGAGTGATTTGCTAAGAATTATGCCCACTATGTATGAAAAGTTTAATGACTGGATTATTTACGCAACGAAATTTCGTTCTGTTATATATTTGTGCAGAATCGAAACAGAAAAAGAAACAGAAAATAAAGAGTCTTTGACTGACGACCAAAGAAGAGCGATAAGTTGGGGTTATAAATTTGAACAATATATAACATCTGGTTTGTGTAACTTTTTGTTTCTTTTTAGTGTCTTCTACGGTAGATTTCCGATTAATGGACATTTTACGGGAGGGGGCAGACAGAGGCGTCGCCATGGGGGGAGGACACCCCTCCCCCCCCCCCCCCCAATTAATGCGATCTTGGGAAATTTGAGCTTAGAGTTGGGAAATTTTAGATTTTTGAAAGACTTTTTTTTTCTTTCTTTTTTTTTTTTTTTAAATAATAGTACAAAAACATGAAAAATTTATTATTTTGATCACTACGTTTCTGAGTGCAAAAACAGTAAACAAGAAAGAAGACAGACTCGGTCAGTTTTTCTCGGTTCTACGAAAATATCATACATCGTTACCATATCTGAATTTCTGTACTCCTGTTTATCCGCAACTAACTCTAATCCACCTCCTTTATTTCCTTCAAAACTTTGGTCCTTTCCGAAAACTTTCAAAATAACGTGAGTGATTCTTATTAAGAATCATTGACATTAATTTTATATGAAGGGCTATTATGACTCGTACACAATAGCAGACAAAAAATTCGCAAACCTTAAACTAATGCTGATTGACTAAAAACAAAAGAAAATATTCCTTTCGCGTTAGATCTCTAAAAATAAATAAATAAACGTTCCAATTAAAAAATATCCAACTGTCAGAAATGAAAATTGAACAACAAATTATTCGGATCTCTTCCGATTGGCGCCATATCAATAGGTCGTCGCCAGAGCAGTTATACAAAGGCTTTGGTCGTCGCCGTCAATGCCAGACATTAATCTGTAAATATCACAAATTTTCTTTTAAAATGGCATTCTATTATAATACTAGAAAAGAAAAATGCGATTTCTGTTTCCACTTCTTTCTAATCTCAAATACGTAGCATTAAAATAACTTGAAATAGAATAAGTAATTTAAAAAAAAAGGGGTTATTTTTATTTATTTCTTTGTGTGAATAAATAAAATTTTCAGTTTCAGAAAGAATGAGCCTGAGTCCGTCTCATGTCTAGTAGCCACCTGCTTTGAATTGCAGCTGAGAAACATTATCTGACACGTTTTCGCCAGAAAAAAATTGGTAGCCCTGCACTGTCAATAAAAAAGCGTTATATGAGGAAATGTGAATACAAAAGTCGTTGGTTCCGTTAATTTGTGTGCGGAAATATATCTCAGTCCTGTTTGTTTATATTTGCATGTATATAAAATACGAAACCGAAGAGGTATAAAGTTCAGTGTTGTGTCTGTATAGTTGTATTTAATAATGACTATAAATCTCAGCACAAAAGAAAATTTCACAATGGGAATATAGTTTCTGTGCAGGAATTTGGAGCATCTAAAGATCCATTCGAAGCTTCAGCTCGAAAAAGTACAGTCAATTAAAAATTATAAAAAATGTATTGCAAACTGCTATGAGGGATGACAGACGTGACAGCCTAATGCTTTTAAAATGTGAAAGTGAAATAGGGAATTTTATCAAACTGGACGATGCTATCATTAGGTGGGCTTCTTTGAAGACCAGAAGTGGAAAAGAAGGCAAAATGTAAATTCACTAGCATTATTTTCTCTATGTTACATTTTGCTCTACCTTATTTCATATATTTATATAGTTTTCTGTAAATATACAATTTAAAATGTTACATTTATTGTATTGTTTGAAATTGCTTCCTTAACTATTCATTTTGCAAATGGGTATTTTATCTTTTTTTACTAGGGCATATCAATAAGTAACACACATAATGTAAAAAAAGAAAAAGGAAATAAAAATGACAATATGAAACAGAAATGAAAGTATTACACATTTATTACTTTCCCACATAACTTCTATGCATGTGGAAGCATTTGTCCCAACGATACAGCAGTTTGAAAATTCCGATCTCATAGTACTCCGTTGGCTACGAAAAGAGAAAGACCCAACTTCACATGGCCCGTTTGAGTTCAGTTCGTCGTCAGAGTCAAACTTCTTACCGCCGAGGAACTTCTTCATGCGTCAAACAGGCGGGAAATGGAGGGTGCCAAGTACGGGCTTTATGGTGGGTGTTCCAAAACTTCCTAACCGTGTCCCTGCAATTTTTCACGAACTGGGACAGACGAGCGTTGTCGTCCAGTTTCCATCTGTTTGGACACATGAAGAAGTTCCTCGACAGTAGGAAGTTTGACTCGGACGACGAACTCAAACGGGCCGCGCGAAGAACTCTTCTCGCAGTCGACGGAGTTCTATGAGACCGGGATTTTCAAACTGATCCATCGTTGGGACAAATGCCTCAACATGCATGGAAGATGGAAGCAAGGCTTCACTAGATACCGGGCTTTCTCATTCATTATCATGACGTCACAAAAGGTGGCTGGCCGCGACCAGCGATTGGTGCAAAGCGACGAGCCCGTCGTTTTGTGCCAATCGCTGTTGGTCTTTCATTTTGTCGTTTCGCTTTGTACCAATCGCTGGTAGCGGCCAGCCACCTTTTGTGACGTCATGATAATGAATGAGCAAGCCCGGTATCTTGTGTAGCCCTGATGGAAGTTATGTGAAATAGTAATAAATGGGTAATACTTTCATTTCTGTTTCATATTGTCATTAATTGTTTTTTTTTTTCAATTTCTACTATTAGCTTGCAGCCTCTATATATTTATATATCTTGTTCTTTTCAATCGTTAATAAAATACTTTTTCCACTGAAGTTCAAATACATTTTTTTAAACTTGTAGTGGATGACACTTGATGTTAATACAGTTTTTTCAAATATTAATTCATTAATTAAATTTAATTAATTAATTTTAGTTTTATATTTCATTTTTGTTCAAAAGTATAGATTCACTCCATATTTATAGTCACCTTCGCCTGCGCGCCGCCTGATCTTCGTCCATGAACAGCCCCATTATCTCTTTACGCGTGAAGGTTTCGCTATGGTACTTCATTGTAAAGTTTGGTAATTTTTGAAATTCAATATTTGAAAAACGGCATAATCATTAGATTTCAAATTTATATCAAGAAAAATAGAATTTTTTACCTTTCTAACGCAGTTTGTCTAACAATTTTGTGAGAAATACTTTTCGAGCTATTAATTTTTGGTATTTTAGCAATTTATTTTTTATTTAATTTTTAATACATTAAAATACATGTGTGTGTGTGTGACAATATTTAGAAATTTATGCCACTACAAACATCAGATAGCTATATCAGATCGAAGTTTACGCAGTCGCATACCAAATTTTAGTTGTTGTGGCCGATAGTCATTGAGATTTTTCAGAAGAAAAGAAAAAATGGAATCATCGAAGAAATATTTATTATTTCTTCATAATACTATAATGATGAAACATTCTCTACTCCACTAGACATCATTGAAAACTTTTAGTAATTGACTTTTAGTAAGATGTTACGTCGCATGTTTCAAAAGAATTCATATAGTCTTTCTTACAGTCAACAACGGATTATTTAGAGAAGACAATATCACAAAATTTCTAGCTCCAGAACTCAAGATTCATGTTTACTAGAGTTCGCAAAGCCAATTATAGCATTGCAGTATTACTAACCAACCAATGAGAGACCTAGGTAATGTCTGAACTTTTTACAGAAAGAAACAGAATTTTGAGATGAAAAGGCGTCAGCAAGAAAGCGCGCGAACGGGTTTTTGGAATAAAAAAAAATAGGAAAAAGAAAATGGTACAGGTGATAATTTTAAATAGAACGAATTCGGCTTTATAAGAACGGGGAAGGAAATAAAAAAGTAAAAGAGGTTTTTGAAGAAAAATAATTACGAGAAGTGTTTTTTTAGAATATTTTGAAGGGGAATAAAATATTGAATTACGCATTTTAAATAGAAAGAGATTTAGATAAAACTAGAAAGCGCCACCGGCGCCGAGCGAGCCCTTCTCCTCGTCGTGCCCAAGTTCTGAGGAACTTTTAACGCGCCAGCGGCTTTGTCTCGCCGTGGCGCTCCGACCGATTCAGAGGGGTCGCATTCCAGCGAGGCCTCTCAATCTTTGCCCTGGTGTCGACGACAGAGGTCGTTACGATTCGGCGGAAGTTCCTACTCTCTCAAAGGAGACTTCCCCACGTGACACCTGATGAACCGTAGGGACTGTCGAACGGTTTCCTCGCCGAAACCACATAAGGGAGTCGGGGATTCCACCTGATGTCCGGCATCCCTACGGCCCTTGCTTTCCCGTGGAGTCCGAACGTGAAATGCATGGAAGGGCAAGCCACTGGTCTCATCTTCCGCGGGCGACGTTACGTGCGCCGGAAGAGGCCTCTGCCGAACCCTAGACCACGAGGAAAGTCGGTCTTTGTCTCATAGACGAGACGCGGCCAGGTTGCCCTCGACGAACGGCGCGAGTCTGAACCCGACTAGGCAGAACTAGCCGGTAAACCAGCGACTGGATCAATAACAAGTCAATGACCCCCGTTACGTCGAGTATGGCGACATATATATCACAGACACATATCACAAATAAAACAAAAACAAATTAAACATCTAAAAACACAACAAGGAAGGAATCAAGAGGCCGCTATCGGACTCTGGAGGTCGCGGAAAGCTCCTCCAAACGCGCCAAAGAGGCGGGCCCGATCGAGGTTAGTGTTTGGTTGAAACTCAGAAGACGAGCCACTCATCCGCCTGCCAGACGTGGAAATTCCTGGCTGAACGAGAGACGTGCTGGACTAGGTTTCGGCCCATGATTTGATTTCGAGCCCAGACATCGTCGTTTTACCGACGAGCCACCGGTCCGCACTCCGTGGCCCTATCTCGAGAAAGGTCCCCCCCTCCCAGAAACTCTGCAAGACACATATCGCAGGCTGAGTGCCGTGCCCCTGTGTCGTTGCTTGTTCCGGTCGGGCAATCTCGAACCAGGCTTCGAAGGCGACTCCCAACTGATCCAGCCACAGAGGACTCGCAAGGCGACCTAAGGGGTCCCAAACCCGCTACGGTCGCAAAGTTCTTCACTGGGAACCGAGCAAGTCGTGTTCATCAGATCCTGCCTGAGCTCTCGTCTCCTCATAGACAAGTCTTGCAGCCGCCCGATCCGATTTTGTCAACCATTGCCCTCGCGTCACCCCCCGGCAGCTCAATGCTCCGGGCACGAGGGATTGGTCTATGCAGTGTCCTTTCGCCACCTTTGTCATCCCGAAGGTCCCGGGGAACAAGCATCCCGTGAACCTGAGGCCTCTCGGCGACTACGACACGGGGAGTTCTGCACTAAGGACCCTCAAGGGACGGCATCAGCCTTCCTCCTGGAACACGAAGACCGCACCAATATGCAGGAGGGTGAGATCTCACCGGCTAGACAGACCTTGCCTTTAAGCTGTCCCACCACGGCAAGGAGATCGGATTCGTCGGCTACTGCTCCCCTCGTGTCGACTTCAGCTCCATGTGTCGGGCACCCGGTCATCTTCTCGACCGAACAGGCCGATTCGGAGAAACCCGACGAAGCGTCCGCGCAATACTCGGCTTCCGGTCACCTCCCCTACCAAAAGGGTCGGGTCAGAATCACCGAGAGGGAGCTCGGGACAGAAGAGATTTAGATAAATAAAATAAAAGGAATATTATTTAAGATGGGAAATAATTTAATAAACTAGAGTTGCAGAATGAATTTAGAAAGGAAAATTTTTATGGAATAAATTTAATAAGTGCGGAAATTTGAATTTTGTAATATATATAAATCGTGTTTGTAAAAATTGCAATACCATGCAGGACTCAGCAGAATTGGATGGAATGTATTCCACAAGCGACCTGTATCTGGACAAATAAATCATTAAATTTACAAAGCAAAATAGCAATATGACATGTCGAAAACCAACATCTTGCATAGTCACCACGCGTTTCAATAAGTGTTTCTATACGAGTGGTATCGAATCTGATTTTGAATCCGTGCCTAAGGATTGCTTCTGTCCGAGCTCAAAGTTCATCGGTAATATCAGCTACAAGAGGCCATCACGAGAGAGACGCCCTCCAACAAAATCCCAGACTTGCTCAAAAGGCGACATACCCGGTGAATATGCAGGCCAAGGAAGAAGCCAGAGCCCGATTAAGATCATGTGGGGCCCAAGGCCCCGTACCTTTTTTGGGGCCCCCTTCAAACCAAAATAGTAGCTATAATTATATTTTTGGGGAGTATTCGGAGTTATCATTAGGTATTATGATATGTTTGCCAACTTAACCAACATCTTTTTTGGTTTGGGGCAAAATAATTGCAGAAAACTAAATTTTTAACAAACTTTTTGTAAATCATTTTATTCATTTTGTGGCCCCATCAGCAATGGGCCCCAGGCCACGGCCTGTGCGTTAATCAGGCCCTGGAAGAAGCTGCATCTGTTGTGCTGAAAAGAAGATTTGCCCATTCTTAGCAATATGTGAACGAGCATTCTCATTTTGAAATACAGCACCAGGAAGGAGTTGAAGGCAGGGTATGAATTCGGGCTCCAGATTTTAAAAACACGGCCGATCTGCGTAGGTTCCAGCTTATTCAAAACGTGGTCTGAAATCGGAAATGCATTTCTTTATATATTAGTTAAAATAATTTCGTATACAATAAACCTTAAAAAAACATTGTAAAAGTTTTAAAAAATGAAAAGATAGTGAACACTTGAAATTAATGCGCTGTTTTTTTTTTTCGGTTTTATCCAGCTGTAAAAAATGATGGACAATTTTAAAATATTATAGGTTCGTTCCATGGTCAAAAGTGTTTACTTAGCTGGGCAAAAATTCCAGGTCAATTAGTTCAACGGTTGAGTCGCTAGAACCTGCACAGATTTGAAAAATCTTCTTTCGACAAAAAAGCGTTTAAAATTTTCATAACCTCTTTGACCCATAAAATTTTGGTCATTCGTCCGTTTGCACAATTTTTTCCGAACACGAATTTGAGGTCAGATTTTAAAATTCAAAAATGGCAAAGGATTTTTAAATGTACCATATATATTTTAACTGTGTTAACTTACAGTTACACTTTGTTGGCTATTCCTGGGCCATGCAAGAGTCCTTCCTCTGTCTCATAATTTTGCATATCAGTGACTCGCAGGGCCGAAACTAAGGGGGGGGGCAAAGGGGGCACGTGCCCCGGGCGCCAGCAGAACTGAAGGTTAAGGGGGAGCCAACTGCAGGTTTTGTTTGTTGTTTGATATAGAAATGTATATATATATGAAATTTGTATAAAAAGTCTCGCAGCCGGAAAATCCAAAAGAAAAATGAACCAAATGCATTGAAATAGACAAAAAGATTCGTCTACAATACAAGATAGCAATTGAATAAAAAACGAACTGTTCTCTTAGGCTATTTTCTTTCTCCCATTCCAAATGTATCATGTCTATGTCGTCTAAATCTCTTCCTGTGGTTTAGGAGAATCACTAACATTTTTCAAGGTCAGTCCCTACTCGTGTCTGTATATGACACTGTTCAACGTCGTCTGGATACGGTACTGCACTGTCCAGCATGGATAATTGGCAAACGATTCCTTCACTTTGATTTTCTATTAGATAAAAATATTCCATGAAGGCAGTTCTATTTTTTCCCTTTTCTCCCAGCGTGGAGCTTTCTTCTTTTTCCATTTTGTCATGAGCGAGGGGTGACTGCCCTGGACAATAAACACAAATTGGAGGATGAATGCCTAAAGTAAAATTCTCAGTAAAATCTTTTTCTTTTAAGTATAGCCTTTGAAGAGGTACAGTAAAAAATCTCGTACAGCGCGCCATGGCTAGTAAAGCCGGAGCTGCCCCTGGCTTTATCTTCCAAAAAGTTTTTTACTCGTCTTTTTTCGAAAGTTTTCTAAGCGTTTTGCCGCCCTTGGCGGCAACTGGAATATGCCGGCCTGTTAATTTTGCTGAAATTACTTTTTTATCCAGATCCAATCTAGTATTATTAGAGGGGGCGAGGTTGGGCGACTGACTTGGATACCAAAAACAAATAATATTTGAAAGAATAATTTGAAAAATACGCAAAATCAAACTCTTTGTTAAAACTTTTTTTGAAAAAAAAAATGTCATTTGTAGGGGTGCAGGGAGAAAACCATACCCAAGTTTCTATGACTAATAAAACCGCAGCCGCCCCTGCCTCTATTCTCCCAAATTATTTTCTCGTCCTTTGGCCATTTCCAGATAAATGAAAAATGCCACCATACCATTTGTTACAATTACTTTTTTACATACAGATCCGGCTTTAAAGGGCGCGAAGTTGGCTATTGCTAATGACACTAAAATCTAAGGGGACGAAACATATGCAAGATAAAATAGTAACCTCTCCTCCCCTTTTTTCTTTCTTAAGAATATAGCATTTGTAGACACGCAGAAAAGAACCTCGCACAGGGTGACATGGATAATAAAGTCGTCTCTGCCTTTATCTTTGCAATATATATATATATATATATATATATATATATATATATATATATATTCGTCTTTTACCCATTCTTACGTGTTTTGCCGCCCCATCTTTTAGCTGTAATTATTTTTTTAGATCCAGATGTAAATTTCCGGGACAAATACATCGTGTGCCCCTGTAATAGTCAAGCTGAATTTCTTTTTGTTTTTAATATTATCATACTCTAAAACTGCAAAATATCGATTACAATCAGTAACAAAGTCAAATGCATTCTAAATATCAGCTTTATGTAAACAGCATACCAAGTATGGGGCACCCCTAAATCAGGGGCCCCAGTGTCACGATCCAGATTTAGATTTATCAGATCTGATTTAATTAGACTCTGAATCTGTGTAATTAAATCGTCATAAAAGTCTCTAACAGTAACAGGGTTCCTTTCAGCTCAGATCCAAGTTTTTGAGTCTCACCCCAAACCTCCACAACCGTTCACAATTCTGATAATTGCTAATAGAAAAGAAGACAAGGAAAAACATTTAAACATAACTAAAACATTTCTGGGTAATATGGTATAAATGGTATAAAAAATATTCTATTTAAATTACATGAAAATTATGTAGTAATACTAATTAAAAAAAAGTGCTAAGAAAATCCTTTGATCAAAAAATAATTTTTCTCGTTGAACTCAAAAGAGGATTTTGGGGGCTCCTTGTGATCGAGACCATCACGACCCCTTAAATTCCGCCCCTGAGAATATCAATAATTATACTTCCTAAGATGAAAACCTGTATAAAGCGGAATAGTTTTCGGTTCCTTTCGATTCCATTTTCAAGGTTTTAATGAATCAGTATTTGACAAAGCTGATTACTTAGTTCAGTATTACAAATTATCTGATTATATACTTAAAATTTTAGAAACTTAGAAAAAATTCGCTTTGGAAATTTTCTTTTCGGAGGAGGGGGGGGTGCCAAAATCCATGTTTGCCCCGGGCGCCAAAAAGGCTAGTTTCGGCACTGAGTGACTGGTTGTTCTCGTACAGCGAAAAGAGCGCTTGCAGCGCTGGACATACCGCTTTCTGTATTCTGGACACGAAACTCATCTGCATTGAGCATTGACGGCGTGACTCCTGTCTTCAAAATCATCCTTCATTAAATAACTCCGCAGCTTTAAATGTAGCGATTTGCACAGTTTTATAACCTGGCCGTCCCTTTCCGGCCAGAACACCAATATGTTCTATAGGTTGTAGCAACGTAAATAATGAATGGATTCAAAATCCCTTTTAGCAAGACATTCAACACACTTAAACTTTTCCCAAAATGTAAACAAAAATTGATTTTTTCAAAAAATTATAAGTAAATATGGATTTAAGCAACTTAGAAAAATAAGCTTCTGTTGTTCATCGTATGTATGTGCTCAATTTTCTCGACAACCCCTGAACAGATTTAAATATAACCTTTACAAAACAATTTTAGCACACCAGAGAAGGTCATAAGCTGAAATGGTCCATTGTGCTGCGTATATTTTTTTACACCTGTGTTTCAAACATGAGCGATGAGCTGTAAGATTGATTTTATAAATGTGAGAGAAGTGCCATACGAGAAATAAAACTGGATTGGTCAAAAGGATTTTGGACAAAATCTTATGGAATGAGAAACTAGAGTACCTTTATAAATAAGAAAGTGACGACATACGAACAATAACATTTACTGGGTCGAGAGAATTTTAGACGAAATCGTGAGCGATGAGCATTTAGAGTGCCTTTATATATAAGATACCGTTTTCATACGAACAAAAAAATACGATTGGTCCAGAAGATTTTGCAAAAAAATTGGCAAGCCTGCCATTATCACCAACCTAATAACTGTTAACTTTTCTCACTAATTTAATAGAAATTGTTCAAGCAAGTATTGCCAAGTTTTGGAATCTAAGTTACAACAGTTTGAACAAAAACTTCCAGTCTGAAAATGCCTCATGTACGTATGCCACCACTCTTTTATTTATAAATACACTCAAATGGCAACAATGTAGATTAAATTTAATGTGGTTGTCACAAAAACATTCTCTTGTGCTCATTGAACAGTGACCTACGCTGTACACGAAGGGTGCATGACGTTTAAAACGTCACATGGAGTGGATCATTTTTACACAGCGATTGGTGCAAAACGGCGCACCCACCGTTTTGCACCAATCACCGGGTAAAAATGATCCACTTCTTGTGACGTTTTAAACGTCATGCACCGGCCGTGTATAACGTAGGTCGCAGTTATACACGGCCGGTGCATGACGTTTAAAACGTCACATGAAGTGGATCATTTTTAACAGCGATTGGTGCAAAACGGTGGGCGTGCCGCTTTTCGTATGACGCTTAAAACGTCATATTGGGTGGATCGAGGCTAACGAAAAAGAAAGGCTACCGCGGTGCTTTACGCGTATATTTTTTTTACAGACCGTGGGAGTCACGTGATGCTCGAGTGC
Source organism: Maratus michaelseni (assembly GCA_963931845.1). Classification (NCBI taxonomy): domain Eukaryota; kingdom Metazoa; phylum Arthropoda; class Arachnida; order Araneae; family Salticidae; genus Maratus; species Maratus michaelseni. The sequence continues at coordinate 170,399,716 of OZ007593.1, read as the reverse complement.
ACCAATGAAGGTGTACGAAAAGAGCATCACGTCACTCTAGCGGTCTGTAAAAAAAGATAAGTGGAATGTACCGCGGTAGCCTGTCTTTTTCGTTAGCCTCGGGGTGGATCATTTTTAAACGGCGATTGGTGCAAAACGGTGAGCGTGCCACTTTTCACCAATCGCCGTGTAAAAATGATTTACTTCATGTGACGTTTTAAACGTCATGCACTGGCCGTGTGTAACGTAGGTCGCGATTGAACTCCATATGTGAGTCGGTGGGCCACAGATTAAATATATTCCACCACATAGGACACTTCCATAAGCTCAATGGTAACCGAATCGCACCTGCAGAGCCCCTAGTGACAACAGTCGCAAACGTTCCGCGCGTGTCGCCACAGGTAGGTATTACTTATCTTATTTGTATAGTATCTATCTTTTTTTATGTAAAAATGCGTCGCCGCAGTTTGTTATTGTTTAAAACATCGAACATATTTTATTTTATCATACAAATACTTACAAATATGCATATTTACACGAGTTTCTTACAGATTTACACCTTTTTCTTAATAATTTAAACTGAGAAACTGTCGTGTCGATATTAAATAAACAAAACTGCCAACAGGTACATGTGACCGTGACAATCTGACAGTTTATAGATCGCGCGCGTGTGCGTTAGTTCTTGACTGTGCTCAGTAGTGGCGCTTGTATCGCGCCGGTTCGGCTTTTCGCTCCGCTGTCAAATCTGTATGACTATATTTAATCTGTGCGGTGGGCAGTCAGAAGCTTGCAAGGCAACGGTAAAAAATAGCCCGCGTTGTCAATGTTAGATATTAGTGTTCTCATTCTGTATTAACCTAATATATGCTTCTCTAATTAAGCTATGCTTATCTAATTAATAAATGATTCTCTAATCATGTAAGGTAATGCGATAAATAGCATATTTCACTATGAATGCAAACTAAAATTATTGTCACTGTATTAGTATCCTTACGCTCTGACAGCTGGAAATCATTTTGGGGAATAGGAAGACAGATCTCCTGTTATATATGGAGCTCAGCACTTGAGCCAAACCACTCTCTCTAAAATAAGCCAACTACCACTCATTAAGAAAATAAAACACTAGGGAATGGTAATAACATCAGGTTTTTTTTTTTTTTTTTTTTTTTCACAATTACAAGGTAGTCGTTTATTAAGAGACAGACGCTTGAAGAGCGTTGATTTGATTTGTTTTTTCAAAATTACTTGTTTGTATATCTTTTTCATATTACCTCATTTTAATTTGTTTTACTTTTATTTCATTTTTAGATTCCATTGATTCAAAACCTAATACATCGCTCCCGGTGAACGTAAATGAGAAGTATTTTGTCGTGATGAAAGGGAAACTACAAAACCATAGCATACTTTTCAGTGGAGAAACAGATGCAGTGGATCCGAAAGTAGTTTCTAAATCTAATGATTCTAAATCTATGGGCCGATTTGTGGAAATCAAAACCAACTATATGCTATTAGACGAAAGGAAAATGAATAATTTTAGGTACAGTTTTAGGTTTTTTAATGAGTTTTGATATTGTGATCACTGAGCTCCATAATAGAACGTAGGGCTAACTCACCGGTCCACTTCCTACCGCAACCGCAGCACACTTTCAATGTTTGCAAGTAATGAATGAATCCTGCATTTTTTTATTATTACAGGCATTTTTTCAAAGTTCTGTATTCATGGGCGGACCGCTGGGATTCAATATATCAGAATAGAAATATAGCCCTTCGTACTTGTGGAGCTCAGTGGTTGTGATTTACGCTGTAAGTGAAAATTTGTTTTGGATCGCAATTCCGAGGGAAGGATGTTTCACATACACTGTACTAACATTAACGATAATTTTTAAATAAAAAAAAAAAATTTAATCTGTAACTTTCTTTTTTATAGAAATTCTTCTAAAATTAGTCCAGAGATGAGCCAGAAAAAGTAATCACATAATATTGTGTGTTGATTCAATTTAAGGCTTTTGATATGCGAGATCTCAAATTCCCCCACGCTAAAGTTAAACTTCCTATAGGCGTATAATGCATTCGTATTTTTTTTTTTAACTCTTCAGTAAATTAATATTTGTAACTTTTTTATGTGTTACAGTCTCTTTCTTTTTTTAGTTGTCAAAATATTTCTAAAATATATACTTAATTTATAATTTTATGTGTTAAAATCTTAGCACTGAGTATTATAATTTTAACACTTCACACAAAATTAAGTATACTTTAAAAATATTTTGACAACTAACAAAGGAAGAGACATCCTTTAAAAACAGTACACAGGAAAAATAAGTTAAATATATGAATTTACTGAAGAGGTGAAGAGATATTTTAAAAATACACACTCATAGGTGTAACATTAGATGTGGAATTTGAGATCTCACTGACCAACCACATTAAGCATGCAACATATCTGCATTTCTTCTTTGAAATGATAATAAAAATCCTTATTAACCCGGAAGAAGTCACGCATACACAGGGTATGAATGATTTTTAGATTATCACCAATAAATACAAATAATAATCGTCACCTTATTCAGTCAATTTTTACAAATTCTGCGATAAAGTAAGTGAAAGATTACTTTTAGAAAAATCCCTGACGGCTCGGCCTACAGGCACAGGTAGATTTCGAAGACGCAGACCGTTGGGCGTCTGTTTGTTGGGAATTGCGGAAGAAATGACCTTTTTGCCATGATGCGGCAGTTGGAACCGCCTACTTCGAAACCTAACTTGTTTGCAGGTGGAGCCGGCAGGTTTTTTTTTTCTGTTTTCACAAAAAGCACCCCCCCCCCCCCCCCCACCTTGGTTCGATTTTGCCCATTAACAAACTTGACCGAGATTTTATGTCCCTTGATTTTATGTATCAGTTTCGAAAAGATGCGGGAGTTGGAACCGCCTACTTTGAAAAATAACTTGTTTGCAGGCGGAGCCGGCAGGGATTTTTTTGTTTTTAATTTTTTTTTTTTGCTATAACGGTTGGTCCTATAAAAAGCTTGTCCATATAAAATTTTTGGATAATATTAAGAGGATTTATAATAAATTTAAGCGGATTTAAAATCTTGGGAAATGACGAAGTTATGAATTTTTTTCTTCTAAAACCCCTCTCCCCCCCCCCCCCCTTAAGGCAATTTTTAATTATATCAAAAATCTGTCATACATAAAATTTCGGCCCTTCTCCTAGAAGTAATAATAACTTCAAACGGATTCGATACGTATCATAATTAAGAAATTATGGGTTTTTTTCTGTTTTCACAAAAAGCCGCCCCATCCCCCCCCCCCTTGGTTTGATTTTGCCCATTAACGAACTTAACCGAGATTTTATGCCCCTTGATTTTATGTATCAGTTTAGAAAAGATGCGGGAGTTGGAACCGCCTACTTCGAAAAATAACTTGTTTGCAGGCGGAGCCGGCAGGGATTTTTTTTTTTTGCTATAACGGTTGGTCCTATAAAAAACTTGTCAATATAAAAGTTTTAGATAATATTAAGAGGATTAATAATAAATTTACGCGGATTTGATATCTTGTGAATTGACGAAGCTATGATTTTTTTTCTTCTAAAACCCCCCTTTCCCCCCCCCTTGGGGCCATTTTTAATTATATAAAAAATCTGTCATAGATAAATTTTCGGCCCTTTTCCTAGAAGTAATAATAACTTTAAACGGATTCGATACGTACAATAACTAAGAAATTATGGGGTTTTTTCTGTTTTCACAAAAAGCCCCCCCCCCCCCCCCCCCCAGGTTCGATTTTGTCCATTAACGAACTTGACCGAGATTTTATGCCCCTTGATTTTATGTATCAGTTTGAAAGAGATTTATGCAGAATTTTTCCAGTTATCGTGTCCATAAAAAAGTGACATAGACAGATAGATAGATAGATAGATAGATAGATAAAGTTTTGAACTGGGGGTGGTTTTGGGTTCTGGGAGTCATGATCGGCGTAGATCTGCAAAAATTTTTCAAAATTTCCAACTTAGGTGAGAATGTAATAGGTAGTATTTCTTACGAAATCTACCTAAAAAGTGCTGACAATTGTAAAAACCGTACGCATCATGGGTATGTCATACACGACGCAACTGCTCCCAGGTGCCCAATGATACATTGTACCTAATATTCAAACATAAATCACCCTATTTCAGTATTTTACTTTACTCGGAGGTAGTTTATGAGTTTTGAGCTCAACAGCTTCAAATATACTCGTTCTGAGCAACTGGACTGCTACGATGGCCCATATCAAAAACATGAATTCTGATTTGTAAAGATAGCGTTATATCCCCTAAAATATTTTACATGTATTTTTTAACTTGTCATGTGGAATCATATTTTAGGCAAAAGCCCTCATTTGGGAAAATAGAATTTGTCATAATGTTTTATCTTATCATATTTAACCGAAAATGCACTGACACCAATTCTTTCAACAATAAATTTATACTTGCATCATCTTGTAAAAATATTTTCAATAAATGTAGTATGGAATCCACAAATTTAAAACACTGCATTAAAATCTCCATATTTTAAGATATTTTCTATTCTCCGTCGGTTTGCATTCATTACAGCACTGAGCCGCATGCAAACCGTGTGCCTCAGTTTTGACAGTCTTTTTTATATATTATGAAATTAACAATAAAACTAAATGGTTATTATAACAAGCATACAGCGATACAGTAACTTATTATTTATGGATGAAAATTAGTCTTTTGGCACTCGTATTGGAATATTATTGGTTTTCAAGCATGTGCTTCGTTTTGTTGGACGAGTTTAATGAAATTCAATCATAATTTCATGTATTTATATTAATATGATCAAACTAGCATAATACAAAATTTGAAACTTTACCCAATGGCTAATGCTAGCTTTTTTTTAAAGACTGAAATTGCTAAAGTTGTATCTGCAATCCTTCATTGCCGGAATTCCTCGATTGATTTGTGGTTTTAAGAATGCAGATGGAATTGTTCGGGAAATAAAGATGTACAACGTTTCTGAGATACCTCAAATGGCTAAGGTAAATATATTCTAATTACCATTTTAGTTACTTTTATATTTCTACAGAAACATAAAATATAAGAAAATTTTAATCTCTTCGTTGTCTTGTCAGAGAAGAGGTTAAAGCTGTTTTCTGCGAGCCTATTCTGGATCCGGCGCGGTCCTATTCATTTTCTTAAATAAATGCTGATACTTATTAACCAACATCGTCTTATGATTAAAATCCTTTTACAAAAATGATTGCATAGATATTTATGCAAAAAAATTAAAGTACAGCCCTTTTCAGATGTCCGCAAGCCATACAGCGCGTAATAACACCATTAATGATAACTTAGACAATTACATTCGAATGAAGATTCAGTAAAAATTTTAAGGCAGTTTAGAACGAAAGTAAACAATAATTTTTAAAAATCACAATTTTGAAGCTTCATAACAGCAGAATGCAGAAAAATACAAATCCGGCCCGGCCTGAAACCCATGCAGCCCTCTAACAAAGTCAATTTTATGTATATTCTTAAATATCGTTTTCTGATGTGAAAAATTGAAAAGTGAATAGGCTGAAATATAAGGCTTATTCAATTGCATAGCCAAAAAATTTCATAAAATTTTTAAATGCAATGTAACCAGAAAAGTCATTATGATCATTTTAAATGTAAACTTTAAAAATAAATTTTTAATTTTGTAAATGATTTCTTTATACAATTATTTTGGTGATTGTTGTATTTTAGACTTTAATACACTTTTGGATTTTTGCTGTTGTACTATGTCTTCTTTATTATAAAAGTGATTGTTGTAACTTCATTTCAAAGCAATTCACTATATTTCATATTCCTATATGGTGTGTAAACATGCTATTTAAACTGATATATTAGAATAATGTAGAAAAAAGTTTTTTAATGGTCATATGGTATGGTATATTAGTTATTTCTTCCTTTCTTTTTTCTTTCTTGTTTAATTCTAGGGTCTTTGGTCTCCGGATGTATGCTTAAACTTTGGATCTCACTTCCTGAATTTTGTAAAAGAATGTGTAGTAAAAGATGATCCAAAGTAAGTTTAATGTACAATGCTCTTTTCCTTTAAATAACTTTTTATTATTATTATTCAACAGTTTCTATAACTATTAGGTTTTAACTTAATAAATTCAGAAACTTCGCGGAAGCATACTGTTCAGAATTTCTTTGTCAAATCAACTGATGTTCAACATCAATATCAACAAAGTAATACGAGTAGTAGTTGGTCACAAATTATGAGACACAACAAAATATAAAATATGTCAAAAAATAATTTATTTTGCACAGCTAATATAAGTCCTGTAATCAAGTGAATGGCAGTATTATCCCATCAAAAACCTCACCTGTAAAAAATGCAGCCAAGTCTCGTGACTCTTTTACCGTAAAAAGTTCTGAGATCGTGTAAAGCCAAGTTTAGCTATCTTATTAACTTTGAAATTTTCATTCACAAATTACTCTTAGTCTCGACATCTTTAGTTAATTATTATTTTGTGACTTGGCAATTACGTAGGACGAGAATGTGATGTATATAATTAGTCTTAATCAATGGCGGATCTAAGGGAGGGGCGATGGGGCGATCGCCCCCCCCTTGAGCCAAAAAAGAGTCCATAAACCGACATTAGAGGCCTCCACGGGAAAAAGCTTCTGGCGGACCCGGCCGACCCACGGGTCGGGCCTTATTTTTTTCGACCTTAGGGCCTTATCTTTTTCGAGCCTTATTTATTTGCGACCGAGCCTTATTTTTTTTCTGGAGACTCGGGCCTGGATCAGATTTCATTATTTCTAGAGGTCTGCACGGGCCGAAATTTACAGGCCTGGGCCAGGCATAAAAGCTGAAAATTCGGTCCGATTGCCCTCCCATTAGTGGCGTATCTACCGTCCCTTTGCTTTAATAAAAGGTCTGCAAACCGACATCAGAGGTCTGTGCGGGAAAGGGTCTGGCCCAAAGAAAAATCGCGAGTCAATTTTCATTCATCGAAACTCAGAACTTGCCTGTTCTCCACTCTTTCCTGGCCGGGTATTCCTTTTTCTGTAGACTCGAGCCGGGCATGACTTATTTTTTCCGGGACGACTTTGGCAAGGAATTCATTCTTTCTAGAGATCTGCACGAGCTGAAATTTCCAGACTCGGGCTCGACACGGTATAAAGTCTAAGAGTTCGGCCCGTGTCTGACTCAACCCGTATGAAAACCATTATTCGCTCTTGCATACCTCTAAATTCTTGCCCCCGAGCCTTTGTTCGGGTGGGATTTTAGGTAGATTTCCAGATATACGCCGATCATAACTCAAAGAACCCAAAACCACACCCAGTTCAAAACATTATCTATCTATATCACTTTTTTATGGACACGATAACTTCAATAATTCTGCACAAATCTCATCCAAACTGATATATAAAATCAAGGGGCATAAAATCTCAATATGGTCAAGTTCGTTAATGGGCAAAATCGAACCAAGGTTGGGGAAATGCGGGGGGGAGGGGGCTATTTGTAAAAACAGAAAAGAACACATAACTTCTAAATTATGATACAGTGAACGAAATATCCGTTTAAAGTTATTATTACTTCTAGGAAAAGGGCCAAAAATTTATGTAAGACAGATTTTTGATATCATTCAAAATGGCCTCAAGGGGGGGGGAGGGGGGGTAATAGTGGTTTAAGAAGAAAAAAATTCATAACTTTGTCACTTTACAAGATATCAAATCCGCTTAACTTTGTTATAAATCCTCTTAATATGATCTACAACTTTTATACTGTCAATTTTCTTGTATGACCAACTCTTACAGCAAAGAAAAATTAAAAAGAAAAAAATCCTTGCCGGCTCCGGCTACAGACACAGGTAGATTTCGAAGTGGTCGGTCCCAACTGCCGTATTATGGCAAAAAGGTCATTTACTCCGAAATTCCCAAAAACAGGCTCCCCACGGTCTGCGTCTTCTAAATCAACCTGTGTCTATAGGTCAAGCCGTCAGGGATTTTTTTTTAATTTTCTTATATTTTACAAGAACCAAGTATTGGATTGGTAAAAATTTTTGACGTATTTCTACATTTTAGGAGGTCCTGAACACGAATTGACTGTTCTTAGAAAATGTCTGTCTGTCTATAGACACTGCTTGACAAATGCTAAGGAACAGAAACATTTTTTGAAATAAATAATCACAGGCAATGATTGAAGAAATGAAACTAAGAACATATGTAATAGAGGTAGAGTGTTATATTTATCATGCAAAGTGGTACAAACCGCACCACATGAGAAAGCGGGATAACAAAAATATAAAGAAATGTCTCCTTTGAAAAATTTCGGACTCGGCAAAAAAAGGTCTTTTCATATGAAAGGATGGGAGATATCAGTCTCTCAGTAAGGAATATGGCCTCCTTGGACACTAGTGCACATTTTCATCTGTTATTCATGCTATCTATTAAACTATTGAAGAGTCCATGGGGGATATTCTCCCACTCCTCTCTCAAGGCGTTTTTCATTCGACAAAAACCAAACCAATATGCAACAAACACACGACACCTTAAACTTGATACAAATTAACCTACACGGCAGCAATAAAGCAACAGACACACTCGCAGGCTATGTCGCAGCCAAAGGAATACAAATAGCACTCTTACAGGATTTCCACCAAAATAAAAAAACGGGTAACATAACAGGGTTCAAACCAGAAAATTGGAATGTCACAAAAACACCACAAAACAGAGCTGCAATTATAACCCGACTAGGCACCAAGCCAATAACAATACTAGCAAAAGAGTTCACAACAGCTATAAAACTAGAAAACAAGGATAAAACATTCACGATAATAAATACATACGCCCCCCCACAGGCGGACTTCTCAGAAGTACTAGACGAGATAGGTGAGGCCCTGAGTAAAGCCGTCGGAGAAGTACTGCTAGCGGGGGACTTTAATGCACACTCAACAGCATGGGGCTACGATGACATAGACCACAGAGGGCGCGAGCTAACAGATTTCCTCCTGCTACACGCGTTGTTTGTCTACAACCCGCCAGACGCACCACCCTCATTCAAAACTGTACGAGGGAAAAACAGGGATGGTACAATAAAGGAAATACAGGGATGGCCGGACTTGACAATAACAACGGCATCACTAGGAAATGACATAAGTGATTGGCATGTCAGTGACGATGTCTCACTCAGTGACCACAGATACATAAAATTTAAAATTAAAAACTACGAGAACATAGACTACCAAAGACATGGTCTACAAACAAAGATAGGCAAACATGCAAAATTTGATAAAAACATTAGAAAAATCAGAAACACATACATTAAAGAACTCCAAAAAGCAAGCACAACAGACCAGCTAGACAACATAACACTCAGATTGCAAAATGAAATCAGATCGATAGCGTTTGCAAGCTATAGGAAAAAATCTACACCTGCGGTCACTGTCCCTCCATGGTGGACGGATGAAATTAAAACAGCGAGGAACAAGGTTAGGGCACTCAGGAGGAAATTTCAAAAACAACAGAACGAAGAATTAAAAGTAAAACAACACATAAACTTCAAAAAAGAACAAGCCAAATTAAAAAAACTAATAAACAGAACAAAATCCAAAACATGGAAAGATTACTGCAACAAGGTCACAGACACATATGGCTCCCAATATAAAAACGCTAGCAACAAAAGAACAGGTCCGGTAAAACTAGTCAACATTCTACCCCCAAATACAAAAGTAACCATTAAAGACACACTAACACATTTCCTGGACAACTTATACATAACAGACCAAAATATACCCCACACACTAACAAAGGCAAACAAAGAAAACAGCGAACCAGCACCACCGGTAGTAACAAAGGCGGAATTAAACAGAATAATCAGAAACATTAAACAAAATAAAGCACCCGGATTCGACTTCATAGATTACAACCTAATTAAAAGAATTAATAATGCAACACCGCAACTACTACTGACACTCTTCAATACATGCCTAAGGTTAGAATACTTCCCAAAATCGTTTAAAATAGGCATAGTGGTACTGTTCCAAAAACCAGGTAAAGACCCAACAAATCCAAAAAATTACAGGCCAAATTGCCTCTTACCAGCGATTGGCAAAATGTTAGAACGCATAATACACGGTCGGATAAACTTCCACCTAAACAATAATAACTATTGGAGCAACAAACAGTATGGTTTCAAACAGGGGATCTCAACAGAACACGCATTAGAAAATTTAATCAACACAATAAAAGAAGATAAAACAAACAAATACCAAACACTCCTAATAGCCATGGACATCAAAGGGGCCTTCGACAACATACGCTGGCCAATATTAATTAATAATATTAAGCAATCTCCCTGTCCAGGGTACCTGGTAAACTGGATAGTGAGCTTCCTCCAACACAGGTACGTTTCACTAGAGGAAAACGGCATTAAAGTCACAAAGCAGACATTTGGCGGATGTCCCCAAGGAAGCTGTCTCGGCCCGCTTCCTCTGGCTATTAATCGCAGACACAGCACTTAAAAGAAATTGGGGAAAACATGTTAGATTACAAGCCTTCGCAGACGATTTTATTATAATTCTAAGAGGAAGAACAAAGGACAAACTTAAGAGATTAGCAAACAAAATACTAAAGGAATTTAACGACTGGATAGAGGGGAATAACCTAACGCTGAACAGGGAAAAAACAGAACTATTATATCTTAACAGGGGACACAGGGGAAACCTTCCAACAGAAAACACCAATGATATAGAGGGAATAGAACTCAACGGCCAGAGACTAAATGTAAAAGAACAGATAAGATATTTGGGAGTCATACTGCACAAAAATCTAAACTGGATACCACACTGTCAAACACAAACAAATAAGGTACGAGCAAACTTCACAAACTTAGCACATATGGTAGCAAAGGGTTGGGGACTAAAAGCAAATATACTAAAAATCTGGTACACCACAGTAGTGGAAAAGACGCTAACCTACGCAGCACCGGTCTGGGGACACTGCCTCAGCAAAAGGTGCATACAGATATTGTCAAGCTGTCAGCGACATTTTGCACTGGCCATAGTCAGGGCATATAGAACGGCCCCAACCTCGGCACTTCTGGTACTCTCAGGCCTGATTCCAATCCATCTTAAAGTCTACTACGAAGCAGCGTACGGCACAGTCTCAAGATTAAGGAAAAATGCAACAATACATAATGAAACTTTACATCACATCGAATACGACAAAAAAATAAACATATGGGAGAATCATCCAGCAGACACAATAGAACCTAGGATAGGGTACAATACACAAGACACAACGATATACACGGACGGCTCTAAATTGGAATCAGGTGCTACAGGTTCGGCCTTTGTAGCATATAAAAATAATCAAAAAATAAAAACATGGTCAGTGCCGTTAAGTAACAGCAACAGCGTCTTCCAGGCCGAACTACTGGCAATACAAGAAGCAGCAAAATGGGGCAACACCATTGGTGAGTCATATAGCATCCGCTCGGACTGCAGATCGGTCATCGAATCACTTAGTAAACCATTCAATGTAAACAAAACAGTAGACACAATCCAAAAACTCATAAAAGAAGCTAACAACAAATTTAAAATCAGCTGGGTTAAGGCGCATGTAGGCATCCAAGGAAACGAAGAGGCAGACATGTTAGCCAAAACCGCAGCTCTAAATGTAAACAACAAAAGTAAATACAACCTGACTAAACCAATCTCAAAACTTAAAAGAACACTAAAAGATATAACACTAAAACAATGGCAGTTCGAGTGGGACTATGGGGACACAGGTAGGGAAACACACAGGTACTTCCCAAAAGTAGATAAAAATAGACTAATAAGCGATTTCCTGCTAGCACAGCTATACACAGCTCACGGAGCTTTTCCAGCATACCTACACAGGTTTAAGAAAGCGGACACACCGGACTGCGAATGCGGAACGGTGGGTTCACCAAAACATTACCTAATTCAATGTCCACTCACCCAAGCACACCACCTGGCACAAATAACAACAGACAACGAGAAATTATGGTATGAACAATTAGCGAAAAACAAACACGTACAAAACAAGGCAAAGACAGTAATCAGGTGGCTCCAAGAAAACTGCGACAGCATCACGACACTAATTCAAAACAACACACAATAATATTTAGCACCCCAGCAGCAGTCGAAGGCGGAAGGTAACACAACGATAAAATGAATATGTATATGTGTTTATGTGTTATATGTTAAAAAAAAGGCCTAGGAGCAATCCAAAGCCACAAAAAAAATAAAAAATTGTCCATGGGTATTGTCCAATGGCAGTGCGCGGTAGTCGCACAACATCAGCTGCTTCCAAGGCCCGAAAAAGGAGCCCCGTAATCACAGAATTACCAGCACGACGTACGTCACCAACGGATCAGCAAATTGTGCATTATGACACAGTAAGAAGCTTACAATAGCCCCCGGCACTGTCTGTCCGTCCTAGTGTAAAAGAAAAAAAAGTGTTTATTTATGTGTTTATATGTTATATGTTTAAAAAAAAAAAAGGGCCCAGGAGCAATCCAAAGCCACCAAAAAAATTATAAAATGTCTATGTGTTTTGTCCTAGTAGCAGTGTGCGGTAGTCGCACAATATCAGCTGGCACCACGGCCCGAAACAGGTAATCACAGTATTACCAGCACGACGCATGTCATCAACGGTCCAGCAAGTTGTGCACCATGACACAGTAAGAAGCTTATAATAGCTCCCAGCACTGTTTGTCCGTCCTTGTGCTGAAAAAATAAAAAAATCATAATAAAAAGAAGGGGAAGAAGACAGATGAGAAAGAAGAAGAACTGGAAGGAAAGAGGTGATAAGTATAAAGGATAAGTATGGAAAGTAGATCGTGTACGTTAATGGGAGCTGGTGCACGTTAAATCTGTTCGTGGCTCTAATGTCCTCCAAGTTCTATATAAGCGCTACCTCTGGGGGGTGCCAATCCAGATGCAGGTCTCTCACCTGGAATTGGTTCAAAATTAGGAGACTAGTTTCACAGTTATATGGATCATGTGAACTATATAGAAATAAAAAGCTACAAAACAGGGCCTTGGGCCAAACCAGCAACAACAACAACGACCCATTGGGCTTATGGTTTAGTCAGTTAACGACAATAGTACTTATTTTAAATTGCAAATTGTTAATTATTTAACAACCTTTCTTGGGCCCAAAGGACGGGTAACCAAGTCAATTAGCACAATAAAAGTAAATTAATTTCAATAATGTAGTTAAAGTATAATTCAGAATAAGTTCAGTTTAAATGTTACTAACATTCTTCTCTTCCAGGTTCCCCTTGCAGTTCCTCGTGCCGCCGGTTGGGACGGGCCAATGGCCGGCCCCAAGTGGTAGCACAAAGGATTTGTTTAGCAGCAGTTTTTTTTATTCATTTTATTTTTGACTGTTCGCCTCTTTATTAGGTGCAAATGGACATTGTCCGCACAAGCTACCGGACCCGCTCCAATGGGACAGTCCACGGAGCCAGTTTTTACCAGGTGGGGTTCGGTAGAAAGGCGCAGTCCCGTCAGCCCCCGCAGCGTTTTCGTCTGCCTTGCTATTCGGCCCCAAAATTTTCCTTGCTGGTATGACTTAGCTATTGGCAAAAATTAAATAAATAAATAAATAAATAAATAATAATAATAATTTCAGTGGTGTTAATTGTCCTCCCGCAAAATTCTCCCCCCCCTTTTTCAAGCTGAGTACCATAGTTTCGGCACTAAATTGTCCAGTCCCATTCCAACAATCATGACGAGTATGTGGCGTGCGGCAACAGTTCTCAGAATACTAAAACCTAGGAGTGATCAACCCAGTAAAATCCGGACATTATAGGTCAGCCGACCTGGGTACTTGTCATTGTGAATCGCCCCATGAGGCGATCAGGCGAATTTCGCCCCACTCTCCAGGCACTCAAACCGGGTCGAATCCCGGTAGGTAGGGGCCTGGTCAGCGGTCTCCAAGGCGTTTTTCATTGCTTGCACCGTTCGGTTAGGGTGACTTCTTTGAGAAACACGTCTACCAAGCGCATCCCAAGCATGCTGTATAGAATTTAAGTCTGGAGAGCAAGCAGACCATTCCATGCGTTCAATGTTTTCACTTTCTAGTGTGCCCCATATGTTTGTCGTCCATAAACAGAAAGTCTGGACCTACCGTACACCTAAAAAGACGAACATGATACAGAATAATATCTCTGCAATGCCGTTGTGATATTACGGTACCTTTCTCAAAGATGTGAAGCGGTGTTCTGCCATTGTGCATAATGCCTGCCCACACCATCACGCATTGGCCATATCGATCACGTTCATAAACATTTTGTGCTGCGTAATGTGTTCCTCTCTCTCTTTACACTAACTGATGGCCAGAATCTTTTGTCACAGTGAAGCGGGATTCGGCGGAGAACATCACTGTTGCTGACCCCAACCAATATGTTCCTTACAATGGGATGCATTGAACAGCTTTCCGTGCATACAAACCAGTCTGATTTAATTGCCTAAAAATAGTTCTTGCAGATAAAATGTACCGGTAGTGATTGCAAGGTCTGCATCTATCTGACTAGGAATTATATTTCTGTTCCTTTTCGCCACTAGGGATACATATCGATCCTCTTGAGGTGTGGTGTTTTTTCTACGACCACCGGCATGCTTTCGCATAGCATTTCCACTTCCAGCGACCTTTTTAAATCGCGATATGACACTTTTCTACACTCCCATTGCTGTGGCCACAGTAGTGACACTTTAACATGCTTCAAGATACCCAACTGCTCATCCACGATCGTAAGCACTCAAATGATGTCTTGCAGACATTTTGCACTTAATTAATACCGTACCACACGGAATTTCACAGAAATTAGTTCAACAACCTAAGGCGCTATTTTTTTCAAACACCTAAACTGCATAAATTTTCTAATGAATAACGATCTCCCGTGGACTACCTTTCTGCATTTCTCGCGATAGATACATCTTAAGAATTAACGCACGGAATTTCATTAAACTTTAGATTATGTTTGACCTTGGCGTATATAGATCTTTATACCGCCCAACAAATGTAGCCACAATGATCTGTTTTTCACGATTTACACGTTTGCTTCGTAAAAATTGTAGTGATGTTGTACATTTTTTAAACATAATTTTTAGAAATTTAATTTGGTTAGATAAATCAAAGAGATATACTTTTAAGTAGTCAGGTGTGCCAATCCCAAAACTTTCTTCTATCTCATACATGTTAATACTTCAAAATTGGCTTTCCCAGAATTCTGTTTTACATCAGCTGCTTGCGAAGCGCCGGGTTACCTTCCCTGCATGAACAGCCGATGTTAAACTACGAAATATTGTACATAAGTCGCTCAGCGACCCCTTCCAACGGAATATCCCCAAATTTAAGTACGACCAGCTAGCCATAGCCAAAAACCTATAATGAAATTTGGTTTAATACTATGCACAATTTCATACACTTTCGATGATACAAAGGGGACACACACAAGGACAGACAGACATTTTGTAAAAACATGTTTTTCGGGATCTCTTTCAGTGTACATTCCAGAGATCTGCATGGGCCGGAATTTCCAAGCCCGGGCCCGGTCCGATTCGCACAAAAAAATTGTTGGCCCAGCCCGGCCGGGTATAAAAGTTAAAATTTAGACCCGAGCCTGGCCAGGTATAAAAGCTAAAAGTTCGGCCCGAGCCCGGCCCAGTCCGTGTAAAACAAGTGATCGGCCCGATCCGGCCCGGTATAAAATCTGAAAATTCGGCCCGAGCACGGCCCGGCCTGGCCCATGAAAACAGATTATTGGCCTGGCATGGTATAAAAGTTAAAAGTTTGGTCCAAGTCTGGCCCTGCCCCGGTATAAAAGCTAAAAGTTCTGTCCCAGACCGACCGGCCCGACAAAAAAATGCTGGCCAGGCTCGGCCCAGCCCGTAAAAAACAAAATACTGGGACAGATCGATATACGAGTAAAGCTAAAATCTCGGACCGAGCCCTGACAGGTATAAAAGGTAAAAAGTATAAAAGCTAAGATTATAAAAGCCCGGTATTAAAGCTAAACCCCGAGACTGTCCATTATGAAATTTTTACTGCATATAGATTTTATCGGACAAAAATATTTTAGACATTCTTTTAAAAAACAGGGTCAACCCGAATACGATACGCAAGAGGGAAAAAACACAACCCGATAATGTAAGTCAACCCGACCCGCAGGAAAAATGTAGAAGTAAACCCGGCCCGCAGCAAAAAAAGTAAAAATTAACCCAACCCAAACCCATCTCGTACCAAAAAATAAATTAACCCAACCCAAACCCGAGCCGTAGCAAAAAGTAGAAGTAAACCTAACCTGCAATTAAAAAAAATTAGACTCGGTCCGACCAAGACTGCGGGTCAGATATTAACTTCCAAATTTCAGATATCGCCCCCCCCCCCCCCCCCCACTTGAAGACTCTCTAGATCCGCCCTTGGTCTTAATCAAATAATACAATCCCATCCCATAACATATTAAGGTGTAATAACTTCCCTGTGCTACATAATTGCCAAGTCACAAAATAATAATTAACTAAAGATGTATTGACTATTAGTGATTTGTGAATGAAAATTTCAGAGTTAATAAGATAGCTAAACTTGGCTTTACACGATCTCAGAACTTTTTACGGTAAAAGAGTCACGAGACTTGGCTGCATTTTTTACAGGTGACGTTTTTGATGGGATTTCACTTATTTTTGTAAGTAATTCTCCTTTTCTTGGTTTTGGGCTCTATTTGGAGATCATCCACTGGTTTTCGCTAAGCCCACTCTGTCCCTATTATTTGCAGGTACCAAAAATTTGAAGCTTTAGTTTCGTTTGCAAAGTCCTGTAGATAAAAAGAAGTTTCAGGTTCCTATGCAAGCACTAAGTTATGGGAAGGGGGAGTGAAAAGTACTCTCATTTGCTTCCAGAAAAGATGCTATCCATCTGAGATATTACTCGCAGCCCTAGATACTTGATATTTAGCATAAAAGTATTGTTTAGGATAAAAAGAAAGACAAAATTAAAAATTCCAATAAATCAAACTATATTCGAATTTTCGATTTTTTTCCCCCGGATTTTTTAATATTTTCTTACTTTGTATCCTAAACTTTATCTTTCTGCCAAATGTCAAGCTTCTTGGACTACAAAATCGAATTATTTTCAAATTTTCGACTTTTAATAAATTTTTTGATTTTATTTCTAAGTTTCCTGATCGTCATGTCAATATAGTAATTCTTTGATCCGTCTTCTTAGCATCATTTAGGTTCAATTTAGAGATAAATCAAGATAATCTTAGAGTCACCATGATTTTATTTAGAAAGGACTATCAAGCCATAACCAGCCCGTAATGTCGGGTCGGGAGGGAAGGGGGAGCTGTGAAAATTATTGTGGTGCAAACATCATTTAACAATCCATATTTCATATGCAAATTATATAGAGTATAACCTGTGAATGAAAACAAACATGTCTATAAAGAAACCGCCCATAACGTAGCCAGGCTATAGCGGAACTTTTCTATAACAAAATTCGTAAACAAAAGAAAAGAAAAGCATAATCCGGGGAAAATAACAAAAAACAATTAGGGGCAGAGTATTACCTAAGGGGACCATTATCTTAAAACTCATGTTTCTAGCACTACAAAATCGAATTGATTTCAAAGTTTCGATTTTTTACAGATATTTCGATTTTTCGATTTTATTTTCGAATTTTACGAATTTTTTAATTCTTCCTTTTATTGAATCGTAAATACTACCTTTACACCGAATTTTAAGTTTATAAGACTACAATATTAAATTAATTTCAATTTTTGATTTTTTTCGATTTTTTTTTCTAATTTTCCGGATTTTTTAATTTTTTCTTATTTTGTATCCTAAATACTACCTTCATTACAATTTTCAAGTTTCTATAGCTATAAAATCGAATTATTTTCAAATTTTCGATCTTCTTCGATTCTTTAATTTTATTTTCGAATTTATTGTGTTTTAATTTTTCTTTTTTCTGTATCCTAAACGCTACATTTACGCCGAATTTTAAGTTTCTAAAGCTACAAGATCAATTTTTTTTTTCCAATTTTCGATTTTTTTTTTCCAATTTTCGATTTTTTTTTTCGAATTTTCCAGATTTTTAAATTTTTTCTTTTTTTGTATCTTAAATACTACCTATATTCCAAATTTCAAGTTTCTAGCTCTAAAAATTCGAATTAATTTTAAATTTTCGGGGGGGTTTTCGATTTTTGTTGTGAATTTAATTTTTTTTTCTTTTTCTGAATCCTAAACACCACCTTTACACCAAATTTTCAGTTCCTAAGACTACGAGATCAAATTATTTTCAATTTATTTCTTTAAATTTAATTTTCGAATTTTATGAGTTTTTTTTTTTTTTTGAGTTTTCCGTATTTTTTAATTTTTTCTTAAATAGTATCCTAAATATTACCTTTATTCCAAATTTCAAGTTTCTAGCACTATAAAGTCAAATTATTTTCAAGTTTCTTTATTTTTCGATTTTTTTATTTTATTTTCAAATTTTATTGTGTTTTTCATTTTACCTTATTCTGAATCCTAAACACTATCTTCACGCCAAATTTTAAGTTTCTAAGGCTTAAGATCGAATTATTTTTAATTTTTTAATTTTTTTCGACTTTTTGAATTTTTTTTTTTCAAATTTTCTGGATTTTTTAAGTTTTCCTTATTTTGTATCCTAAATACCACCTTTATTCCGAATTCCAAGTTTCCAGCGCAACAAAATCGGATTATTTTCAAATTTTAGATTTTTTGATTTTATTTTCTATTTTTATTGAGTTTTTGATGTTTTCTTTTTGTGAATTCTAAACACTACCTTCATATCAAATTTAAAGTTTCTAGAGTTACAGGATCTACCTAATCTTTTTGATGACGCGTGAGTCAGTGACTGAGTGAGTGACAAAAAATTGAAACTTTGAGTTCATATATCGTCTGCACTAGAAAAGACAGAAATGTGGAATTTTAAATTTTGGTCCTATTTGTCACATACTCTAAATGTCTAGATAAATGAAGTTTCAGGTTTTGGGGATACACCAGCGCAAAGATATGGTGGGGTCAAAAGTGCCCTGAGTTGCTTACAGCTGTGCTTTCTCGACTTGGCGGAGGCACTACCGTACCTCCAGATTGACACCTGAAATTAGTCTTCAAAGTCAGGAAGTCCCAACTTCTACAATGTATTCGTAAACAATCTTTACAAATTAGGAGAAATGATAATACTCGTCAACAAGAATCATTTTTATATAGGAAACCAAGCTTGCAACCAACTAACTTCTGCCACTTGTATTTACACAGCGTATACACGCTTACAAAATTAACCTTTTTTAAAACAGTTTTGCTTATATGAAATCACTCTTGCACGTGGATCAACGAATTTCAGACCCAGGTATAATAAGAAACTGAATGCTTTTAACTTAAAATTATGACATGTTTCTTACCAAGCCAACCTAATACATATAAATCCTTAACTGGAAACTTTTTTCTCAATTTTGGACAACTCTATTTGATTTCCAACCACTGTACAGTGAGACCCTTTATTTAACTATTATTATTATTATTATTATCAGTGTTATTATTATTACTCATTTAACTAGTACAGTGCTCCTCAGACTAAATAGTAGTGCTAAAAAAATAAAATGGCTTCTTATAACTCGTGTTTTATTATTTGAAAGTTGCCTCTGCTTGATATCAAATGAACTTAGCTTTAGAGAAGCTAAGATATAAAATCTAAGAAATTGGAATACAGAAAATAAATTTATACAAGACGCTTCTCGAAATATTTCTTTTTTCTGTTGAACAATTCAAGATTTTTCTGACACATTAAATGTAAAAGTAAGAAATTGGCAGATTGGATACTGAAGTGATTTGGAATCGAATAACATTTTTTATTTTCAATTAATGAATTACATCTTGAGTTATAAGAGATTGTTGTCTCATATTGCCCTTCATCGGGGTGTCGCATCTGGAAATTCGGTTCAAAATTCAGAACTTTGGCAGTATTTTTTTATTTTTTGCCTTTATCGAAAAATAAAAATTCGATTTCATAATTTCTAAATAAGAACACTGAAATATAAGTGTTTAGGAATAAAAATGAGTGCAAGAATGTGTCAGAAAATAGTTAGTTTAAACTTGAGAACAGCTTTAAGAAACATTTTATTATCATTAACGGTATAATCACATTGAAATATTACAATTGTTGGTGTGCCTATTTAATTTTTATCATTATTTTCTTTTCAGAGCTGTTTACAAGTTTTATTGGGCACCTGGAAGATCAACTGTTACATGTGAAGAACTAAGTCCAAAACACCAATTCTTACCAGACTGGTACATAAAAGAAATGTCTACACTCTAATTTTCAAAATTTAACCTTCATCTTTAAGACATTTATTACTTGCTTTAAGTATTGAAGTGATCTAATAATTATGCTTGTAAACTCATGTAATAGCCAATATGCACTTTTAATTATTGTAAACATGCTAACTAATTTGAAAAAATTAAGCAAAATTACATCTCATGTCAATGCGTTTTGTGTTGTTTCATCACTGATTTGTAGTAGTCACTTTTATACAAGGTGTCACAAAAATGTTGAAACATGCTTTAATGCTTTACCTGTTGGAGATAAATAGGCAATGTAAATTGCAAATGTGTTCAAAATAAAGTAAGGAATAAGATTATGTTGATGAAATAGTTCTCTCATTAATTTTTAAAAAGTTACACTTTTTAAATTTTAATACGACCCTCCTAGACAAAATTGTCAACTAGAAATTTTTCCCTTTTCCCACGACAGGATAACTACAACAAATTGCATACCTATATTTTTAAAATTAAGTGAATTATAGTGAAAAAAAAATCTCACTCATACCAGTTTTTCATACCGTTGAAAATGTCTCCCCATCCAATGAATTTAGCCCTTATCCCACATGCTTGTCTGGTTTGAGCGGAATGATTTGAGTGATAACTGGCTTCATATTGCATGTGAAAAATAATCATTATAAACAAGTTAAAGTGCTTGCATAAGATTTTCTGGAAGCAAGAACTTACATTTTTTCTCCATCAGATGGTGTATTCAAGTGTTTGAATCGCAATGCATCTTTTCCAAAATTTTAATAATTAAACTAACTTTGTTGATGGTTGGCAACACCATATAACATTGTTTTGACAAGCAGATGACTTACCACTTTTGGAAGATGAAAGAATCACTCATAATGGCTTCCTTTACAAAAGAAATTTAAAAAAGTTTCAGCAATAAAGGTAAATTTTATTTTAAAATAGAAAGTGTGAAAAAGTGCATTTCAATTTTCAAGACGTATTTTTTAAAATTTTTGATGCATGAAATATGCCGGCAGAGACTTAAACATATCTTTGTCTATCGTATTGATAGCTACAAAAAATATACGGAAATCATTTTGTGTGTGCGCACTGCTAGATGCTATGTAGTATCAGTAGCGATGTCATCTTACCTGAACAGCATATAGCAAGTTATTAGCTTAGAGTAACTGGCTTAGCCTTTTGCTCGACGCCATCATGTTCACATTATGATAGTTAAGTAACTTAACTTGAAGTTTTTTGAAGTGGCTGACACAGAATCAAAATTATCGACTTGAGCAAGTTTCCGAAACTCACTTAACTTTGAGATCCTTTCTTAACTAGGAGTATAGAATGGAACTCTACCTTCTGAACTATTTTTTTTATTTGAAATTGCTTTTAAATTTGGAGATGAGTTCAACAAGTAATTAATCAGTAATGATCCTTTCAATCGTTTATTTATTTAACATGCCGCAAAGGATGAAAACAATAACAATTATGTACAGTTAGAAATTGCATACAAATTTAACAACTAATGCACATGTGCAGATATCTGTTTGTCTAAGTTAAGTCTCTTAAAATGTTTGATAATATGAACAGGACTGATTCTGGGTTGTCTGTCTCAAAAAAGTTAATCTAAGTGACTTAATTTTCACAATGTGAATGCAGTATATGTCGCTTGCCTGCAGTTAATGAGGTACCACCAGTGCCTATCCGACTTCTGCATTGGTGACTTGGACCTAGACCCATATGTGGTCACATGTGGGTCCTGACCCAGACATAATACAAATTTGCAAACTTCACAACCGATGGCAGCACCAAATAAATCATCCCCAGCACACAAAGCCTGCAAAATGATCACACCACAAATCCTGTTACGCTGCATATACACAAGGTCCCTGATTCAATACCTGCCAGTGCCTATCGGACCTCTGCATAACTATTGTTTTAAATATTAAAACTAACAGTGACGACATACCCTGGGTCACCAACTATAAATATCTAGGTATTTATCTAGATTCAAAATTAATCTGGGCTAGGCAGATTTCAGACATGTTAACCAAATCTACCAAAGCTCCCTCGAATTTTTATTAGCTTATCATAGCTGTTTGTCACTTTTTAATAAGTTATTACTTTATAAATCTTTCATCAGATCAACAATTACTTATAGGTCTGCTGTCTGGGGATCTGTTTGTGAAATTCAGATGCAGAAATTGAAAACTTTCCAAAATAAATTATTGCGTAGGATCTGCAAGGCAACAATATGTGTCCTAAATGATGTCATCCATGCTGATCTCAAAATTAGACCTATCTCACAAGTTGTTAAAAAATTTCCACAGAGATCAAATTCTGATACCCAATGAGGCATTGCGGTTTATTAGACAATACAATATAAACAACGCTGTTGACAAAAAAATACTGCCCGTTATCTTGAGCAGAGATGACGGCTTCACCCCTTCTTCCAAAAAAAGGAGAACAGGGCCACCTTAAACGTTTTGTTGTGGTCTTTCCAAATTTAAAATATTTTCATTTTTTATTTCAGTCTAGTATATCTACCACTAACCATTCTTCCTAACATCTTCCAGCCTTTGCAATTGGCATCAGTTAACACTCACTTTCCTTTTAAGCTAATTTTGTTAATTGTAGTATAAGGAAAAATATAATATATTATTTTTAATTATTGTATTAACATTTGTATTTTTGCGTATAATCCTATTAGAATTACTGTTTGCACTCTATCATAATTAAGAAGGAAAAAAAAAAGGTTGTATGGCTCTGATAGACCTAAGTTTAATAAGTCAGTTGTACAAGTGTATTAATTCATTGCATCTTTAAAGATATTTTCATTTAAAAACGCTTTTATATGTTTTATCAAAAAGAACAATACAAACATGCAATCAGTTTCCTTATTCAAATGCCTTTTTGTTTTTTTATTATTCATAAATTGTTTTAAAAATAAACCATGTATATTGCACACATAAAATAACATCTTATTTCAGTAACACATGCCTTTAAATTACAGCTGCTAGTTTTGAAAACTAAATCAAGCTTTGGAATGGAAAGATGGTGTTGGTGTGGGGAGGGGGGGGGGTATCAGTCTCCTCTCTTATTTTGTTCACCAGCCACCACTGGCATCGGATACAGCATAATAGTGTTAAGAAGAATCCACTTGTATACATATATAAACACAAGTTTAGGGGCAAAGCACAGAAACAATTATATGAACACAATTGCAACTTTATATATATATATAAAGTTCAATAGTTGAAAGTTCAAAAGTTATATATCAAAAAGTTCTTTTTTTAAATGTAGGATGTTTAGTATTTTGACATCATAAATTGAGATGTGAGGTGACAAATTATATTTTAGTAGCATTTATTGTATTTTCTATTTTTACCATTTATTCTTTATCTAAAACCATCATAAAAATTTTGATATGTATTAATTCTAGTTTTCTTCTAACTTTTATATGAATACATTTTTACATACCCAATAATGGTTTTATGAATTTTTGCATATATTATATTATTTATTGATAATTATATTTGAATCCATTTTTAGAAAACACTTGGTATGAAATCTCTTGTCTTCAATAATGCTTAAAAAAAAATGCAAATTTTTACAACTATTTAGTATTGGCTGAGTACTCGATCTTGGACTTTTTTTTAATCAAATGAGGAGGAGGGGGGAGGCTTAAATCAATGCTTATGCACCCACCTCACAATTTCTAGTTTTAAATGACAAATATATATTTTTATTTATGCATGCATTAATTTTTTTAAAGTTTGTAGAATCAGTTGATTATTATTGCTATCTTTGTACTTTTGATACTTTAAAAAAATTGTTTAAATATTAAATTTTAGCAGTGTTTGGTGAAATAAATAAATAAATGTATTATCAATTATTTTTACTTTTTTAATTTAGCTTAATTACATAGAATTTAAATTAAAATTCAATAAACTTTTGCATATATATATAGAGAGAGAGGGGGGGGGGCAAAAACTATTTTAAGACTCAAAGTAATATATTGATCACTTCAGTAATAAATTTAGTAAATTAGCAGTAGATCAACATTAAGAAAAGAGACAATTTTTTAGGAAAATAAATCTGAGTCACATAGTAGTCACAATTCTTTTTAATGGACAACTGTTTTGAAAATGAATAAAAAATGTATGAAATATCCAGATAGAGATCACAGTCATATAATTTTACAAAAGTTAAAAAAGAATATATATAAAACTACATGATAGTCAGATTCTCTATATACCAATCAGGCAATATCTGAAACTCTGTAGGAGCGTGCAATTCTTCACATGTGATATCTAATCCAGGTTTCCAATAAAATTTATACACCACACTGAAAAGGAAAAAAAAAAATACATAAGAAATAATGCCTTAACCACTTGACTATATCAATATAAGCAGTGAATGGCTTTCTGCTACTATGCTTTACAGGAAAGCTAGCTCTATGACAAATCAGGGTGATGTGCAAAGGATATACAAAAAGCAAAGAAAAAATTTATGATAGCAATGACTTTCTTTTTATGTACAGTGAAACACAAAAACCATATACATCACTGTTGAAATTGTCATTTCAACCATACATGCATCATATGTTGAATTAAATCCCATGTTCATAATAAACCCAAGATTGCTAAATTATATTCAACAGATAACATTATCAAATTCTAAATAAAAATAATGACTTTAGTCATTCGGGTGCATTTGGCAATCTAGATTCCTCATGCATCTATAATTAGCATTAAAGCATTAGTTATCTTATTTTAAGTCCTCCAGATGTCTTTGATTATAAAAAACGGGAGGATAAATGAAAAATATATAAGTTAAAAAACAAATTATTAATAGTCATTTTTCTTGAATAAAAACTGAAATAAAAAAATGAGAGAAACAATAATACAGTTAAATTTCTATAAGTCAAGCATTTATAAGATGAATTTTTAAGTAAATTTGCTTTTATCATGCAGAAAAAAAGCATTTTTAAATAATTATATTCTGTAGAGCAAATTTTTTATAACACCAAGATTTTTTTTTGCTTTTCAATTGGTGTTTGGGCACAATGAAGATTGGCTGCATTCTAATATTTAAACAAATAACATTACTATTTTAACAACTTTTAAATGACATTTTAAAATTGTGTAAGCACTACCTTTACAGTTATCCAGAAGAAATATAAAACAATAATACAAACTTGAAATTGTGAGAAAATAGTAGTATAATTTTAAAGAAACTAGTATATAAACTAAACCTGCAATTCTTTTAATAACCTGCAAAATATTTTAATCTATATACCTTTGTCTGACTGCACATTCATTGCTATTGTTTTCTCCTGCAAAACAGACTACTTTATATATTTAAAATCTGTCACAAAACTTATTTTTTGCAGGTACTATGAGTAAATTTAATACTTAGAAAATAAATTTGCTTAGATTTTCAATTTTAATCCCACTTCATGAATGACAACTATTATCAATCTTAAAAGAAATAAAATTTACAACATATTTGATGCATGAAGATTTTGTAAAGTCCCATAAATAATAGAGCAACAACACATGACCGAATTTCATGCAAATTTGAAAGTCAGCAAAATATTGAGTTTTTCCAGTTTTTTTTTAGCAATAACTTCATACCAATGAATTTTAGCAGAAAAAAAAGCTATTAGAAAACATGTATAGGAAGAAATTTGCAACGAATTGCAATAAAAAAGTTTTTTTCAAGACCCAGGAATATAGAAGCTACATCGGTAGAAAATTTTGCTAAAAAAGAAAGAACCAAAGAAATACTGAATTTTATGACCAATAACTTCTTATAAGTGCATTTTACAAAATAGATATATTACCAAACTTGTAGAATATAAATTGTGTATCAAATTCATCGATAAAGTTTTATTCCAGGGCCATAAATAGCAGAGCTATAATGCTCCAACGTTCAGGTAAAATAAAAGAGTCCAGCATTTGCCACCAAAAATGGCCTTATTTTGCAAAAGGTCAGAGAGTTCTGACTTTTGAATATGTTGTATAAATCTTATGTTCTAAAAAAAAAAAAAAGCTATGTTTTTAAGCTTTTCTGTCAGGTTAAAAAAAAAAAAAAAAAAAATCCACTTTTTCCAATTTTAGGTAGATTTCGTAAGAAATACTATACCTATTACATTCTCCCCTAAGTTGGAATTTCTGAAAAATTTTTGCAGATCTATACCGATTATGACTCGTAGAACCCAAAACCACTCCCAATTCAAAACTTTATCTATCTATCTATATCACTTTTTTATGGACACGATAACTTCCATAATTCTGCACAAATCTCTTCCAAACTGATACATAAAATCAAGCAGCATAAAATCTCAGTCAAGTTCGTTAATGGGCAAAATTGAACCAGTTGGAGGGGGGGGGGGCTCTTTGTGAAAACAGAAAAAACCCCATAACTTCTTAATTTTGATATATATCGAATCCGTTTAAAGTTGTTATTACTTCTAGGTAAAGGGCCAAAAATTTATGTATAACATATTTTTGATTTCATTAAAAATGCTCCCAAGAGAGGGGGGGGGGGAATAGGGGTTTCAGAAGAAAAAAATTCATAACATCATCAATTCACAAGATATCAAATCCGCTTAAATTTATTATAAATCTTCTTAATATTATCTACAACTTTTATATTGACAAGTTTTGTACAAGACCAATTCTTACAGCAAAAAAAAATAAAAGCAATTCCCTGCTGGCTCCACTTACAGACAGAGGTATATTTAGAAGTGGGTGGTCCCAACTGACACATCATGGCAAATAGGTCTTTCTTCTGCAATTCCCAATAATCAGGCACCTCATGGTCTGCGTTTTTGAAATCTGCCGGTCAGTGTAGGCCAAACCGTCAGGGATTTTTTTTCCATAACTTCAATATACATGGGTAAAATTTGCTACAAATTTCATACATGAAGTTTTTTTTATAATAACTGAAGTTCTGTTTCTAAATTTTTTGGCAATATCAACATTTCAGATTCCAATAAAGAATTAAACTTAATTATTTTTCCATAAAAGTAAATTATTTCTCATAAATTGCTACCAGATTTGGTAATACAAACCAACTTTTGGAACATGACACTCCCAAAAAGGTATCTTCAGACTGCCGTCAACAGTAATTAAAATGTATTTCATTTATAGCAATATAAACAACAAATTTTTAGTTATAAATTTTACAGCTCTGCTATTTATTATGCTGTAGCTCAAATATTTATGGTAATAAATAAATAATCATGTATGAATTGGATGCAAATTTTATCTTCTATAAGTATAGTAATTAATTCTGTTTCACTAAAGTGAACTTGTAAGAAGTTATTGCTTGAAAACTATTTGAAAATTGGGAAAAAAACCTAATATTTTTGTTGTTATTTCGAGATGGTGGGTCATATGGAGAGAAGAGGAGGAGAAAGTCAAACACTTTTTTCTTAATAGAATATAAACTTATACAGGGGTCGGAAGTAGTGCGCTACAAGTAGCGAAACTACTGTAGTCGCTACTTTTTACAGTAGTTTGTAGTGTAGCATGCTACATTTTGAACAATGTGGTGTAGCGAGTAGCGCGATATAAAAAATCAGTAGTTTGTAGCGAGAACCAACACTACTTTTAACGCTACTTCAAGAGAAAAAAAAAAAGTGCCATTCTGCAAATCATGCGGTCGAAACTTGCTTCTTTTTGCAGAATTTGTTCTGCTCAAAAATTTCTGAATCGCAGTGGCAAATCTCAGCTGCAGTGTATAGCAACACATCGCATGAAGTCATAGATTTTTTCCATTGACACTTGCTGCTGAAATCAATGACTAACCCACCAAAGGAATTAATTTTCTTGTTGGCAACACTTGTATATTTACTTGTTAAGAACTCTTCATGTTTTAAACCAGGTTTCTTATTATTCGGAATTGCTCCATTTACAGATTTATTTATTGTTTGCATTTAGGGTTGTTTTCTGTAATTTTCTAGATTATAACATCTCTCTTAATTTTTCTACGAAATTTGTTAAGTGTGCATAAACTAACGTTTTCGAGACGAACACAAAACATTTCCTTGTATGGTATCTTTCTTCATTTTTTAATACCCTCGGTTATGTCGCATTTATTTAATTATATCCCGGCAGACGCGATATAATGAGGGGTCACTTTATTATTTAATCTGTGTCTTCAATTTCTAGTGTAAATTGAACCCTTTGACAAAATTTGAAAGTAGCGAACTAGTGACTACTTTTGAAAAGTAGTTTGTAGTCACTACTTTTTAAAATAAGTAGTTGTAGTTGTAGTTAACTACATTTTTGACAAAATAGTTGTAGTTCGCTAAATAAAAAAATAGTTTTTCCGACCCCTGAACTACTTATACAACATATCTAAAAATCACAACTACCCAACCATTTCAGAAGTGAAACTATCTTATTTATTTCATTAATTTTGCTGCTTCTTTCTATTTTATTTGAAATTTGGAGCAGTGTAGTTCAGTTATTTATGAGCCTAGAATAAAGCTTCATGCATGAACTTTGTCACAAACATAACCCTCCAGAAGATTGTTAATAATTTTGTTTTACTAAAAGAGGCTAGTAGTCCAGGTGCTAGGAGTGAAAAAACTGCAAATCGTGATACAGTTATACCGTTTGGTCAGTATCTACTCTATATTAATACAAAGCAAATAAGAAGGGGAGGCATCGCGGCGCTGTTAATGAACGAAAACTGCTATGCACTGCATATTCTACAGTAAGTATCTTGTACTGCACCACACTGATGTATATTAATTTGAATATGTTACAAAGAGTATAACATCATTAAAACACATTTCAAGCGATTTTCGTCTACAGACCATAATGTAACCGAATACTTTTGATTGCCCCTGTAAATGAACTATGAATGATGCACACTTGAAAATGAATACCGAACTTGTTACGGTATACTACATTACCATATTTTAATTATCTGGATATCCGTTTTTTTTTTTTTTTTTTGATTTAGTGCACGACTAGACAGACAAACAGGCAAAGTGAATTCATAAATACTTTTCAACTGTGCTGTAAAGTGTTACAAATAATATTTTTTATCTAAAAACATCTAAATTTCCATCAAACATGCTTTTATACTATGAATAGAAACGAAATTGCACTAATTCCCGAAAATGATGCCATTTTGAATAACGGCTGCCATCTTGAATTCCCCACACTTTCCGCGATGCCTCCCCTTCTTATATGCTTTGTATTAATATAGAGTAGATACTGACCAATCAGTATAACTGTATCACGATGTGCAGTTTTCGCCTTATTTTTGTCGTGTAGCACTTGGACTATAGTAATAAGTTATTTTTAAGAAAATTGCGAAATTCGATGCTTCTGTGATTCATTGGGTTTTATCTGATGACAGGAATGGTGCAATTATGTTATTTATAAGCCAAGAATAAAATTTGATGAAATGGCATGAAATTTGTTGCACATGTAACCCTTTACAAGACTGATTTTGTTCAATAAAAGTTGCTGGGAAAAAGTTATTTCTAAGAAAAACATGAAAAAATGGATGATCAACTGATTCTCCAAATTTTATGCAAATCTTGGGGAAGTGTAGCTCTTTTATTTATTTATCTAGAAAAAAAACTGTATGCATAAAATTTTCATCAAAGTGTACCCTCTACAAGTTTTGTAATAGCTTCTTTTTGCTAAAATGTACCGGTAAGAAGTTAGCGTTAAGAACTGCAAAAAATCCAATATTTAGCCAATTTTCCTCATTTTATCCAAACTTTGGGGTGGTCTAGCTTCAGTATTTGTGGGCCTAAAAAAACTTTATGCATGAAATTGGCTGAAATTTTTATCTTCTACAAGATTGCTATCACAAGATTTTTGCTAAAATGCATTAATAAGGCATTATTGAAGAAAAACCTTGAAAAAAAAATATATATCAAGATGACGGCGGGGGAAAGAGGTTGAAAACTTGGGATTTTTATTAAAATATTTACCTATACAATATATCCAAAATGCAGAATTACCTGACCTTTTGCAAGACTCCATTTGGAGCTCTGTGTACTGAACTAATATTTACAAATGAATTTGTAAAGATCATGAACATAAAATTTCATTATTAAAATGGTATGTTATAGGGAAAATTAAAAAATAAATAAATAAATACAATAACACAAATAATACTTCTTAAACAACTATTTTTAATCATTCTAAAATTTCTAACATTTACAGCATCAAAATTCTGAATATTTTATCCATTGAAATAGTCTAATTTGAATGAATACTTAAGGTTCATTCAGATCACACTCTGTGATGGCAGCTCTTTCGCCAGCCTCTTTGATG
Organism: Maratus michaelseni; assembly: GCA_963931845.1. Classification (NCBI taxonomy): domain Eukaryota; kingdom Metazoa; phylum Arthropoda; class Arachnida; order Araneae; family Salticidae; genus Maratus; species Maratus michaelseni. The sequence continues at coordinate 170,369,096 of OZ007593.1, read as the reverse complement.
TGGGGAATCTTTGTTGCACTGCGAGAGAATGTAAGAAATATTGGAGTAGAGTCCTTGAAATATTTATCACTTACCCTGGGGAGAATTTCTTTTGTTGATTATGTTCACTTTGCTTCTGAACCTTTGAAAAACAATAAAAAAAAGGTCACAACTGACCACAGAACCTCTAGAAAAGAAAACCCAGAGAAATAATTTATGATTTCTCATCAAAGAACGTGAAAATGTGATCTATTCGGAGCCTTAAGTCTGGCCTACATTATATTTTAACATTAAATTAAAACAAGTTTTGATTAAAAGTACATTTATTTATTTATTTTAAAAGAGCAGTGCTGGAATGGCATTCCGGCACTACTGCACCCCTGTATATATGCCTCTTTTGCCACACAACTAAAATATTTTTATTTTATTTTTATTTTTTTTTGGGGGGGGGGTTAAAAAAAAAAGCCAATTGACTTAACTTGGATTCAGTGAAATCCAGCAACCCTACTGAGACACAATAGTACATTTTCTTAAATTTTAAATATTTTTCACTAACTTATGCTGATAATGAATCATCAAAAGATGAACTTACTATGGATCATCTTTCTGAACACAATGCTTAACATAATCTAGGAACTGAGAACAAAAGTTGAAACAAGCAGAAGGAGACCAAAGACCCTATAAATAACATAAAAGAAAAATATATACATAAATGACATTGTCTATATTTAGAATGGACATTCAAGTTACATACATTTCATCAACAGCCACATATTACCAGTTTTAATAAGTGAATACATAGATATATTTTAAAAGTAATTATGGATAATAAATTTCATTATTTTGCTGTTTACCACAATAAAATAAATAATATGAGAATAACAGTATCTGAAAGGGTAATTTCTCTAGACTAACTATTTAATTTAACAGCACTAAAAATAACACTGGCTTAAACAATATTCAGCACAGATAAGTCAATGAGGTTTTTATAAAATATTTTTAATTCTGAAGCAGAAAATGTAATAAAAAATGCTCTATCATGTCACATTTTGCAGTTATATAACTTAAAGATCTCTATTATGTCGTTTTGGAACATAATAAAAACAATCTGTTATCTTAAAAACTGGTATGTAGTGGCCATGGCCATCACAAAACTTTCTTTTATATCATTTTAATATATTAATTTATAATAGCATTAACAATTATGAATATGCAGTGCAATGCATATCTTTGAATTTAAGATAGTTACAGTCATAAGTGAAATTTTTAAAAAAGCACCAAACAGTGCTATGTTATTTGATTTTAAAATTTAATCAACATACACATTTCTACTTATTAATCTCAAATATTTATAAAATTTGGCACATTTCTACACAATAGAAAATAAGTTACAGCTATAATGTTCATTGCAAAAAGCATAGGGATAATATTCTGTAATCGGGTCTACAGCCAAAAAAAAGAGTGATTCTGTCAACAATGGGGTTAAAAGAGTATGAAAGTTACAAGAATGGAGATAATAATAATATGGCAAACTACACTCACTAAATTACATGAACTGATTGTGGACCTAATTAGAAATATTTTCTTAAACATAGGATGATAGCAGCGTCCCATGTTGAGTGATCAAAGCCAAATTGAATCAGCATTGATTGTCAGAAGAAGCATCTTACATATAAAATTTGGTATAATTCCATCCAATAGATGCCAAGATATTGATATTTGAGTATTTGTGAAAAACACAGGATAGAAGCGCCACCTATACAGGGCTGCCACTCCAGAATGGCATAAAAAATAGTTGCTTTAGTAGCCTACAGTGAAAAAAATAGTAGCCAAAATAGTAGCATTTGTACAAAAATAGTAGCCAAAATAGTAGCATTTGTACAAAAATAGTAGCCAAAATACCTACATGCTGACTTAAGAAAAGGGAGGGGGGCAAGAATACCTATTTGCAATAAAAATATCATGAAAATCCACATCTTTCTCTACAGTTTATGCTACCACCCAATTTTGCCACTTTTTGTATTTTTATTATAAAATCACAAACAAAAAAAGAGGAAAGAATGACAGGAGAAACTTTTTAAATTAACATCTGAAATATAGGGTCAAAATGCAGGGGGGATAAAAAAAAAGGAAAGAAAGAATGAAAGGAGAAACTTTTTAAATTAACATCTGAAATATAAGATCAAAATGCAGTTTGGTTTTCTGAACAAAACAATTCCCAAAATTGTATATATGCTTGCTTACACTTGGGTATTACTGTGAGGAAAGAAAACTAAAGAATAAGAAAACTTTTATTGTATGTTATTAGCTGCAATTTTAAGAATATGTGTACATAACTAATCTATTCTGTACAAGAAATTTATGCAAAATAAAATAGCAAAATCAGCATAAATGAAATGTGATTTTATAGACACCAATGGGCCAAATAAAGCCATCTAAATAAGTAAGAAATGCAGTATTCTAAATGTTTTTCTCAACATTGTAAACCTGTTATTAAATTGAAAAATTGAACAGAAAACAAGATTTTCTCATTTCTAAGTAGCATTTATTTAAGCTCGTTTAATTCAAATTTCTAGTATGAAACATTTATACAAGGTTAGAAATAAATACGATTCACTCAGCACAGTGAACAAATCTACAGTTAATCATTTGTGGTTCATACAGCAGTTAAAGGGTTAAATACCTTTAAAAACAATCAAAAATTGGACAATTATACTGTAAAGCATAAGGGTTGTGGTGGGTGGTAGCCAAACCAAAAATCAGTAATTAGTTTCCCACTAAAATTTGAATGATTGGTATCTTTGTACCATATTTAGATAACAAAAATATTTTTTTTTTTTTTTTAATTTTAAATGGAAGTTTTTACAGATTTTAAAAATTAAATAAAACATTTAAGAAATTGATATGGAAAAATTAGGTCAGGATATTGGGTTAAAAAAAAAAAAAAAATTGTATTCTGGGGGACTGATAATTTTTTTTTTTTTTTTTTTTTTTTTTTTTTTTTTACAAAAATAGTAGCTGGGATTGGAAAATAGTCTCATTTTTTCTGGTTTTCCTCCAAAATAGTTGCTTTTGAAGGATTTTGGGCTAAAATAGTAGCCATAGTTGCCTGATGCTGAAAATAGTCGCTTTTAGTAGCATTTTAGTTGCAAATGGCAGCCCTGCCTATAGGACAATAAATAACAATATGGCATCAGCACTAATTTATGTCAAGGTCTAACAGAATATGAAGTTTAGTGAAATTCTGTGGATTATTGCTTGAGATATACTAATTGTGGAAATCGTGAAAAAGACAACATAGCAGTGCCAACTGTTGGGCAATATACACCAACATCTAATCATGTCAAGGTCTAAGAGAATATGTGAAATTTCATGCATTATTTCTTGAGATATAGCCATCCCAAAAATCGTGAAAAACGCAGCATAGTAGCCCCACCTGTTGGACAATATACAGCTAAATCTAATCAGCACCAGTTCATGTCAAAATCTAACAGAATATAAAGTTTCAAGAAATTGCATGCATTAGTTTTTGATTTAGAGCGGCCACAAAAATTGGGTCACACACAGATAGACATTTTCCAAAAATAGTCAAATCATGTTCAGAACATCTTAAAGTGTATAAATCCATCAAAAAATGAAAGTCAGGAGTTTTCATAATTCCAATACTTTCACATACCTTGTTTATGTATATAGAAGAAAGTAACGAACACTGGAACCTGCTACCAATAAATAATTAGTCATTCCTCTGGCACCAATGAACAATATACTTTAACTAATGAATCATCACCCCAGAACCTGTTTGAAATCATACAATCTGTCAGTGCAGCTAAAGCCATAGACAGATACGATTATGTGTGATAATCCATTTTAAGTTCTGTGAGTTCGGTAAGTATATGATAAATAAATTATGAATATTGCAAATTTATTTAGCATTGTATAATTCCATATATGAACAAACTTGGTCACTTGCAAATTTTATACTTTTACAGCAGTTTTTCATGGTTGTATATAAAAAATGTGATGCATGATGGAGAAAAACTGTCTGTATTTTCAGATTTAGTTTTAGCAAAAGTATAAAATTCAATTATTGCAGTTTCTGTTGCAAAAATTAGTTTTCAATTTGTAGACTACTGTAGTTAATTAAATATATGATAGCACTGATATATCTTTATTTATTTTCAGAATACGTATTATGATTGTATGTATATCAATCCTCATAGAATTTTGTAATTACATTAGAATATTGATATTAGATTATACAATATGAATAAAATTAAAATCTTGAAAATTTTAATTTCATGTCTGAAAAACCTTAAAATACATTAGAAAAGAGAAAGTCTCCTTAATTGTAATGTTTCAATTTTTAATATTTTTTTAAAAGGATTTTTTTTTCTTTGTATACATTTTTCCAATATGTTTTTATATTTATATGAGCAGTGGTTCCCCACCCTTTTTTCTTTACTATGTCCCACCTAAGCAAATCTAAAATCATGATCTCCCCGCCACCGTCCCTATATTCTCTGTAACATATAACTCTAATCATTTAAAAAGGGAACTCTTATTCATACAAAGGAAACCTACAATGACAAGTCACTTTAAAATTTTTTAGCTTATCAAACAGCTGAAGTTTTTGTCACAAAAATATGTTTATCATAACTCTATAAATGCAATGAAGTCATACATTTTTGCCTTTATATCTAGAAATGTTTTTGTTATTCCTTAACAACTTACCTCAGTATGAAACAAAAATGTTATATGGTCTGCATTTTTAGCTTCACAAAATTTTTTGAAGAGATGCTTGCATTTGGCATTAGCTTTTGCCAGCATTGATACATTTTCTAATTGATTTTTGAACCTCATTAAGAACAGATGGAAAATTTTTGGACACAAATATCTCTCTGAATAACACAATATGCAAAAATCATTAAAATTTATCAATTTTAAGCAGCTATTTTCCTCTCCCACCAAAACACACTTCTCTCTTATCAAGAGGTTTTTTTTTTTTTTTTTTTTTTTTTTTTTTAAATATATTACTGCCAGTTGACCACCATGTAAAATCTGATTTTAAATTTTATGTGTCATAATATATTTTTACTATTAACCCATTATCTATACTAATAAAATAAAGTTTCACTCTGTGTGTCTGTTGGCGATGGCTAGCAAAATCTAGCCCACCTAGAAGCCTGGAATTTTAGATTTAGGTAGTCCAAACCCTCTCCTGGTGTACCTGAGCCTCAGAATTTTAAAATTTTGAAAATTAAAGTAGTTATTAATTAAAAACTGATCAAAGATCACAAATAAAAAAGTCATTATTCCGAAGCTAGCTGGCGCATGCTCAGAAACCAATATCCGTATTTTCCGAAATAGAAGAAAGAAAACACAAGACATCCCGGTTTTTTTTTAAGTTTTTCTAAATTTGCCATGGGCAAACGTCTAGAAATACGGAAAACCGTTTACATATTCCGAAAGAACGTACTTTTACGTCTCGAATGATCTGGTTGGTTTGAAAAATTTTTACATTTAACCCTTTCAAAAAAAATAATCAAAAAGCATCGAATTCGTGTTTTTTATTTTCTCCCGTTTTCCAAGCCTTGCATCATGCATCCACTGGAATACAAAAGATACGGAAAAACAAAAATCACCAAATTAAAGAACTGACTTTGCCTTTTTCAAAGCCACCTTTGGTTTTAAAAAATACAAAAATTGGACACAAAAAAAGTATATTTTCTGTATGCTGTTTTGCGATTTCGGCAATTTTTAAAAATTCACATCGGTGATTCAAAGAAAGGTACGAAAAACTAAAAATACCAAACAATATCTACATTTATTCGCTTTTTGACATCTGTATTTGTTTTTGAAAAATACGAATATTAACCCTTCAAAAAAAATTCGTGTGCAGGACTCCCTTTTGCGAATTCCGATTTTCTGCGATATATAAAATCTGGCATCAGCTTTCTAAAATAACCAAACAAAAAGCAAACACACCTAAAGACATCTACGTTCTATCGGGTTTAGGCAGAAACCTTTAGTTAAAAAAAAATCACGTTAACCCTTTCAAAAATTATTTTTTACCATAAGTCAATTTCGCTTTTTTAACTATTTCTCCTATCTTTAAAAATCCGAATTGGCGTTAATAAACAAAACATGAAAAACTAAAAATACCGCGCCTAATATACATCCCTTTGTTTTTTAAAATCTGGTATCTGTTTTGAAAAATTTTAATTTTAACCCTCCGAAAAAAACTCCTTTCCAAAACTCACTCATGGGATTTTCGTTTTTCGGTCCCTGATTTAAAAATCGGCATCGATTCGGGAAATGCGAGTACAGACAAACAGTAGACTCCACATCATAGATACGTTCATTTTCTTCAAAACGCATCATTGAGTTTTAAAAAATATCTACATTGACCCTTTCGAAACTAAACGTTTACGTAACCCGCTTTCGTGATTTCCGCTATTTTGACAATGTTTACTTGTGGTTAAATTTCAATTCTACTAGAAAATTTGGTTGAGTCGAGTGTTCTGAAAAGGCCTCTTCCAAAACAGACTGCGCCCCCTGGCGGTGGAAGGTGGAACTATAGGAGTATCTCTGATTCTATGTGCCCGATTACGACGGAGTTTGGCTCATTCAACTTGATATCAATAGCCTTAAATATTTTAGTTGCACTTTCGACCGCCAGGATGTGCTTTCCGATCTTGGGTTTTATGAGCCTGATTACGACGGGGTTTGCCTCATTCAACTTGATTTCCACAGTCTTACAGATTTCAGTCATATTTGTATAGAACAGATGATTAACATATCAGGACTGGGCAACGCCGGGCGTGTTAGCTAGTATTATATATTTTTGCTTATTAATCCATTTTCTTATGTGATGCCCATTTGGAGATATTATTTTTGAATGTTGGTAGTACCTCCTAAGATATTTATTCTCTTAACATGGTCATTCTTTGAAAGAATAGTAAAAACAATAATAATACTATAACGGCAAAATGACAAAAAAAAAATGCAATATAAACAAATAATTTCTTGCTGATTTTTTTAAAACTTTTGTTTAGAGAATTGTAACACTTGAATAAATTTAAGACAATGCCTTTTAATTTTTATATTTCATAAAACAACATAAAAATTTGATCTTTAATAAACCTTTAAAAACACAGAGTACTGAGTGTGCCACTCAGTAAAGAAACAGCTGTGAATTTCAAACCAATGTTTATCAAATGTTTATCAACCAATGTTTATCAACCAATGTTTAAAGTTGAAATCTGCAATTTTTTCTACTCTCTTTCATTATTTTTACTGGTACGTCATCATTGGTGTACGGAATATGCCGCCTGTGTATTTGTACAATTTATTCCATTTTCTTTCTTAATTAATTTTTTTAAATATAAATTTGATGTTAATTACTTTTATACTATTATTATACTTTGCATTAAAGAGGAATATCATAAAAAGTTTAGACTTTAAAAGTAGGTGGTGATTTTAGTATGCCACCCATGTTTTATGTTACATTACAAACCACCTGTGTTACATTAGATCTAATTAAATTAGTCTTTTTTAGGTGCGTTTCTAATTATATAAATATGTAGCACCTATAGCCACCATCTGGTCGGCCTGCATATAACAGCACAAAAACTACCCAATCGAATGGTTTGGAATTTAATATATATATAATCATTGCAGACTTTTGTCGAGTCATTTCAAATTTTATGAAAATCGAATCAAAACTTAAAGATATTAATTAATAAAATATATATTAAGTAATTTGAATTTTCTAAAAATTGGTACTTCCTTGTCATTTCAGCTTCCGAGGATTAATCATCAAGTGACCGAGATGTATCGCCAAGTTATCTGACATGTATGACATTATAGTCATATATGACATACATATGACATTTTATAGCCTCTATGACCAAGTTATAGTTACATTCTTCATTCTATTAAATCTTATCATATGTAATTAATTCAATGATATCCCATGATAGGTAATGATACTAGCTTGCCATTGTGATTATATCATATTCAAGATGGAGTCATATTATTTCCGTATTACTGAATTAAAAAACCAAATTTGTGTACCAAAATTGTTTAATTATAGCAATCCTGTAATCTACTGGCAGTTTTTTGGATAGATGTTTCCAGAGAAATAGATATTAAATGGAAAAAGGGTCTAAATATGGATTTTAAGTTCTGAAATTTTCAAAGTTAGGCTTAAGTTTCCCATTGGAATTTTCAGCAAATATCAACAAAATACAAAATGTTGCCAACTTAAAATGTACTTATTTTATTATGGAAATTAATCATATCATATAATAACAGATGATATAATTCATTTCACTGAAACTAGTTATAGTAAGAACGCACTTCATTTGTCACGTTTGATATACAATTTCCAACTTGTTTTAAATTTGATGTTTATTACATTTATACTACTACTGGACATTGCATTAAACAAGGATATCATTAAAACTTATTACTGAAGCTTTAAAATGCTTTGATGCATACAGTACGCCACCCGTGTTTTTAAGTTAGTACAAACCATATACGAGAGCAGTTTGATGAGTTCTCGGCCTAACACAGAAATGAAACAAGTATGACCAAATGACAATGTGTTTGTAAAGTATGATCCTTTAGATGACATGCTGCCTAGTTTCAGATGCACGAGTTTATTGGTTATTGCTGGGCGATAAAGTAAAAAAAAACAAGTTTTGACATTTTCTAAAAATGGAAAAAATTGAAGTTCGAGCTGTCATAAAATACTACACCCCCCACAAGTACCCCCACAAACATACAAAAAGAGTTACAGTCTATCTTAAAGTATTCTTGTCCCTCATACTTGACGATAAAAAAGTGAGCTGCTGAATTTAAACATGGTAGGAAATCCATTCATGATGATGAACGCTCGGTACATCCAAAAACCGATATGACCGACGAAATCGTCTCAAAAATTTACAATGCCGTATTGAATGATCGCTGATTGAAGATACACAAACTTGCTGACATTGCAAACATCTCGATATACTGTGTCCACCCCATTTTACACGATGTTTTGGGTATGAAAGAGCTTTCCGCTCGATGCGTGCCGCGTTTGTTGAACGTCGACCAAAAACGCCAAAGAATGAACATTTCTCAAGAGTCTTCTGAAATGTATTGTGTTGCAAGTTGAAAAATAAAATAAAATAGTGTCAAAAATCCTGTATTTTCTTTTTCAGGCCGGGAACTTTTTGAACCACTTTCGTACAGGGTTGCACTAAAGAATTCGCACACAAGAGTGTGTCTTAAATATATTGAGTTACAAGGGGACTAAATTGAAAAATAATATGAAATTATGTCAAAAATCTTGTGTTTTCACTGTCAGGTTGAGAACTTATCAATAAATTGCAATTTTATGTTATTTTTTCTAAAAAAATCTTACTTTAGCTAATTTTGGTATATCTTTCACTTTAAATATTTCCAAATTATCCACTATTCCTTGATCATCACGAAAGCCACATACAATTTGAGGAAGACCAGCAAGAAAAGATTGCAACCACCATTTCAAGAGCTTGAACCTTTAAAACAGAAAACAAAATCAGTTTCTAAAAACTGGCTTTTGTAACACAAATTGAGGGGCCCTCTGCAATAACAGGGCAAGTGGAGTTACCTTTATTCTCAATTTTCAGATTTATGTAATGTATTATTCAGCATATAAGAAAATCTAAATCTTATGATCATAAGCAAAGAAAAGATGCTAAGAAACTTTTCTTCATTAGAATATATGCAAAGAAGTTATATTCTAAATTAAAAAGTTGAAAGTAAATTTAAAAGCTTTGTAGCTGTAAACTTCATTTCACTTGCCTTGTTATTACAGAGGGGCTGAATTTATTAGTAATAAATAATAATAAAAAAAAAACCTGACAGGGAAAAATGATACATATTACATTGATTACTTCAAATTCAACGAAAACAAAACAAAAGCACAAAGATTACATTTTTATGATATAATCAAATTATCTGAATAATATTATTGAAATATTTTACATTTTTTCAATATAATATATCTTCAATATTTATTCAAATTATTTCAATATATAACTTTACGATTTCATGTTTAGTTAATATTTTGTTATTTAATTTTGTTATTATTTATTTATTAATAATTTGGTGATGAATAATTGTTAAATTTTCGTAAATTCAATGCATACTCCTGTTATATACAATATAGTACACTTTTCAGGAGTTAATTTTTTTTCTTTTAGCCTGGATCTTAAAATTTCTGTGGATATGCCTAAAATATCCTAAATTTCTAATTAAATCAAAATGTTTAGATTGACTGAATAGTTCAGGGCATCATTATCTTTACATTGGATATCATCATCAACATTATCTAAATCAGAATCAGATGTGTCTACAAATATGTCATGTAAAAGGGGGTCAGGAATTTGGGCATTGTGTGGAACGAATGGTAAAGCTATAGTCTCCAACTCTCTCATTTTTTTTAATAGAACTATTTGAGTATTGTATGGAAACATTTGCTTTATATTATGACAGAAATTCTGTGATAAAAACAAATGTAATAATTTAGAAATAGTGATCTCAATAAAAAGAAGAAGTTGGCAGCTATGGGTAAAACAGATGAAAGATTTGGGTATATAAAGGCTTTCTTGTTTTTAGATTTATAACCACTAACAGCACACGAGCAAAAATGACAATCGTCAATGTGTATTTAGGCTTCCTATATACCATTGAGATACCAAATCAAAATGATTTTTTTTGTTACCTTTGGACATCATTAAATTCTTTACACAAACATAACGAACTGTGTGTGGGTGTTAAAGAGGAAAACTGGGAAATTTCAACAGTGGCCAGTAGTAGCAGTTTTATAAGTGGCCACTTTCTTTAAACCAGTGACCACTTTTTTATTTAAAAGTTCTAAACAGTAAACTTTTGTTAAAATTTCAAATAGTATTAATCTAAAATTAAATAGCCCAAATAAATGTGTTAATATAAGCATATTTCAACTAGCATCAAGTAGAATCCTTGATGGAATGCAAAAAAATTTGACTCATTTCTTGTAAAAAGTGGCCGCTGACAGACAATTTTTTAATAGCCACTTTTTTTCCTTTAGTGGCCCTGTGGCTAGTGAATAGTACTAATTTTGCCCTTTAGTGGGTGTGGAGTCAATAGTCTGTTATGATACACAAGTTTTACTCCAAAATAGTTACAGAAAATTTTTCTAATGGAATGTTCACATGGGTGGACAATGGAACACTGTACGCATTTAATTTTATTAACAAAACTTTTTGTAAAAAGAAAATGTTTTATCATTTAATTTAAATTGGGAATTGTAATTAGGATAAGTTGATTGTATTAACTTTACTTACATATTATAAAAGTCAAGTTTGTACAAAAATGGTACATGATATAAAATTTTTATTGGGATTTTCAAAATTCAACACCAAAAATTACATTAAAAACAGCTAAAATTATCAAAAAAGATTTTTCATTGTAGACCTGTGAATTTATCAATGATAGTTCTACTTTTGTAAAATCAAAATGTTTTAGATAGGTTTTATAGAGGGATACCACTCGCAATTCTTTTTATATTTTATTTGTGCCCTTATTTTCAAATAATAATTTTCATGGTATATGTTGTAGAAATATACAATGAAGTTTGGAAATAAAATATATAAACAGTCGCCAGTGGCATCCTTGCATTCCCATTCTTAACTCTAAGCGGCTGTCATGTAATTTTCCATCTCCAGAAAACTAGTTAAATTAGCTGTAGACAAAAATATTTTTAATAGAATTATGTTTTAAGAAGTATATAAGATTAAAAATACGAAAAGATAACTTAGCATTAAACTGTGAAATGAAATTTAATATATCTTGGATTTTATAAGCATTTATGTGAAAATGCAAGAAAGCCCTGTGACGCTGAGGGGTTTAATGATATGTTTACAGAAATTGGTTCACTGGTCAATACTTAAACTGTCTTATTAATTTTATTTGAAAAAAAAAAATAAAGCATCTTACATGTGTACAGAAAGGGGGAAATATATATGTTGAATGGTTTAATGAAAATTTAAAAAAAAAACTCTCAGCCCATATAAAAATTATGAATACAAAATAATTACAATTTCCAGTGTAGATATTAAACAAATTTTACATATTATGGAAAAAAAAACTGCATGTCATAGATTTACCACACTACAATGTCCCATTTTTATTTACTAACCTGCAAAAGTTTCTATGCTGCCTTTCATTTGAAATTATTCTAGATGTTTTCAGTTCTACATAACGACGCATGGATGCTGGATTATGATTTGGGGTGTTATAATATTCTGGATCCACCCCATCAACTTCAGCACTGAAAAGGATAGTATGATTTCCCAATTTCCCTTTCATAACAGAACAGAATTCTTCCTTTTCATTTACAGGAATAGATGCATTTGGTCTTGAAGTCATTGAATCTAAATGCAGTATAAATATGATATATATCGTGCCAAATAAGACTGACATGAAATTAAACAAGAAAGGAAAATCATGCTGCAAGAATAGATTAAGAAACACGCTTTTCAACATGTTCAGAATACTGTAACAAAACTTTCCCATTTAGGTGAAAGATGATATCTAATTAAAAAATTTGGAAAACACATAAAACATTTAAAAACTGAATTCCAGCATTATTTAAAGATTTATATATATATATATATATATATATATATATATATATATATATATATACTACATAGTTTGTTAAAATTTAATTCAGTTAGGAAACACATAATTTAACAATTCTTTTTATATTTTATTTGTGCCCTTATTTTCAAATAATAATTTTCATGGTATATGTTGTAGAAATATACAATGAAGTTTGGAAATAAAGGTATGAATAAAATATATAAACAGTCGCCAGTGGCCAATGTCCTCGAATTATTTTGTGTAGCTTCGTATATGATCTATGGAATTTATAAACACTAAGTAATATGCAAAAAAATTCATTTAAAATCCATTGCAAATACATTTAAAAAGAAATATATACCACAACTGAAAACGCACTTCTAGCAATTATCGCTCATAGATAGCACTGTAACCAAATTATTTTGTGTGTTCCTGTAAAGTGTAAATGAATGAAAAATGCTATGCACACCACATCCTACAGTAAGTATATTGTAGTGCACCTCAGTGATATATATCAATTTCAATATATTTGAAATAGTGTCACATCATTAAAATACATTGCAAAGGATTTTTTCCTACAGACCATAAAATAATGAAATTCTTTTGAGTATCCCTGTAAACAAATTATAAATGCTACACACTTCATTTTCAAAAGCGAACATGTGATAGTAAATCTCAATAACATATATCAATTACATAGCAATCCAAGTATATTTATGTGAGTTAAAGCATGATCAGATAGACTTGCAGACAAACCAAATTCATAAACACTTTTCAACTATATGAGATGTAATTGTCCCAACTGGGCGAAAAAGTCCGGGCCAGGGTGTGGCGATGATAATTATTGATGATGAGAGGAATTATCAATTGCCGTAATAATATTATTATTTAATGGATGGAGGAATAAGATCGTATAGTGAACTTTTAAATATTATTGCAGTTGTGATTGAAATAAGCAAATAACCCAGCACGATTTGTGCATGTGTTCTTTTGGTCGATTTCTTTGAAGAGAGAATCACATCAAAAATATAAAATAAATGAAACATTCTTACTTGTTCTTTGTTGAAAAATAAGAGACTCATGCTACTTGAAATAAAAACTCCATTAGGTTTGGATCCAATAATGTTTATTATATTTTCTTGAAGAAGGAGGAAGGATGAGATGAAAGCTGCACATCATATCTTTATAAAGTTCAGGCTCGAACATCACAAAACTAACGAAATTCCTTAAATATTCTTTCTGGCGAAATCCATTAAGAGTTGAGGAATGAATTCAGGAGTCAATTAAATTTTCAGTTGATTTAAACTTTTAAAATATTAAATTTAAAATTTTACAACAGCATTTTTATAGAATAATTAAAAACTGAAAACGCGAAATTGATCTCCATAAGAATCGGCATTTGCCGATCTCGGACAACAAGCCGAAGCTCAGCTCAAAGATACACGCTCCACTTTATTTTTACAGCATCATTTTTGTTAAAATTCTGTTGGAAAAATGCGCAACATTAGTATATATACCCATAACAGGGGTGCAAAAATGTGACAGCAAGATTAATTTAAACTAATTTGTTGATTATGAATTACGCGAAAATCAAAAGAGCAAATCAGAAACTCATTAACATTTAATAATTAAAAGGAGCCTTCTAATTTGTATTTGAAAAACACGCCCCTTTCGCCTGCAGCGGCAAAACATTAAACAGCTCCCGAAATCACAGCGAACAAGTATCAAACGAGCGGCGGTGACGCATGCGCATAACACACGAGCGAGGAGAGCAAGAAAGATGATGTCACAGCCCAAGTTTTGCAAAGAAAACAACATCGCCAATTCAACGAATGCAGAGCACGATGAGGGGGGAGACGGCCTTGCCGTGAAAGCACTGCTGTAGAAACAACATGTGCGGCACGCAACTGCCGGTGAAATTGCTTCTAAAAGAATAGCAATTAAGCTGGAAAGGCTATAAAATACAGAAATACGTTGAGCTGAAATATAAAATAATTAAAAAAGATAAAACTGTGATATATCTTTATCATAATACCCCCATTCACCGAAAAAATTTTGACTGACCAGAAGGAGAAAAAGGGTTAAAAACAGTAAAAGCCTTTTTTGACAAAGGGAAGACAAAATTTTTAAATGCCAAAGTAAAAAATGACATAATTACTTAAATTTAGAGCCATGAAAAGTAAATTAGTTATTAATGAAATTTGATGTGATGTGCAGCGACCAAAAAGAAAAAGAGAAAGAATATACATCATTGTAGTACATTCAAAAATCTCATCACAAATTATACAAAATGTTATAGTATACAATATAACATAGTAACAGAAGCCCCATTGCAGTTTTTAGCAAAGAAAGGCATACCTTCCATTAATCTTTGATCTCTAAACAAATACCATCAAGTATATAAAAAAAAGGCTAATATTCACTTTAAATTAGCAATGAGATCATATCAAAATAGTTGCAACAGTAAAGCAACATAAAAAGAGTCGGTAATTTCTTTCTTCTTCTGACTTGTCTAGACATAAATATTTAAATTATAATAAGTTGCAATTTTAAAGCAACAAAAAGTCAAGAATACTTTAAATTCTGACTGCCTTGGACTTTTAAAATATAGAGCATATAAAATTAACTCTAAATAGCATAAATGTGCACAAAAACAATCCATTGAAGGATTTAAATTCATTCAAAGGTGTATGTACTTTTTTTTTTAAATCATACATATTGCATTAGTAATAATTCAAATCATATAAAAGTAAGTAATCCATATAATGCACAAAATACTGATATCATTTCTAACAAGTATATAATAAATGCATAACAATTATTACCCAAACTTTTTTTGAAAATTGCATAAAATTATGTTGCAACAAAATTTAAATTCATTTGTCATAAATAATAGTAATTCATCAAAATAGTTGGATTTAGTAACAACTTTTCAATATATAACAAATAATGAATAAGTTTTAACCAACAATAAATGACACATTTCTTTAGTAAAATACTTCATACTTAATGTACTTGCAAGTACTCAATAAAAAAAAATTCCGTAAATATTCAGTAAAAATATTTTTTCATGAAATCTCAATAAAACTCTTTCTGAAATATTCAACAAAATTCTTTCAAATATACTCAATACATTTTTTTAAAAAATACTCAATAAATTTTCTCTTCATACACAATAAATTTTCCTTTAATATACCATGGCTTTTTTTTTTTTTTTGTAAAAATGAGAGAAAAAATAAGAGAAGGTGAGGAAAGGTGAGGATCCTCAAAAAAAAAATTTAACCATTAACTTTCATAATGAAAGACAAGTTAAAATCAAATGACACATATATAAGAGTATAAAAACAAACACAGTGCACCGTTATGTAAAGCATGTTATTATTATAAATTTATATAACATTACTGAAAAGGATAATATATCCTATAGAAAAATCAGCTATTGACAATAAATGAATTGTTTGGGTGGTATTTACAAAACTTATCAAAAGTGTTAATAGCCTCCCACAATCTTGAGACCATTATCAAATCAGTAAATTAAATAAATATAAACTATTAATATGTATTCATTACAATTCACAAAACACTAATAGCAGCCCGTTATAAACAATTAGTAGATCTGCAAACTGAACAAACACCAAAACTTATAAGACTGTCAAAGGCGATCTCCAGAACCGATGACGAATCTGTAAATCAAATAAGCATAAAACATAATATAAATTCATCAAAACTTACAAAAATGCTAATAGCGCTTTTCCCGTTAAACCATTAGCAAGTATGTAAACTAGACAAAAATATACAACATTCTTGCTAAAACTATTGTAAAGAAACAGATGAATATTGCTAATAAAAATGCTTGCAGAAAAAAAAAAATTTGTTTGTTTACAGATGAAGGATATAAACGTTCTGCTTTTACATAACAAATAATCAGATGTAATACCTTTTAAAGAGTTCTAAAATCAGTTTTGATTTTAAAAAGATGATTACACTGAGAAAAAAAAAGTAACTACTTGCTGAAAAGTTTGCAAGTTAAGTGGCACACTGGTTGGTTGATTGACACTATGGCAGTGTAGCAGCAAATTGGCCTTTTTCCTGAAACACACACCACTAAAATAAAATTGAAGACTTTATAAGGACATTTTAGCACTAAAAATAGCACTTAATGGCATATTAAGTGATGCACTTAAACAATGATGAGCATTTGAAGACACAGCAGGTAATAGCATTTGAAGACATATCAGGTAATTAGCAGACACTACATCATGAACTGTGGTTCCATGATGTTGAGGAATAAATGACAAAGTGGCACTTAGAATAAAATAACACAAGGAGCACAAGACTCTTGTTGAGAGGCGCTGGAAAGTCTAATACTACGTTCAGATATCTTAGACTGCTGAACTCACTGAGTGAGTTCCAGAAACTCACTTAGTGAGTTCGAACTTTCCATTGCTAGATACAGTCAGTACCGCTCACTCTGATTGGCTCTGGAGGCCGATTGGCTGTTGAGTTTGCTTTTAACATGTGCGCATGCGCACTGGACATGGTGATGTTGAGTGAGTTATCTTAAATGCGTTCGGCGGTGTGGACAGGTATTCAATTCCGGGGAGGTACCACCTCAAAAATGGCGGTCTAAGATATCTTAAATGTCCTATGTGAACAGGGTATAAGTTGCCCATATACATTTTTGTAAAGGTGTATTCAAGCAGAAATTGCAGATTTGTAGACAATACAACTCTACTTGCACACTTTAGAGACAAAATTGGGATTGGTGACATTTGAAGAAAGTCACAAAGACCATATAAACACTTTAGATTCTTAGAAAAACAAAATATTCACCAAAATGATTCACAATTGGAAGAATATTTCTTTATAATGCGCTGGAAAGTCTAAGAATATGTGTTGCTTTGCATGTAACTTTGCAATATAATTTAATGGTGCAAAAAAAAAAAAAAAAATTTATTTATAAATTTTCTTCATTTATAAAATAATTTTCTTTAAGTGAGGCATATGGTAAAAATGATTTAGAAAACATTGGGTTATGAAATATTACTAGAATAAAAAGGCACTATAATTTAAGCATAATAAAAAAATTTCAAGTAATAATCATAATAATTTTTCCAAATTTGAGAAGTTCCATTTGAGGAAGCAGCAATTTCTGTAAATGCTGGGAAACTGAATTTTAAAATAAATGACAGTACACTTCCATAATCGAGTTTTGCAACAGAGGGTAGAAAAAGATAGAAAACTATTGCAAATAGGCACAGCTGTAAATTTGTAACACTTTAGATCCATAAAAATGAGTAATATTGATGAGGGAGAAACAAGATCCACAAGATGAAGAGGACTGACGAGGAGCAATCACACGGATATATTTGCCTTATATGAATGGCGACCATCAACAGTCACTTCAACTCGCAAAAGAGTGCAGGTAAGTAATTATTGTACTATCAGGAATCATCATATTTGCAGACAGCAGAGAAAATCAGCCAACAATGGATATAACACATTCTGAAGACTCTTCCACCAGGTAAGCAAAGTCAGATGATAATAATAACAAGTTTATTGAAGTTGGGTAATGGCTGCAACTTCTCAAAAAAGAAAAAAAATATAATACCAGTCTCTTTTTTGTGATTATGATATGAGAATTTTAATAAAAAGATGCAGATGCTGTGTAATATAAAATTTATATTAGAATGAAGCAACAATTCTTTGAAATTCAAATAACAGTTCTCAAAATGTAGAACAGAAAATGCAAAATATTGTAATATTTTTAAAAATATAAGTACAGTTGTTGAATTTTAATTTCTAGAAAGAACACAGACTGCTTGCACATCATAATCATACTAAATATTTGTATAAAAATGGCGAGAGTCAATGAACTTTGAGTGTTATTGCAATAAGTAATTTAACTTTTGTAGAAGCAACCAAGAACTCAAAAATTTATGTATGATAAAACAACTACAAAATCACATGAAAACTTGAGCCTCTAGGAGGCATTTCATTCATATTGAGAATAAGTGCAGTAAAATATGATGAGAACATAAACTTCAATAAATTTAATTCGAATAAAATTTGCTTCAATAAAATATTTAATATTCATAAAATATATCAATTTCATTTCAAAGTGCCAATAAATTAATAAAAATTAACCCAAAATAAGAATAAGAACAACCATAGCCTCTTTAAATTTTGTTCTCAAAAACTTAGCAAAAACAATTTTTACATTTCTCAAAAATATTTGAATTCATCATGAATTATATATATTTTTTACTTTATATATATAAAAAGAGCACCATATTTTCATTTGTTAAAAAGAATAAATTCATTTTCTAAAATTTCATTCTTCATTAAAATTTGCATAAAAGATTCAATAAATCTCATGGAAAAATACCAGAATAAAAATTAATTTCTGTTAAAATATAATTTTTCAATTAAAAATATAATTTATTAAATATATGCAAGCCAGTTGAGAATAAAAGTTCCAAAATTAACGATATATTGCAAACATCGATCTTCTGTAGAAAATTTTCTTTAATTTCAGCAGCACAAGAATATTTTTTAACTTCTAAATAAATCGATCTCGGACAACGAGCCGAAGCTCAGCTCAAAGATACACGCTCCACTTTATTTTTACAGCATCATTTTTGTTAAAATTCTGTTGGAAAAATGCGCAACATTAGTATATATACCCATAACAGGGGTGCAAAAATGTGACAGCAAGATTAATTTAAACTAATTTGTTGATTATGAATTACGCGAAAATCAAAAGAGCAAATCAGAAACTCATTAACATTTAATAATTAAAAGGAGCCTTCTAATTTGTATTTGAAAAACACGCCCCTTTCTCCTGCAGCGCCAAAACATTAAACAGCTCCCGAAATCACAGCGAACAAGTATCAAACGAGCGGCGGTGACGCATGCGCATAACACACGAGCGAGGAGAGCAAGAAAGAGTCACAGCCCAAGTTTTGCAAAGAAAACAACATCACCAATTCAACGAACGCAGAGCACGATGAGGGGGAGACGGCCTTGCCGTGAAAGCACTGCTGTAGAAACAACATGTGCGGCGCGCAACTGCCGGTGAAATTGCTTCTAAAAGAATAGCAATTAAACTGGAAAGGCTATAAAATACAGAAATACATTGAGCTGAAATATAAAATAATTAAAAAAGATAAAACTGTGATATATCTTTATCACACAGGGATCTCTTGGCTGAAGCTGCCAAGCTGGCTGAGCAATCCTGGACAATCCAGTTTTTGGTCTGATATCTTAATCAGCTCAACAGAAAAAATTGCACGTAATGGGATCTCCAGTAAACGCTGGATACATGATTACACTAGATTAATTTTGACACAATTATTCAAATTGGTAAAGAAATCATATGAGATGTAATTTTTCCAACTGGGTGAAATAGAGTCATCAGATTTGTCCGGGATTGCTCAGTTGGTAGAGCATTGGCAGCTTCAGCCAAGAGATCCCTGGTTCGAATCATGGCCCGGACTTTTTTGCCCATTTGGGAAAATTACATCTCATATGATTTCTTTACCAATTTGAATAGTCAAAATTAATCTAGTGTAACTTTTCAACTATAAGTGTTATCAAAAATGAGAATTGTTTTTGTAAGATATATCTATGATAGAGCCCTGCAAGGGTCAGGTATAACCTGATTCGAATCTGAAAATTCTGTTTGAAATCAACTTAAAATCCAGCTCAAATCTGACAAAAAAAAATTTCTTTGACCTAAAGCCCAAATTAAATTAATCCCAATTGTAATGCAGTTATGAAAAAGTAGTTTACAATTATAAACTCATTCATATTCAAATATACAGTTTTCAATCTGAAACGATATTCTGTACTTTGTTTTGAAAAATCAAGCAACCTGCACATGATCTGCAAGAGGTAAAATACAACCTGAAGCCAAATCAATTTGAGTCAACTCGACCCAAAGACATTAATAGTATTCTAATACTAATGTTTTTGGGTCAAGTCAACTCTAATTGTGTGATAGACGTTGTGGCATGCACAATTGATTTTGATTTGATCTTTGACTTATAGTCAATGTTGCAAATAAAGGTCAGCAAAATTTTTGAAACCATACAGGTTGCTTTACAGGATTTTAAACCCCTATTTTAAAAACATATATTAAGAATAACATAATAACATATGTATGCACAATTTGTAATATAGATCAGCATAATATATACACCCTAAAATGAATGGTGGATTTTAAACCATTGAAGATTATACACAAGTTGACTGCATTATTAAGGGGGAAGACACCAGTTTGAATGTCGAAATAAAAATCATACTTTAGGAATCTTCTGTGGGTTTCAATAACAACATAAACTTTTGGGAAGGTTGCAATATATTAAGTTATGTTTGAAGAATGTTTTTTTAATGTTTTCATTTTAAAAAATTATACTTCGCCCTGGGCAACCATGTAAATGAGGGTGTCCTGAAAGTGCAGTTTCTGCTGGCCACTTGCACCAAACATTCCTGAAACATCAAAATTTTTAAAAATCTTAATGCAATTAATAGTTAGTGTACAGGCTATGACTTAGAGTAGGATTTTTTTCCAATTTTAAATACTTGTTTAAAAAGCATTTTAAAATAAAATCCAAATTGACCCCATTAAAATGGTCTTACAATGCTTATAAGAAATAGAAAAATGAAAAAAAAAAAAAAATCCTACATAGCACCACAGAGAATTCAATTCTGAATGTTTGTAATGAAAGTTAAAAGAAATTGGTTGAGCAGTTTTTGCGCAATCCAAGTGGCCAGGTAAAAAAAATGTGTTTAAAGTTTGCTTTAACGGCAATTAGTTACAGGGACAAATAAGCTGCTGTAACTTTTATAATAATTTGAATTTAAAAAAATTGTTTTTGAGCTATATTCCATACATTATAAGCTATCAGAAAAGCTAAATATACTAATTAAATGGTATTAAATAGTATATTCCAATTACACATAAATAGTAATTTTATTCTTACCAGCTGTCAAATACTGCTCAAATTTATATCCCCATGCACACATGAGTTTCTCTCTGTCTGTCATCTTTTCTCTTCTATCAATATCTTGCTGGGTATCAAAGCCACATAGATATATCACAGACTTAAATTTTGTGGCACATATTAGCCAGTCATCTCTGTTCTCATAAATTGTGGCACTAATAGCAGTTAAAAGTCCTCGAAAGCAGACAAAATTGATTTTTAAGCTATGGAAGAAAAAACAAATTGTCACACACAATACACAAATATTCTGCTAAGAGAATGTAAAACACATTTCAAAAGATTTTATCAGTTCATTATAACTAGAAGAAGGTTCTCTGAGTAAGATTGAGCAGTAAAGCACCATACCAGTTTCTCCTTAGTTTTGTATATTTACCTTATATTTATTTATGCTACTGCAAATGTTACTTCAGATTACTTCAACAAACAAATGTTTATTGTTAAGTGATACACTGATAGATTAAAAAATTTCATGCTGGGAAATTATTTCAAGATTGATAAATTAAGTTACAGGTTTGTTAAACAATCTCTATTTGCAAGTACACTTTTCACCATATTCAATGAAGAAAACAAAAAGATTTAAATTATGTGATATTTAAAATTAAAGAAAAATGCTATCAAAACAAAATTGATATAATTCATGTTATGACATCTAGTATTAGCTAGAGCTTAGCCTCATTGATGGATATGTTTGTGTTTTATAATATGGATTTTAATTCTGATACCAATTTAAAGTATGATGATTTCAAAATATATTGTCACTGATATCCACTGCAAAAATAATAATAAAATTACAAAATAACTGAGATACAGTTACTGTGACTATTCCGTGAGAGTCTCTCATAGAATTTCACCAACAGGATGCAGAATATCACTGGAAGTGAGTTATGCTGAAGATGATTTAGTTTAAAATAAAATGTCATGCATTGTAAAGATTTTTGATACATTGGTTATTGTTAGTTGATCTTTATTTGTCCATAATTGAAAGAGTCAGAATACATTTTGGGGAATGTTTTGAAAACCTGGAGTAGTTGTAGAAATTAAAACTTCTTAAATTTATATTTGATAAGGTAAAAAAACTGTTTAACTCTAGAAAAAAACAGGAAAAAATATTTTTTCAATCTCAGGAGTAATTTGTTTTTCCTTAGCTCTATTATTCCATAGATTAAAATATACTCTGAATTAAAAAGATAAAGATAAAATGATGTCTGAAACTTAGTTCTGCTAGAAGTTAACAATATTTCTACAGTGTGGATTGTAGGTGCTTCTTAACTGCAAAATTTGTTGTATACATCTGAGAAGTTGTGCATTATAATAGAGAATTGCATTATATAAAATTGGGCTATAAAGATCTTTTACTGTAATTCCTATATTCACAACCAAAGTTTCCAAGTGTTTCATTAATAAGTAATGCATTAAAAATTTGAGTCAATATTTTAAAAAAAACATTATAATACCGTATATACTCTACTTGTATATAAGTCGAAGAATTTTAGACAAAATTTAGGAGTTGAAAATGAGGGGTCAACTTATATAAAAGTTAGTAAAAAAAAAAAAAAAAAAAAAAATTCACACTCTGGAAGAAGTGTGAAATACTGGAGTCACCAGGTCTAGGTTGGAGAGAAAGCTAAAAGCAGACAATGGTCATTTCTCTGTAATTGACAAAAAAAGCTCAACAATAATGTCCCTGTAATTGTTCTGCACCCATTTTCTTTTGGGATAGAATTCCCTTTAATACAGGGGCATTCCTTTCAGCATTTTAACCCCCTTTTTAAAAAGAGTTCAACTTGAGAATGCTTCTAGATTTCTCTCCTAAAAGTCCTACGATACAAAGAAGTATATTTTAGCAGTCTAAGAAGTTGTTTACCTTTGTAAATAAGGCTTGAATAGATTTTTCAAAGAATTTTTTCTTTTTAAGTATCATTAAAATGATGTGAATAGGTTTCAAAATAGTTTAAGCTTCTTCAGTTCTACATAATTGTTCAGTTTTAAAACCTTGAATTTAAAAAAAAAAAGTCTGATTAGAAACGTAAAAAATGTTTACTAATTTAATGAAAATTTATTATTATTTTTTTTATCCTTGATTACAAATCATTTTTCAACATACTATCAAATATGTAGTTCGACTTTTTTTTTCAAAATTTTGTGTAAGAATTGGGGGGGGGGGGGGGTCGACTTATACACGAGTATATACGATAATTTATAATAATTACACTTGTAAAGAAAGCTTGAAACATTTTTGAAAATTTCTTATTCAGTTAAATGATATTTACCAAATTTTTTAGTGATAAAAAATATTACATTTAAGGAAAAAAAAAAAGCTTTTCTTCAAATAAAATATTATAAATGAACCAATAAAGTAAAACAATGTTTATATGTTCTAATTACATTTACTGATACTAAATGGAACAATAGGCTCATGGTTCGTGAAACAAATGAGTTATAGTATGGAAGAATTCAGTAAAATAGATTCGGGCAATTTCAAAAGATAAACATTGCGATTCAACAAAGTTTTGTACTTACTTTCACCAAGAAAAAAAAAGTTTGTAAACCTGATGACTTCAAGTCTTTGGAAAATTTTCTATGTATTTAGACCTCAGCAGGTTGTTTAGTTTGATTTTTAATACAGAGGGACAAAACTTTGTCCAGTCAGAAATTATTTTTTTTTTAAAATAAAATTGAATTTTGTCATAGGGCAGAAAACTTTCAACAATGATTCTAGGCTGCTGCCCTAACAAACAAGAGTTATCTCAGCTGGTACTGAAGTTGCAAACATGATTGAACCCTGCTAAATATTTCACGAATAATTTCTACATTTAATTAATTTTTCTGGTTAGGTTTACTATTATAACTTAAAGTTACTAGTGAGTGGGTTTGTCGACCTTTGGCCATTTCAACCAAATGCTATGTGTCCTTAATAATTGGGTTTCATCCTGTTTCTATAGTCTTAATTTCATTTTGGTTATTGTATTGTTTCTTACACTTGATCATTGCTCCAAAAATACAAATTTTCCAAAACATGATGGAATTTTTTGAGCAAGGTTTCAAAACTTTGGATGTGAATCCCATCTCCCACCATCCCTCTCAGAATTCTAATCCCTGATATACATTGTACAATGCAACTGACAAAGCAAATTTGATACTTTTACATTAGATGCGTGACAGCGATCACCAACCCTTTTTTTCTCGCCAATCTTTTAATAGCAAATAGCCAATATTGTAATATTGCAATAAATATAAAATATCTTAAAAATTGCTGAAATATAATCACGATAAAATACGTAAAAACGAACATATCAATACAAATAACAAAATCTTATGTAATTGGGTGTATTAATGACTAGGCTTAGTCCAGCGCTTCCCAACCTTTTTTCTCTCACGTAACCCTGTCTTAGACTTTTCATTTATGCGTACCCCTTCTCACATAAACCCATTCCAAATAATTTTGCTTATCGTTCATTAGTAATATTCTTATGCTACTTACTAATGTTAGATACAGTTCTCTTTCATAATTCCAATTATCAACCACTTATCCATTTTGAACCACAACACAATATTAACATAAAATCACTAAGAACACTAAATATTAGCTAAAGATTTCAAATTAAGCGCTCACAAAGAAAGGATGAATCTCTACACCCATTAATATAAGTTAATGAGTTTATGCTAATACTGACCGGTCGCACACTAAAATGCTGGCCTGCTTTCAAATGGGCTTAAAATGAAATTGTAGAAAACAAAAGCCTCGATGTTTCATGTTTTTTCTGGGTATTTATAGAATTACTAGAAAGAAAACAACAAAAGAAAAGGAGGGACACATGTGAATTCACAAGATATTACGAGGGTTACTCTGACATTATTGAGATACGCGCAAACGAGAATTTACAAAATAAAAATAATGGTTTAATTTTAAAATACAAAGTATTTTAACACAGCACACGATTTTTTACTGACTTACTTCAACTTGTTTAGCATAGAATAAATTTTAAACAGAAGAGAAAATGGAGTTGACGCGAGAACATTTTCGCGCTATGATTTTCTACGATTTTAAAACAGGATTAAATCAAGAAGAATGCGTTCAACGGTTGAAACTAGCATTTGGTGATGAATCTCCAGCTTGTGCTACTGTATTCAGATGGTTTAAAGAATTTAGCAGAGGTTGCAATTTTCTTCAGGATGAAGAACACACAGTAAGGCCGCCGTTGGCAGTAATCCCGGATAATGTGTCTGCCATACGAAAAATGTTAATGGATGATAATCGTTGTACCTATAAAATGATACAGAAAGAATTTAACATTGGATCTGCAGCCATACACAAAATTATTCATGAAGAATTGCATATGAAAAAAGTAGTTTGCCATTGGGTTCCCCATAATCTAACTGAGCACAAAAAAGAGGAGCGTGTCAGAATCAGTAAAGAAACTCTTAAATTGCTAAATGATGGTGGCCACTGCATCATTTCTAAAATTGTAACAGGTGATGAAACGTACATACCGTTTTTTGACGTTCCAACACGTCAAGAAAGCAAAGTATGGGTCTTTGTAGATGATCCCATGCCGACAATGGTGAAAAGATAATGCGTACTGAAAAAAGTGATGTATGCCGTTTTCTTCAGAAGTACGGGATTGGTCAAAGCCATCAAGTTGGAAGGACAGAAGACAGTAACAGCAAACTGGTATACCACTAAATGTCTTCCAGAAATTCTACAAGAAGTGAATGTTAGGGGACTAATGCTTCACTATGACAATGCATCTTCACATACAGCCGGATTAACAGTGAGTTTCTTAAACAAAAACGAATTAAAGTGATAGAACATCCGCCGTATTCCCCTGATCTAGCTATGTGTGACTTTTGGTTATTCTTTAATCTAAAAAAGAACCTACGTGGATGTCGTTTTCAAACAAAAACGACTTTTGTAAACAACAAAACGACTTTTTGTAAACAAAAAGTTTTTCTGTTTTCATTTTAAATTTTATTTTTTGCGTTATCCGGCATTACCAAAATAATTTTCACGTACCCCAGGTTGGGAACTGCTGGCTTCGTCCATTACAAAAATGTTAAAATAAGATATAACATAAACTAGAAACATTTCTTTTCATACTGAAAGCATCGTATCTAATTTTACATACAAAAAAATAGAAACTTACATTATATATAAGATCTCAAAATCTTTTAATATCATTTAGAATTTGTAAAAATGTATCATTAGTTGCTCAAATTGTTGTTCAATGGATCGTTAATTGTTTGTAATTCAAATGATATCAATTGAAACAAGATTTGGCAAGTTATTACTGGTGCCCAGCTAACATAAAAGTATCTCTATATCTTTTTAAAATGTTGGCTGGGCACTAGTGCCAACTCGCCAAACCTTGTTCTAGTGGGTATCATTTGAAGTGCAAACAACTAATGTTTCTAGTTTATGTTATATCTTTTTCTAATATTTTTGTAATGGACTATTCTTAATAGACCCGATTACGTAAGATTTTGTTATTTGTATTGATATGTTGGATTTTACATATTTTATCATGATTATATTTTAGTTATTTTTAAGTAAGTTTTTTAAGGTATTATATTGTATTGTTAAAGTATTTGCTATTTGTTATTAGCTAAGGTTAAAAGATTGGTGGAAAAAAAAAAAGAGTTGGCAAGTTTTAAAAAGAAATTGGCGATCACTGGCACACGGCTAACATAAAAGTACTGATATAGATATTTTAATATAGAACACTACAAAGTAAAACAAAAAAATATTTAAAACAATATCCATATCCTTGTACAGGGCAAAAACAAGGAGGAAAGAGAAGGAATAAAATAAAATTTACTTATGGAATAGATACAAGATGTTCTAAGAAAGTCATAATGTTTTCTCAGTATTTTGGCTGCCTCTTGTAAGTGGTCCTAAAACAAAGTTTATCAATAGAAGGTGGTTAAAGAGTTTATTAACTTCTGTGTTGAATTCAGGGGGTGGTCCGAAGGGGACATTCCCCCGCCAGAAAAGTGTCTGAATTCAACACTGGTTTTCTTCCTTCTTGGATTTATTTATGCATAATTTTGAACTTAATAGCATACATTTGGTTTAGATTTGGATTATATTAGTAAAAAATTATAATTTTGACATTAAATTTTTAAAAAGTTCATAATTTTAATGAAAAATACCATGAAGCTAAGAAGAAAATTAGCAATGCTATTTTTAATAACTTTATAAAATGTGCAATATTGTCTGAAGTATTGATGTAATTTTATTTATATATATATATATATAAAAGAAAATGTTTATATCCATTACAAATTGTTATATTTTTGTAATGGTAAGAGTTTGTAAAAGTTCTTTGAATTTCTTATTAAAATATTTTTATCAGGTGTAAAAAGAACAAAGATAGATTTGTCAGTTAATATGTTTATTGCTCAATTTGATCATTAATAAATATCCTCTTACTTAGAAGGAACTGAACTATTTGTAAAATTTTGCTTCACTTCTTCTTGGTGAGATAGAATCCATTGTAACAATATGTTAATTTTTTCTTTTTTTGAATTATCTTTTCTTACAGCGTCTAAATATCCATCATTCAAGTCCATATGCAAACCATTTAATCTACGAGGCATTACGATGTACTTTAACTGATGCTTATCATCACAATATTTTCGATCGCCGTCTAAAGAAAAATAACCGATTTCACGAGGTTCACAAAAGTAAGGAAAGCAGCCATCATATTTAGCTGCTGTTTCAACTTTTAATGCCATTGTATATTATGTAGTATATTTCACTAGTAATACCTTAAATCTGCACAATTCAACAGATTTCAAATGAATTGAAAGAGAAGACTCTGAGACGGATTATGCATATTCATATATTTCTTTCCAGAAACCAGAAAAATTTTAAAACATAATTGGTAGTTATATGTTATTGGTATGTATATATTTCAGTATAAGCAGAAGAAAAAAAGTCCATTTATTTTCAAAGCAACATCATTAAAAACAAAAGTATAAAAATTTATGTTTTAATCTGCCTATTAGCGATGTGTTAACGATAAACACCAGTTTCCATAGCAGCAATAACGGGGCTAAAAATTTCTTTGAAGTAAACAAACAATGAGCGTGTTCAGCTTACACGACCACAACGACCATGGTCGAAGGAGACTGGAAAATGGAGTTGTCTTTAAACATACAGTTACAGTGAACTTGAGAATCAAATGTTCAAATCACGCATTTGCCTACTTATATTAATATTTTGTTACATGTTAGTTGTGTACTTGGTGGGTGAATGGTTAAAGCCATGGAGATAGAAATAAGAAGGAGAACAGTGAAGATAGGCTTTCAAGATCACAACATGGACCGGGAATTAGTACCCAGTTTGTGGCGCTGGTGCTCCCAAAGGCCGGTCATGTGACCTGTCAAACATGACAAATTGTCGTCTGCTCTTCCTGCATTTTGGTTTCGAGCATGGTAAAGAGATAGAGGGCGCTACACTTCCTAAAGGCCCAAAAGACCAGAAACGCCGCCATACTAGGTACCGCTTTTAGTTCCATAAGTAGAACCATTATCTTTGTTCTCCTTTTCTCTATCTCCCTGGTTAAAGCATTGACTTTCTATCTAGATAGTGTGAGTTCGAATCCCACGCTTTCTTCGAGTTTTTTTTATTTAAAAATGTTTTGTCAGTTGCTATTTATTTTTCATGCTAAATGGTAAATTTTGACATTAATAACAGTTCCAGATTAATATTAAAATAAATTAAATTAATTAAAATAAAATACTTATTTAAATATTGTATTTCAGATATATTTTTTTTTAAAGTGTTTATTGGTTACTTTATGTTTTTCATGATAAATGGAATATTTTTAATAAAAGTAAATTTTGATATTAATAACAATATTAATAACATTATTTATTATAAAATACTCATTTAAATACGATAAATGGGCAATCTCCCGATTAAAATTTTCTTTTACAGCGCTTTATAATATTTAAATTTTTATTCCAATTCGTTAATATTTTTTTAGCAAATAAGAATTGTGCAAAAATATCTGTGCGCATACGATGGGTGTGTGTTTTTTATGGAGTACCTTATTGGTTTATTATTACTAAAACTAAAATGCAAAGCATATTTTACAATATAAAATTCAATGTGTAAAATACTATAAAAATAAAATTATACGTATAACGTTAATTTTTTTAAAAATCAAATTAAAAAATGAATTTTGATAATTAAATATTTAAGTTTCAAACAATTTGTTACCGAAATAAATGTTTTAATAGGAATATTAGAAACTCTTTTTATCAAATTTTAACAAATATTTTAATTTACTAATACAAATGAAAGTCATAACATGTTGATATCACAGTTTTGTTATATTAACAGTATTCCATTTTAATGAAAATATAAAGCAACTGATGAAGCCCTTTTATATATTAATAAAAATTGAAAAGAAAAATCTAAAACAAGCGGGAAAATTCTACCTTACGACAGAATATAGATTGGCCACCCACGGCTTTTATCGTTGAGATTTTTTCAGCGATACAACTCGTCAAAAAGCGATACAACTCGTCAAAAAAAAGTGTTTGTTAGCATAAGCCAGCTTCTCCACTTTAGAATTTAGTTAGCGCTCTAAGATTTTTTGTGAGGCTGGCGGAACATATTACGCATGAACACACCAGGTTTTAAAACGATTCGGTGACTAAGTATTTTTAATAAATATAATAGTAAAAAGATGTGGCTCCAACGGGCTGAGACGTGGCGAGGTAGTTGTTGTTTACAAATGTGCTGGCTTAATGATACCCTTTAAACTGTTTTTAATGGTTCAAGGCATTTTAGCACTTAATAGATAACCTAAAAAAGGTAATGAAAAGTTCTATGATAGCAGCTTTTATGATGGATACAGCTAAGAGAAGTTGTTTAACAAATGATGAGTTAGCATTAATTGACGGGATCTTGGAAAGAGGTGGGGGAAGGGGGGAGCTATACAAAACACAAGTGCTCTACGAGACCTGATTTAAAATGAATCCTCACTTGCAATTGAGAGATGGGAATTTAAAAGGGATCCCCCTTTTCGCCCCTCTGACGGGCCCCCCAAGAGAGATACGTAAAAACCGAGGGCGCCAAAAGAAGCGGGAAGGGGAATACCTTTAGGCGGTTTGCAGCTAATTTTGGTGAAATTTTGGAGCTGTCCGGCCCATAGGAACAGAGAAAAATGGGAAAAACTAAAATAAATATGAGAAGTTGAAAAAAATAAATAAGAAAAGTGCTCCTGACAGGAGACGGGAGAGAAGGAGGGGGAGAGTATAACCAGACAAAAGTGCTTGATGAGATCAAACTTTTGATATGGTACATGACGGGGTTTGAACACTTTGAATGTCTCCCCCGTGGGAGGGGGGGGTAACTCCGGTCCTATGGGAGATAGGGCCTCGGGACCCTCTTAGAAATGTCGGCCTCGATGATTTTAACTTCGTTGGATCCTTTAGAAGAGGCCTACGTCCTCTGTGGGGCTTAAAGGGGCTGAGAAAGATGGGAAAAACTAAAATTTAAAAAGAGTTGAAACAGAGAACTATGTTTCTTAAGGGAGGGGGGAGTGAGAGGCTAAGAGTAGGACCAGACCATAGTGCTTGACGAGATCTATCTATTGATATGTTACATGAAGGGGTTTACATGGGGTTTACATTTGGGGGGAGCACCAAAAAGGTCTTACTGAACCTTTCCTATGATTATGCCAAGATTGCAGTTATGATTTCGCCAAGATCATCGCAAAGCTTATATAGGCATCCTATATACGCATATATATATTCCAAACACTCCTATATGTGCCATATACGTCATTATACACATATTATTTATGTTTTACATGTCGTATATACATCATATACACATGTCATATATATGCATCATATATGACTATAACTTGGCCACATACGTACAGAAATGTTATATATATATATATATATATATATATAATATATATATATATAACATTTATATATATATAACATATATATATATATATAACATATATATATATATATATATATATATATATCATTACAATGTCATACATGCTTTATAATTTGGTGATAAATCTTGACCGTTTGGCAGTTCATCCTTGGAAGCCGCTATAACACGAAAGTACCAAATTTACAATATATTAATGAAAATAGAAACAAAAATATTTCATGCTTGGTGGCTGCTATAACACGAAAGTACCAAATTTCTTTTTTATTTTTCATATCTGATAATTTGCATCTATCCTTTTTTGTAATTTTAACATTTTTGTAACGATTTTATGCATTTATTTTGCCTATTCAAAGAAAAATTCTTCTAAAGTTACAGAATTTCGTTAAAAACGGTTAAAATATTAAAACGCGAATATCGTTTGGTCCATTCTCGACCAAAAGCAACAACCGTTATCATTATCTTTTTACGCGTGAAGGTTTCGTTATGGTACTTCATTGTGAATTTTGGTAATTTTTGAAATTCATTATTTGAAAAACGGCATAATCATTCGATTTGAAATTTATATCAAGAAAAAAACTATTTTTTTCCTTTCTAACGCAGTTTGTATAACAATTTTGTGACAAATACTTTTTGAGCTATTAATTTTTTCAGTAACTTCAAATGTTTCATTTTACGAGATTAACCTGTGGCAACGATGGATTGCTGTGACTTTTCATAAACATGAAAAATGATAGAGATTGAAAGAATAAGCCTCCCTGTGGGTGGCTAATAAAAGAAGAGGCTTATGATCCAGGTTCATTTGTTTAATACGACAAAACATCGTAAGTGTATGTAATATTTTTTATTTAATTTTTATTTTTGAGTGCTTCTGTCTAATTATTTTAAGGCTTTCTGTGTTAGACCTGTTGGGAGACGACTTTCATATACGATCCTTAATTATTTTAATATGTGTATTTCCAAATAAAAACGACTGACATCTCTAAATCAGTTTTAACTTTTCAGATAAATTATTTGCATAGAACAAACTTTTTAAAGTTCCAACCTTCCAAACAAAAACTAAAACTTTAGAGTGCTGCCAAATTTGAAAAGCAAAATTACATAAAATTATGAATTAGATAAATATAATACAACGAGCTACACATAATATGATGACCGTATAAAGACTATAAATTATGCTACAGCAGACCCACTGAATTGTATAGAATTATATTAGAGCTCAGTGGTTAGGCCAAAAGCTGACACAAATCGGTGATCGAACATCTGACCTGTCATCAACTTATATGTCACTAAAACTGATATATTAATCATACTCCGCTATTGTTATATTTTATATACTGTTTCGTTAAGAAATACGAAAGTTTAAAAAATCAGTTATAAAGTTGAAAATTGTTAGATTTCCGATCAAACTGTTAAAGGTGTTCAATCAACCTTCCAAACGAAAAGCCCAATCACGTGATCAAATCGACCACAAAATTTTTTGGGTCAAGAGAGCGAAGTTTGCGCAGGCGCATCGGGCTAAATCAGATCACGTGATGCTTTGTTGTGTCACGTGATGTTTTGTGTTCATGATTCCTATTATGATATTCCTATTACAAGAGCCACTTTTTTGGAAGGATAAGGGCTTATAGTCGCTGGCTTCACTTATTATAAGGCACAGAAACAGAATATAATTCAATTATGGCTTATTTCCATGCTTCTAAGGTGACTCACTCCATGTATATTTTCTCCTTCGACCATGGTCGTTGTGGTCGTGTAAGCTGAACACGCCCAACGATTACTCAGTCACAGTCAAAGTTAATAATCAATATATCACAGTCAAAGTTAGGAAATCAATAAGAGAAAAATAATAAAACATCTTTAAATAAAAATACAGATGTAAATTCACGTCTTTTACGCGTATTTATTATCTTTTTTAATCATATTAATTCATTGTAATGATATTTTCATATATACAACATTTTAAAATTATTTCTTATTTCTAATGGCAGCGCATTTACATCTGTATGTAAACATGAAAAGTTAGCGGTGCTTGTGTCTTGCATCATATATAAATAAAATGTAAGTTTGTTATTTCATCGAAGCAATAAAATTATCAAAATATTAAAAATGAAAACTTTTATTGATCAGTGTATGTTAAAAGTTTCTTACCGTTACTGTATTGTCTCGGAGATGCTAAGATAATGCTAAGTTTCTGATTCTATTCCATTTTTGATTAAGAGGTATCTGAAAACTAATACAATACAATGATTAAAAACAGACTATTTAAAAATGTATATCTATTATTTATGTGTTTAATTTATAAGTTATTTTTTAAGTCTGTGATAATATAATTGTGCTGTTATATGTTTCTTTTTTTTTTGTTATAGCGGACATTTTAAAGGGGTGGGGGGCGGAGGTTGGTACGTGTGATTAAAAGAAGTATGAAAAAATTAAGCCTTTGTTAAAATAACAAAACGTTTGTAATACATTGGACTAGAGCTTTTATACTGCGATTCTAATCACAAACAGCATGCTATATGCACTGTTCTCTCAAGTTTTGGAAACTAAATAACAGTTTTTAAAAAGTATATGAATCCTGCTTGGTAAATTATAAAATCACTGTTATTTCATAAAGTTCAAATAAATTATAATTTTCAGTTTCTTCATATATATTAAATCATACTTCATTTAAATTATTTTTTTTTTTAATATGAAGTTTTGTGCTTAAAATTCTTTCTTATGTGATGGCTGGCAATAGTGTAGCTTAATGTGAATGCGGGTATTAAAGGGCTATCGCAAAAACCACTTTGTTGCACCAAATTAGAATGGGCAGGGTTGGAAAAAAAAACGGTTTTTTTTGGTTTAAACCAGGTTTTTTTGGTTTAAACCGGGTTTTTTAAAATTATTGTATAAATAACATTTTTAAGAAAAAGAGTATAGATTTTAGTAAGTCATGATTTTTTTATAATTAATAGTTAATAAACGCTAAACATTCAGATTAGTACTTAATTTTTTTAATAATTAATTAATAAATACAAAAATTTATAATTAAATTACCTCATAAGTATAGATTTCTGTAGGGAAAGTTTTATTGTTTGAAAAACTTAGCTATTATTTTATTACTATATTTTATAGATATATAAACTTTTGGAAAATAATTAAAGAAATTATTATGTGTATTGATACAAAACATAATGAGGGCAAAGAAAAAAAAAACATATTTTACTAAACCAACAAAAAATTAGCTAAAATAGAAAGCATTTTCATAAGCATAATTTGTGTTCATAACCAAAAAATTATTTACAATATCAACATCAACAAATGATAACAAGTCTCTTAATATATATATATTTACTTTCAAATCAAAAAATCGTTTTTGTCTAATTAAAAGAAAAATATATATGTATTGACTTAACCGATTTTTCTGCGAGTGTAATACTTACAGAAATTGAGACATAGACTTAAAAAATTCATTTATAATTTTAAAAATACGAACTTTATATTTATTGGTTAAACATACTTAGGAAAACAATTTCTTTATAAAAGCAACTCCATGCATTTAATTTTAATTAAAAGGTTTAAATAAAAAGACAAGTTTTGAAGCTTTTTCCAATCCTAACTTATTTCGTATTTTTGATTGAACTAATCCAAATGTTGAAAATATTCTTTCAACACTTGCTGAGGATGCTTTTGCTGTTATAAGTTGTTCAATTTCAGTAAAGACTTTGCTGTTAAATTTATTTACTTGAATTTACGGACTCTTTCACCATTCATATGGGGGTGACTTCTCTTACTATATTCTGCGCAAAAAAAATTTCTTCAAAAGCTAAAGATTTGGCGTTAAATTTTACACTCAGTGCAAGCATAGAGTTAGATGGATATTTTTTGCAAAATTTAATGCATCTTTTTTTTCTTGCTCAGATAGTTCACTTTGATTGTACCATGGATCAAGCATATATGCCAACAAGTGTGTGGGTGTTAGAGACATTTTATACCTGGATTCAAAAAGCTGCAAGACTTCTTTATTTACCTTTTTCTCTTTTAATATTTTTTGAAGATCTTTCCAAATATAAACTGCATCAGCAATGGAACAATTATTACTTTGGATATTATCCAAGGCAGTTACAATAGGCTTTAACAGTTCAAACATATCTTCAACATTTCTTTTTAGATTTAGATCAGACACGAGTTTTTGAATGTTTTTATCAATAACATTCCTATTTTCTTCACAAATTTTAAGTAAGTGGGCCAATTTTTAAGGTAAACGTCTAAAGCATCTGAAAAAGAATTCCATCTCAGTATTAGAAGGAAGAACTAATTTGACAGCATTTGCATACAGAACAAAGAGTAACCAATGGAAAAAATGATTATGTCATCACATCATTGATTCTTTGATGCATGATGCAATCCTTAGTAAATCTTAACTAATCAAGCAATCTAAATAGTAAAAGGTCATTTTTAGCTGAAATCTGTCATTTTGGCTGTTTTTAAAAATAAAAGCTTACAAAAAAGAAGAAAGAAAATTAACTTTTTTTTTTTCTTTCTCCCCAGCTAATTTTAGAAAAATTATTTTGTCATGTAGATAACAGCTTATAAGAAAAGTTAGATTTAGGGGTGGGGGATTTTCAGAAAATCATACAAGCCATGGATTTTTTCTAGCAGCAAGCTAGTAAGATGCAACAATCGCATTGTTCAGACAGCATTAATGACTAAATTATTTTTTTACAAAAATGCACTTTCATATTAATATTTCTGTAAAATTGTTACATACAATTAAAAAATATATGCAAGTGCAGAACAGAACTTAGTACCATGTTTACATTCCAGCAAACTGAGAAAAATGTGAAATATGGCCAATGATTTGAAAATTAGGAATGTTTATGGCAAATTTTTATACAATGCAATTTTTTAATACACTGTTTGAAAACTTACTCGCCCAATTAGATAATTTACAAGCCACTGGCAGGTAATGCCATGTAGTTCCCCATCCCTAGTTGGATTGATTAAAAATGTTTGTCGCTATACAAATTTCATCATTTTTTTTTAAGATTTGCTTTGCTTGTAGCTTGTGCATAACTTGGATTTTGCATTTTTCAATAATGTGTAAAATAAAAAAATAAAAAAGGGAAAATTAAAAAAAAACCACTTGGTTTAAACCAAACAACCCTGAGAATGGGTAACCTGATTTCACTGAACCTGACCTGCAAGTCAGGTTCACACTCATTTTTTTGAGATTCTGGAATATATCCAATTTTTTAAAAGGCCAGAATTTTTCTCTTTCATATTAAAACACTAATTATTTGGTACTTTTGTAGTATATTGTGTTATCCTCTAAAAAAATCCACTTTTTGAAATTTTCCCTCTATAAAGTGTAATAAAGAATGCAAAAAACTTAAACATTATTAAATTTTTACTTCTTGTTCTGACTAAGATATTAATGATGAGAATTTTTCATTTTATCACTTTATTACAAGGTAGCAGCCAATTAAGCGAGAATTTGAAAAAACTCCACTTTTTCAAAAAAAAAAAACACATTTTACTTGAAAAAAACCCACAACTAACATAATCAGCTGAAAATGAAACATTTTATCACATGTTAATGGTTTAACATATAAAACAATTAAAAAATTTATGAAGATCATTCTAAAATTCTATTATAACAAGAAAACCTGTAAAAATGAAATTCATGTTTTGCCAGAATTCTGCAATTGTTAAGTTTAAATTATTTTAAAACTAAATAAGCACTCCTTACTTATTTTTAACAATTTTTATTATTCTAAATGATGTATAAAAACAGAACAAAACAAAAAAATTTACTTTAGTAAAATATTTGATGAAGTATTAGCAGGGGTCTGTCCAGACTTTTTTCACAGGGTCCTGTTTTTGTGAAATTGTGAACAGCTTTTTATATTTATGAAAAATCTAATCATAATTTTGTGAATTTGAAATGGTCGTTACATTCAGGTTCTTGTTTATGCATTTTTAAGAAGATATATGGATATAAAATACATATATTTTCTTTATATATGTAAAAGTGACAGGTCAGATTTTACTTTTAAATGATTAATTTGTGAAATGTTTGGTTTAAAGATGGAAAAATTTTGTGAAAAACCTATTTTTAAGACAAAGAATTTTGTGAATGGTCCTGTTTTAAGGAAAATAATTTTGTGAAGGGTCCTGTTTTAGGGAAAATAATTTTGTAAAGGGTCCTTTTTTTAAACGAAAAATTTTGTGAAGAGTCCTTTAAAGGACCCAATTTTTTCCTAAACAGATCCCTGATTAGTGTGGGTTTTTTAAGAAACATTTCACTCTGGGTTTATTTTTTTATAGGATAGTACAATAAGGTCCTTGTCCTTGGTGAGTTAAAGAAATTTGGCAGCATTTTCACTGCTTCATGTACACAAGCAATTTTTTTTTTACATTTATACAATTTATTTTAATAAAGAAGCTAATTATCTTATCTATACAAACAGAAGTAAACTGTATCTAAAAGTAATAATAATATATATATTAATAAAATGTTTATGTGTATACATAAATTCATGTATAAACAAGCATAAAAGTTCTGTAGGTTTGCTTATAGCATGCATACATCCATAGTATTATAGACCCACTCTATGTTCCAGTCTCCTTTGTGCACGCACGACCCGATCACCATTCGTGAACAGAAGTAAAAAGTCCTTCTGTTATCACATAGAAAAAATTATTTAAAATAAATAACAGTGGATGTATTTTTGGAGCAACACTTATTATTTTAAGAATAAAGGTCTTTAAAAGCTGAAAAAAGATTTGTTGATTGCACATTAATTGTTTAGAAAGCAGAAATACTGTAATGAAAATTAGTATCGTACAGTACTGAACAAAATATTTGTAATCCCTTCCAAATGTTGTACTAATTTAATCATTTAACAAAATAAATTTTAATTTCTTTTTCCAATCAAAATGAGTTTTGACCATTGATGGTCAAAATGTATTTTGATCAGGATGGTTAAAACAGTTTTTTTATGCGGTTGTTAAAATCCCCCCTGGTTAAAACCAATATAACCCTAAGCCAGATACTTTTAGGGCTTTACTTACAGTTATATACCCCATTAAGACTAAAAAATTTTCTATGACATCTTTGAAAATATTTTAGTATTTCAAAAGTTTTCTTGTTTGTAAAGAAAAAGCCAGCCCTACTGTTTTTAAGTAAGCAGCCGTAACCTTTACATCAGGAGAGTTATTCACTACTGTTTTTTCTATCTTAACAGAGACTTAGTAGCTCAAAGCCTCCTGTCTGGATGGGCACATAATGGTTCTCTGCTCTTCCCCCTCTCTCGTCATATTCGTTCACTTTTAAATGGGGATACCAGCAGCTAACCCATTTTCAGCCTTCATCTCTGAAAAAGAAATATACTCAGTTTTGTTATTTGTCACATGCTTTTGATAGAAATTTTAAAAGGGATTCTGATTTAAAAGGAGATTTGGTCTCCTCTGATGAGCTGCCCGTGATTCATATTTATATTTCATAAAGATATAGCAGTCTGATGAGATTTTAAAATGTAAATAAAGGTTTCCAGAGTGCTTTTGAAAAGTTTTTTCTTGCCAAATTCAACCTTATCTTTTTCTCTGTCCTGCCAAGGCTCTTATAACAAAGAAGTACAGATTGGTGTATGGATTGGATTCCACCTCCTTTCTCTTGTTGTCCCTCTGCTGAAATCTCTTTTCTTGATATCAAAGAAAGGATAAAATTAAGTAAAATACAATGTTTATTTATATCTTAACATTTCACTTATTCTTCATGTTCATTTCTGTTGTGAGATTTGTATGACTGATTTCATTTTTTTATTTATGCAGGTATCTTTTTTGTTGATGAATATTATTTTAACCATCTGCTTGGAGCTTGGAAATTAATTCATGAAGATAACAACACTCTGGCGAGTATTTAGTCATCAGCAAACTGTAGTTTTTAACAAGAGCAGAGTATTGAAATTTTATTTACAGTTTTCATCGCACACTAAATTCAAGAGACCAGAGTCCAAGTTGGTAACCATGAAGTTAGATACGCCACAGTTTCGAGCAGTATTCACACCTGAGTTAAATATGCTGTCTGAAATGTTTCAGAAGTACAGTTACGAAATAAGAATGGCTGGTGGTGCTGTTCGAGACCTTTTAATGAATAAGCAGCCTGACGATATTGATTTTGCTACTGTTGCCACCCCTGATCAGATGAAGAACATGTTTTCTCTTGAAGGTAATTTAATTTTAAGAAAAAGGCTGTTGACCTTTTTTTCTTTTTACTGATTTTGAAATATTTGTATGCTTTTTATTTATAAAGATTTATGTTGTGGAGAAGATTAAAATAAATAAATTCCTGAAGGTATTATTCTAGATTAATTTTAAGACAGTTAGTAAAGAAATCATATGAGTTATAATTTTCCAACTGGATGAAAAATGTCTGGGCCAGGATTCGAACCTGGGATCTCTTGGCTGAAGCTGCCAGTGCTCTACCAATAAATTGATATAAGTTAATGATTAAAATATTTCACATTTTAATTAATATATATATTTTTTAATTTTCATTAGTTTTTCTTTCATTTATTAGTTGTCTGTATTAAGCATACCATTCAATACTACATTTCTTGACTGAGTTTTAATAATGCTTGTAAATTAATATTTTTCTTTTAGTGGTGTTGCTTAGTGGCACTCCACTCGCATATAACTTTTCTTTTTTGCTGTTAGTGGTGATATAGGACTTGGGAGGGGCGCGCCTTTTTTTGCAGAAAATTTTTAAGAAATTATTTGAGTTTGCAGACAGTTTGACATTTTATCTAAGTCTGTCCCCATTCCACCTACCACAGTCTATTACCACCTATAAAAAGGCAAATAGAGTTTTAGGTGCTGAGTTGGAAAATGGAAAAGTTTCCCAAAAATCCAGTTGTAACGTGTATTTTAAAAGAATTGACTTCATTTCAATATTTTCACGTTTTCTAAATCACATTTCTCATTTACCTCTCATTAGCAAGAAAAAATGACTCATAAAATTTTATAAAAAGGACCTATATTGGAGTATATTTTCTCAGAAATGACTGAAGCAATTTCAATAATATTTTGTTTATAGTTTTAGCAGTAGCTAAGCTAAACTACAAATTGATAGGGAAAAAAATAAAAATTGCTGTAGTTATGCACTTTTACAAATAAAAGGTTGTAGGTTTTATTAAAAATTAATGTTATTAAAAGAGAATTGATTTTCCAGAAAAACAAAAATAGACAAAACATAGAAATTATGGTACTTTTATGTTAGTCAAATACGAGTGAGAATTCGACAAATGTTGTTCCCATCACCATCATTCGTATTGCATTCATTTCATTTAAAATACAAAACTTTTACTTAAAATACTTACATTTAAAATACATATATTACATACATTTAAAATACACACCTTTCAGTCATTTAATTTAAATACAAAATAATAATAATCTATACTATTATATAAAGAGAGAACGCCTGACTGACTGGGTGACTCATCAACGCCCAGCTGAAACGACTAAACTCAGCGAAATCACGAAATTTGGACAGTAGATTGCTGTTATGACCTAGACAAGCAATAAGAAAGAATTTTTGAAAATCCCCCTCCCCCCCGAAGGAGTTAAGGGGTGGTCAAATGTTTTATGTGATTTTGCCATATCTCAGCAACAGTTTTAGGTAGGAGTGCGAAATTCAGGAAAACAAATGTACTAAAAAAATGGGTTAAACACTTATTTCAGCAATTTTAGAAATTCACCTCTAAGGTTGTTAAATGGGTAGATCGAATGTTTTAGGTTATTTCACGATATCTCAGCAGCAGTTTTAGGTAGGAGCATGAAGTACAGGATAACAAATCTACTTTCAAAAAAAAAAAAAAAAAAAATGGTTAAACACGTATTTCAGCGATTTTAGAAATTCACCCCCTAGGGGGGTTAAATGGGAGGAGGGGTCGAACGTTTTAGGTCATTTCATCATATCTCAACAGCAGTTTTAGGTAGGAGCATGAAATTCAGGATAACAAATCTACTGAAAGATGGTTTTACACGTGTTTCAAAGATTTTTGTATTTGTTAAATGGGGTGTCTAAAGTTTTAGGTCATTTCACAATATCTCAGCAACAATTTTAGGTAGGAGCAGGAAATTAAGGATAACAAATCTACTGAAAAATGGTTAAACACTTATTTCAGCAATTTTAGAAATTCACCCCTAAGGCGATTAAATGGGGTGTCGAACGTTTTAAGCCATTTCGCCATATACCAGCAGCAGTTTTAGGTAGGAGCATGAAATGCAGGATAACAAATCTACTAAAAAAATGATTAACCACACATTTCAGCAATTTTAGGAATTCACACCCTAAGGGAATAGAGGGGGGGGGTCGAGCGTTTTAGGTGATTTTGCCATATCTCAGAAGCAGTTTTAGGTAGGAACATTAAATTCAGAATAACAATTCTACTGAAAAATGGTTAAACACCTATTTCAGTGATTTTAGAAACAGCAGCAGTTTTAGGTAGGAGCATTAAATTCAGGTTAGCAAATCTACAAAAAAAAAGGGTTACATATTTCAGCAATTTTAGAAATTCACTCCTAAGGGGGTTAAATGGAAGTGTCGAACAGTTTAGGCCATTTTGCCATATCTCAGCAGCAGTTTTAGGTAAGAGCATGAAATGCAAGATAACAGATCTTTATAAAAATGGTTAAACAATATTTCAGCAATTTTAGAAATTCATCTTTAAGGGGTTCTTTAATAGAGGGAGGTCAATCGTTCTAGATCATTTTGCCATATCTCAGGAGCATGAAATTCAGGATAACAAATCTACTAAAAAAATATTTAAACATGTATTTCAGCGATTTTTGAAATTCACTCACTAAGGGGGGGGGGGGGGGGGGTTTAGGACATTTCGCCATATATCAGTGGCAGTTTTAGGTTGGAGCAGAAAATTTAGGATAACGAATCTATTAAAAAATGAGTTAAACACATATTTCAGAGATTTTAGAAAATCACCCACTAAGAGGGTTAAATGAGGGGTTTGAAAGTTTTAAGTCATTTCGCCATATCTCAGTAGCAGTTTTAGGTAGGAGCATGAAATTAAAGATAACAAATCTACTAATAAAATAGTTAAACACGTATTTCAGCGATTTTAGAAATTCATCAATTTGGTTGAACATCGGATATGAGCCCGATTATGGTAGATTAGACGAATAAGACAACTATTGCTGATTTTTCATTAGATATTTTGCATAAGACATTTTTAAAAGAATTTTTTTTTTAAATCATTTATAAAGCTGGGGGATTTAGTAAAATTTTGTCAAAACAACATATGTTTTGCCTGATTGTCATTTTGACGCTTTTCAGACGTGAATGCATTATTGTGACCGGCGTATCTTTAGTATATTACATTTTCACTTGTGTTACCCGGAAGGCCAAGGTTAACTCGGGCGAAGTCAAATATTAAAATATATTTATCACATTTTTACAAGCTTTTATTTAAAATTCAAAATATGTAAGTACTGCAATTTTGTCTCACTCCCGCTTTTATCCGATTTAGAACAATTTTTTTTAAGTACCCACCCATCCCTACCCTACATTGCAGTCGACACATTGTTCACATGCACGAATCCGGGACGGGCCGCTAGTAATACCATAAACCGAAACATTTTATTTCAACATCAGAGCATTGTTTGTAATTTACTTATGCAAAAAATAAAAAGG
The DNA here is from genome assembly GCA_963931845.1 of Maratus michaelseni. Classification (NCBI taxonomy): domain Eukaryota; kingdom Metazoa; phylum Arthropoda; class Arachnida; order Araneae; family Salticidae; genus Maratus; species Maratus michaelseni. The sequence goes on along the minus strand of OZ007593.1, from coordinate 170,325,820 downwards.
GCACACAGCTTACATAAAAGCACCAAAAGTATAATCCCACTCTCCCCTTACATCCCCCCCACCCCAAAAAAAAAAGTAATAAATAAAATTAAAAGAAAGCATATATTGAAATTGGTTTCATATTTCCCCAGAAAACAGTTTGTCAATGTCGTCTGTTTTCCATAGGGTTTCACAACTATTGTTACCCCCTTAAGTGAAACACAAACCGTGGTTATGTTGTTGATTTAATTCTTTTAAAATTCTGAAGGATTATCTATCAACATTCATTATTGTATTATTTATATGGATTATATTTACTCCTACTGTTATTAATAAAACAATTTTTCTAGGAGTTCGTATGCTTCATCGTAAAGGAGAAGCTCATGGCACTGTGACTGTGAGGATTAATGACAAGCAAAACTTTGAAGTAACTACTTTAAGAGTTGATATGAAAACTGACGGTAGACATGCTGAAGTTGAATTTACAACCGACTGGGAACTTGACGCTGGTAGACGAGATTTAACCATCAATGCTATGTATTTAGGTTTGTTGGTTTTCTTTTACAGTTTTGAGATAATATTATAATATTTCTTTTAATTATTTTTTAGCATTATGTAATTTCTTGAACTCTCTTTGCATATTTTATTATTTGTCGCCTTGGAATGACAAGATTTTAACTGCTCTAAAATGAGATGACATTGTGTATTGAGTGTCTTTATTCTTTTCTACAATATGAACTGACATTCAACAAATTCTAACAATCTTTTTAAATAATATCAAAGCTTTTATAGCACTAAACCCAAAATTACTACTCATATGATTTATTTACCAATCAGTTTGATTGTGTTAAAATATTAAAAGTGTAATTACGTATCCATCGTTCATTAGAGTTCCTTTACCTGTCTTTCATTCTATTAAACTGTTTCAAATTTTTTGTTCAAATGTTATTACCAAGAGTGAACTGTGTTGTCTTTATGTCGTCCAGATAGCTCAATTGGAAGAGCATTGTCAATTAAAGCCAAAGGTTCTGGGTTCAAGTCCCGGATTGGACACATTTTCACTCAGTTGAAAAAATTACTAACTGTATAATTTATCAGTACAAAAACCCTTAACGGGTTAAAAGTGTTGACGCAGCACTTTCTTTTGGCTCTATGAATTTTAAATATGGGTCTTAAAAGCAATGATATCAAATTTAAGTGACGCTATGTTAATAATTTTTTTTTAAATCATAATTTTCTTTTTAGTTTTATTTATGTTCACAGGTGCAATTATTATCTTAATATGAAAAAATATATAAAATTTATTCGCTGATGCTTTTTTATTCACATCTCTCATGAATTCAAAATATGGGTTTTAAAAGAAATGATATCAAAATTTGAGTGACACCTTGACGTTAATTTAATAGGACTCTTTTAAAATTCAATTTAAATTATTTTTGGTTTGTCTTCTAAAGTATATTTACACATACAAACAATACTTTTAATTTTTCAATACACTTTTAAATATATTACTTTCACTGAGCCTATATTATGTATTGAAATGTATTTATTTCAATAAGTTGATTTATCTTCTGTGCCACGCTATTCAAAATCATAAGTAAAATTTATGTAAATGATTATTTTGCGTCATATTATCCACTTGCATACATTTCCCTTTGTTTGGATACTATGACGCAAAATAATCATTTACATAAATTTTGAATGAGACATTTTTCGACAATAAATTTTTACAATCCTCAGGAAGTGTGAAAAAGTTTAAATTATAAAAAGACATTAAATTTTATACAAAGTGTAAAACAACACTAGAAACTTTTTTGTCAGAGAAAAGTTAAGCAGCTATTGTCAGCAGTCTAATTTATGACCTTCCAACAGGAATGTAGTCTTCTTATTGCATTCTAAATGTATGTATCATAGACAGCCTATAGTTCCCTTAATGAGATGAAGCAGTGTATGCAAACCTGCAAGAACATAAACAAAACTTCTATGTTTAATTTTTTAAAAGTTTGTTTAATACTGTAGTTGTGTGATTCATACCTTTATATAGTTATCAGAAGGCTGTTATTTCTGTTATAATTCTTTGTCTGCAGATTATCTGCAATATCTTGGTTAAAATTAGTTTCTCTCAAAATAAAAATAAATTATCACTGCTGCCGCCAATGAATTTTTTGTATCTTGAGGTCTTTCTTGGCTAATATTCAGGAAACAAAACTGTTGCATATAAAAATATGAAAATTGGTAGTTTTATAGAGAAATGTTCAATAAACATGCTGAAGCAGACCATTTTTAAATCTAAGAATTGAAAAGATATATAATGTTGAAGTCAGTCAAAATAGTTCTCTTAAAAAAGTTTTATAGGAACAAAAACTATGCACAGGAATTTAACCATAATTTATAAGGATATAGTTGACAAGCTTGCGGTGTGCAGACAGCAATTATTTTTTTTAATTTGAGTAATTTTTTGAGGTTATATTTCAATTTTTTATTCAAAATTTTCATTATTTTGATGAAGATATATTTCATATTTCATAAAATCCATTGTTTCAATTTTGCCAATTTGCAAAATAGTGCACATAATAATATTCCCTTTTAATTAAAAAATGTATTTGCAAGTGACTATTAAAAACAGAAATAAAACTTTAAAATAATAATTACATGATTACATGCTAAAAGCAGCAAATGGAGAAAATGACATCATAAAAAAATGTACTTGCGCATAAATATTAAAAAAAGGAATAAAACTTGAAAATAATAATGAAATTATTTATGCGTTCAAAGCATTAAATGAAGAAAATTATGCCATATTTAAAAATCAGTTTCAATTTAAAAATATATTTACACGAGAGATTCATTTTTGTCTTTTTTTTCGACAAAATCTGTTACTTATTGTTGCAAATTTTAAAACAGCATAAATTATAATATTTCCCTTCAAATAAAAACTATATTTTTACATTTTTCAAAATTATGTCATATTGGAAACAATGCATTTTAAACGTCTGACTGAAAACAATTTTCAGTACTTCTCCATTATCCCGTTAACCACTTTCGATTTTTAAAAAACTATCGCCAAACTCTAATGCCCAAAAAACAAATGGAAGAATGTTGCCCCCTAGTAGTATAAAATAGTTAATTGGGTATAAGTTTTTTGATATAAAATGAAATTAAAAAAATTGCTTTTAAATTATTCAATAATTTTATAGTAATAAATATGTATAACATTTCTGCTTTCCTCATTTTAGGTTTAGATGGTACTTTGTATGATTATTTTAATGGAAGAGAAGATTTGGAAAATAGAGAAGTTCGTTTTGTAGGTGATCCAGAGGGTCGTATTCAGGAAGATTATTTAAGGATTCTTAGATACTTTAGGTTATAATTTTTTCTGTACTTTCTTTATTACAGCTGACTCTTTTTAATTAGAACTCTAAAGGAACGGGATAAAAAATTCAAAATTCAAATTAATCAAAACTTGCAATTTGAAATAAAACAGAATCGATTCATTGATATCAGAAAATTCACCTCTTCTAATATGTTAGAAGTGATGATATTGTGATCTCCAGTCCCTTCTCCTTGATATTGTAATCTCCAGTTATCCAATTTTTTTTATGTAACTAATAGTGTGTTTGGGAGTATGTCATTATTTTTAGCTATATTACAATTTTTCATTTTGCCACATTTAACTTCTCACATAATCTCTTTTTTGTTAATGCAGTATAATTGAATCATATCATACTCCATGCTTTGTTATTATAATCACTGAAAGTTTCAAAACATAACTTAACGTGATTTTTTATCAGGAATTCTGTAAAGTCTTACTATTACCCATTCTTATAAATCTTTTGTGAATAGAGCAAAATTTTCAAGGACTCGCATATAAAACAGCAGACAATTCCCTGTTATTGGAAAGGGAATTCCTTTACATAATTGAGGAAGGAAAAAGAAACAAAAGAGCTCTTTTTCTGCTGTTTATTTTTTCACCAGTAGATTACATAATATTACTTAATTTTAAATAAAGTGTACTAATTAGATGCAAAAATTCAAAAACTTTGAATTATCTAAAATTACAGTTTGAAAAATGAAAAAAGTTAATAATTTTTAGCGTATTTTCTTTTTTTTCAATTCAGTTTCAAGGGAAATGCACCTCTATTCAAATTAGTCTGGTTTGAATTAAACAGAGTCTATTGTATATTTTTTATTTTTGTACATTTGTGTTATTTTTTTTCTTGTATTATACTATGTACTAGTAAATAGAAGTCGCTATTATACATAAACAGAAACCCGCTTGAATGTTTGCATTTCTAGCGGTTTGGCTAATAATATGATACATTCCTGAATTCTTTCATGATACATTTTCTCATGATCTAATAGGGTGTGTCACTATTATTATGGTGTGCCACTACAAGCTGAAACGTAATTTTCATTCATAACTTTAACAATAATGAAGATATTTTAGCGAGATTTGCATCATATTAATTTTGCTTGCACAAAATAAGATATTATTGGAAGTGGCTGAATTTTGGTCAGTTAGCTGCATTCGGAATAAAGGAATATCTAGCTCAGTGTTGTTTAGATATGAATGGTGACAATTTCCAGTACTTCTCATCATTCACAGAAAACAAAATTAACTTTGTTGAAAATATAGTTACAAAATCTTTGTGTGAGCTACACTCCGAATTACGGAGCATCTTATTCAGTGTTGTTTGGATGCAGACATTGGCCATTTATAGCAATTTGTGGGAAGTTATCACATTTTATAGAAAGCAAAGTAAGTCTGTTTAAAATAGTGATACATATATTTAAAGTTATGAACAAAAAACTAGAAGAACACTACTATTTACATTACTACAAAATTAGAATAAGAAACCAAAATAAAAGTTTTTGGTATATTTTTTATAGTCTGCAGTTTTCAAAAGCTTGTCTATAAATTCACTCACTCAGTCAAATAATCCACTTGACAGTAATAATAAATATACTTTATTGCCACAAATTACTATGGGCCTATTTAGATCACTTAAATCTTCCTTCAAATTTCCTCTTCCCTATTATTTTATTTGTACCTAATATTTTTTAACTTGCAAATATTTATTCATTCTTCAGGCTTTTCTTTCTTGTAGGTTTTATGGAAGAATTGCTGTTTGTCCTGACAGTCACGATGCCCTTACTTTAGAAGCTATACAAAGAAATGTTGAAGGCTTAGGGAGTATGTAGTATTATTTTATTTTTCTTATGTACCTTACATAAGTACACCGTAGTTGTTCCCAAACATTATTTTAATGTTTCAAACATTTATTGAAAATTTTCATTTATCACTTTTAAAGATTTAATAAATACACTATATGTATCATTTAATCATAAATATGCATATGAAGTCAATTTAACAGATTATAAAGTTGTCACTTATGGTGATAAAAAGTACATTATTGGTAAAAAAATCTTTTAAAAATAAAATGAGTCTTTTGTAATTTATATATTTTTTTTGGTACTTTTCGGTTAGCCGGGCGCCAGTGATACATGTACATACAGTGGAATTTCCATTTAACGAAGTCTCATCGTTACACTTAAAAACTTCGTTATGAAGAAAATTCGTTAAATAGAAATCAACTTAAATTCATGAAAATTTTCCTTCATATATGACAAACAGGTATTGGATTCAGAAGTATTTGATTCAGCTTTAATTATGAAGCCGTCTTTTACAAAGCAGTTGTGTACAGTCGATGAAATCATGCCACATCCCCAAGCTTTCATCAGCTCTGATACATAGAATCTCAAAATAATGTTTTCACTACATCGTCTTTTTTTTCTATCTTTTTCGATAATGTACTTCAAGATTTTTTATTATTCCTTAGACTAATGGTTGAAGTTTAGCTGTATTGGCAGGAACAAAAATAACTTTGATGTTCTTCGATTTGTATTTTCAAGCACGTTCTTGTGAATGTACAAAGCAATTGTCTATCAGCAATGGAAGATCAGAATGGTCACTGCCTGACTCTAATAGATATTTTTAGTTTCAATGCATCTGATGCCATTACGACACCTCATCTTCTATATCATTGAAGGTAAAAAGAGGATTTTGACTTTCCCCAACTGTCAGCGCTGGAGTCTCGGTGTGGGAGAATAGTGATAACAAGTGTTTTTCTTAGTGTGAAAAAAAATTGTTTTATTTAGCACCAAGCAGAATGGAAATTATTTAAATATGTCCATTTTCATACAATCGAATCCGCTGAAATAAATTTGCATATCCTTCGCAACAGAAATCGCTTAGTTTGAATTCTGTACACGTACAAAAGTGGTATAAATTTCGTTATATAAAATATATTTTTCGTAATATGGAGATTAATTTACATGCTAATGGTGTTCAAAGTCAAAGTTCTGCAGAAAATTTCGTTAAGTAGAAAATTTCGTTAAATAGAGACTTCGTTAAAGGGAAGTTCCACTGTATATATATATATATATTCAGACATATATGTGTATATATAAATGTATGTATACATATGTATATGTGTAAATATATGTGTATATATATATGTGTGGGGCTGTTTAATAGCCTCTGCTTGTTAACTAGGAGAAGACCCTTTAAATGCCTCAGAGGAGGACTTAAAGGAATCGACTGGGAGCAGAGACTTAATGTCCAATCCGCACCTTCCATCGGTGCAGCCTGTTAGTACTCTTGCCTAGTGCATGGGGAACGAACGCGGATGGGCTTCCTCCAACCCGCTTGGCCAGCGTGGAGGAATTTGGCCACCTCCCCCCTTATTTTACCCTGAGATTAAAGATGTTGAAAGTTATGTGTACCTTGGACAAGAAATATCATCAGACAACAGTATCATGAATGAAATCAATAGAAGAATAAGAAATGGATGGAGTGCTTTTGGGAAGAACAATATTATTCTGAAGAGTAACATGCCTCTTTGTTTGAAAAGAAAGGTGTTTAACCAATGTGTTTTGCCTGCACTAACTTATGGAGCAGAAACTTGGACACTAACAAAACGGATGGTACAAAGATTACAAACAACACAGCGAAGTATGGAAAGATGTATGCTAGGCATAACCAGAAGAGACCGAAAGAGAATAACGTGGATAAGAAGTCAGACGAAAGTTTTTGACATCATCGAGAGAATTAAACGGCTAAAATGGAAATGGGCTGGGCACATTGCAAGAAGACAAGACAATAGATGGAGCACAAACACCCTACAGTGGTATCCCAGAGATGTAAAACGACCAAGAAGACGACCTCAAGTAAGATGGAGTGACGAAATCAGAAAAGTGGCCGGTGTTAATTGGATGACTAAAGCACTAGACAGGCAACAATGGAAAAATCTGGGGGAGACCTACATCCAGCAGTGGATTGAAAACGGTTGATGATGATGATGATATATGTGTGTGTATATATACATGTATATATATATATATATATATATATATCACTGGCGCCCGGCTAACCGAAAAGTACCATTTTTTTTATTTTAAATATACTCATAAACTGCAAGGAGACAATATATATTGGGGAAAGTAGGGTAAAACCGTGTACCTAACGATTTTCCTTTGTTGACAAAAGTCCAGAAGGGCAGAAAATTTGGAACATCCACAAAAGTGTTTGAGGACATTATTATACAATTGAAATATACTATTACTAGCAAAACCCGCGGCTTTGCTCACGTAATTCTTGAAATTCCAAGTGGTATTCGTTGGCCTATTTTCATTAGAGGAAATTTTACTGTCACAGATAATTCAGAAATTACTAACTAAGCCACGTTAATGTCGAAAAAAAATCGTACATTTAGACCGTTTTTTGCTCTTTTACCCCTCCCCCCCCCATCCACAATTTTCTAGTTCCTTCAGTATAAAAAAAATTGAAATTTTAGAAAGTTTTTCGCTTTTGCACCTCCCTGTGGTAGTGGCACCGACATAAAATATAGCCTATGTTACAGCAGGGACTGTCTTCATCAATTTGCTACCATAACTTTTGAAAAGAGTTCTGTAGTTCCAGAGATTCCATAGAAATTGTAATTTAGAATGTTTTTAGAACGCTTTTCGCTCATCTTACAGTTTTAAAATTCGAATTTTTTTAAGAATTTGTTCTTAGAGAGCATTTAAATCTTATAAGTAACTACTATGCCAAATTTTATGTTTCTAACAGCTTCAGTATAAAAAAATTGAAATTTTAGAACATTTTTCGCCCTTGCACCCCTCTGTGGTAGTGGCACCGACATAAAATACAGCCTTATGTTACAGCAGGGACTGTTACCATCAATTTACCAACATCACTTTTGAAAATGGTTCTGTAGTTCCAGAGATTCCATAGGAATTGTAATTTAGAATGTTTTTAGAATGCTTTTCGCTCCTCTCACCCTTTTAAGATTAGAATTTTTTTAGAATTTGTTCTCAGGGAGCATTTATATCTTATAAGTAACTACCATGCTAAATTTCACGTTTCTAGCTCCTTCAGTATACAAAAAATCGAAATTTTAAACGTTTTTCGCTCTTGCACCCCTTTGGGGATAGTGGCACCGACATAAAATATAGTCTTATGTTACAGCAGGGACTGTTACCATCAATCTACCAACATCACTTTTGAAAATGGTTCTGTAGTTTCAGAGATTCCATAGAAATTGTAATTTAGAATGTTTTTAGAATGCTTTTCGCTCCTCTCATCCTTTTAAGATTCGAATTTTTTTAGATTTTGTTCTTAGAGAGTATTTATATCTTATAAGTAACTACCATGCCAAATTTCATGTTTCTAGCTCCTTCCAGTATACAAAAAATCGAAATTTTAGAATGTTTTTCGCTCTTGCACCCCCCTGGGGGTAGTGGCACCGTCATAAAATATAGCCTATGTTGGAGCAGGGACTGTCACCATCAATTTGCCACCCTCACTTTTGAAAACGGTTCTGTAGTTCCAGAGATTCCATAGAAATTGTAATTTAGAATGTTTTTAGAACGCTTTTCGCTCATCTCACCCTAGTAAATTTCGAATTTTTTTTAGAATTTGTTCTTAGAGAGCATTTACATCTTATAAGTATCTACCATGCCAAATTTCATGTTTCTAGCTCCTTCAGTATAAAAAAAATCGAAATTTTAGAACGTTTTTCGCTCCTGCACCCCCTGGGGGTAGTGGCACCGACATAAAATATAGCCTATGTTGGAGCAGGGATTGTCACCATCAATTTTGAATTCACTTCAGTAGTTCCAGAGATTACCCCCTACAAACAAACAAAAAAACAATCTTTACTACTTTATAATATTAGTATAGATATATACTATTGAAAAAACATCTGTTGCTACAGGAAAATTCTTCTCTACTTTGGAAAAAGCGTTTTCTAGAATCATCTGAAACAGCTCTGAATTTATGCAGTAGGGTAAATCCAGGTACTAATCAAAAATTAATTTTTTACACTTCCGATAACAAAGAGCTTTATTGTAATAAATTTTAAATCAAAATTTTAAAATTATACATGTTTTTTAAGGTCAGTAATATTTTTTTCAAGCACTTTTTAATTTTGTCATGTAATGGCTTTCTCTGCTTTTACTTCTCATAATTGCTGCTCTCTCATAATGCCCACACTTTCCAGACTGAACATTGTATTCATCCTTCACCACCTGTTAAGTGAAGAAACAATTCATTGCAGAATTCAATGCAAAACCATGGGTACTTGGTTTTGCCCCAACAGATGACTGGTAATCAACATGGTCGTTCTCCTGGATAGCTGGATGTACACACTTCTACTTGGCATAAAAATATCATCTGAAAGCTATAGAAAACAGTGGTTTTCTTACCTTATTCAATCCTTTAGGCTGGATTTATTTAAAGAGCAGAAGAGACAGCAAAAAATTAAAGCTTTTGAAGTTAATTTGTTTCCAATACCACTGCAAGGACACAGAGATTAACTCACTTCAAAAGCCGATAGAACACTGCTAAGGGATGTAGTTGAGACCAGTGCTCACCCATCAGCGAGAAAACCGGGTACCGGTTTGATCTGCCTACCTAGTTTTATCCCTACTCTCCCCTATATATATTATATATTGCTTTGTTTTAAAGAGACTTTAAATTATATTATTGTTGATTATTTCGTTAATTATTGTTTGTTTTTTTATTATTTAATAATTTTCCTAATGATTACTTCATTTTTGTTATGGTTTTACTTTATATGTTAGCTTATCTATTTTCTTTCAGTACAGGTGAGGTATGGGACAACTAGTGATTGCAGAAAACCATTGCAATATGTTTTCATTCTCTGAATTTCCAGTTAATATTTTTAATCTGTACTATCTAAAGCCATTCCACGAGCAGGGTTTCCCCCCCCCCCTCTCTGTTACTTTTTTTTCTGATTTACTATGAAAAGATCTCTAAAATAAAAAAAATAAAAAAAAAATAAAATAAAAAATTTTTGCTCCCTTAATTATTTAAAAATATACATTTAACACCTTGCAAAACAACCTTAGTCTCTGAACAAAAGTATAAATTTAAAAGTAGGGCTGTAACAAATATTCGGTCCTTTTGCCAAATATTCTGAACGCTGAATGTCAGTTTGTCAGATACTTCATCCAAACACTTTGGATATTTAGCCAAATAGATTCAGGATAAAAATAGTAAATGCTTCTTTTGTATACTTTTCTCAAATCTAAACTCAATACTTTCTTACACATTCATGCAATCATTTTCATGTTTAAATGCACAAAATTTGCAGATATTCTTATTTATATACTAAGAAGTTGAATAGGATTTCTAATTTCTTTAAAGGCTAAGAATCTTTTAGAAAATGGTGCCAAAGTTGAAGATTTAAGCAGATTTTAAAAACACACATATTGGGGAATAATTCATTATAGATGTAATACATTTATAGTAAAATGAAAAATGCTATTCAATTCTAAAGCACTTGAATGTCTGCATGTATAAAAATGACTTTGTTAATGTGCCAAGAAGATTTGCGCTGTTCAGCAGTAATTATTAATTTTTTCAAGAATAGCCTTTAAATATATTTAATTCAAAATATTACAGAATAATAACTCAGTATATTAAAAAATCTCTTAACATTAATTCAATTTTAAATTGTATATAAGTTTAAGTTGTATTGTAATTTTGTTTTAAGTTCAAAATAAAGGAAAATAATGATAAATAAAAGTATTTTTTCTGCTGCATGTTTGCATTGTGCATTTAAAGTTGCATTGTAATTTTAATTAAAAGGCATAATATATATGTATTACATTTCATGTTTTAAATTGAAAGTGAATTTTTTACACACAAACTCGTTGCACCAAGGCTATTTCAGGAGGTATATCACTAATTATGTGGAAGAGTAAGCATTATGAAGGCCCCATTAACATTGAATGTAAGAGAAAATAAAAGTATGGCTGAATAGTATAAATTAAGAATATTCTATATAATTTAATGGAAATAATGTACCATTCTGACATATAGAAAATCAATTTGATATGTTTGAGTATAAAAGGATAAAATACAAATTCTTATTTTTTTGTACTGGAATAAGTTTTTAAAAATAAAAAAATTCCAAATGTACATTTAGTAGTGATAATAATGAGTTCCTATTTAAGCTAAAATGTATATGAATTACATGTATCTACAGATAAAATTGTGCTATTTGTAATTTAGATTTATTAAAAGTCTTGTTTTATTAATTAACATCAAGGTGTTTCAAGTATTACAAAAAATACATCAAGCTGTTAAAATTTGTAAACATACAAATATTACCAGATCAATTTTTATGATACATTGTTTCCAATTTAACATATAAAAAATTATAATCAATGTATAATGAGTATACTTTTTTTTTTTTTAAGTTAATGTTTGGTTGCCGACTATTCGGTATACAGCTTAAAATTTGGCTGAAAATTTGGTATTCGGCCAAATCACTACTTGTTACATCCCTATTTAAAATACATCTTTTTTTCTTTCTTTTTTTTTTGGGAAGAATTGAGTGGTTGAGAACCAGAATAGACTAACTTCGCCAGCTGTGATTTCAAGAAAAAGGCTTTCCAAAATTTGTGCAAATTTTTGTCAAATTCTTTTAAGCCAATTCTGCCTGTGCCAAAGGAGACCAAGCTTCTTCAGCAAACATATGGTGATTAAGTTGGCAGTGCTAGAGCTTGATATCCAAGTTATGTTGGACCATCTGTTAAATTGGCTCTATCACTTGAATAGTTTCAAATTAATAAAATTCATTACACAGCCAACAGATGGCATGACACTCAAGACTTTGACACTTCAAACTCATTTTTCACAAATATGTGGGATAGTCCACTCTTGTTCTCAAAGCCTCAATTGTAAAGCTTTTTTTTTTTTCCTCCAACAATAGTGTTATAATGGAGATTAGTTGCATTGTATATCACTAGATGGCACCACATGCGCATGTAAATGTTCCCCCGGTCGTGATCGGCGATCGGACCTGAGTCTCATGCTAGCCGCGATGTATGCAGGTTGGATCTTGGATCCTCTAATAAACCTATTAAATCTTTATGCATCCAGTGTTTTTCTTAACATAACTTACTAATAGTAATTTAAGAAACTCTTCAGTGGCGACGAGGATTAATTTTATCAATGTATTTTTTGAAAATATAACGTATTTTTCACGTATTTTTAAGAAAAATCGCGACTTCGGCAGATGACGGCGTGCTAAGCCTAATCGATGTTCGGCGACCGCGTGGTGGATATCGTTGCGTGTTATCATGGCATCTTTTGGCTGTATTGGAGAATTCAACCCTGGAAATGAGTGCTGGAGCGAATATGCTGAAAGAATTGAGCAATTCTTCATCGCAAAAGCGATCGAAGAGGCTGATAGAAAACGTGCTGTTTTCTTAACAGTGGTTGGATCTGCCACGTATGGACTGCTCCGAAACTTGATATCGCCGGAAGCACCTACCTCCAAGACGTTAACAGAACTTATTGGGATACTAAATAGACATTATGATCTGGTGCCCTCAGAAATCGTGGAGCGATTCAAGGTTAATAGCCGCGTGCGACGCGCGGGTGAATCGGTGGCCGATTACATCACGGGACTCCGGAAATTGGCGAAATATTGCAATTTTGGAGTCACTCTGGATATGATGCTACGAGACAGAATAGTGTGTGGAATACAGGAAGAAGGAATTCAACGGAAATTGCTGCCAGAATCGAACTTAACCCTTGTGCGTGCGTCGGAAATCGCCGTTTCCATGGAAGCAGCAGCAAGGGATGCAGTTGCTTTGAAGGTATCTCCGATATCTGAAGTGCAGAAACTGAAAATTACGGCGCAAAGGCCGCGGAAATACGAAAACGCTAAATCGGCATCCACTGCAGATACAGGAAAACATTGTTTTCGTTGTGGAGACCCAAAACATAAGGCATCAGAATGCAGGCATAAAACCACAATATGCCATACTTGCAAGAAACTTGGGCACCTAGCAAAGGTATGTTTGTCTAAAAATAAAGTTAGTTACAAACCAAAAGTAAATCTTTTATCAGAATCAAAGGAAAAGCTGGAACATAATCAGTATACTATGTATCACTTATCTGATGTTAAGGAAAATTACCCTCCACTTAAAATCAAATGTAGAGTGCAGGGACAACCCATATCCTTTGAAATTGATACTGGTGCTCCATTTTCATTAATGCCTGTAAAATTGTTTGAAAAAATTAGAAGATTTTGCCCTCCTTTAGAGCAAACAGGAATTAAACTCCAGTCCTTTACTAGCCATCCCATTGGCATTCTGGGAGTGACAAATGTAGATGTGGTGTTCCAGTCAAGAACAGAACATTTGCCTTTACTGGTGGTTTCTGAAGGAAACACAAATTTAGCTGGTCGGAACTGGATTGTTCCACTAGGCCTCATGAATGCATTTAACTCAAATATGAACCACAGTTTGCATAATGTAAGTGCCAGTCAACCCACATTAGATGGTCTTCTAAAAAAATTTAGCGAAGTTTTCTCACCAGAATTTAGGTTGTTTAAGGGAGTCAAAGTTCACCTTACATGTAAGAAGAACGCAGTTCCCAAATTCTTTAAAGCCCGTCCTGTTCCATATGCCTACAAAGAGAAAATTGACACAGAAATTGATTGCCTCATTGCAGATGGTATTTTAGAACCTGTAAAAACCTCAGATTGGGCAACTCCAGTTGTTCCGGTGCTAAAACAAGATGGAAGAATAAGAATCTGTGATTTCTGTGATTTTAAGTTAACGGTGAATAAAGCAACAGAGCTGGAACAATATCCCCTTCCAAAGATTGAGGACTTGTTTTCTGAAATGTCAGATGGTACGGCATTCACCAAGTTAGATCTTCGGGATGCGTATTGCCAACTAGAACTGGATGAAGAGTCGAGACACCTGGTGGTGATAAATACTCACAGGGGCCTTTTCCGTTACACTCAACTTGCTTTTGGCATTGCCTCTGCTCCTGCAATTTTCCAAAGAGAAATTGAGAAGATTTTGCAAGTCACAAAAGGAGCTTCTATATATTTAGATGATTTGCTAGTAACTGGTAAAGATAAAGAGGAGCACTTGCAAAATTTAGAGGAAGTTTTTAGCCGTCTACAAGCAGCAGGTATAAGATTACACCCTGAGAAATGCGAATTCCTGAAATCATCTGTGGAATACCTTGGGCATCGCATAGACAAACATGGACTGCACCCAGTTGAATCGAAGGTGAAAGCAATTGCAGAGGCACCTGAGCCAACAAATGTTGATGAACTGCGCTCGTTCATTGGTTTAATAACATATTATGCCAAGTTTTTACCGAATATGTCTACCTTGTTAGCACCATTATACAAGTTGTTAGAAAGTAAGCAGCCATGGAAATGGGAATTACCCCAGAAAGAAGCTTTTAAAAAAGCTAAAGATGTTTTGCAGAACTCTTCCTTACTTGTGCATTTTGAGCAAGACAAAGAAGTCATTCTGGCTTGTGATGCAAGTCCTTATGGTCTTGGTGCAGTACTTTCACACAAAACATCAGATGGCGACCGTCCAATTACGTTTGCTTCTCGCTCCCTTACAAAAGCGGAGAAGAATTACAGTCACATCGAAAAAGAGACTTTAGCCTTAGTTTTTGGAGTGACTCGATTCAGGAACTACCTGTTAGGACGCAAATTTATTTTAGTCACTGACCATCGTCCATTAGTAACCCTATTGTCTGAAGATAAGCCAGTGCCATCAGTTGCTGCAGCTCACATACAACGATGGGCCTTAACTTTATCTGCATATGTATATAAGATTGAGTATCGTAAAGGGAAGTTGCATGGAAATGCTTATGCTTGCAGTAGACTTCCGTTAAAATCTGAGTCTGTAGATCCTCCAGTTCCAGTCGAGTCAGTCTTACTCATCAGACAGTTGAACGATAGCCCACTGACAGCACACCTAATTGAAAGGGAGATAGACAAGTGTCCTGCACTGAGTTGTCTGAGGTCACATATTCTGAATGGATGGCCAAAGAAAATGTTAGAAAATTTGCAAGCCTTTTGGCACATCCGGAATGAACTATCAGTGGAAGAAAATATCATTCTTAGAGGTTCCCGTGTGTTTATCCCAGGAAAATTTCGTGAATTTGTTTTGGATGAACTTCACAGTGCTCATCAAGGGATTAATGCTATAAAATCTCTTGCCCGCTCACATGTTTGGTGGCCTGGTATTGATCGAAACTTAGAAACAAAGGTTCGCAGCTGTGTTGACTGCCAAGAAAATGCTACAGCTCTCCCTTCTACACGAAGCTCTTGGCTTGCACCTGAGAAACCTTGGGAGAGAATTCATATTGATCATGCAGGTCCTGTGGAAGGTCATTGGCTATTGATTGTAGTCGATGCTAAAACAAAGTGGCTGGAAGTGATTCCTGTTCCTAATACAACAGCAGCTTCAACGGTACTGACTCTGCGTAATCTTTTTGCACGCTTTGGGTTACCACAGAGTTTAGTATGTGACAATGGACCTGGATTTCGTAGTGATGAATTCGCTAATTTCTTACGTCTGAATGGCATTACACCTATAAAAACGGCACCCTACCATCCAAACTCAAATGGATTAGCTGAAAGAGCGGTGCGTACTGTGAAAGCTGCAATGCAGAAAAACAAGGAAGGAAGCTTTGCAGAGAGGTTGGCTAGATTCCTGCTGAATTTCCGAAACACACCAGCAGCATCAACAGGCATATCCCCTGCTATGGCTATGTTCGGACGACCTCTTCGCACCCGCTTGGATCTAATCCGAGATTCCGGTAGCCCAGCTCCTGCGAAGGCAGAAACCAGTGCAAGAAAATTTACAGAAAGCACCCCGGTTTGGGTGCGCTCTTTTAGCCGTGGCCCACAATGGGTGGCTGGAACTGTTATTTCCCCAGTGGGAAATGTGATGTGCAAAGTGAAAACCAGTTGGGGAGATTGGTCTCGGCACATTGACCAACTTCGCCACAGACTTGAAGGTGCTAGTGACGTTCCTCTCGTTCCACAGCTGCCAGCTCCAACTGTTCTTCAGCCCGAATGCTCAGAGGACTTAATGCCGGCTGATGTTCTAAGTGGAGAATCACCAACTGTGCTAGTTCCAAACACCCCGGTACCCCCCCTTCTGTCTCCACAGGTAAGTGTTCTAAACAGGGAGAACAGTTCGCAAGCAGACCCCCCTGCACTCTCGCCACAAGTGATTAGGCAGGACCCAGGAACCCCAAAGCTCAGACGTTCAAATCGCCCAAGGAGGAAACCTGATCGTCTGTGATTATAGACATTAGAACTCTTTTGCATTGCTGATTATGGACATTAGAACTCTTTTGCATTGCTGTTGATTTTGAACTGTTCCCTGTGAAAGAACTTTTAAATATTTGCTCTTAGCTTTCTTTAAGAAGGAAGAGAATGTTATAATCGAGATTAGTTGCATTGTATATCACTAGATGGCGCCACATGCGCATGTAAATGTTCCCCCCCGGTTGTGATCGGTGATCGGACCTGAGTCTCATGCTAGCCGCGATGTATGCAGGTTGGATCTTGGATCCTCTAATAAACCTATTAAATCTTTATGCATCCAGTGTTTTTCTTAACATAACTTACTAATAGTAATTTAAGAAACTCTTCAGAGAAATCTTGTTTTTCAAACAGCTAATGGCTTATTTATTTTTATCTTCCTTTTTTGTGACATTAGGATTTGAAAATGTTAGTAAAGTTACTGAAATCAATTATTGCTTTTAGATTATTTCCCATTAACACTTTAAAATGGTTGTATGTATAATTGCATAGCTGTTGACTGTCCTGCTCCCTTTTATATTTTATTTTTGTGCAAAAAAGATTAGGGACATGCATAGAAAGCAGGAGGGTAAGAGATACTGTTGTACCTCTTAAGTATGCATTTACCCATTAAGTATGTATACTTTTTTTTTTAACAAAATGGTTTCTATTCGCTAAAGAGTCCAATATTATTACCCGAGATATTAATTAAAGATGCAAAGTGGTAACTCTGTTAATTGTGTTGTGCAGATAATTGTAATTTAGATTTGTAAGATTTAGCCTGTCAGGACTTTCCTCAGTTCTTCGAGCAGACAAATGGAAAGTGTTCATTTTTTTCTGTATTTTAAAATCTCAATCGCCGAGTCCTCCCCACCCCATAGAGTTAAATAAAATAAAATAAATATCCACTTATTCAAACTATATTTCCTGTTCTAATGGTATATTTTCTTTTAAAAAATGTTGATATTTACTATTTAAAAATTAAAGAAATTAATAATTCTAGCATTATAATTAATTAATTAATTAATTAATTAATAATTAAGCGTTAGTTTCCTAGGTGGGTTTTCTGTTTTTCCTGCAGTTTTTAAACTGCCACAACCACTTTCAGGATGGACATACAAAAAACAAAAAATACCCACTTATTCTGTGTACCTTTTTGTTTCTGACGGTATCTTTTTTTAGTGTTTCGTTTATCTCACGAAACCCTATTGCTCCCGCTCTGTTGTCTGTCTGTCACAGAGCCATTCTCGAAAACTATGTAACTTACAGAGTTGAAACTTTGTGTATAAATCAGAATATCAGCTGTGAAGAGCTGAAAATATTAAAATTTGAAAAATTCGTATTATTTTAATAAATAGAGATAAAAAACCAAAATTCTAACAGCCTTTTCCTATTCAATTTAAACATTTTTCGTTATAGCCGATGCCAAAAATAAAAAATCAATGATGAAAATCTTTCTACAATAATTATTTTTCTATCAGACGATTTCCACGTGAAAAATGAAATAAAAAGTTTCACCAATTGAAAAAAAGATTAATATGAAATAAAATTGGTTGACGTCATAGTGGTAATAAAACATAAAACGGAAAGATTTCTCAATAATACAAGGAGTATGAGTATGTGCACAAAACAGATTAATATCACGTCATTAGAGAATTAAAAAGAAAATCTGACGTCATATCGGAAGTTTAACGGATTTTTCAAATGTTTCAGAATAATACAAAGCGTGTATCAATATGAGTAATAGAGAATAGTAAATATATGAGTTTGATAAACATATTGAATCATGATAAAAATTCGATTATGGAAACATTCGCATATTTTAACATTTTGAAGGTGTACAACATGTTTAATTTTGGAATAATTTTTTTTAAATATCGCATTTAGTCCGCATGACAGATATTACAGTGAGAGAATATAATAGCGGGCGTAGACCACTATCGGAATGGTTTAGATATTCGAAAAAAAGAAAATATATACCGGTAAATTTTTACTTTAAAAAACATGACTTTTTTTATGCTAAATGAAATTTCTTTGAATTTATTAAAGAAAGTGTGATAAAGATATATCACAGTTTTATCTTTT
The DNA here is from genome assembly GCA_963931845.1 of Maratus michaelseni. Classification (NCBI taxonomy): domain Eukaryota; kingdom Metazoa; phylum Arthropoda; class Arachnida; order Araneae; family Salticidae; genus Maratus; species Maratus michaelseni. The sequence continues at coordinate 170,307,080 of OZ007593.1, read as the reverse complement.
TTAATTATTTTTATTTCAGCTCAACGTATTTCTATTTTTATAGCCTTTCCAGTTTAATTTGCCATTCCTTAAAAGCTATTTATCGGCAGTCGCGCACCTTGTACGTTGCTTTTTTGGCAAGGCCGTCTCCCCCCTCATTGTGCTTCGCATTCGGTGAATCGGCGATGTTGTTTTCTCTGCGAGGCATCTTCGCGCTTTGAGTTAGTATCAATCGGCGCTGAGCTGTGACGTCATCGTCATTCAGCGGCTCTCACCCCGCTCCTGCGTTGTGCGCATGCGTCACCGCCACTCTTGTTCGGTATTTCATATTTCAGGAGCTGTTTTGTTTTGGCGCTGCTTCCGAAAGGGGCGTGTCTTTCAAATACAAATTAGAATCGTTCTTTTAATTATTAAATGTTAATTAGTTTCTGATTTGCTCTTTTAATTTTCACGTAATTCCTAATCATCAAATTAGTTTAAATTAATCTTGCTGTCACATTTGTGCACCCCTTTTCTGGGTATATATACTAATGTTGCGCATTTTTCCAACAGAATTTTAATAAAAATGATGCTGTAAATTTATGATAAACGTCGTATGGTCTGGAGGCCCGCTGGCCTGTGCCGGCGCTCGCTCGTATCCTAGAATCGCGTAGCGCTGATTCTTTGGAGATCAATTTCGCGTTTTCAGTTTTCAATTATTCTATAAAATGCTGTTGTAAATTTTAAGTTTAATATTTTAAAAGTTTTAAATCAACTGGTAAATTGACTTCTGAATTAATTCTATAATTCTTCATGGACGCGGCCAGAAGGAATATTTAAAGATTCTTCGAAATTTACGAAATTTGAGCCAGTACTTTTTAAAGACTTGATGTGCAGCTTTCATCTCATCCTTCCTCCTTCAAGAAAATGTAATAAACATTATTGGATCCAACTTATAGTATTCATCATTTATAGTCTGCATCTATTTCTTCACTCAAGTAAGACCGTTTAATTCATTTTATTATTATTTTGATTCTCTTCTCAAAGAATAATTGACCTAAAGAACGTCATGCAATTTTTTTGCATTGGGTTATTGCTCACACATTAATATTCCCATCAATTGCTTCTCTCTTAAATAATTTCTCCTTCACAGAAAGGATAAAGTGTTTTGAAAGGAATATTAAGCGAAACCCCTTTGAGCGATCTTCGATCACACTTACCCACTTGTTTTTTTGTTTTTTTTATGGGCCCTCAACACTAGGTTTTGTTAGAAAGATCCTAAAATAAATTAAAATCTGAATTTGTATGTTTAAAAATATAAAAACTTACAAATTTAAGTTTTATTTGCAAAAATAGACTGTAGTCACACCCAGGTGTGCACTGAAGTCAGTGGGGCCCCACACCATAAGGTTCATTCAGGAAGAGGTTTGCATGGTAAGAGATTCATTTGATTCAAGGTTCATTAAATATATATATATATATATAATTATGGATATTCAGTTGATCCGAGGTTTGTTTGGAAAAGCTGACCAGCATAACAGATGAAGCCTGCTAGTATATATTATAAAATCTGATTTACTTCACTCTCTCTCTCTCTCTCTCTCTCTCTCTTTCTAACTTGATTTATATTATAAAATTGCACACTAATCTAAAAAATATTGCTGGTGCAATCGATTTTAACCCTTCTGTGTAAAGTCGCAAGTATGGTTTTCGAGAAAAATATTTTATTTTTTCTTTTTAGATTTAATAAAGCTTACTGTGCTTTCATTTTGTTTAGTAATAGTGAGTTAGAGAAAACTTTTCCATCTATTAATTAATTTTTTCTTTTTTAAAATAATGTTGTGTAAAATCTTCTGCATTTTTTATTAATAGATATTTAGGTTTGTAACTGTAATGATGTAGTTTATTTCTTTAAGTACATTTATATTATTATTAGAAATATCTGGAGAAAGGATTTGGACTGAACTGAAGAAAATACTTGCTGGAAACTTTTCCAAAGAAATTATGCTTCGTATGCTGGATTTAGGAATAGGATCATTCATTGGTAATTAATTTTCTACATCTAATTTTCATTATCAAGGTGTACATTTACAGAGCTGCCAACTGCTACAAAAAAATTGTAGTTGCTACGATTTTGAACCACAAACTACGATGCTACGAAAATCTGTCTAAAACTACGATTTTCTGCAAAAAAAAAAACGCGAATTTTATCACAATATCACTCGAAAAATCACGAATTTCGTCACAGGATCTCACGAAAAATCATGAATTTCGTCACAGGATCGAGCTAAGAAATGCGAATTTCGTTACAGGATCGCTGAAAAAACGCAAATTTCGTCAAAAAATTAGCGGGAAAAAGCAAATTTCGCCAAAGTATCGGCGAAAAAACGTGAATTTCATTTAACTGATTGCTGAAAAAATACGAATTTTGTTAAAAGATCGTTCAGGGGTGATTCTGGTCCGAATTTTCCGAAAAATTAAGGCAATGATTTCCAAAAAAAAATAAAATATCTATCATAAATCTGAAAATTCGGACATTAAATGTATCGGTATTTCGGCAAATGATCGCCGAAAAAAAATCAATCTCGTCTTTTGTTCGCAGAAATGGCGCCAATTTTGTCAAAGGATCGCGGGAAAAACGTGACTTTCGTCAGAAAATCGCGAAAAAATGGCAAAATTCGTCAAAAACATTGCAAAAAGCGGCAAATTTCGTTAAAAGATCGCGAAAAAACAGCAAATTTTTTCAACAGATTGCGGGAAAAATGTGACTTTCGTCAGAAAATCACGAAAAAATGGCAAATTTCGTCAAAAACATTGCGAAAAACGACAAATTTTTTCAAAAGATCGCGAAAAAATGGCAAATTTCGTCATAAACATTGCGAAAAACGGCAAATTTCGTCAAAAGATCGCGAAAAAACGACAAATTGTTGTCAACAGATCACGGGAAAAACGTGACTTTAATCAGAAAATCGCGAAAAAACGGCCAATTTCGTCAAAAACATTGCAAAAAACGCAAATTTCGTCAAAAATGGCAAATTTCATCAAAAGATCGCGAAAAAACGACAATTTTTGTCAACAGATCGCAGGAAAAACGTGACTTTCGTCAGAGAATCGCGTAAAAACGGCAAATTCCGTCAAAAACATTGCGAAAAACGGTAAATTTCGTCAAAAAATATAGAAAAAAAAACGCTAATTTTATCAACAAATCTTGAAAAAAAAAACTGCAAATTTCGTCAAAAGATCGCGAAAAAACGCAAATTTCGTGAAAGGGATACAAAAAAAGTGGCGGGAGTGGACACCCCCCACTCCCGGTTGTATCAGCTTTCTCGACCTGATGAAGGACTCTAACTCAGACATTTTTCTCTGGAAGATATACCCGTAGTTCCATCACCCCTCCCCTCAACTGCCTTGGAATCTTTCAGAAAATTCACTGTGAAGTTCAGAAATTTGGCTTAGGAGTGGACAGAGCATTAATTGAATAGGAATAATTATGTTTAATCAATCCCATCCGCAACAAAAAAATTAGCAAAACAAAAGTGTCTCCTACTTTGTGTGCTTATGGATATATGCATGTGTTTAATTGATTAGTATTTGCTCGCTTAAAATTTACAGCATAAAAAACAGCCACCAACCAACCAACCTTCAGATAAAATGGAATTTGGTGTGCTACTATTTCTCATTTTCAAAGGTTGGCAGGTCTGACATTTATAACTAAGTTCTACTGTTTCAAATGTTAAAAATCTAACAAAAATGCTCTCTTCTAGAAATTATAAATTTTTTTTATATATAAACAAATATATAGCAGTGCTAAATTTTTTAATTGAATGTTTTTTTTTTTTTTTTTACAATCACATGGGTTTCAAAAATATTTTCTAGAAAATCAATTTTTTAATTAAATGAATAATAAAAAATATCAAGTTGTACAGAAAAAACACTTATTCCAGATTGCCAGTTATGATGTTGTTATTGTCTTGTCCAGGAAAGTGTCTGTTGATGTTACCAGAGTCCCAAGAGAGGTTGAACTTTCTAAGCAGCCTTGTAATTTAGACCCCGAACTAGGCACTGAGACTAAGATTCACGAATGACACTCACCATTTGCTAAATAGTAAAATCTATATATAGCTGATAACATTTTAATTATATCGGCCATTGTGGCGAGTGACTTATTCACTGAAAAACTCTATTGAATTATCTGGGGGTGATACCAAAACTATTCTTTGCATTTCAGAGACTTACTGGCATTTACATTCCTCTGAAGTACAAAATTCTACTAAAATAGAGTAGGAGAGGGAGTGATAAAAATTAAAATGTAAGTCAATAGTCTTATGCTATGATTAGGCAAAATAATTTCTACAAATATTATTTTCTAGAATATTTGCTAAGGGAAAAAAAAAATTCAGAATGCTTCCCAGATATTATCAGGCTTATAGAATTGATGTTGTAAATCCAATCAGCACAGCTCCATGTGTTCATAGATTTTTGTCCATGAAACACATAAGAATAACATGTTGCAATCCCCGTGGCAGAAACACGGCGACATAGTCGCGGACAAAGAAATCTCTTGCTGACAATTTTTGTCTGCACTAATGAAATTTCGTCAAAAGATCGCGGTAAAAACACGCGAATTCCGGCAAAAGATCGCATTCAAAACACGCAAATTTCGGCAAAAGATAGCAGTAAAAACACGCAAATTTCGACAAAAGATCACAGTAAAAATACGCGAATGTCGGCAAAAGATCGTGGTAAAAACATGCGTGTTTCGACAAAAGATCGCGTTAAAAACACGCGAATTTCGGCAAAAGATAACGGTAAAAACACACGAATTTCGGCAAAAGATCGCGGTTAAAACATACGAATTTCGGCAAAAATATCGCGGTTAAAACACCTGAATTTCGGCAAAAAGTCGCGGTTAAAAAGAACCACGATTATTTTCATCAAACGTTTGTGGAAAAAAATAATCGTGAGTATCGATAAAATTTACTGCATAAAAAGACTGCTGAAATATTGAAACCCAGTTCCTTTTACAATTGTCTAAAGATTGTCGCAAAGTGAGAATAAATGCTAAAAATTGCATAAAAAATTCAAAAATAGATGTAGGAATTTTGGATTCCTTTTACTAATGTAGAAAATTCGCTGCAAAAAGAAAAAAAAATACATAAAAATTAAGAAAAATAGTCCAAATGTGGGTTTTTAAGGTGCATAACTTCAGACAAAACAACACTTCAGACTCTTTCTGCCAAATCTTGCAGCTCTGCACTTAGCGGTCTCTTCAGAAAACATCTCTCACAGACAAACATCTATGTTTAATACATAACTTTTTAAATCTGAAACAATATATAGAACCAACTTTTAAAAAATTGGGTTAACCCGAACCCAACCTGCAGGAATATAAACTCAGCTCGAACTGAAAACAGAGTTAACCCGATCTGCAGCTGATGCAGGACTTTAATTAAGACATTTTTTTAAAGAAGGACTCTGTAGCAGCATCAGGGGAGGGAAATTTCTCTCCCTCCCCCTTGGATCCTTTTGCAAAATTCTCTGTGAATTTCAGAAAATATTTTTTTACTCAGAATCACCCCTGGTCCCGGGACAAGCTTTTCCTTCCCATTTTAGAAATGCCACAAGAAGTGAGATGATGAAATGATTTGTAACATCAAAAGATATAAGCAAAATTAATGAGAATGCATCATGCTTACCATATTTTAAATGAAATGATTAAAAATTCCTAGTTTAGTGTATTATTCATTCATTAAAATTACACGCAAAATTTGCAGACAGATTATGAAATTTTAAAAACTTGTCGCAGACAGCTACAGAACCTTCTGCCACTGGGGTTGCAATAATCTAATATACCTTTAAAAAGCTATTTTAAATTTTCTTTTGATGATGAAATGCAACAATATTATGGCCAGGAAAAATTAGTGTAATTACACACCCTACATATGAAATATTATTCTGTTTGGAAATAACTGTAAATAAAATTTGTATTATGCATTAAATACTGTTTGATACAGTTTTCTTTTAAAAATATTGTAATTAGCTGGTAGGGTTGTGCAACTGGGTAGAAAATCAAACTACCAGCTGAATTGGCTAGGTTTTTTTCACTTTTGTAAAGATTCGTTATGACCCTTGTCTGATTAGGTACGCTGAACACACTCAATTCACGCCCTGCGAACTTTACATCCACATAGTGTTTAATATGCATCAGATGCAAGTAACATACACAACAGTAGTTCTTGCATCGTGCTTCAAACCCACAATACTTCAATTATGATTCTGGTACTCTACAATTTGGCTGTCTGAGCAATTATATAAATCTCTTCATTCTTGTAAGTATTTCTGTTTAAAAGAGATCTCCTGTTTTCCTGTTGGTCATTAAAGCTTTCGGTTGAATCTGCATCTTTTCCTGTATATATAAGCAAATTTCCAGCATTCTTAGCACTGAGGACGGTACGCTAAATACTATTGAAACTAGTATGCTACAGAAAATTTAAGTTCTGGTGTTTTTAACATTGTTTTATTTACATCTCTATCATTTTGCACCAGGTATCATCTCAATAATTATAGAAATTGATATAATTAATATTTTCAACATAACATTTAATAAATGCAACTGATTCACTAATTTTAATTGGATGTTGTTGTTTTTATTATTATTATTATACTACATGGTGGTTACTAAATACTGTTACAAATATTGAGTCATTTTATTTCTTAGATATAAAATAGAAAATGGTACACCAATATGATGAACATCAGAAATTAAAGTTTACCTTGAAATATTTTTATTCAAATCGACTGTCATCTTTTATGGATTACTAAAGGTAATTCCTTATGCCTTTGTCCAATTGTGACACAAATCACTTTAAGAGATAATCTGTCCCATTGACTCAAAATGTAAGCTTTGAGAGAGTCCAAACTTCTGCGTTGTTTAGCATTTACAGTAGAACTCCAATCATCTGAATCAATTGGGACCGGACCCCATTCGGATAATCAAAAATTCGGATAATTGGATTTTTTCCGAAAAAAGGGTCTATTTTAATTAATAACTGTATGTATGTTGAAAATGAGAGAAAAAACTATTTTTAAAGAAAAAGATCTTTTAATTAATTAAATAAAAAGGCAACACTTTTACATGTTAAGCGTACTTAGAACTGCTGTACATTAGTACAGTATGTACGTACCATACTGTAAATGAAAGTCATTGCTTGCTGAACATCTCGGTCAAAGTAAGCTGTTTGACAGTCTTCCTCCATTTTTGGGCAGCTAAGTCGCGAGTCCGCTTGACAGTGAGAAGTTGCATGTGGTCACACTCAGGCTGACGCTCCATCCACTTCAACGCAGTTTCAAGGCCGGCAAATGCTTCACTAGCTGATGATCCCGTGTCCGCTACAACTTCAACATTAAGGTCATCTTCTTCCTCGACACTTTCTTCGCTCACACTTTCAATAAGTTCATCATCATTTAGAATTTGAAACCTAGGTTGGGCGTGCCTGCCACCTGTCGACGGACGACAGCCAATAATCGAACTGCACTATGATACGGTGACTCATTATCCCAATAATGTTCGCGCTTCGCCTACACTAGATTCGCAGAGGGAAGGACAATAGCGTGCGTAGACAGAATCATTATTTTGCGAATCACAGTACGTTTCCGTCTTAATTCTTTTTCTGAAATTCTGAAAGCGATTCGGATAGTCGGAGTTCGGATAATTGAAGTTCTACTGTACTTTAGCCTCTAAAATCCCCCAGATGCAATACTCAAAAGAACTTAGACCCAGTGAAGAAAGTGGCCAATCTTACATAATAAACTTTGGACAATTGACATGAAGCCAAGCTTGTGTTGATTTGGCTCAGTGTGAAGGTGCAAAATCTTGCTGAAATATCCAATTCTTTTCAGGATACAATCTGTCAGCATGTGGCAATAAATATGTAGCCAATATGTTCTGTTTGTAATATTTCACATTGTTTTTTTCCCTTTATCAATGAATTTCAAGGGCAATTTTCCATTCTTTGACATTGCAGCCCAAACCATTGTTGAGATATATATATATATATATATCCTTATAGTCCAAAATTGTTCTTATCACTTTCTAACAACCATTATGATTTTGTTTCATTTTTATATCTTAATTTTTCTTAAATTTCAAAATATTAAAGTTTACTTTTCATGTTTAAGTATCATTTAACTTCTGAGTTTTAATATAAAGTTTCTTTAATTTACTTACAGTTTCAATTGTTTCATATCTCATTAATCCTCCATGCCTTAATTTCTCTTTAAATCATGTTTAAAGACTCTAGCTTGTATTTTTACTTTTAAGGTCATGTTTTTTCATTGTGTTAGAAGTTTTTTAGAGGTTACAGGACTTCACTTTTTCAGGTTTAGGTGAACTTCCTGTATGTAAGACATGATTCATAATGTCTTGGATTGGCATGGCTTTTTGCTTTGATGGTGACGGTATTCTTTATGCTGGATATCTGCATTGAATATCGGAGGGGTCATGAGGTGAAGTATAGATTAAAGCTGAGTTTAATATTTTTGAAAATGAATTTGCTTTTGGAAAAAGAGGTTTCAGTCAGACAAATTCTGTTTGGAATCATTTTCTTTTGAAACAAATTGTTTGTTTTACATCTTCCTTTTTTATTATATTTGCTTACAATATATGGAAATAATTGAATGGTAATGCCACCAAAAGTTGAATAGATATATAGTTAAAGGTTATAAAAATTAAAAGTTAATTTAAATAGTGTTTAAACTATAGTGTTCCTATTAGATAGTGTGAAGAATAGTCACTGTTTAGAATAGTGTTCCTATTTGATTTTTCAGTAATTTTTTTAGTTGAAAGGTTAAGGTGTCTCAATTATTTAATTGCATTTGAAGTTAAATCTAATAAATATATTTAAAGTTAACAAAGTCGTATTTAAAATTAAAGCCAATTAAAGCAAAAATTTAAAGCAAATGTTTTCTTGTCTAAAGTGATACTTTAATTTTTCTAGAAACTTCCTTGTTGCTTTAATGGTATGTGGACATAGAGGTAAAGATTCTTTCAATCTTTTTTTTTTCTTTTGTGTTAGATGAAAGATTTTTTTATACTTGTTGTGAGACTTCAATTTGTTAAGAAGTTAGATGAAACGTCACATACTTAACCTGGATTTTATTTACAAAGTTTTTAAATCTTTTACTTTTGTTATAATTTTTGTTTAATAAAATATAGTTGTTTTTAATATGGTTTTTTATCCTTTTGAGACACTTTTGAACATTTTTTTCCCAGCTGTTTCATTTAATCTATTGAATCTTTAATCCCTTATCAATAATCCTTGGCAAACTTTGTAGCATTATATGCTCTACATGCGTAATTACTTTGCTATTACAGTTTCACTGAAGTTACCTATAGTACTTCCTTTCAACCATAACAGAATTCTTGTTCTCAAAGTGTTTAACAATTCGAAGGTTTTCAGGTATGTCCTCGAAGTTGCTGAATATGTCACATAATTTTTAGCATTATAACATTGTTCAGTGCAAAATAGCTTCTCATCACAAAATATTATTCTGTCAACACATTTGCTACCATGTCGCTTCACAGTTTCTTGCATCTTTGTAACATTTTTATTATTTGTTTGGCAGTCAAACCTTGAACTTTTCTTTTGTGATAAGGATGAAAACCTGGGTCTTTGTTTATAGTAACTTGCATAGTTCTACAACCCATGTTCTCTTTGGCAGCCATTTTACAAATTCTTAATTCTTTTGATGCGTTCTTTTGTACGAAATTGAGTGTGGGACTAGGTTGATCTTTACAGTTATTAGTATCCAATAATCAATTCATAGTTCTATATATAAGTGTCCTATTAAAACCAAGGCATTTTAATTGCTTTTAAGATTTTATCTGCCGAAAATCTATAATCAAAGACCTGTTTAACCATCATCCGTTTGCCTTCCATTTTTTAAATAATTCTAAATTTTTACTTTATACAAAAATCGTCTGCACTAATAGAAAATTGCCAATCGCAGAAATAGAGATATAATTTTTTTTAACCAAATGATTAACATTAATTCTTATATTTTGGAGTGCACAGTATTTTGTAGCCACCTTGTACTACAAATTTCTTTATATGCTTTGATCATTAATATCTATCTGCATTTTGTTAAATCACATGTCAGTACAGTGAATGAAAACTATGCAAATAACATCTAAGTGTTTGTATAACATTCTCATGAACTCACTATTTTTAGCTACTACAATTAATCAACAATAAATTAATAATAATATGTCTTCATTTTTACTTACCCATCATACGTAGTATAGGGTAAGTCTTGTAATCGTTTTGAAAATCGAAAAAAAAATTTTGACGGATTTACACGTTTCAGACACTGGAGATTCCGAAAAACATATTTTTAGAAAAAAAATTTTGCCGTCCGTCTGTGTGTCTGTGTGTGTGTGTGTCTGTAAACGCTCTATCTCCCGAAAAAATTGAGATAGAGACTTGCAATTTGGTATGTACTTAGTATGTAATAATGGGAAGAAGCCTATTTCATTTCATTAACCTCGATTAACCGGAACTATTTTATTCGGACCCTCGAAATATTCGTTCTGATAAAAGGTATATAAAAATTTTCGAAATTGTTTATTTTAAGAAATGAATATAAAAGACAATAAAAAAACATAAATTTTACATAAAGCATGAAGTCGATCGGATAATTAGTTGCCGAGATATTTGGAATCCTATTTTCCACACTCTTCGATTTTTCATGACCCTGTATTTCATCCAAATTTCACTTCAAAGAGATATTTTAATTGGAAATTTGACGCTTAATCAAATGCAATAAACCGCTAGTTAATAGGATTATTATTTTTGGAGTTATAAGGAAAAACCTCTTTCAAGCAATTCAGTAATCGAGCCTTTAAAGTTTGTGACGTCATCAAGCCACGATTTTATTTGAATTGCAATGCATTTTATAAGTAGTTTACACATTTTTATTTTAATATTTTACATTATGCATATCCATGATGGGTAAGTATTACGGTGGCCCCCAACGACTAGTTTCATTTTATATGTATACATTTATGTGTCTTTTAGTTTGTATGTCTGTTTACAAAATATCTCTGTGATAATTTATTTATTTGTCTATGTGTAAAAAGTCTTATTTTGCTTTTTTTTTTTAATATTAACAACAGTAGACTAAAATTCTTAAAAAAAAGAAACTTTAATGCTGTAAATAAAAAATATTTTTCTCAGCTTATCAAAATAATCACATACAATTATTATTACTTTATTGCCAATAATTTAATCATGACCTGTCAAAACTATATTTATTATATAGTTTATAATTAAAGTTAAACAATATTTGATAACAAATGTAAAAATGTTTAAACAAATGTGTATTGGAGTTTACAAAAATAAATCTTTTTCCTCATATAATGATTAAAGAACTTGACTATAGTTAATTAATTATCAGCTCTCATCATCAGGTTATAGTATCATTCATAGTTATGCTTTTTCCCATTATCACTTTTGCTTTTTGAGCTGGAATGCTTGTAATGACTCAGCATAAGCAGTAAAAGCAGGGTTACTATATTTCATGAAGTAAAAAAAAAAAAAGAGGTATACTTGCAAAAACATTTATTTAAATTCTACAATTTCAATTTTAAATGTCCTTTTATGTTTTAAATGACTTCTTCCTACTGCTTTACACAACTTTAAATATATAGGTGAACTTGTTTAATATGAGCATGGCTAAAACAAGAACACTGTTAAAATGAACAATTTTCACACTTTTTATGAGCTACAAAAGCAGGACCATGGCTAATAGGAGCAAAACATCTGTTCATTTCAATGTGATTTTCGGCTTATAGTAGGGTAGAATTAAGAAAGAAATTTCTTTTTTATCAAACACTGTTTTCTGTCAGTGATAATACATTAAAACTGTCTGCCAAAATAAAATAATGTATCAGCTTTACCAAACAGAATTTCAACCTTCAAAGAAACACCCCCCCCCCCCCTACCCAAGAAAATGCAAAGGAATGCCGTGATGTCTTGGAACAAGGGGGAGATAAGGACATTTGAAATATCGCCCCTTTGTAGATTTACAACTGAGCCGTAGAAAGCAAGGAGCATAGACAAAAACTTTTTTTTTTCTTTATATCTGGTCTTTAGGCTATATTAATCAGCCTTTTCATGTCTCTAATTGCTTTCTTAAAATGAAACAGATATGTGAAATTAATAGCTCCAAAATTGTACTGACTATTGCAATGTTAGCCAAGTTTTCTGGGAAAATTTATGACATTATGTTAGTTTTAGCATTGAGATAATTAGAGCAATTAATAGTTGTAAGTTTATGTGTGTGTTTAATATTTTTATTATCTTCATTCACATTACGAGTATAACTAACAAGTAAAAAATTTTAAAATCTGAACTTGAGTCGTTAAAGCTGTGGTAATAAGGTCTTTAAAGCATGACAATGTTATTTAGTACACAGCACTAAAAAAGCATTAAAATGAGACATTTTTCCTATTAGCAAATCATCAGAAGTGATACATATATAGAGGGCCTAAACTTACAAAATAACAGGGGTCTCCAACTTTAGAGGGGGGGGGGGGCTGTGGCAGCTGAAAGTATGTACAATAGCAGCAGTTTTGGTCATGGACGCTTTTTTTTTTTTACATTTTGTTAATACATATGTTTAAAATTTTAGCAAATATGTATTGTTATTTAAAAAGTAATTATTCAACAAGTTTGTTTTTCTAATACCATATTTAAGGGGCTGCATTCAAATCACTACCAGTGCCCGTAGACTATCTCTAAGACCCTGTTCATATGATATGTCTGAAATTTCACTGAACAATCAGAATATTTATAACAGAATCTGGAATTAGATGATTAGCTTTACATAGGAGAAAACTTTTTTCATTATTTCCATTATATGCAGGAATTCTAAAACAGGATTGTGCAATCTTTAATCATTCAGGATGATTTGCAGCATTGTTACCTGATCTAAAATGCAATGTCACTTTTCATGAACAAGAGAGGAAAATTCTTGATTTCATTTTCTTCCACAAACTGTTCAAGGTGGCAGAATTCATCATAATATTTAAAATCATCAATATTTACACCTTTCGATACAACATACTGCAAGGTTTAAAAAAAAAAAAAAAAAAAAAGCATAAATGGTTAGCTAATAATTTCAAATGGGTAATTTCTTTAAAAAAAAAAAAATAATAATAATAAAATAATTTTTTTAGCAAGTATTTAGATAAGGTATAAGTTTTTGCTGATTTCAACAATGTTTAAACCTCCATTAGTTAATGTTATTGTTTTATTTATTTATTTATTTTCCTTGTTCATGTTTAATGGAAACTGAGGCATGTATTACATGGTTTTATTTATGAAGAATTTTTTTTTTCTTTCTAATAATTTTTCTTTACTTTAAAGTTTGTGTATAATACTTATTCTTTTTCAAATTCAAATTCGATTTAACTATTTAGTCAATCTATTATTGGTCCTAGATTAAGATTATAAGCTTTGTGCATGACTTCAACTTTATTTTTACTCTTTTCTTTCTTTGTTGGTGTAGATCTAGTATTGTTAGGACATTGTTAATTTGTTTTTTCAATGTAATAATAAATGTTCTATATATATTTATTTATTTGTTTTATTTTGTTTTTAGGTTTACCAGAGCATCCAAATATTGCTGAATTTGAAATGGTATGCAACAATTCACATTCAATGAAACCACAACCTGTAACTTTGTTAACATCACTACTGAAGAATGAAGAAGAAGTAAGTTAATTTTAATTTTTAATTAAAAAAAATACTTTAGTTATCTTCATAATATTTTGTAACCTGATGATTAGGAGGGGTGGACTTTTAGGTCAAAGCATGTATGTAGAACCATAGTATAAAATTTCCAGAGTCTTAAACATATATATAAAATTATAACTTTTAAACATTTTTTGTGTAAAACAAAATTATGTCCAGGAAAAAATAGTATAATTATGCATCCTACATATGACAGATTATTTTGTTTGTAAATAATTATTAAATGAAATTTGTATTATACAATAAATGCTCTTAGGTAAATTCTAATTGTATCATAATGGGGATTTTCATATTTTTTTATGAAATATATCTTTAAAGCAATTTGTCACATATGAGACAAATTATTATACAATAAAATCTCATTACAACGAATTTCTGGAAACCACCAATTACATTTGTTATACCAAAAAAAAAAATTAATGTAAAATTTCAATATGGCGGTAAAAATATTTAAAAAAGAAAAAATGTTTTGCATGCACATTAAATAAAAAAATATATAAATACTACATTGTTATTGAATATTAGTTAATATGCTAAAATGCCAGCAGATGATAAATATACAGTGTATTATTATGAACTTACTAGTTATTGATAAAATAATTATTAGTGCATTAAATTTCAAGATTTTCATTGTAACTATTATAAAGGAGTTACAATTTATCTTGCATACCTGACAGCTTAAAAAATTCTCACTAATATCTGCCATTAATGTAGCTTTATTTCCTTGGGAAAAAAAAATAATAATTTTTTTTTTCTGTACTGAAGTTGACAATGCATTTTCAAAATAAAATTTTAAATACTACTCAACATTGTATAAAATGTTTCCAGTACATTATTTTGCTGGGAAAGTTACTTTTTAAGAGTTTCAATGCTCGATAGAAGGGCGATTCTACCATTACGTGTGTGACTTTTAGAGAGTGTTTTTCTGCAAATTGAGACAAATTTGGAAGTGAAACTTTTTAGATATTGTTTTACTTTTTGTATTGCTATTACAGGACACATACAGAATCATTTTTATAGTGACATCTTTAGTAAAGTTATAACAATTTTTTTTTTTTTTTAAATAGTAAAGTCGTTGTTACGTGTGTGATTTTTCTGAGTCACATATGTAACAACGACTTTACTATTTTTTTTTATTGTTATTACTTTAGACCAAAGGTGTCACTACAACAATGATTCTGTATGTGTCCTGTAATAGCAATAAAAAAAGTAAAACGTTATCTAAATAATTTCACTTCCAAATTTGTCTCAATTTGCAAAAAAACACTCTCTAAAAGTCACACGACATGTAACGGTGGAATCGCCCAGAACCACTTTTGATTGTACAACACAATCTTCCATACTTTATTAACAATCATCATCTACACTTTCATTGTCGTCTGCTTCGCTTTCTTTCATTGAGTTTCTGGGGATGTAATTTGTAGTTAGGTCAGGGCATGTGGTAATTCCTTCATTGCAATCAACATAATTATTTGCAGATGATGAGCTATTTGCAGTTGAATGCATTCTGTAGCTGTGGTCTATAGCAGGAAATTCAATACAAGAAGTAAATTCTTCTGCAGTTTGTTTTGATTCATTTGTTAAACATATAAGGTTGGATTTTTTCCAAAAGTTTTAACTGTGGTAGAAGATATGTTTTGTCAGGCAGCTCAGGTCATGTCAATTGCCTTTCTCACATTTACCTTTGCTGATCCGGAAACTTCAGTTTGTAACTATGCAAGAAATTTTTCTACCACTCCTTTTGCTGCAAATTCACTTTGGCATTTTTTATTATGCCTTGATCTTGAGGTTTCAAAATAGAAATACAATTGGCAGGCAAAAATTCTACTTTTATGTTAGATAAATTTGCTGTAACTAAATATGCAGTACAATTATCTATGAGCAAAATTATTTTTGTTTTATTTTGCTCATTTGTTTATTCAAGCTCCTAAACCACTTAACAAAAGAGATCCTTAGTCATCCATGCACTACTATTACTTTCATAATCACATGGAAGATTTTGAACATTTTTGAATCAATGTGGATTTGCAAATTTCTCAATGATTAAGGGCTTTAATTTGTCTGTGTCGATGGAATTACAGCAAAACAAAACCAAAATTTGTACTATATATTTTTTCCCCCTGCTATTATGATTTTCTCCTTTCATTGCCATAGTGTGATTTGGTAAAAGCTGATAAATAAAAGCAGTTTCATCAGCAATCAGCATTAAAAATATTCTCTGGTAGATATTTCTCAAGTATTTCATGTGTGTTATGTGTGTTTTTTTTTTTTCTTTCCATTCATGTGCAACTGACACATCGACACTTTTTTCTTCTCCAGAAATTTGCTTCCATGCTATAACATACCTTTTAAAGAAACGAAATAGCCAACTAGAACTTGCTTCAAACTTTTCTCTTTAGAGTCTCTGAAAATTCTTTGGCTTTACCTTGTAATATTGTCCTGAAACAAGAAGATTTTTTTATCAAACATTTTTAAACCAAGTGTATACAGTTTCATAAATTACTTGATAGTCTCTAAGTCATGTAATCATTTCCTGTCTGGGCACGTATTAGACCCCTCAGATCTTTTCCAAATTTTGTTCTTTTCTTTTAAAATAGTATTTAATGTAGAAGTAGCTATATCAAATTTTAGGGTGGATTTTAAGGTTGAATTTGTATAACATATTTTTCATAACATTCTGAGGTTTAAAGGCTGTATCAATATTAATTGGCTTGAATAAGTTAGATTATTTTTTCTTGCAAATTTTTATAATATGGAAGGGAAACATAACTTGCATGATTCTTGTGGTTTATGGAGGATGATACAGCTTGCTCTGAAAAAATTCCTTTTAGTTATCGTATAGGGTAAACATTGTATTTTAAATCGGTAAAGATTTTTTTTTTCTAATTGAAAGACTGTCACTGCTACAATATTTTCTTCCTCTTTGAACAAGAAACAATTTTTAACAACAGCGATTCTATGGGAGGCAGGATTTTAAGAATTAAAATTTAAGCATTCACCACAAAACGTTGTGTTATGGTATGCTGATGTTAAAATTTCTTGACTGGCAACTTTTTCTTTTCTTTCAATCACAATATCTAAGAAGGAGAGTTTACAGTCAGTTTCATTTTCAAATGTGAACTGCATTGCTGGGTATATAGAATCAGCTTTTTTAAAAATTGGCTTAACAGCAATTGCTTTAACTATTCAACTAAGTTAATTTTGAAAAGTAATGTTACTTCTTACACAGTTGCCAGTTAAAATATTTTAGTCGTCAAGTGTGAACTGATGATTGCATTTTTTTAGCCGTAGTTGCACGTTTATTTTCTGATCATATATATATATAGATATTCTGTATTATGTAATAGTGGACAGAATTTTAGTTCTACTTGGTATGATCTTTGTAGAGAAAGTTGCAACATTTACTCTAGATGTATTTGCTGTTCTTGTCCTTTGATCTGAGATAAATAAAACATCAATTATGTTTATCTTATGTACGTTGAGTATTAATTTATTACACAGAAGGTAGCAGGTGTGAGAAATATTAAGACTTCTCTGACATTGTTACACACATGAGCAATTTGTGTTTTTCTTTAGTATAGCTTTTAATATTTTTGAAAGCTCTGTCATATTGATCTCATGGTATCAGTTGGTATTTTTGGTATTAAAATCTCAAAGAACCTCTGGCAAAAGTCTTTAATATCATAAAAAATTTGGAAAAACTGCGTAATTACCTTAAAAAATAAATCCACTTGGTCTATTTTAAAAATTAATAATAACCAACAATCTTTACTGTTTCCCATGCTTCATTATTGAATGTTGGCATGAAGGGAAATATTGATTCTGGAAGATAACTTGGGGAAAACTCAGGGATTTTTTTTTTTTTTTAATGAATATAAACTCTGTTATGGAATGGGTTAATTATCTCCATGTCCTCAATTATATCATTTCTTGCTGTCTCCCAACATGAGTGATATAATGATGGGCTATTGTATTTGTATTATTAATTTTATATTAAAACATTGTTTTTTCCGTTTTGTTTTAGGTGATGACTCTTCATTCTAGAATAAAATTTTCAAAATATGAAAGAGACTTGGCTTTATTTATAATAAACAATAAAAACAAAGATGTGCACGCTAATGTGCAACCTTTTTACTCTCTAATACTGGAATCAAAAAGTAAAACGAATGATGTATTGGAATGGAGTTGTGAAGTATTCAAATATCGTGGGGATTTGTGTTCTTTTAAAGAACTGAGTAATTGGAAAGTTCCCAAGTTTCCCGTAAACGGACACATGTTAGCTGAAAGAGGATATAAACCTGGTCCTGATATGAATGACATCATGTCTAAGTTGAAAAGACAGTGGATTCAGAGTAAATTTCAAATGACAAAAGATGAACTATTACAGCTTCTTGAAAAAGAAAAACAATGATAAATAAAGATTTTTTTATAATTATTTATTATAATAAAAGTTTTTTTCTTCTTAATCGTGTCTGTTTTTAAAAATTGAGTACTTGTCATCAGTATTTCTAGTTCCATGAATTTATGCCAACTAATTATTATTATTATTTTTTTTTTTTTTAAATACAATATAGCATCAGTTATCTGGAAATGTCATTAATCATAAATATAATTATATGTTAAAAAGAAGAGGGGTGGGGGGGACTTTTTTTTTTTTTTTGTCTTAATTGATAATAATTCTGTTTATAATAGGATATGCTTGATTTTTTTTCCACTAAAGTTTCAAGTTTGTCACACTATTACAAATTGTAACATTTTTCTTTTTTGGATGAATATATTCATTTCATTTGAAGTTATTATTTATCAATCCATCTTTAATTAACTTTAAATTTTAATTATTAAATCTGATTGCTTATCCAATATCTCAAACTCACATTTCGTATCACACACATTTTTATCTTGAGCTATTTCTATTGAAATAATCAACCATTTTTTTTCTCTGTGAGTGTGTGTTCAACCTATGTAGATTCTTTTTGTCAAGTTAAATTCTGAATGCCTTTATGAAATTTGTATAAGAATAGAAAATATGTGATTGTTCAAATTAGCTTTATATTCTAACTGTTGATTGCTTATCTGTAATACTAGTTTTCTGGTTGTTACTGTTTTCAATTAATACAGGTTATTGATGCTGTACTGTACTTAGCAATTGTTTTTTGTTATTTATAATAACATAAATTCATCACAAAATACTATAAAATTAATGAAAATTATTTATCGTTTTCTCTCTTTCTCTTAAAACCTTTTTTGAAGCTATGTTACTGAATTTGTCTTCAAAGAGTTAGTAGTATTATAAATTAATTTACTCAGTTAAAGTATAGCTAGTTGATTTTTAAAAAGTTTTCGGTGTGCTTTTATACATATATGTTGTAAGGAATTTTTATCACTTAATGGTAGCTTGTTGTTACAAAATTCATATATCCTGTAATAAGTATACATGGACAAAAAACTTTTTCTTTAAAGTTTTTGTTTTGCAATATTTATTTATTTCTAAGAGCTTGTAAGTGGAAAAAGGAAAAACTTTTAAGAACTCTAGTTTGTGGGAAAAACAAAATTCATTTTTTAGGTACATTCGTAATTATATAAATACGTAGAACCTATAGTTGTCGTCTGGTCCTTCCGTCTGTCCGCATATAACAACACAAAAACTACCCAACCGAATGGTTTGAAATTTAATATATATTATTGTTGTAGAATTTTGTTGAGTCATTTAAAATTTTATGAAAATCGAATCAAAACTTAAAAAGATATTAATAAAAGTTTTCTTTATTCTATTAAATCCTATCGTACGTAATCTATAGAATAAAAGCGCAAGTCATGTGACTGAGGAAAACAAATACATGCAAACCACTTCGTTTTTTCATATGCCAGGTGGCCATTTTTATTAAAAATAATTTTTTCGAATAAAATTGCATAAAAGTTACATTTTTAGAAAGATCGTTCAAAAATTTTTTTTATTTGAGAGATGAGTTAAATTAAAAAATGTATAGATTCTGAGATAACTGGAGTCCAAATTATGTTAACAGCCAAACATCTGAATCCTTTAGAGTAAATAAACACAGGAGATTCATTCATTATGAGTCATAAAAATATTAAACCATATTTAATATAGAAGATTATTACATGGACGTAATCATTTGCAAAGCAAGATCTTCTACAGTTCTGTCTGGTGTAGAAAAAAAATGCATTTGTAAATGTGGCATACATAATAGGGAAAAAAAGGCATGCTCATTTCGCTCATAGCAGACGATATAATTTACTTCACTGAAATAATAAGGATGATTTTTTTACATTGTGAAACTAGTTATAAAACAAACGTGTCTCCTATGTCACGTTTAACGTTCAATTTCCAACTTGTTTTTCTTCTTTAGACTTTATTAAAACATTGTCAATTGCTATTACTGTCTTTTCTAGTGCATAAGTCAACATTATATTTTTAACCCTGAAATGACATATTTTGGTTCTATTCAGTGAATGAGTGGACCGGGTAATTTATTCATGAAATAAACTATTTTTTCTGATAAAATAATAGAGAATGGGGGGGGGGGGGAGACACATGTAAAAAATCTTCAAACAGAAAGCAAATACTGCAATGATTTTTGTGAAAGTGAATCAATATTTCTCTCCAGTCTTTTGCCCGTTGAAGATTTGTATCTGCATGACGAATCTATAAACGTAGAAGATTTCTCAGAACCTTGTGAATCTATCAGTCATGAAGAACATTTAGATTTTCCCACGGCTGCAGAGTCGGTGAGAAAAATTACCGACTCTGACTCCTGAAATTTTAAAGGAACTGACTCCGACTCTTGACGTCTAAAGTACTAGTACTGCCAGTTGATTCCTATTATTCAGATTGCTTTATTGCTGTCATTTGTTTTGAAATAATAATAGTCGCTTTATTAAATTTGTCATTAAATAAAAGAAATATTACTATTTTAAAAAAATGGCAGCAATCAAACAATCAGAATTAAAAAAACTCAACTGGCAACACTACAACCTGCTGTTACATTCCTGTTTGACCTTGAAGTATATGATGTGTATATTTTTGGATGAATTATGGGTATAAGCTGTGATAGATAGTCAAGACTAGGACTCATTTACTGCAGCGGCAAACTTCTGACAGTATTTTAGTATAAAAAGTTTCATCTTTTTTCACCAAAATATGGGTGAAAGGATGCTTAATTTTGATTTATTCCTGCAGACCCAAAAAATAGGAGGCAAAAATTTTACAATTTAAGCATCATTTGGGGTCTCCAGCACCCGAAAAATTACGGGGAAATGCAAGAAAAATAAAAATGAATATTTTACTATTTTAGCATTAATTCTGTTCTCACGGCTTTGTAAAAAAAGGGCAGAAAATTTATATTTTCAGCATTATTAAATGTACAATTTTGGGTCCTGCAGACCCGAAAAATACAAATATTGAAATCTAAAAATCTAAAGAAGTAAATAAAATGGAAATTTCACTATTTCAGATCCCACTGACTTGGAAAAGAAAATGCAAAATGTTGTAATTTTGGAGTTATTGCGTCTTCTAGACCCGAAAATTTCCAATGTAATGGAAGTAAAATAAAAAGGGAAATTTTGTATTTCCTGCATTAACTTTATAATTTTGGCTTTATTTCGGGTCTGCAAAACCTGAATATCGAAAGGAGAAAGATGACTAAAATTTCACTATTTCATCATTATTTTGAATACTGCAGACTCAGGAAAAAAAAAAATTATAATTTCACTTTTTTTCTTGGGTGGGGGGGGGGGGGGTGTCTATGCACACGAAAAAAGGGGAAAAAATTACTACAATTTCAGCATTACTCTTGGTCCTACAGACCTGAAGAATCTGAGGGAAACAAGAAAACAAAAGGGGAAAATTTTCTATTACAACGATATTCAGATTCTGTGGACTCCAAAAAGAGCAGAAACTTCCAATTTTCGCATTACCTCGGGTTCTGCAAACCCCAAAAACCGAGAGAAAGTACTGCATACTAATATAAAATATAAACTAGAGATTTCAATTAAAAGCAGTTTTCATATACACTGTAAACTGGACCTGTTTAACCTGGGTTTCCTTGTATATTTAGTCCAAATATAAAAATAATAATTCAGTTTATAAATTTAAAATTACATGGAATTGGTTTAATTTCACTTCAAACTGTCTAAAAAACAAGCTGGAGTCGTAGTCAGCCTGTTTTTTAGTGACTCCGACTCTTTTGTCCAAAAATAGGCCCGACTCCGACTCTGCAGCCCTGGATTTTCCAGATGAATAATTTGCTAGTTCAATGGTATGTTAAAACTAAATCCTCCTTTCTATTGATATTTTTCACTTAAAATGTTTCAAAATACAACAGTACCCGCTGCTTTATAAAATCACATTCATATTAATTGACTGATTTTTAAAACCTTTGATTCAAAATTTAACTATTTTAAAATAAGTCTTATGTTTTCTACTAGAATATTCCATAAATAAAAGTGTAAAATAGAAATTAAAGGTGTCATAATAACCATCATTTAACATTTTGCTAATATTTTTTTTAAATACTGATTAACTGTGATTTGTTTCAAAGAATCAGTTGTCAAATGTTCATAATGTTAGTAAATGCAAAAAAATTATCGTAACATTCTTTATCTCCATCTTTTTGCTCCAATGTTCGACACAAAACATCCAATGCTTACAAAGCTTCAGTTGCAGTTGGTGCAGGTTTATTTTTCTCTTCATCTTCGGATTCCAAATCAATGCCATTAGAACAAGAAAGTTTTGAATTTACAATTTCTTGTACAATATCAGAATTGAATTTCTCAACTGATATTTGCAAATCGTAGTTAATGGAAACATATTTCAAGAACACTTCAGTTGGTTCATCTTTCTCAACTGAAATTTCTTCCTCTGTGTTAGAATTTTGTATGCTGAAGCCACAAGCATTAAAACAGTTACAGTAACAGATGTAACATTTTCCAAAGTACTTTGAATGATATTGATTGCATCCAAGAGACTGATTGATTTTGAAATCTTGTTTAGAAGTTTTGAACTAGAAGAACTGCATTAACCAATTTCTTTGACAATTCTATTCACAAGCGTCTTTTTTGTAATGAAATTTAAATGATCATATGATCCACGGATCCAAAAGTTGACGCTTATTGTATTTGGATGAGAGGAATAATTGTCTAACAAGAGCAGGTTTTTTTTCGTTTTTTAGTTCTTTATCCCATTTAAGGATAAAGTCTGTATAGACAGCTTCCTACTGTGTGCATCCATGACTTCCTACTGTGTGCATAATGGACTGGAAGGTTCTTAAGAGGCTATTACACTCACACGAAAACAACCGCTCACTAATGTTAGTCATATGGGGAAAATATTTTAAGATATATCTCGTTTGCATTTCAATATTTTTAAACGATTTTTTTTTTGCATTGGATAGCTGAGTTTTATCTCTATTCAGGCCCTTTTTTACTTTTTCTATTTTGGTTGCAGTTTTTTTTTTTTTAAATTGAAAATACTTTTACTTTTGAAACTGGTTTCAAAAGGGAAACTATCTTAAAAAAACTTGTAATCAAAATCGAAAAAAGTACAAAAGGGCCTGCATAGAGATCAACCTCAGCTATCCAATGCAAAAAAAAAATCATTTAAAAATATTGAAATGCAAACAAGATATCTTAAAATATTGCCCACATAAGATTATTAACATTTAGCAAACGAGTATTTTCGTGTGAGTGAAGTAGCCTCTTAAAACAATGAGAGATTTTGGTGGAGCTAATCACCAAAGGCCTTTTTGTTTACAATTCTTGTCATGTTGCATGTTAATGGCACAGTTAATCGTTGCTTGACTTTTTTGCTTCCTGCAGCAGATTCATTTTTAAACATCAAAGTGTGTACCAAAAGGGCTCGGTAAAATAACCCAGTCTCATCTGAGTTAAAATTTTGATTAAGCTGATAATCTTTCATCCATTTATCCCAGATTTCTTCCTTCTAGTTCTCAGCAGTCTCATTATCCCCATGTTCCTTTTCACCATGCAATTTTCTTAAAAAACAGTGCTGTTGCCTTCCTTCCACTGGGTTAGCCATCCATCTGTAGGTGCGACATTATTCTCTCCAAGCAGACTAGCAAATTGCTGTGCGTTTTCACATAGAATTGAGCGAGAAATGGCTATTTTTTTTATATTCTTGTATTCTCAAACAAGTTTAAAAGTGCAGACCCTGTCTTCAAAATTTCCAATGTGTTTTCTTTTGCAGAATAATTTTCCATTCTTTTTAATTTCATCAGAAATAGCATCTATTAGCTTCGACTAGTTGAATAAGGCAGTTTGATAAATCCCCATTTTTGACGAAGCTTCCCATTGGCTACATTTTGTCATATATTTTCAGCATTTCTTGCTTTTTCCTAACACTTAAATCTTTGTGCTTAGGTATGTTTGCTCTTTTCTGGCACAATTCCAAATGATCATTTGATAATGAAGCTTTTGGAAAGTCATAAGAACCAGTTCTTTACCCCTTCCCCTCTTATCTGTCTTCTGGGTATCCTATTCTGCATTTGCTTATCTTTCCTTTCTTTTCCTTTGTTCTTTTCCTCACTCGAAAACACCCACTCACTAATGTTGATCCTACGGGACAGTTATTTTGCAATATCTCGTTTGCATTTCAATATTTTTAAAAGATTTTTTTTTTTTGCATTGCATAGCTGAGATTGATTTCTATAGTGTCTCCTTTTTACTTTTTCAATTTTGTTTGCAAATTTTTTTTTTTTATGAGGATACTTTCACTTTTGAAACCAGTTCCAAAAGTAAAAGTAGCTTCGTAAAAAATTATCTTTTTTACAGATTTTTTAAAACATTTGATTATGTAACAACAAAAAAAAAATCTGAAGATTCTTGATTATATAAATGAAACTTATTTTATCATAACATTAATGTAAAGGGTAAAAGACATCGTCTAGAAACACCTTATACTTTAAGAGAGATTGGCATGCTTGCTACATTTTTAAAAACTTCATTCATCAAAATTTGGACACCAAATTTTTGTTTTATAAATTTTAAATGCTTCAAAAAGCTTTTTTTTTTTTTTTTTTTTAAGTGAAAACAATCTTCAGTATGTCAATTAATCATCTTTGTTAACTGGAAAAGTCCTTTTTCTGCTAATAGTATAAACAAAAGAAATTTTCACAGTGACAAATTAAGACGCTACAATATGCAGCCCTCATTTTGTAAGAAACACCTGCTATGGTTTTGTGAAAAGAAAAGTGGCCTTCAACTTACTGTTGTCTTTCTTGATCAGAAAAGAGAAGATAAGATGGAGACTGAAATTTGAAAAAAAAAAAGTCCTTCCAGCTTGTACCAGAAGGAAAGGGTAACTCCCCTCTTACTTGTTTTTAAGAAATCAGCTAATTTTACTCACACACAAAGCTAAAACGCATAGAACCCAATTATAGACGATTCCTAGTCAATACTGAATTTGAATAAAAATGTCAAAAAATTAGTCAGCTGTTGCCAAGTTGGCTTCATATATATGATCTACTTTTATCACTAAGCTTGGCAAGAATTTCACACTAACGGATATGACTATGTACTAGTTTTAAGCATATGAAAATAGCAACAATGGCTACAACAAGGAGAGTAAATTTGAGAGAAACCCTGTTTGTTTAAACTCTTAAATTAAACCTGATTATGGAAAAAAAATCTGCTGTCTTGTTTCAAAATAGCAGCCACCCTAGAATTTCAAATTGATATATCTCAGCCATTTTTTAAGATACAGGGGAAACAAAAAATGCTCTGGAATCCTTCAATCCTTGTATCAAGGCCTAACACTTACGCATAAAATAAATTTGGATTTCTAATTTTTTTTTCATATTTTTTTAGTTTGAAATTTTTAAGGGGCTGCCATTTTGAAACAAGATTGGTCAAGCTGACCCTGTGTTGAATTCAGACACTTTTTTGGGGAGGTATTTCTGTGATTCCAGGGGAGACATTACCAAGTTCCAGGGGGGAAATTGCACTTTTTAACCCTTAAAGGATAAAATCTCAAATATTCCAGGGGGGGACACGTCCCCCCACCTCCTGAATTCAACACTGAGCTGACCAACGAACTTGGTCGAGATCCCCAAAGCAGAATATGCTTAAAAGTGCGACGTACGTCGCAGAACAATGGCTTTCCCTGCAGAACATTTCACATTATCATTTTCATGAAAAATCACCATTCAATCGTAAGAAAATTGCGAAATTCATCACTCAATGGCCGGGGAAAAAATATCAAAATTCTTTAATCGTTCATTTAAGAAGATTGCGAAAATCATCAATTGGTCGTGAAAAAATCTTGTGCAACACATCAGTCAATCATGGAGAACAAATCGTGAAATTCTTCAGCCTGTTGTGGAAAAACATGCAAAATTTGATACACAGTCATGGAAAAACATCCACTATATTCGCCAATCGGTCGCAGGTAAAAAACAGTGCAAAATTCGCCAGTGCATCACCAGAAGAAACTGCAAAAAAACCCACGATTTTCTTCAATTGGTCACAAGATAAAGTCTCAAAATTTGCCTACGGTACAAGGAAAAAATTGCAAAATTTGCAATTCGGTCGTAGTCAAAAAATCGCGAAATTAGTTGCTAGATCGTCGGAAGAAACTGCGAAATTCGTCGAACACTAGCAGGAAAAAACTCATGATCTTCTCCAATCAGTCTCAAGAAAAAGCTACAAAAATTTGTCTGTTGGTACAAAAAAAATTTTGCGAAATTTTAAAATCTGTCACAGGCAAAAAAAAAAAAAAAAAAAAAAAAAAAAAACTGCGAAATTTGTCAGTGGATTGTTGGAAAAAATTGAAAATTCGTCAATTAGTCGTGAAAAAACCCAAGAATTGGCCAATAGATTGCAAAAAAGGGAAAAAGTTTTCAAATCTACGGAAAGAAAATATCGCAAAATTCACCGATCTGTCGCGGGTAAAACGAGAAATTGGTCAAAAAATCGCAGAAAAAAGGGTGATTTTTATCAATCGTTAAGATTGATTATTTTCTTGCTAATCGCAAGAAAAAGCAAAAACAATTAGCCAATTAGTAGAAAGAAAATGTTGCAGAATTGAAAATCACTGTGAAATGTGCACCAATTGAAAATCACTATTGAAAATATGCGAAATTCGTTGATCAGTGGCGGAAAAAAAGTTGTAAGATTTTCTCCAATGGGTTGCAAGAAGCTGCTGCAAAATTTGCATATTGGTACAAGGAAAATTTTGCAAAATTCCCCAATCGGTTGTGATAAAAAAAAAACACGAAATAAATCAGTGTTAACGTCAGAAAAGATCAGAAATTCGTCGATCAGTCATGGAAAAAAACCCCACAATTTTTGCCAATTGGTCTCCAAAAAAAAAAAAAAATAAATAAAAATAGAATGACAAAGTTTGCCAATCGGTAGAAAGTAAATAAATATCCCAAAATTGAGCTATTGGTCGTGGCTAAAAAATTGTGAAATCTTTTAGTGGATCGTTGGTAAAAATTAGAAATTCATCGATCCAATCACTCGCAAGAAAAAGATTTAAAAAAATTGCCAATTGGTAAAAAGAAAATATAATGAAATTCACCTATCAGTCGCGTGTAAGAAAACTCTAAAATCGTCAGAAAAATCATGAAAATTTTCAATCAGTCATGGAAAAAAAATCCACGATTTTTTCATTTTTTCCAATCTCTCACAAGAAAAAGCTGGAACATTTGCCAATCAGTCGTCAATAAAAATAATGAAATTCGTGGATCAGTTGCTTGAAAAAAAACCTACGAATTTTGCCAATCAGTTCAAGAAAAATATCGCAAAATTCGCCTATCGGTTAGTTAAAAAACCTGAAATTTGTTAGTGAATTGTTGAAAGTATCTCGAAATTCTTCAATCAGTCACGGGAAAAAAAATTGTGAAATTTGACAGTTGGGCCCGAGGAAAAAAAAATGCGAAATTCGTCAGTTGACATAGGGAAAAATCAGCAATATTGCAAAAATCGTCAATCGATTGTCGGAAGAAACAACGAAATTCATTATTCGATCGTGGTAAAATCACAAAATTTGCCATTAGTTTCTTTCGTGTGTGTATGTCAGACTTTTTACAAAATGTCTTTTGCATTTCTATAAAATATGCAATTGCACTTCTTCATATATAAGAAAATATCCCTGTGTCTTTCTTTTTCATTCCCGCAGAACATTTTTTATCAACTGAAGTTCGTTGCAAAACATTGCAAAGTATTCTGCTTTGGGGGTCGAGATCTTGGCAATCCCTTAACAAATGCTCAGTCACAGCCATATCGGTTTATAAAGATGAGCGCCATCGCATGAGAAAAATCAGATATATATATATATGTGTATAAATCAACATTTAAATGGAGGATGATTTTGGGGTTTAGGGGTCATGATGTGTAAAAACATACAGAAATTGGTTTCTTAACAGATGCAATAAGTAGCTTCTTACTTTTTGTAATGGAAGCTACCAAAAAGAGAGAGATGATATTGAAATCCTCTCTATAAGGTCTCAAAATGAGAGTATTTGTTTCGTGTACATAGTGAAAAAAAAAATCTTTGAATCTGGAAAAGGAATTTGGTGCTTATTCATGATTAAATTAGAGGAAAAAAATAATGATGATGTAAGCTACAAGTGTGAAAATTGGCTATTTAACAAAATGTTTAAGTTTATGGTGATGATTTATCAAATGTTACTTAATATATTTTCATTGGGCCGAGACTTGGCAGTAATTGATTGCTGAAATCTGTATAACTGGATAGGAACATGTCTGTATTTAACACTTATTTTTCACTAATATTATAGAAATAGCATAAAAATATTTTTTTTTAAATATAAAACATTTACAAAATATTTACAGATATGTAAGTTGAAAGAAAAATAATATTAGTAAAAAAAATAATAGTTAATATAATATGTATTATCACAAATTACTTAACCTTTTACAAACTACTGTTTCAATATGAGAAATCGAATTGAAAAATTAAACTTTATTCACACTGATTTGAAAAAATAGCAGTTATAAGAGAAAAATGGCTTAATTTTTTTAGATGGAAATTACATTTCAATCGCAATAGTAGAAATGTATTGAAAAAAATCATAAACACTGCCTTTTTTAACATAGTGTACAACTTAAAAATTCTTATAAAAATGGAAAATGATCCAATACTTCTAAAAATTGGTAGATGTACTTAAAATTATTCTCATTATTTATATCAAAGATTAAGATACAATTATATTAATAAAAATTTAACTTTCATGTTCCTAGTTAACAAAATAAACCATACAAATGAGAATAAAAAAATTCTGTTTTAAATGTCTTTTTCTCCTAACTTTAATGATTTATATCTTTAAATTAAAGCATTAGAATATTAAAAACATTAGAATATATATATATATAACACTGTAAACAGTTAAAAAGCACGTCATATTTGTGTAATTAAATCAACAAACTTAGATATTCATTCAAAGCATGACTGGCAATGAAGGCATCTTAATGTAATTAGTCTCAATTTCATACCCTGCTATTAGGAGAATCATCAGAGAATAAGAAGATTAAACATGGCAACCACCCCTAATATAGCTGAAGACCTTTGTACATTTTCCCTTCAACTCTACATGAGAAAGAAATGCTTGATGTATATTACTGTAATCCAAATAAAATTATGTAAAAAATGTAAACAAAATAAAATATATGTATACAAAATATTTTCTATAAAATATTAGGTGAAGAGGATGTGACCTGACTTGTCGTCACTGCTCTTTAAGCAAAAGTTTCAAGTACAGTCTTAATCTGTTAAATAATTCTGCAAGTACAAACACTTTGATTGATCATTACGCAACTTTTTTCTTTTGTATATTACATTGTAATCTTTATTTTTATAATTAACTTTCAAATCAATATGTTTTACATAGTGTTAACCTATTCCAAATCTAAACTTAACACTAATCAGTGGAAATAATTTTATATAATTTTTTTAAACAATACACAAACGGCTATATTTTCTGAAACTTTGTCTGATCTTCTAAAGTAAGGATTTTAATTTTTATTTCTATTTAGAAATATGAAAGATACCAATCAGTATGTTTGCATAAGCCACATTTTTTCTACATGTCATTGTCATAAAACATCTTACTGCTGTTGAAGTATTTTTATTTTTTATCAAGTTATCTGAATATTTTAAACTCTTGGTTAGCTGAAATGTAAGAAAGAAAATTGCAAGTGAGTTTGGCATATAAGTAATGTTGGTTTAGATAAAGGTTTTAACTAAATTGAAGTGAAAAAGCTAAAATCAGAAAATAAAGCTTTAGAAAATACTAAAATGACAGTATGTTTATGCATATGAAATTTGTCCACTCTTTTTATGTTCCATTTTCATTGGCAAACTTAATGTTAAAACTTTGTCATTGACACCTTTAAACAATTACTAATAATTTACAAAGCAAACTTATTAAAAAAAAAAATCTCATACATTATAATATGAAATGGTAATTCAAGTTTGTGCTTACCATCAAAACAAATTTAATACTTTATTTAATATATTGTATACTATCAGTAAAACTATAACTATCAGTAAATAATGAGAAATAGCTTGATTAAAGTGTATTATTTTTCAGAACCTTTTAATTTACATTTTATAATTTTTCTTTACTTTTTATCCCATTTTATAAATGCATTCTGAAAGTTGAACAATTTTCCCTCAGGACTATAATGTTTATCATCCGTATGTTACTCACATTGTATATTGATAACCTATTTCTAATATCACTTTTATTAGTATTTTAAAGCTAGTTTTTTCTTCTGAACAAACTTGTGTAAAAGGATCAGGGTCCATGAAATAAGACTAAAATTCGATTTCGTTATACTGACTTAATTATATCACTTTTTAATATTAGAAGGTTTATCCTGTACGATTTCAACAATAGTTTTTGCATTTTGTTCGGATTTATATGACTTACCCAAGCTCAAAGTTCGAATTATTCGTAGTTTTTGATGAAAAATATGCAATTTCTCCTAATTTTAGCTCAATTATTTATATGAGCGCAATCGTGCAACACTATCTTCTTTACATATATTATAAAATACATTAAGATGTACAATATATGTTAAAATAAAAGTGTTGCAAAGCTGCGCTCATAGTAAAATAGAGAGTTAAGTAACTGCATTCCTTCACGTCACTAAGAGACTTTAGGATGCAGCAGCATGTTTAAACATACTAAAAGGAATGTAACTATTGCTAATGTGAAGGAATGCAGTTATTAGCAATAGTTACATTCATTTTAGTACGTTTAAACGCGTTGCTGCATCCTACAGTCTCTTAGTGACGTGAAGGAATGCAATTACTTAACTCTCTATTTTTAATATTTTACTATGAGCGCAGCTTTGCAACACTTTTATTTTAACATATATTGTACATTTTAATGTATTTTATAATATACGTAAAAAAGAAAGTGTTGCACGATTGCGCTCATATAAATAATTGGGGTAAAAGTAGGAGAAATTGCGTATTTTTCATCAAAAACTATGAATAATACGAACTTTGAGTTTGTGTAAGTCATATAAATCTGAACAAAATGTAAAAAATATTGATGAAATCGTACAGAATAAACCTTCTAATACTGAAAAGTGAAAAAATTAAGTCAGTATAACAAAATCAAATTTTAGTCTTATTTCATGTTCCAAAAACACATCTTATGGACCCTGATCCTTTAATACAAATTTTCTTATGATTATATGAATAGGGCATTCTTAAATTTACTGTAAAGAACTTCTTTTTTGATGAAAAAACCTGTTTCAAATCCACTTTTGAA
The DNA here is from genome assembly GCA_963931845.1 of Maratus michaelseni. Classification (NCBI taxonomy): domain Eukaryota; kingdom Metazoa; phylum Arthropoda; class Arachnida; order Araneae; family Salticidae; genus Maratus; species Maratus michaelseni. The sequence goes on along the minus strand of OZ007593.1, from coordinate 170,275,525 downwards.
TACCAAAAAGAATTGTTGAGTATCATGTTTATTTATTTTACATCAAAATTATATAATTTAGCAGAATAGCATTTTTAAATTGAAGAAAATCATGATTTGTGAAACATAGAACAATGGTGGCCATATCATATGCACAAAAAGTAAAAGTGTTCCTGATATGGCCATTTGGTAGACTTTTGGAATTTTTTTTTTTTTTGGACTAGTAAAACTATTTTCATGGGGAATTAAATTTTTTTTATGACAGTTCGTTAACCGGAGAACGTTAAAAAAAAATAAAACGGTTTTGACTTTTTTTAAAATAACGGCAGGTAAAATTCTTAAACTTTAACATGGCCATATCAGGGACACTCACCTTATGTAATGATGTAAGTCATTGTCATTATATAAAATATTGTGTTGTCTGGGAAACTTATTTTTTCCCAATAGCATAAATGTTGGCGTAGTAAATGATTTCAATGTTATTTAAAACTAGCTAATCTGCCCGGTACCATCAAAAAATAATACGAAATGCAAAAGCACTCTAAAATCACTGCAGAAAACCCTTCATCTGTCGGAAAGTAAATAGAGAAGTAGATTCAATACGACCTCCACAAATGTCTGGGTCATTTGATTCACAACGGGTCAGTTTTGGGTCAAATTTTAGAAAAGTTACCGTTTGATTTTCACAAAATTTTCATTTTCAGAATCTGAAAAATAATTTACGTATATACTGTGAGTTTTCTTAATATTCGAGCATGAGTGAAAATGAGAATATTTCGTTGTCTGGGATTATCAAATTGGTAATTTTCTTCTGCGGTTTTAATAAAAATAGCCATTTTCGCCTCAAGCACCAGAAAATCTTTTATATAGCCCTGATATTATACAATCAAATTATCTATTATTTCCCTGTCTAAGCAAAATTCTTTGGTTGAGTAGATCTTTGCCACAGATAGCTGTGTAAAAGAATACCTGAAAGAATTTGTTGTGACCTGACCAGAAGTTTTATAAAATGGAGATCAATAGGTTGCCAGAAAGATGGCTAATATATTACAAATTAAAGTTTTTTCTTTTGTTTATTTTTTTTTTCATAGTAAAACAGAAAATAATTTCTGAATAAACCAATACTAGAATTTTTTAAATAAATTAATCAAATTAAGACAGTAAATCAAACAGTGAATGTAAAGTCAAAAAGAAAACAGAAAACTTTCTCTCTTAAAAATTTTATAATAACAGTTGTGACAATAATAATTACAAAATAAAATAGACATGTATAGAAAAAATATATTGATACATTAATTATATGTAAATATACTGAGTAAAATTACTCATCCTCCACTGAGTGGAGGCATAACTGCTACAATATCGCCATCTTTCAAATGAACTGTTTCTGAAAAATCAACATACTCTTCATTCACAGCTAAAAGAAGACAATTTACTAATGGTTGTAGTGTTTCATAAATCTTAGTAATTTCATCTAATAAAGTTTTTTTAGTAAAATTGCTCTTAGAGAAATTGGCTTCAGCTTCACTTCTGCCAACTAGTTCTCTGGCTTTAGCAAAAAACAGGAGCTTAACTGAGACCCTTTCAGTCATTTTAAGGAACTGAAATGAAAGAAAAGTCTTTCAATTATAAATTGACAAAATATACATTGAACATTATTATAAATAACTATGATTTTTGCTCTTTTTTATCATCATCTTTTGGTTTGGCAGATCTTGCAAACTGCACCACCATAGGCTTTGTATGCAAGATAAATCCGTTTGTTTCTTTTACTGCTCTTACGGCTTGATCTTCATTAGCTAATGTTACAAAAGCTTGTCCCTTCATACGACCTTCTTTCATCAGTCTTACATCAAACATATTACGATCATTTTCACAATTTCGGTCAATAAACCTTCCAAATATATATCTTAAATCTTTTTCGTCGACTTGACGTGCAAGATTTTTAATGTATAAACGAAAAGTTGGTTCTCCAGGAGAATATTTTTTAAAAACTGATGTTGTTTTCATTTCTCTGGATGAGATTCTCTTTTCTCTCAATTCCTCCAACGAGACAAATTGAGAATCATCCCAAGTTTCATTTCCTGATTCTTTCTTAATATCCTCATCTTCTGCTAACTTAGGAGCTTCAAAAGCACCAAATCCTCCTAATGTTTCAGGATTTGAGACTGCTGAGTCTACAGGAGTAATGTGGTCAATTTTTTTAACATTGATCTTTTTCTGTGAAAGAGGTTGAGATTCAAACACTTCTGATGGTTCTGTACGTGATTTTGAAGGTCCAACAGGCATAACCATTTTAGTCATTTTCAACTTCTTTTTTGCCTGTTTAGATGGCCGTTTTGCAGGCAATAACTGGTTTGGTGTAGGCTTTTCTACTGCTTCAGATTCACTTTCATACTCAGATTCTTCTTCAGATGAAGTGACATCCATATTTTCTGAATTTATAATATCTACATCTTGCATGATCTGATTTAAGCTTTGAATATTTACACTCAAATCTGCAGCTAAAGGTGGTGCAGGTGTCACAGGTCCAAATGGAGCTGGGAGGTTCATTTTATTCATGAGATGTAAAACTTGAGTATAAAATTTTGGAACTGAAGCTAATGCATGACAAATGTTTTGGATTATTGTTGGTGTAGGAAGAGGGTATTTATATTTAAGAAGAGGCGAGGGAAGGTAATCTAATCCAAGAGCCGGTGCTATTCCATGCAGTGACTTAGAAAAGTTTTCAAGATCTCGTTTAAGAACATTTTTTTCTGATAAATTTGATGAAGTCTCTTTGAGATCTGACTGCAAATTATCATGATAATCACTTACATGGGGAACTAAACTTTGATGTTTCTCTTTAGCATATTCCACTATTAAACACTGTCCTAAAATTTCCTTTTGATGTAAAATTAATAAAGCATTTTTTGCATCTTCTTCATCTTTAAAAGTCGCAAAGGCACTAAACTTCATTTTTCCATTGTCGGGCATTGCACAAACTGCAACAGCACCTACAATCTTCAGAAATTCTTCTCGTTGGAGTAAATTTAATTCTTTAGGTAAGTTCCTAATCAATAATGTATTTTTTAAATTCATCGTCTGCAAACAAAGAAAAAAACACTCAATTTATTGGCTTGGTAAAATTATCACATGTTTTTAAATAAAATGATGAGGAACTGATGCTTTACACTCACGCAAACATGTAAACAAAAGTTTGGCGACTTTTTGGTTGGCGCGATTTTCAAAACTGCGCCAAACGAATAACTTAATACAATGGCTAAGTTGCCATTAAAGGAAAAAATCCCCTAAATTTGGCGACTTTTTTCCTTTTTTTAACCGATTTTTTTTTTTTCTGCGTAAGTGTAAAGCATCTTAGCTAATGATGACAACAGATTTGAAATTTTTTTTTAATATTCTTTAAACTATCTATAAGTTAAAAAAAAAGTCATGCACTATTTATATAACTCTACATAAACATTATTTATCATTTTTTCATTTCATCCAAACCATTTAAAAGGGACATATATGATTCAAGAATGCCGATTTTTTTTTTTTTTGGACACTATACAGTTAAACCCGGTTAAGACGCATTTCAAGGGACTGGACCAGGGAGATATAAATAGATTAGGAGAATTTTCCCCTATGGCATCTTCCTTGCAAACTTGAGCCTAACACCGAAGTGGCCGCATGTGGCGCTGCGATCTTTAGCTGAGTCAAAATAACATTGTTTGCTATAGGAGTGCGTTATTATTTCTTTAATAAAATATTAATTTTACATTATATTTTAATATGGCTCGGAACTGTTTTGTATATGGATGTGACACAGGTTATAAGAAAGTCGAAAGACAGAATAAAGAACTGGGTATAAGAAATCCATCGTTGTTTCCGTGAGCATATCTCGTCTAGCACAGTAAAAAATGCCAAAAATTTAGTTCAGATAGGAAACACAGTTAAAAATTATCTTTTCACCAATTCAAAAAATGATTCCACCCCTTCCAGGAAAAAAGAAAAAGGGAGAGGGGGGGGGGGGGTGCAACAGATAAATTAACTGAATAAAATGGATGGCTTTTGTGCTTCTTTTTGAAATTATATATAAATATAGTTTTTTTTTTTTTTTAATCTAAGGTAAATGCTGTGATTTTTAAATGTTTGTAGCCGAGTAATTCTTGAAATTATATTTTTTGTATTTTTCTTTGTTAAACAAATGTTTGTTAATTATTTCTGTTAAATAATGTTTGTTCCTTAAATAAAGATATGTAATTTTTCTTGTGTAATCTTTATTTAAATATACACATATAGGCACAAAAGTTTTTTAATTTATCAAAATATCTTGATCATATGCAATAAATACATAGACATCAAATTATTTTTTGATTTGGAAAAAAAAAAAAAAAAAAAAGAAAAAAAAAAAATCTTTCAAATAGGAAGTTATTGACAGCAAGTCTTGAATGTAGAAAATGATTCATATTATACATGTGTATTAATTTACAGAAAAAGCTAGTTGTATTTGAATTTATATTACATTAAATATAAGAATAAAATTACAATAATCCAGCAGTATAGGAAACACTTTTTTTCTTTTCTAGGGTCCCCTTTCCTGTATTGTCACAAAAATTTGAGCATTTCCGATGCCTCAAAGGGGTGGTGAGTGGTGATGGGAGTATGTAAATAAATATTTAGATAAATATATTTATTATTATCCTACTCTAATAGTATAAAATATCATCTCTAATGAAAATTACATGCTAAATTTGGGGGCCTAGGGCCCAATTGCTACAAATTTCAAATTTACTTTACATTTGTAGTAGGCATAAATATTTTTTTAATCTAGAGTTTGAGTACAATAAAATTAATCCTATCAAAATTTACCTTATTCCAATACTTGTTTTGAATAGGAATTGATATTTTTTGCTCATTTTAAATAATACAGCTGGGAAGAAAATATATATAATTTTTAGTTATTTGCAGTTTGTAAAATATAGTATGAATATTTAACAAATTCTTAAACTAAATAGTCCTGGTTTTCATATTTTATTTATTTTAAAAAATAAATAAAAGCATATAAAAACATCATCATTTGTTTTAATTAGAAAAAAAAAGTTATTCTATAAAATATTTACGAGAATTACGTGATAAATCCCGGATATCGAAGTACAATAAAATTTAAAAGAAAAAAAAAGATATATTTGAGTTCCAGGCTTGTCTTTAATAAGAATTAATATTTTTTGTTCCTTTTTAATATTACAGTGAAAATATATATTATTTGCAGTTTGTAAAATTTAATATAAATATTTTACAAACTCTTAAAATAGTTCGTTTTCTGTTTTATTAATTAAAAAACATCACAGAATTTCTTTTTAAATGCAGCTTGAGAAAAAAAAAAAAAAAAAAAAGTTTTCGATTTGCTGAACTTCGATTGCTGACATAGATGGCGCTCCGGCCAGTACACGAGATTTCGCGCATTACCAAACTTCATTTCGGAGTCAAAAACCTAACACAGCGTTCCCCTACCTGAGGTATTCTATTACCATGGACTGGACAAAAGTCATGTATTAAATGTGTTTTGCATAAATGTTGCAGGACCTGAGCTTATTATTTACACATCTAATCATCCTAAATGAACTTTAGAGCTTTACTATATATGTTTATGGTCAAAAATTGTGTCTTTTATGCAGATGTAAATTACAGTCTAACTATATTAAAGTTTAACTCATTGTTTGTTTTTATAGGACTGATTGGAATAATAACTGAAAATAAATAGGGATTCAAATATGGGTTTATTGCTGATTAATATGCTACAACCAAAGATAAAGCAGCAAAATTAATTTTTCTGCTCGCCTAATTTTTTTTATGAAATTAAATCTCTGTAGCACAAACCAGTTATTAAAATCATAGTTAGTCTTGTGATAATACCTATCCTTATCAGTTCTTAATTTTTATGTAGTTAAAAAAACTATCCTTATTAATCTTTGTGTAAAAAAAAAATACTGTTACCGTGGCAAAAAGGACACTTGCAACAGTGGAGAAAAAAAAAGGAATTCGTATCTTGGTCTATGAATTCGAGTCTTAAGCAAGATTTTTTGCCTCAAGGCATTGAAACTCTATTGCGTATTAAATGTGAAATTTTTACATTAGTCTAATGGCGATGTTCAAGAGACTGGAAAAAATCTGCATATTACGTGGGCTCGCGTATTAACCGTGAGCGTCTTAAGTAGGTCTGACTGTAATTTTTTTCAGTCAAATATAGATATAAATGTTATTCCACATTAGTAAAATATTGAAATTTTCCTTTAATAATAATAATAAAAAGCTTAATGATGCAATTGAAAATTATTGCCTCACAAACACACAATATGACAATTCGGTACTTATTTAGGTATTTCTTTGTTATAGCGGTTCCTGAGGAGGAATCGCTAATTGACAGAATCTTTGATTAAGCTAGTACTGAGATGGATGCAATCTCATTTTTTCAAAAGTGTGAGTTTTTACAGAAAATAAGAGTTTTTACTATGTGAAAATGCCATGATATGAAACTGCATGTTACTAATGATGTAGTACTATACTGTAAACTATAAGTACAATTTTGTTGATCCAACAATGGATGTTCACACTCAACGTCAACATGTTGAAAGAATGTGGGGTTCTGCTAAATGGTGCAATAAAAAACAATGTGGCACAGTTCGCCATCGCCTCGAATGATCGCACTCTTACAGAATTTATGTGGAGAAAATATCTAGAGGAAAAAATGTTTCTGATGCATTATTGAAAGCAATTTCAGAAATATGGCCTATTATGTACAGCATAATATTATAAAGTTGTTATTCTTGGTGAAGCATTGTTAGAAATTGTTATGAAACATTAGTAGTATATGAATTTGTTATGACACATTGTAATACATTCTTATTAAAATATTATATTACTTAAATTGTATGGTATTTATTTTTATACAGAGTTTCCCTCAGGTTTAAAAAAGGGGCAGGGTGCTGCTGGTGGAAAAAGGGCACTTTTTAAATTCTTAAGGGTACTTTTTAGATCTTAAGGGTATTTTATTAATTTGTAAAGGCATTATTTTGATTTGTAAAGACATTCTTTTGACATTTAAAAGTCAGGGCACTTTTACCAAGACAACAATGAGTCAGTTTTTACTTAGCAAGTAATTTTTTTAACACTAGAACTACTGAGGCGGGTCATCTATGACCGAAGACGTGATTTTTCGCTCGTATCACTGTTGTTTTCAGGAAAAAAAAATTTAATTGCTTGACTTTTCCTAAATATACAGTATAATGCCTTAACACAAATTTAGTTGAAAACGAACAAATACTTTTTTATCTAGAGGTCTGTATACAGGGGTCGATCCAGAAAAAATTTAGGGCCTATTTAGGGCCCCTTCACAAAATAAATTTAATGAAATGGGCCCTTTCACAAAAATCATTTTAATAAAATGGGCCCCTTCACAAAAATAAATTTGATAAAATGGACCCCTTCACAAAAATCCTTTTACTATAATAGGTCTTTTCACAAAATTCTATTCCATAAAAACTTACTATTTATTATTTATTTATTATTTTGTGATGTTTTAAAATGTGTAATTTGTAAACAAACAAGTTCACCAGAGAGGAAAACTTCAGCAAAAGAATTAAAAAAGTTTTTGCTTATAAATGCTTGGTTCGAATTTGATTAGCTGGATTTCAACTTTCGTTACAAAATGTTTTTTTTTTTCACAAAAATATAATAACTTTCCCAAAAATAACCTTTATTTTTCAAAAAATGGGCCCCAAGAAAAAAAACCTGCATCGACCCCTGGTATACCTAGAATTACTGTGTGTAAAATGTAAGTAAAAAAATCATGGAGCTATATATATATATATATTAAATTTTTATTCTGTTTTAATATCTTATTAATCTGTAGGAACATTATTACAAAATTCAAATTGATAATTAAATATTATTTGAAAGATTTTCTTATATATTTCATACCAGCTGTCAAAATCTCAAAGTATCTGTTCTAAAATTAGGAATTTAAATTTTCTTTGATGGTATCTGAATATTATATTTCCCATTATGTAATATTCTAGAAGTTAAATTTTATTAATCATTAATTAAAAATCATTGTGTTAAACATCATACCTCATTGTGTGTATGTACCTCCCATACAATACAAGAATAACATCACTAAGTCCATAAGTCAGCTATGACTCACTCCGGTAGTTCTAGGTATACAAGAAACACTGTAGTTCTAGCGTTAATACAAAAAGGAGCAAGGGCACTTTTTTTGACCGACGAGCAAAAAGAGTGCTAATTTTTTGGATGAGTGGCAAGAAGGGTGCTATTTTTTAAACGAAAGGGCAGGCAGGGTGCACCTAGAGGAATGTGCTTATATCTATTATATGTGCACACTACGTTTGAGTTTCAAGAGCTTGCCGAAATGGACTGCAACCTTGGCTTAATCATAATTGTAGGAGCCGCTATAACAACAAGCTGGAAATTGTACGTCAAACGTGACAAATGAGGTGCGTTCGTACTGTAGCTAGCTATATAAATATTTAGATATTGATGTTTTTTAATTCTGTGAAATGAATGATATCATCTGCAGATTAATTTCTGTAATAGAATAAGTATTTCGGTCGCTTGACGATTAAACTTCGGAAGCTCCTATAACAAGAAAGCACCGATTTAAAAAAAAAATTCAAATTTCTTAATAAATATTTTTATTAATATCTCCTAAAGTTTTGATTCGATTTTAATAAAATTTGAAATGTCTCGACAAAATTCTGCAAAGATAATATATCTTAAATTTCAAACCATTCGGTTGGGTAGTTTTTGCGTTGTTATATGCGGACGGACGGACGGACAGACAGATGGACGGACCAAGCGACGACAATAGGTGCTACGTATTTATATAACTACGAACGCACCTAAAAAGTACCAAATATAAAAAGTTTGCTTTAAAAATGGGAAAAAAAAAAAAAGCTTAATGATGCAATTGAAAGTTATTGCCTCAGAAACAATATGATAATTTGGTACTTGTTTACTTTCCTGTCAACCTATTTCTGTTGCCAATCTGTGTAACTTAATATCAATAATGGATAAGCGTGATATAAGAAAGAATATACTGATAGGTCATAATATATTTCCCTGGTTTCCTGTAACAACCCTTATTAATTTTTCATTAAGCCAATTTGTAAAGGTTTTATATATAGATGACGTAAGTTATGTAATCACTGTCTTGTATTAAATTCTACTGCTACTCTTTTCCCCATTTAATCAAATCAATGTTATTTTTTTTTATCAGTTGTAAATAAATTTTAGCGCAGTCACAAATTTAGATTAGGAGCCATTAAACCACGTTCCTTCTTCAATAGATATTCACTTGGATACTTCTTTGTTAGTACGTTGCGGTCTATTTCACCAAGCTTATGAAGCATGCACATATAATAGGTATAAGAATAAATACCATTGCATTAAATAATATAATATTTTATGTTAATAAGAATATATTACAATGTTTCATAATAAATTCACACTAATGTTTCATAACAATTTCTCTCAATGCTTCACAAGAATAACAGCTTTTTCAAATTTTACCACTTTTCTTATGTAACCATTCCAATCAACTGTCGCATTTTCATATGTATAGCTGTTTCTTACACCATGTTAATTCCTCTGCCCAAAAGTACATAAACTTTAAAACAGTTATGAATGCTATTCTTGAATCACTAAACCAATTTCCAAAACAGAGGAAGTTTTTTCTTTTTACAACTTTTTTAAGTTGCATCTCCATACATACAGCTTCATCATTAGTAACATAACCAGGGTTGGCAAGTTTCTGCTGGAGTTTTTAAAACCAGCATGGCAGAAACTAGTTTCTGCCAGTAAGTGGCAAAAACTGGCAGAAACTAAGAAATAATACTAATAAGAACTTTTATCTGCAACGATTATTGTTGGGCTGAAATATTTTAATGCATAACGCATGAATTGAGATAGTTTTTGGGCCGTTCGTTCGTACCATTTGCGTTGTAAACAATTTCCCAAAGGTTCTACATCCAGGAAGGCAGACATGAAATATCCAATGAACGAAGACATCTCAGCTGAAAGTTTTTTATTGATATATAGCAAGTATAAGATGTAAGAACGGGGTGGTCTCGGGTATTAGAGGCTTAGAACAGTTGTTGACAGAGCAAGAGCTAGGAGTGATCTGCCGTTTGGGCAGTAGATTGTCTGAGACAATCTACTGCCCAAACGGCAGATCACTCCTAGCTCTTGCTCTGTCAACAACTGTTCTAAGCCTCTAATACCCGAGACCACCCCGTTCTTACATCTTATACTTGCTATATATCAATAAAAAACTTTCAGCTGAGATGTCTTCGTTCATTGGATATTTCATGTCTGCCTTCCTGGATGTAGAACCTTTGGGAAATTGTTTACAACGCAAATGGTACGAACGAACGGCCCAAAAACTATCTCAATTCATGCGTTATGCATTAAAATATTTCAACCCAACAATAATCATCATCATAAATGTTATCGAGAGTAGCAAAAAGTTTCAAAATGATCATATAAATATACTTTGTTTATAAAATACTAATTTTCTTTCACTTGAAAAATAGAAAATTTCATAATGGTAAACTGATGCTGTATAAGTTTAACTATTAATATTATTGTTTACAGTTGAATTTCTTTTAAAAGTAAACAAAAAAAAAAGAAATTTACAAAAAATTCTATGATATTTTAACAAATTACTTTTCAAAGTATTTTTTAAATAAATAATACAATGCAATAACTTAAAGATTATCTACTATATAATTGTATACAGTTTTCTATTTTGATTTTTAAACTGAGATTTTAAATACTCTAATAATTGTTTATAAATAAAATTGCACTACCATATTATAACAAAAATTTTATCTGTTGTTACATTACTCATTTTTCTAATACAAATTTATTTATTTTTTAATTAAAACTATCCACAATATTTTATTTATTTATCCTGAATAAAATGTACTTAAGGAATTTAATACTACTAAAAAAGTCTCAGATTATGTCACAAAATAGGTTTATCCCAGTTGTTGCCAGTTAAAACTGGTTATAACCACTTTCTGCCACTGGCACGGCAGAAACCATTTTCTGCCGGCAAAAATCCAGCCTTGAACATAACAGTTTCATGTCATGTTCATGTACATTTCCACCAGTGTTGAATTTCGACACTTTTCTCCGGGAGGGATTTGTGTGGCTCCGGGGGGGACATTATAGAGTTCTGGGGGGGGGGGAAATTCCACTTTTTGACCATTGAAAGCATAAAATTTCAAATCTTCCGGGGGGACATTTCAATGCTCCGGGGGGACATTCCCCCCCCCCGGGCCACCCCCTGGATTCAACACTGATTTCCACAGTTTGTTGGGTAAAAGCCTTCACTAAAAAATGAGACTGCATCCATCCCAGTTAGGGCTGTAACTAGAAGTGAATAATAGGGGAGCTCAAGAAAATGTAGGGGGGGGAGGCTCATATTTCTTCTCTCTCTCTGACACATGCACGCACAAACACACACACACACACACAGATATATATGATCATGATCAAAGTATTATTATACAGAAAGATAAATTAGTGCATATTCATATTGTAGGCACTATGTTTCTTACTAAACTGTTGATAATAACTTCATTTTATACTAAAAAAGAAAAGGCTGCAGGATAAAAATTTCCAGTGTATATAACTAGTTTATAATTATACTGATGAAATAATAAGTGATGATGTCAACAAGTAAATAAAAACCTTACAGTTCACCTGTTCATAAAGAGTTGCAACCTTTATTTTTTATTTATTTAATATTCGCTGCGCTAAAGGATTCTAAAGTTGTATTTTTATATGATAAGAAAACACATTAACAAAATAAAGTATGTATTTTGCATTTTAAAATTATTATTGTTTTTAAAACACCAATTTAAACTAATTTAAAACACTTATTTTCAATTTTTATACAAATACTACAATTTAGTATTTGTGCAAGCAAAACTGTAAAAGGGCCCCAAAACTAAGTTAAACTTTTGAACAGAGCTTAACTTAGTGACCTTGGAATCTTTCTCATGGAGGGGAGGGGGGTCAAATGTTTTTAAGGGGTACTGAGCACCCCCTGACACCTCTCTAGCTACGGCCTTGATCCCAGTACTAAGTAAATCAAAGATTGTTTCTATATTTATAAAAATAAATAAGTCAATTAAAGAAAAATATATAACATGTAATTAAAGAATATAGGGAAAATGTTCTGGAACATCAACGAAAAAGCAATATGATGATAGCATAAACAAATGCTGTTTCTTTAGGACTGCAAACCATTTTACAAGATTTTAAACCTGACTTGGCAACATATCTCTGTCACTTGATGATTCATCCTTGGGGGCCACTATAACAAAGAAATAACTTCATGTGTCACAATTTTATACATTCTATCGCCATTGTTTATCTGTTTGCAGATAAAATCATATCATGCCCATGAATGCTTATGGTCAATTTTTTTTTTTTTTTTTTTTTTTCTATGGCAGAATCATTTAACCTTGAAAATTGAAAATACTTCACCACATTCTGTTACCTAGATGAAAGATCAAAATCTTTATAATTTTTTCAGAATGTGGGAGAAAAACAGAGAAATAGCAATTAATTTATATATACAAAATAAATAAAAATAGAATATGTACATTGTGTGTGATGTGCAGCATCACAGTTGATAACAATTAATGTGACTTCCCACTTACCCATTTAAATTGCATTGTTTTGTGAACTGATTTTGTTTACCATTAATGATTAATGGGAAAGTAAACAAGTTAATTTTAAATCATATCCGAATTAGTAAGGTTGCAAAATTTAGACCTAAAAGAGACATTTTAGACCCAGTAATTTAGTTAAATGTAAATTAAAATTTAAAGTATAATGTCAAATACAAAAATATGGATGCACTGAATATTCAATTATTTGGCAAGAAACATTGAATTAATATACTATCAATCATGATTACCAGATTATTGTTTCATTAAATCAGAAATTTTAGTATTTGAAATAAAAAATATCATGATTTAAACACAAAAAAGTATAAAAGAGCATTTTAAAATATAAAAAGACATTTTAATATGTTTGTTTCTACGAGATTAGCGTGAATCATCTTGTACTGATATAATGCAAATTGGGAGACTATTTAACTGTCAAATCAAGTATCTTAAAAGTATCCTCAGAATACCCTATTTGTATTTTATACAAATTAATTTTCCTCTTCCTCTAGAAAATTAGAAAAATCATAATTAGGTACTTTTCGATTAGCCGGGTGCCAGTGCTATACATACATGTATATATACAAACATATATATATACATATATATCTACACATATACATATATATACATACATATATATATATATATATACACATATATGTATGAATATACGTATATGTGATAAAGATATATCACAGTTTTATCTTTTTTAAGTATTTTATTTTTCAGCTCAACGTATTTCTGTATTTTTATAGCCTTTCCAGTTTAATTTGCCATTCCTTAAAAGCTATTTATCGGCAGTCGCGCACCTTGTACATTGCTTTTTTTGGCAAGGCCGTCTCCCCCCTCATTGTGCTTCGCGTTCGTTGAATCGGCGATGTTGTTTTCTCTGCGAGGCATCTTCGCACTTTGAGTTAGTTCAATCGGCGCTGAGCTGTGACGTCATCGTCATTCAGCGGCTCTCACTCCGCACGCGTGTGTTGTGCGCATGCGTCACCGCCGCTCTGGTTCGGTGTGTTTTCGGGAGCTGTTTTGTTTTGGCGCTGCATCCGAAAGGGGCGTGTCTTTCAAATACAAATTAGAATGGTTCTTTTAATTATTAAATGTTAATTTGTTTCTGATTTGCTCTTTTAATTTTCACGTAATTCCTAATCAACAAATTAGTTTAAATTAATCTTGCTCTCACATTTGTGCACCCCTGTTATGGGTATTTATACTAATGTTGCGCATTTTTCCAACAGAATTTTAATAAAAATGATGCTGTAAATTTATGATAAACGTCGTATGGTCTGGAGGCCCGCTGGCCTGTGCCAGCGCTCGTATCCTAGAATCGACGTAGCGCTGATTCTTTGGAGATCAATTTCGCGTTTTCAGTTTTTAATTATTCTATAAAAATGCTGTTGTAAATTTTAAGTTTAGTATTTTAAAAGTTTTAAACCAACTGGTAATTTAATTGACTTCTGAATTAATTCTATAATTCTTCATGGACGCGGCCAGAAGGAATATTTAAAGATTCTTCGAATTTTATGAAATTTGAGCCAGTACTTTTTAAAGACTTGATGTGCAGCTTTCATCTCATCCTTCCTCCTACTTCAAGAAAATGTAATAAACGTTATTGGACTAACCTAAACGAGTTCTTATTTCAAGTGGTATGAGTCTCTTATTTTTCAACAAAGATCAAGTAAGACCGTTTAATTCATTTTATTATTATGATTGTTTCTCTTCTTAAGAATTATTGACCTAAAGAACAGATGCACAAATTGTGCAGGGTTAATTGCTATTTTAAATCACAACTGCAATATTTAAAAGTTTACTATACGATCTATTCCTATCATCCATTAAAATAATAATATTATAACGGCACCTTACCATTTATTTCACGTCACAGTATATATGTATATACATATATATTTATATATGTACATATATCACTGGCGCCCGTCTAACCAAAAAGTACCCATAATTATAGTTTTGTAAGCAATTGTTCTGTTCATCATGTGCAGCATAAAGTTGTACCCAAGCAAAGGTAAAAGCAAGCTCTTACTTATTTCTATGGACTAGGAATCTGATGCTAAGATCTAAATCATTTGAGTTAAAAATCACAGAAAAAGAACTCAACCTTGAGCTTTTCTATCATGATCAGTGGTGTAGTCGTAAAAAAACAGAGGGCATATGCTGTAGGTAGGCAAAAAATATACAGTGCAACTCCAGTTACACGTTACCTGAATTGTATGTTTCCCTCAGTTATATGTTTTCCTTCAGCAGTCCTGACCATTTGACATTAAAAATTAGCTGAGTTCTTGTACGTTTTTGAATTATTCATTTCTTTCAGTTATATGTTACGTTTTTGCGTCCCTGGAGGAAAATTTGTCTCATATGTTTTGCAGAATTTTTTTTTTTTTTTTTCAAAATCTTTGCTACGCCTTGCTTTCCTTCCCTACTGACCACCACACAAGGGTTTCTGGCAACCAAACTAGCCACGTGCGTAAACAGCAATGCAGGGTTTGACGTTGGATATTTAATTCAGCTTGTCGATGAAGCTGAAGAACCCAAACGTCTCGAAAGTGACAATGTAGATGAAATTGATAATGGATTATTATGTGCATTGCTGTTTGCGGTAAACTAGGTAAGTGATTTTATTTTAATTTAAAAAAAAATAAATTTAAATTTAAAGGGGATAATTAAAATTGTGAAAATGCAGTTATTAGTCTACTCTATATGTGGTTTTAATTGCATTTTTAAATGATGGCGATATTATCGTAGAGACAACTGGAAAGACTGACGACGCATCGAGTATGATATGAAAGTTCCCACTCAAATCGATTAACCAATGTCAGACTTCGTAACTGCTCTGAAGTTTTTTGACGTAGTAATGCAGTTCATCAGTTTTAAAATTAGTAACAGTATGGCGGCTGCATTAGTAACAGAAATGCAAAGTTTGCTGTTCAATGTCGGCTCTGCCGAAAAGAAACTATTGAAGATTAGTAATTATTTAAATACTATTCTGTAAATTACTGGAATGTTTTATGATAAATGATTTACATTCCAAATCGATTCCAATGATTTTTTTGAAGTACTAAGATATTTTTAATAAAGCTTTTATGATAAAATAACCCCATGTGTACTTTTCTTATGTACCTTATTTTCACTCTGTTTCATTTCCGAAAAATTATGTCATGGGTGCTGTAATACTTACGAAACTTCCCTATTTGATATAAAAGGTAACTGAAAAGCCTCAGTGGAACAAAATTTTTATGATATATTTTTTAAAAAGATTCCGGTTGCCTATTAATTGAGTTGTACATTTTACTGAGTTATACCTTTTGTTGTCCGGTCCTAGGCAAAATGTATAACTGGAGTTCCACTGTTCACTAAAGAGTATATGCTATAGCTATGGAGGGTAAGTTTCTTTAAAAAATCCAGAGGGCATATACCACCATATACCCTCTACTACATCCCTGATCATGATGTTACACTAGCTTTCTCTGGAGCTGAAGTTTCCTGATCCACAGAAATTGTTATAGCATCTCCAATATGGGCCTAAATGATTTATTTTGAAAAATCATGAAATTAACTGTCTTCCATAGAACATTTCATTTTAGCATAAAATTCGTGATATTTAGAAAAAATTTCTCCATGCTCTGAGAAGTAGAACAGTAAAAATTCGATTATTCTATGACCAAAACTCATTGAGTTAAATTGAATTTTACAAAATTTTGGAATTTTTTAGCATTAAAAAATAGTTTGTCCATTTTATAGAATGGCATCTCGAATCTCCAGTATGGACTTAAATGATTTATTTGAAAAATCATGAAATTAACTATCTTGCATAATTTCTTAGTCATTAAATTAATTGCTATATCTGCACCAGTTCAAAATTCCAATGGACTTTATGCATGCAGGGGTCAATGCAAGGATTTTTTTTTCTTAGGGTCCATTTTGTAAAAAGTAAAAGTTATTTTTGTGAAATTTATATTTTTATGAAAGATAACATTTTATAATGAAAGATGAAATCCAGTTACCCAAATTCGAAGTATTTATTAATAATAACTGCTTTAAGTCCTTCTATTAAAGTTTCATTTTCTAGTGAATGTTTTGTTTGCAAATAACACATTTTAAAACCTAAGAAAATAAAAATAATTAATGAAGTGTATGTTTTCATGGAATAGAATTTTATGAAGAGGCCTATTTTATTAAGAATAATTTTGTGAAGGGTCCTGTTTTATTAAACAGATTTTTGTGAAGGGGTCCTAAATAGGAGGACCCAAATTTTGCCTGGAGGGTCATTCCATGGTAACTTACGTTACATTTAGAATAATTGACTTCAGTAATTTTAGTAATATAACACTAAAAAATATTCAAAATGTAATGTTTATATGATTTGTTAATTAAACCTAACAAAGCTAAATTTGGATAAAAATTACTTAAATTTAGTACTATTTATTGAGCGTTAAAAATTATATTTACTATGGTAACTTACGTTTCTGACAAAAAGAATGCAAGTTACCATAATAAATATAATGGCCAGTGTTCAAAAAATAACACTAAAGGTAGGTAATTTTCATCCAAATTTCGCTTTGGATAGGTTTAATTAACAAATCATATCAACATTACATTTTCAATATTTTTTGGTGTTATATTATGAAAATTACTAAAGAAAATTATTCTAAATGTAACGTAAGTTACCATGGAATGACCCTGAATCGACCCCTGACATGTGACCTGAGGTCGAGGCTAAAATTCATCTGCTGGCAGTATTTACTTTCGAATATTATATTAGTATAATGCTCTATGAAGTATGTGTTATTCATGTTTATTCATTAAAAATACCTAAAAAAATCATTGTTGTTGTAACAGTAGATACTTAATTTTAATATATTGCAATATAAATTCAAAATATCATTCTGTATCCGAAAACATTCGCTAAATTTGCAGAATTTCTGTTAAATTTTGTGCACGAAACCTGGCTTTTGACTAAAGATCGTCTGCTGGCGGTATTTGCACCTGCACATACTGTCATTCAGGTGGTACAGTGGCTAGAATAACAGATCAAAATACCACCAGCTCTGGGGTGTGATAAAGTCCATTAGATTGAATCCCTTGAGAGTTATAAACCACAATAATTGATGGCTAATTAATCATTACCAATTGCTTTCTAAACCTGATACCATACTGCTGAGTTTGAGAATAACAAGATGAATTATTTTAGTCATATATGGCAAAAGTTTCGGTATTCTTCATACACATGCTAGAACTATGCACAAAATTTTAGATGATGGCTGGATATAAAAAGTCAAATTCAGGATTCAGGGTCATCTGCCTATTTTTGGCTTTCTTTGCTCGCATAGTTAATCAGTGTAGATTACTGCTCTTGATTCAGAGGTCAACATAAATTATTTTATCCCTTCTACCAGACAGATCAAGTAATTTAACTTAAAATGATAATGACTGGACTGCATGCTTCTAGTATTTCTGAGCAATCCATGTCTTGATTTTGATTTTGAATTGCTCAATAAAGGAAGCCTACCTTAAAAATTTGCAATTTGTTTTTCTCAACTCAGAAAATTAAGTACGTTTTTGCAGTGATGTTACACACGCACACATAGATATAGTAGCATTTTTAAAATGTTACAAAATGAATGAATTAATGTAAAGGATAAAATAAATCATCGAACATATTTTAATTACATTTCTGATGTTTAAAAAAAAAAGGATTAAAAACTGCCATTCGTTTTAAAATTTACAATCGATTATTTACGTGAGAATTTTAAATTTAAACAGTAAGCATAATCTTTTCTTTAATATAATCTAGGGCGATAACACCAAAATCCTTTATGGTGCTTCCTTTATTCATCAAGTAAAAATTTATCACTTGAAAATAAAAGCCATATTATTAACAAAAAAAAAAAAAAAAACTGAAACATTTTTTTTTATTTTTAGACGAAACACATAAATGCTTGAATATTAAGATTTCTTTTCTCTTCTTTTTTTTTTTTTTTTAATGTAGTGGAAATTGTAATATTAATGAATATTAAAAATCTTTTACTTGCCTTTAATAGAAGCCTTTTATTCCTAGCTAAATGATTAATGATAGCTTTTGCGTAATTAATGGTATTTTCCCATTAACTTTCACAATTTAGCGCTGTTCGCTGCTTTGTTTACATTTATAAGATTACGATTATTTAATTGTATGTTCGATTCACAGAATACCTGTAGATCGATTATTATTTTATTGTTCAGAAGAAAATTCCAACTAATTTTTACCAAAACAAACTAAATTTTAAAGTGTATAAAGGGGTTTTAAACATTAATTAATCTTTCTTTTAATTATTTCATTTTTATAAATTTGACATCTTAAATATTAACTGTACTATTAACTGCAGAAATCATTTTGGTCATGGCCTACTATAATATAGACACGGCCCGCTCATTTCGCCATAAACCGCCGAAAATGTGAAGCCGGATTAAACTTCAAACCCTGAACCATTTCATTGGACCACGTGGTCTTTGTTTACATTTAAACCCTGCCCAGATAACGGCTCGTATTTTATTAACGGCTTTTATTTCGATCATTATCGAAGTTTAAGATACATTAATCGTATTTTCAAATAAACGAATTAAATAGTTATACCATTCAATTTCACACTATTTATAAACATATTTTTGTAAAGATTGTTGCATTTTATAGCTACATTAACAAATATGAATTTTTAAGGTTTGCTAGATTCTTATTTGTTTATAATTGCATGCGATATAATGCGACCGCAACCAGAAGGCGGGTGAGATCGCCGCTTGGAAGAAGAGTTCATTTTCTCAAAGGTTAGGACAGTGGAAGAGCAAGTATTTAGGGTTGTAACATATTCGAGCGTTCCTGCTTTTGGCGATATACATTTCCCTCTCTGTTTCTCGTCTGTCTTCTCCTTCACTGATATAATTTATTTTGTCCTAGAAGGTTGTTGTTGTTATATTCTCAGCGCTCTTGATTATTATTATCATTATTCTCTATTTAAACTGTTCTTTTCAGATCAACACAAAATGTCTCGTAAAGGGAAAACTTTGCGTTCGGATGAACGTAACATTGTTGATAATGTGCTTAATTTTTTTGAAAATGAAGCAAAATCTTCGTCTCTTTCCATTCCGATTCAGAAAGCACAGGAGCGTCAACACTGGCAGAAGGATTTAAAGAAGTTATTATTAAAAAATGCTTGGTTTGAATTTGAGTAGCTGGATTGCATGTTTCGTAACAAAATGTTATTTTCCACAAAGATATAACAAATTTCACAAAATATATCACAAAAATAACTTACCTTTCACAAAATAACCCCCCTCCCCCCCCCCTAAAAAAAAACTGCATCGACCCCTGAACCTATATGGTTTATGCAAAATCAATTTAAATTATATTGAAATACTCGTTTTGACAATGTTTCTAGGTTGATTGGTTGGTTATTTGTTACGGCCGATTATCTGCGCTAGGGATGTAGGCCGGGGAGGAGCAAGCCCTCCGTGGAGGTCTTTCTAAGGGATCCTAACCCGTATTTACGCAAGGTTCGAAGAAAACTACGGAAAACTCCAAACGGTTAGACCGACGATCGTAACAGGGGTTTGAATGCAGCACCTCCTGTCTACCAACTTTGAGAGCAGAACCTCTCAGCCACTGGTGGGGCAATGTTTTCAGGTATCGCATTTTTGTATTTTAATATAAGTGTATATAAAATCTAGTTAAAATATTCTGAGAAAATAATTTATGAAAACAATCTTTTAGGTAGATTTCGTAAGAAATACTACCTATTACATTTTCACCTAAGTTGGAATTTTCGAAATATTTTTGCAGATCTACGCCGATTATGACTCCCAGAACCCAAAACCACCCCAGTTTAAAACTTTATCTATCTATCTATCTATCTATGTCACTTTTTTATGGACACGATAACTCCCATAATTCTGCACAAATCTCTTCCAAACTGATACATAAAGTCAAGGGGCATGAAATCTCGGTCAAGTTCGTTAATGGGCAAAATCGAACCAAGGGGGGGGGAAGGAGGGGGGGGGCGTTGGGCGAAAACAGAATAAAACCCATAACGTCTTAATTATGATACGTATCGAATCCGTTTAAAGTTATTATTACTTCTAGAAAAACGGCGGAAAATTTTTGTATGACAGATTTTTGATACCATTAAAAATGGCTCCAAGGGGGAGGGGAAAGAGTGGGGGGGGGGGGTTAGAAGAAAAAAATTCATAACTTCATCAATTCAGAAGATAGCAAATCCGCTTAAATTTATTATAAATCCTCTTAATATTATCTAAAACTTTTATAGTGACAAGTTTTTTTATAGGACCAACCCTTATAGCAAAAAAAAAAAAAAAAAAAAAAAAAAAATCCTTGCCGTCTCCACCTGCAAACAAGTTAGGTTTCGAAGTGGTCGTTTCCAAATGCTGCATCATTGCAGAAAGGTCATTTCTTCCACAATTCCCAACAAACAGGCGCCCCACGGTCTGCGTCTTCGAAATCTACCTCTGCCTGTAGGTCGAACCGTCAGGGATTTTTTTAGAATATGATTTAGCCGAGAGATCTTACTCTGACCAAAATATCATGAATATTTCATATAACACCGGAACATATCTTCATCGCAACTTAATATTTAATAATACATAATATTCAAATACTTTTAAAGTTTCGGTGTGTGAAAAAGTTTTCAAACTTTTATTTGAAAAAAAAAAAATATATATATAATATAACATTATGCGAAAAGTATCTTGGATAAAAAAGCACATTTTACTGAAAATTTTTATTTATTGCTTATGGATTAGCTTGTATATTTAATTCACAAGGTCTCTCACTGTGTAAAAACTCTCCTTACCTAAAATACCCTAACAAAAATTTTTCTCAACAACGAATTCACCCAATAAAAATTCACTACTTCCTATTTTCCAAGCATTTTTTGCCATATCACGTTGTAAAGAATTTCGAATTTGTATTCTTGTATAACACATATAAATGTAATCTTATTTTCATTCTACATCAAAAGGCGCTAACTAGCCAGATATGGTAATCCGAGTTCAAATAACTTAGTCCTGAAGTTTCTTCTCTCAATCCTCCTTCTTTCGCTAAATCAGTCAAATAGACCCGTCTGGCACCACGTGACTTTGACGTCTCACCCGCCTTCTGTTCGTGGTCGAAGTTTACTTTAACACTATTTCTACCGTTGTCAAATGTCACCTTTTTAAAGTTTTTATTTATGTTTATTTTGCTTGTAGTTTTTGAATACGCTTAAAAAAAAGGGATCTTCAATGTATTAAAAATTATTTGTAATTGTTTCAATTAAAAATTATAAATCGAAATCTTTTAAAATGTGCCATTTGACACCTGTAGTGTGTGAGATTATTGTGCAGTATAAAAATTAAAACACACTTCAAACATTTGTTTTTCTGTAAGAAAAATATCTAATAAAAAAAAAAAAAATCATCAGGAACATTATGTAAATTCTGAGACTAAAACTGTTACGGAGAACACTAGCTACACGAATACATTTAAAGCAATAGTTTGCTGTTTTAAGCAGAACATTCTACAATGTTCTTAAAATAAGTAATAATAAAATTGATTTTATTTTGGTATTAATATTTCTTTCTGACTATGTTTAAAAAAAAATTATAGATTTTGGTTTTGCCTATAATTAAACCAGATTGTTCTTCAGGAAAATAATTATTACGCAAAACTACGATATATTAAGAATTTAACCCATAAAGATGTTATCATTTATTCGTAAAGAAAATTGTTACACTCACGCATCGATCTTTGTCGACTTTTCGATTGGCGCGATTTTCAAGTCCGCGCCAAACCAGTAATTTAATACAATTGCCAGGTTACCACTAAAGGAAAAAATCCCTAAAATTTGGCGACTTTTTTCCTTTTTATAACCGATTAAAAAAAAAGAAAAGGAAACGATATTTATGAAACTAAATTATTTCGCCGTCATCTCCAACACTGCAGCTACGATCACTTCGAGATTTACAATTATAAACGCAACAATTTACCATATTTTCCCTTGCAATACTATTTTAATAATCGAAAAATGAACAGTTATTGGAATTCACTGTCATTTCTAATCTTGATTGGAATGTTAGAAGAGTTGTAAACGTAACCATGGCGACGTGACGCAATTTTGGTGTTTGTTTACATTTCAACCCTGCCCAGGTTGTTTCAGTTACGGTCAAAGTCAATTTTCAATTTTGGGCAGGGTATCAGAGTCCTCTGGCGGGAAGCTTCATACATTAATCTCAATTGAATATGCCTGTAGATCTAGTCTGCCTTGATTTTGGTAAACAAATACTCATGCTTTTGTACATTTGTCATATTTTAGTTTCGTGTTGTACATTTTCCGTCGGACTCATGTTTTTAAAATCCTATAGGCTGTCTTCGGTCTGACTTTGATCTTATTATTTATGAAATGTTTTCTTCCAAGGAAACTCAACAAACCAAAAATCGCGGTAAAAATGTGCAAAAAGCTTTAAATTTCAGGTATGGTAATTATCACCAATATTATGGCTATAGAAATCAAGGAACAGAAGATTCACGATTACAGTGTATGAAAAGAGACTGGTTTTATATGAAAAATGTGTTAGACATTGGGTGTAATGCTGGACATTTCACACTTTCGATTGCTCGAGACTTTGAACCGAAATCTGTTGTTGGAATAGACATTGATAGTCAGTTGGTGAGAATGGCTAAAAAGAATGTTCGACATTACATAAATTATGAAAAAATGACTGATAGAGATTTTCCGTTGTCATTAGTTTTAAACTATGGACCTGTAGCTCAAGCTATTGATCCTAAATGTAGATTTCTTGTTGGAACATTTCCTTTTAATGTACAATTTATTCAGGTTAGTGATGAATCCATTTCTTTTTATCATTATTATTCCGATTACTAGTAACTGGTACTGGATAAATTTTATTTTACAAATGTTTGCTATCTACAGTACATTAGGTTGTATCAAACAGAGGAGAGGCAGATCCAGCCCTCCATTTAGAGGGAGGTCATGTCTCTTTTTGGGGGGCAGAGGGAAGGTCCCATGTCTTCATGACAAATTTTTATATCTTAAGTTCAAATTAGCTATTTTCCGACCAATACCAGAATTCATTTTCATTCACAAATGCATGGAATTTGTAGTATATTCATAAATCAGGATTGCTACAGGTCAGACAAGTTTTCAATTGAAATACCAGTGTTTTTTTTCTTTTTTAAGACTCTCCTTATTTGATTGTGTGAATATTTCTGTTACAGAATACTACTACTTTCTCTCTTTCTCTGAAACATTGCCTGAACCATAGCAACCCTGGTAAATATATAAAATTTGAAAGTTCTGTGTTCTATTCAGATGCCAACAAATCGGAATTTCCATTTTTAGTTTTTATTTTATTTAATCTTACAGAAAATGTTCTTAAAGTTCACATTTTAAGCTGACTTTCAGGGCTCAAGAAGTCATGGAAATGTCTTGAGATTGCAATTGGATACAATTCAAGATTTATGACAATTATAGAAAAATAGAAAACTTTGTTCGATTCTGTGATGCTTAAACAATGACTGCAATTTTAATAATGCATTTCTATATAAAAATAACTGGCAAAATCCTAGAATAAGCTAGACACATGATTTTTTTTTTTTTTTACGTGTGCCAACCGAAAAATCGGCAACCTCCGCAGGCTTTTTCAATTTTTACAAACTTTTAGTAATATTTCCTCCAGGTATTTCGATTTTTACAAACTTTTAGCAATTTCTTCCTCTGGATTTTTCCATTTTTCCAAATTTTTAGCTCTTTTTACCTCCGGATTTTTTCAAATTTTTAGCAATTTTAACAATTAATTTTTTTTTTAATTAAAAAAATTGCTTAATCTTTGTAAATTGTCACAAAATGGAATAAAATCAATGTTTACTTCATGTAAGAAATGCTCATAGGAACTGTGTAAGTAGTGAGTTCTCTGCCACAAAGCATACAAGTTATGATTGGGGAGAATTTCAAGTTTCCTGACTTTTCAAATGCACGAAACTCATTCAAGCAGCGTTCAGTATCTTATATATGGACGCTTCGCGTACATTAACAAAAAAAAAGACATGCCTGGATGCTTGAAACTTGCTGTGCAGCAATCTCTAAAATGCATGAAATTCATTCAAAGCAGCAGTCAGTAATTTATGTATGTGTGCTTCCCACACATTAATCGAAAAAAAAAAAAAATCACTGAACAAACAAAAAGCAGTTTACAGCAATCTCTAGAATGCATAACATACATCTTATCAAATAAAATCAATAAAAATTCACTTACTTTTATTTCTGATATTTCATTTTTTTTTTTTTTTCATGAGGTTTTTAATATCATCTTCATCACTATCCTCAACCAACAATGAGGCACACACATTACATAAATCTTCTACACTTTCTCCTTGAGTATGTGCGTGAATAAATTTTAACAATCGCCCGTCATTTCTATACGCATCAATTCAAGTAGATGGGCGAAATTTAAATCTGACCTTAAACATCCTTATTTACAAAGTTCTCATAAGCAAATTTCAAAAAATGAAAACAAAACCAAAACATTTTACAAATTAAAAAAAAAACTTCAATTGAAATATTTCACAGGAATCCTCCTTCCACGACGTACGACAAAACGTCAAACCATTAAACTTCACTTCACTTCACAAAACACACAAATAATGGTACTTCTCTATTATCCCGTCGACCACTTTTCATAATAAAAAAAACTATCGCCAAACTGTAAGATGGAACAGATGCTTTACACTCATGCACCGTTGTTTGGCGATTTTCAAGCCCACACCAAACTAATAACTTAATACAATTGCTAGGTTGCCATTAAAGGAAAAAAATCTCCTAAATTTGGCAACTTTTTTCCTTTTTATAACCGATTAAAAAAAAAAAAAAAAAAAAAAAAAACTGTGTGTGAGTGTATGACATCATAGCCTGTAAGATTAAATGCAGAAAATGCAGTCCCATTTACTTGATGTCAGAAGCATTATACATGCTTGTTATGTCATCAAGTGGTTTTTAATTCGACATTTGCGTGTATTTTTCATTATGTTTTACTGATTTATTAGTTATCTCATTAATTAAAATAACAATTGTGTCCTTAAATTCTTATATTTTATTTATTTTGATATTCCAATGGCAACGTTCTCCCGTTTATTTGGCGTTACAGTTTGGCGATAGTTTTTTGTTATAAAAAGTGGTCGACGGAATAATAGAGAAGTACCCAAATAATAAACCAACAATCCAATCTGATTTCCAGAACAAACCACAATAAACCAAACAATCCAATCTAATTCTCTCAAAAAACAACCTAATTTCCAGAACAAACCACAGTAGGCATGGAAGAAATGTAAGAAACAAACCAGTAGCAAGAAAAACTCATTTATTGCCTCACCAAATTCAATGCCGCCAAGTATCTCGCTTGTTCTGGGATTTAACCAAATAACTCTGTCAATGTATCAATAAGATTAGCATTTTTAATGGAGTAAAAAATATAGTAACTATTATCAAAATACCTTTTACATATTTATATTAAAAAATGTGTTATTCTACATAAATGTTCTTTATTTAGAGGGGGGTCATGTCTCATGACCTCCCCTTTGGATCCACACTTGGTATCTAAAGTATTTTTGTTTTTTGAATGCTTTTATTCTAAAGCATGTATCTGGCACTTTCTCACCCTTTATTGTTGAACATAAAATGTTATTTAAGAGGATATATGTCCCTCTATATTCTATAATCAGACAGGCTTCTTTATTTCATTTTTAGGTCACATAATGAGTGATATAAATGTTGAGATATTTTGCATCTTAAGGCATGATTTTAAAAAGACTAAAAGCTAAGCCTAAAATCTAGGCCTTAAAATCAATAAAGCTGTCATCAAAACTCGTGCAGTTGGAGACCAGGACAAGATTAGTATCCAGACAGTTCAAAACAAATCCAAAAGTTTTAAGAAGTGGACCTCAGCCTTGAAATCAAACCCAGAAGGGACAGGCCATCAGTTATGAATTTTGAACAGTTGAAAAGAAGAAAAAAAATCCATTCCCCACTATAGGTCAAAATTAGCACTTGCCAATCAGCGAGTAATACTGAAAATTTTGCTGATTAACTTTATTGCCACCACTGGCCAAACTTAATAGTCATATTTGTCAATTGCGATGATTAAATGGAAAATGAGAATTTTTTTTTTGCAAATTTACAAATATCTTTCTTAAAATTCAACAGATGGCGCTACCTGATGCATATTCATCTGGTAAATTCTTTTACGTGATAAAAATAATCTCTTTCTGTCACAAATGCAGGAATTATTTGAATACAAAATCTTTATCTTGGATAGCAAAACAATTGAGAAGAAATCCCTGTAGAGGGAAAAATAGAGAATCATTTTTACGTGCTACTACAGATTCTGTGCTATGAGAAACGCGTTGTTATCTGTTATTTCCTTTCCTGACTGAAACTGATTGGATATGTGCTTCTTAGCAGAACAAAAACTGTCTTGTGCTGCAAAGTAATAAACACAATAGTTAGTTACACATCTGAATCCTAAATGTAGAAATAAAACTTAAAGTAATTGAGAAAGCAGAAGGATTTTTTACATTGATGAATCCAATATAAGACTTTGGCAGAAAAGTAAAAAGAAGCATCAAAATATGGACAGAAAACTCCGAGCAGATAGAAAAGGTCACGTAACATTGCCAGCTCTTGAAAATGAACTACATTCATATTCATAGATTTTGAGTTGACAGGAGATGGGCCTATCAGTGTTAACTGAAAATAAGGTGCAAAGCTCAGATTATGGCTAGAGAACTGAACATAGAAAATTGTGAAGGTGGAGCCACGTGGTGCTACCGCTTCATGAAGCGGAAGAAACTTTCAGTCCGGGCTTGTACAACTGTGGACGTGGAGCAAGAATTTCAGAAAATTGGGAATAAAAGGCCGAGGATTTTCTAATTTACATGAAAAAAATTTCAGCCCAAAGAAAATAATTAATATGAATGAAATTCAGTTGTGTTTCAATTGTCCTCCGAACTATACCGTTGATTCCCGAGGAAAGTAAATCATTTTTATAACTACACCGGGACACAAAAAAGCAGCTTTCACTGTAGTTTTATTTTGTGTGGCATATTGGACAAAATTAACACTGATGATAATATTTAAGAGAAAAACAATACCCAAAGAAAATTTTTCAAAGGGAGGGAAATTCGAGCTGTCAAAAAAGGATGGATGAACGAAGACATGATGATATCCTGGATAAGTACTGTTTATAGAAAAAGAAAAGATGCATTTTTCAATCTAAGTGCATTATTAATCATGGATTCTATGAGAGCGCACATTAATGAGAAGGTGAAAAGTGTGTGCAAATCAGCTAAAGCAGAACTGGCCATTACACTAGGTGTTCTGACAAAGATTTTGCAACCACTCGATGTAGGAGTAAATAAATCATTTAAAAGTAAAGTGCGAAACTTATGGGAAAAATGGATGGCCGAAAGACATCACAGCTACACAAAAAGCGGAAAAACGCATTGTGCAAAAATATGCCAGTGGATAAAAGAAACTTAGGACGAACTTTCTGGGAAAACTATTAAAAATGCATTTAAAAAGGCTAAAATAGTCGATGAAATTGACTGTAACTGCTCTAGCTCTGGTGATGATGACTCTGTAAATGAGTGTGATACAAATTTATCAGAAGAATTGTTAAAATTGTTCGAATCAGATTCTGATTCTTCCGATTTTCATGGATTTAATTTAAATAAATTATTTTATTATTAAGAGTAGGGGAGACCGGTACACACTGGATTGATTATTTATAGCCTTCAGAGAACATGTTTAGCTCAGAATGAACCATTTTATCCTGTTTGTTTGTTTTGAGCTTGTAAAATTTTCCATCATCATATTTTTCTTTTTTTAATAATTAAATGTTGTAGATAAATCAGATAAAACAGCTATTTTGAAAAGGTAAGATACTTGTTATTTATTTAACTTTAAAGTTTAATATGTTTAAAAGAAAGCTATAACCAATATTAATATGATTATTTATTCAACATGCGGCATAGTGGACCACCCACTTCTGAGGCACAGTGGTCCACAATCCACTCTGCTCCTGTAATGCAGAATAATGTTCAAAATATTAAATAATTGTTTATTTTCTATAAAGAAATATTGTTTTAAAGTAGTTATTTAACTGTAAAATAAAGTAAACAAAGAAAAATAACAATTTATTTAACATAGTAAGAAACATTTTGTTTTGTATTTACTTGCCTTTGATAAATATAACTGTAGTCTAATTGATGATGATTCTATTCAAGTAAGATTCATGAGACGCAAATTGAATGGAAATCAGTTTATTTTTCCCGAAACTGTACCCTAAAACTGCACTGTAAT
Organism: Maratus michaelseni; assembly: GCA_963931845.1. Lineage (NCBI taxonomy): Eukaryota > Metazoa > Arthropoda > Arachnida > Araneae > Salticidae > Maratus > Maratus michaelseni. Next base: position 170,246,382 of record OZ007593.1, on the reverse strand, counting down.
CACATAAAAAATTAAACTCTAAATTCTATTTAATTTCTGCATGAATTTAATATTACCTTAATAGGCATTATATTTACACCTAAAATTTATTTCATCAGAGTTTTCCACAGTTTCAGGAGGGTGCTGTATCCTGTCTGCCCTTTGGTTTAAAACACAGCACCCTTCTTGTCCCACATAAAAAGTACCCTTCTTGCCCCTCAGTCAAAAAATGTGTGCCCTTACTGCCTTTTGTATACATTGAAAAATTTACTTCCATTAAAATTGCCTTTTTAAAAAAAAAGTGCTATCTAAAAATTGACTTTAAGAGTTTAAAATTTGCCCTTATGACACTAAAACGTGTTCTTATGAAACTAAAAAGTGTCCTTTTGAATCTAAATAGTGCACTTATGAATCTAAAAAAATGCCCTTACGAAACAAAAATATGTCCTTTTCCATCAGCCTTTTTTTAAACCTGGGAGGAAATCTATTCCTCTTATAGTTTGAAATTGAAATGAGATTGATAATGTTGTTACATTGATTTAAATTGAGAGATTCTCGAATTAGTAATTCTCTTATTTTTTTTCCTTATTAGGGAAATTATGTAGCAATTTCTGATGAAATCCTTGAGTGGCAAGAGCCTTTCTTTGATACAATTCTGTGCTTAAGTTTGACCAAATGGATTCATTTAAATTGGGGTGATGAAGGAATCCGAAAACTTTTTCACCGAGCCTATGCCCACTTACATCCTGGTGGTCATTTCATTTTAGAAGCACAAGCTTATGAATCATATGCTAAGAAGAAAAAAATTACTGTAAGTATTATTAATTTTTTAATTTTGATTATTCTCGATACTAAATTTTCTCTGACCCTAACTATTCAGAATGATTTAATCAATAATATAAAAATATATGTACGGTTAAACTCATTTAATTTGGCCATGATTAAAATGAGCAATGTGCACATTAAGAATGGTTAATATATTTTAAATTATATTAAAATTTTACACTTTTTACGAGGCATAAAAAGGGATTACACCCAGTATGAGCAAAACATTGGTTAATTTTTTCAAATCTGCCCTTTAGATGATTTTATTAAAATTTATAGTGAGGCTCATAAAAAGTACTTTTAAACATAGAAAATAACTTTGTTACAGATGTCAGAGACACACTAAGGTTTCTTTTTGATGCCAAAATGGCGGTTTTTGCTTTATATGGCAAACTGGTGTTTTATAATAAAATATGTTTTATAATAAAAAAGTAACTAATAAATAAAATTAAATGTCTGTGTAGTAAATGAAAATAAATGTGTGTGTTAATTTATAAATAAATTTATAAATAATTTATAAATAATATGTAAAATTATATTATAATTTCATAATAAAATAAAGCTAACCTGCTGTTTTCGCACGCTAGGCCTAACAGGTACTCGAAAATGGGGTTTTCTCACCAAAAGAAATGTCACCAACATCAGTGTGTCTGCGACATCTGTTCTGGAATTTTGAAAGGTATCCACATGAACAACAAAGATAACAATGACAGTGAATGTGAAAATATGTTCGAAATACTGCTAAGTTATCTTGAAGCTAAACTGACTTAACTCTAATGAGATTTGTTGCTTCATTTTAATAGGAGTCTTGGCACAATAGACAAAGTGGCAAGAAAAGTAAAATTTTCAAAAGTACTTTCTAGCAATCATATATTTACATTTTAAAAGCATCAGATTGTTACATCTTTATGAAATAACCTATCAGTGTATCCAACACACAAAATTTGCTTTCGTATTTACACCACTTAATATATAAATATTTTAAATATTTTTTTCCATGAACATTTGACGAATTAGGCAAAACAATTAAGAATATCGTCAAATTCTCTCGGGTAAAAAAAATTTTAATATTGTCAAATGCCTTCGAGAAAAAAGTTGCAAGTTGAAAGGCCTGTGACTGCTTTTTTATGTTATACATCTGTGGGGTCCATTCCCCCCCCCCCCCCCCCTGCACACATCCCTCATGTGATATATCGCTGGAAAAGTCTTTGACCACTTATTCATGTTGTGCATCTCTGGGGTCCATCCCGCCATCCCCCCCCCCCCCCCCAAAGGGGGACACTTTTCTAATTTTTTCCGATAACCCTCATGTGATATATCGTTGGAAAGGTCTCTGACTGCATAATCATATTATGCATATCCGGTCATGGCTGCAAGTTTTCCGTCCACAGACGGAATACCGTCTTTTGAAATTTTCCGAGGACGGAAACGGGACGGAAAAAATGCCCTAGGACGGAAAAAAAAATTCTCCATTTTTTTTTTTTTTTTTTTTTTTTTTTTTTTCGAGATCCTTAGACAAAATATGCCGTTTTTTCCAAGATCCTTCGGCAAAATATGTCTTCTTTTTTTTTTTTTTTTTTCGAGATTCTTCGACAGAATTCGCTGTTTTTTCGCGATCCTACGACGAAATTGGCCATTTTTCTGTGATCCTTCAAAGACATTAGCACTTTTTTTCACGAACCTTTGACGAAATTGGTGTTCTTTTCTGCGGCCATTTGACGAAATTTTTCTTTTCCCTGGCCCTTCGGCGAACTTCATATTTTTTCCACGATCCTTCAACAAAACTCATGTTTTTTTGTTTTGTTTTTTACGGTCTTTTGACAAAATTTACATTTTTCCGCGGCTTTTTGACGAATTTTTTTTCGTGATCTGTCAACGAAATTAGCCATTTTTCGTGATCCTTGATGAATTTCACGTTTTTTCCTTCCTTCGGACGTAATTCGCATTTTTTCTGCAATTCTTCGACTAATTCGCCTTTTTCCGAGATCCTTCGACGAAACTTGCCTTTTTTTTCCATGATCCTTCAACAGAATTCACTGTCTTTTTCGAGATCCTTCGACAGAATTCGCCATTCTTTCGGATTCTTCGACGAAATTGCCCGTTTTTCCGTGATCCTTCAACGAAATTAGCAGTTTTTTCCACGACCCTTTGACGAAATTGCCTTTTGTTTTGGCAGCCATTTGACAAAATTTGCATTTTTTTTCGCGATCTGTCAATGAAATTAGCCATTTTTCGCGATTCTTTAATGAATTTTCTGTTTTTTCCTCGGCTTGTGGACGAAATTCGCGTGTTTTCTGCGATTCTTCGACGAAATTTGCAGTTTTTTCAGAGATCCTTCGACGAAATTTTGTCGTTTTTCGAGATTCTTTGACAAATTTTACCTTTTATTCGAGATTCTTCCACGAATTTTGCCGTTTTCTTCCACAAATTTTGTCATTTTTCTAGATCCTTCCACAAATTTTGTCGTTTTTCGAGATTCTTTGACGAATTTTACCTTTTTTTCGAGATTCTTCAACGAATTTTGCCGTTTTCTCGAGATTCTTCCACGAATTTTGTCGTCTTTCTTGATCCTGATCCTTCCACAAATTTTGTCGTTTTTCGAGATTCTTCGACGAATTTTACCTGTTTTCGAGATTCTTCGACGAATTTTGTTGTTTTCTCGAGATTCTTCCACGAATTTTGTCGTTTTTCTAGATCCTTCCACGAATTTTGTCGTTTTTCGAGATTCTTCGACAAATTTTACCATTTTTCGAGATTTTTTGACGAATTTTGCCGTTTTCTCGAGATCCTTCAACAAATTTTGCTGTTTTCTTGAGATCCTTCGATAAATTTTGGGGTTTTTCGAGATCCTTCGACGAATTTTGCTGTTTTTTTTCAAGATCCTTCGACGTTTTGTCTACGTGGACATGGTGTGTGCATTGTGCATTCGGAGAGGGGGTCTGGGTGGAGAATTCAAAATATTTTCAGTCTTTGTCACATCTCAAAGTCAAAACATGCGTTGTGTGTGCACACGTGTACGCTTGGAGAGGGGGGGGGGGGGGAGACAAGTCAAAATATTTTCAGTCCTGGCCACATTTCAAACTTGCACCCCTGTATCCGGTGTCCATCCCACTTTACCCCCCCCCCCCCTCCAAAGGGGGATGCTTTTCTAAATTTTGCACACTCCCCTCATGTTATATATCGTTGGAAAGGTCTGTAACCGCTTAATCATATTATGCATCTCCCGTGTCCATCCCCTCACTTTGCACCTCCCCCCCCCCATCCCCAGAGGGTACTTTTCTAAATTTTGTTGCCTCCCTTCATGTGATATATTGTTGCAAATGTCTCTGACTGCTTAAACATATTATGCATCTTCCGTGTCCATCCACCCATTTTGCCCTCTCCCAAGGGGTACTTTTCTAAATTTTGCACACACCCCTCATGTTACATGTCATTGGAAAGGTCTTTGACTGCTTATTCATGTTATGCCTCACCGTGGTCTATTCCGCCACTTCCCCTGCCCCAAGCGGGTTACTTTTCTAAATTTTATTGACACCCCTCATGTCATATATTGTTGGAAAGGTCTGTAACCGCTTAATCACATTATGCATCTCTGATGTCCATCTCTCCACTTTGCCCCCCCCCCCCAAGGGGCTACTTTTCTAAATTTTGCACACATGTTACATATCGTTGGATGGGTCTATGACACTTAATCATATTATGCATCTCCCGTGTCCATTCCCCCACTTTGACCCCCCAAGGGGGTACTTTTTGCACACATCCCTCATGTTACATATCGTTGGAAGGGTCTTGGACCACTTATTCATGTTATGCATCTCCGGGGTCCATCCCGCCACTTTGCCCCTAAGGGGGGTACTTTTCTCAATTTTGCACACACCCCTCATGTGATATATCGATGGAAAGGTCTGTGACCGCTTAATCATATGCTCCCCACTATGAAATTTGTCGAGCGACAGCAGAAAAAAAATCTCATTTTCCATTCAATCGTTGCAATTGGTAAGTGTGACTATTAAGTTTGCAGGGCTCCCAAATGGTCCCCTTTTTCCCCCTAAAGTCCCCTGTTTAGAAAAAGGTCCCCTTTTGTGCATTTTGGTCCCCTTAGTCCCCTTTTATGACTGGAAATAAAAGAAAAATTGCCGCAAAATGCAAAAAACTTTAAAAATTGCTAAAAGTTAAAAAATTGTAGAGGACAAAATTTATTATAATGCGCTAAAACGTTATAACCAGAATTCTTTCACGAATGTAAAAAAAAATGCCGTGGAATGTGGAAAAACATTAAAAAACGGATTGGAAATCTCATTAAAAATCACTAAATTTCAAAAATTTACTGTCATAAAATCGTTGCAAAATACACACACACAAAAAAAAATATATATATATACATTGCATAAAAAATTAGCCAAAAGTCAAAAATTTCTGCACAATTCCGAATAAATTTTATTGAAAGGAAGACAAAATTTATTAAACTGGGCAATTGAAACCGGATTCTTTTTAAGAATGTCAAAAAATCATTCCAAAACGCGAAAAAAATCTAAAACTCATATAAACTGTGCAAAATTAAAAAATTGCTGCACGAATTCCGAACAATTTTTTTATTAAAAAGAGGCAACATTTACTGTATTGGGCTAAAAAAAATTGAAACCAGATTCCTTTTACTACTTTGCAAAAAATCTCTACAAAATGTATAAAAATTGCAGGAAAAAAAAATGTTAACGATGTAAACAAAATTCTTTCACAAATGTCAAAAAACACCGCAGAATGTGGAGAAAAAAAAAGAAAAAAGCTAAAAATTGCTAAAAATTCAAATCAAAAAACATAATTGCAAAAGAACAAAAATATAAAAGTTTGCAAGTGAATTCTTTTTACGAATGTCAAAAAATTAGCACAAGTCAAAAAAAAAAAAAAAAACCTGTAATTTTCATAAAAAATTCATGAAAAATTTAAAAATCACTATACAAATTTTGAATAAACTATTAAAAAAAGAAAAAAAATTATTACTGGGCTAAAATTTCTAAATTGAATTCCTTTTATTAATGTGAAAAAAATCACCATGAAACATGGGGGAAAAAAAGGGTAAAAATTGCCTGAAAAATTAAATTAAAAAAAAAATCTTAAATTTAAAAACTAACTTTAGACATGCAGGTACTTTCCTGCCCACACAGATAAACTTCTATATTATAGATATAGTTTTGTTTTCAGTTTTGATGGAAAACAGGTGGCACTGTTATGCTGCATTTTTAGATAGATTTTGTTAGAAATACTACCTATTACATTCTCCCCTGAGTTGGAATTTCTGAAATTTTTTTGCAGATATACACTGTTATCTATCTATCTATATCACTTTTTTACTTACCCATCATACGTAGTATAGGGTAAGTCTTGTAATTGTTTTGAAAATCGAAAAAAAATTTTTGTCGGATTTACACGTTTCAGACACTGGAGATTCCGAAAAACATATTTTTAGAAAAAAAATTTTGCCGTCCGTCTGTGTGTCTGTAAACACTCTATCTCCCGAAAAAATTGAGATAGAGACTTGCAATTTGGTATGTACTTAGTATGTAATAATGGGAAGAAGCCTATTTCATTTCAATAACCTCGATTAACCGGAACAATTTTTTTCGGACTCTCGAAATATTTGTTCTGATGAAAGGTATATAAAAATTTTCGAAATTGTTTATTTTAAGAAATGAATATAAAAGACAATAAAAAAACATAAATTTTGAATAAAGCATGAAGTCGATCGGATAATTAGTTGCCAAGATATTTGGAATCCTATTTTCCACACTCTTCGATTTTTCATGACCCTGTATTTCATCCAAATTTCACTTCAAAGATATATTTTAATTGGAAATTTGACGCTTAATCAGATGCAATAAACCGCTAGTTAATAGGATTATTATTTTTGGAGTTATAAGGAACAACCTCTTTCGAGCAATTCAGTAATCGAGCCTTTAAAGTTTGTGACATCATCAAGCCACGATTTTATTTGAATTGCAATGCATTTTATAAGTAGTTTACACATTTTTATTTTAATATTTTACATTATGCATATCCATGATGGGTAAGTATTATGGTGGCCCCCAACGACTAGTTATGGACACGATAGCTTCAATAATTCTGCACAAATCTTTTCCAAACTGATACATAAAATCTCGGTCAAGTTCGTTAATGGGCAAAATCGAACCAGGGGGAGTGGAAAAGGGGGGGGGGGGCTTTTGTGAAAACAGAAAAAAAATATAACTTTTTAATTATGATACATATCAAATCCGTTTAAAGTTATTACTTCTAGGAAAAGGGCCAAAAATTTATGTATGACAAATTTTTGATTTCATTAAAAATGCCTTCAAGGGGGTGGGGGGGGGGGGATAGGGGCTTAATAAGAAAAAAATTCCTAACTTCATCAGTTCACAAGATATCAAATCCGCTTAAATTTATTATAAATCTCTTTAATATTATCTACAACTTTTATACTGACAAGTTTTTTTATAAGACCAACTCTTATAGCAAAAAAAAAAAAAAAATCCCTGTTGGCTCAGCATACAGGCACAGGTATGTTTCGAAGTGGGCGGTCCCAACTGCTGCATCATGGCGAAAAGGTCTTTCTTCTGCAATTCCCAAGAAACAGGCACCCCAGGGTCTGCGTCTTCGAAATCTACGTGTGCCTGTAGGCCAGTGATTCCCAACCTTTTTTTAGCCGTGCCCCACCAAAACATCTCTAAAATGATGATGCCCCCCTCCCCCTACAACATATAATTCTTATAAAATTTTTAAAGAAGTTACTCCTGATAGAGTAAAAAGCATTTAACATTGATCCTGAAACGTGCCGAAGTTAATAGATGAAGCAAATATTTTTATAATCATCTGATACTCCTCGTAGTTTATTGGCACATGGTCGCCACGTATGCGTGATGCATAGAGTACTCAGAAGCCTGGATTAGAAAAATCAATAATTTTGAATAAAACATTTTTGTCTTATTTAATCACATAATTTCTGCGATTAAATTACACAACAATTTCTAATCAGAATAAAACGTGATAAAAGATTCTGTAAAGGAAGGTCGTCAAGTAATTGCTAAATATACACTTGAATAGTTTCATGTGTAAAATTGATTTTCATGTGACATATTGCAGTGCAACTCATTCAATAAATTATCGAAAAAGTTGTTTAAAATTCTAAAATACTTATAAATCAGAAAAATTGTAAAGAATTTTTAAATATATAAAAGTATCTAAATATCTTAAAAAGTTTTTTCTATAATTATTCTGGTAGTATTGTATTTAAAACTTTTGAATGGTTACTTTTTAGAAACTGAATAAAAAACTTACTTTTTTTAATTTCATTTTTGAAATTTGAATGTGTAACTTTTATTTTCAGTCTACAACATTACTATTAGAAAAAACAATTCAGAAGGTATGGGTTCACAGTAATTCCGAATTGCCCCCTTGAAAAGTTAAATTGCCCCCCTGAAAAGTCAAATTGCCCCCCTGTGGGGCGTACGCCCCCCGTTGGGAACCACTGCTGTAGGCCAAGCCATCAGGGATTTTTTTACATGAGGTATTTTAATAAGACAATCTGGGTAAAATTTCATCAAACTTCATATTAAGTTAACTCTTAACATAAATCTATGCTGATTAGATTTTGGTGTATTTCACCCAACAGGTGGCGCTACTGGGTTGCATTTTTAATTATTTCCATGATAGCCAGATCTCGGCATGTTTGGGATAGAATTTCACCAAATTTAATATGTACGATGATTACGAATATTGGTTTTGACTACTACCAAGCCTTAATCTAGGAGGAGTTGCCATAGTATGCTTTTTCGAATGAACATTATAGCATCCCAGTTTCTATTGTATAGAAAGGAACTGAATTTTATGTTTGAGTTAATAATTAACAATATATATTTATGTTAATCGAATTTTAAATTTTATTAGTTAACAGAAAGCGCTGTTATGCTGTGCTTTTTTTATTCACTGATTACTGTTACTACAAGTTAAATTCCAAGAAAAGCACTGTTCTTTTGTAATTGTTAATGTATAATACTGCTAACAATTGATTCATTTAATATTTTCTTAGATCCATTAATTTTTACTATTTATATTTTATTCCAAATCATTTTTTGCTGTTCTAAATATAACCCATCTTGGCGTAGGATATTTGAGTGTGTTAAATAAAGCTGTGTATATTGTTTAGTGACAAGATAATCAATTGTTTAATGATATCTTTCCTTTGTAAAGATAATCAATTAACAAATTTTCTGAAGTAAATTTAAAAAATTTGCATATTTAGGGAAACTTGGTGCTGTATTTTTAGACATGTGGTCCCTTTTCAGTCGCCTTTTTAAATATAACTGGTCCCCCAAAGTTCCCTTTTTTAGTATAAATGGTCCCCCAAAGTCCCCTTTTTAAATAAAAATGTTCCCCTTTCCCCCTTTTTGAGGACTAAAATGTGTTGGGAGACCTGAGTTTGGCAATAAAGTCAATTGTCAAATTTTCAATATTACTCGCTGAGTGGCGAATGCTAATTTTTTACTATATCACAAACTGTATTTAGATGCACTATAATGACAAAATGGTTATTGGATCAGTAGATGGAAAAGTGTGTAGTGTATATAAATGCATTTTGCATTAACTGACATCGTATAATGACAATTGTGTATGATTTATCACTGTTGTGCCATGATTTTCCATTTACTGGCACAACAGCGCAAAATGTGTCAGATAAAAGAAATTCTGTGAGTGCATGTGCCAGTGAAACTTAGCCAGTTGCTGTTCTCCAACCTAGCTTTAATTCAAGGTGGGTTTTTTATTTATTTGAATTATTCTGCAAAAGTTTCAGACATTTTAAAGCAGCTATGAATTTTATTTTTATGGTACTATCAAGTTGTTTGCCGTCAAATTTTGACGGGTTCCATCTAGTAGATTTTTATTGAGTTATGTGTCTTTTAAATTGCTTATTTAAATGTATCATTTCATTGCATGAAAAATGGAATGTTTTAATAATATGCTTTTAGTGTTGGAAAGTGTTTTATAATCCATGCCTGATGCATGGTTTTTCATTCTTGTTTATTCTCTGCTGGATTATATTCATTGCAGCACTGGGCTGCACGTTGAACATTGCTGGTGTATAATATTTTCCTTTTGAAAATTATCATCCCATCATGCTCAAATTTACAACAAGGCCCCATAAAAGTGTTAATATAATACTATCTACAGGATTTATTTTTTGAAAAATGCATTTAGGATTTTAAATTGAAAGCCACCCATTTAAAAGTACAATATTAAGATATCCTCAGAGCATAATGATGTATAACAGCCATGTTGGGGATTCCAACTTTAAATTCTGAGTAAAGATTTTATTAATGAATATAAATATATAGTTAAAATCAACTATCTATTTTTAAAAGTAACTACTTGTTCTTCATCCAGTCATTTAGAACAATGTCTTTGTTTAACCTCTTCAGGATGAGCACCCTGTATACGATTTTTATTTTTGAGTACCATAATTTCTGAATAGTAATGTTTGCCTCATTTAATTGCAGAAATTCTGCGAGTAGGTAAAGTAAAGATTACTATTTAGAAATAGTGATGCTAAAAAATAAGGACCATACACATCCTTTATGGCATGTGTATGTGACGCTCCTTCTGAAGGGGTTAATACATGTATACCTATATGTTGGTTAAAATTTATTTCATCTTTCAGAAGAAATACATGAATTTTATGTCACTATATTGTTGTATTTTTTCATATTTCAGGAAGAAATTTATCAACATTATAGAGGAATTCAGTTATTTCCTCACATGTTCAATGAATATTTAATTAAAGAAGTTGGTTTTGAATCTTGTGAACTAATAGATACACCTGCTCATTCTTCAAAAGGTATGTGCATATATAAATTATTCCACTTAATATCCCACTTTAAATAGATAGGTTTTTATTCTTTGAGTATGAATTATAACCTAGTTATCTATTTCTAGCAACAAATTAATACTTTGGAGCACATTTCCGCCCACAATGTCTTTACAACTTTATGTTTTGAAACGCATGAAAAGTATAGTAAATATTGATTTTTTGATGGAAAGAAAAAAGTTTCAATGCTCTATTTTTTCCTTAAATAAAAATCTTATTAAAAAAACACTAAAAGATTCATTCACACCGAAAACTATAGGATTTTTCTTAATATATCTTTGTAAAGCCTGTAAAATATAAAATTATTAAATATTTGTCATAAAAAATATTAGGATACTATGTTATAGTGCCATCTATCAGTAAAATCTATGCATTCATACATCAGCATTGAGTTTGCATTAATAATTTTTTTTTGTAAACTGTTTTTAACTGTTCAAATTTACCATTTGTGTATTGTAACCTCCTTTTCTAAATTTCAGCATATGTTAATCATAAAAAAATTCAGCATTTATTTTGTCTGATGTTATATAACTACTTCTATACAGTGCCTGATGCTTTTTTGTTGTTGCTTTGTTTGTGTCAGTGATGATCACTTTAATCAAGTTCAAATCTACTATATTTAATTTTGAAACTAGATAGTAGTTTTCTAGACATCTTGACACACACATCATACACTATGTTATCAAAAATGAACGTTAGTGATAACTCATTGAAAAAGCTTAAAACTTTTGGCCTTTAATTCCTACTTTTCTGACTAAATGTTTATTATTATAGATTAAACAGTATATTTGAAAGACTACCATGGTACTTTAAATTTTTAGATGCTGTAAATCTACAAGCAAATGAACCAAAAAGGAGAAAGATGTTTCAATACTGTCATCATTTCAATTGTTTTGCAAATTGCATATGCTGCTAATTTTATCGAAAAGGTTATTTAAATATTTGATTGACAAAATCAGTTACTACATATTTCTGAGTTTTATTGAACATCAGTTGCATCTAAACATCTGTAAGGATAACTGGAACACTTGCCAAATGAAATGATCTATCTGAGTATTATAACAATCTGCTTGTCATTTGCTAGAATGGTGTGCACCTTTTAATGTAACCTATCCATACTTACAAGCATCTATAAAAAGTTTAATTTTTACAGTCAGTAGTCTATGGAAGACTATGGAACTAAAGTGAGATTTAAAAGAAAATCTTCCTTTTTTCACCATTCAATTTTCTAATTTGTCAAAACTCCCAACTTCAATCACTGCTTCCTTGTAATTGGCTCCTCATGGAAGATCATACCTGCACATTACATGATACTGTTAGTGGTCCTTTATTGGAAGCTCACAGCATTATCATATTAACAAGTGCAGTATACAGTTCTGACAGATGATAATAAAATGTTTAAAGATTTTACTTTTTTAGATCAGTGGCACTAGTTATACAGCCAGCATGTGGCCCTCGAGTTCATTTCATGTGGTCCTGTAAGTGGATACAGACTTATGAATTTCATATTAATGAGAGTTCTTTGAATCATTTTTTTTTTCTTTTCTTTTCATCTTTACATTTCTCAAGCGTAAAAGATAGTTGCCCTAAGGCGGTTTTGAAATATTCCAGTTCCTTACAATCTTTATTGCTTATTTAATGTAACACTGCAACAGTCAGAAAACAGCTTTTTTTTTTTTTTTTCTATGTGATTCTATGCATTTCTAATTTGTGAAAACTCCCAACTTCAATCACTGCTTCCTTGTAATTGGCTCCTCATGGAAGATCATACCTGCACATTACATGATACTGTTAGTGGTCCTTTATTGGAAGCTCACAGCATTATCATATTAACAAGTGCAGTATACAGTTCTGACAGATTATAATAAAATGTTTAAAGATTTTACTTTTTTAGATCAGTGGCACTAGTTATACAGCCAGCATGTGGCCCTCGAGTTCATTTCATGTGGTCCTGTAAGTGGATACAGACTTATGAATTTCATATTAATGAGAGTTCTTTGAATCATTTTTTTTTTCTTTTCTTTTCATCTTTACATTTCTCAAGCGTAAAAGATAGTTGCCCTAAGGCGGTTTTGAAATATTCCAGTTCCTTACAATCTTTATTGCTTATTTAATGTAACACTGCAACAGTCAGAAAACAGCTTTTTTTTTTTTTTTTCTATGTGATTCTATGCATTTCTAATTTGTGAAAACTCCCAACTTCAATCACTGCTTCCTTGTAATTGGCTCCTCATGGAAGATCATACCTGCACATTACATGATACTGTTAGTGGTCCTTTATTGGAAGCTCACAGCATTATCATATTAACAAGTGCAGTATACAGTTCTGACAGATTATAATAAAATGTTTAAAGATTTTACTTTTTTAGATCAGTGGCACTAGTTATACAGCCAGCATGTGGCCCTCGAGTTCATTTCATGTGGTCCTGTAAGTGGATACAGACTTATGAATTTCATATTAATGAGAGTTCTTTGAATCTTTTTTTTTTTTTCTTTTCTTTTCATCTTTACATTTCTCAAGCGTAAAAGATAGTTGCCCTAAGGCGGTTTTGAAATATTCCAGTTCCTTACAATCTTTATTGCTTATTTAATGTAACACTGCAACAGTCAGAAAACAGCTTTTTTTTTTTTTTTTTTTCTATGTGATTCTATGCATTTCTAATTTGTGAAAACTCCCAACTTCAATCACTGCTTCCTTGTAATTGGCTCCTCATGGAAGATCATACCTGCACATTGCATGATACTGTTAGTGGTCCTTTATTGGAAGCTCAAATTCTATGCTCAAATAGCATCTTAAAACTATGTTTTTCCAACTGGGCTATCAGTTTTCTCAAGAACTATTCGATTGATTTCCTTTCTTTTTTTTAAGGCAATTGTTTTTTCTGGAACTTATACCACAGAAAAGTATAATTTTCATTGATTGATAAATTATTTTTTCAAGCTCACAGGTTTTTTAAAAAAAGAAGGTTCTTTAAATATCTGCCATTTTGTCAAAAATCAACTTTTTAAGCTAAAAGTTGGTATAAGCTCCAGAGAATTTAATGAATTAAATACTGAATTACTGTTTAAAAATAAGTTTTACTCAAGAATGTCATTTTGAAATTTTCTTGGCACCGAAAAGCAATGTTTTTTCTTTCTTTCTTTCTTATTCAGGGAGGGAATAACAGAACCTCACCTGTCAGAATGCACACCTGATTTTACTAAAAAACATTGCACACATTTGAATTTCTAATTTATTGATATTTTCTTCTGTAGTTAAAAATATAAAATAAATGTATAAATAAAAAAATATTTCCAGGGACCATATATAATATTGAATAAATCCAAACTTTAAAAATAATAATGTAATATCATTTAAATACTACTAAAAACACCCAAAACCCCACTATTTTTATTTCACAATCCGTTAAAAGGCACTTTTACGTATATTTTGTATCAAAAATATATTTAATAGCACCTAACTATTTACACTATTTATCATGCATAAATTATTTGAAGATAATTTGTTGATTAGATATTGAAATAATAATTTATTTATGACGTTTGAAAATCGAACAGTCAAAAATGTCAACTCAGGCAATTTTTCAAAATTTTGATAATTTCTTTCTCAAAAAATTTTACTAATGATTATATCTTAATAGTAAGAACAAACACGCCGAGTTTCATTGAAGCATGTTATAGTGGGTTAACTATTGAATTTTTACTGCCTGATTTGATGTAGAATATCCCATCTATTTTCTTTGTAACCGAAAAAAATTTCGTAAAAATCATGTGAATTTTAAGCCAAAGAAGTAGAACCTCCTCTTAAACAGACTAATGGAATAAAGCTGCAAAATACATTCTGAATTTAAAATCTTGTGCTAAAACATTTTTAGTCTTTTTAGTTCAATATTTTATGTGAGATGGCATTTAGTCAATTTTAATTAATAATCGAAAATAAATACTAGTCTCACTTGAGAGACCTGAGAAATCTTGAAATTTTTCTGTGAATCGCTGTTGCCATGGAATCTGCAGAAGTTGATAAAATTATAGAAAAAGCTGACAGATTTCAACTAAAATTAATAATTTAAATATATTAGTAACTTATTATAATATACATAGGCATATGACTGAAAAATGTAAGTATGGTCCCTTGTGCTCACTTCTTTAGAAGATTTTGGCTCTTAGTGAAATTTTAATACCGCTGCTAGAAGTCTTTCATCTGCATGGGCCCAGGCCAATTTTTATTCACGAGGCTCAGGCCAGCTAGGCATGGTCTCTACTCTTTCCAGGCCTAGCGTTCTTCTGCAGGCTCGGGCTGGGCCAAAGCCTAATTTTTTTCTTCTGGTTGGGCCGGGCCAGACTTCTTTTTTCCAGGCCAAGCTGGGCCTGCACTTCATTCTTCCTAGAGGTCAGCATGAGATAAAATTTTCAGGACTGTGCAAAAATCAGTAAAATGAGGCCCCACATAACAATTTTTGCAAAAAATGCATAGATTTTTAAATGGCCATTATTTTACAATTAAAATTATTTTTAAAGAAAGCATACATTTCTAGGCAAAAAAAAAAAAAATTAAAGTACAGTAAAACCTGTCTTATTAGGAAAAATATCTTGATCTGTGCAAAAAGAATATAATACATATACGACTGACAATGTACCTGCTAAGAATGGAACCTGTCTATAAAAGATTTTTCTACTCTTACTGAATCTTCAATTGATTATAACTGTCCAAGTCAATTTTTTTAATCAGTGTTTATGTACGTAATTGTCTAAGTGGTCATTAATATTGTTGATATTTTGCATTCCGTGCATTTTGAACATAATCTGAAAATAAAATCTATATGTAAGTAAGTGTGCTTTTTGAATAATTTTAATTTTAGAATAATGTTGCTTCAGAAATACTGTTTTGTTTTGTAGAAATTCAGTTGGTCCGTGCTCTGGCCGAACTTTTATCTTTTATACTGGACCGGGCAAGCCTGGCCGAACTTTTAACTTTTATACCGGGCAGAGCCAGAAGAATTTTTGTATGGTACACTTCAGGCCAGGCCGGGCCTGAAAATTTTTTTCCGTGCAGACCTCTAACCACTGCTTTAGATGAATTGAAAGCTGCCAAAATTGAAATAGATTATAGTAATTTATCATTAATTTGTGATAAAAATTTATTTTAAGGATTCTTTACTTAAATTAAGAATAATCTATATATTTAAAGCTAAAAGAGCATTTTTTCAGATTTCACATGAAATTGACCTCAATGCTCATGCTCCAACTTTTTTTCAAAGCAGGAATAGAAGGGGGATTCTCTCCTATAGTTTGAGAGTGGGCTGGGTCTTAACAAAAAGGAACAGGGAGCGGTTCAAACCCACACAATGAGAAACCCATTCGTTCTCCCCTCTTCCAATGGGAAGAAAGTATCTTTCTTTGAAATGGCAGCTTTTCCTTCAGATGAATTTTACAAGCAGCCATTTTGTTGCCTGGAGCCTGGGTCAGTTTTTGTTGAAGAGAAACGCTTCACCCTTCGGACAAAAAATAAATCAACTATCACAGTTTTTAAAAATACGTTGATGCAGTTTCTGTTAGGATCTGGTGCCCAATCCTAAGTTCATTTAATTTGAGATTGTTTGGAATAAACTGACCAGCATAGCGTGCGAAGCTCTACTAGTATCTTTCTATAATAAATATTTACTTGAAGCAAGACTAAACACATATATGTTTGAGTATGCATCTAGAATATTATTCATATTCTGAATTAATGCTTTGAGAATAGAATGGATTTAAGTACAGTGATTACCCAGTTTTAATAAATGAAGGCTTTCTTAAATGGATTACATTAAATGTTATCATTGTTGTGTTGTAACTGTAGTTATGTGGACTTATATGGTCATGCTGTATGTGACCTGTTTCCTGTGTAACCAGGGTTGTAAAAAACCCGGGTTTTAAAAAAAGCAGCCCGGGCAGGTAGCTGGATGGGTACTAGACATGAGACGGGCTCACCCGAGCCCGAAAGGGGCTTGGGCTTGATTTTTATACCAATCTTCGGGACCGGGCAAAGCTCGGGCTCATTCTTTCCGAAATTGACAATTTTATTTATTCTTATATAGAAAAAATAAAAATAACTTTCTTTTTCTCCTAAAATACATAATCTTTTTCAAATCATTTTAATGCTATTTTGATCAAAATGAATAGAAAAAATGTTTCTAGTATATTAGAATGCTACCTTAAAAAAAAATTGTTGATATTTGCAGATTTATGTGTGGCATTGACGCGACGCAAAGACTGGGTTATAGATCCAGTGGGAAGATGCGCGAATAATTTGTTGCTGGATTTTCTTTTGTGACGGGATATTTTTTAATTGGAACGTTTATTTTATTTTTTCAGAGATCTAACGCGAAATGAATATTTTCTTTTATTTTTAGTCAATCAGCTTAGCTTAAGGTTTGCAAATTTTTAGTCTAATACTGTGTTCAAGTCATAATCGCTCTTCATATGAAAATGACGTTAATGAATCTATTTTTCATAGTGAACTCTGTTCGTGCTAAAGCTCCGCTCTGCATATTTCCGAAGTCACTTCCATTCGTAAATAGATATAATTGTCATGTATTGTTATTCCGATAGAAAACAATCGAACAGTGTTTCCACTTTTCCTATAAAAGCATAGGATCTTTCAGATAACGGTGTCAAATTTTTAACTTAAGCTGATTTTCAGGAACACGAAATATTGTTTTAATTAAGAGATCAATTATAATTTACGATGTACACCTTTTATGAGAAGTAGAAAAACATTGTTCGATTCTTCTGCATAGAAATAGTAATTTCTTTAAATTCCCTGCCTTTATTCATAAAATTCACTCTGTTAATGTATCCATCATATTTGCTTGTTGGGAGAGAAAAATATGAGAATCCTTTTAAGGAAGTATATTTTTATTTGCTAGAAAACTTCTCTTTTGATAAGATTATATGTAAATTTCCAAAAAAATTATTATGTGCTGGTGAGTAACAGTTATTTTCATGTATAAAGTTTTTTTAAAATGGGATATTACTTTTGAAACAATTTTTAAATATTTTTTTTTCGGTATCGGGCTCGGATTCCAAAATCGTCGGGCTCGGGCTCCAAAAAGAGAGCCCGAACTCATCTCTAGTGGGTACCCGGGCAGCTACCCACTACAACCCTGTGTGCAACCAGTGCTGACTCAACTAATTCCAAGGTATAATACTATGTTGTCAAATGTGCATATTTTAAATATTAGGATACAGATTTAGTTTGATTGCATCACAAAATTTATATTCTAAATTAAAAAAATTAGAGTGGAAAAACAATTTTTTTTTTTTTTAAATATCAAAATCTGTCTCGTCTTTTATGATTTAAACCTTCTTCCCCCATTGTTCTTATTGTAGTCACTACAGCTGATATTTTGCTGAATAAATTAATTGAACTTCCCAATAATTCTCTCAGTAAAAGGTAAATTCATAGCTTTTACAAAAGAGACAAGAGCATGATGAGATTAAAGCATAAAAGATGCTTGTGTTCATTTGCTTTTACAACAGATAGTGTACATTCAGTATTGCTTATCAAATTTTTAGCATGCAGTGATTTGTAGTATTGAGATAGCCTCTCGGATACATTTTTCATCCACAAGAACCAAAATTCAATTCTTAAATTAAAAAATAAAGGTTGAAAGTTTTAAACTATTAGTGTCTGGATCTAAATACCTTTGATCATATACAGAGTTTTGCTGGAGAAAAAATAAAGTGGTATTTTCACACCCTAATCAAAATTTTAAGTGGCATATTCAGAAAATGGATTTATTTTTAAACAGTAGTATTAAAAATATTGTGTGATTCCACACTCTTATGCAAATTCTGATGTAGCATACTTAATATAACACTTTTTGATATATATATATGTGTGTGTGTGTGTGTGTGTGTGCATAAATGTATAGACTCAATACTAATATATCTATGATAATTCCAAAATCCATTTTGTCATGTATACTCATGCTATATTTCTTTATATTGCAGGATTCAGCAGGCCAGTATATTTATTTAAGAAAGGAAATGATGTGAAATATCAACAAAGAAAACCAAAGCATGTCATCTACGACTCTAATAGTTCCTTTGATGATTCAGATGTTGAACAACTTTCCGAGTGATTGACTTGTAATATTTAGTAAAGCTAAAATTCAATTTTTGAAAGAAAAAAAAACCTTTTAAGCAATTTGTGTGTACTATAGATTCATATTCAAGAAAGTCAAGTGTTAATAATGTAAAAGTTAACCATTTAAGTTCTATCATAATTTAATTATGAAATATGTGTTAAAATATATATACTTTACATGTATTGAAAAAAGAATTGCAGAAAATATTCATAAATCATTTGTAAATGTTCTCAAAAGCAGCAATTCATTCTGTTATTGTTATATTTTAAATAAAAATTCGTTAAATTTAATTTGCACTATTTATTTTATTTTCATATTTAACCTGCTATATTTTCAAAATTTAATGAAAATATCAATTTTGACATTTTTATGCAGTGTCAACATAATGTTAATTTCAATTAAGAATGTAAAGATTAATCGTTATTTGACCCTCTCGCCAAATAATCGGTTTGCCTAATAAATTCCGGATGAAAATAATTTTTTTCACAGTGCTTTTCTCAAATCCATACTTGCTACTTTCTAACACATTCGTGTAGCCGTTTTCATGCCTAAATGCACAAAATTTGCAGGTATTCTTACTTGCATATTAAGAAGTTGAAAAGCATTTCTCTATTTCCATTAAATGCTTAGAATCTTTTAAAATTTGATGTCAAAATTAGAGATTTAAGTTGATTTTAGGGACACAACTATAGAGTCATCCAATAATTATGTCACAGAAATTTCCTGGGTTCCCCCTATGCCATAGATCACCACACCAGCGTGATACCCTCCTGCCTGTTGTGGTGACACATTTTTGCAACATAGTTAATTTTATGCAAAAAAAATAAAGTTTTATATACGCTATATTACTTACTAAGATAAATACTGTGAAGCTGTCCAGATCTTATGTGCTTCTATTTCAAACTGTTGCAATTTAAAGTAAAAAAATATATATACCTAATACTACCTGAAAAAAAACAAATGCTTATTCAATTGTTTCATATTTTAGATGTGATATCACAATATGTTAACCCATCCCTTCCCCTCTTTTTAAGTGTGATGTAATTAATGAGTGACTTCTATTAAGAAACAATTTATTATGTATGTAATACATTTAAAGAAAAATGAAAAATATGATTAAATTCTAAAGCGTTTGAATATTAATGTCTGTAGATTTCATGCACATATAAAAGTGGCTTTCTTAATGTGTCAGAAACATTTCACATTGTTCAGCAGTATTATTAATATTTGTAAGAACAGTCTTAATTATATTAAACACAAAATTGTGCATAATTTTCAGTATATTGTTAAACAAATCTGATAACACTAACTCCATTTTAAATTGTATTGTTAGGTTCTTTATGTTCTAAACAAATACCAAATAATTATGTTTTATAAATAAAAGAAATTTTTTACTACATGTTTAAGCATCATGTATTCAAACAAGCACTGTAATTTTAATTAATAAAACTCAAAATATCCACCATATTTCATGTTTTAAATCACAAGTGAATTTAAATGAAAAAGTGTCTCGCATTAAAATGTACTTGACCCCCATATGCTCATTAACTTTTAATATAAAAAATGATTAAAAATATCACTGGATAGTAGAAGTAAAGAATATTTATATTTTAATGGAAATAACTTACCATCCTGACTTACCGAAAATCAATTTGCTATTAATGAGTTCCTATTTCATCTGAAATATATATGAATTACATGTACAAACTTGTCAAGTCTCCTGATTTTCCCATAATTTCTTCCAATTTTCGGCTATAAAAGAAAATTCTGACATTTTTGCTTCCTACTATTGTGTAAAACAGAACCAGCCAACCAACCCATTTTTGGAAGAAACTCATAAAACACTTTTCTTCTCGATGATTAGTAAGTGGATTTAATTAACATCACGTTTCAAGTGGCTGTAATCACAAACCAACTACCCAATGAGACTAAAGTTCTGTGGGTTTCAACGGGTGAATTTTCAACTAAGTTATGAGTTTTAAAAAGTACTAAAAATTAATGTTTAATGAGAAATTATTGAAAAAAGCTTTTTTTTTTTTTTTTTAAGTTCCGCATAAAAAAAAACCTTTTTTAACATAAAATTTTGCATAGATTTGATTAAAAAAAAACTTACTAAAATGTTGTACAAATATCTGAAAATAGGTTTTATTTGTATATAAACATTATTTAGTAAAATTTGCTTTTGTGTAAATGAGTATTTATTTTGTAAAATTCCCTCAAAGTGACACTGATTTTAAAGGTCTAATTCTAGATATTTTCATATATTAAAATACTTACTTCTGTTTAGTGCTGCCACCTATATATATATTTTTTTTTACAAAATAAAAGGTTCATAGATAATATCTGAAAAGATGGTGAACGTACATAGTCTGTACTTTTATAGCTAAGATAGTTAAAAGTTGACCCCGAGAGACTCGAATTCGCTTCACAAAAAACGGCAACCTAAGTGACTCTCAGGCTTCGGCTTCAAAGTGTTAAAGAGTAAAAAAAAAATCTTCCTTTTGAAATTCAAACATTAGAAACTACACAGTTCGCTAAAAGGCATTTATATGTCCTTAAAATTTTTTACAGGTTAAATGAACAAAAGAAAATAAATTAATATAAATACAACATTATTAGTAAAATAAACATATCTTTCTCAGTATTTCATGTCATGAAGTTCATGACTGAAGCTCTTTATCATTGATTAATCAGTAAATCATTACACATATGTAATCATGGGAACCTGCAGAACAAAATCCAAGGAAGAACAAGATTTTGAAACAAATGTTCCCATAGTCCAATGCCAGCACTGTTCTTTTTTTATTTCCTTTATGGAGAATGTAAACATGAAATAAACTAAACTAAGAATTTTTTTCAGACACATCCCCCCCCCCCCACACACACACACAAAAGACAACTTTTCAACTTAAAAAGCAAACAAAAATCTAACAAATAAGACATTACAAATTAAAAAATATAATCTACTTCCTTTTATCAAAATAATAATTTAAACAGGCTTCTTTTCCCTTCCTATTAAGATAATTTTTTAACACATGAATGTAAAAGGGAAAAGAGAACTAAAAATTGCCTTCCACTGCAGGTGGCAGGGTTTCCTGACAAAAAATCCTTAGTTCCTTTTTCTCTAATTGTTTAATTATTTTGAAAGTATAAATTTATTTATTTAAAAAAATTAAGATAAAAATCAGGAGAAGAAAAGAAAATTTATTTATTTAAATTTGAAAATCCAATAAGGGTTAACTGTCTTTCCTTGTGGACGCCATGTATGTAATTAATACACATAAGACATTTTTTAATATAAGTAATGACATTCAATATTTCATTTTGAGCATTCGTCTTTATTCATGAGACGGAATATATTAACAGTTTAACAAATCTTTATTTGTAAAATCTGTTACAACAAATCATACAAAAAAAATTGCATCAATAACTTTAGAGATAAAATTTTTAGGCTATTTATAATTTAGACTAGAATACTTAGATTAAAGATACAGTTAGGTATATTTTTATTGAAAATTAATTGCACTGTATTCACTAATTGAACAAAATTAAAACAGAAAATAAAACTTTTCAAATTCAGAATAATTTTTCTTTACTTATATGTTATGTTGTCTATCTGAATAAAGTTTTTTTTTTTTTTTTTTTTCTTGTTTTCAAATACTACTGTCCTAAAATACTGATAAAAATGAACTTATAAAATAAACAATACTTCTGGTGAGACATGAAGTAATAATTACATTATCTTAAGGGAAATAACTGTACAATATATACAATATGCCTAGATTCAATTATTTCTTCAGTATACGTTTAATCTGTCGATTTTGGTACTCCAATGTTTCATCTGCTTTGTCAGCTTTATTATGGATAGAATCAATCATATCATTCTGTGTTTCAATCTCATCATGAAGACCTATAGCTAAATTCTTCAATCTTCCTAGACCCATAGATAAATGATCTGAAATAAAAATAAAGAAAAACATTGGTATATAATAATAAAGAACAGGCTTAATTGTTAAATTTCTTTTTAATCTAAAATTTTAGAAAATGAGTAACTTGGGTATTTGTTTATTATCATGATAAATTACCAAGGTATGATGTCATTCAAATGAAAACAAAGCAGCTGCTAGCCCCAATCAAAGCATAACGTTATATGCAATGCACTACATATATCAGAATGCCTAGAAGCCCTAATCAAACAGTAAATTAATGCATATTTATATATAATCAAATTATGAATATATCAAATTCATTTATTTATTTATTTTTCTTGTTAATAAATTATAAAGCATTTTATTTTTAACCATGCAACAGAGGAAGAAGTTATAATGTTCTTCTAAGACAGCAGTTTCCAACCTTTTTTTTCCCCCTCACATACCCCCTTTTGCTTAGACTTTTCATTTACGCGTACCCTTTCTTATCATCAACTGAACCAGATTTTACTGCTTTTTTGGCTATAACGTTTGATAAATTAATTAGAATTGAACAAACAGTATTGCATGATATTTTTGATTAAATTATCTTTCCAGCGGTATATAGCTTAGAAATAGGTGTTATGAGCCATCAAACTTCAAATAAACATTTTTCCCAAAAGGCTTCCACAATTTTGGTCAGTACTGTATATACAGCTAGATAAGAGATTCATTGGCGATTTCAGCTGTTATGTGATATGTTTTGTTATTCTAAAATTATCACATTTCTGGAGAATTCAGAATGGAGATTGAAAAAAAATACAAATTTTTTGAAGGGTCCTATGTTTTAAGGTGAAAAAATTGTAAAGGATCCTTTAAAGGACTCAAGTTCTTCCTAAACTGCTTACAGATCATATTTTCTATGTTAACATTTTCATAGGAGACACGACACTGAACATGAAAAAAATATAAAGAAAAAATATCAGAGTGCAGCCATAACAACATTTTGAATATATTATTTTATAAATTAAATTTCAATTTTTCCAATTTGGAAAAATTGAAAAATACCCCTTCAGAAAAAAACGGAAAAAAACCGGGTTTTTTCCCACCATTCCCCCATCTCTAAATAAGATCAGGGTGGATATGTTATATGCAGGCATGGCATACAAGAAAAAATATGATATTAGCATATCTTATTATTATAATAGAGATGTAACATTTCAAAAGCATAGATGTCACATTGTTAAAATAATGATATATAGGCAGTTGTCTGATGAAATATTTATAAAATAAAAGATTTTGAATTCATAAATTTATCTTACCAAGATTTTCATCAATTTTGCTGTCTATATTGGTAGGGAATCTAGAGGATGATCTTGTAGGTGAACGAACTTTTGTTGACTTCATTGCTGATTCTTCATCTTCATCATCATCGTATGAAATACCCTTAAGTTTCAGAGCTGGATGTGAAATTTCATTCATTTTACTATCAGGTCTCAAATTTCCCATGGTATCATGCAAAGTACTAGGAGGTTTTCTAGATGATACTAATTCAGGCTGCCTTAAAGCAGGTTCAGGGGTATTGCTTTTACTAAAATAATTCTTGATACCACCAAAAATACTCTGAAAAAGGAAAAACTGTAATATAGTTCTTTAAAATCATAAATGGTTAATACATATTTATATACAACCTTGACGCTATAAACAAAATCATTAAAATCAACTGGACTGAATAAAGCACAAGTTGATGAGATCATGCCTCCCCCCCCCCCCTTCCTAATTTTGGAACACTCTCCCAAATTTAGTTTGTTACATACATGGGATTTTTTTTTTCTTTTTTTTTGCATGAATTGTGGTAAACAAAACTGTTTATGACTAATTAAAATTCATAGCTTATAGATTACGAGAGAAGGATGTTACAGCTGAATTGATACATTAGAATTTTCCTATATATTCATCCTATGTATGCCTGATATGCCCCTATATCCCTTTATGCATTCAAAGCTGCATTTGTCTACAGTTGTCAGATAGAATAGTTTGTCCGGAGCATCACATTATTTGAGAATCTTCATAATAAGCTCATTATAAGAGATTAAGGTGACACCTCGAATTAAATTTTTCAATGCAGAGAAAAAAAAAAAAGAAAGTTTTATGAGGTTAAATCAGGCAAATAAGGTGGGTAGGTAAGTGCTGCGAATCCACAATTGATCAAAGAAGCTTGAGCAATTGTGGCATGGTGAGGAGGTACATTGTTGATACAGAAGAAAAGACAAAGCATTATTTTCAAGAAATTTGGTCAGTGTGTTATAAAACTATGTTCTATAATCATTTAAATCTCTAAGTGCTACTTCTTCCCTGTGAGACTCAAAAATTTTCACCCTTCCTTCATGCAAATTGTTCAACAGATTAAACTGAGCAACAGATTCTCCAATGAACTAATGGTGCTCATATTGAAGTGCATTGAATGTTTCTATGTTGTAAATTGTTTCATTAAAAAAAAAAATTCAGTTGCTAAATATAATTCATAATATATATATATATATACACACAGGGCTTAATTTCTAAGGAAAAAGTACCGGAACCCTAATATTCTGTAGTACTAACACCCGTAGCGTACCCCCCCCTCCGCCGTCATTTATATTTCATACATAACTTTAAAATTTAAAGCATTGTTTTTTTATTTAGCAAAATAAAAATTTTAAATTAAAATTTCATAAAATTTTAAATACATCTATCTGCGTATATTTAGCTATAAATTATTCCACTTTTTAGTTATTACTACTTCCAAATAGAAACCTTTGCCTAATTTTAATGTTAATTAATCACAGAATTCTGTGATTAAATAAGCTCAGGATTATGATTTGGAAATAGTGTTAATCAGGGCTTGACAAATGTGGTCGCCAGGTCGCCACTGGCGACTAAGTTTTCTTATCTGGCGACCAACTTATTTAATCTGGGCATTTTTTCGGTACAAATATTCACTAAAGAAATGCGCACAAATGACATTTTTTCTCTCTCCTGCCCCTACTCGTATGCAGCAAGCAGTGATCTTCCTCTTCTCTCGTACTTTAAATGGAAGAATTAAATTAAAAATGCATTTTCCATCTCATGCACAGAAAATGCCATTCTTTGCCGTTCTAGCCAGCTAATATGTCACATGATTATTATGTGGTGGGAGGAGGGGATTCAATAAAACACTAAGAAATAGTGTCAATCCAGCCTCTGTGGCATCTAAAATTGGATACAATGCTAAAAAAGGTTCAAGTTTCTTTGTAAGTCTAATATCAGATTTCTGTGTTCAGAATTAAAACTAATTAATCTGTCACATTCATTTTAACGAATAATAACATATAAAATGATTATAAGTAATTCATTTGAAGTAAATCTAACTAATAATTCTAAACTACGGTTATTATTTTTTCTCAATTACTTCATAAAAAGCTTTTGTAGTTATGAAAATCAATGACGGGGGAGAGGGATTTGGGTTAATATATTTTACTGGCGACTAGAATTTTTCCCTGGCTACCAGATTTTATGAAATTTGTAAAGCCCTGGTGTTAACACACAAAAAAAGAAAAAAAAAAATACTTCGCAGCTATGCAGAGTAGAAAAAGACTATTTTTGTTTACTCTTTTTTCTTATCAAAATAACATTAAAATGATTTGAAATGGAAATAAATAAAATTTTCAATTTAAGACATATTGAGCTCGAGCCTGCCCAAACCTGAAGAATGATATAAAAATCGAGACCGTTTCATCTCCATCTCTTACATGAGTGACACATTACATCACTTATAAGTGTTTTGATACAAAAGATTGCAGATGAGAGGAAAAGGAAAAGGTAATTGAGGATTCATTTATCGGAAGTGTTATTCAACAGGGCTCCAGAGCGCAGTGTTTATGAGCTCCGGTATTCTGGCCAACATTTAAATTCTTACTAAAAACAGAGAGGTACCAGACCTGGGCTCCGGTGCAAATTAAGCCCTGTATATACATACATACAGGGTGTGCCAAAAATCCTACCTACGCCTCTTTATCTTGGAAAACATGTCCAAACAATTTGAGGGGGGATCTTATTTAGTTACAACAATAATTTAAAAAGAGGACGAGGCCCCTAAATGGTCCAACTTTAAAATTCTCAATACTAACATTTAATTTTGACACATTTAGATTTTTTGGTAATAACAAATTTTAGATAAGTCAGTCAGTCAAGATGTCTAGGAATTATGCAGGTTTAAAGTTTGAAACTCCTAATATTGTTAAATTCATTTTTAATTCTAAAAGAGATTGCAAAGTGGGTAGTTTTTTAAACCTAACACAAAATTAATTGGCAGAATGAGCTGTAATTTTCGATTTGCATATTTGAAGCTTATAGAAATTGATTACTGTTAAAAAATTCATAGGTTACAAATCAATCTTTTTTTTTTAAATTTAATTTCAAAAGTATGCATTTTGGAAATTAATTTTGATTGAATCTTAAAATATGATAAGAATAATTAGCACAATATAAACATTCAGATACAATATTAAAAGAACTAACAAATTTTATTAAATTTTATTTACAAAATCAATATATAATTTTTTTATGCTTACAAATTTTTTATATACATAAATTAGCATCCAATAGCTAATTTTATTTTTGTTATTTTGTTGCCTGAATAAATCCATTTAATAAATTTAATATTTATTAATCTTAGGTCTTTTTTTATTTTTGTCTTATTCAACTATCAAGAAATCTTGCATGAGTAAGTATCCAATGTATAAATTGCTTATTTCATGAAAAAGTCCTTTCAAGGTTTAAGTTCTGCCTTCTAATTACTTTCAATATATATTGATGCAATGTTAAAAAACTTTTTAAATAATAAATTATTATTTGTTCAAGTAAATCTTACCTTATTTATATGTTTAACTGTATAATTTATTTACTTTTAAGAATTAACCATGTAAATATGTTGAAAATAAGAATTTTAAAAATATTAAAGTTTGGATGGACACAACCTATAATCTGCAAAAAGTCTCAAAATCCACACAACGCTTGGAACCAAGCTGTGTGAATTAATGGTCTTCTACTGTAGTTGTTATATATTTACATATATATATGTATATACATACCGTAAAATCCCGAAAGTAAGCCCCCTCCCACTTTTAATCAATTTTGATTTTCTTTTCCATTCTCAAATATAAGCCCCCCCCCCCCCCCCTCACGCACACAAAAATTTTTATGCACAAAAAATTGATTTAAGGGAATTTTCAATCTTTTGACATTTTTGGCAGATTTCCACTTACGTTTTTATATGATATTAATGAACCCTCCCCCCCCCCCCCCCCACACACACACACATCAAATGTCTGTTTCCCTTCTCTGCCCACCCCAACATAAAAAGTTTGAAAACTTGAGAATCTTAATTCCTTCTTCCTGCTCAGTAGTAACGTAACAATTAGTAAAAAATCAATTCTCTAAATTGCAATCTCCCCCTTCATCCAAAATTTATGCCCCTCCCCCTCAGTATATAAAGTTTAAAATCTTTAAAACTCTTTATAAAAAAATTATGCTCTATTTGTTGCTCTTTTGCAGTAAGATAACTCATCTCATCTACATCATCACATATAAGTATCACTCATCTAAAATCATCATCCCTTTTGAAATTTTTGTTCTGTTCTCCCAAAGGAAAGGCGTAGATTTCTAATTATGTGAGAGGAAAGCAAAAATTTTCATATTTTTTGCAGTTTGGCTGTTCTTCTCTGAATCACGTGTATATATTATGTTTTGAAATAAATATGTTCTCTAAAATAACTCCCCATCCATTAAAATATGAGCTGTGAGAATAATTAAAAAGAAAGAAAAAAAAAAAAAAAAAAAAAAAAAAAAAACTCTGCCCCCCCCCCCTCCATGACTAGAAATTCACCCCTTTTTCTGGCGATGGAGAATGGATTTTTAAGGGGAGAGTTAGATGATCATTTATTTATTGTTGCTACAAAGTAACAATACAGAATAAAAATCTTTAAAAAGTAGTTTTAAAGATTTTAAAGTTTGTGTGCTGGGGGAGGGAAAGGTAGAAGCAGATTTTTTTTTTTTTTTTAGTGTGGGGGTGAGAAGCAATTTAGATAATTATTTAATTATTATTGAAAAAAAAGTTATAAATAGATGAAAAAAAACTTTTTTTAAGACGTAAAGTATGTACTGGGGGGGAGGGGCGACAAAGGAAATAAAGAGGACTCTTTTGGGGGGAAGAGGAAGCAATAACTTAGATCGTTATTTAAATATTGTTGGAAAAAAAATCTCAAAGAGAGCAGAAAAAATTAAGAATTTTAAATTTTATGAGATTCATTTGGAGGAGGAGGGTCTTCATGAAATAAAATTGGGGTCGGGGCAGGGGGGGAGAGAAGCAAAGATTTTAGGAGGAGGGGTTAATTTAGGGTGGTAGATTGGAGTTATTTATTTTTAATATAGAGTATTTTATTTAATAAGTCTGAAAAGAAGTTTAAAATTAAAAAAGTCCTTCCGGCCTGTACCGGGAGGAAAAGGTAGCTTTCCTATATCTTCGTTTTAAAATTTTAGCTAATGTTACACGAAAACAGCAAGCTAAAATGCAAAGAAACGGTTACAAAAGATTCGTTAATACTGAATTTGAATAAGAAATTCGCCAAATTGGCTTCATTTATGAAGACTTATTTTGGTTGCCAAATTTGGTGATATTTCGCCAATTTTGGCGAGAATTTGGCGCTAACGGATATGAATATATAGTTTTATGCGTATGATTGGGAAAATTATTACAACAATGAAAGAAAATAATTTGCGAGTAGTCGCGTTAATGTGCTGTTTTGTTTCAAAATGTCAGCCACCCTAGAATTTCAAACTGCTCTATCTCAGCCATTTAAGATACCAAGTTCCCTGTGAATTATACCTCTGGGGGTGCCTAATCAGGTGAAGGTCTCGTCACCTGATCAAGGCTTTAAATTACGAGACCAACTCGCATAACGATGACATGGGTGTGATGCCAAACGCAGGTCCATATAAAAAGAATAACATCAATTAGCAGCAAAACAAAAATGGGAACAAAACTAAGTCCTCCACATAGCCGTCCTGCCAGCAACGGCCAGCCTCTACGCGGCATCTCTTCAGTGGTGCTACGCGCCCCGGTGCCAGGCACTAAACTCGTTTAAGCTAGGGAAACCTGGCAGGTAGGGGCCTGGTCGCCGGTCTCAAAAAAAAAAAAAGATAGAGTTAAACAAAAAATGCTCTGGATCCTCGTATCAAGGCCTAACACTTAATTAAAAAATAAATTTGAATTTTTAACTTTATTGTATATTTATTTTAGTTTTAAATTTTTAAGTGGCCGCCATCTTGAAACAAAATGGCGGACCAAGCTAGCCAACGAACTCGGTTGAGACATTGGTGAGCTTAATACACACAACTAGTTTCATCAAAATTGATTTATAAATACGAGCGTTATCGTATGACATAGCTCAGATATATATATAAATCAACATTTGAATGGAGGGTGGTTTTGGAGTCTGGGGGTCATGATCGGTGAAAATATATCGAAATTTTCCGGAACTGCTTTCCTCCGAACGTCTGCAATAGGTAGCTTTATACTTTTTTGTATTGAAAGCTACCTAAAAGTTATAAAGGTTACACTATGCATTTTTGGTACCAGAGGGAGAGGGGGGGGGGGGTCAATGAAAGAAGCAGTAATTTTGAGGGGTGATTTAGATGATTGATTATTTATTGTTACAATAAAGTAAAAAATTAACATATATAATTTTTTTTTAATGCAGATTTTTTTTGGGGGGGTGCAATATTTTAGGGAGGGGGATTTATTTCCCCTCTTGCCCCTTTTTTACTTCTAAATTAAAGATAAAAACAAGGTTTTAAAATGAAAATTTTAAAAAAATCTCGATTATAAGCCCCCCCCCCCCCCCCCCAAATTTAACTCTTTTGGATTTTGAAAAAGGTGGGGCTTACAATCGGGATTTTACGCTATATATATTTTACCAGTGCCCAGCTAACCAAAAAGTACCGCCAAAATAGTTGAACACTTACTTAAATAAAAGAAGGAAAATGTATAGATTTGACATAATATTAATAACCAAAACTGTTTCATGAAAATCCACATCTTATTCTACAGTTTACACTATCACCCAAATTTGCCACTTCTTGTACTTTTGTTAGTATAAAATCACACATTAATTATTTTTAAAAAATTGAAGAAACTTTCGAAAATATCTAGAATAGAGGATATGAAATCAGTTTGCATTTTCCAAACTAAATTGAAAATATGCTTGCATTTGGCCATTATTGTGAGGCTTTCTAACTACAAACAAGAAAACTTCTACATCATGTCATTAGCTATAACTAATTCTATTTTGTAAAAATAATTAAACCAAAAACTGGAAATCTGTCTATAAAAAATAGTTTTATCAGAAAAGAATGCATTTGATAATTAACAGACATCTGCAACATTCATGTGTCATGTCCCGCGAAACCAGTGTGCAGAATGCCAAAAGCCCCAATTTTTCATAATACACAAATTCTCTTAATTTTTTAGGTAGATTTCGTAAGAAATACTACCTATTACATTCTCTCCTAAGTTGGAATTTTTGCAGATCTACGCCGATCATGACTCCCAAAACCACCCCCAGTTCAAAACTTTATCTATCTATCTATCTATCTATCTATGTCACTTTTTTATGGACACGATAACTGCAACAATTCTGCACAAATCTCTTCCAAACTGATCCATAAAATCAAGGGGCATAAAATCTCAGTCAAGTTCATTAATGGGCAAAATCGAACCAAAGGGGGGCAAATGGGGGGCTTTTTCTGAAAACAGAAAAAACCCATAATTTCTTAGTTATGATACGTATCGAATCCGTTTAAAGTTATTATTACTTCTAGGAAAAGGGCCAAAAATTTATATATGACAGATTTTTGATATCATTAAAAATGGCCCCAAGGGGGTGAAAAAAGAGGAGTTTAGAAGAAAAAAATTCATAACTTCGTCAAAGCCCAAGATATCAAAACCACTTAAATTTGTTGTAAATCTCCTTAAAATTATCTACAACTTTTATATTGACAAGTTTTTTATAGGACCAACTCTTAAATTAAAAACAAAAAAATCTCTGCTGACTCCGCCTACAAGCAGACGTAAAAACAGAAAAAACCCATAACTTCTTAATTTTTATATATATCGAATTCGTTTAAAGTTATTATTACTTCTAGGAAAAGGGCCAAATATTTATGTATGACAGATTTTTGATTTCATTAAAAATGCCCCCAAGGAGAGAGGGGGGGGGGGGGAATAGGTGTTTCAGAAGAAAACAATGTCTATTTCCAAGATATCAAATCCGCTTAAATTTGTTGTAAATCTCCTTAAAATTATCTACAACTTTTATATTGACATGTTTTTTATAGGACCAACTCTTATGGCAAAAAAAAATTAAAAACAAAAAAATCTCTGCTGACTCCGCCTACAAGCAGGCGTGAAAACAGAAAAAAAAAATAACTTCTTAATTTTTATACATATCGAATCCGTTTAAAGTTATTATTACTTCTAGGAAAAGGGCCAAAAATTTATGCATGACAGATTTTTGATTTCATTAAAAATGCCCCCAAGGAGGGGGGGGGGGATAGGGGTTTCAGAAGAAAAAAATTCATAACTTCATCAATTCCTAAGACGTCCACTTAATAACATTCACTTAAGTTTATTATAAATCTTCTTAATATTATCTTATAATAATTTTTTATACTGACAAGTTTTTTATAGGAACAACTCTTACGGTAAAAAAAATTAAAAACAAAAAAATCCCTGCTGGCTTCGCCTACAGTAGGCGTGTACAACCTGTGGTCCGCGATCGGATTACTGGTGGCCCGCGGATCAATTTCGCCGATCGGACGCGAAAAAATGATGAATTTCGCCGATCAGGTGCATAGAAATCGCGAATTTTGTCAAATTTCGCCCATCGGGTGCATAAGAATCGCAAATTTTACCAATCGAGTGCATATAAATCGCGAATTTTGCCGATCGGGTGCGTATAAATCGTAAATTTCACCGATCGCCTGTGTAAAAATCGTGAATTTTGCCGATCGGGCCCGTAAAAATCGCGAATTCTGCCGATAGGGTGCATATAAAGTCGCGAATTTTGCCAATCAGATGCGTATAAATCGTAAATTTCGTCGATCGTATGCGTAAAAAAGCGAATTTTGCCGATCGGACCCGTAAAAATCGCGAATTTTGCCGATCGGGTGCATTTAAATCGCGAATTTTGCCGATCGGGTGCATTTAAATCGCAATTTTTGCTGATCAGATGCGTAAAAATCGCAAATTTTGCCGATTAGGCGCGTAAAAATGTCGAATTACGCCGATCGGGTGCGGAAAAATCATTAATTTCGCCGATAGATTGCGAATTTTACCGATCAGGTGCGTATAAGTCGTAAATTTCGTCGATCATATGCGTAAAAATCGCGAATTTTGCCGATCGAGTGCATTTAAATCGCGAATTTTGCCGATCGGGTGCGTGTAAATTGTAAATTTCGCCGATCGTCTGCGTAAAAATCGCAAATTTTGTCGATTAGGCGCTTAAAAATCTGGAATTCTGCCGATCGGGTGCGTAAAAATCATTAATTTTGCCAATAGGGTGCGTATAGATCGCGAATTTTACTGATCGTGTGCGTATAAGTCGTAAATTTCGTCGATCATATGCGTAAAAATCGCAAATTTTGCCGATCAGATCCGTAAAAATCACGAATTTTGCCGATTGGACCTGTAAAAATCGTGAATTTTGCCGATCGGGTGCATATAAATCGCGAATTTTGCCGATTAGGCGCGTAAAAATCGCGAATTCCGCCGATCGGGCACGTAAAAATTGCAAATTCCGCCGATCGGGCGCGTAAAAATCGCAAATTTCGCCAATCGGGTGCAAAAAATTGCAAATTTCGCTGATCGGATGCGAAAAAAATTGCGAATTTCGCCGTTTGGGCGCGTAAAAATTGCAAATTTTGCCGATCGAGTGCGTATAAATCACAAATTTCGCCGAACGTGTGCGTAATAATTGTGAATTTCATCAATCACTAGGAAAAAACTATGAATATTGTCAATCGCGCATGGAAAAAAAAATGCAAGTTTTTTCC
This sequence comes from Maratus michaelseni, assembly GCA_963931845.1. Lineage (NCBI taxonomy): Eukaryota > Metazoa > Arthropoda > Arachnida > Araneae > Salticidae > Maratus > Maratus michaelseni. The sequence goes on along the minus strand of OZ007593.1, from coordinate 170,212,498 downwards.
ATCCTTTCCAACTGAATTGGGTTAAGCTGACTAAGGAGGTGGTTGAGTATAGGGAGCTAACACTCCTTTTAAAATTAGCATTTTTATTAATTTTTAGGCCGTCCCCCCCCCCCCCTCCTTACCCGAAACAAAATTTTGTCCACCCTAATATGGATGTTGGCTCTCGACAATCCTATCCAGTCATTTTTGTGACTGCCCCTCCTCTTATAAGGGTTGTGCACCCCTTTGATATCCACATTTTATGACTGAATATGTTAAGAAGTACAATTTAGAATAATGTATGTTTCTGCTCCTCTCCACCTTCATTCATGAAAGCAGAATTTTTTTTCGGCACTGGCAATCTTTAAAGCCAAATTTACTCCTTTAAATAAAGTCAAGGAGTATTTTCACTCTTTGAAAATAATCTTAGCTATATCTCTTGTATAAATACAAACGTAAACTGTTGATATATCATTGCCAACAGAACTGAATACGTTGACTGGAAGGAAGGAACCTAGGGGGCTAAATCTACCCTTCAGAAATTTATGTTTTTTTAATCTGATCCCGCCCCCGGTCACACCTCCTCGAAACAAAAAATTTCTGATGGTGGCCCTCGACAACCCAGTCATTTTTGTAAGTGGCCCTTCGCTTAAAAAGGTTGTGCACCCCTAGCCTACAGGCAGAGGTATATTTCAAAGTGGGTGGTCCCAATTGCCACATCATGGCAAATAGATCTTTCTTCTGCAATTCCCAATAAACAGTTGCCCCATGGTCTGCGTCTTCGAAATCTACCTGTACCTGTAGGCCGAGCCGTCAGGGATTTTTTTTTAATACTTAATACCATGCTATTCGTTAGGCTGTATAGAGTAGAACTTAATACAGTAAAAATTGTGTGTAAACAGAACGTTTAGAATGGAATATTTTTATGATCCTGCTGAAAAGAACATTGTACCTGCTAAGATGAAAACCTGTCAAAAAGAAATAAGATTTTTCCAGTCCCTAGCAATTCTGTTTTTACAAGTTTTAATGTACTATGTGGTTCAATACTTAAAACCTGGGATAACAGAAGATGTTTATAACGGAATACTGTCTTAAATGGGTCATTCCATGTCAAATCAGCCAAAAATTTTCAATATTCAACCTGATCATATCAGATTTTAATGAAACCTTCAGGAATCATTCTCCCTGATCATACAGATGAGAATATACTTTTATAATTTTTTATCTCAGTAAATTTCCATACAATTAATTTTTTTAATTTCGAAAAATCATCATTTTTTGGCTTGTATAAATGTTTTCAATTTTGAATTTCTCAAGTTCTATCAGGCATAGGGAGTTGTTTGACCCCTCATTTTAAAAGAGAATTTCATAAGGTTTAATTTGATATGCAAGTTGACTATGCTTCGTTTTAAAAAAGTTAAAGTAATTTAATTTATAAAATTTTAAAATAGTGTTTTTTAAAAATTTTGAAAAAAATATATGTTTTTTATAATATTATAATCTTTAAATTCTGAAAGTTTTAGAGTGGGATCTCAATGGGATCAGCAGTTATATAAAAAAAAATAATAATGTTTAAAATGAATAAAACAATACTACCTTCAACACAATCATAAAGTTGGCGAGGTGCCAACTTTAAATACCAGCCCCAACTGGTATTTAATATTAGTTTTTTTTTTAACATAACTGCTGATTCCATTGAGATCCCACTCTAAAATTTTCAGAATTTAAAGTTTATAATATTACAAAAAACATATATTTTTTTCAAAATTTTTAGAAAACACTATTTTAAAAATTTTTTAATTAAATTAAATTTACTTTTTTTAACCAAGCATAGTCAACTTGCATATCAAATTAAACCTTATGAAATTCTCTTTAACCTCCTAACTGCCAACAAAATCTGACAAGATCCCCAGTACCTTATTTTATCAGAGAATTCTGCGAATAAATAAGGCAAAGATAACTTTTCTGGCATAGCAATAACAAAATACAGATGTTACCGTGCACAAAATACGGAACTGGTAATAAAAAATGGCCTATTGGGTTTACCAAACCTGTAAAAAAAGAATATGTTTCTGAAGGCGTATATATATGCTCATGCAGTTAAAGGGTTAAAATGAGTGGTCAAACAACTCTCTACACCTGATAGAACTTTAAAAATTCAAAATTAAAACCATTTATACAAGCCAAAAAATGATTTTTTGAAATTAAAAAAATTAACTGTATGAAAATTTACTAAGATAAAAAAATAATAAAAGTATATTCTCATTTATATCATCAGGGAGAATGATTCCTGTAAGTTTCAGCAAAATCTAAAATGGTCAGGTTAAGTCACTGGTTGATTCGACAGGGATGGAATGACCCAAATATAAAAATTTCATATTCCCTACTGAAGGAATACCATACAATTATAACTGCTCAATCAGCAAGGGTTGATCCAGAAAATTTTTGGGTCTATTTAGAATCCCTTCACAAAATTCTATCCATTCTGTAAAAACATACTCTCCATTAAATTATTTTTATTTTGTTAGGTTTTAAAATATGTAATTTGCAAACAAAACAAGTTCACCACAAAGGAGCAGAAAGACTAAAGAAGTTATTATTAAATGCTTGGTTTGAATTTGAGTAGCTGGATTTTATACTACTCTGGGCAAAAAATAGTAAGACTTTGTTCATAATTTTAAAATTTTTAATTTATTCTTCCAAATCTATTTCGTCCCCCTCAAAGTAATCCCCCCTGGCCCCAATACACTTGTGCCAACGTTTCTTCCAATCCTCGAAACAGTTGTTAAAGTTAATTTCCGGAATAGCCTTCAATGCGCGTAGTGATTCACGTTTAATGTCTTCAATTGACTCAAAAGGTTTCCCCGGAGCGGTCGTTTGAGTTTGCTGAATAGCCAGAAGTCACACGGAGCTAAATCAGGTGAATACGGTGGTTGCAGCACGATATTGGTTGAAAATTTGGTGAAAAACTCACGAGGAATTAATGCAGTATGCGACGGTGCATCTTTCAAAATGGTTTTCACTGATCCTTCCGATATTCCAACGATGCCAGTAAGGTCTCTGACTGTTAATCGTCGATTCTCAAGCACCAATTCCTTGATTTTATTGATGTGTTGATCATCAGTTGATGTTGATGGCCGTCCTGTACGTGGTTCGTCGTCAACGCGTCCTCGACCCTCTTTGAATAATTTGTGCCAATCAAAAACACTTGCTCGCGACAAGCAATTATCACCGAACGCCTTTTGCAACATTCTGAACGTTTCGGCACCAGAAATTTGATTCCACACACAAAATTTAATGGAACTTCTTTGTTGAATAATTTCACTCATTGTAAAAATCGCCGAATGCACTTTTTGTACTTCAGAAAGACAAGCGTATACTAAACACTAATGATTATTTTGATGTGACATTTGGCACAGATGTCACTGACAGTCATACCAACCTAGAAAAAAAATATTTCGACGAATGGGTTTTCGCACGAAATTTAAATTAAAAAGTCTTACTATTTTTTGCCCACATTAGTATCTTTCGTTACAAAACAATATTTTTCACAAAAATATAATAAATTTTACAAAAATATGATAAATTTCACAAAAATAACTTTTATTTTTCATAAAATTGACCTCAAGAAAAAAAAAAACCTGCATTGATCTCTGCAATCAGAAACTTCTCAAAAACTGAATTTTATTTCAGTCTCTAGTGATTCTGCATTCACCGATTTTACTGTGTAAGATTATTATGTTTATTTAATACAGTTAAACCTACCTACCAAGAGGGAACAAAAGAAATGAGAAAAATTCCATTTTAAACAGTTTTCTGTAACAGGCTTAGCAAGTATAATTTTATGGTATTTCTTCTATACAGACTATGATTTTTTTTTAATTAAGTCAGGATTCCATTTTCATAGGATTTACAGTATTTCTATGTCCCGATTTAATAGCCTCTGTCCCGCTTTTTGTGAAAGTGGGTTGGGTTGGGTTGATTATTGACGGCCAATTATCTACACATGGGATATAGGCCCGGGGGGAGTGCCCTTCGTGGGAGTCTTTCTAAGGGAACCTAACCCGTATTTACGCATGGATAAATCCACGGCTCGAAGAAAACCACGAAAACTCCGAACGATTAGGCCGACGGGCGCGATAGGGATCGAACCCAGCACCTCCCGTCTACCAGCTTCGAGAGCACAACCTCTCAGCCACTTTTTGTGAAAGTGGAACTGGCGACACTAGTTTCAAACTACAATTGTCCACTAAACTAGTGGTAGGGTAAAAGAGGATGGTCTGTTATGCTGTCAATTACAGTCTTCTCTCTTATGTGGCCCACCAGCCACCACTGATGGATGGGAGCCAAGTCAAAGATATGTAGTTTGCCACCAAAATCAGGACAATTTGCAACATATTTATATCGAAAAAAAAAAATTTAATTTTTTCAAACAGAATTTTTTAGATTTTTAAAACTGAATGGAAATTGATATTGAAATGTAAAATCAGGAGATAAGGCTGAGGAAAAAGAAGAAGAAAAAGAAAAATTGGCTGCTCTGAGAATGTTGAAAATTCTCTTTTCTACAAAAATAATAGCTGGAATTGGACAAAGTCTTCTGTCTGGCTTTTTCCCCAAAAAAAGCTGTTCTTCAAGGATTCTGGGCTAAAATAGTAGCGTCATTATCACTTTTAGTAGCAAATGACAGCCATGTGCTTTAGACATGATCATCTATAATCACCTCCTCCTTTCTCTATTAAATAAGTAATAAAGCAATCTAAGATGATAAATAAAGCTTTCTGAAAAACAATATTAATTAAAATTATAAAAAGAAAGGAATAAAACCTTCCATTTACTGTTAATGGCTTATTTACAAACGAACACATTCTAAATTATAAATAGAAACAACAACAAGAACTTATTTAAAATACACAGGATCAGAATATGTCCATAAATTTTTAGTCTTACAATAATAATTTCTAAAAAAGCAAGTGGTGATAGTATACAGCAAAGCAATGCTTGTCACATAATCCAGGTGTGACTCACTTAATCATCACCTCACTCTAATCCAAATATGGATTCTTGATCATAACTTTAAACAATGAAGATATTGCAACTATATTTTCAATAGACTTTCTTTGCTTTATGTGAAATGTGATGGCATCAATAATTCAGTGAGTGACAGTTTTTATCGTCATCTACATATGAAATATGTAGCATCTAGCTCAGCAATATTTCAATGCAGGTGGTGGCTACTTGCAGCACTTCTCATAACATAGCCACATTTCACACAAAGTAATGCAAGTCCTTGGAAATGATTCTTTAAAAAATCACCATTACTGCTTAAGTTTGAAAAATCCTAAATGGAAAAAGTTTTTACCTTTTGGCTGAGCTATAATGATTTTCATAACGTGCAGTGAGACTGACATGCTTGCTACAGTGTACTTTTTTTTTTAAGAACTTTTTTCAAGATATGAACTTTAATCATTTTCATTCTGTAACTTTAAGAGAAAGATTTTTTTTTCTTTTCATGGAATTGTTTATAATTTTTTTTGCCATTTTTTAATTAAGTTATTTAAAAATAGCTTGAAGATTCCAAATCTACATTAAATTACCAATCAAGTGGTACATATGTAATAAAAATAAGTAAATGCATGAATAAATTACAGCAAAACCTGCAAAACAAGAATTGCTAGGGACCAATACATATTTAGGACAGTCATCAGGGCCGTAGCGAAAGAAAATTTTTGGGGGGGGGCAAAAAGGCAAGATTGGCCGACTCAAAAATGTTTCAAATCCGACTAATGTAAAATAGTCAATCTGTCGCATTATCTCTTAATTAATAGTTTTTACAATTAATTTTAACTGATTAATTATAATTGATAGTTAAAAATAAAATATATGATTTTGTATTACTAAAATGTTTCTTAGCTATAACTCAGTAATTATTTAAAAGATTTACCAAGAACTTTACTGGAAAAAAAAATACTAATATGTATTGATAAGAAAAAATCCTACAGTTATATTTGTGAAAAACACATTTGTTTAGAATGATATAATGAAGTGATAGTTTAGTAAATAGAACGTAGTGATTTTCAAAATAAAAGCTAAATAAAAATGTGATCTCTTAGTTCTAAAAATTATGATAATGTAATGAATGGGAAGTACTTTCAATATTTTATTAGCATGCGATAGAAAATAAATGGAACTTTATATTCCAATTAGAGATAATATCGTATGGAATTAACAACGTACACTTTCAGTAATTCTAATTGTAAAACTAAAAAATGTACACTATAGGGGTACTGAAAATATTTGGAGGGGCCTCAAAATTTAACTGCCCCTAGGGCCTCTTGAGTGTTTAATCTACCATTGATTGTGTTTTATAAGAATGTCAAGGGACCGACAGAAACATTTGAACTATCCACGATTTCGAATTATACACGTTCGAATTATTCAAGTTTGACTGTACTATTTTTACATGAATTACACATCACACTGAATAAAGCAATCCATTCATACCTTTCTTATCACCATTCTCTGTCGAGTGGTTTCCACTGTCCAGCCATGTTATAACTTCTTCGAACTTTTTGCAGCCTCCAAGTTTCTTCTTTTTAGAGTCTGTCTTTTTTTTATTTCCACTTGGCTGGTGCCGAATTCGTTTCATAATATAAACTATTATCTCAACGCAAGCAAAGTAAGATTAACCCCTTGGGGACGAGCGACACGTATACGTGACGCATAAGATGCTCAGAATCCTCGATCCTCGATTATTCCCACCAGTTAATTTTTATTGTAAGCTTTGCCTTATTTAATGACAGTATTTCTGCGATTCAATTAGGCGAAAATTTCTGTTTTGAAAAACCGGTGGTAAAAGATTAAAAATTCCATAAAAGACGCTCGTCACGAAGGGGTTAAGTAATAAACTATCGTACTATCACTACTATGTGACTCTCAACTGCTCTGATAGTCCGATATTGGTGAGCAGTTAGTAAACGAATGACTCATCATGAATAGCACTACCTCACTGCACGTCCTAGCCTGCACTTGACTCATCACTCGGCAGGCACCTGGCGCGACATGACACATTCGACTCGACATTCTGCTGTCTGCTCTAGAGATGCTTTTGCATGCGACGCGTATGGAGTATTTGAACGGACACGCAAAAAGATTTACTCTAGCACTTTGATGGATTTTTTTATTATTAACTTTTAGCTAGGTACTGGGTATTTTATAGGAAGTTAGATTAGATATTAAAATACAATAATTTTTTAACCATCAGTTTGGGGCCCCGGGGCTGTGCCCCGGCGGTAGTTACGGGCCTGAAACGGGCCTATTTATATTGTTTTAAGTGCAAACGTGTTAATGTTCCGCAATTGCTTCAAGTTTTTTTTTTTTTTTTTTAACCATAAAACTACTTTTAATAATTTAATTTTTCCCCAAATCCTCTACTTTCTGAATTCTTTATTTAAAAAAATAATTCTTCTTACGTATGATTTAATTTTTAAAAAAAGTAATCGCTAACATGTACCGTAATTTCCGGCGTATAATCCGCGGATCAAACAATTATGTTTAGATCCAGAAATTTTATTTAATAATTGAAGTAAAATATTTACAGTGATCTAGTATGTTCCATTATATAAAATAAAATTTCTGGGTCGAAACATAATTGTTTGATCCGCGGATTATACGCCGGAAATTACGATAATCAGTGTATACAATAAATATTAAGTAATTAATAAAAGCTCCAATTCTAATTTTTATAATAACAAGTGAAAAATCAGTGAAAATTATGTAATTATGTTATGTTGGCACAAGACTATAAATTTAGTTTGTTTTATCAAAAAAAAAAAAAAAAAAAAAGGTAGAAGTTTTTTAGGCATTAAATGTTAAATGCACGGATATTTTTTAAATTTATTCATTTTCTTTTTTTAAATAGTTTTAAAAATTCTTCGTTTTTATTTTCCAAACGTTCCTAAAACAGTTCCGAAGGACATAAACATCATATCATTGCTAGAACCTACTATGTTTCAAGTATAAAATTTCTTGAATTTTCTTAAGCGACTTTCGCATTCGGTCGACCTAGTTTATATTGATAGTTTTTATCTATGTAAGTTGCGAGTCTTAATGTAGGACAAATTTCTGATATTTTCAAATCAATAGATCTAATTCATTTTTTCCCCCTATTGGCCTATGTATCGACGGCCGACTTAGCTTTTCCATGTGTGGGTAAGGTATAGTATATGTCCAACATTTCCGGCTCTACAGACAAGATTTATACATAATTTTTTTTTCAGTGGGTAGGCCGACTAGCTATTTATGTGATTCGAAAATGTGACAGAACACGTGACTTTCATACCGGCTGACCAGATAGATCTATTGAAACCATTACTTTTTTTACTCATAACCTATCTATTGACAGACCGACTAGCTTTTGCCATATGATTGTAAGGGTGTAGTGAAATGCATTCTGAAGACTTAAAGTCCTGCCAACCAGAATTTTTCCGAATTGTTTTTTTTAATCGGCGTACTGACATACTACAGAGACACTAATTAAAGCTGCTGATAAGCCGACTGAATCCTTTTACCGAACATTGGGGGGGCAGCTGCCCCCCTTGCCCCCCTGCTCGCTACGCCCCTGACAGTCATACTAATGCCATCAAGACCATGGAATTTTTTCGTTCCAAATCTCTTATTAACATTTACTGTATTTAGCAGAAACCATAATTTCAAACATACTTCATTGCAAATTGATGCAAGACAGCTGAAAACCTCTGTAATAATAATAAACTCAAACTTAACTATTAATAATAGTAATAAACTCTAATATCATAATATTTATCAAGAGCAAATTCTCATGGAATACATAAATCCATTTAAGAAAAAAGCTTACTTTTAACGAATTAATATGTTTTTGACTTGTTCGCATAGTATTATTAATAGTGTCAAGGTTTTCTTCAATGTTCTGCAGTTGTTCTCTTTGTTTCAGCAGTTCCTAAAAAGACAAATATGAAATAAAAATAAATAAAGGATATAATGAACAAAAAACTTAAAGGAAATCAGCAAGATTTCTGCAGAAAAGAATGCACATATAAATTTTACATAAAAAAAAATGGCAAAATCCTCAAACAAGGGCGACCCCCGATTTGGCGATTTTTTTGACACGCGCCAACCCAAAATTCGGCAACCTCCAAATTCCACCCAATCAGAACGCATGCTTCCTACGGCAAGCCTCTTTACAAAGTAAACATCGATTTTATTCCTTTTTTCGAGTATTTACAAAGTTTTAGCAATATTTTCTTTACGATTTTTCAATTTTTACAAACTTTTAGCAATATTTACCTGCGTATTTATATATTTTTACAAACTTTTAGCAATATTTCTTCCGGATATTTAGATTTTTTCAAGCATTTAGCAATATTTTCCCCTGTATTTTTACAAACTTTTAGCAATATTTTCCTCCGTATTTTTCTATTTTTGCAAACTTTTAGCAATATTTCCTTCGAATATTTCAATTTTTACAAACATACAGTTATTAACTTACATATATGTACGATTCACGTTCATTTTTCGAAAAAAAAAACCCTTGATGCATGGAACTCAACGTGCCGCGACCTCTAGAATATATTAAACTCGTACAAGCAGCGATTAGTAACTTATATATGAACGCTTCGCGTTCATTTTCCAAAAAAAAAACACCACTGGATGCATGAATCTCTATGTGCAGCAGTCTCTAGAATATACGAAACTCGTACAAGCAGCGATTAGTAACTTATATATGAACGCTTCGCGTCCATTTTCCGAAAAAAAACACCTCTGGATGCATGAACCTCAGTGTGCAGCAGTCTCTAGAATATACGAAACTCATACAAGCAGCAATTAGTAACATACATGTACGCTTAGCGTACATTTTCCGAAAAAAAAACACCTCTGGATGTATGAACGATAACTTGATGTAGTCTCTAGAATACGTGAAATACATTTTATCAAATAAAATCAACAAAAATTAACTTACCTTTTGCTATTTTTGTTTCTATTTAACCCATATTTTAATTAGCAATAATAAACATATACAAGCAAACGCAGCGGCATGTGTGGAATAAAAAATAAACGGTCTTGTTGCCAAAACGTCTATAGAAAAATAGTGTTGGCACTACAATAATATATATATAACTATAGAACACTCATATTTCTCATCTTTCGGTTTTTTTTTTTATTATTTCACAGGAATTATCCTTCTATGACATACGACAAAACGTCAAATCATTAAACTTCACAAAATACATTCCACAAACGTAATTCAACAAATCCGAGACACAATAATCCAATCATAACCTTCCTACATCTTTGCATTGAGCTCAAAATACAATCCAATCTCCAGAACAAACAACAATAAACCAACCAATCAACCACAGTAGGCGTGGAAGAAACATAACAAACGAACTGGTAGCAAGAAAATCTCATTTATCGCTTCACCAACTTCAACGCCGCTAAACACCGCCCTTGTTTGAGGATTCAACCAAAAAAATATATAAGTATACGAATTTTTGTTACTTTTCTATTAATCCAGACGTAGTGTAAATGTTGACAACAAGACTTCAACAAAATGCTAAAATGCCAGTATGCTTATGAATGTGCATACCCTCATGCTTCTTGACATCTTGATGTGCTTTATTATCATTTACAAACAAAATGTTAAAAATTATTCATGACATTGTACTTTTATGTTAGCTGGGCACCAAAATTTTTTGAATCACGCTAACCCTTTTTTTTTCTTGCCAATCTTTTAATGACAAATTGCTAATATTTTAATATTGCAAAATATCTTTAAAAACTTACTTAAAAATAGCTAAAATAGAATCATGATAAAATACATATAAACGAACATATCGATACAATTAACAAAATCCCACGTAATTAGGTCTTACCTAATGAATAATTAAGCTTAGTTCATTACAAAAATATTAAAATAATGTATAACATAAACTAGAAACATTTTATTTCACAATGAAAGCATTGTATCTAATTTTATGTACACAAAATAGAAACTTACGTTATATAAGATCCCAAAATCTTTTAATATCATTTAGAATTTGTAAATCTATTTGTATCCTTAGCTGTTCAAATTGTTGTTAATTTTATTTGATAAGATATATTTTATGCATTCTAGAGATTACTGTAAACCAAGTTTTTTTGCACACATACATACATTACTGATTACTGACCGCTGCTTGAATGAATTTCATGCATCCAGAGGTGGGTTTTTTACAGTTAATGCACGCGAAGCATACATATAAAAGTTACTGGCCGCTGCTTGGATAAATTTCATGCATTCTAGAGATTGCTGCACAGTGAGTTTCATGCATCTAGAGGTTTTTCTTTCAGTTAATGTACGCGAAGCGTGTACATATATAAGTTACTAACCGCTCTGCTTGAATGAATTTCATGCATTCTAGAGATTGCTGCACAGCAAGTTTCATGCATCTAGGAGTGTTTTTTTTTTTTTTCCGGTTAATGTATGCGAAGCGTACATATATAAGTTACTGACCGCTGCTAGAATAAGTTTTGTGAATTGAACAATCAGGAATCTCGAGATTCTCACCAATCATAACCTGTGTGCTTTGTGGCAGAGAACTCACTACTTACACAGTTCCTATGAGACTTTCTTTCACGAAGTAAACATTGATTTTATTACGTTTTGTGACAATTTACAAAGTTTAAGCAAGGAGGAAAAAATAGCTAAAAATTTGAAAAATAGAAAAATCCGGAGGAAAAAATTGCTAAAAGTTTGTAAAAATCAAAATATCTGAAGGAAATATTGCTAACAGTTTGTAAAAATCGTGAAGAAAAACTTGCTAAAACTTTGTAAATAGGTGCAAAACGAAATAAAATCGATGTTTACTTTATGAAAAAGTTTGTCGTAGGAAGTCTGGAAGTAGCAAATTGTTTACCGAAAACACGCATTCTGACTGGGTATAATTTGGAGGTTGCCGATTTTTTGGTTGACGCATGTAAAAAAAAAAATTGCCAAATCGGGTGTCTCACTTGTTCTAGGATTTTGCCACGTTAGTCTACTGCAAGAGCTGTGGTTTGCCATATTTAAAAGCCCTGGCACTGTCACTCGCCATCCACCACTGTGATAACGCTAAAAGGTTTTAGCCTGGTGTTTGGTCCTGGGCTATTAAATGGCGGGGATGATTCAGCCTGTATTATAGGAGCTCTACATATACCCTCTGGGTTTTATATGACTACACCACTGTTCAGCAAGATTAAAAAGACATAACTTTCCTGTATATTCTCTTTTTTTATCATAAATTATTAATAAAGACACTTAGCTTATAGAACTTTAAACAAACTTTTATTATTTAATTACTAAATTGTGAAACATAAATGAAGTGATAAGAGTAAATGTAAGAACCTATACTATCATTACTACATGCAAAAACAAATTTAATAAATTTAAAGACCTATTATTAATTTAATAGGGTATCAGACCCAAAAGTGTTAAACACCATAACTATAGATTCTGTTTTAGTGTTTTTTATGTTTTGTTTGTTTCAGGCAGAAAATATCTAAAGCACAAATTACAAGTTATCTAAACTAGTCTACACATTACTTAAAACTTTATCTTTTTTATCTGTTAGACACATTTTTATCAATTTAATGCTTCTAATTTACCTCAGCTGTAAGTATTCCAACTTTTTCAGATTCGTCTATCAAACCAAGAGAATTATTAGTGCTCTGTAAGGTCCGTTCTTCGATTTTTCGCTTTTCTTCAAGTAGTTGCATTCGCTTGATTTCTAATTCACTTCGTTCTTGGTCAGAATTTGCACTTCCCAACATATATCCTGAATGACCCTGCTGAGGATGATTTAAAAATTCATAATCATCAACTTCATCATCATCGTCAAAAAACGGATTTGCAGGCTTTATTTCTCTAGCCATATTATCTTAAAAATCTGGTCGTAACTTTTCCTCTTTTTAGTCTACACTATACAAATTGGACCATTTTAAATTACTGCATAGTTCTTTCAGAGGCATGAGATGAATCAAGACTCAACTTCCTTTTCAACTATTTCAAAAGCTAGCTAAATTCTTATCAAAAACAATTTTACTTTCAGTTAATCAAATCAATCAACATAATGACCCATCTACCATCCTGTCTTGTATTGTGTTTTTCTCAAATGATTCACTCCACTCGACTCATCACAAGAACGTTACGATCAGGGAGATAGAAATTCTGGTTACGATTCACACTGAGCTTGTTCACGTCCGACGACCACGTCGCCCACGAGCGAAGGAGAAAATATACGTGGAGTGATCTCATACGAAGCATAGAAAAATGCGTAATCTGAACATTTAGCTCTCAAGTTCACTGTAACTGTATGTTAAAAGACTTACTCCATTTTCCGATCTCTTTCGCTCGTGAGCGATGTGATCGTCGGACGTGAACAAGCTCACTCTAACTCCAGATTTAATATACACGCCACCTAACGAAAAACAGTGTAAATTAATTTGTAACGGAAAATAACAAAGAGGAATGCATTTCTGAGCAGCGTCCCCTCAGAGCAAAAATAGTAATAGACTGCGGATTCTATTGTTGTTTGGTTGAAAAGTTGAAACCAACATCAAGTCGGTTTTGGCGATTTATAAAGGTTGTCTGTTTTGGCGGTAACTGCTCCCTTAGCAACTTCGAAGAACTGATCTTTGCGAGAATGAAATCGATCGATTTCATTCTCGCAAAGATCAGTTTCAACCATGTGATCACCAGCGCACCAAATGTTATCCAACCAATCAAATCGTTAATTTGTAGCCTGTATTATGAGCCAACCAATCACAATCGTCCAATCTTGAAAGGCAAACAAAAGTTGCTAGGGTGTGATGTAAGGGTTTCTAGGATTTCATCTCAGAAATGAGAAGTTACGAGAAATCTGTGGATTTTATATGTGTAAATTCTACACACGGCCTAAAGATATAATTGCAGCAACAAATTCAACTGTTATAAAAATTTAATTTATATTAAATTTATAAAAAAAATAAAATATTATTTAATTTGATTTCATGACTTGTAGCACTGTGGATATGTTATCAAATATTATTCTTTGATTTGATAACATATTCACATATATTTGATAACATATTCACATATTATTTCATAGCTTCTTAAAACCCCATACTGCCTTTTTTTAACAATATATTCAATTATAGAACATATTTTTGCTGTAATCCAGAAATTTTTGTTTTGCTTTTGATATTCCTATAAGGAAAGGGCATATTTACAAACAAACAGTTCCATCAACCAACTACATTTTTGTCGTGGGGATCATTGCAGGAATCGTTATGGCGACGTATGCCACTCATATCATAGACCAATATAACGTAGACCAATCAAATCGCCCCATCTCATGTGTACAGTAGGAGTCATAAAGAACGAACAGGTTTTTCATGCGAACCAACAGTAATTTAACCAAAAGTGACGTCAGCTGCCCTTTCCTTATGTAAAGGAATATTTTTTTTCTTTTCATTTTTTTAATTGAAAGTATAAATGCATTACAATATTTTTAATCAAAAGGAAAACCTTAATTGATAACATATATCAATGTAAAAAAAGAAACTTGCAAATTTACAATAATTTACGGGGTTTTTGTGTGTGTGTGTGTGTGTGAAAAATAAAAATTACAGGATATTTCAGATTTACCAAGTTATATTTTGTGTAATTATTTCTCTGTTAAGATAACTATTATTTAGTTATTTTAGTTAACTATTATTTAGCATTATTTCTTAACAGAGTTTCCTGAGGTGGCCCTTTCCTTGCAGCCGAATATGCAACAAGTTTGCGGTATTTTAGTTTGAGGCTGAAATAAATAATAAATTCTTAAAATAACTGTTTAAAATTAAAAAGACACGGGAAACTAAAAGGAAAATAAAAAGGCGCAGTCAACTCTTCAAAGACACGCAGACCCAATAAAATTTCGGTGGGAATTCGGAAATTGCGAGCAGATTTTGGCGGAAAGAATTGGTTTGGCTTGGCGTTGTTGTTGTTGTAGTGGCCATCATGTGATGGTGGACTGGTGATGTTAGCTTCCAGAAAATGTTACTATTTCTGAGTCTAGACTCAGAAAGAAAATGACGTCATTCTCTTTAAAAACCTACTTTTTCAAAGCTATAAATTACTTTGTTTTCTGGTAGTTTCATTGTTATGCTATGTAAGTTAACAGATCATCATGGAAATTGAAATGTTTCTTACAGGAAATGCCAAGATATACACTTACTCTTCAGCAGCATAAATAATTCTTAAAATTTATTTTTGTTATTAACACATGTTAAAAATTAAAATAATAAAAATTATATATAAATGTATTTTTTTAAAACATAAGATTTCTTTATTTTCGTTTTTGAAGACTAAGTTCTTTATTTTGTCTTTTCTTACTCTTTATTATTTATTAACTGGCTTAACAGAACAACAAAACTTTCAGAAAACAAAATTTAATTTAAAAAAAGTTTTTTAATGAAAATAGCTTCATTAAAAGATGAGTTATTCGTTTGCTATCTTTGAAAAAAAACTAATTTCTTAAAGAAAATTCATAATTGTATACAAATTAATATTTGTATCCAACTATTATTTTTGCCAAATACATTATAAATATGGGGGTGCTCAATACTTTTGCCCAAGGCTGTATTTCTGATGAAATTTCTTGGATATCTTAAGTATATCTATAAGAAGTACTGAATATCAATAAAAATAGACATGCATTAGACGTCTTATAAACGCATATCAGATGTACCTGGATATCTACAATCCAAGTCTTAAGTACGGCTATAAGACGTACTGCATGTCGAAAAGTGATCTATGCTTGGATGTCTTATAGACGTGGTCTCATAGACTGCCTGGATATCTTGGACGTCTAATAGAACTCAGAGAGATCACACATAACATCTCCATAAGAGGTGAAAAGAGTGTATCATGGATATTTGTAGACTTCTTATAGATGTGTCGGTTTTCTTGGGTTTACAGCTTGTAGATGTCTTATAGATGGGTGTGTGCTGTTTGGGTTATGTAACATTTTAAGCCAGCACATTCAAAAGTTAGTAAAAGAAATATTCATGACGGCAAATTTTCAAGCTACTGCTATCAATTAATGTAATTGTTTTTCAGAGCAACAATGTTATTTAATGCGTCACTGTTATGACTTCGCAGATCTGTGTAAATTTTGCAGCTTACTTTGCAATTTCTGTTACAAATAACTCATGTTGATACTGATTGTTCTTTAATACGACTGATTGTCAAGTCGTCCTGTTAATCGCATGTAGCCTTAGTGACGGCTCGCACATTCCAATTTTTTTTAATTTTGTAAAATTTTTCACTTTTATTCAAAATTTTTTCTTATTCCAAATTTTTCTCACACGTTCAAAATTTTCTATTTTTTAGTCTAAATTTTTCATTCTCCTTCAAAATTTTAGAAATTTTCGTCTACCAGG
Organism: Maratus michaelseni; assembly: GCA_963931845.1. Lineage (NCBI taxonomy): Eukaryota > Metazoa > Arthropoda > Arachnida > Araneae > Salticidae > Maratus > Maratus michaelseni. The sequence continues at coordinate 170,196,061 of OZ007593.1, read as the reverse complement.
AAAATTGTCACGTTGTAAACGCGCCATTTACAACCCTTTTACGTATAACTCATAACCAAGTGCTTATTTCCCATTTTAAAACATTAATTTTAATAATTTCAATAGGTTCTCATTAATATTCATTTAAATTATCATTCCCATTATTCGGCATTTTAAATTCCCTTTAATTTGATAGCTCATTTGTCTTTCTACGACGCTGCGTTCAATTTTTGAGTTCCTCTGTGTACTACGCCGTGTCTTTCTTTTTATAATTAGCTCTTTCTCCCGTCTTGACAATTCGCCATCTTGCGCGGCCGCGTCTTTTTCCCGCGTTTTGGTTGGCGCGTACTTCGGCACGGCTTTCATCGGTCTTTGGCATCGGCGCGTGCTTTCGTTTTGGCGCTTGCGCACCTCGCACCGGTGTGACAGTCGTAAGTAAAGCACAGTTCAGTGGTGTCAGCGCGTTAAGTGCAAGGTTAAGTGTGTTCGTAAAAGGCTCCCGATAGCCTCAAGGCTTTCACGGACGCTGAGTGAGTCCGGCAGCGAAATCATCCTTTTGGAAAAATGAGTGTGTGAGTCATATCAACCAAGACATCCCCTAAATTTATAATTGAGTGCACAATAAAAAGTATTAGCTGGCATAAAAACGTCTCCTTCTAGCATTTGTAGCGTCTATCTCACGGTTCTTTCGGCACCTCCAGCAGTGATGTTCCAGGTTAATAAGATCATGACTTTTTCTTATTTATTTTAACTAGCTAACCCGCTCGGCGTTGCCCGGGCCCGAGATAATTACAATCTTAGAGAAAGGCGTTAACCCCCTCCCTCCCCATACCCGCAAATATAATGAATAATTTGTTCAAGATAACCACCGTCACGTACATTAACGCGATCATTTAAAAAAAATTACATTTTTCTGATAATTAGAACATAACGCAGACGCTACGCTAAAATAGCCGGCAGATGACACCCCTTCCCGACCTCAATTTCAAATCTATATCTTAATTAGTTACCTAAATACTTGTTCATTAGTAAAATTTGGTAATTATTTCCTTTCATTTTCGCTAACTAAATGAGAGGGATCGGCCAGAGAAACAGATCTCTTTGTAGCTCAGTTTTTAATGAAAGCCGATCCCTGTCTGAAAATTTCTGGGATCGTTTTCACTGGCGCCAGCACATTTTTGGCAGTTTTTTGCGTAAATTAAAAAAAATTACCAGCCGAATTTTTCAAAAATCACATAGTCAGATACAGAATATTTTTTTACATATGCTCAGAAATTTTCAAATTGATATCTCAATTAGTTTTCTTAAAATTCGCTAATTAGTAAAATAATTTGGAATTGTTCATTTCCGCTCGCAAATCCAACGCGCCAGCCCGTTTCATTCGCCATTTTGTTTCAAAAGATGACATTTTAGAAGCGATGGTTAATGAGAATCTAATTAATATCTAGGCTAATTATCAAAATATTAAAATTCTGAGGTTTAGGTGCACATGGCCAGACCTTGGACTATCCACATCTAAATTTCCAGACTTCTAGGTGGGCTAGATTTTGCTAGCCATCGCCAACAGACACACACACACACACACGGACAGACACACACACAGACAGACACACACACAGAGCGAAACTTTCTTTTATTAGTATATAGATAATTGACTCTCGTCATCCAACGATTGACAACAGCGAGCTCAAATTTTGCGGAACCTGGTTTTTGCAAGTGGCCACAACGCCATAATTAAGACCGATCAAGCCACGTGCTGCATAGGCCGAACGAACCGGCACATGTGGGGACCAAGTAATGAGAGACTTTATTCCTCATCGTCTTCTGGCAATGTTTTTTTCCACCATGTACAAAAGACTTTATGACAGATACTTATAGAATTTTTTATATATAATAGTTACTTTGTCAGAAAGGAAAAATCAAACTTTGAAGACAGAAAGTAATATAGATATATTAAAAACTCGTGTGACTTAAAAAAATATTTTAATTTTTATTGGGAGGGGTTTTTGAACCACGAGCTCCTTCGTTTCTTATGCTCTTGAACATATCATTCCTACTTCCTGATTGACTTGCCAGATTATAAAATATGTAAAATAGAGTTAATAATAAAAATATTGAAATTAAACTAGTTTAACATTAAAAAATTCATTAACCATATTAAATTAACTAAAAGTAGTTATTTATAAATCTTTTGTTCTTATTATATTCTGGTAAGTGCAATTAAAATTAAGTTTGATTACTTAGCTGCTTAATGAAATCAAAATATTTTATGTGCTATGAACATTACTGAAATTGCAGTTTTAATAAGGGCCACATGGGGTGCCCATCACTGGAAATGATTAATTAAGCATTCCAGTAATAGACACTGGTCCTAAAATCTTAAAAATAAATTAAGTTGTGTAATTAACCCTTCGTGTATTAAAAAAATAATTTTTTTTTTTTTTTTTTTTTTTTTTTTTTTTTTTTTTTGCCAAAACAAAAACAAGAAATTTTTGTAAGAAAATAAATAATATATAAAATTAATTAAGTAAAACCAGCGTATTCAGTAAAAATTTCACAGAAAAACAATGGAACTGTGAAAGAAACTTTATTTTCTGTTTCCAGATTGGTTTGATTAAGATTCTCAACAATAAACTAGATTTTAAAACATGCAATGAAAAAATTAATAAAAGCTAAATTTTTTTTGGTTATCTATATATATAAAAGAAAGTCCTTTCTGGCTAGATGATCAACGCACAGCCAAAACTACTGAATCTACAACGACGAAACTTGCAGGGAAAATACTTCTTAGTATGTAGAGGCGCACTAAGACGGGATTTTCAAAAACTCCACCCCTAAGGGGGGTAAAAAGGGAAACAAACTTTAAAAAAATTCCTTAAAAATCGTGTATTATAGTTACGTGACAAATGATAACATATTTTAATGTATTTTTGTATGCTGAATCGAATGGTATTAATTAAATACTCATAAGTCAAATAGTTCATGAGATATTACACATTTTTCTAATTTGGCGAAGTCTTTGACGTCAAAATCTAACAATTCTAACAATACAAGTGATAATTTCTAAAAATACGTCCGTTACTATAGCAATGGAAGAAATTCAAATTAAATCTTTTTGTTTATTTTTGTAGATAGAAACACTAACTGCTCAATTGGGAATTGAATATTATTTTTACGGATATTTATGTAATTGTGTATTATTATTATTTCTACAAACGCCACGATTTAAAATAAAATGTGATTGCTAAAATAAAGGTTACATCTCAATTATACCGTCAACCACTTTTCATTAAAAAAAAATAAAAAAAAATCGCCAAACATGAACTCCAAATAAACAAATGGAAGAATGTTGCCATTGAAACATCAAAATAAAAAAATTAAATTAAATAAATTCGGAAAAGACCCACTCACCAAAGTGTCCAGTAAGTTTTAACACAAAAAAATTACAATATATTATTGAAAATAGAAAAAATAATCTTGGATATTTATTTATTTACATTATTTTTCTAAATTATCCTTCTCAGCTGGTGAATAAATGTTTGTGACGTCAGTTGAAATTGATCTATTGCACTTAACTAAGAAACGCAACATTTTTACAATGCATTTTCTCTTTTAATGTCATGGCACAGCCGTTTAAGAACACAATTTTTATTTTAACTAACGAAATAACTAAAATATCAGAAAAAAAAAATGAAAAAAAAAACAGGTAAATGTCGAATTAAAAACCGCTTCATGACATAACAAACACGTTTAATACTTCTGACGTCAAGTGAATGGGACTGTATTTTTGGCGTTAAAGCTTATAGTTTGGCGATAGTTTTTTTTTATGAAAAGTGGTCGACGGGATAATGGAGAAGTACCAAATAAAGTGTCGAAGGTCTGATTGGTATTATGTATTACTTCTTTTTTTGTTTTCAGTCTTCAGCCATGTTTCTCTTTTTCTTTGGGTAGTTATTCATACGATTTCGGGCTAATTTTCTGCAATCGGATACCTCGCCAATTGGCGTATTAGCCACAATGTTGAAAACATCGTTTATGTTTGAAGCGAAATCTTAATGATGAATCCTGTTACAGAAAATCATATCATCATCTACTATGAGTATAAACCGCATATTCACATTTTAATCAGGTAATGTTTTTTGAAAGGTTTTAGCGTATAGCTATTCTACGTTGCTTTGATATAGAGCTAAAGAGGAGAGCTCTAAAATCATGTGAACTCGATTATTAAAGATTACTTTAAAAAATTCTACGGAACAAATTTTAATGGAAGTGATTTTTCAGGTATGATTAATGACCCTATAACATATCATTCTATGTTGCTTAGTGATAGAGCTAATGAGAAAGTGATTGGGAAAGGTCAATGCAATTATGAAAGATATATCTACTATGTATTTAAAATGCAAATTCGTATTTCATTCCGACCGTTTATAATTTGAGTTCTGCTGTACGGACTTTGGTGGGATTTACACTGTTAGTTAGGCAATTTTGTGGGGATGGTTGGTACTTCTTTGGAGCAAAGTTTTCGTCTGCGTCGTGTTTTCTGAAGCAAAAGCTTGACAACGAACCCGATTACAAAAATCATATCATATAATCATCTATAATATTTATGAAACGCAAATTCTTATTCCATTCCGATCGGTTAAAACTCAGGTTCTACCGAACAGATTTTTATATGATTTCACTGTTAGTTAGGTAATTTGTTTTAGAAAGGTTTTAAAATAAAGCACATTGTTCTACATTGCTTATTTATAGAGCCACGGGAGGAAGTTATAGATAAAATTAGGTGACCCCATTATGAAAGATTACCTTTTTTAAAGTTCTACTGAACGGATTTTGATGGGAGTTTCGCAGTGTGATAATATTTCAGGAATTGATTTTCTACATTGTTTAGTTATGGAGCTATGGGAGAAAGTTGTCAGTGGTGTAGTCGTAAAAAAAACTGTGCATATACTATAGACAGAGGATATATACTAGAGAGTATATATTATAGCTACGGATGGTGTGCAGAATTTCGTCTTAAAAATTCCAGAAGGTTGACGGCGTATACCAGCATATACTTTCTACAAAATCCCTGAGAGTTCTATCAGCAGGTGAAGATGATTATGAAAGATAAATTTATCTGTCTACTGTATATGTATAATGTAAAGGGAATTTCGATCCTGCTGCTTATACCTTGAATTCTGCTGGAACTTGCACTGTTAGTTAGCTAAATTTTGAGGGGAAGTTTTAGTGCATAACATATCGTTCTATGTTGCTTAGTTAAAGAATTAGGGGGGTGGGGGCATTTCTATAATCAGTTGAACCCAATTATGAAACATTAGACTTTTTTAAAGATTCTGCTGAATGGATTTCTATTTAACTTGCATTGTTAATTTTCCAGGGATATTTTTAATATATTGCATATCGTTATATCGTTCTTTAGAAAATCATACTGTAAATGATTAAATAAACGAGTTGGTCCTTAACAGCCTAAATTTTGTGTAACGCATTAGAAAATATAACAGCGTAATGGCTTTCGTATCGTTTTACACCAGTGTGGAAGGACATGAAGGTAAAAGTTCATGTTTCTTTAAAACACACAATCAAATTCACCGATATATTTCGTTCGATTCAAGTTTTTTTTTTTTTTTTTTTTTTTTTTTTTGGAGAAACCAACTAGCGTAGCGAGCAAAGCCTGCTAGGTAATAATAATGGTTAATTTTATCTGTATATAAAATTCTATATTATGTAAAAGAAAGTCCTGACTTAGGAGATCATCACCGCACAGTCCAAACTTCTGAAGCTACAAACACGAAAATTGCGGGGAAAATACTTCTTAGGATGTAGAGGCTCAATAAGAAAGTTTTCCTAAAATTCCATCCCTAAAGGGGTTAAAATGGGAACAAACAATAACAAAATTTCTTAAAAAACGGGTTTTATATTTATTTGTTAAATGATAACATATTTCAATGAATTTATGCATGCTGAATCGAATGGTACGAAATAAAAATATTTTAACTCCAACAATTCGTGGAGATATTGCACATTTTCGAATTTGGCGTTGTCTTTGGCGGCAAAACCTTAAAATTTATTGCATTGATCGCCAAGTGATATTTTCTAAAACACATTCGTCATTGTTAAAGATCAAACAATACTTGGCGATTTATAAGATTTTGGATAAGAAAAAAATCACATGATATTTTCATTAGAGGAAATCTCAATAATGCCAGTTTTCGGGCTCTTTGTTTTAACTTTTTTGTTTGCTTCGGGAATTTGGAATTTAATATTATTCGGTATTTTTATGTTAGCTGGGTGCCAGTGATCGCCAAAATTTTTTTAATCTCGCCAATCCTTTTTTTTTTTTTTTTTTTTTTTTTTGCTAATCTTTTAACGTTAGCTAATAACAACTAGCCATTATTTTAACATTGCGATATAATATCTTATAAAACTTATTTAAAATAACTAAAATATAATCATAATAAAATACATAAACACAAACATATCAATACAAATAAAATGTCATGCAAAATGTTGCAATTCAAATGATGCCAATTGAAACAAGATTTGGTGAGTTTTTATTGGCGCCCAGCAATATAAAAGTACCTATTATTCTTACGGATATTTGTGTAATTTTGATTTTTACATAAAATATGTTTGCTGAAGTAAAGTTTCGAGAGTCTGTACGGTTTCGATATTGCACATTTTCTATAATTTGGTGATGCCTTTAGCACCAACTCATCAATATTTCTAACATTACAAGTTATAATTTCTAAAATTGCATCCATTACTATATCTTCTTTACTACCGCCACTGCAACATATTCAGGGAGTCTCATCCTGCCACTCCAAGGTACGGCACGATGTGCAGGGTAACTGAGATCCGAGATCAACAGCCTTATTCCTGAAATAATCAATATGATGATCATAATTAAAGCCAGACAGATACTTAGTAGTCCAAGGCAATAATTTGATATGCGATCTCTTTTCATATTTTCCTGTAGCTGTCTGACCAAAAGCGTACATTGTTGGATGAACGCAATTCACCGGTATATTTCGTTTGATTCAAAATTCGTTTGGAGAAACCGACCAGCGTAGCGGGCGAAGCTTGCTAGTTTTTTTATAAATTAAAAACGTTCGGGTGTGTCCATTACAAGTATATTGACGCTTATGTTTCATCAGGGTTCGTACGCTTTTACCACAATTTTTTAATATTTTTTTTTATTTATTAGTAAAATAACAGAAATTGTAGACGCCTCGTTTAATTACATTGTTTGTAGTACTTTTCTGCATTTACATAAGGCGGAAAATTCTATTAAAAAATTGTGGTAAAAAGTACGAACCCTGTTCATTTATATGTTTTTAGAAAATGAAAAAAAAATATTAAGCTTTTTTTCAAAAAACAAACTGTGCATTTGTGACGATTCTACATCGGACCGGTTGGAACCTGACCTGAACTTATTAAATAGGATTGCTAATTTATATTTTATTTTCTTGTTGCGGGTTAGAATATTGCATCGAGTCGAGTAACCAGATTTTATCATAACCAGACCAGCCTGGTTCATGTAAAACCTGGATACCACACACGCTGCAAGATTCTACTAATCCGAATCTTATCAACAACATCCAAAAGAAAATGAACCCAGCCGACGCAATAAAATCGTACCGAAAGAAAAAAAAAGACCTAATAAAATTGGGTCGAGTTCCGGTAAAATGTGGTCACCCGTCCCGATGCAGAATCGTCACAAACGGTGCACTTTTCACAAATTGGTAATACTGTGACTTCACAAAGTAGTCATAGAGTGACGCCACAAAAAGGCTTAAAAATGGCCATAACGACTTCACATTTAACTCACAATGACTTCACATCGACGGTCACAATGCCATGTAGCACATGTTTATTAATTAATTTAACAAATTCTTGCAACCTTATTTCATGCACTAGCCGCCACTGGCGACCAGTTTGGTCTCCCTTAAATGTATGTTAAACATTGCAACACGTTACATTTATTCATAATTTAATTTTCCCTTAATCCTTCGCCAAATCGGAAGATTCTAATAGACAAATCATGAACTTTTGCGATCATGGTAGCATTTCGCATATTTTTTGGGCACAAATGTCACATACGCACGTTGGCGCGATTCCCCCCCCTCCCCCGCCAATTTGGCGAAAACTTTGTTATGGAAATTGTTGTTTATTTACTTTTATTTTAATTCTATAAATTATTTTTGATATGTATATCAATATTTATTTACAACAAACTATCATTTATTTATTTTTATTCTTTTTTTTAATTATGAGTATTTTTGTTAGCCGGGAGCAGATGATAATTCGCCAAATATCGTTCCCATCACCGTCATTCATACTACAATTAATTTAATTTTAAATTATAAACCTGTCACTCATTTCATTTAAAATACTTAACTTTAATCTAAAATGCTTATATTACATAAATTTAAAATACTTCACACTTTTCATTTAAAAGAGAAAATAAATAAATAAATAAGAAATAATATCATAAATCAAAACATTTGATTTCAAAATCAAAGTATCATTTCTAATTTGTACACGCGATAAATAAAAGCTGTATTAGCGATTTTAAAAATGCTAAAAATCTGATTCATTAAATATTATTACATGAGTTCAATTTACGTCAAGAAAAGGTCCGAAAGTTGAGTTGTATAGCACATAATTATGGTAAACTTTGATTGTCTCACTGGTGCGAATTATTTTTTTGACGCGAGGCAGCGGTCCAAAAATTCATTCGCGGAGAACTTGCTTTGCGAATGATTACCTCCATGATTTAATATTTTAAATGTTCACGACGAATCAATCTTTTTTTTGTTTACTTTTATGAATAGAGAATTTGAACTGCGAATCTTTCGACTGAAGTTATTGCAGAATATATACATAATTGAACGCAAGTCATCTCTCAAATATTAATTTATTTTGAACGATCTTTCTTAAAATGTAACTTTTATGCAGTTTATTCGAAAAAATAATTTTGAATAAAAATGGCCGCTTGGCATATGAAAAAGCGATGCGGCATCCCGGAACTGGTGAGGACAGTCACATGACTTACAGTTTTATTATAGAGATATTTCATTCAACTAATTCAATTACTTTGAATAACTACTGGATTAATAATTTTTCCATTTTATGAATTAAAAAAATAAAAATAATCAGGTTAAAAATATGCATTCTGAATTGGCATTTCAGTCTGATTTTATTATTAAAAAAATAATACATTATGTTAGGTAAAAAATACAGATTTCAATGGCCTTTACCCTTGTCACGTTATCTGCGGGTAAAGAGAAGAAAAACACCAATAGACGTGAAGAACATTTTAACACAGCTTCCCCTTCGTTCAATAAACAGTCTTTTTCGGAGGACATATACCCTCAGAGGCGTGGCTGTTGCCACTCGTGAGTAAGGTCCATTGATCCAATAATCTAGCTCTTATTCACGTTACAATACCGGAGGAAACCACCCTAAAACTCCAAACAGCTAGATTGTAAACAGCTTGACCTTTTTGTACTTCATGTCGACATAGTTGATCAACCTAAAGTAGAAAAGAAGAAAAAAAAATTCCTCAAATAGAGTAGGTTTACAAGTAAAAATATAAAAAAGTTTTATACATAGTATTGGTTTTACTACCAACTAAAAGAAAAAAAATCCTGCAAAACAAGGATTAAATTTTAGGTTTTTTTTCTTGCCTGGATAACTTTTATTGTTATTTTATTTCTTTTTCCAAACTACTTTTGAATTTTGCAGTTTCAAAATTTTCTTCCCCTTTGACAACGTAAGATTTTCAGCTGAAATTTTAATATTCTTTACTATTTCAGGACAAAATTTATCCATTTTTTTCTCTTCAAACTTTTAAATGTTATCTTATGCAATACCTAAATTAAGCAAATAACATATTTACAAAGCTGGAGTTTTCTTTCGACAGTCCGTGAGAACAAACTACTGCATCAAATTACATCATCCTTTTTTTAAATGAAAGATATTTGGACACAGATTTGTTACGCTCACAAACGATTAACGGAATGGTGTCTTATTAACCATTCGGCCACGAAGATTGTCTATGATTATATCAGATGTATGATCTCGTGTCGATTTAAAGAACGGATTGGGTTTTCTTGCTATATAACCTACTCCATACGTTCCAGTCTTCTTTGCGCACGGGCGACCCGATCATCGTTTGTGAACAACTGCTATGATCGCTACTCCAGGAACCAGCCAATGAGCCCGTTGTTTATATTTATGTACTGGTAAAACGTACGACAGTGTTTTGCCGACCTATTAGCACAATAGTCGTAAAAGCGTCGTCGGCTTCAAAAAGTAAATTTAAATGTCTCGCGTGTTTGTGTATTGTATTTTCTAGTTATATTTGCTTTTTGACAAATCTTTTCATAACGTTAATCATGCGATTCTTATGCAAGTTTTACAAGTATCCTCTTTTATCTATTTTGCAGAAAAGGTATGTAAAGCTTTTATTGTACTTTTAATGTATGACTCTAAATATATTTTAGAACATCTATAAACACGCTAGTTCCTGCAGTAATAATTTTTATTGACTTTTAGTTTATTTTTATTAAAATATTAATTCTTTAAAAAATGATCTACTACTAATATTACTCTGATATCCTGGCAAATAATATTTGTAAGAAAAAAATATTTTTTTTTCCTGATCATTTAGTATAGCGGTTCCCAACTGGGGTACGTGAAAATAATATCGATAATGGTGGAAATTACAAAAATGGTTTAACTGAAAACACGTAAAGAAAGTTGATAGTTTTGGATTATAAAGTTAGTCTCATGTGTAACTGCAATATGTCACTTTAACTCCAATATGTTACACTCAAAATGAGCGTAGATTCATTAATAGTCCATTGATTATTCTATTTCTTTAGCTCTGCCCATTGCTAATCATATTGCATGAGTACTTATATATTTTCCCAATCTTTGCGAAAATTACCATTGATCATTATACAATGTTCTTTTCCCCCACCTTATTTTTATCCCCATTTTTAATAATAATTACAAAACGCCTAAATTACGCCAGAGCTTCTGGTTTTAATGTTTTATTTTAAAACATGTTGAAAAGAGGAGATATATCATTAACATATACTAATAGGAAAGCTTTCTTCCTTTTAATGAGTATTTAATTTGAAGTGTGTTTATTATCCAAATGATTTGGTTTTATATTTAAAATGGATAACTGGTTGAAATCTGGAACTCTTGAGATTACTGCAACTGCGATTGAAATTCAACCTGATGATTCGGGAACTACGAGTTCTTCGAAGCAATCTGATTATTTTGAAATACAAGAGAACCTGAGTGCAGCTGTTAATAGGCATGTTCTCATAACTGATAAATACTGAATAATAATACTTTGTAATTTATAATACTTTAAATAATACTAAAAACATCAGTGCTTCCTCAATGAATAGAAAATATAATAATGAATAATATTCTTAAAATATGGATTTTGCATTCACGGGAGATGAAAATTTTAATAATATCTGGGGGGAAGAGGAGTGGGTGGGTGTTTATGATAAATGGGGAGAATTCTGAAATGAAAAGCCTAAGCAAGGGGTACATGAAAGAAAAAAGGTTGGGAAGCTATGATTTAGTGTCATTGTCCTAATCCTGTTTATTACAGTTTAGTTTTCTATAGATTTTTTAACACAAACCATAAAAAATTCGGACAAATTTTACAGGGTTGTTACACCACCTGAAGAACGTGGAAAACATGGGGATTTAAAAAACTCACCTAAAAAACAAGGTAAACACAAGGAATTTTGAAATTCTTAGTTGTTTACATCTAAGAAATGTTGGCCTTTTTAAGGAGAAAATTACCATAGCTGTGGCGTTTCTTCTTAATTTGTTCATTAGATTTGAGTAGCAACTCTGTTTTGGTACTTTTCCGTTATCTTGATGAAAACAATAAATCGCCAATTCTGTGTATGTGTGTATTACAAAGACTGTTTTTATAAATATAAATCAAATATTTATTTATTTATAAATGTCTACTAATTTTAAATCAAATGTTAAATGTTTTATCTTGTCCACTCCAAATCTCTCTCATATATGTCTGCATGCAATATGCATGGTTAATTTAGAAACTAAATGAAAAAATTTGAAGACTAATAAATTATGAACATAAATTTCATTAAATAAAATTAAATATGCTTTTTTAGGTACTTTTATGTTAGCCGGATGCCAGTGATATATACATACATACATATATATATATATACACACATGTATATGTATATATAAATCTATTATATACATATCACTGGTGCCTGGCTAACATAAAAGTACCTTTTTTTACATAAATAATATAAATGTATCAAGCAGTTATTACAAATTGTTTCATTTTATCTTGTGATTGCTTTTCTAAATGATTGAAAAATGTATTCATTAAAAAATATAATTTGTTTCTTCCTCCATTTGTGGACTTTTATTACGTCTCTCTGTGATCAGAAAAAATTGCCACATATTTATATGTTTATATGCATATTATAATGCTCTGTTACAGTGGTGTTAAATAATAGAGATGGGATGGGCTCAGCACGAACCCAAAGCATGATTTTTATAGCAGTTTTCAGGCTCAGGCTCAAAATGAAAATTTTATTTATTTACTAATTCTAAAACAGAAGAAAAAAAAAACTTGCTATTTGAGAAACAAGAATGTAGCATAAGTTTTTCAAAAAGTTTACAATTTTTTAAAAATCAGTTTGAAAGGAAATTGAATTGTTATTGGTGGGACATAAGGAGAAATATTCTATCTGATTCTCAAACCTTTGCTCTGTCAGTATTAGTAATATAAAGAAGCCTTGGGATATCCTTTGTCTATACTCACTTTCTGTTTGAAGTACTTTAAAAGAATTACTGGGTTACAGAACTCATGTCTTTCCGGCTTAGTTGTGCAATGGTATTTTAAAAGAATAAGAATTGTTACTTTTGCAGGTTTCGGTACTTTTACGTTAGCCAGGCTCAAATCTTGCCAATAATACAAAAGTAAGTTCCATTTTCCAATAGATGGCATAAGTGGTCTTGAATAATGTATTGTGTGAATCTGGTAATACATGCTTTTGAAACCTCTCTTCATAACCTTCAAAACATAGTACGACATTTGATTAAAGTGCAAACAACATAGTTTTTTATTCAAATTAAAAATGGATAGTTTTGTGCCAAATAATCGTGATTTGCTGGAAGTTTTGTTATACTTTTATAATTTAAATAAAAATGCTGCTGAAAGTAATCCTTTACTTGTAGAATCTTATGGTGAACATGCTTTTTCTGATAGTATGTGAAGAAGGTGGTTGAGGCAATTTAAAATAGGTTTATTCAATGTTGAAGATGCAGAATGTGAAGGTAGACTGAAAAAATTAAGCAAGCTATTCAAGAAAATCAACCAGAATGGAGGAATAGACACAATAAACTGATTTTGCAGCATGACAACAGACAACCACATACTGCAAGCACCGTTAAAACTTAGAAGTGCAGGACTGGGAAGTTCTATCCCACCTGCAATATTCCACAGACATTGCTCCTTCTGATTACTATTTATTTTGGTTGATGCGGTCAGCCCCTCAAGATGTACGATTCACATCTTGTATCAACAATTGGCTTGAAGAATAGATTGCTTCAAAAGACGACTTCTTCAGATAGGGAATCCGTAAATTGCCTGAAAAATGATCGAAAGTTGTGGCTTCTGATGGAGCATACTTTGAATAAACTACCACTTTTATATACTTGCTAAATAAACATGTAATTTTAACCAAAAAATGGAACTTACTTTTGCATATACCCAATACCATATTATATATATATGTCACGTTTTCACTTGCATCACCGTATTTTTTGTAGATCACATTATCCGGGCGAGGGTTTCCACCGAGGAATTTGTAGTCGGGCACAGAGAATCCAATTTATAGTGTGCGTACAGAAGGCAATAATAGGCAGTCGGTTCCAGTTCACTTTTTATTCGAATCCAAAGGAAAATGAAGGCCATGCTTTACTAATTACGATGATAATTCCATACATGATGATTTTTAATATCATGGAGAAGAAACTTGGTGAATTAATTTAATATTTTAAGAAGACATTTTGTTTTTACAGGCAGTTGTTTTTTCTATCGGCAGCCAAGGAGATTTATTCCATGGTCGTGAAGTACACGTCGGGGTTACATGTGCAACCGGCTCCAGGAATAAAACTGACACTACGCGGGAAAACTCTGCGTATAACTATTATCTAACACCTCAGAATACAGTTTTATTAAGCAGTCTTTCGACCAATCAGCGCTACGGGACTAAATTCTCTGGCGTTATGATTTTGCAGTTATCAGATCGTAGGCTGAAAAAATGCGGGAAAAATATTTCTAGAACATTATCGAACAATCTAATTCCTTCGAATAAACATAGGCGTAACTAGAGCTATTTTGTGGGGTGGGCACAGGCCCCCAACTTCATAAGTCCTTTGTATGTGTGTATGCGTCCAGTGGCAGAGCCCAAGGGGGGGGAGGGGTAAAACCCCTTCCAGAGCTAAAAAAATATTATAATTGCCGCTTATATGAATCACTAGTTAAGCAAATTAGACGCTTTCACGAATCGAAACTAATGTTAATATTAAGTTTTTTTAGTTTATTTGAAATTCGCAGCTTTGTTGAATCAAATTATATTCAACAAAGTGATTAAATTAGACCGCGAATATTATATTTAAACTGTGGAAGCGTATATTAGATCTTAGATGCACTGGTTAAGTGAAAACTGTCATTTGTTTTGAAAAAGGGTAGCAATTACATTTTTCAGACATCTTACAGTAAAAGAATGATTATTTCGACCGTCATATGCTTTGAGTATTATACAGTGGATAGTTTTTAAATTGAATTTCTGTCTTTGCTCCATGTTCAAAAGGATAATAGACATCAATTTCCAGGAGAAAAAAGAAAAAACAAAACAAAATATATGTTTATAGGTTTTTCTCAGTTTCAGACTTTCTGTTAAGGTCTGCACCGGAGAAATTTCTGGGTTCGAGCGCGACCCGACTTGTAGAAAATTTTTTGCCCCTCAGCCGGGTATAAAAGTTAAAAGTTCGATCCGTATCGTAAAAAATATATGTATGTATATTAAGCCGGCCTGGCACATAAAAAAAAAAAAAAAAAGCTAAAAGTTAGACTCGAATCCGATCTGGGCCATACACATAGTTTATTGGCTCGATCCAGTATAAACAGTGACGGATCTAAGGGGGGGTTAGCCGGTGCAGCTGCCCCGGGTGCAAGACTTGGAAGGGCGCAAAAATGAGGAATCATAAAAGATTATAAAGGAAAATTAAAAATTCACATGAAAAAATATTCAAGTTTATTTTGTTCAACGGCGGTTTACTTTCGTTGCATAAGGATCAGAAATAAAAAATAAATTAATTTGTATTACATTATATAAAATATCACATTGCCACCAGTATTTTTAAGAAATTTGTATTTATTTAAAATTTAAAGATTTTGCTTAATCTCTTTCATGACACCGTTCTACAGGGTGGCCATAATTAAACTGCAAGTGTTCAAGGGGTGCTGGAGAGAAAACTACTGGGAATATTCCAGTGAAATTTGGTATCTACATGTTTCAGAACATGCACAAGTCAAATATGCAAAAAAAATCGCCATTTTCACCTGATAGATGGCGCTATACCGTGTTTCAATGCTTATCGACGGTATATATGCAAATTTTAAGCCCATCGAACTGTATAAAAACATCAATACATTAAGTAAAGGCCAGTCATGACTCTGAATAAGAAAGAACGTGCATTGTTAGAGAAGATATTCTATCAGAATGGTAGCAATTATTCAGCTACTCTGAAAGAATACCGGCATATGAAACGATTAAGAAGAGGTCCAATGAGTGTCAATAAATTGAAAAATATGATTTTAAAATTTGAAGAATCAGGAAAATTGGGCGTTATTCCAGGCACAAGAGGGCAACGGCCCGTAAACCCGGAAAAAGTGCAACAAATTGATGACGCCATTGCGACTACGAGTAGCAGTTCAGGAGCCAGTATGCTGCAACAAGTGAGCGCAAGAAGTGTGGCTCGGACATTATCTCTACCCTGGTCAACTGTGCATAAAGTGTTGCGCCACATTCTTCGGCGTTATCCGTATAAAATTAAAATTCTTCAAGAATTGAAACCTCATGATGACACCCTAAGATTTGATTTTGCAAACCTTGTCCTGTCGAAAATCAGTGAAGATGACACTTGGATACAGAGAATATTGTGGACAGACGAGTAGCATTTTACACTATCAGGTAGTGTAAATGCGCATAACTGCAGGATATGGGGAACGAACAAACAATACGCTAAACGTGAAGAACCCCTCCATTCCGATTATGTAACTGTATGGTGTGGAATGACTTGTGATTTTCTTGTGGGCCCATATTTCTTTGAGACCCCAACTCCAAGTGGTCCCAAACGCTCTAGTGTTGCAAGGACTAGCTATGGTGCGATGTTGAGACAACAATTGATTCTATCATTGCAAGAGAGACATTGTTTAGAAACCACGGTATTTATTCAGGACGGAGCACCCCCTCACATCGCTAAAGATGTTAAAAAATTGCTGCATGATACCTTTGATGCGGACCAAGTCATAAGCAGAGGTTTCGACAACGCTTGGCCCCCACGTTCACCTGACCTTAACCCTTGCGATTTTTATCTGTGGGGACATCTGAAAGATATGGTTTATGGAGAACAACATGCTTCTGTTGCTGAATTGAAATCTAGCATAACGAGACACGTGAGGTGTGTTACACCACAGATTTTAAATGCGACGGTGGACCATGCTGTTTTACGTTTTCAGCATGTGATTGCATCTGGTGGTTCACACATTGAGAACATCATGTAATAATTTCATTGAATAAATAATGGCTTGTTTGCCAAAGCGTCTTTATGGATTGTTTAATTTGTGATCTTATTTACGCTAATTTTTATTACATGTTACTGTAAAAATTTAATTACTGAAGAGAATTGTATGGAATTTTGATAGACTGTAAATGTTATTTTATATTGTTTATATGCCTCTTAGAATGTCATTATGCTCTGTCTATCGATTTTGGAGGTTGTATATGCCACCGGTGAACGTTTAAATACGGTAGAGCGCCATCTATCGGGTGAAAATGGTGATTTTGTTTTTGCATATTTGACTTGCGCATGTTCTGAAACGTGTAGATACCAAATTTCACTGGAATATACCCGGTAGTTTTCTCTCCAGCACCCCTTGAACACTTGCAGTTTAATTATGGCCACCCTGTATGTTGCTTCACAGCGTATGCAGTATTTTATTTCGGTTATGTCTAAGACATTCGGGAGATTATTACAGAAAGAAGGCTAAAAAAAGAAAAGAGTAGGCTTCACAGCTACCATCTAGTATGTCCTCATGGCTTAAGCCAAGCGATATTCATGAAGGTAAGCAATTTATGTAGTTAAAAAGGTTTTCTATCCATGGGAATCAGTTTTATGTTTTTATTTATGTATATCAGTTGTTAATAAGCCTTTTAAATTTTAATTTCCGAAATATCGCACCTATACTTTTTAAAAATTAATTAAATCTTTCATTAGAAATGTTTATCTAATAAAACATGTTAACTAAAGTTGTGCTTCACAGTCACGCCACTTGTACTACTTTTGAAGCAAAAAAGTACATTAATTAAATTTAAACGGCATAGGTTAACATAGCAATAAATTTAAAAGTTACTTTAATCATGATTGTTTCATGATCGTCATGATTGTTTACATTTCTTGCAATGCTTATATTTTCGCTTCAAATCTCCTGTTTCTTTTTACGTACAATAACGAATAAAGTTTATAACAGTTCTAATATAATTTTGAAAAAGTTATAGTTATTTGAAAAAAATGTTTCCCGCTTAAAAAAAATGCTTGCTTCTTTATTTCTAATGTAGGTCAATTGTAGGTTTTATTGACTTCTTCAATGTCAGCCAGAAAACTGGAGAAGCCCTTACAGAACTCATTTTACACAAATTAGAAAACGATGATCTAGCTTTTAATAACTGTAGGGGCCAATCCTACGACAATGGCTCCAATATGTCCGGAAAATATAAAGGAGTCCAAACCCAAATATTGCAAGCAAATGATTTAGCATTTTTTGTTCCTTGTTCTGCTCATACCCTCAACCTTGTTGGTGTAAATGCTGCCAAAATTTTACCAGAAGCCGAGACTTTTTTTGGTATCTTAAATTGTCTTTACAAATATTTTAATGTCTCAACTAATAGATGGGACATTCTAAGAAAACATGTGCCTCTTTCACTAAAATTACAAAGTACTACTCAGTGGTCATCAAAACGTGAATCTGTAATAACAATTTGTAAACATATTGGAAAGATCATAAATGTTCTAAAGGAATTACAAACTGACCCATTAGCAACTCCTGAAACAAAAACAGAAGCTTCTTCACTACTCTTTAATATTACCAAATTTGAATTCATAGTGATGACATGCTTCTGGCATAAAGTGCTGACTCAACTCGATATAGTGAACAAACTTTCTCAAAGGGAAGACATGACGATTGATAGGTCTGTAAAACACTTAGATGGTCTCATTAACCCCTTCGGGACCGGCGGCTTTTACACAAATTTTATTCGGTTGGCACCACTTTAAAAAAAAAATCTACCTTTACTTAAACTATCACAAAAATGCTCTAATTAGAGAAAGCAAATATTACTTTTATTTTTTACTGGGGCCTAAAACAAATTCTGTATGCTCTTTTTGAGGGTGCATATATGGACCCATGGTCCCGAACGGGTTAATATGGTAGATTCAGAAAGGGCAAGTATTGCAACTAATGCAACACAGGATGTGAATGGTATTGCTATTGATATTGGTGTTGAGGCAAAATTTAGGGAAACGAGGAAGACAGAAAAAGAAGAGGTTTTTTTGATGAGCTTTGTGAAGATTAAAGTAATGATGATGAGAAATTCAAACTAAAGATCGTTGAAGTAGTGGACAGAATCCTAACTGAATTAAGAAACAGATTTGAAGCTATTCAAATTCTCTATGGCATGTTTAGTTTTCTTCATGGAAAGCATTTCCTAAAAGAATCATAACAAGCGCAAACTGAGCAGTTGTCAAATATGTATAAAAACGATACAGATAAAGAGGAACTTCTTCTGGAAGTCGAAAGCTTCAAATATCATGCACTGGAGTTCAACCAAAAGATGAAGTCAAGTTCGGCTATTGAACTGCTAAGAATTATAAATTTATATGGACCTCAGGATGCTTATCCAAATCTAACTACTTGTCTAAAAATATTACTAACACTACCTGTATCCGTCGCTTCTAATGAAAGAAGTTTCAGTAAATTAAAATTGATTAAAAGATATCCAAGAAATTTAACAAAAGAACAACGGTTATCCAGTTTATGTATAATAAATTCAGAAAATGAGATAGCTTGCAAATTACTTTATGCCGACATAATAAAAAAATTTGCATCAAAAAAAACTCGCAAAGTAAATCTTTAATAGAGGGTATTGTAGATGTTAAAACCGGTATATTTTCTGTAATTTTTGTATTGTGTAATATTGTACTTTTTATATAGGAAAAATACATAGTAAAAATACAGATTTTGTGTATTGAGTATTAATATTACTTCCTTAAGCAATTGTTTACGCAGATTTTATTCTGATATTCTTGGGAGCAAAGGGGGGGGGGGGGGGGCGCAAATTTACAATCTTGCCCCGGCTAAAATTTAGTCTAGATCCGTCTCTGAGTATAAAAGCTAGAATCTTGGCCCGACCCGGCCCGGCTCATACAAAAACGTAATTATCCCTTCCCAGCTCGCCTGAATTTCAACAAAAACATATTTTTACACTGGTATGGTTAAAAATTGTCTTCTACGAGGAGTTCTGACAAAAATATTTATTGTAGTTTTTCTTTTCATGTTGTTTGCATTCTTCGTTTTTTTAAAAAACACTTTGTGCTGAGATATTTATTTTGTTACTGGATCTTGATTTGTATGCAAATGTCGAAGTTGTTATTAACAACTGTAATCCATATTACATGGCTTGGAGACTTAAAAACCTGAAAATTCTTCTAAGACGGAATCGCATAGGAGAACAGAAATATCCGTTATAGGAAAGTTACCTTCTTAGCATATTACACTGTTGGTTGTAAATATATTACATTCTTTTCTCACGTATTATTATGTTCATTTTGCATGTATAAATACATTTTTCCGTTTGAAACAGGATTCTGTCATGGGCAGGTTCTTTTTCACACACTTTATTGTACTTTAATTTTATTGCCTAGAAAATGAACTATTCTTTAAAAAGAAAAAATTGAAAATTTTAATATAGAACAATGACGATTTAAAAATATATGCATTTTTTTGCAAAAATTGTTGGGCCGATCGAAATTTTACTGATTTTTGCATGGGTCAGGTCAGGGTAGGCATGGCCAATTATTTTCATATGGGCTTGATAAAAACAGGACCCGAAAATTTCAACTCGTCCAGACCTTTAGGAAGAATGAATTCCAGTTTCAGCCCTGCCTGGAAAAAAGGAAGCCAGGCCCGGTCCGATTGCCATGAATGAAAATAGGCCGAAGACTGGCCCGTGGGTTGGTCCGGTTTCGGGCCAGGACCGAGCCCAAACAGACCTCTGCATGTGCATCTTGTTTTGTGTTTTTGCTATCAGTTATTTCTAAGACCAAGGTATGTGAGTGATGCAGGTAAAAATCTTTGACAAAGTAAGAATTAAGAAAATGTGCTATAAAGATATAAATGTAAAATGTGTTTTTGATTGAACAGATTATTGCAGTGTTTCATTCGAACAATTTGTTCCTGAGGGGTGGGGGGTGGGGGACTATATATTTAAAGAGTGTAGTTTATTAGCTAGTAAGGTAGCTCGAAATGTTTTTCAGGCCACGCGTTCCCCGGAGGAAAGAAGCACTGATTGCAATTTTATTGACTTTGACTTACAGATA
This sequence comes from Maratus michaelseni, assembly GCA_963931845.1. NCBI lineage: Eukaryota > Metazoa > Arthropoda > Arachnida > Araneae > Salticidae > Maratus > Maratus michaelseni. The sequence goes on along the minus strand of OZ007593.1, from coordinate 170,175,109 downwards.
CATGCCTATGAGCAAGGTTTTCAAAAGAAAAGCGTTAAATATGAAGCATTTTCATAGAGTTTATAAAATTTACTATAATTACACACAAACTTATGCTAATTATGCTTTAACTGAAATTAATAAGTAATAAATTAGTTATACATTGATCTACACTTATTAAATCTTAAATAATGCTGCCTCTATATCATCGAAATTATGACATATTGTTTTTCATGTGGACAAAATTACAGTCGTGTTTAAATCAGATAAGAAGTAAAAACTGGAATATCTTTTAGAGTTTTAGCTATAATGTATTTCATTTAAATAAATGTATATATAAGTAGATCCTTTCGCCCTTACTTACAGGGAGGGGCAGAGAAAGTTAAAAAGTACCCTCTTTTTTCAAAATTGTTATTATAATGTATTTTCTTTTTTTTTCCACGGCCGAAGGCAGGTACAACCTATCTTTCATTCTGCATAGGTGTTTCTAACAGAAAACTAAATATAGATAAATATTCATACATGCAAACATTATACACACATACAAACTAGAAATACAATAAACCCAACAAGTGTGAAAAATTAGCCAGAGCCAGGAATCGAACTTAGGACCACAGCATACAGACTCATGCTCTAACCACTGAGCTACCCCGGCCAATACCTGGGTCTGCAATTTCTCACTAATAAATTGCAGACCCAGGTGGCCGGGGTAGTTCAGTGGTTAGAGCATTAGTCTTGTATGCTGTGGTCCCAGGTTTGACTCCTGGCTCTGGCTAATTTTTCACACTTGTTGGGTTTATTGTATTTATAGCTTGTATGTGTGTATAATATTTGTGTGTATGTTTAGACTTGGATGCAGGCGTTATTTTTGTGTGATTTAATAGATAAATATTCTCCAACATCATGAAAAAGGTTAAAAACAAATAATATTTAGAAAGCAAACATACTTAACACATAAACAATGTGTTTTAAAAAAAAGTAGAACAATCTGTAAAAGGTGGTAGAGCACACTATACAATTAAAGATTTTTGTATAGGAAACCAGGTCGCGATCCATTTATTTAGTGAAAAATATAGGATATAGGAAGTCAAGTCGAATCCAAGTATTTTTAGAGAACTTTAATAATAATGAAGATATTTTAACGAAATTTTCAGTATACTGTATACGAAATTAGATGTCAAATAAAGTGCTGGAAGTACACAGTAATTCAGTCAACGATACCGCGTTTAATGTCAACTACATCCTAAACTATGGAATACTTAATTTGGCATTGTTTGGACGCGGATTATAATAAATTCTACCTCTTCTCGTGTTATTTTACATCTGACACAAAGCAAAGTAAAGTCTATTGGATATTTTGCTAAAATTGCTTTATTATTACTAAAGTTAAGAACAAGAATTCGGGATTGTTTTGGAATGAAATTCTATGTATTTCTGATTTAAAAATCGATTCCTAATTTTCTGTACAAAAAATTGCTGTACTATTCCCTTCCATTTCTTAAGTTTGCCTCCTCATTTTTCAAACACTATATTAATCTAACAGTTTTTTGTTATTCCATTGGTGCATTTTATGTTTTCTAACTCTTATATAGTAAACGTTGCTGAAATGAATTATGGCCAATGTAACTATTGATTCTACTCTTCGAGGGAAAAAATGATTATCACTTCATTACCTAAACTGATTCGATTAGCCGGTGATTCAAGTAACCAGCGACCACCATTATCAACAATTCAACCTCTCCTCCCCATAGAGCAGAATTCTGGCTGCACCACTGATGCGTGCAAGGTGCAAGAATATTTTAAAAAACTGCATTGAGACCAAACTCGTTAATTTAATGAAAATTTTGACTTAAAATTAGAAACAACTTATTATCAAGGTTATTATTTAGGAATGCCATTGATCAATGGAGCCAACTTTTGAAATATATTGTATGGGCCCAAATTTTTTAAGCAAAATAGCACGGCACGTTTTATTATTTGCTTATGTTATTCGTGAATTCTTTTGCATAATAATGTTAATATTTACTATAATATCATAAATATCAATACAAATTAAAAACACAAGAAGCAAAGCTTTTCAGTCATTTATGAGCTTTATAATTATCAGGATTGGGACATTAAAATATAGATAATGTTCACTCACTGATTTATACTCACTGATCAAAAGGGGTATAGTGGAGGGCATACGAAGTTACTCGCCGTATACATTTTAGAATCTTTTTTTTTTTTTTTTTTTTAAATGTTCCGTATACATTCTCTTTCTCAAACAAATCTATAGCATAGTCATTAAAGTTCACATGATTCTTACATTTACCTTTTGGTTTACATACGACAACAATACTGCTGATCAAGTATATAAGAAATTGAACTGTTGAGAGAAATTTAATAATTATATGTGTACTGAAGAACATTTAGTGCTCTTGATGTCTCTGTTACGGATGTCAATGCTATTTTCCAACGTCAACAAAATTAAATTTTCATAATGAACAGAGGAAAGTATATTCAACTAAGTAAATTATATCCAAGGCACAGGACTAACGCCCAGGACTCGAACCTGGGTACTTTGGTTTGGCGTAACAACGCTCTCCCTACTGAGCTATCCCGACGATATCCTGGGCTGGCATATTTCACTCTTATTTGTTGTCCAACAAATAGAAAATGAAATTTTGTTTCAGAGATTTAAAAATTTAAATAAATACGTAGTGAAATAAAACAAGGGGAATTAGGTGGGTCAGGGGAACAAATTATTGGGCGGGCTCGACGCTAAAGCCCACGGGCACATATAAGTCGGCACCACTGCTATTCATTGTGCCATTGAAATTTTTAAGATGACTAGAAGTTCTGAGAGAGACCCAATTTTAGGCATAATGTCTGGGTGTCCCAATACATCTCTTTAATGTCCCGGTTTTAAACACAGCACTTAAACTATCACTTCTCCAAAATTCATTTTTTTTTAAATGAATGTTTTGATTCTTACCGAATTCCACTTCTCCAACAGCAAAATGTTGAATTGTGTCTATTACAGAAAACTGTCTTGAGAAAAATTTTGTGGTTCCGATAGAACGAATACCATATAGATATAATTTATACATGTCTGAAAAATGTATACAACTGAAACCTGTCTAAAATGTAGAAGTTTTCCGATCACTGTAATTTTATGCAGGTAAAGTAAACTGAATCTATTATTTTAAGAATGAATAAACGGAAAAATTAGAGAAAATTTTTCTTGAAATCATTAATGTAAACTCTAAATTTGTTTAAAAATTCTAAGAAATGTAAGAATGTAAAAAAGAATATTTTGAGGAGCGGAAGGAAAAGATTAGTTTTTATTTTGATGGACGAATACATTTAAATAAGCAAAAGACAATTAATGTTTCCTTTAACTGCAGTAAAAATGATACGTCAGCCTGAGATTCTGACAAGAAAAATTAAAATATGACTTCAATTTGACTCACCTTTAATTTACAGTATTCACATAAATCGTTTATTTTAAATGAAAAAGGAGGATGTATGATTGAGCTCTTAAGGGGATTGGGGTGGGTGTGGGGGGGGGGGGGGGGGGTGTACTTCACTTACGCGAAAAAATCCAATATTTAGTTTGCATTTTCATATTTTTAAAATGATTTTCTATTTTTTTTTTTTTTTTTTTTTTTGCATTGGATAGTTGAGGTCAATCTCTACATAGACCGCATTTTACTTTTTCTTATGTTTTTTTTTTTTAAATCTTCGAAACCGGTACTGAAAACAGAGCCGTAGCTAGGGGGGTGCCAGGGGGGCTCAGCACCCCCTGAAAATTTTTGAGCCCCCCCTGGGAAAGTTGCCAAGGTCACCAAAAGAAATTCTGTTTCAAAAATCCAAATGAAATTCTCTTCAAAAATTGAACTTAGTTTTGGGGGCTTTTTACAGTTTTGCATAAATACTAAATTGCAGCATTTATTTAAAATCTGCAAATAAGTGCTTCAAAATGTGCGCATCCTATCTGCACATACTTAGAATTAGCTACCTTTTGCTGATGCAAACATACCCTTTTGCATTAGTTATATACTCAAATTTTTCATTTTGCAGCGTTTTTCATTATTAGCATAAAACAAAGTTATTCTAATGAGTTATAGCCAATTTAAATACAAGTGGTTTTAGCTTTTGACTAGACACAAAAATAATTTTAAAATACAAAATACATCCTTGATTGTTCTAATGTTTTTTATCATATAAAAACATAACTTTAAATTCTTAAGGGCAAGGAATATTCAGAATAAAATTAAAGGTTGAAACTCTTTTGAAACAGGAAAACTGTCAGCTTTTTATTTACTTATTGACATCATCACTTATTACTTCACTAGTATAATTATGCACTGAAAATGTTCATTATGCAGCCAGTGATGTAGTAATAAAAAAAACAGAGGGCATACGCTTTAGGGAGAGGGTATACCCTAAAAAGTATATGCTATACTGCTTTTGAGAAGAGGGTATACGGTATTCCTTAAAATAATCCAAAAAGTATACTGCATATCCACCATATATCCTCCATTACATTGTCTGCAGCCATTATTTTTCTTCGCATCAAACATAGTTATAAACAATTTAATAAGAAATATAGTGCCTACAATATGAATATACACTAATTTACCTTTCTATATAATACTTTGATCATATATATCTGTGTTTGTGCGTGCATGTCTCAGAGATAGAGAGAAATAGTATGAGCCCCCCCCCCCCTACATTTTCTTGAGCACCCTCTATTGTTTACTTCTAGCTACATCCCTGACTGAAAACGATGCGTTTTTAACACTTTCCAACCTAGTTGAAAAGTGTTTAGGACTTCGGTTTGTCTGCCGTATGGCCGTCTGTCCGTGCTCTAACTCCCGTAAATATGCTCGGATTGCTCTGCAATTTTTATATCTTATTGTCGTTATCTATAGCATGTTCCCTATTTCAACGGAAGTGTGTAGCACATATAGTTTTTTTACAGGCACACTCAAAAGAATTCCGTTATATTGCGGTCTATGGGGAAAAATCATTTGCGGTTTATTTAAATAATGTTTCACTGTTTTAAACGCATTGAAATATATATATCTCTAAGGTGCATTACAAGAAGCTTAATATGGAATAGGCTGTGCATAGCACTTATAGTTACTTTACAGGGACAGTCAAAAGAATTCCGTTACATTACGTCTATTATGGAGAAAAATCGTCTGCGGTTTATTTAAATAATGTTTCACTATTTTAAACGCATTGAAAATTATATATATCACTAAGGTGCATTACAAGAGGCTTCCTACAGAATACTGTGTGTATAGCAGTCATCGTTCATTTACAGGGACACACAAAAGAATTCTCTACTGTCTGTTAACAATAATTCCTGGAAGTTCGTTTTAAGTTACTGAACGCGATTTTAAATTTAACTCGCTTTTTGTCTATTACGTGGTGTGTATAAATTCTGTAGATCCTATACAGGGAAGCACAAAAGTTCGCGAACACATTTCCGTTTATTGACAGAAACTCCAGAAGGAGAATTTAAAACTGTGTTACGCGTTTCCTAACTGAACTAAAATTTAGCATCCTATGTAGTATATATACAAATCTATAGATCCTATACAGAGCTGAATAAAAGTATTCGGATATTTTTTCGAATATTGTATGTGTTGGAAATTCCTGAAATTATGTTTTAAAATATGTTATTCGTTTTCCAAATTGTTTACTTAGATGTTATCTTTCAGCTTATTAAACGGTATGATTTGTAAAATTATTTTGGAAGCGTTGGAAAGTGTTACATAATCTATGCTTGACGCATGATTTTTCGTTCTTGTTTATTTAAAATTCAGTGGATACTCCACTGTTTTATTGCATAAAATCCTCAATTTTTAATATGTGCAAAATATGTTTATAAGAACACAATTTTTAAATTCGATACTGTATAAGTAATAGTCCTTTCAAAAGTTGACATATCACATAAAATAGTGTATAAAATCTTTAAAAAAAAGAAAGAAAAAGAAATCAGAAGTATTTTAAAGTTTAAAATATATATATATATTCTTAAATTTTAATAGTACATTATAATTTTAAAACTACGATGATTTCTATAGTAGTGGATTGATTTTAAATTTAATTAGCTCCATCAGCATTCAGCAGAAAGAGATTTGATTAAAGAGAACTCACATGGAAAACATTTTTACCTAAAATAATTTTCGCCCAAAATAAATAAATAAAAAAGCTTAAGTTTTACCTTTTTTTCATGGGAAAACAAAAGTATTCTTCAAAATTATTTTTATCACATTTGAAAGGTGCTTATAGAGATGCATCGATTAGTGATTTTGATCCAATAGCGAATATTCGACATCTGTAAACCAGATGCTGAAAATTCGGTAGGCCTAATATTAATGTATTTTAAGATTTAAAAGTATTCAAAAATAAACTTTAAAGTAAATTGTACACCATATTTAACACAAATACTTGTGTTTTGAGGAATGAGTGCAGCAATGAGTTATTTTACAAGTAAACTTTACACACACACACAAAAAAAAAAAGCTTTCAGTTTTTTTTTTCTTTTTTAAGAAGAGGATGATCTTAAAAATTATTAATTAATGAAACGTTAAATTCCACAATTCCTTCTCTAAATTAAAATAAATTTATAAGAGCTCCTTTATTTTAAAATAAATATTAGAATATTGAAAATAAATTTTTAAGGACATAGAAGGGAAATTTTATTGTTATATAGTGTTATTTGTCAGAAAGAAACAGTAAGTCAGTAAGAAAAAAAAAATTCTATTCAATTGGCAACTCGGCAAAAAAAAACTTATTGCTCCTTTTGATTTATCAATGAAAATTTTAAATGCACCACAGCGAGCGATCATTTTTAGAAGTTGCAAACATACAGGATTTTCCTAAAATTTTGAAAAAAAAAATTAAAGTTAAATTTGACAATTTCAAAAATAAATTTCTGTCTTTACCAAATAGTTTTTTTTAAAATAATAAATGACATTAATTAGAGGTTCGAGCAAGAACCTGTTATGTTACATTTTCTCAAAATACAGTTTATTTTTTCGATGAGGGTGTCATGAGATAATATGTCATATAGTAAAGATAAAATACCAATATTTTAATTAATCTTTAAAATCTGATACATTGTTTATTAAAAGTTAATATTTTAATAAAAATAACTTAAATATTATTAATAATTTTTATATTAGATAATTAAATGTTGCTAAGTTTTTCTGAGAGAGCTTAGTACTACTCGTTAACTGACTAAATACAAGGTACAAGAACAAAAATAAAATAAAAATTGCAACTAAAAGCTTTCATTTAAATTGTCTCAGAATTTTATTTTTGTTGCGTTATTTCACTAAGCCCTTCTATTTATTCAGAATATCAAAGATTGATAAGGAAAAATTTACTCACAAAAAGTACATTCAGAAACATGAAGCATAGAGCCTCGATCCATGAAGCAGCATGCAGCAATACAAACAAAAATTGCCAAAACTACAGAATTTATTTGAGCACTGATAATTACGCATGCAAACTTGGAAAAGGGAAATAATCCCACACGCTTACAGCCGCAGGCAAATTGCAAAAAATTCGCCCTACCTTAACCCTCAAAGTAAAGCCCCCTGCGATGATCGTCTCATTTACGACTTTTGCCGTATCTCATCACTCAGACAAATAATTGATCAGTAATTTGTCAATTACATCCTGTTTTTTAAATTGGTCATTATTTTGTAAGGAAAAAACCGTTCGGGCACCTGTGCCCCCTACTATCCCCTTCTCTCTCTTATCGGCTCTCACCACAGCAGATGATATTTTTTGACTTAGTTGAAAGAATACGGAACTGGACATCTGGAACTGATTTTTTTCCCATCACCCCCTGACAAAAAAGAAAACCCTCGTTCAGATTTAGAGCTTTCAGATAATATTTCACTTTGTTCCTTTTGGAACCCTATAGACTCCGGGTCATATAACTGTTGCAAAGAATGTAGAAGACTAATAGGATTTTCTTTGTCTGTTGCTTCTTTTATACCTCACACACACACATATTTACATATGCGTGCGCGCCGTTTTTGTTACATTAGTTCTCAAATCAGAAGTATATAGTATAATTTATTGGTATAATCATTCAAATATTTGAAAATTAAAATTTTGACCATATCGCAGTCATAAAATTTTCACGTGAACTTGAAATTCTGGGGTGGGCACTGGAACTACCTGGGGTGGGCACGGCCCACCCGGCCCCCCCCACTAGTTACGCCTATGCGAATAAATAATAAGAAAAAAAATACATAGGTTTTACCGAGAATGGGCAAAATGCCAAGATAAGATTTTACATTGAGACTGAAATTAGCTTTCATATTTTTGAGAAAGAATATTGTTTTGTCAGAAAACATAGGGAAATAAAAAGATATAGGTTGTTATTTCAAGAGAGTTAAAATATTTTTAGCTGGGAGATTGATGTTTAAAAGAATTAAATTCTAGGATGCATTTATTTAATGAAACAAAAGTGCGTAATTTTAATAGAACAGCGATCAGAGCTATTTTTTTAAGAGAATGAATTTAGAATAAAGTATTTTTAGCTAGGTGGAATTTTGACAGTCGAAATACTAGAATGAGAAAATAATTTAGAATAATGGAATTTACACAGAATTATAGTTTTGATGAGGCCAACGGCGAAATTTTTTAAAATTTGTTTCATATATATATATTGCTCGCTTTTTTTTTCTGCCGTGTGTGTAAATTTGAAACAATGCTTTGATCTTGAAATAAAATGTTTTGGTTTATGATATTATTTCTCATTATTTTTTCTTTTTTTTTGCATTTTACCTTAAATGACTGAAAGGCATGTATTTTAAATGTATGTAATATATGTATTTTAAATGTATGTAATATATGTATTTTAAATGTATGTAATATATGTATTTTAAATGAAAGTTATGTATTTAAAATAAAACAAGGTGTATATATTTGAAATGAAATGAATGCAACATGAATGGCGGTTTTGGTACAATATTTTGGGATTTAACATCTGCACCCAGCTAACATAATCACGTCATCCAGATTTCTGCCAGTGGTTAGGTAATAAAAAAACAATTTTACTATTTTAAACATATTTTCAGGATATGAAAATCACAAAACATTGTCATGAGGGAGTATTTAAAATTCATATTTATTTCTATGAAAATATTTTAAAATTATTCTTGAAATACTTAAATTTTAATTGTTAAAACAATTTTTTACTGTGTACTTTAGGTATCAGGCTCAGGTTCTGATGTCACAAAATTTTTCTGGCTTTGGGTGACTCAGATTTCAAATCCTTGGGCTTGGACTCTGAAGAAAAAGCCCTAGCTCATCTTTAGTGTCAAACCTATGAAACGTGTTACAAAGCTGTCCTTAGGGGTGTGCACAGGGCCTCGCACCTGAAAAAGAAAAAAAAAATTGTTTTTAATAAAATTCTCTTTTTGCATACGATTTTTACCTATTATGAACTGCATATTGTACATTTTAGTTGTTAAACTAAAGAAACTGAGAAAGAAAGTTGAATCTGCTCTTCAAAAGAGAAAGTATATGATATATCCCATTTGAATATGTTATTGTTACAAGTGTGGTATTTTTAAGAATGAAATCAAACAAGAGTCGGTGCTATTATATTATACTCAATATAATCAAAAGAAACTATTGAGAGAATTAAACTGAGCTCATGACAAAAATAAATAAAAAGTTTCACCAATTGGAAAAAGATTAATATGACGTCATATTGGTAATAAAATGGAAAATTTCAGACATTTCTCAATAATACAAGGAGTATGAGTATGTATAAGTACAGAAAATTAAAAAGAAAATGAATCTGACGTCCTATTGGAAGTTTAACGGACTTTTTCAAATGTTTGAGAATCATACAAAGAGAGTATCAATATGAGTAATAGAGAAGCAAGTAGATATGACGTCACCAAGTGAATATAACGTTATATGAGTTTGAGGAACGTATTGAATTATGATAAAAACTCGATTATGGAAATATTGGCTTATTTTAACATTTTGAAGTTCTCTATACATGTTTAATTTTGAAATTGATTTTTCTACACAAACATAAAATCCCGCACAACGCCAGGTGCTTCAGCTAGTAGTTATATAAAGAAGGAAGAAAAAATTTAAATTCAAATGTAAATATTTGTCACAAAGAAAATATTGCAACAATGAAATTAAATTTGCGTTAAGTCACGCTTGCTAAAATATGCTATTGGCTGCAGATGCGATTACGTAACTTTTAAAAGCTTGACGTTTTAAAAGATCAGGCGTTTAAAAAAAAAAAAAAAGGTTTGCGCAATTTCGGCTTAAGAAAATGAGATTCTTTGCCAAATGTTATATAAAAAAGTATGAAAGCAAACCTGATGAACGGTACTTTAATATTTTTTTAATAGTGTAGGGGAGATGGGGGATGAATGGGACAAGGGATGGATGGGACGTTCTCAATATTTCACGCAATAAACTTTTTTTTTAGTTGCTTCCTATCCTCATAGATTTCTCTACCATAGTGTGCTTCAGAACCAAAAGCAAGACCACATGGCTGTTTTCAGTTTCCTTCAAATTATCATTTCCTGAAAACTCTGCTTAAAAGCATATTTTTTTACATTTGAAGTTACTTAAATATCTTATGCAATATAAACCATTAAGGTATGTTGTAGTTTTTTTTATTTCAAGGCTCAATATTGGTAATTGAAATGAATAAATATTAACCATTGTGACAAAATAATTTTTGAGTCAAAATGGCTGACAATTGAATATATATGCATCATGGGGATGATTGGGACATTTCAAATGGGATGAATGAGACAATCTCATCATTCATCCTTAGAGGATGCTGAAAAATATATTTATTAGCTAAATAATATTATATAGTTTGATAAATTAATAATTTATGGTAATTATTCTTTTAACATTTCACCCTCATTGTAGTTATAGTCTTCAGCCATTGAATGCTTCCGTTTATGGGCCTTTTAAGCTAAAGCTGAGATGAGTCCAATATGATTGGCTAACAAATAATTCTGGAGATCATATTACAATTTACAATCTCTCAGCTTTTGCCCAAGAGGCATTTTTTCATCTTTTAGTCCTTAACATTGAATAAAGGGAGGAAAATATTTGTGTCCCATTCATCCCTGCTGTGGGGATGATTGGGACATAGAAGAATTGTTTTTTTAATTTCATAATATATTTCTGTATATGAAATGTGATATATAATATTGATAATAACTTAAATAAAATATTTAAAATAAACATTTTTGTGAAAATGTCCCATTCATCCCCCATCTTCCCTATATGAATTTATATATGATATTTTGTAATTCTATCATTTAGTTTGCTCTTTTTCATTATATCGTAATTGTTAACCGTATGTTCTCAGCAATATCACTCAGACTAATTCCTTTGAGGGAAGTCCTAGTTAAAATAACTTTTTGTTTGTTTGTTTGGCTGCCATCTATGTTCTTATTGAGATAGTGTATTGATAATTATAATTAAAAGTTTTTCATTTGGATTTATTTATTAAAGGATAAAATATTTTGAAAGGAATATTAAACGAAACTCTTAGTGCGATCTTCGATCACACTTACCCACTTCTCATTAATTTATTTTTTACAGATATACTCATACTATTATAGGATTTTTAAAAATTATGGTAAAGCTCTCAAGTTTGTTTCATACTAGGTGCACCCATCGAAATTCAATGGAAAGGATATTTCAATAAAAATTGTTACAGTTAAAGTTTACAAAGAAAAGTGTAGTCAGAAAAAAAATATATATATTGATTTTATTAAATCCTATGTATTAAGAATGAAATTGCATTTATAACGCAAATTAAAAAGTAGTGTTTTTCGGTACTTTTATGTTATTCGAACACAAATCTACACAAATCTTGCCAATATCATTTTATTTTTGACAATAACAGCTTTTATTTTACACCTGTGTAAATTATAAATCAATGTTTTGATGCTGAAATAAAATGTTTTGGTTAATAATATTATTTCTTTTGTATTTTAAATGAGATGAAGAAAGTCATGTATTTTAAGTGTGTGTATTTTAAATGCTGGTTATGTATTTTAAATGATATGAGTGAAAGGTTTACATTTTTAAATGAATGCAATACGAATGAAGGCGATGAGAACAATATTTGGCGATTTATCTCCTTCGGCCATTTAACATAAAAATAGTGTTTTTTTTTTCTTGCAATTTTTACTTAATCAAATAGGGAGAAAAACGTACTTTCAAATAAATCTTGTTTGAAAATTGTAGCCAAATTGAGCGATTTTTTAAATGATTTTCAAGTATGACGTATATATTTAATTTTTAGGGTTTCGTTCATCTCACGAAACCCTATTACTCCCGCTGCGTTGTCTGTCTGTCACACAGCCATTCTCAAAAACTATGTAACTTACAGAGTTGAAACTTTGTGTATATAGATGAATACCAGCTTAAAGAGCTCAAAATATTAAAATTTGAAAAATTCGTAGGTACTTTTCGGTTAGCCGGGCGCCAGTGATATATATACATGTTTTATATATACACACACATATATATACACATATCTACATACACATATATATATACATATATGCATGTATATATATATACAAATATATGTATATACATATGTATTTATATATGCACATATATCACTGGCGCCCGGCTAACCGAAAAGTACCAATTCGTATTATTTTAATAAATAGAGATAAAAAACCAAAATTCTAACAGCCTTTTCCTATTAAATTTAAACATTTTTCGTTATAGCAGATGCCAAAAATTAAAAATCCACGATGAAATTCTTTCTACAATAATTAATTTTCTATCAGACGATTTCCACGTGAAAAATGAAAATGAAATAAAAAGTTTCACCAATGGGCTTTATTGAGAATCTGGGTTCGAGATTGTAAGAAATCACGTGTTGGTGGTATTTTACCATCGGAAAAAAGATTAATATGAAATAAAATTGATTGGCGTCATAGTGGTTATAAAACGGAAAGATTTCTCAATAATACAAGGAGTATGAGTATTTGTAAGTACACAAAGCAGATTAATATCACGTCATTAGAGAATTAAAAAGAAAATCTGACGTCATATCGGAAGTTTAACGGATTTTTCAAATGTTTCAGAATACTACAAAGCGAGTATCAATATGAGTAATAGAGAATAGTAAATATATGAGTTTGAGGAACGTATTGAATCATGATAAAAACCCGATTATGGAAATATTTGCATATTTTAACATTTTAAAAATGTACAACATGTTTAATTTTGAAATTATTATTATTTTTAAAATATCGCATTTAGTCCACATTACACATATTATTATCACAGAATATAATAGCGGGCTGGTTTAGATATTCGAAAAAAACGAGAAAAATAGACCGGTAAATTTTTACTTTATAAAAAACATGACTTTTTTTTTTTTGGTTGCGAAATGAAATTTATTTGGATTTATTAAAGAAAGGATAAAGTGTTTTGAAAGGAATATCAAACGAAACCCTTTGAGCGATCTTCGACCACATTTACCCACTTGTTTTTAAATGTCATCTCAACAATGACCATTTGTTTTTTACAATAATGAGAAGACGGAAGATTATTAAACGGTTTAATTATAAACTGAAATCTGTCAACGAAAAATCCGATTTAAATTTTCTAGTATTTTTTAGATACATTCTATGCTGCGGATTGTAAGTGTGTTTGCTGCGGATCGGGTTTGGGTATACCCAATTTTCTAAAAGCAAGACCAGAATATTCCTTCAGATAACAAAGACGAAATATTTTAATATGGATGAATATATCAATTCATTTTTCTTAAAAAAGAAATAAATAATATTATAGACATTATTGTAAACTATTTTTCCATAATTCCATTAAGATAAGTCATTACTTTTCATTCATTTACGGTTTCGGTTCAGGTTTAAATATTACGGGTTCGGGTGGATTTCAAATGGAATTTTCGTGTTGGGGTCGGGTTCAACCCGACCAGTCCACGGCTCTATTTGTTTTTCTCACCATTTACTGTATGTGCGTAAAACTATAGTTTCCGCGCTTAATTCCATTTAAACAAAGCAGAAAAAACGATCGTGCCAAGTGAAATCTACCTTCAGATTATCAGTAATCCCTTTCATGCTGATATTGAAAAAGTTGTTAATGCAATACAAGCTTAAGATTCTCATTTATTTTTTCTGTATGTAATGAATCGATAACAGTATCAATATATACATATCAAAGTAAAATGAGTTATTATAGCTAAATCTAATATGTCGTGCTACGCACGCCCGATGTACGCCTACCAAAGGCAGTGGGACTCCCAACTTTAGGATAGTTTTGTTTGATTTTCATTTAAAAATGAAAAAAAAATCATAGAAATTCGAGGGTGTATGCTACCGAAGGCAGTGTGCCCCCTGACATTAGGTTCGTTGGAAAGATTTTCCGCACGTCCGGTGCACGCTGCCCCAACTCTAAGTTCATTTGGAAAGATTTTCGTTTAAAAATATAAAATCATTCTCAACACTGATGTTAGGTATATTTAAGATTATTGTCATGTGCCCAGGCAACTCCGGGCGGGTGAGCTAGTATTTAATGTTCGTGCATGTGCACAGCAGTCGGAAGGGGTGGGGAGAGGTGGTCATCGACGGTCTATCTACTCTAGAAGGAAGTCGTACACATGGATTATCACATAGATTTCAAAAATTTCTTTATTTTTCACAATTTTGATACGAATTGTAAAAATTATTTTTCCAAGTGACTTAAAATACTTAAACGTAAGGAGCGAAAGTTCCGATTGTAGTAGTATCTTTGTATGTATTATGTAATAAAACACTGGCTTATCACAAAATTTGTGCCAAAAATCTTGCTTTATTCCAGATTTCGTTTTGCCTGCACCTCTGTATTTCTTTATTGGAATGTATTTAAGTATTTTAATTAAAATCCCAAAACTACTAAATGTTTTCGTTTAGCAGTTCGTAATATTATGGATTTTATTGAAATTTACATGTAAACGTCATTTTCCGAAAAGGAAGACTCTCCGTAGTTCTTAAAAATAAGCATGAATAATTTATTAAAAATCATCAGGATTATTTAAATGAAAAGATACGAGCAACATAAATTGCGTATTTCAAGAAACTTTTGATCGTTTAATTAGTGATATTTTTACTATCAGTAACAATTTAATATTTACTTTCATGTTCCCAACTCAAATAATACTTCGTACATTTCAACAACGAGTTGGCTTTGCTAGTAATTGATAAAAAAAATTTCAGAGCGAGAGCCTCGGAGACATGTTTGTCAAACAGTGAGAGAGTACAGTTCAAGGAAACTGTGCTCAAGTTCAAGGAAGCTGATAAAATAGGAAAGAGAAATATTGATCAGAATTCAAGAGAACTAAGAAACAGAACAGGAGGAACAATACCCGGAATAAGTGATTTTCTTTCTTTTCTTTTATTATTATTTTAAATTTCATCTGCAAAAAGCAGATAGCATTTTAAAACCGGAGAAAGACGAAAATGTACGCGAATTGACAGAAAATATTTTTCTTTTTTAAATTGTGAATATTAATATTTTTCGAAATATACTACCAGAACCGAAAAAGTGGGTATTTAAAAAAATATATATATATTATTGCCTGGGAAGCGAATGTGGCCGTTTTAAAATTCAGAAAACTTGGAAAAGGAATCAGAAAACTCAAAAATGAACATGAAATCGAACTTCGAAAAAAATATTTTTTTTTGAAATAAAAAATATATCTTTAAAAGGGAAATGTACACTGAATAAGTATTTTTTGTCCCCCCCCCCCCTTCTTTCTCTCCACACACAGTGAGAGAAGGAGCGATAGACATCTTTTTTTTTTTTTATTAATATGATATATTTATTTACTAGCAAGCTTCGCCCGCTACGCTGGTCGGTTTCTCCAAACTAATTTTGAATCAAACTAAATATACCGGCGAATTGTATTCATCCAACAATGTACGCTTTTGGTCAGACAGCTACAGGAAAATATGAAAAGAGATCGCATATCAAATTATTGCTTTGGACTACTAAAGTATTTGTCTGGCTTTAATTATGATCCTCATATTGATTATTTCAGGAATAAGGCTGTTGATCTCGGATCTCAGTTACCCTGCACCTCGTGCCGTGCCTTGAATTGGCAGGATGAGACTCCCTGGATATGTTGCAGTGGCGGTTGTAATGAAGATATAGTAATGGATGCATTTTTAGAAATTATAACTTGTAATGTTAGAAATATTGATGAGTTGGCGCTAAAGGCATCACCAAATTATAGAAAATGTGCAATATCGAAACCATACAGACCCTCGAAACTTTACTTCAGCAAGCATATTTTATTTCAAAATCACAATTACATAAATATCCGTAAGAATAATAGGTAATTTTATATTGTTGGGCGCCAGTAAAAACTCACCAAATATTGTTTCAATTGGCATCATTTGAATTGGAACATTTTGGGTGACATTTTATTTGTATGGATATGTTTGTGTTTATGTATTTTATTATGATTATATTTTAGTTATTTTAAATAAGTTTTTTAAGATATTATATCGCAATGTTAAAATAATGGCTAGTTGTTATTAGCTAACGTTAAAAGATTAGCAAAAAAAAAAAAAAAAAAAAAAAAGGCTTGGCGAGATTAAAAAAAATTGGCGATCACTGGCACCCAGCTAACATAAAAATACCGAATAATATTCAATTCCAAATTCCCGAAGCAAACAAAAAAGTTAAAACAAAGAGCCCGAAAACTGGCATTATTGAGATTTCATCTAATCAAAATATCAGGTGATTTTTTTCTTATCCAGTATCTTATAAATCGCCAAGTATTGTTTGATCTTTAACAATTTACGAATGCATTTTAAAAAATAGCACTTGGCGATCAATGCAATAAATTTTCAGGTTTTGTCGCCAAAGGCAACGCCAAATTCGAAAATGTGCAATATCTCCACGAATTGTTGGAGTTAGAATATTTTTATTTGGTACCATTCGATTCAGCATGCAAAAATACATTGAAATATGTTATCATTTGACAAATAAATATAAAACCCGATTTTTAAGAAATTTTGTTATTGTTCGTTCCCATTTTAACCCCTTTAGGGATGGAATTTTAGGAAAACTTTCTTATTGCGTCTCTACATCCTAAGAAGTATTTTCCCCGCAATTTTCGTGTTTGTAGCTTCAGTAGTTTGGAGTGTGCGTCGATGATCTCCCAAGTCAGGACTTTCTTTTACATAATATAGAATTTTATATACAGATAAAATTAACCATTATTATTACCTAGCAGGCTTTGCTAGCTACGCTGGTCGGTTTCTCAAAAAAAAAAAAAAAAAAAAAAAAAAAAACTTGAATCAAACGAAATATATCGGTGAATTTGATTGTGTGTTTTAAAGAAACATGAACTTTTACCTTTTCATGTCCTTCCGCATTGGTGTAAAACGAAACGAAAGCCATTACGCTGTTATATTTTCTAATGCGTTACACAAAATTTAGGCTGTTAAGGACCAACTCGTTTATTTAATCATTTACAGTATGATTTTCTAAAGAACGATATAACGATATGCAATATACTAAAACTATCCCTGGAAAATTAACAATGCAAGTTCCATAGAAATCCATTCAGCAGAATCTTTAAAAAAGTCTAATGTTTTATAATTGGTTTCAACTGATTATAAAAATGCCCCCGACCCCCCTAATTCTTTAACTAAGCAACATAGAACTATATGTTATGCACTAAAACCTCCCCTCAAAATTTAGCTAACTAACAGTGCAAGTTCCAGCAAAATCCATTCAGCAGAATTCAAGGTATAAGCGGCAGGATCGAAATTCCCTTTGTATTATACATATACAGTAGACAGATAAATGTATCTTTCATAATCATCTTCACCTGTTGATAGAACTCTCAGGGATTTTGTAGAAAGTATATACTGGTATACGCCGTCAACCTTCTGGAATTTTTAAGACGAAATTCTGCACACCGTCCGTAGCTATAATATATACTCTCTAGTATATATCCTCTGTCTATAGAGTATATGCACTGTTTTTTTTACGACTACACCACTGACAACTTTCTCCTATAGCTCCATAACTAAACAATGTAGAAAATCAATTCCTGAAATATTATCACACTGCGAGACTCCCATCAAAATAAGTTCAGTAGAACTTTAAAAAACGTAATCTTTCATAATCGGGTTCACCAAATTTTATCTATAACTTACTCCCGTGGCTCTATAAATAAGCAAAGTAGAACAATGTACTTTATTTTAAAACCTTTCTAAAACAAATTACCTAACTAACAGTGAAATCATATAAAAATCTGTTCGGTAGAACCTGAGTTTTAACCGATCGGAATGGAATAAGAATTTGCGTTTCATAAATATTATAGATGATTATATGATATGATTTTTGTAATCGGATTCGTTGTCAAGCTTTCGCTTCAGAAAACACAACGCAGAGGAAAATTTGCTCCAGAGAAGTACCAGCCATCCCCACAAAATTGCCTAACTAACAGTGTAAATCCCACCAAAGTCCGTACAGCAGAACTCAAATTATAAACGGTCGGAATGAAAAACGAATTTGTATTTTAAATACATAGTAGATATATCTTTCATAATTGCATTCACCTTTCCCATTAGCTCTATCACTAAGCAACATAGAATGATATGTTATAGGATCATTAACCATACCTGAAAACTCACTTCCATTAAAATTTGTTCAGTAGAATTTTTTTAAGTAATCTTTAATAATTGGGTTCACATAATTTTAGAGCATTCCTCTTTAGCTCTATAACAAAGCAACGTAGAAAAGCTATACACTAAAACCTTTCAAAACACATTCATTAAAATGTGTATATGCGGTTTATACTCATAGTAGATGATGATATGATTTTCTGTAACAGGATTCATCATGAAGATTTCGCTTCAAACATAAAAGATGCTTTCAACATTGTCGCTAATACGCCAATTGGCAAGGTATCCGATTGCGGAAAATTAGCCCGAAATCGTATGAATACACATCGAGAAACATGTATGAAGACTGAAAACAAATAAAGAAGTAATACATAATGCTAATCAGACCTTCGACACTTTATTTGGTACTTCTCCATTATCCCGTCGACCACTTTTCATAAAATAAACTGTCGCCAACTATAAGATTTAACGCCAAAAATGTAGTCCCATTCACTTGACGTCAGAAGTATTAAACGTGTTTGTTATGTCATGAAGTGGTTTTTAATTCGACATTTATCTGTATTTCTCATTTTGTTTTTCTGATATTTTAGTTATTTCGTTAATTAAAATAAAAATTGCGTCCTTAAACGGCTGTGCCATGACATTAAAAGAGAAAATGCATTGTAAAAATGTTGCGTTTCATAGTTAAGTGCAATAGATCAATTTCAACTGACGTCACAACCATTTATTCACCAGCCGAGAAGGATAATTAAGAAATATAATGTAAATAAATAAATATGCGAGATTTTTTTTTCTATTTTCATTAATATATTGTAATTTTTTTGTGTTAAAACTTACTGGACACTTTGGTGAGTGGGGCTTTTCAGAATTTATTTTATTTTATTTATTTATTTTGATGTTCCAATGGCAACATTCTTCCATTTGTTTATTTGGAGTTCATGTTTGGCGATGATTTTCTTTTTTTTTTTTTATGAAAAGTGGTCGACGGTATAATTGAGATGTACCCAAAGTAAAGGGGAAACATGGCTGGAGACTGAAAATAAATAAAGAAGCAATATATAATACTAAACAGACCTTCGAAACTTTATTTTAGCAATCACATTTTATTTTAAATCGTGGCTTTTGTAGAAATAATAATAATACACAATTACATAAATATCCGTAAGAATAATATTCAATTCCCAATTGAGCAGTTAATGTTTCTATCTGCAAAAATAAACAAAAAGATTTAATTTGAATTTCTTCCATTGCTATAGTAACGGACGTATTTTTAGAAATTATGACTTGTATATTTAGAATTGCTAGATTTTGACGTCAAAGACTTCGCCAAATTAGAAAAATGTGCAATATCTCACGAACTATTTGACTTATGTGTATTTAATTGATACCATTCGATTCAGCATACAAAAATACATTAAAATATGTTATCATTTGTCACGTAACTATAATACACGATTTTTAAGGAATTTTTTAAAAGTTTGATCCCCTTTTTACCCCCTTAGGGGTGGAGTTTTGGAAAATCCCGTCTTAGTGCGCCTCTACATACTAAGAAGTATTTTTCCTGCAAGTTTCGTCTTTGTAGGTTCAGTAGTTTTGGCTGTGCGTTGATCATCTAGCCAGAAAGGACTTTCTTTTATATATATAGATTGACGATGTCGGAAAAAGACGCTGAACTATTTGTATTATTTTTGCGCAAACGGGTTTTTCCATAATCGAGTTTCACGCGATAGAGACATTTAAAAAATAAAAAATCATGATTGAATATTACTTAAAAAAAAACCCTTAACAAAATCAGTAAATTGAGATAAGCGTTACCAAACAAATTGCATTTAAAAGTACATCCCCCCCCCCCCCCCCCTGTATTCGATGGTGTAAAAACTGAAATTGTGCATGTTTAGAAGTTATAATAAATTTGCTACAAAATACAAATTTGTTATCCAGGTCGTTGCCACCAGCGATATGACGTCAGTGTTAACCACGCCACGGACAGGTTTTTGCTTTATAATATACATTGAGTGAAATGACTCATCAATATTTTTGGAAAATTTCGAAATATTTCACCACGTTGAAGCCGAAACCAAAACATCACACAAAATACTTTTATGAATACAAAATTAAGGAGGTGCTTATTAAATAAATATTTATCAATGATTGCCTTTTGCAAACTTGTAACTGAGAGTAAACGCATTAGCGCATCATTTATGTTTCCAGAGCATGAGGCATTCAGATATAAAGTACAGGGTGATTACAAATGAATATCCCAACTTTGAAGGGCTATATCTTCTGAACAATAAAAGGTAGTGTTCCATTTCACACATCGAAGTGAGTGAGAAGTTATGAAGTTTCATAAATGTAAAGGTTCGTTTTTTTGGCGAGAGATGGCGCAACGAGCGGCGGGTTGAAAGTGAAGAGATACATAAAAGATATTTCCGCCGCAGAAACATGCCGGGTCACTTTCAACCCGCCGCTCGCTCCGCCATCTCTCGCCCCTCCCCCCACCCTCCCAAACAAAAAAAAACCGAACCTTTACATTCATAACTTCTTACTCACTTCGATGTGTGAAATGGAAGATTACCTTTTATTGTTCAGAATATATAGTTCTTTAAAGTTGGGATATTCATTTGTAATCACCCTGTAGGTCAAGTTCATTTTTTCGTTCAACTAAGTTTGTGGTGAATAAATGCTTTTTATGTAGATAATAATTTGTTTGGTGCAGTATACCAAGTCTTAGGTTGAAAATGGAGCAACCAATGACACTACTCTCCTATGATGTGGCATGAAATGCACGAAAGCTCTTTAACGTCACCTCCAAATATGTTACATCTGCATAATGTTTTTTGGACTAGATCCACTCACATCTTTAACGCCTCATATAAGAAATATTTCATGATCAGTCTGGCGTTTCCTCTTTATATCATGAGATAGAGGATTTTCAACTCAAAATAGAACAAACAGGGTAGAAAAAATGATGACCATGTGAGCGTACGTTTAAGACTTTTTTGTGGAGGAATTTCTTTGGATATTTTTAATGATAACATAAATAAATAAATATGGATTTTAGAATTGGTAAAAGTGGATAAGGGGGGGGGGATGTAATTTTGTATTTAAATTTTGCTTTGCATGTAATCGGCAATTTCTTTTTTTTAATATTGTAAGCAAAATTTAAGAAAAGAAAATAAGTTTTAAAAATTACTATTAAAATTTATAACACCAGGGGCACTGCTACCCAGGGTTCGTAAATATGATATTTTCGAAAATATCAAAAATATCCGATATTTTGATATGTATCCGATATTTTCGATATATAATATCCGATATTTTCGATATATAATATCCGATATTTTCAAAATGGTTAACTTACTGCTGATAATAAATATTTTCAAGCAATAATATAGATTAGAAACTAAAATATAGTGCACGTAATATGAAATCTTAAACAATATACTAAAAATGCTCCCCCCCCCCCCTTTTTTTTGAACAAAATTGAAGATTAACTAATCAACAAAACAGAAGCAATCTGCTTTATGCACTTATAATAAAACAACTATAAGATTCAGTATCACTTATCAAGAAATCGGAAATTTATAAAACAAAAAAATAAATACAAAATAGTTTTTTTTTAATTGAAAAATTTAAACATAAATGTCAGCTTATTTTTTATTCCCTAACATGTTGTACAATTTAAGCTCAACACCACCAAAACCAGAAATGGATTCTTTTCTAATGCAGCTGTATAGAACTGATTATTTAAATTAGACAGTTTATCTTTCTGTATCTGTCCTGAATTAGTTATGTCCTACATAATTATTAGTCCTATATAATCTACATTCAAAAATAAAAACTTCAAACAAAGCTGGGATTAGATTTTTGCTTTTTTCTTTAGCTAAAATATTAACTGCCAGAGACAAATGTTCGTTATCTACAGAATGGAACATTCAATATCGGTTGAAAATGTCATTTACACTTGTTTTGACTTAAAATATCAAAAATATCTTGCCCACTGATATTTTGAAAATAAATATCAAATATTGAAAATAACAAACATCTTGATATTTTGAAAATAAATATCAAATATTGAAAATAACAAACATCTTGATATTTTGAAAATACAGTAATCCCTTAACATTCGCGAGTTTTGATTATTCGCGAACATGAAAATGCGGAAAACTTAACATTCGCGAGAATCTGACTTGATTATTCGCGATTTTAAAAAAAAATTATATCTTTGCTTTTTCAGAATTTACATTAGTTAAAGATTGCTTCCCCTGCGTTTTCTCAGTATGTATTTACAAATCAATTTTATGTTGTCTAGTGAAAAAGGAGCGAGTGTTGTCGGGAAACAAAATAATAACAGCAGAAGAATACTCATTGCAATGGGGATATTACCAGTGGTAAGGTAACGGCATCTTCAATCTTTTAATTTAAAATGTGCTTCTGCAGATTCTCGTAGATATTGAGCTGAAGCTGCATACTTTATCATATCTTCGCGAATAGAGATAGAGTCGAAATTACTTTATTTAAAAAATACCATTTTAACCTTTTAACCTTTTTTTTACAGCTAAAAGAAAATTTTTTAGCTGTAATTATTTCTCCAGTCAGTTAATTTGATTTATCTTTATTAAATAATTTTTATAAATATTAATATATGTGTGTACATTCATACATATATGTTATGTATAACGTACTCTTAATACCTATATCCTTTAGTTTTCTTGAAATATTGTGCCACTCTAATTAAAGTTTTATGTAACGTTACTCCTTTTTTAGTGCAGAGAGATAGACTCAACATTCGCGAGGTTTTCCTGGAACGTAACCCTCGCGAATGTTAAGGGATTACTGTAAATATCAATGTGAAAATATCGAAAATATCAAAAATCTTGATATTTTGAAAATAAATATCGGATATATATCATGATAGATATCATGATATATATATATCCATTGATAATATATCAACGAACCCTGCTGCTACCTACGAGATATGCTTACCCACCGCCGCGGTGGTGCACCACAGTCTCTAAAAACACGCTAATTTGCTCTGTTTTTAAAATATTACACGACTACGGAAGACTAAATGATATTATCATGACCTCTGGCGATCTTCTGTCATCGGGTTACCATTCATGTCCCCTTGACTGAGGGGATTTTTCGGTGTCCAAAGCTGTGCATCCACTGCTGTCGCGAGAGTTGCCGGCTGTTTTCGTGATTGACTATCAGTAAGATCAATTGCACATTTGAAAATCAGCTCGTTTAAAATGGTTAGGTAAAAAATGTCGCTGTCTCCCGTATTTCTATAACGTTTAAAAGATAAGTTTTCATTTAGACGCTTTAAAAAAATCGTTTTAAACTTGACGTTTCAATTATACCGTTTTAAATATGACGTAATTTCCATCATTAAGTTCTTTTCGCATTTGATAATTTAATTATTTTAAAGTTTTTTTCTTTTTTAATATTCACGTGTACATATATTTTTCAATTGAAAAGTGTTTGGAAATATTAATATTTGGGCTTTTTAAAATCTGGTAACAGTAAGATAAAAACGACTATTTCACACTGTGAATAAAATCTCTATTTAGATAATGAAATTTAGAATAAAAATTAAAAAAAAAAAACTTAAAAAATTAGACATTTAAAAATTGATTGGACACTGCACACCACAATCTAAGTCAAGTATAGGCCGGCAAAAGTTGGTTTGCTATGCAAAGTTTTTTAACCTATATAAAACTTATGTAATTGAACTATTTTGACCAACTTCAACATTAAATAGCACTTAACATAATTCTTCTATTTAAAAAATGTGTGCTTCAACGTGCTAATCACACAGTGACACATTTCTTTATAAAACTACCACTTTTCATGTTTTGATATGTATTAGTTTTTGCCAGGTAAGCTGAGAAAATGAAAATGTTATAATAAACTCATTTACGGCAGAAGCAGCTCTAGTTACTTAAAAAAAAAAACTAGTCGGATGTGCCAATCCCAAAAGTTTTTTCTATCTCATACAAGTTTCACATACACCAATAAATAGAAAAATGCACTGATAAACTGATGGCATTGAGCCTCACTGGCTATTTACACTATTTGTATATTATACTCTTATTTCCAAGAATAATGTCCCTCGAAAAAGAAAGAAATCGTCAATAAATTAAGGGGGATTAGCCCTCCGTTCTCCCCTTTATAATTAACCAATGAACTCCCAAAACTAATCAGGGAAGCTTTTTATCTCAATGAACCTATATACAAAATTCGAAGCAAATCGGATAATTCTGCATGAAAAACTCATTTATCTAAATTATGTGGGGGATTAGCCCCCCGTTCCCCCTCTTTATACTTAACCAATGAACCCCCAAAACTAATCAGGGAAGTGCCTTATTAAAATCTATATACAAAATTTGAAGCAAATCGATTGATTCTGCATGAAAAACCCCATTTATCTAAATAAAGGGGGGATTAGTCGGGGCCTCCGAGATGATGCTATGTGTTTTGAAACACACACTGTGTGTTCAAAACACACAGCGTCATCTCGGAGGCCCCGATTAGCCCCCCGTTTCCCCCTGTATACTTAACCAATGTGTCCTCAAAACTAATCACGGAAGCGCCTGATCATAATGAACCTATATACAAAATTTGAAGCTAAACAGATATTTCTATCAAGAGTTATCGCGTTACGTACTTACATACATACGTACATACAGAACAGGCGGGCACATTAGCTCTCAGGCTTTGATAGCTCGTGAGCTAAAAACGAATCAGCACCAGTTTATATCAAGGTCTAACTGAATCTGAAGTTTGATGAAATTCCGTGCATTAGTTCTTGAGATATGACTATCGTTAAAATCGTGTAAATTCTGCAAAATGCAACTTAGCAGCGCCACCTGTTGGGATATTCACACTAAAACGTAATCAGAATCTATTTATGTCAAAGTCTAACTGAATCTGGAGTTAGATGAAATTCTGTGCAGTAGTTCTTGAGATATAGCTATCGTTAAAATCATGAAAAAGTAGCATAGCAGCGCCACCTGTTGGGCTATTTAGACCAAAACGTAATCGTCATTTATTTATGCCAAGGTGCAACATCATCTGAAGTTTGATGTAATTCTGTGTATTAGTTCTTGAGATATAGCTATCGTGAATAATGTAGCATAGCAGCGTCACCTGTTGGGCGATTTACACCAAAAACTAATCAGCATCAATTTACATCAGGGGCTAACGGAATCTAAAGTTTTATTAAATTCCATGCATTAGTTCTTGAGATAGAGCGCCCACAAAATTTTTGTCACTTACAGACAGAAATTTTTTCAAAACAGTCAAATCGTGTTCAAGACCTTCTAAAGCGTATAAATCCATCGAAAACCGGAAGTCGAAAATTTTCATGAATCCAATACTTTCTTCTTGTAAAGTTAGAAGAAAGTAAAAATAAAGAGAGAGATACTCCTAAAAACTCTGAAAGTGAGTGAAATTACTCCAACTATTTTTTTTTGCTCATGTTAATTTAACCCCAACTCCCTATATATATATATATAAAAAAAAAAAAAAAAGTATTTTCACTATTCTGCTGGTTTATTTATTAAATGTACATTTATTAAATGAAGTAAAAAGTATATTATCAAGAAAACAGCCAATTATATTGGTAAAATTTGAAAAATTAATATTAACATATTTATTTCGGGTATTTAATTTTAGATTAATACTAATAGAAATTTTAACGAACGTTTATTGCTTAACATTTGAAAGTAAATTACTCAGATGTGCCAATCCCAAAACTTTCTTCTATCTCACACATTTTTCGCATACACTAAAAATCCCTGACGGCTCGGCCTACAGGCACAGGTAGATTTCGAAGACGCAGACCATGGGACGCCTGTTTGTTGGGAATTGCGGAAGAAATGACCTTTTTGCCATGATGCCGCAGTTGGGACCGCCCACTTCGAAATCTAACTTATTTGCAGGTGGAGCCGGCGTGCTTTTTTTTTTTTTTTTTTTTTTTTGGCTATAAGTGTTTGTCCTATAAAAAACTTGTCAATATAAAAGTTTTAGATAATATTAAGAGGATTTATAATAAATTTAAGCGGATTTGATATCTTGAGAATTGACGAAGTTATGAATTTTTTTCTTCTACCCCCCCCCCCCCCTTCTCCCCCCTTGGGGCCATTTTTAATGATATCAAAAGTCTGTCAAACATAAATTTTCGGCCCATTTCCTAGAAGTAATAATAACTTTAAACGGTAATACGTATCATAATTAAGAAGTTATGGGGATTTTTTTGTTTCCGCAAAAAGCCCCCCGTTGGTTCGATTTTGCCCATTAACGAACTTGACCGAGATTTTATGTATCGGTTTGGAAGAGATTTGTGCAGATTTATTGAAGTTATCGTGTCCATAAAAAAAATGACATAGATAGATATAAAGTTTTGAACTGGGGGCGCGGTTTTGGGTTCTGAGAGTCATGATCGGCGTAGATCTGCAAATTTTTTTTTTACAAAATTCCAACTTAGGGGAGAATGTAATAGGTAGTATTTCTTACGAAATCTACCCAAAAAGAATCAGCACCAATTTATATCAAGGTCTAACTCAATCTAAAGTTTTATTAAATTCCGTGCATTAGTTCTTGAGATATGACTATTGCTAAAATTCGGCGTAAAGGTAGTGTTTGGAATTCAGAATAAGAAAAAATTAAAAGCACAATAAACATCGAAAATAAAATTAAAAAATCGAAAAAATCGAAAAACATCGAAAATTAAAAAATAATTCGATTTTATAGCGCTAGAAACTTGAAATTTGGAATAAAGGTAGTATTTAGGATACCAAAAAAGGAAAAAATTAAAAAAATCCAGAAAATTCGAAAAAAAAAAAAAATTCAAAAATTGAAAAAATTAAAATAATTTGATCTTGCCTTAGTAACTTAAAATTCGGCGTAAAGGTAGTGTTTGGAATTCAGAATAAGAAAAAATTAAAAACACAATAAAAATCGAAAATAAAATTAAAAAATCGAAAGACATCGAAAACTTGAAAATAATTCGATTTTATAGCGCTAAAAACTTGAAATTTGGAATAAAGTTAGTATTTAGGATACAAAAAAAAAGAAAAAATTAAAAAAAAATCCAGAAAATTCGAAAAAAAAATTAAAAAAGTTGAAAAAATGAAAATAATTTGATCTTTTAACCTTAGAAACTTAAAATTCGGCGTAAAGGTAGTGTTTGGAATTCAGAATAAGAAAAAAAATTAAAAACACAATAAAAACCGAAAATAAGATTAAAAAATCGAAAATTTGAAAATAATTCAATTTTGTAGAACTAGAAACTTGAAATTTGGAATATAGGTAGTACTTAGGATAAAAAAATTAAAAAATCCAGAAAATTCGAAAAAAAATTCGAAAATTTGAAAAAATCGAATAAAAAAATGGAAAAAAGATTGATTTGTTGGAATTTTCCTGAATTCTTAATTTTGTATCTGGAGGCACGGCAGTGCCTCTGCTAAGTCGAGAGAGCACAACCGTAAGCATCCCTTTCTGGAAGCAACTCAGGGCACTTTTGACCTCCCCATATCTTTGAGCTGGTGTATCTCAAAAACCTGAAACTTCGTTTATATAGAGTATGTGACAAATAATACCAAAATTTAAAATTTCACATTTCTGTCTTTTCTAGTGCAAACGATATATGAACAGAAAGTTTCGATTTTTTGTCACTTACTCACTCACTCACACGCGTGATCAAAAAGATTAGGTGGATCCCGTAGGCCTAGAAACTTGAAATTTGGAATAAAGGTAGTGTTTAGGTACAAAGAAAGAAAAAATTATAAAATCCAGAATATTCGAAAATTCAACAAATCCAACAAAATTGAAAATTGAAAATAATACGATCTTGTAGTCTTAGAAACTTAAAATTTGGTGTAAAAAAGGTAGTGTTTAAAATTCAGGAAAAAAAAAAAAACAACATCAAAAACACAATAAAAATCGAAAATAAAATAAAAAAATTGAAAAAATCAAAAATTTTAAAATAATCCGATTTTGTTGCGCTAGAAACTTGGAATTCGGAATAAAGGTAGTATTTAGGATACAAAGAAGGAAAAATTAAAAATCCAGAAAATTCGAAAACAAAATTTGAAAAGTCGAAAAATTTGAAAAAGTGAAAGTAATTTTATCTTTTAGCCTTAGAAACTTAAAATTCGGCGTAAAAATAGTGTTTTGGATTCGGAATAAGGTAAAATGAAAAACACAATAAAATTCGAAAATAAAATCTGAAAATTAAGGAAAATTTGAAAATAATTCTATTTTTTAGAGCTAAAAACTGGAAATTTTGGAATAAAAGTAGTATTTTGGATACAAAATAAATAAATAAATAAAATAAAATAAAATAAAAATCTGGAAAATTCGAAAAATTAAAAAAAATATGATCTTGTAGCTTTAGAAACTAAAAATTCAGTGTAAAGGTAGTGTTATACAGAAAAAGAAAAAATTAAAACACAATAAATTCGAAAATAAATTAAAAAATCCAAAAAAATTGAAAATTTGAAAATAATTCGATTTTGTAGCGCTAGAAACTTGAAATATGGAATAAAGGTAGTATTTAGAATACAAAAAGAAAAAAGAAAAAAATTAAAAAATCTCGAAAATTCGAAAAATTAAAAAAAAAATTGATCTTGTAGCTTTAGAAACTGAAAATTCAGCGTAAAGGTACTATAGTCATTTGAAAATTGTAATAAAGAAAAAATGAAAAAATCCGGAAAATTATAAAAAAAAAATTATAAAAAAATCAAAAATTGAAAATAATTTGATCTTGTAGTCTTAGAGACTTAAAATGTAGTGTAAAGGTAATATTTACGATTCAAAAAAGAAACTTTTAAAAATTTGTAAAATTCGAAAATAAAATCGAAAAATCAAAATATCTGTAAACAATCAAAAATTCGAAAACAATTCGATTTTTTAGTTCTAGAAACATGAGTTTTAGGATAATTGTTCTATTAGCTAGTACACCGCCCCTAATTGTTTTATGTTTTTTTTCCCCCGGATTATGCTTTTTTTTTTTCTTTTTGTTTACGAATTTCGGTATAGAAAAGTTCCGCTATAGACCGGCTACGTTATGGGCGATTTCTTTATAGACATGTTTGTTTTCTTTCATAGGTTATACTCTATTTAATTTGCATATGCAATATGGATTGTTAAATGATGTTAGCACCAAAAAAAAAAGTTTCACAGCTCCCCCTCTCCTCCCGACATTACTGGCTGGTTCTGGCTTGATAGTCCTTTCTAAATAAAATCATGGTGACTCTAAGATTATCTTGATTTATCTTTCAATTGAACCTAAATGATCCTAAGAAGACGGATCAAAGAATTACTATATTGGCATGACAATCAGGAAACTTAGAAGTAAAATCGAAAAATCAATAAATTTATAAAAAGTCGAAGGTTTGGAAATAATTTGACTTTGTAGTCCTACCAGCTTGACATTTGGCAGAAAGGTAGGGTTTAGGATACAAAGTAAGGAAAAATTTAAAAATCCAGAAAAAAAAAAAGACAAAAAAAAAAAAAAAAACTTCGAAAAAATGAATATAGTTTGATTTATTGAAAATTTCCAGAAATTTTAATTTTATATCCTAAACAGTACTTTTGTGCTAAATATCAAGTATCTAAGGCTGCGAGTAATATCTCAGATGGATAGCACCTTTCCTGGAAGCAATTGAGAGTACTTAGTGCTTGCCTAGTTACCTGAAATTTCTTTAAGGTAACTTCTTCGAAAATCAATGGATGATCTCCAAAAAGAGCCCAAAATCAAGAAAAGGAGGATTACTTACAAAAAGAAGTGAAATCTCATCAAAAAGTCACCTGCAAAAAATGCAGCCAAGTCTCGTAACTCATTTACCGTAAAAAGTACTGAGATCGTATAAAGCCAAGTTTAACTATCTTATTAACTCTGAAATTTTCATTCACAAATCACTCCTAGTCTCTACATCTTTAGTTAATTATTATTTTGTGACTTGGCAATTACGTAGCACGAGAATGTGGTGTATATAGTTAGTCTTAATCAAATAATACTATAACATATTAAGGTGTAATAACTTCCCTGTGCGTATATAATTTGCCTTAATTAAATTATCCCATCCCATCCCATAACATAGTAAGGTATAATAACTTCCCTGTACTGCGTAATTGCCAAGTCAGTAAAGTTCCTCTCCTCGGGTCACAATCGTCATATTTTTGTTAGGGTCCTGGGGTCCTTTTAAAAACTTTTCCCCCATTTTTGGCGCATTTCTTTAAAATTTTATTATAATGATTAATTCATAACCTATGCTTAATTTCGACTAACTGAAGATCTAAAGCGCTAAGTAATAGAACCTTTTAAAATGTTTTCATTTTAAGGCACTGCTCAAAACGATCATTTGGACATTTATGGGCTCCCTACAAGTTTTGATATAATGCGTCTCTCAGTTGGGCACCCCTCCCTCGTCCGTTTAATCATTTCGCGCCTCCTTTCACGTTACGCAATCATGTAAAGTACGAAGTGTGTTGAGCCATCCCTAGAAACATTTACAGAAGCTTTTTCTTTCATTATTTGAATATAATAAAATGTTTTACTAAAGAACACATTCACACACACACACACACACACACACACACACACACACACACACACACACACACACACACACACACACACACACACACACACACACACACACACACACACACACACACAAACAAAAAGTCAACAATTTTTATTTATTGTCAAAATATGAGAGATAATTTCGGTTAAAAATCCCTCTCAATTTGGCATCGGCGCCCGGGGCAGCCGCCTCCCTTGCCCCCCCCCCCCCCCCCCTAGCTACGCTACTGCATCTAACAGAATCTGAAGTTTGATGAAAATCCGTGCATTAGTTCTTGAGATAGAGTTGTTGCGGAAATCGCAAACAATGCAGCATAGCAGCGTCACCTGTTGGGTGAGTTACATCAAAAACTAAGCACCACCACTTTATATCAAGGCAGAGGCGCATTACCAAATAGGCTGAGTAGGCTGAAGCCTAGGGGCCCGGCGCAAAGTTTGTGACTTTTTTTTTTGTTCTAAAAAAATATGTATGTATATGTGTGTGTGCGTGTGTATGTTTGTATATATATATGTTGAAAGTTGTAGGGTTAGATAACTCCTCCCCCACAATATCTTGAGCCACACTGCTTACCATTTAATTAAAATAACTATGTGCATGATGGAGGCTAAAATAATTGCAACATTTTCTGAATGAAACAAAATTGGTTTATTAAAACTGTAGGTTATAGGTAGCAAACACATCTTTTAGAAGATACATCATCACAGGCACATAATAAGTCAAACTCTCAATAATTTCTGAAGTCCAAACATAGTTCATTTATACTGCATATATTAACTGAATATTTTATACACAAAAAAAACAAGTAGTCACCTGCTACTAAATGAAACACCACCAGAAATAAGGCCTATTTGCAAAAGCTACTCACATGTTGAACTGACTTGTCAAAACTACAAACTTCCCAAATATATACTTCAAACACAATACAAAATCTGCATTTTAATGTTGCCAAATTAGTAAATATAACTTTCAATAAGTGATAGACACACCCACTAGAACAAAATGACATCACTGTGTCAGAATGACATCAGAAGAAACAACAAATCAGAAAAAGGTTAACTAAAAAGTAACAGAAAGTTAACTTCACTACCAACCACCCAACCATATGCTGAAAAAGGTAAACAAGCATGCACACTTGCTGTAAGTACCAGACTATTGAATTTAAACATTAAAACTGATTAACTATATAAGATACTTAGAAAATAAATTAAACTAAACATAGAAGCAAGCTTTTATATGGTGGTGGTGGTTATTAAATAAAATGAGGAGCTGGGAAAACACAAAAATATAACTTTAAGCCTACAAATGCCCCCTTTTTTCCAGGTCCTCTGCCTAGCCAAACAACCATTTTCTAAAATAGAAAAATTTTTCACTTGACAAGGCTTTTGTCATTACATCAGCAACATTACATTTACTAGATACATACTTAAGTTCAAAATTTCCAATATTTTCCTTTACAAAATAACTACGTGTATCAATATATTTGGTTCTTGTATTTTCTATATTGTTTTTAGAAAAACTTATAGTACTTTGATTGTCACAATGAATTGTTGGTTTAGTTAAGTTTAAGTTCAAAAAGGAAAAGTCATCAATTATTCTTGTTAACCAACACAGTTCCTTGACTGAATCTGATAAAGCAACATACTCAGATTCCATACTTGATAAGGCTACACATTTCTGTTTAGAAGAGTTCCATATAATAGGTACTTGGTCAACAAAAATTACTAAACCACTAACTGATTTACGATCAACTAAATCTGAAGCCCATGTAGCATCAGTATAGACATTAATATTACAATTTGAAATTCTAGATAGATTTAAACTCAATTCTTTAGTATCAATAACATATTGCAAAACCTGACACAAATTTTTCCAATGATCCCATGATGGCTTATTAGAAAACTGAGATAAAGCAATAACTGAAAATTGAATATCAGGTCTACTTCTAGAAGCTAAAAACAACAAACAACCTATCAACTGTCTGTAAGGGACATCTATTTGTTCCCCCTCATTCGTTAAGTTTAACACTGTTCCTGGTGTTAATGGCAATTTGCATTTTATTCTAGGAACATTAATAATTTCTGCAATTCTTTCAATATATTTAGTTTGATGCAGTACATAAGACCCCTCACGTTGCTCGAATTCAACTCCTAGAAAATTTCTAATTTCACCTAAAGTTTTTATTTCAAATTTAGACTTTATTAATTCAATTACTTGGTTTAATATTTCCTTATTCTCTGCAAAAATTGCTAAGTCATCAACATAAACTAGAATTACTACTTTTAATTTATAAACATATATGCAGTTGCAATTCAATGCTTTATCAAAACCTAAATCCTTAAAAGTTTTGTCTAATTCATTAAACCATTCGCGGCCAGCCTGGTGGAGTCCATATAATGCCTTGTTAAGTTTCCATACATACTTTTCATCAACTTCCCGGAAACCACCTGGCTGCTCAACATAAATTTGTTCATTTAATTTTGCATATAAGTATGCACCTTTCACGTCAATATGCTGGCTAAACCATCCCTTTAGAACCACAAGTACAATAAAGAAAAATCTAACAAGTGGAAAAGCTATGACAGGTGAAAATGTGTCAAAATAATCGATTCCCTCAACTTGTCGGAATCCCTTCGCTACTAACCTAGCTTTAAAACTTTTAATTTTACCTGACACATCCTTTTTCAGTGTATATACCCATTTTGTACCAAGAACTTTACTCTTTTCAGGACGGGTTACAAGGTCATACACTTCCCTATCTTTTAATATTTTAAGTTCAGTACTCATAGCTTTAACCCACTCTTGTTTCTCAGGAAGATTTTGGGACTCACTAAAACTAATTGGAATTTTTATTTCAGCACAATGTGCTTCTGGGTTAGATTCTAAGTCCTCTTCATCAGTTTCTATTACAGGTTTAGAATTAGAGTCACTTTTCAGTTTAACTTCAGGCTGGGAGGGATCTGAATTAGTTTTAAGTGGTTTAAAATCAAATTCCTCAGATTTAAAAACTAGACCCTTTTTCTTACAATAATCCTTCACATCATTTTTACTTCTTAACCTAATACCAGGTTCTGGATAGTAGTAAACATCTACACGACCTGCAGAACTACCTGACTCTCTAACCTTTTCAATTCTCTTCCAATCTGAAAAAGAAGTATTTTCAACTGGGTCATCTTGCACTTTAAATTTAACCATTCTATTGCTAGAGTCTTTAACTGGTTCTGAAATAAAATCATTTTCAATGATTTTCAAATGTTTAGTTTCCTGCACTTCTTTAGTCCCTTGAAACCATACTCTATAACCTCTCGTGCTCCTGGCGTAGCCAGTTAAAATTCCCTTTTTAGATCTTGCCTCTAATTTATTACGATACCTTTTTGGAATATGAACAAAAACAGTACTTCCTATAACTCTTAAGTACTTAACCGAAAAATTTCCACCTTTCCAAACATTCAGAGGGGCTTTCCCATGCAATTTAGTGTGAGGGTATCTATTTTTTAAGTAATTTACAGTACAAACCATTTCAGCCCATAATTCTTTAGGTAAATTTGCCTGAATTAACATAGCTCTAACTCCCTCCATTAAAGTACGGTTGTATCTTTCCGCGATGCCATTCATCTGTGGCGAATACGTATTCGAGTGCTCATGTTTAATCCCCTCATCTTTTAAGAATTTCTCAAATTGATTAGAATCAAATTCTTTACCCCAATCAGAACGAAGTCTTTTAATTACATGACCTGTCTGCTTCTCAACTAAAGCTTTATAATGCTTGAAATAATCAAATGCCTGACTTTTATATTTAAGAATGTATACATGTGCATACCTAGAGAAATCATCAACTAAACTCAAGAAAAACCTAGCCCCACCTAAAGAATGTTCAGGAGCTGGTCCCCAAATGTCGAGGTGCACTAACTCTAAAATGCCACCTGTCTTAATATCATCTATAACATGATGAGATTCTCTAGTACTTTTTGCTAAATTACAAACTTCACATGACCCCATTTCACCGGATAAATTTTTAAGTCCAGTCACATAATTTGTTTTTGAAAATTTTACCAAGTTTTTAGCATTTAAATGACTGAAACGCCTATGCCATAGCACTAAATCATTAGAACAATGATTTAACTTACTATTTCTAACAACATAAGCACACGATTCATTAGACACACATTTAGCAGTAATACAATAAAATTTAGTTACTAAAGGCACTGTTAAAAATTCAGAATTATCAGGATTAAAAATTATAGCTTTACATTTCTCAAATTTTACTTTAAAATTTTTATCAGTTAATTTTCTAACAGACACAAGATTTCTCACCATATCAGGAACATAATACACATTTTTTAAAGTAAAAGTTCTTACTACAGTACCACAGTTCACTCGTAAGTCAATGTCCCCTATACCACAAATGTCAGCAATTCCTTTTGCTATAACAGCTTGACTTTCTAATTCTCTGAAATTATAGAAGAGAGATCGATCATAACTGAAGTGATCTGTTGCTGCAGAATCCAAAATAAATTCAAGTTCAGGTCCATCAGACAATAGGGCGGATGCGAAGAAAGCTTGATTAGGCAGTTGGGATTTCCTTGAACTTGATCTGAATCTTGGTCTATACTGATTTAATCTCCTGGTTTGGGATCTATGTCTACAATTCTTGATTAAGTGGCCAACTTGACCACACCGATAGCACTTTCGGGTTTCTTGTTGCGCAGTTGAATTCACAGCACTAGGAGGATGGACCTTTGGTATAGTATCAGTCGAAAAATTTCTAGAAGACATTAGAGCTGTATTTTGATTTTTGAATATATCTTGGTCATCGATCTGTTTATTTTGCAAACGGTCATATTCAGCAAGCAAAAATGGTCGAAGACCTTCCACAGTGAATTCATCATCAGCCAATTGATAAAGACGAGATATAAGGGTCTCATAAGATGGCGGTAAACTTTCTAAGATTTGAAAAGCAATTTCATCTTTAGGCACACTCTTTCCTGTTTGCTCTAAATCTCTAACTATTTCCAAAACTTTTCCAATATACTGACTCATAGTATCACTGGCCTCAAACTTTGTATTTATGAACTTTCTCCGAAGGTGAGTAGCTCTTGCACGTGACGTAGGTTCATAAGCACTTTTTAATAACTGCCACGCCTCAAAAGATGATTCAGCACTAAAAACTACACTTTTGATCTCTTCAGTCAAACTTAAACATATGTATGCCAATGCCTTCTTACTTTTCTTCATATACTCTTCAAAATTTTCAATATTTCCTCCATCGGCTTTTGCTTTACCTTTTTCTTTATCAGAAGTATAAATTTCTAAGCCTTGGCTAATTAGCATCATATCCATGCTGAACCTCCATGCCTTCCAATTATCATTACCCAATTTAGGGAAAGAGAGAGTCTGCTCAGTTATCTTACTCATTTTATCACAAAATACAGCACCACAAAATAAAAGGTAAAGCAGTAAAGGTAAGCAGAGCGCCCAACCACGCTCTGCTACCACATTGTAGGGTTAGATAACACCTCCCCCACAATATCTTGAGCCACACTGCTTACCATTTAATTAAAATAACTATGTGCATGATGGAGGCTAAAATAATTGCAACATTTTCTGAAGGAAACAAAATTGGTTTATTAAAACTGTAGGTTATAGGTAGCAAACACATCTTTTAGAAGATACATCATCACAGGCACATAATAAGTCAAACTCTCAATAATTTCTGAAGTCCAAACATAGTTCATTTATACTGCATATATTAACTGAATATTTTATACACAAAAAAAACAAGTAGTCACCTGCTACTAAATGAAACACCACCAGAAATAAGGCCTATTTGCAAAAGCTACTCACATGTTGAACTGACTTGTCAAAACTACAAACTTCCCAAATATATACTTCAAACACAATACAAAATCTGCATTTTAATGTTGCCAAATTAGTAAATATAACTTTCAATAAGTGATAGACACACCCACTAGAACAAAATGACATCACTGTGTCAGAATGACATCAGAAGAAACAACAAATCAGAAAAAGGTTAACTAAAAAGTAACAGAAAGTTAACTTCACTACCAACCACCCAACCATATGCTGAAAAAGGTAAACAAGCATGCACACTTGCTGTAAGTACCAGACTATTGAATTTAAACATTAAAAATGATTAACTATATAAGATACTTAGAAAATAAATTAAACTAAACATAGAAGCAAGCTTTTATATGGTGGTGGTGGTTATTAAATAAAATGAGGAGCTGGGAAAACACAAAAATATAACTTTAAGCCTACAAAAGTCAATGTATATACGTATAGAGCAGGAGGGGG
The DNA here is from genome assembly GCA_963931845.1 of Maratus michaelseni. Lineage (NCBI taxonomy): Eukaryota > Metazoa > Arthropoda > Arachnida > Araneae > Salticidae > Maratus > Maratus michaelseni. The sequence continues at coordinate 170,137,524 of OZ007593.1, read as the reverse complement.
GGGGGGCAATGTGTTAAGCCTAGGGGCCTGGTAGGTGGTTAATCCGCCTCTGTATCAAGGTCTAACCGAATCTAAAGTTGTATTAAATTCCGTGCATTAGTTCTTGAGATAGAGCGCCCACAAAATTTGTGTCACATAAAGACACACACACTGAGAGACAGACAGACATTTTCTAAAAATTAATTGGATGTGCCAATCCCCAAACTTTCTTCTATCTCACACAGGTTTTGCATACACTAAAAACGAATCAGCACCAATTTACACCAAGGTGTAACTGAATCTAAAGTTTTATTAAATTCCATGCATTAGTTCTTGAGATATGACTATCGCTAAAATCGTGTAAATAAGGAAAAATGCAGTGTAGAAGCGCCACCTGCTGGGAGATTTACACCAAAACCTAATCAACAACAACTTATGTCAACGTCTAACTGAATCTGAAGTTTCATGAAAATACGTGCATTACTTCTTGAGATAGTTATCGTGATAATAATGAAAAAAGTAGCATAGCAGCGAAACCTGTTGGGCTATTTACACCAAAAACTAATCAGCACCAATTTATATCAGGGACTAACTGAATATAAAGTTTTATTAAATTTCGTACATTAGTTCTTGAGATAGAGCACCCACAAAATTTCTGTCACATATAGACAGAGACTCACAGACAGGCATTTTCTAAAAACAGTCAAATTGTGTTCAAGACTTTCTAAAACGTATAAATCCGCCGAAAACCGGAAGTCGAAAATTTTCATGAATCCTATACTTCCTTCTCGTAAAGATAGAAGAAATTAAAAAGAAAGAAAATGTAAAATAATTAAATTATTACATGCGGAGAGCATGTAATGGTGAAAATTATGTCATATTTTAAACTATTTTCATATAGATTCTTAATGAAAACTTTTCTTCTAAACGTTATAAAAGTCAGGGAGGCAGCGACATTTTTGACTTAACTGTATTACACAAGCTGATTTTATAATGTGTAATTGATCAATCTTTTAAAATCAATCACAAAAACAATGTTCAGTTGTCTTGACAGCGGTAGATGCAGACTAGCGAACCGAAAAATCTCCCTAGCCAACAGGAAATCAATAGCAACCCGAATACAGAAGATATCCAGTGCTTGTGATAATATAATTCAATCTTAATCATAATCGGTATTCTTTTTAAAACAGAACAAATGAACATCTTTTTAAAGTCGGCGTTGTTGAAGAGCGTATTGCTCGTAGGGGGGTAGAGCCCCATAGCATTATAAATATTTTTAAAAAGTAGAACGATTAAATTTCTATTTTCCCCCCAAAAAAACTCTAAAAAAAAAAAAAAAACTCTAAAAATACAAATTCAGCACAACGAATTGCTACGCAGCTAGTCAACAAAATAAACCCCCATCCGAAAATCTTCATAACACAATTTCATTAAACTAAATGTATACAGCATTATATCCGACAAATTAAGAAAATTAAATTTATTGCAAAATTATTCAAAGTTTCAAAATCTTACCATTTCTGTCTAGTTCCTGTTGGAATTAATCACAGCTTACAGTGTTATTGGTAAAAACGACATCTCTAAAACTCTTTTCAATACTTTTTAAAAAGCACGTTTAGAGCATACTTGCTCTGTCTGTAACTCTGTCAAAAGTAAAATACGAAATAGATTGTCAGTTGACATGTACCAGAATCAGGTGTGTGTGTATGTCAATTGCATCGATAAAATGATAAATGGGAGGAAGTTATCAACTGTTTTGACCATCTGTCGTTTGTTCCACCTGTATGAATCAAGGGAGTCAAAATGTCAAAAGTATACAATGTAATTGCACTAGTGAGTAAAAGCCGTTTTTTTAAAAAAAAATATGTATGTATTGCACTCTTTATTCTATTTACTCTTTATTTTCTACTTTTTTAGAAATATACTAGCTGAAATACACGGCATTGTCCGGGATTTTAAGAATCTCTGTGTAGAAAAATCAATTTTAAAATGAAACATTTTGTACAGAGAACTTCACAATGTTAAAATATGTCAATATTTCCATAATCGGGTTTTTATCATGATTCAATAGGTTCCTCAAACCCATATGACGTTATATTCACCTGCTGACGTCATATCTACTTGCTTTCTCTATTACTCATATTGATACTCTCTTTGTTCGATTCTCAAACATTTGAAAAAGTCCGTTAAACTTTCCATATGACGTCATATTAATTTTCTTTTTAATTCTCTAATGATGTCATATTAAACTGCTTTCTGTATTTACAGATACTCATATAACGTGATTTTTAATAACGTGAATTAGCCTTTCACAACAAAAAAGAAATGGCGCATTTAGTATTTGTCGAGAATTAAATAAAAATCATGCACTTGTGACATCATAATTCACTCTTATATTTTAACAGAATAATAAAGCTACTATAATTTGAGACGCGTGCTATAGCCATTATACACGTCAGGACACATTGCCGTTATCATTATCTTTTTACGCGTGAAGGTTTCGCTATTATACTTACTCAGTGTTGAATTCAGACACTTTTCTCCGGGAGGGATTTCTGTGGCTCCGGGGGGAGACATTATAGAGTTCCGTGGGGGGGGGGAATTCCACTTTTTGACCATTGAAAGAATAAAATTTCAAATCTTCCGGGGGGGGGGACATTCCCCCCCCCCCCCGGGCCACCCCCTGGATTCAACACTGTACTTACTCCATTGTGAAATTTGGTAATTTTTGAAATTCAATATTTGAAAAACTGCATAATCATTCGATTTGAAATTTATATCAAGAAAAATACAATTTTTTACCTTTTCAAACGCAGTTTGTCTAACAATTTTCTGACAAATACTTTTCGAGCTATTAATTTTTTCAGTTACTTTAAATGTTTCATTTTCCGAGATTAATCTGTGGCAACGATTAGCGAAAAAGCCAATCGTCAACAACGCGTAGCTTTTTATTAAAGACTAGCTTACCCGCCCGGCGTTGCCCGTGCCAACAACCTTAAATGTACCTGAAATCAGTGTTGAACATTTTTTTATTTTTAAACAAATCTAATGTTGGGGGCCCCACTACCTTAGACAGCAAACACTGGGCGTGCCATACACACTCCCATATATTACCGTAAGTCGAGTCGAAAGAGCCATACCCCTTCATGATCCAGCCCATAGAACCAGAGATAGAAAAGCACACCTGGTGGTGAAAATCGAAAAGCTCTATCTATGTAGAGTCGAATGAGCTATACCCCGTCGTGATCCAGCCTATAGAACCAGATATAGGAAAGCACCCCTTGTGGTGAAAATCCGAACTAAAATCAGTCAGCTCTATCGATGTCAAGGGGAAAGAGCCATACCCCATTGTGATCCAGCCCATAGAAACAGAGATAGGAAAGCACCCCTTGGTGGTGAAATTCAGAACTAAAATAGGTAAGCTCTGTTGATGTTGTGTCGAATGAGCCAAACCGTGTCGTGATGTGACCCATAGAACCCGAGTTAGCTGCAAAATCCTTTAGTTACTCCTTCCACCGCCAGGGGGCACAATATGTTCTATACGAACATAACTGAATTTATTAAGGTTATCGATGTCGAGTCGAATGAGGCATACCCCGTCATGATCCAGCCCATAGAACCAAAGATACGAAAGCGCCCCCTGTGGTGAAAATCCGAGCTAAAATCAGTAAGCTCTATTGATGTCGGGTGGAAAGAGCCATACTGTAATGACTTAACGAACTCCAGTGATCCAAGGTGATGATTAACATCCAGCACTTTTTATTAGGCATCGTTGATACACAAGTTAAAATAAGATGAACAATTAAAAAACATTACACTCTGCATCAAAACCCCAGCGTACACAACCATCATATACTGTTCACGCGCACACATCATTTTCCGCTCACCATCGTCTGTTCAACTCTCTCTGCATCACTCTTAGCTTAGCTCGGTTCACTTCTTTTTGACCTGCCAACTAACATCTCTTGCAGTCTCTTTGCATATCGAAAACTGTCCTTTCGATTCGATTACACGGCAGTCAACCTCCGAAGCTAGGCGACAAAACCATGGACAAAAACTGGACAACTCTAAGCCAGCAACTCACGAGTCAGGCTAGGCCATAGATTTCTTCGGTCGTTACACTGCTCTCATTGGCTGGCTGCTTCGTTGCCACGGATGGCGTTGCCGAGGCTATTTCATGGGAGGAGCTTGAAATAGCCTCGAATCCAAAATTCCATATACACGTTTTAATTTTTTTTTAAAAATCTAATTATCATATTAAAATTTAAAAATCCGGCTGCGAGGTATACTGTCCGGTGACAACATCTACACATGACAAAAATTTCTGAGTCCTAGGTGTTATAATTACGGAGAAATCCGCGGGCAGGCAGGCAGGCAGACAGACAGACACTTACTCTTTTATAGAGATAGAGACTAGCAAGCTACGCCCGCTATTTCTCTCAACGCACCTTTAATCAAGTGAAATATTGACTTTGAATTTGACCTTGGATTTTAAAACCCTATGGATCTTTACTTGGAATGTCCTTCTGCATTTCTGAAAACGATACGAACGCTATTGCGTTATTACATTTTTAATGTGTCGGACAAAATTTGGGTTGTTAAGGACAAATTAGGCCAATTCTCTGTAGACTTTATTATGGAATAGATCAGCATTAAAAAAAAATGAATAATTGTGTTAAATTATGGTGTCTATGGGAAAAAATTATTTCCGTTGGATTCAAATTGGATTTGAATGAAGTTACAATTTACAGTACTTCAAATATAATGAAATTGATATGCCTTACTGAGGTGGACAAAGATATGGTACTCGTTGAGAATTAAATAAAAATCATGCACTCGCGACATCATAATTCACTTTTATATTTTAACAGAATAATAAGGCTACTATAATTTGTGACTCGTGCTATAGTCAGTATATATACGCCAGGACACAATGTCGTTATCATTATCTTTTTATGCGTGAAGATTTCGCTATGGTACTCCATTGTAAAATTTGGTAATTTTTAAAATTCAATATTTAAAAAACGGCATAATCGTTAGATTTGAAATTTATATCAAGAAAAATATAATTTTTTACCTTGCTAACGCAGTTTGTCTAACAATTTTCTGACAAATACTTTTCGAGCTATTATTTTTTTCAGTATTTTCAAATGTTTTATTTTCCGAGATTAATATGTGGCAACGATTAGCGGAAATCCCAGTCGTCAGCAACACATACCTTTTTATTAAAGAGGATGATACTATTTTGTAAATATTTCATTGTTGCAATTTCACAGCTGGTTGTCTTATTTTAGCGAGAGTGCTTTGGCGCATAACTAACTCAATTGTTGCTGCAACTCGCATACAGTTGTAACCATTACAAATATTTATCGATTTATCACTTGTTCGCCCAGGCTTAAAATTTGTTTATTAATTTATAACTAAATTCTAAACTGAAAACATCAAAATGTTGTATTGTCATCGAAAATACAGCTGTGTACATAATTTTTATAATGCTATCATATCAGGAAGTGAGTGAAAAATGGATCTCAAAATTGCATATTTAAAAAGAAAGAAAGCTTTAAAATATTTAAATTATTACGTGTGAAAAGCAGTTAATGTTGAAGATTATGTTATATTTAAAACGATCTATTTAAAACGTTTTTCATATAGCCAAGTTAAGTTAAATAAAAGAGTGTAAAATAATAATAATAACTTAAAAGCTTTTGAACTTGGGTATTGAAAATTCTTCCATTATGATTTTTTTTAATTTTAATTATTTCTTTGTTGTTTTTTTCGCTCCTATATTTATAAGAATAAAGTATTGCATTCGTGAAAATTTTCGAAATCTGCGAAAATGACAAAAATTGGGACTTAAAACGGCCTATAGAGGCCCTGATCGCAGCCGTCGGTACAGGAAAATTGTCACTTTAACTAATGCTAAAGTGCCATTGAAACCATTATTTATTGTAAACGCGTTTGAAAGTGTTGGATATTCAAATTTGGGTAATTTTTACCTTGCCATATATACACAGAACACAAATATTGCATGAAGTCTGAAATTGTGCAAAAAAATAATCATTATGAATAAATTAAAAATGCATGTAATGCAATGGGCTTGCAAGGGATTTTCTTGAAGGGGAGAAGTTATATCTTTTTTCCGCCAGATGGCGTATTCGAGCGCTTGAATTTCCAATATTGAATTTTTCAAAAATATTGAACATGCATTTTTCCGTTTTTCAATCCGATGTATATTTCTCGAGTTATATACTCCGGTATTCTATTATTTTTATGTTGGATCATTAGAAAATATGAAGGTTTAAAAAATCATTTTAGAATGTTAAAAAGTTGAAAATTTTTGCTGCTACAGTTGTATCAGTTAACCTACCAAACCAAGTCACGCGATCAAATCACCCACAGATTTTTTCTGGGTCGATAGCGCAGGTACAGTGCCTAGAAGTAGAAAGTAGAAAAAATTTTGCGGGTTATGAACGCTGATAGGGCTGAATCAGATCACGTGATACTTTCAGGAATGTTTTGGATTTTGTCTGAGTAAATATAGGCATGTATTCCTATTACGAGAGCCATTGTTTTAGAAAGATAAGGATATGCAGTCGTTTTACCTGTTCTGGACCATAAAAGCATGAAATAATTAAATTATTAGAAAATTCACTGCTCCGATAAGACCTACTCCATAAGGACATCTTCGCGTGCGCGCGACCTGATCGTTGTTTGTGAACAGAGCTATGATGATTTGCTGATCTGTGGGCGTGGCCTGGTGACGTAATGTCGACATCTGTTACTGCGGGGCTGTTCAGAACCGAAGATCGCGCGGCGCGCGGGCGATGGAGATTAAAATATAGAGTGAGTCTCTACTGTGTATGAAATTGAAAGGCCTGCGTTCATTATCGTTGATTTGGACATCCAAATCAATGATAATGAACATGGTCCTTCATTTGACTAGTTTGCGTATTTTAATGATATTTTGTTGAAAATAAATGTGAATTTGGTGGCCGAATGGTTAGAGCACTGCTCTTGATTCCAGAGGTTGCGGGTTCGACTCCCATAATTTTCTATTTGATTTTTCTACTTTTTTCATTTAAAAATGTTTAATCGGTGTCTATGGAATATATTTTATAAAAGTAAAATTTGATATTAATAACAATTACTTATTTAATTAAATACGACAAATTCAGCTATTTTACGATTAAATTTTTACATTACAGTGCCTTTTAATATTTAAACATTATTACTATTTTGTTTTTCTTTTTAGCAAATGTAAAATAAGGAATGAAAATATAGTCAATTTACACGAATTTCTCCAGGTTTTTATAATGAGTACTTCAACAGTGAATTTTTAGTACGAATAGAATGCAAAGCATATTTTACAATGTAAAAAATATTATAAAAATAAAATGTAAAAGATATACATTATTTAAACTAGAAATATCAGTACCAATTTTTGTAAAGAGGTAAAATACATGTGGTTTACCGTCTAGTTTCGTAGTGAATATAAATAAAATATAGTTATAATATTTATAAATTTTCTACTGAATTCTATTGAATCTATAATCTATATTGAAACTATATATTGAATTTTATTGAATCTATCTTTTATCTATTTCTACTGAATTTTTTTTCTATTTTCTACTCTTTTTTTTAATTTTAGCATTTGTTTCTCGTGTTTTATTATGTTTATTGCAATATAAAAAATAATGCAATTTACATCAAAAAATGAATTTCAAGAAAAATAAATTTTTAGAAATTAATAATTATGTTTCAACAAGGTTGTTATCGAAAAATATGTTTTAATAAAATGTTTAAAAGCTTTTTTATCAAATTTTAACAAAGATTTTATTTTACTATTACAAATAAAGAAATAAATCTTTTAACATGTTACAAGATTACCAATTGGTATCACGACCTTGATTTATTAACATTCTATTTTTCCCAAAAAATATAAAGCAACTGATAAATCATTTTTAAATTAATAAAAATAGGAAAAAAAAATCTGAAATAAACGGTGAGCATTCACTTTGTATCCATATTTTTCAGGTTCATCTGTGTAGGACAACCCAAACGTCAGTAAAGTACATAACAATTTTTGGTACTTTTCGGTTAGCCGGGCGCCAGTGAAAAAAAAAATAGAAATATATATCTACATATATGTTTGTGTATATATGTATGTATATATATATGTGTGTGTGTGTGTGTATTTATATTTGTTTCACTGGTGCCCGGTTAACCAAAAAGTACCCCCCCTTTTTTTTTTTTTTTAGTTTACATTAATTTTATTGAAACCACCAATACTGTGTTTCAGGAATTCGGTGATCCGAACGTCCTCTCCCTTGTTAGTTAAAGGTGCACTGGTTGTAGAAAATTAAATTTTATTTTATTATATGCATTGTTTTGTACAATATATATATATTTATGTAACTGCTATCAACTAAACTAATATATCAGTTTTAGCAGGTGCTGTAGTTCTAGAGACATATAAGTTGACAGCAGTTGTGTAACTATATGATGTATATATATATATATAATTATATTATAATATATATATATATATATATATATATATATATATATATATATACATCATACTTTCGTATTCTATTATTTTTATGTTGGTTCAAAGGTTTAAAAAATCATTTTAGAATGTTAAAAAGTTGAAATTTTTCAGATATCCGATCATGCTGCTACAGCTGTATCAATCAACCTACCAAACCAAGTACAACACAAAAAAGCCCAATCACGTGATCAAACCACCCAAAGATTTTTCCTGGGTCGATCGCGCGCCGCGCGGGCGAAAATCTTGCGGGTTACGAACGCTGATCGGGCTCGATGCCAGTATTCGACTGTAAATCAGATCACGTGATACTTTCATGAATATTTTGGATTTTTTCTGAGTAAATATAGGCATGTATTCCTATCACGAGAGCCAATGTTTTGGAAAGATAAAGATATGTAGTCGTTGTTTTTACCTGTTCTAAACTATAAAAGCATGAAATAATTAAATTATTACAAGTACTTGCTCTGATAAGACCTACTCCATAACCCTTCTCTCCTTCGCCCGCGCGCCGCGCGATCTTCTTTCTTGAACACAACCTGCCTTTTGCTAATCTAACCGGCTTGTTTTTGTTTTGAACTTCGAACTCGTTTGTTCTATTATATAAGCTGACACGTTTAACTGCTATTTTGTACATTAATATTTGCGATTCACGATTGTTTTCAATTTGAAATATGGCTTCTTCGTAAGTATATTTCGTATTTTCTGTGCTTTTTAACAGATACCTGGAAGGAAAGTAAAATAAATGAAATATGATTCTGTAGATTACTTGGAATATATGTGGCAGAGGCACCAGGTTTGGCGTGAATTTTTTTCGTGCTATTTGAGCGAGAATATCCGTTTTTGAATAACTTGATAGGCGTAATGTGCGAAAATAACAAGTTTATTTTATTATGAAACAGTTTATTTTAATATAAAACACACAATTTCATGAAAAATACATTTTATGAAACACACACAATTCTATTATAAAACACATAATAATGTTTAATTTATTATAAAACGTATACAGTGTCAAGAATTTTAACTAGCTGAGCCATTAATATGGGGTGGGAGAGGCTAATACACACGATCTGACGCCAGTCAAAAAATTGCCATTTTGGGGACAAAAATAGACCCGATGCGGTGTGTCTGCGACATCTGTACCGATTAACTTATTACTATGCTGCCCTTTTCGAATATGTACATATTCCATTTAATTTTCATGCGTTTAGTAAAACAAATCAAAGTAGATGATGCATATTTAACAACTTGCTAACCAGTTTCAAAATTTTAATATAATATTAGAAGTAGTTGTTATAATTCATAGATAGTCAGTCACAGTATTTCATGATAACAATTTTTTATCACCTGATTTTGTATAGTTTTGAAAGATTGTTTCAATAAAAATAAATATATATAATCAAAATGAGCACTCAAAATATAAATATATGTTCTGTGTATTAGTTGCAAAAGCAGTTTAGAATAAATAAGGATTTTTATTTAAAAATAACTTGATTACTATTTTGAGAGAAGTCAAATTTATAAGAAAAACATTCAGTGCAATGATTTGTATTTTCAATAATTTTTTCCTTCACTTAAAAATTGCTAAATGAATAGGTTCATTTTTAGGGTTTCGTTCATCTCATGAAACCCTATTACTCCTGCTTTGTTGTGTGTCCGTCACAGAGCAGGTTCTCAGAAACTATGTAACTTACAGTCATGAAATTTTGTGTACTTATACCTAAATACCTATTATGAAGCTCAAAATCATAAAATTTGAAAAAATTGTATTTTAATATATAGAGATAAAAAACCAAAAATCTAACAGCCTTTTCCTATTAAATTTAAACATTTTTCATTATAGCAGTTGCCAACAATTAAAAATCTGTATGTGTAATACAGAAAGCAGCTTAATATGACGTCATTAGAGAATTAAAAAGAAAATTAATCTGACATCTAACATTTTGAAGGTCTCTATACAACATGTTTAATTTTGAAATTGATTTTTTTTTTAATATTGCATTTAGTCCACATGACAGTATAATAGCGGGCTTTGCCCGCTATTGGACCGGTTCAGATTTTCTAAAAAATGAAAAAAATAGATCGGTAAATTTTTACTTTATAAAAAAATGACTTTTTTTTTTTTTTTTTTAAATGAAATTTATTTGGATTTATTAAAGGAAGGATAAAGTGTTTTGAAAGGAAGGAATATTAAACAAAACCCTTTGTGCGATCTTAGATCACACTTACCCACTTGTATAATTTCCCTCGAAATTTTGCTGCTAAGATTATGCTTGAATTCTGGAGACGTTCCTTATTATTAAGTGAATCTTCATGTAGGAACTTCTTCGTATGATATGTAAAATGAAATCAAAAGAGAAAAATCGGTACTTTTCGGTTAGCCGGGCGCCAGTGAAATGTATGTATCTATATATACATATATATGTATACATACACACATATATGTATGTGTATATATATGTATATATATATACATGCATATATAAATGTGTGTATGTATATATATATATGTATACATAGATATATAAATTTCACTGGCGCCCGGCTAACCGAAAAGTACCGAAAAATCTTTACGGACCCTGCCAAATGTATGTGGTAACCCCACTCCTACAGACGAACTTCCTTCCCTACAAGTTTTGGACCCTTCATAAAAAACAGCTTTACCCAGGGTTTTTCTTGAGTCAGACAGTACTAGCCTTTTTTTAGAATAAAGAGAAACTTTTAGTTCAGGGGTTCTCAAACTATGGTACGCGTACCAGTACTGGTACGTGAAGCTCTGGCTACTGGTACGCAGACGTCCGATACTGGTACGTGGAATAAAACACAAAAATCAGCATATTATTATGGAATCGAAAACAGCTTGTCTTTATTAACATAGAAATTAAAAAAAAAAATTCGAACGCGATTTAGGATCCGCTTTTTCTATTTTCTTGTTACGAGAAATGTTTGTTATAGCAGACTTGCTAAAGAGGGACTTAGTTTTGGGATGCATTCTCCCGTGATCTGCAAGCCGCGGATATGACTTCGTATGAGTTTGCGACCCCTGATGCGGGAGTTGAATACTTGACGTCGACTTTGAATCGACTATGTCTCAAAAACAAAAAACGCCGGCCGGCTATGCGTCAGGAGGCGTGTTGGTAGACAGCCCAGCTATCCAGCCAGAGAAATCGGTTGCGCGCGCTCCGTCGACTCTACCGCGACTAACGCTGGAGCCGATGGTGATCGTGCCTCGTTCCGCAGATTCATTTCTGAGGGACTTTGCACGGACAAACTAGGCCAGACACTTGAGGTGGTGCGAGGTAAGTGGATAAAGGAAGCACTTGATATGCTTGTGCTTCCATCTGGACAAGAGGTCTCGACTTGGAAGGAATCCCAAGACGCACTTACGAAATACCAATACGAGATACCACTTCCTATCGGTTTATGAAGTTTCCCAGGTCGCGAATATTAGGACCGGTGAACCACATCTGTTTTCGATTCATGAACTTGAATTTGCAGTGGAATCACTGCCGCCTAACAAGGCTCCTGGTCATGACAGACTCAGTCTCGAAATCGCCCGTGAGGCCTTGAAACACCACCCTCTGTGGCTGTTATCCTTGTATAATCACTGCCAGAGAGAGTCTTGTTTTCCACGGCCATGGAAGTGGGCGATTGCCGTGTTCTTTCTCAAGTCTGGGAAGGAGCGCAGTGACCCTGCGACCTACCGTCCGATTTGTCTTTTGCCGACCCTCGAGAAGATATTGGATAAATTGTCTGCAACTCGTCTGGTACTATACTTGGAGTCCAAACGGTTGCTCGATGCGCGGCAGAACGGCTTTCTAAAGAAGGTTAGTATGGTCGACGCGCTCCATCACGTGATGGAGTACATAGCTGTTTCGAAGAGTCATGGAGATTACACATGTCTTCGCACGCTCGATGTCAAGTCAGCGTTCAATAGTGTTCGACGCACAGACATCTTCCGGTTTTTGGAGGAACTGGGTGTTGAACATTGGTTCCTTGGTGTGATAGACGACTACCTCTGGTGTCGCTCTGTCATCCTGATAGATGACGGGGACCACTACTTCAACGTTGGAGTACCCCAAGGTTCGTGTCTTGGGCTCGTGTCTTGTGCAGGTCTTGTCAGGGGTCGTCCCCTTCAACTTGCGTGCGGAGCAGGACAGAGTCTACACGACCCTCGTCCTATGAAAGAAGAGCGTTGACGGTAACGGAGTAGACTCCGAGTAGGTCGACTTGTGGAGGCCCACTCCCAGACTTCAGGATCTTTGGCGGGTCCGTTGGACCGCGGATTTGACTCCGCGAACCATGTGTTCGTAATACACGGTCGGATCCAAGCAGGAGAACTACACCATCGGGTGTGCGTTCCTTGCCGTATCAGAGAACCAAATACTAGCGGGGAGCCAGTTCCGTCTCTCGGATGGTGCGGAATTTTTTAAGTCCAATGTCCAAGCGATCAAGAAAGCAATCACTCATGCCCATCTAAGAGGTTTCGGGGAACACGACGTCTACTCTGACTCGATATAGGCGCTCCAAGCGCTTCACGGACTTGTGCCTCAGCACAGGCTGAGATTCCATTGCTGAGATTCCATTGCTGAGATTCGGGACTTGATTAAATCGATTGAAGTCGAGGTTCACATGCACTGGGTCCGGGCCCATGTTGGTTACATCTTTAATGAAAAGGCGGACATATTGGCAAAAGAAGCCACCACACGGTAGTCTGTCGACGTGGTGATTCCAGTCATGTATTTGAAAAGCAGTCAATTTAGTAATGTAAGCATTCATTTTTAAAGGCAATAAAACCTGCTATGACGGAAATACAAATAACTGGAGAGATATTTCGTTTTAGACAGGTTTTTTAATATTAGCTTTACGTTTGTTACCAGGTGGTACGCAGAAGTATGAACTTCGATTTAGTGGTACGTCGGTCTAAATGTTTGAGAACCCCTGTTTTAGTTCATTATAGATTTCAATTTTATATGTTCTATTTCTGTTATTATATTTCAATTTATGATAAAGATATTTTAAGATGGAGATATTTTAAACTTTTAAGACTAATATCCATCTAATAATAGCTACTTTTCATTTTGTTAGATATTATATGCTTTAATATTTAATTTATATTATTGAAAAGGTAACTTTTTCTAATGTCAGATAAATACTTTTTCTTTAGTGATAGAATGAAGTTATATTCTTTTTTTAGTATTAAGTATTATATAATTTGATTTTGTTTCTTAGTCACTGAGAGTTTGAATTAACAAGTAGTATACATCTATTGTACATATTTACAATGTTCTGTTTGAGAAAAGATTTTTTATTTGTGTGACTTTTTAAAAAAGTTCAGTTACAACCAATGTATATTTTCAATATTGTCATTAAATAAAATAAGGGAAATTTATCAAATGTTACTGTTACTCCCAACTCATGGGTATTACTGTATCAGTACTATTTTTTAAAGATTTCAGTACAACTTGATTGGTACTATTTTTTAAAGCAGTAAATTTTCTGATAAATGTAATTCATAGTAATTTTGATTATATTTGCAGGCACTTTGTGCTATTTTTTAATTAATTTATCACAAGAAGGTATTTTTTTCCCTAACTGCAAGCAATAAAAGACAAAAAGATGCTTTTTGTATTTTGTTGCTTTTTCTTTGTAATTACATTCATTTTTTACAGGGCACAGCCTATGTCTTTTGTAACTAAAGTGGAGGATTTTGATGTAAAAAACGAACCCACCTTACAATATTTGAAAGGCAGTAAGGAAAGACAAGATCTTTTTACTGCTATTTCCAAGTATAATGATAACTGTGTAGAGATACCCATTGTTATTGGAGGGGAAGAGATTCGCTCAGGAGATGTTAGTTATCAAGTTATGGTATGGAATTTTTCTTTTATTTTATAGCTTTCAATTATGAATTTTTAAGTCTTTTGTTATTCCTTGATCTAAAGAATAAGTATAATTTGCCCATTTTGTAATTAGAACTACCAATTTTACATTTTAAAAATGTTTGTGTGACATGTGCTGTTCTCCAGGAATAATTATGAATTTTTATACTTCATTTGCATTTTCTTATTGTAAAAATGTTCAATTTATCTATTACTTAAGTGAGAACATTATATTGCTTTTATGCATTTTGTGATGATATAATTTTGTCAATGTGTAATAAATAATTGTTAAATACTAGCTGAATAAAGCCCATTCTTTGAGCAGGAACAGATTTATTTATAAATCTCTTCCTTCTATACTAAACAAGAAAAAATCATGCATCAGGTATAGTTAATGAAACATTTTCCAAAACTATCAGAATATTGTTAAGAAATTTCATTTTTCCTTACAGTCAAATGAAATATCTAAATAAACAATTTAAAAAACACACAATGCTGTACAAATCGATTTGCAGCAATTGTTGTTCATAGCACATTAAAACCACCAATAAATATTTAAAAAAAATCATGTAAATAAGGGTTTTACTTCCAAAAAAATAGGCATTGAATTTATGTCTTAGTTAATTTTATTACTCTTTTAAAATCCATTCCAAAACAAACACATAAAAATAATACTGCAAATAAATGGTGTAAAGATTAGTATTCTAGATTCAAATATTCACTCTGATGCATCAGAATTTTTTTTATTAAAGTCATTTTATTATTAAAATGTGCACTTTTTCCTTTTTCACTTCCTAAACAAAATCACTAAAATCTCTTGAGATTAAACACTATCAATAATAATACTTGCTAATGTCCTATTTTCTATTTAATCACATGGATGAATCGTTCAGATTTAGAAAATGTAACACATTAGCCAGTCAAATCTTTATGCATCCATTTTATTTAATGCCCTTTTTATAACTTTATTTATTTGATAGATGTGGAATGAAGATTTTTATTTGGAATATTAAGCATTAAGAAGCACATTACTGGAAAACTTCTCACTTGCATGAATTTAGAATGAACGATAAGCCCAAATAAGATTTATACAGTACCATAAAATAAACACATGCATAGTTGTCACTGAAGATGGATGAAGAATTACTTAGAAACATTTTGTAGTAAATTCAGTTGATTTCACACTTCATAGAAAAAAAAAAAATCATATTCAGAAATATTTATTTAACAATAATATTCCCTCAGCAAAAACCTGTCAGTGAGAAAATTTTTCGACTAACGAAGATGCCTACTTCCTGCTATCTTCTTTTTTGAATTCAAACTGGTTTCTTATTATCTTACAAGAATGCTAACTCATATTTTACTAATAGCGGAGAAAAAGTTGGATTCAGACAGGTGTGGGTATTATTGCTTTCGCTATGCCAGGAGAAGAATCTGTTGATGGATACTCTCTTATTCAAATGCAATGCCTGCTATTACGAAATATCGCGGAAAAATGTGTTAGTATGGGACAGGGTTGTATAATATAGACGCACGTCGTGCGTGGAAAATTTTTTGCAAAATTCGAAACTTTGCAGGAAAAAAAAAAGTATTTTTCTTTTTTAAAACTTTGTTGTGACATTAGACGTTTGCAAAAATACTAAGGATTGGGCTGTTTCTAAATGCATTGACAAAATATTTGATAAGAATTCAGCTCTTCCTATCATGTATTTTTAGCTTTATTATTTTTTAACTAAAATAATTATTCTTTAATTATTATATTATTAATTTTAAATTTTAATAGTAATTATTTTAAACTACCTTTTCTAATTCATATCGTCAAAATAATATAACACATAATTTTATTAAACATAAAATTAATTTGCAAAAAGTTTTCGACTCAATATTTATGTGCGCAGAAAGTTTTTGGTTTTATACAAGTCTGGTATGGGAGAAGCATTTGTTTATCACATATGATTTTTTTTAAAAATTAGCCAAGCAAGTCACAGAGTTTTCAAGAAGTTGCTTTTTTTGCTAATACTCACTTTTTTTCTCCAATTGATCACTAAATATAATTATTTTCTATAAATGGTTACTACGTGCCAGACTTGTATAAAACCAAAAACTTTCTGCGCACATAAATATTGAGTCAAAAACTTTCTGCAAAATTATTTAATGTTTAATAAAATTACGTGCTGTATTATTTTGACGATATAAATTAAAAACAGTAGTTTAAAATAATTACCATTTAAAATTAATTAATATTAATTAAAGAATAATTATTTTGGTTAAAAATAATAATAAAGCTAAAAATCCATGACAGGAAGAGCTGAATTATTATCAATTATTTTGTCAATGCATTTAGAAACAATCCAATCCTTAATATTTTGACCACTTCGCAAGCATCTTTAATGTCACAACAATGTTTTGCATCTTTAAATTTTGAATGGTATGCAAACAAAAAATAAATAGTACATAAAATTGGGGAATATTTTTAATTTTTTGGTACTAAATTTTTTTTTTTTTTTAAATATTTTCTGCAAAATTTTGAATTTTGCAGAAAATTTTCCGCACACGCTGTGCATGCGTGCGTCTATATTATACAACTCTGCTACGTGCCACTTTTTTTTGAGTAAAATTTAGAAATGTATTTAATTTCTGTTTTAATTAAATATTGAATGTTCAGACCAGGGTTGGCAGGTCTTTGACAGTTTAAACTGTCATGTCAAAAACCTTGTTGAAAACCTCAAATAGTACATTGATATACAGTCCAGTCTCTAAAATCTGGACATCTTAAATCCGGAAACCTCCAAAATCCGGACTACATAAATGTTAATCTAATTTTACACATCTTTGTTAGTTTTGTTTTCTTATTTCGTTCATAGATGGCAGCACAGAACAATTTTGTTAATTTTTTGCCATTTTAGTTTATGTTCGGCATTTCGCCGACTTTGTTCATAGATGGCAGCACCGAACAATTTCCTTAAATTTTTGCCATTCTAGTTTATTATTGGAATTTCGCCGATAGATGGCCGTACCAGTTTTTTTAGGGACAAGTTTTTTTTTTTATTCATGATTTTATATGATCAGCGGTCGTTCAGTCAGATTAAGCTTAAGATTTTTTAATATTTATGAAATTCCTATTAGTTCATCCTAGTGCATTCAATTATGTAAATTATGCAATTAGTAAAAAAAGATAACATATTTCTCTGTCAATAGCGAATAAAATTTCGTTGCTAAAAGCTGCCGATGATCGGAAAATGACCCGATGATTTGGTAAATGAAGAAAAAAAATAAAAGTACAGAACTAATAAATAGTTTAGCCACAACAATAATAGGATTAGAACAGAGGAATTTTATAACAGAAAATGAATTAATCTCTTATATAGGATTAGAGAGAAGGTAATGGCCAATAAGCCTAAACTAAGACAACAAAAACTGACAGACATATTTAAAAAAAAAATCTTAATCGTAAAAATGTTCTGTGTATATTTAATTTTATAAGATTAATATAATTTTGATTTTGTTTTTGAATCATTTAATATGTTACTTAGGATTTTTTATAAGTATTATGATTTTTTGTGATTATTATTTGTAATTTTTGCTCATAATTTTAAGTTGTTATTGTCCGGATTTCAGGATCTCTAAAATCCGGAATTATCAAAAATCCGGAAAAGCCATGTCCAGAACGATTCCGGATTTTAGAGACTGTACTGTATAAAATTTCACATTAAATGTCACACATATACAACATTACGTGTAATATTTAAAATGTCACTATTACTGTATATCAATAATTAATGTGTAGTAAAGTATTATTCTTAAGTGCAACTTTTTAACTATGTAAAAACTTTATTTAAAAAATTTTTGATGGTAAAATTGTGTTTTTTTGAAAAAGTAAATAAAAGATTTGAAACTGCTCACATGAGCTGCACATTTTTTCTCTTACTTAAAAAATCTTAAGTGTCCTAATAATTTAAAATAATGATATCATCATCTTTCTGCAGCATGACTAAAGAGTGTAAATAATAAGTAAAAGCCTAGCTGGCCAAGTGATACCCTTTGGAATAGTCAACTCACTTGCCTTGAAACTTTTTTAAACAATATTTCAGAAAATAGTGGAAGAGCATGAGGATGCAATGGATATTGGAATTTCTGAACTGATTAATGATTTTAAGTTATATAAACAGAACAAAGATCTTTTACTTCCGGTGAAATCTATAGGTGTTGCATTAGACATTCTTCAATGAGATACTGTTACAATTGCTGATGCATGTCCTGTTTGCCTCAGTTTTCTAAAAGAAATTTCACTTAAGCTCCAGATTGAAAAAGTGCATAACAGATCAACTCATGAAACTCATACCATTTTATGGTTTGTGTTTTTCATGCCAACCTTAAGGATGAAGGGTTGATTGATGCACAAATTGATTCAGTTCACATATGAGCTACAAAGAGAATCAATGGATGTTTACTCATGCTGATTGCATACAAACCTGAAAAATCCCCTTTCCCTCTTCCTTATTTCAAGCGACAGAGTTAACAACATGACTTGGTGGAAAGGAAAGGTATTATTAGATGCAAGATGCAATAGTTTTTCAATTGATTGAACCAGCCTCCAAACTTACTGAGCTAGCAATGCTTTTGCTATCAAGTCCTGCTAGCTCAGCATCAATTGAAAGAGTATTTTCAAACTTTAGCTAGATACGCTCTAAACTCAGAAATCGTTTGGGTGTAAATAAATGTGCAAAACTGGTTATCTGCTACAGAATGCAGCGGGGTAAAATTTTGGATCATTAATCATACAATAATTTTCTCCTGATTGAAAATTTCAAAAAATAAAAATATTTTATTACAATTAACAATTTAAAAATTTTTGTTATTAAATTACTATAATTTAAAAGATTACATAAATCATCATGATATTTAATGTAAACCTGTCATTGTTAAAAGTTTTAAAGGGTGTTACATGTTTTTGACAGTTAAACCAGTTTTTGATGCTTGTCATGTCGAAAACCCAACCCTGGTTCAGCCAATCAAATAAAAACTGTTTGACTGAATACAAATATTGAATATTTGCTTTGTTGATTATTCTTATACTAGCTGACCTGTCCAGCATTGCCTGGGCCCACGCTGTGATAATGATAACCTTAAATATACATAAAAACAGTGTTGAATGATTTTATATTTTTAAATGAAAATCTTCCCAAATGAGCCTATTGTTGGGGGCCTTTACTGCCTTCGGCAACATACACCCTCAAATTTGTATGATTTTATATTTTTAAATGTAAATCTTTCCAAATGTACCTAGAGTTGGGGTCTCACTGTGTTCAGCAGCTTACAAAGAGGCATGCTGTGCACACTCCAGTCTGTTTGATTATATATTTTTAAATGCAAGACAGCATAGACTGGGCCCATGATAATAACCTTAAATATACTTAAAATCAGTGTTCAATGAATTTATATTTTTCAATGAAAATCTTTTCAAACAAAGTAAGGTTCCCCCCCCCCTCTCCGATCAAGTGATTGCCAATTTAATTTGTGACAATTAGATATATTTAACTTTCAATTCTGTCCAATAGTTCTCGAGGAAACCTAAATAATGAAAAACACCCTCTTCGCTCTATTTTAAGATATAAATTATATCTCCCAATCCCTATGCGAAAATTTCAACAGCACAATTCTCTTCTGAATTCTGGTAAATCACAGAGAAAAAGTCTTGTGAATTTGTGGAAGGGTTTCATGTGTAAGAAATGCATATTTTCTTTTCTATGTTAATAAACACATTTTCTGTTGAAATGCCTTTTCTACTTCAATAGTTCCCTTTTTAGTGACTAGCACCGTGTTATTATTCTTGCTGGAGCGAAGACTATATTCCTTCTGTATTTTATTTTTTTTTAATGTTATTGTGTAGTGATAATGTTCTTGTTTTCCCTATAATTTAATTTTTCAATATTGTTATTTTGTAATTTGTAATACTGATTTTCTAATCTTTATTACAGCCCTTTGACCATGGTAAAAAGATAGCCAAGTACCACAAAGCCAGTGCTGTAAGAATCTTTTCTTTTTAAATATACAGTAGAAGATCTATATAACACAATTCAATATAATAATGCAATTCTCTATATAATGCACAACTTCAGATATAAACACTGAATTTTATAGTTAAGAAGCACCTTTATTCCACGTTGAAAAAAAATTGCTGCTCTCTAGAGGACTAAATTCGATATGTTAGCTCATCTTTATCTCCTTAATTAGGAGCTTTTCAGTTTTTAATGAAAAAATTGCTATTATTACATTAACTAAAAAAAAAAAAAAAATGAGTAATATAATGAGTGATTTGATCCAGACATATTTGGACCAAGTTTATAAAGTAAATTTAACTAGATAGACCCGTCAAGATTTGACAGTAAATAACTTGAAAGTTCCTTTAGAAATATGTTTAAATTTTTAATTAATTAGTAAGATTTGACAGTAAATAACTTGAAAGTTCCTTTAGAAATATGTTTAAATTTTTAATTAATTAGTTGCTTTTAAATTAAGTATTGAAAACTTATGAATTGTTATAGTGTGCATGCGATTCCTAAGACGATAGATGGTGTTTTCAGTCCAGCCTACTCAACTAATGAAGTGAAATAATATTAAGCTTGTAATTTACATCCGATTATGCTTGATTTTTAGAAAGAATTTAACTAAAACTGTTAATTGAATGATTATTTTTACTTATTACAGTTTCATATATTTTTTAAATATCAATATTTAGTATTTTTATTATGTGACCTTTAAAATTTTTCATTAATTTTATTTTTAACAGCCTGACTCTAAAACCCTGAATTTAAAATATTCTGTTTGCAGCTAACGATTTATAATATGCATTTTTTAATTATTCGAATTTTATTTCACATTTTCATACATTATTTATATAATAAACCATAACTATCAAGCTGATTTTTATTTTTTATACTACTTATATGAATATTTTCGCTTCTTTCTTTTCTCCCTTTTTAGCACTTTCCAACCTAGTTGAAAAGTGCTTATGACTTCGGTTTGTCTGGCCGTATGGCCGTCTGCCGTCTGGCCGTCTGCCGTCTGTCCGTGCTCTAACTCCCGTAAATATGCTCGGATTGCTCTGCAATTTTTATATGTTATTGTCGTTATCTATAGCATGTTCCCTATTTCAACGGAAGTGTGTAGCACTTATAGTTTTTTACAGGGGTACTCAAAAGAATTCCGTTACATTGCGGTCTATGGGGAAAAATCATTTACGGTTTATTTAAATAATGTTTCCCTATTTTAAACGCATTGACATTTATATATATCACTAAGGTGTATTAGAAAAAGCTTAATATGGAATAGGGTGTGCATATCACTTATAGTTACTTTACAGGGACAGTCAAAAGAATTCCGTTACATTACGTCTATGGAGAAAAATCGTCTGCGGTTTATTTAAATAGTGTTTCACTATTTTAAACGCATTGAAATTTATATATATTACTAATGTGCATTACAAGAGGCTTACTACAGAATAGTGTGTGTATAGCAGTCATCGTTCATTTACAGGGACACACAAAAGAATTCTCTACTGTCTCTTAACAATAATTCCTGGAAGTGCGTTTTAAGTTACTGAACGCGATTTTAATTTTAACTCGCTTTTTGTCTATTACGTGGTGTGCATAAATTCTGTAGATCCTATACAGGGCAGCACAAAAGTTCGCGAACACATTTCCGTTTATTGACAGAAACTCCAGAAGGAGAATTTTAAACTGTGCTACGCGTTTCCTAACTAAACTAAAATTTAGCATCCTATATAGTATATATACAAATCTATAGATCATATACAGGGCTGAATAAGAGTATTCGGATATTTTTCCGAATATTGCATCTGTTGGAAATTCCTGAAATTAGGTTTTTAAATATGTTATGCGTTTTCCAAATTGTTTACTTAAATGGTATCTTTTAGATTATTAAACGGTATGTTTTGAGAAATTATTTTGGAAACGATGGAAAGTGCTACATAATCTATGCTTGACGCATGATTTTTCGTTCTTGTTTACTTTCTTTACGGAGAATAATCACATACTTTTCTTATTTATACAAATATATCTTCTTGATAATGGTCATATAAAATATAGATACAAGTTTAGATCACTTTATTTAATCGATAACTACAAGCAAAATATTTTAATTTAAATATTTTTCATATAAAATTAGTAATTAAAAAAAAATATTGTTGGGTATTAAATTTTACTTATCACAGTCCCAGTACTTTGAAAAAATAACAATATTTAGTATTTTCAGATTTTTTTTAACTATGCAACCTTTAAAAATTTTCATTAAATTTATTTTTATCAATATGATTTTAAAACTCTGAACTTAAACTTTACTGTTTGCAGTCAACAATTTGTGATACATATTTTTTAATTATTTGAATTTTATTTTACATTTTCATACATTGTTTAATTATTAAAGATAATTTTCTTTAGAGTTCCTATTTTTCCTTTCTGTTTTATTTCCTTTTATATTTATTTATTTACGAAAAATAATTACATACTTAATCTTATATATATATATATATATATATATGACTTCTTGATAATGACCAAATATAACAAAAATTGTAGATCAGTTCAAGTTATTTAATTGATAATTACATGCACAATCTTTTACTTTAAATACTTTTAATATAAAATTTGTAATTAAAACAAAATATTCTTGGGTTTTAAATTTTACTTAATTATAAAACATTCGAATAATAATAAAAATAATAAAAAAAATTATAATTTCTCCTCCTGAAGTAAAATGAGATTATTAAAATGAATTTTCGCCAATAAAAGAAAAAAAAAATATTCTGTCCTGAGTGGGTATCCAACCAACACAACGATCAAAACAGAGAACCACAACATAAATCTGGCGCCTTAAACCACTCGACCGCCCTTTCCTCGCTCTAGTGTACTCTTAAACTGGATGGTTTCTAGATTTAATTTTATGCATGCTCATTGATCCCAATTTCGTGTGAAAATAGAATTTGACGAAAATCTCTTTTCGTTTTAATATATAGGATATGTGAAATGATCTATATTTTATGCAAATATTTATAATCTGCACAATCCTGGTCCCAAGGAATGCAGTATAAAGATATTCTACTGTATTTTGATATGTGTCAGACATATTTGGCCATGTTTACAAAGTAAATTTAATGATGTGTGAAATGCGATTTATATAACGCAAAATTCTATTGAACGCACAACAATGCATTTTTAGGTTTGCATTATAAATATCTTCTACTGTATATATTTTTGAAATTTAATTTTTTTCTCCTTCTAAATGATGACAGTTAAATTATCAATTAACCCTCTGAGCGTTTTGAAAAAGGGTAAAATTGTAATGTTGTTTTCTCTGCATTTTGTTTTAAATGCTAAAAATATATTATTCTTTCAGGATTATAAATAAAACTTAATTACAAATATGAATGTAACCTTTGAGAGTATTAATCATTCTTCAATGTTTTGAAAATTCATTAAATCTATAGAATTATATTATCTTAAACATTGCATATATTGCAGTGAAACCTGGAGCTTAGTGAATGGAATATTACGTTCTACATGCTTAGAGGGTTAATAACTAGTTTTATGTTATAGTTTATTTAAAAAGTTTTGTAAAATAATAGTATTTAAATAAATAGTAGCAATTTTCTCTTTTGTACTAGTGTTTTCCTGTTATTTTTGTGCTTATATTGTATAATATGTTCAGCCTGTCAAAAAATAAAAGTCCATACTTTTTATTCACCAAATTGTCAAAGAGAAATGCAAAACGTACCACTTGATTGGAAATTAAATTTTCTATATCTCTTTAAGTAAGCAAAGGGGAACATTTCTACAATAAAATAAACTTCAAAATTTTCATTTGTAATTCCTGTATTTTACATCATATTTAATTCTAGATTTAATTTTACCTTCAGATGCTAAATTTGTAGTCATTTGGTGAAGAGTTTTAGAATTTATATAGATTGGGATTAGTATTTACATATATTTTAAGCAACTAATGTTAATTTTTAGTATTTTCAGCAGTACTTTTTTCCTGTTTCTCTTCTCTCATGTATAATGAACTATCCTTAACTTATTCTCGTGTATTTTAATAGATTTTATGTATGAATTATGGAATTAATCTAGATTAATTTTAACACAATTATTTCAAATTGGTAAATAAATCATACGAGTAGTAATTTTCCAACTGGACGAAAAATGTCCGGGCCAGGATTCGAACCTGGGATCGCTTGGCTGAAGCCGCCACGCTCTACCACTGAGCTATCCCGGTCGAATCTGGAGGGCATAATTCATCCAGTTAACCTTATTGATCAGAGAATCTGGTCTGATATTTTAATCAGCTCAACAGAAAAGATCGCAGGTAAAGGAACTCCAGTAAACGCTGGATACGGTATTAAAATATCAGACCAAATTCTCTGATCAATAAGGTTAACTGGATGAATTATGCCCTCTAGATTCGACCGGGATAGCTCAGTGGTAGAGCGTGGCGGCTTCAGCCAAGCGATCCCAGGTTCGAATCCTGGCCCGGACATTTTTCGTCCAGTTGGAAAATTACTACTCGTATGGAATTAATATCTGAAAAACAAAATTATAAATTATAACAAGTGTTAAATTGTGACAGGGAAATGAAAAAAGAAAAAAAAGGATAACTGCTTCTAAATTGTGACATAAAAATATACAACAATCTCCTTTCATTTCATAAAATTCATGTACATTAAACAACCTTTAAGGAACATACTGGAAAGTAAATGAAACATAGCAAGATATTTGAAAAGTTAACCATATTGTATACAGTTCCAGTGATTGTGCGAGATGAGACTTTGGTCACCTAAAAATTAGGACATCCTGGATAAATCAACACATGGCAAGATTAATTGTAACAGAAATAGATTTCTAGAGACTTCCGGCAAGAGGTGCCAGTTTCAAATCCCAAGTCAGGCTGGGATGTTTCTAGTGGGTTGGATTCCACTTTAAATGGAGGTTCCAGCCTGTTTAGGCCCTTGTGTGCAAAAAAATATGACCATAGTACCTGGAATCAATCAACCAACCATCTAATATGCATAATCCTCCAACTAATTTTTGAGCTATATTCTTAAAAAACCTTCAGCACTGCAGTTTGCGGGATCATATAATTATTGGAAAAATAATTTCATAAATACTGTAAACATGTATAACAGCAGTGGTCTTGGTTGATGGAATAATCAGGAGTGGCATACCTGCTCAGATTTTCTGAATTAGAGTATTCTGTTTCAATTAGCTCTAAAGTTATAATTGTGCTTTCTTCAGTGTTTGCTCCAACAAACATTTATGCCTACTTTTCCTCCTATTTCAGTATGGAGACAGATCTTACCCCCCCCTCCCCCCCTCAAATATAGATTTAAAAAAAAAGAGACCGTTCTCAATCATAATGTTTTCCATTTTTGTCTGTGATGTTTTGGTGATTAAATAGCATAGGATGTTTTATTTTTTCTTGGACCGATGGTCCAATGCAACTTGTCTGTAATAATATTGGCTATATTGATAACTTTTACAGTACTGGTAGCTTTCCTATGAGAACTAATGTTTGAAAATCTCTCTATAACAATAATTTATTTTACTGTAAACCGGTCTACAATAATAACACTGTTACACTCGGTTGCCTTACTACAGGGGGAGAGATGTGTGCTGTATTTACTATGTTCTTTTATTTACTGAATATGATATTGGCGTAGCAATATGCTATTTGTATGATACTTCATAGGTCTATGAAATTTTCTTTCTTGCAGTCGTGAATAAGCCAGTAATCTCTAACTGATTTGCATTGCACAGTTGTTTAAGGATTGTTTGTTTAGAGTTTTCATCAAAAATAGTACTGTATTTCAATGGGGGGAAAAACTTTTAAAATAAAATTTTTGAAGCACTGTTTCATACTCTCTCCCTCTTACATAATAATGAAGCTTATTTTACTGATATTGTTACAGTAATTTTTTTCCTGTCAAGTTTCTAGTTATTTAATAAAGAATTTTAGATTTGCATCCATCTTATTTAGAGAATTTATAACTGTGGTATTAAACATTATATATAATCCTCATTTTTTTGCTACATTATCACAGAAATACTGGAATACATATAACAAATAAGTTTTTCGCAGCAGGATATTGTATTTTTTTTTTAAGTTTAGAGTGGATGAATTAAAAAAAAAAAATTCTTTTTGCTCTGCTGGACTTGAAGGACATCTTAAATGCATTTCATCGCATCTATAGACTATAGAGTTCGTTGGGCATGTCACTGTACTTACAACCTACTACTATATAACCAGGTTTAACTTCTTAATTGAGTCATTAAAATAAGTATTTACATATGGGCTACTTTTTTTCCCCCCAAAAAAAATATTGCAGCAGGTGATAGATCACTATTTTCTTCTTCAATATTTTCTGTCCTGTTTCTTTTTATTTGAAATTTAATAATTTTCATTTGTAGCTTGATTGGATGCATGGCTGGCTTGGGTTGCCAGATTTCAGCTAGGCCAAAAAAAAAAGCTGGCCATCTTCTTTTGATTTTAACCACTTAAAAAATGCCGGCTTTATTAAAAAAAGGTAGTTTACAGCTAATTCACATTAAATTTGCATTCATTTATTTTTAATGTACTAATAAATGTTTTCTACTAAAAAAATTATAAACTTCTATTAAACTTTATCAAATAAACAAGTCTTTATAACTGCTAGAAGGCAACTATGCAGGTTATATGTCTAAAAGAAAATTATATACACATTGAGAAGAATACTTTAAATTAGACTGTAAAGTGGTGTTTTGAAATTCTATATTACATAGCTCAACATATACCTTGCATTTTAAAGATTATATTTAACTAAACAACAACAATAATAATATAAAACACCCCTATAAAAAAGAAACATTCTTATATACTGCTATTTACTTTTAAGATTAATTAGAACTAAATAATTTATACATTTTTAATAAATGAAATTATCGGATACAATACATGAGAATATCCATATTTAGTTACTAATCCATATTCTGATGGGAAAGCATAAGATATATATTTAAAAAATTCTCAAAATAAATTTATTAAAATAAAATTTTGAAAAGCTTTGTTGCTATTTTAAAAAGTTATTCATGCATATGTTATTCATATTACTGTTTTTGATAGTGAGAAATAGTGTTTTTATTAAATGACTAGTAAGATTTTAAATATTTGAGGGAAAAAAAAATTAAAATTGCATAGCAACTGCTTTTTTTTTTTTTTTTGGTCAATCTTACAGCAAAACAAAATTTTCATAAATTATAAATTTAAGAAAAAGAACTTTCAGTCAACATTTTTCCTTTTATAGTAATATTCAATAATAAATATTTCTTAAAAAAAAAAAGAAAAAAAGAAAAAAGATATATTTAGGATCTTTTTGTAACAACTATCTAAAATAAGCATAAACTTTATGTAATAGTAAACAAACCTAATGACAATCAAAACATTTTTTACTGTTTCTTTTTGTTTCTTATTTAAAATGTAGACTGTTGTAATATTTTATGACTAAATAAAAAAAATATATATCCTGTAGTATATTTATTATATTCTCCAAAAATGTTTTATTCAGGATTTGATACAAAAAGCCATAGATGAAAGTCTTAAAGCAAGACCCAAATGGGAGGCAATACCTCTTGCTGAAAAAATTAAGTTATTCATGAAAGCAGCTGATCTTGTCAGTGGAAAATATAGGATGGACTTGAATGCTACAACTATGCTTGGCCAGGTACAATTTGTATTTTATAGCATTGCATTTCAAGTAAAGCTGGAAATTGTACTTCTTTTCTTGTAGGCCCCTTGGCATGACTCGAGTCTTAAGAAAGTGCAATTTCTTGCCAAATTTTATAAAATCATATAAATGAAATGGTGATCAATGATTTTTTTTTTTTTTTTTTTTTTTTTTTTTAAATCTGTATGTAGTTTATTTTTCTTCAGCTTGTAGAATTATTTTTTCTTTAATTAATGTTCTTCATTTTTGAATGTTCCAGTATGTTTACCATTTTTAATTTACAAGATACAGAAATAGAACTTTTTTCAAGAGAAATGGGTTTTCCTTCTGAAAAATATCTATAAAAATGGTCATGATATGCAATTGTATTATGACCTATGATTGTATATTGCTCTCTATTCTGTTGCCCTTATTGAATTTGTGATCTTTTCATTTTCTCAGATTATAATATAAAAACTATTGCATATAAAAACATGAAAAATGATAGTTTTATAGAGAAATAGATAATAAACTTTGTTGAAGCAAACAGCTTTTAAATGTAAGTTATTTTTATTGCTAGTGTTGAAATTAGTCAAAATAGTTTGGTTACATAAGTTTTATAGGATCAAAAACTATGCATGGGAATTTAACCATCTTTTTCAGGTATATACGTGACTAGATTGTGATGTGCAGTGTCCAATCATTTTTTAAATTTGCCTTATTTATTTATTTTCAAAATTGTATTATTTGAATAGAGTTATTTCATATTTTGAAAAAGCTGTTTCTTACCTACTGTTGCCAAATTTTAAAAGTCCAAATAATAATATTGTCTAGGAAGGATTTCTTAAGCTATGGAGCGGGGGGAGGGGGGGGGGATTTAATTTCTAGACCATTAATAAGCATAAAATCCCAACCTCACTCTTTTGATGTGCTGAATGAAGGAAAAAAAAAAAAAAAAGCTAACTGTGAGGTCACCTGTGTTGTCATGGAGTAATGGCTTTGGGCAATGAAGAGGATTACTTTTAGGAAACACAACAGTGAAATTTTTTTCCTCCTTCATCTTTGCATTTGAGAAAGAAAAAATAGATGACATTACTTTCTACATTAATTAATTGAAAGAACTATTTCATATTAAAAAAAAATTAAGTGAACATTATGTTTTTACTTTAAATTATTGGGAGTGAACAGCATTTAATGAGGAAAATTACACTATATTTAAAAAAGCGAAATAATAATATTGTCAAACACTTTATTTGAAAAATATGTTTACCCATGAATATTAAATAAGAAATAGCACTTTAAAATAGTTAAATTATTACGTGTGAAAAACAATAAATGAGGAAAATTATGTCATATTTAAAATGTCTTATTTAAAATGATTTTCTTATAGTGCCTGAAAAGAGAACTTTTCTTTAAGACATTATTATAAAAATGTGGCAGACAGCAACATTTCTTACTTAACTATTTTATAGAAGCTGATTTTCAAATGTGCAATAGATTTTACTTAATCAATCACGATATAAGGTGTCAGCCATCGCAAAAGCAGTGGATGCGGCCTTGAGAACTGAAAAATCTCCCCACTCAAAGGGAATGGTAACCTGATTACAGAAGATCACCACTGTTCATGATAATATTATTCAATCGTCCATAATTAGTTAATTATTTTAAAACAGAGCAAATTAGTATGCTTTTAGAACCTGCTGAGTCTGGGCGTGAGTTGACGAGCATAGCTCATAGGCGGTTGAGTCCTCCAGTTTTACAAAATATAAGTACAAGAAGAGCTGCTGTGATATTTGACTTATTTTTTCTATTAAGCAATGAAATTACTTATTTGCAGTTTTTATTATTTCTGTAATTACTAATTATAATTTTATTAAAGCATAAAAATATAAATTATGTTCTCTTTAAAAACTATTTGGAGGTTTAATTGTATTAAAATCTACAATTCTTGGTAGCCATTCAATACTTTAATGTAAGAAAACATCATAAAAACCTGATTTAAATAAAAAGGATTGATTATAAATAATAATAATCATAAAATATTTTATTTTACACTTTAGTTTGCCAAAAGAAGAAATATGTTTACATGGGAAACTGGTTCAGTGGCTATAAAATATCTTTCCTTACAGCTTTGGCAAATTAAATTTGAGTGTATACACACTGAAAAATGTGCATATTATATGGCTTATTTATCTATATACTAAATAAATTACTTTTCAATGTATGTATTAAATGGTGTAATAGATTTTACTTAATCAATCACGATATAAGGTGTCAGCCATCGCAAAAGCAGTGGATGCGGCCTTGAGAACTGAAAAATCTCCCCACTCAAAGGGAATGGTAACCTGATTACAGAAGATCACCACTGTTCATGATAATATTATTCAATCTTCCATAATTGGTTAATTATTTTAAATTATGCTGTAAGTGTTGCACAATGAACAAATAAAAATTGCTTGTGCATTTGATATATTGCAAGTTATTTCATAAAGAAATAACAATCTGATGAGGCTTAAAATGTAAATAAAGATTGCTAAAAAATACTTTTGAAAGTTGTGTTTTTCTCATCAAGTTGAATTTTGACGTTTTCTGTATTGTGCCAAAGTCCCTATAAAAAGAAAGCAAATACCAAAAATTATATGATTTGTGTATTGTATGCTGTTTTTCATTGTTTGTATTTAAGTGTTAATATTTAATGGCTTACTAGCTGATTTTTATTTAGGCAGGTTATTTTTTCTTAGGGTATTTGACTAATTACAGTAATGTAGTAATTTAGATTGATGGACGTATTGACATATATGATCCATTTCTATATAGGATATTTATCAGATATCCGTTGCATCCCTAATAAGAATGTAGTCTAAGTTCCTTAAAATGTATTACAATCCCTTAAAAAACTGTTCGAAAGGGAATGGAATTGTTATTGATTGTATATAAGAAGAAATATTCCATCCGATTTTGAAGCCTTTACGCAGTCAGTGTTAGTAACATAAAGAAGCCGTGAGATATCCCTTGTCTATCCTTTCTTTCTGTTTGAAGTCCTTTTTCAGAATTAACTCGAAAACAGAACTCATGTCTGTTCTGTAGTTGTACAATGAGATTTTAAAAGAAGACTAATTCTGACTTTTGCAGATTTCTTCCAGTGGTTGGGTTAAATAATAAATTTACTATTTTAAACTGATTTTTAGGGACATGACAGTTACAAAATGCTGTCATGAGGGAGTATTTAGGATTAATACTTATTTTTACAAGTGAGAAGATATTTTTAAATAAGAAAATTGATCTTGAGACATTTAAAAATGTTAAGATTTAAATTATTTTTTTGTATTAACTTTATTGATGTAGCATTATAGCAATTATAAAATTTCATGTACTTTTGGAAATTAAGTTAGTTTTTGTAAGTATAAAGAATTATATACGTTTTAATAATTAACATGTATAGTATTTGATTCAGTCATACAATTATTGTATAAATGCATCTTTTATTCAAAATTAGAAAACTTTGCAGAAGAATAATATTTTTTGAAGCATTGCTTGTTGGTTGTTTAAGAAAATATAAATTCTTTTGTTTTCAGGCAAAAAACATAATTCAAGCTGAAGTTGACGCAGCTTGTGAACTTGCTGATTTCTTCAGGTTCAATGCATATTTTGCCAAAGTAAGTCAAGTATTTTCTTTCAGCTTTTATAATATCATATCTCTTTAGAAACCATTCTTCTATTTGCTTCTTATCTCACCGCTCCCCTCTTCATAAATAAATAACACTTTAAATAATACAATAATTAAGCATGTTTTTTTAAATATATGAGTCATTCTATGGAAAAGGGAATATTTCAGTAGTTAATGTTACAATTTTACAAAATATGAAAAACTTTCATTTTTATTACACATATCCTTAAAAGGTGATATCAATAATAATTCATAATTATTAAAAATGTGTATACAGTAGGACTCCGATTTAACGAATTCATCAGAACCAAAAATTTTATTCGTTAAATCAGGGGTTATTCGTAAAGTTGGGGTCCAAAATGAAAAATAAAAAATTTCTGCACTTACCTTATGGTAAAGCCCTAATAATCAACTACACAAAAATATCTATAATTAGAAATTGTATGCTTTTTATTCAGCAGCGAAAAATACAGCGAATAATTCACACTAGTTATTTTGAAACTTTAAAGTACTGAGTAATAGCTATTTACAATTTCTTTGATTCGTAACTCGAAAAAGTTCTTTCTCGACTTTATGGAGAAAAGAATACACTGCGTCATTTATATCCTGCTGCATGAGATATGTTTTCAGTTTCCAAACCATGTAGAGCATGAGAAAAAGTAACAGTTTTAATGAGAGTTTCATTATCGATTTCTCTGCATCAGAATAGCTATTCATTGGTTCCGACAAATCAACAATTTCATTGACTTTAGTTGCACAGATAGACAGTCTGTCATCAAATGTAACATAATTGTTAAAGTCTATCTCGGGAGTGACTTCTTTCCATATGACTTCTTCTGAAGGGACGATATCTTTATCATTTTCATCACTTTTCATTTGTGTGCCCGGAAGTCCCGCTTTCTGAAAGCATTTTTGAATTGTATTTTTAGAAACTTGGTCCCAAGATTGTCTCATAAAATATGGAACATCCAAAACATTTGCTTTGTATCTTTACTCTACATTTTCGTCCAACAATGCTGTAATTTTTCTCATAAGCAACTTTCTGTAATTAACTTTTACAGAACGACCGATACCAAGGTCTAGTGGCTGAAATACATTTGTGCAATCTTTTAAATTGCAAATTAGAAAATGAGCAGGACATTGATCAATAAACAAAAGAATTTTTCTCTTTTGTATCTTCATAGTCTTATCTAAAAATGTCAAAAAGTCTGTAAATAAGGAAGAAGTCATCCAGGCTTTTTTGTTTGCTGTGTATTTTGTTGGTAAGGTCTTTACGTTTTAAAACATCGCAGCTTTTCTGCCCTTCCTATCACAAATGGCTTCAACTCGTCAGACGCAAAACTGTAATTCTCATTTTGCTTTTTTCCTGCCAAAGCATTTTTTATTTCTATAGCAAAGGGTTTTGTCGTATTGTAAGTCATAAAATAATCCTGTTTCATCTGTGTTGTAAACGTTGGATGGTGAATACCTTTCAATCGGGCTGAGCAACTTTTCTTCCCAATCTTTTCCTACATTTTCATTTACATCTGCCTTTTCTCCACACACTTTCTTTCGGACTACGTCATATCTTTCCTTAAAATGGTCAATCCAACCATTGGATGCAGAAAAGTCTTTTGCATTATGCTTATCGGCAAGTTGAAGGGCTTTTTCTTTGATCAGAGGCCCACTAATGGCTATTTTCTTGGCCCGAATAATGTTGAACCATTCCACTAGGTCAGATTCAAGAACAGAAATAGGAGTGGCTTTCCATGACTTTCTTATTTTCTATGATTTTTTTACTACATTCTGCTGATGCTTTTTCAGTTTCTGCTTGTTTAACAATTGTGGCTAATGTCGACGTGGAGATTTCAAGGCATTCTGCTAAAGCATTTTGTGGTCCAACATTCTTGCCAAATTCGCATAAAATGTTAAGCTTTTCACTCAACGAAAAATGTTTTCGTTTTCGACAATCTGCCATACTTCACAAAGTTTCAAAAATCAAATGTTCTGCAAAACTGAGCGTCCAATACACCTCACTTCTTTCAAGAAAGAGAATGATTTGTAAAAATTCTTAAACTGTATCCTCTACGTTGTGGAGTGGGGAGAGATAAGAAAGGAATTTCTTCTCCTATTTCAAAAACCTATGTGACAGGCTATACTCATGACTCATCTGTACCTGTGAGGTTTAATCAGGGTGGTCACAGACCTGGAAAACGTGGAAATATCAGGGAATTTTGTTAACCTGGAAATATCAGGGAATTTCAAACTAAACCTTGAAATTCATTGAAACAAATTTTAATTTCCTTTACGATTGCGGTAATCTGGAAGTAAAAAAAAAAAAAATCTCAGCTCTCAGGCTCAGTCCGTGCCTGAAACCAGCTTGGACTCTATTTTTATTCCAGTCTTTGGGCTTAGCCTCATAGTGAAAATTTTATTTATACAAAAATGGGAAAAAAAAGAAGAAAAAACTCTTGTTGTTTGAGAAACAAGAATGTGGCCTAAGTTTCTTACAGTGTTTTACAATACTTTAAAAACTGAAAGTAAACTGAATTGATAATAATTTATTATAAAGATAAATATTCTTTCTAATTTTGAAGCCTTTGCATAGTCACTGTTAGTAACATAAAGAAGCCCTGAGATATTTCTCTTGTTTGAAGTCCTTTGTTTATTGGAAAACAGAACTTATGTCTTTCTGCCATAGTTGCACAATGATATTTTAGCAGAATGAAAACAATGACTTTTACAAATTTTTGCCAGTGGTTAGAAATAAAAAAACAAATTTACCACTTTAAATGATTTTCAGGAACATAAAAATTGAGTCTTTTAAATGAAAATATTAATCTTGAAACAATTTTAAAATGTTATAATGTTGTTAACATATTTCTGCTGTGTACTTTCAATATCCGTCTCCTCCCCCCTCCCCCCAAAAAAACAAAACAAAACTGATTTATTCTAGGATGAAAATGAATGATTGTATTTTTCTTGTACAAATCTTTAATTGGTGAAACTTTATAAGCGAGTCATTTTCAGATAGTGGTAAATTTATGTTCTAAAAAAAAAATATGAATTAATCAAGTCAACTATGAATGTTTGGTTTTTGTGAGCATTTGTGTTTAAGCACTCACCACATTATGTACTTTAAATATGGAAAAAAAAAATCACTATCTAAAAAAATTTTAAAGTTGTAAATGTCATTGCCAAGGCTTGTCCCAAACTTCAAATTTATTAATTGAAAAACTTATTCTTAAGATTTGGAAAGCTTTAGAACAAATGCAATGGTTATGTGAGTATATTTCCTGTCTCTATTTTTTACACATCTGATAGTTTAGAGAAAACAGAAAACATTTCAATTGATTATGCAGCTCTTGTCTATTACCTTGTCAACCACTCTCCGTTAAAAAAAAAAAAAAAAGAGTGCCAAAATATAATGTCAAATAAACAAATTTAAGAATGTTGTGATTCCAAACTTTTATACGTAAGAATATTAAGGAAAATAGAATTTAAAACATCACTGAAGAATAGGGTGCTTTAGAAATTTCAAACAGATTGATTAATTTAAGACTGCATAGTACACATTTAGCATTCATAGTGTAACACCAATTATTCTAAACATTCTCTGGTACTTACGTATTATCCGTGCCAGGAGATAGATCGCCAAAAATGGTTGCCAAGTACCAATCTTGTTTATCGTTGCCAATCATGTTTTCAAACACAGTAATTTAACATTATCAAATAACATTGTTAAAAATGGTAATTAATATAAAATAAATAAAATGTAATATATGTTTATTAAATTTATAACATTGTTAAAAATAGTAAATGACATTATTTTAGTAAAATTACTAAATGGTAAATAACATAGTAAATAAGAAAGAATAATAAATAATATAAGAAATGGTAAATAATATAGCATATTCTAGAAAGTTAATTTTATTAACATTTAGTAAATGCATAAAAAGGTTTAAAATTACATTTTGTTTTGCGGCGGAAATAATTCTGCTATAGACTTTAACATGGCATCAAAAATATTTTTCCCTTCTGCTGCTTGCCAACCATTTGATCCATTTGTTTCCATTGATCGTTACCTTTTTACGTAATTTTGATGAAATGTGTATAAAAATGTTGTTTCTTACTGCTAATATTATATTTTTTACATCTATCTTATTAAATTTGTCAAATAAAATATTTATATTTTACTCATAAATGTAATATCTAAAATAAATTAACTATTTGTTAATCTTACTATGTATAGAAATGACCCCTACTAAAAACAGTAGATTATTCCCAGGCATGTATCATGTAGCAAGGAAAAAAAAATTATAAGGGTTACTATAATTAGTAATATTGGTTCCATGCCTGGCGCAGTTGGCTTAAAACTGGCACTGATAATACGTAAGTACCCATTCTCTTGCCCAAAATTGCCTGAACGAATGAAATTTTATGTCTGGTATGTCGCTATACCAAACATACAAATATATTAACATACCAGATATAAAATTTCATTCATTCAGACGATTTTAGACAAAAGAATATTTAGAATAATTGGCGTTTATGAATGCTAAATTTTTGCTATGCAAAAATTAGAAACCATCCAAATAAATTTCAATGAAAGTAAAATAATATTTCCATACAGTCTATGCTATCCATCCATAATAAGAGAAACCATAGAGATACTAACACGCAAAAATACAATATGTAACGATGCAGCATCTTTTAATTTACCGAAACTGTGGCTCGAGTTACTCCATGGTCATAGATTTGAAAATAAACAACCAAGTAAAAAATAATAGAGAATGTGCGTAATTAAAAAAAAAGTACATGAAAATAATAACTTCAAAGCCCGTGCAATTTTGGAATATTCTCATTTTGTTTTTGAAAATGACTCTGAAAGAGTTGAAACATGTAAAACAACTAATAAAAGTTATTTTAATTTATATTATGTTGTTAATTTACACCTTTAGCATTTAAAAGAAAGATATTAACTGTTTTGAAAAAATTATGTTGTGGCCTCTGATCTGAAGATTTACTAGTTTTAGAATTTAAATGTAGAATTATTAAATTAAACAAAAGTATGATTTTTTTTTTTTTTAGATATTGCATTTATGGATGAAACATAAATATTTTATTTTACATATTTAATGATACATATAAAAAAGTTAATATAAGCATAAGCAGTAAAAAACTATCTTTTAATGCACATTTCATTTGTATTAGGAAAAATATTGATAAATTTTATAAGTCTGTCATGAATCTGAAAAAATAATAGAGCCATCTTCTATATATTCTTTTATTTCTCCCATCATCAGTTCTGTTGGGAACTTTTACTATAAAACATTCATCAGTTTCTCAGAATAATCCTCCAAACAACCATTGCTGAGGAAGAATTCGACTGTCTTGATTTTTTTTTGTTTTTACAAGAAATTTTTATCAATATCTACAATTGATTTTGACCCTCCAATTTTTCCAGGTTATCTTGTTAGAAGGTTAGATATACAAACTTCTGAGATAATTATTCCAATCAATAACTATACAATAACTTAAATCCAATTGCTTTTTTTCTCCATTTTATTAATGTTGATACATCAGACCAGGTATAAATGAACAGGGGCGTAGCTTGAAATTTTTATTGGGGAGGGGGGGGGGGAGAACCTGACTTTGGCGCCCTTTTATAATTTTCATTTTCCACTTTTCCATCCCACCCCCACCCCCCTCTCGCCACATAGTCATCAGCCGCGCTAGAGGTTTGCAGGTGCCAAAATTTCTATGCCCAGGCACGGCCTGGCTAGGCATAAAAGCAAAAAGTTCGGCCCAACCCATTATAAAATTATTTTGGCCCAGCCCGGTATAAAAGCAAAAAGTTTGGACCGACTTGGCTCGACTAAATATCTACAAAGCATGCTGATATTTCTGAAGCAACATTAACCTAAAATTAAAATTACACTTACTTATTCAAAAAGCACACTTACTTATGCATAGATTTTATTTTCAGATTATGTTCAAAATGCATGGAATGCATTAATATCAAAAATAATTATGATCCACTTAGACAATAATGTATATAAACACTGATTAAAAAATTGAATTATACTATTGCATTCAAATGAAGATTCAGTAAGAGAAGAAAAATCCGTTATAGGCAGGTCCAATTCTTAGCAGGTACATCGTCTGTGAGATGAATTCTCACATTATTTAATTTACCGTTCTTTTAATGTTTTGTTTATTGGCATTTTTGTGCGTGCGTATTACGGTGCTTCGCTATTTATCTTTATTTTAGCCCTCGTGCTTTTTTTAAATACTGCTTCATTCATTCTTTTTAGCGATACTTTGTCCCCATCGGCGGTTTGTTTACATTGCATCGGAACCTCGTTCGCGGCGCACGCGCATTGTTAGTTTTTTTCCGCAGCCGTTATTGCTCTCTCCTCCATCGGCGGCAGTCACGCATGCGCAGTATGCATGGCTCTGACCTTGATTCACAGATTAAATATAGTCATATGTAATATTTAATCTGTACCTTGATTCACCGTTGGAGCGGCTCTTTTTAAATCTCGCCGTACGTAGGCTTCTCAAAAGCTCTGACGCGTTGCTGCGTTGGCGTATAGGGGATCATTTTACTTTTGGTTTCGTTTTGAGAGCGGCGATTCGTTTGTTTATTACCGTTGACTTTCAATTTTAATCAATTAAATTGAAAGGTCCGTGATTTCACTTTGGATTTTCCCGCATGCTTCATATATATAATTTTTCCGTTATTTTTTGAAGCAGTTTGTCTGATGGGAGTCGCCGGAATTGGACGTGTTACTTTTTTTTTTTTTTTTTGTGCCATTTTATTTTTCAAGTTAAAAATTTTAATGGATGATGCCCTGCAGAACGACGAAGTCTTCGTGTAAAATAAAATAAAAACCAGGATGGGTTTTACCGTTCTCATGGTGCGCAAGTGGAAGGAATATCTTTCTTCTTCTTTGAAAGAAATTAATAAAGAACTTTATTTATGATTCAAGTCGTCTTCATGTCTCCATATTTTCAACATACGACTGTTTTGGGTGAGATCCTTTTTAATTATATATTTTCTCAGTGACCTTAAAGAATTCTTTTAAATATCTAAAAGAAAGGGTTATTGCAAATAACCTAACTGCAATTGTACTAATTAATCACGATCATAAAATAATATATTTCAACCATCTTCTCAAGAATAATACCACATCGTCTGTGGTATGTATTATATTCTTTTTGCATGGATCAAGACACTTTTCTGTGTAAGAAAGGTTTTCGTCATAGACTGTTTCTATTTCACAGGTTTTACTGTACTTTTAATTTTTTTGCTGAGAATAGTATGTACTATTCTTTAAAATGAATTTTAATTGTAGAATAATGGCCATTTAAAAATATATTCATTTTTCGCAAAAATTGTTGTGCCAGGCCTAATTTTCTGATTTTTACGCTGGTCTGCAAATTTTGGTCCATGCAGGACCTTTAGGAAGAATAACGCCCAAGCCCAGCTTGTCCCAGAAAAAAAGCAGTCTGGACCGTCCCGACCCAAGTCTGCAGAAAAAAGTTAAGCCTGGACCGTGCAGATCTCTAACTGGTGTGTCTCGAAATTCTGTTTAAAATATCAGTATAATTTTTACAGAAAAATTACAATACTATTTTATTCTTAGAGACTTCTTAGAGAATTTTCAATGGATTTGTCTGGGATGAGAATAAGTAAATGTACTGCATGAGCCGATCACAACATCAATACAGAAATATGTCAAGCGTAGAAATCAGCATTGGACACTTGCATCATACTTGAGCCTGGGCTTAATTGTTTCAGCAGACTCGGGCAGGCTGGAATCAGGCTTACATTATTTTCTATGTATTCAGACCGGGTGGAAACTGGGCTTAATTGTTCCTAGGACGTGTCGAGTTGTTTCGTAATAATAGTAATAGCGATAATGAACTTCTATTAACAAAATCTTTGGAAGTATACTTTAATAAATTACAGAGAAACATTTTTTTTATTATACAGCAACAAAAGTTAGGATGTTTTTAACCGTCTTTTTCATTTATTCTAAACTAGATTAATTTTTTTAATGTCTTCATTTGAATGTAATAATCTAAGAATCTAAGTGATCATTAATAATACTACTAGCTGGCTTCGCCCGCCAGCGGGCCCCTATTTTACATCGGTGCCTCGAAACTTTTGTATTCTCCGGCTCATATCCCCCTCGAACTGAACGAACCTCCGACCCGGGTCCCCGCTGCCTTCGGCACCGTACACCGGTCATGCTACGCACGTACCGGATAATCCCATAATTTGCATAATCCCTTAATTTGCACATCGAATAGTATAAACCTCTAACTGAACTAATCTCCGACCCTGGTCCCCGCTGCCTTCGGCACCGTATACCGGTCGTGCTACGCACGCACCGGATAATCCCTTAAATTGCACATAGAATAGTATAAACCTGTCACTGAACGAACCTCCGGCTCGTTCGAAAATATTTTATATTTAACTTTCAATTTGCAAAAAATTGTTATTTTTTACCTTTTATATTTTATTATTGTTATGTAATTATATTCATTGTTTCAAATCTAATAAACAGGCGCCTCCTGCGGTGGGGGTTGGAACGGATGGGTGCTATCGGTGTCGGGTAGCGTTTATTTTTCCCCTCGTGGACTTATTGTTCCTATACCTTACGGGTGGCTGTCCACGAGTGGGTGATTTCGGTCCCCGCTGCCTGCGGCACCGTATAGCAGTCGTTCCGACCCTGGTCCCCGCTGCCTTCGGCACCGTATACCGGCCGTGCTACGCACGCACCGGATAATCCCTTAAATTGCACAGAATAGTATAAACCTCTAACTGAACGAACCTCCGGCTCGGGTCCCCGCTGCCTGCGGCACCGTATAGCAGTCGTGGCGCTGCAGTATACGTTAGTTCCACCTTCCGCCACCAGGTGGCGCAAATAGAAAAAATAAACCTCGAATAAGATAAACCTCGAACTGAACGAACCTCTAGAACCCCACAGTTAAGATAAAAAAACTTGAAGGGGGGGGGAGGACACTGCTTTTCCTTAAACAACTGAATTAGACTCCCGGAAAAAAAAAAAAAAAAATCTGATGTCAAACAACTTATTTAGACTACCGGACTTCTTGTTCAAAGACAGGGACCTGTAGGAAAACTTAAAACTGAAAAAAAAAAAAAAAAATCGATAACGGGCGAAGCCCGCTTTTCCCTATCATAATATCTGGTTGCCACTCTAAAACAAAAACTTAAGATACTCGTTATGGCAGTTTTTAGACGCGACCTACTTCTTAAAATCGTAATATCTAGCCGGCACTGTAATAGAAATCTTTCTTTTGCTTTAATTATACAAATAACGATGATTAATTATACAATAAAATAATATA
Source organism: Maratus michaelseni (assembly GCA_963931845.1). Lineage (NCBI taxonomy): Eukaryota > Metazoa > Arthropoda > Arachnida > Araneae > Salticidae > Maratus > Maratus michaelseni. Next base: position 170,096,332 of record OZ007593.1, on the reverse strand, counting down.
TCGGCTCCTAATGAAGATATGAGAATAATTTTTAGATATTCTGAAAGCAGAATCCATTTTGAGTCGCCCTGTCAAAGTTTGGAATTAATGCGCCCCTTAGATTCGGAAATGGGCCCCCCTCTGAAAAAACGCAGTTGAAAGTCACGTGACTATTTTATCTCTTTCAGAAATGACTTATCCACAGACGATTTGTCTGCGTTGAATGTTGAAATAAAAAAGAAGCTGTCTCTCCGGAATAGAAATAAATTCATTTGCCGTGTCATTAATGAGTTTTAATTGATATCTTTAAAAATTACTGGTCGATTTTTACGAATTTATTTTTGTTGAATTCGCGATTTTTTTATACACGTGTTAGCACATTTTCGCGAATGTAGAGTCATTATTTCCACTTGTTTCAAAAAGGAATGGGGCGATTTGATCTCGGATCTGTTGACCCTGCATTCTTTACGGCAACCTCTTTTTACGTCTGGGGTCGATGTTGGATGTGTGGTCAGTTTTTGGCCGAAATAAAGAAAAGTTACGGTCCGAATTTCAAAAAATTTGACATTTTGGAACGACAAAAATCGGCCGCATGTGTACCCCGATTTTCGGATCGATACCTCCGGTACATTTTTTTTAATTCGATGATGCGTTAAAAAGCGACGATTTGGATGTCTGCGATTATCAAAACGGAAATTTTTTTCGATTCTTTTTCCAGTTCGGTTTTGGTCGGTAATTAAAACACTTTCGTTCATTAATAACTCCCCGGGTCTGGGTCGGAATCCCGACCCGATCAAAACTTGAGCGTCGCGCCTTTTTTGCGAATTTTTTGGTCCGCGTCCGCCGTCCGTACGTCGCCTGGTCCCGGAGCCTTTGCGTGTACAAAGGTGGAGTGCACAGACAGAAACACACACACACACACACACACACAGACGTTTACCGTGCTTAATATTAGGGATTCTGTATGCTATGGCATGTGGCATGTATAAAGTATTCTAAAATATACTGTAAAATTTTCCCATAAATATGCATGCAGTATTCATTAAAAGAATCTTAATCGTATAATAAAAATTGGATTTTTTTTGTAGAAATTGAGTTGGTCAGGTCGGGGCCCGGCCTGATTTCATTGATTTTTTAACGGGTCGGGCCTGTTTTCACTGAATTTTCAATGGGCCGGTCCAATCCCATGCCAAACTTTTAACTTTTAGACCGGACTGGGCTTGGCCAAGATAGCTTTCGTTCGGGCCGGGCCTGTAAATTCTGGCCCGTGCAGACCTCTACCCTAGAGATCACGATTTGCAAGGACAGTTTCCCGCACCCAGCCAAATGAAGTCAAACGTTCAAATGGGCCGGGCTAATAATAAAAAAAATAATAAACAGGCTAGGCGGTCTGATAAAAAAAATTAAGAGGGACTACCGGCACTGATATACCAAATTTAAAAGGATCGGACTAAGCCGATGAAATATGAACAATTTTCAATGGTCCTGGCTATGCCAGAATATGTTATAAATATGTTGCACAGTTTGATACTAGTTTGACAACATCAATACAGAAATTTAATATGCCTAACGTAGAGATTTTCATAGGACAGTTACATTGTGTCTGAGCCTGCGCCTAATTTTCCCTGTCGACTCGGGCCGTGTTCAGGCATACATTTTTTCTATATACGTGGGCCGGGCTGGACCTGAACTTAATTATTCCTAAGACGTGTCTGGCAGACAATTTTTTATTGAAAACTAAATTTGATAATGGATTTTTGGTAACAAAATCTTTGGAAATAAACTTTAATGAATTCCGAAAAAATATTTTTTTAGTCTAATTTTTTAATTATAAAGCTTCAAAATTTATGATGTTTTTAAACATTTTTTATCTTTACTCCAAAGTACATTTTTTTTTTAATGAGTTTTTATTTGAATGTAAAAGTCTAGAAGTCTAATTATTCATTAATGTTGACATTCTATATTCTATGGATTACCCACATGTAGTCTGAAATATACTTTAAAATTTTTGTAAAAAAAAAATGCAGTATTTTTAAAAAGAATCTTAATTATATGTTATGAAAAATCGGATTTTCTTTTGTAAAAATTGAACCATTCCAGGCCGGGCCGAACTTTCGGTTTTTAAAAGGGACTGGGCAGGACCAAGATAGCTTTCGTTTGTACCCGGGCGGGTCCGATCCTAGAAATTTCAACCCATGGAGACCTGTAGACCACCCCCACCTCTCTGCGCCGTTCTGTAACCTCTCTCCAGTCACTTCCATTTCTTTAAACTTTCTTTAGATTACCAAAGGTGACCAAAAACTACTGAGAATAAGGAAAGAATTGTACTTCTAAGGATCGAATTACATTACTGCTCTGCAGTTGATTGCAATTCCTAACATTCAAAATAATGTTCTTGTATAATTATTTGCAACTGCTATTTAAACACTTTCTTTATGGGTGCCTGACGGCGCCCTTAAACAATCTTTGGCCCTTTACATGAACGTTATGGAGAACCGTTCTAACCCCCACCAGTCAGTTCTACTTCTTCACACTTTCTTTCTGCTACGAAGGGTGGCCAACAACTACTAAGATAAGAAAGGAATATTTGTACTTCTAAGGATCGAATTACACTTACCGTTCCGCATTTGATTACAATTCCATTTTCAGAATTTTCCCTTTTGCATGTATACTTTTTTTTGGCGATGTGTGTGTGTGTGTAGGGGGGGGGGGGGGGTAGAAGTAGTAACAAATTTAAAATTAAGCCCCTTGTGCAAATTTTGTATGTTAAAAGTAACTTAATTTCTAATTTAAGATTTAAAATAAAGTGTTTGTATAATCACTTATTACTACTAATATACCCTTTCTTTATGAGCGCCTGACGGCACCCTTAAACCTTCTGTGGCGCCCTACTACTTGAACTTATTGGGGGGGGGGGGGTCTCCCCCCTCTCCCTCCCTAAAGCTACGTCCCTGTAAATGAACCTTAATGCAGTTACAAATGTTAATTTGGAGCCATCCAACCAGCTTCCTTTTCTAATGAATATTCTTTTATCGCAGTTTTTTACATTAGACCATCATTGTTTATCAGTTTGTAAATAGTGTCACACCATGCCCATCAATACACATTTTTTTTCATGGCAGAATTCCATATTTTTGAAAATAGGTTATTGCCCCATTTTCTTTAGATTTCTGATCACAGATCTGTTTCATTTTTTCTCAAAATGCAAGAGAAAGCATGGAAATAGAAGTTAACTAATATCATTCATTAGAAACACTAAACTGACTTATCCTCAAAATAAACAAAAATAGAAAATGTACATCACGTGCTAGCTTTGTATTTAAAATCAAACATTATTTTACCCTTTCGTTATTTTGGATTTAAATCCAACAATTAATTTTTCTTAACAACTTTCATTTCAACTTATGGTTTGTGACATCAGTTAAAATTGATAGATTCTACGCATCACAATATTTTTGCAGTGTTTTTCTGTTTTATTATCACAGCATCATTTAATGACATAATTGTTATTTTAATTAATGAAATAATTAAAATATTAGTAAAGCATCATTAAAAATACAGAGAAAACATTGAATTAAAAAATCTGTTGATGACATAAAACATGTGTAAACTTTTTATTTTCTATGAAAAGTGTCGATGTGATAATAGACAAGTACCAGTTTTCCTTATTTGAAGTTCGCCTCTATTGTCATTACCATGATGCACAGTAATTTTTTATTCAGCTCCCCACTAGATGTTGTTTTGATACGATAGTATTCTTACATTGTACAGTACCACAAGATCTAACAAGCAGTAATGTCTATTTTTGATTAACTATGTAAGAACTTGTAGTGTGATTTAAAAAAAAAAAATTATAAACTTTTATTAAGTAATGACTGTATGCATTAGAGAAATGTTGTAAAAGAAATTATCTATGAAAATTTCATTATTTTAACGCTAACCTGGAAATATCATGGAAATATCAGGGAATTTTAACATAAGATATTTATGACCACCCTGTTTAATAATGGGCTGCACCCTCCCCCATTACATTTGTGGCTATCAGAAAAGTTTTTCTGTTCCGGACAAGATGGATATGTCATTTGAAAAGCAATCCAATATTTTTCTAACCCAAGCTAACAACAACAAAAAATTTCAGCTGTTGAAAAAATTCATTAATTCGGGATTTATTATTTGTTAAATAGGGGTTTTTGCTTTCATTTTAATAGGGGGGAAAAAGAAAAATTCATTAAATTGTGAAATTCGGTAAGTAAGGGTTCGTTAAATCGGGGTCTGACTGTATTTTAAATACTTCTTCCATGGGAATGGTCCTTTAAAAAAAAGGGGGGGAAGGAGGGAATAATGCTAACATTTAAGGATAGATTTCTGAATAGTAGTATATCAAGAAATGGGTTCCAGTATAGCTTTTCTGTTTTTTTCTCACTTATAAGGGAACTAATTTATAATTGCAACATATTTAATTCTAAATATATAGGCTTCTTCTAACTTTACTGACTAAAAACTAGGCTATAGGAGAGAGAGATGAATGATATTTTTAGTATATTTTTCTACCTTTTTAAAACTTATTAATTTATATATTTTTTGAAATATATAGTTAAAAGATGGAACAACAGTATAGCTTAGAACAACATTAAATTGTTACAAAAAATGTCTCAAAATAATAATTATAGATTAACCAGAAACATAATTCCCCCTCCTTTTCTGGAAATTGTCCCAGAAATATTTCCTTTGCTTCTTATTTCACTCTGTGCTTGTTGATTTTTGAAAAATAGTTTATTGTTTGTACTATGTTTATTAGTATTTGTGCTTAAAAATTATAAATTTTCCATATCTAACTTTTCTACATTTTCTTTTCTCAGGAGCTGACCAAGTACCAACCTATAAGTACTGACCCTCGAACAACAAAAAATAGTTTCCGCTTCAGAGGTTTAGAAGTATGATAAATTCTTTGTGATTGTGAATAGTGAATGTTAACAATCATAAGACAATCTGAGTTATAATTTTACATGATGTTTCAGTGCTTCTATTTAAAATTTTCTTTATTTCTAGGGTTTTATTGCTTCAATATCTCCATTTAACTTTACTGCTATTGGAGGAAACCTTGCTTCTGGACCAACACTTATGGTAACTACTTAATCATTTGTTATTTTATTTATAAAATTGTATTAATTTTGTTTTATTAATTTTATTAATAAACTATTATTTCCATTGTTGGCTATATTTTTGGAAAAATATAACACAGATTATAGGTTATTTGGTTTAAAACTGTAGGTAGCAGTAATATATATGCAGTTTCAAAGTTCTTTGTAGATTCATAACGTGAAAAAAATGTTAGCAGAGACAATATATATATATATATATATATATATATATATATATATATATATATATATATATATATATTTAAAGATTGAAAAGGTTGATAGTTGTTAATTTATTTATTAATTTGTTTGAACATTTTTTTCATTAAGATACAGGTTTTATTCAAATCTAAATCCTTCATTTAGAATTTTTGTTTTTTGAATAAATCCAAGCATTTATTTCTTCTTAAATACTTTTAAAATCTCATAATTAATTTTAACCTGTTAGAAAGCAACATTTAACTCTTAACAGTTCATTGTCTAATGATACTGTATTCCATTGTATTTGAAATGTTCCCAACAAAAACAGTTCTGAGAAATAAAAAAAATACTATCTCAATTCTTCTAATGGCCCCCACAATTCCAAAAAACAAACATTATAAATTGATGTTTAACAAATGCATTTGCATTATCCTAGCTAATAATAGTGTTATGTATTAATATATCATAAGCGTTATTGCATCATAATAGTGTTTTTGTGTTATCTGCCACAGTGGAAATTTTTTTAATTAATTTTATGAGCACTTTTATTTCGTTATTTCTTACATTTAAACTACTAATTCTAATATCATCAATTCCCTTATTCTCATTAAAAGAAAAAAGAAGAAACTGAAATGGATGCTGATAACTTCTAGTTAAAAACTCTAACAATATCTTTCATAAGTGATAGTAAATTTCAGTTAGGGTGCAGGTTAAAAGAAGATATATCGAATTTAAAGTTCTTATCTATTTGAAGTTTTTAACTTTCTGTAGCTTTTAATGTGAATCTAAAATTTTTCATGGTTAGAGTTGAAATCTAATGATATCATATTTTTCTCTAATAAAAATTAGTCATATAATTTATATTTCTATACCTTTTATGTTGTATTTTGTCATGCAAATGGACATTTCCCGTAAGAAAATTTCAAGAATCCATATGAGTAACAAGAAAATTTAATTTTGTTTGAAATTTATTATTAAACAGCACTGCTAGTAATAGCTGCTTATTAAAAGAGTTTTCAAATTCTATTATGTAAACCCGAAGGGAGAGCCTGGTTAACATCTGAAGTCAAGGTAAGTACAGTATCATTTCAGTCTCCTTCACTATCAATCAGAAAAAGCTTTCTAAATTCTACATACCCATACTCATCAGTGCTACAAATATTTCCTAGAGTGTCTTAGCAGAACTCACATTTCATAAAACTGCTTTTTTATGTTCCCAATATAAAAACCCTGACGGCTCGGCCTACAGGCACAGGTAGATTTCGAAGACGCAGACCGTGGGGTGCCTGTTTGTCGGGAATTGCGGAAGAAATGACCTTTTTGCGATGATGCGGCAGTTGAAACTGCCTACTTCGAAACCTAACTTGTTTGCAGGCAGAGCTAGCAGGGATTTTTTTTTTTTTTTTTTTTTTTTTTTTAAAGCTATAAGAGTTGGTCCTATAAAAAACTTGTCAGTATAAAAGTTTTCGATAACATTAAGAGGATTTATAATAAATTTAAAAGGATTTGAAATCTTGGGAATTGACAAAGTTATGAATTTTTTCTTCTAAAACCCCCTTCCCCCCCCCCCCTTAAGGCAATTTTTAATTATACCAAAAATCTGTCATACATAAATTTTCGGACCTTCTCCTAGAAGTAATAATAACTTCAAACGGATTCGATACGTATTATAATTAAGAAATTGTTTTTTTCTCTGATTTCACAAAAAGACCCCCCCCATCCCCCCCTCCTGGTTCGATTTTGCCCATTAACGAACTTGACCGAGATTTTATGCCCCTTGATTTTATGTATCAGTTTCGAAAAGATGCGGGAGTTGGAACCGCCTACTTCGAAAAATAACTTGTTTGCAGTCGGAGCCGGCAGGGATTTTTTTGTTTTTAATTTTTTTTGCTGTAACGGTTGGTCCTATAAAAAACTTGCCAATATAAAAGTTTTAGATAATATTAAGAGGATTTATAATAAATTTAAGCGGATTTGAAATCTTGAGAATTGCTGAAGTTATGATTTTTTTCTTCTAAAACCCCCCTTTCCCCCCCCCCCCACCTTGGGGTCATTTTGAATTATATCAAAAATCTGTCATACATAAATTTTCGGCCCTTTTCCTAGAAGTAATAATAACTTTAAACAGATTCGATACGTATTATAATTAAGAAATTGTTTTTTTTTCTGATTTCACAAAAAGACCCCCCCCATCCCCCCCCCCTGGTTCGATTTTGCCCATTAACGAACTTGACCGAGATTTTATGCCCCTTGATTTTATGTATCAGTTTCGAAAAGATGCGGGAGTTGGAACCGCCTACTTCGAAAAATAACTTGTTTGCAGGCGGAGCCGGCAGGGATTTTTTTTGTTTTTATTTTTTTTTGCTACAACGGTTGGTCCTATAAAAAACTTGTCAATATAAAAGTTTTAGATAATATTAAGAGGATTAATAATAAATTTACGCGGATTTGATATCTTGTGAATTGATGAAGCTATGATTTTTTTCTTCTAAAACCCCCCTTCCCCCCCCCCCCCCCCCACCCACCTTGGGGTCATTTTGAATTATATCAAAAATCTGTCATATATAAATTTTCGGCACTTTTCCTAACAGATTCGATACGTATTATAATTAAGAAATTATGGGTTTTTTTCTGTTTTTACAAAAAGTCCCCCCGTAACCCCCCCCCCCCCCTGGTTAGATTTTGCCCATTAACGAACTTGACCGAGATTTTATGCCCCTTGATTTTATGTATCAGTTTCGAAAAGATGCGGGAGTTGGAACCGCCTACTTCGAAAAATAACTTGTTTACATGCGGATCCGGCAGGGATTTTTTTGTTTTTAATTTTTTTTGCTATAACGGTTGGTCCTATAAAAAACTTGTCAATATAAAAGTTTTAGATAATATTAAGAGGATTAATAATAAATTTACGCGGATTTGATATCTTGTGAATTGACGAAGCTATGATTTTTTTCTTCTAAAACCCCCCTTTCCCCCCCACCTTGGGGTCATTTTGAATTATATCAAAAATCTATCATATATAAATTTTCGGCACTTTTCCTAGAAGTAATAATAACCTTAAACAGATTCGATACGTATTATAATTAAGAAATTATGGGTTTTTTTCTGTTTTTACAAAAAGCCCCCCCGTACCCCCCCCCCCCTGGTTAGATTTTGCCCATTAACGAACTTGACCAAGATATTATGCCCCTTGATTTTATGTATCAGTTTCGAAAAGATGCGGGAGTTGGAACCGCCTACTTCGAAAAATAACTTGTTTACAGGCGGATCCGGCAGGGATTTTTTTGTTTTTAATTTTTTTTGCTATAACGGTTGGTCCTATAAAAAACTTGTCAATATAAAAGTTTTAGATAATATTAAGAGGATTAATAATAAATTTACGCGGATTTGATATCTTGTGAGTTGACGAAGCTATGATTTTTTTTCTTCTAAAACCCCCCTTTTTTCCCCCCCTTGGGGTCATTTTTAATTATATCAAAAATCTGTCATACATAAATTTTCGGCCCTTTTCCTAGAAGTAATAATAACTTTAAATGGATTCGATACGTATAATAATTAAGAGATTATTGGTTTTTTTCTGTTTTCACAAAAGCCCCCCCATTTCCCCCCCCCCTTGGTACGATTTTGCCCATTAACGAACTTGACCGAGATTTTATGCCCTTTGATTTTGAACTGGGCGTGTTTTTGGGTTCTGGGAGTCATAATCGGCGTAGATCTGCAAAAATTTTTCAAAATTTCCAACTTAGGTTAGAATGTAATAGGTAGTATTTCTTACGAAATCTACCTAAAATACTATAAAGTATATTTGTTTAGATGTGTTACACATTAATTTTATAATGTTTGTTTTTTGGAATTGTGAGTGCCATTAAGAAGAATTATTTAGTTAATATTTTTTAAACCAAATAACTTATATATAGTATAACTGCTGTATGCTCAAATACATGGAAAGTTTCTAATCATGACATTAAAAGATATATGTGATTGGTTAATAGCTTATTGATCATGCTCAGATTTCCTGGCTACATAATAAAACTTTTTCAAAGTAGTATGGATTTTTTTCTTATTCATTAAGAAACCTTTTGAGAAGAGACTTAGAAAATGCAGTGCAAAAAAATTATAAATGGTAATTGGAGGTTCCATTGTGTGTCATTTTGATGTCGCTCTTAAATTTGAAAGAAGCTTGTACTTCCCATGCTTTTGCAGCAATCAGGTCCTGTCTGGAGGGAAAAAATGTCACTAAAGCCTAATATTTGAGTAAGAGCAAATTCCCCAACGGTATATCATATATATTAAAGGAGTAAGCAATTTCAGGTGTCCAGACGATCTCAAAAACGGTGGAACAGTTTTAGTGAAATTTACCTGTTATACGAAATTGAGCGGGTGAACATGATCTAGCTAGGTCCCAAATTCAAAAAAATTCATTTTGACTGGTTAAAACAAGCTCAGCTCTGAAAATGCCCTTTGCTATAAATTGGAAAATACTTAAATGATTTTAACATGTGCCTGCTATACTAATTCAAGCAAAACAAAACAGTTTAGCAAGGTTCCAAATTCAGGAAAGCTTGTTTTGACACAAGCTCAATACGAAAAATGATGCTATAAATCGAAAACAAACTATTCACAAGAAATAAGCCGGATTTGAATGTGAGAAAAGGTCTCAATTTTGGAAAAATTAGTTTTGATAAGTTTAAGCAATTTTTTTGTAATTAATCTTCCATAATTGGGTGTTCTTGCCAATATTTCTGTGTCATTGATCATCAACAAGATTATGGATGATTGTGAAGATGGCACTAACGATTATCAGGAAATTTGCCTTCTATACTAAATTGAGCATGAGAAAACAATCTAGCTGGCTCCTAATTGAATAAAATTTATTTTAACAGGTTAGGACAAACTAAGTACTGAAATTGCTATAAATCGAAAATGGTTTGGATGATTTTTATGACATAAGCCTTATATATTAATTTGAGAATGGAAAACCATTTAAGCCTTATATATTAATTTGAGAATGGAAAACCATTTAAGCCTTATATATTAATTTGAGAATGGAAAACCATTTCACTAGGTCTTGATTTTGAAAACATGCACTTTGATAGGTTCAAATACATTTTTTTGTTGTTAATCTTCCGTAATCAAAATTGTCACCAATACTATTTGTCATTGATCAGCACCATGGTTACATAGGATTTCTAATCTATGGGAGATGTAATGTAACTCTAACTTTGGGTCGGTCTGTCATAGTTTTAGATACCTAAGCAGGCCACCTGTTTAGTTTTACCATAGTCAGTGTTGTCTTTCAAATGATGCTCAAAGACTAGGATTTTTCTGTGATCACCTTCCAGTCTCATACAGTCTATATTTTAAAGCAAAAACATGTCCATGAGTAATGTTGATGTCATATCAACCATGGCAATAACCTGAGCAAACAATTGAATTTTTATCACAATTTTTTTAACTTCTAAACATTGCAAAAATTTAATTTTTACAATGTCAAACAGAGAAAAAAATGTATTTCTATTAAAAAATGCCATTTCTTTAAAAATTGTATCTCATATTACTGATTTTTTATGAATTTTTAAATCTATCAAACAAATGAATGTGCAACCCAATTGCGGAAAGTTAACCCATTTGTGTTTAAAACTATGTAAATAATTCTGCAATTGTTCGTTTCCATGTAATATTCTGTAGCTAAATTCTCACACAAAATTAAAACTTCACGGATAAGTAAATGTAACACGAATTTAACACATATATAATCGAACTACGTGCTTAAATACTGAATTGATCAAAACATTTGCTATAAATGGTGAAATCTTTCACAATTAACCACTGGCATGTAACTTATAAGAAAGTATCCAAAATGTTTTTTGCTGCATTAGTAGGCAATTAAAAATATATACGAAATGTAAAAAATCTATTAGTTTTCAATTAAAAATTAATTTCACGTGTGTTCTACAGAGCATAGTCAAAACCAGATATAAAGTTTAATTTTAAAGTTTAACTTCAAAGTTTAACTTTATAGGCAGTTTTGCACTGTGTAGTATGTTCTGAAGCCCAGGTTTTGGACCCTGGTTTACATAAAACAAGACTTATGTACTAATTCAAGCACTAGTAAATGATTAGATGAATATAGATTTCAGCAAAATTTATTTTGATATGATAAAATAAATTTAACATTACACATGAAGCTAAAAGCTGTAGAACTTAAATTTTCAAGACACTGTGTTAGTAGATGGCAAGGGTAGAGGGAAAATGCACAATATTGAGGAAAGTTCCATAAAAAGTTTGCAACATATTTTAGTGGTTATTTCTGCAATATATTTACATTACATCATGATACACTGTTTTACAGTTTTCTGAGAGATATGAAAGAAAAATTACAAAAATTTTTATGCAGGAAAATGTCATTTTCTTTTATTTGCTTCGAATATTTTTTGTATAATTTATTTTGGTAAAATTGGTTTGATGAATTTAAATATTTTTACTAGCTGGCTTCGCCCGCCAGCGGGCCCCTAATTTACATCGGTGCCTCGAATATTTTGAAAACTCCTTTTTTATAAAACATCAAAACGGACGACCCTCTGGCTCGCATCCACTTCGAGCTGAACGAACCTCCGAACCGGGTCCCTGCTGCCTTCGGCACCGGATAATCCCTTAATTTGCACATTGAATAGTACAAACTTCTAACCGAACGAACCTTCGACCCTGGTCACCGCTGCCTTCGGCACCGTATACCGGCCGTGCTGCACACGCGCCGGATAATCCCTTAAATGGCACGTCGAATAGTATAAACCTCTAACTGAACGAACCTCGGCACGTGTCCCCGCTGCCTGCGGCACCGTACAGCAGTGGTGCTCCGCACGCGCTGCAGTATACGTTAGTCCCACCTTCCACAATCTGTTTGTACAATCATAACTGAAATCGTTAAGGCTTTCGATGTCGAGTCGAATGAGCCATACACCGTCGTCTTCGTGCCCATAGAACCGGAAATAGGAAAGCGCCCCCTGGTGGTGAAAAAATGAACTGAAATCGATAAGTTCTATCGATGCCGAGTCGAATGACCCAAGCCGCATCGTGATGTGACCCATAGAACCCGAGTTAGTGGCAAAATTCTTTAATTACACCTATCACCACCAGGGGGTGCAATCTGTTCTATGCGAACATAACCCAAATCTGTAAAGCTATTGAAATCCAGTCGAAAGAGCCAAACCCCGTCGTAATCGGGCCCATAGAATCAGATTTACGGAAGTGCCCCCTGGTGGTGGAACTGGAAGCTAAAATATGTAAGCGCTATTGATGTCGAGTCGAATGAGCCATACCGCTTCGCGATGGGACCCATACGACGGGAGATATTTTGAAAAGAAATAGCTAATTCCTTAGCTTCTTTTGCTTTTTTTTCCCTATACAAAAATCGGGATTTTGCTAAAATAAAAAATTATGGTCGGAATTCGAAAATTTTTTGAATCCCTGAAATGCCAGATCACTCAGAGCAAGGATTTGTTGGAAAATACGTTGTATTTCCCAAGGGGTTAAGCAATTAGCAGAGTACATTTAAACAGTGTGAAGCGTATAAGCTGATTTAAACCCCAAGTAAATAAATCTTAAATATCTAATGAAGGTAAACCTGGAAAAGAAATAGCTTAAACTATGATGGTGGATTAAATGAAAAACAACTAATTAAAAACAAATAACATTTATTAAAAAGACTTTAAATAAAACAACAAGTAAAAATAAATTAAGAAAAAAAAATATTAACATTATTGAAACACTTATCTGACTTAATTCATTACGATAACATATCCATTTATCATGACACAGGTACTTTACTCAATATATATGACTGACTGAAAAACTTAATTATCACTTTTGAAAATTGATGTAACCGGAACTCAACGTCGTCTTGAATAGAATAAAACAATTCAAATTTCATTCTGAACCTCACGATCCAATTAGAACTTCAATTGATGCTAAAAGAGAATTCAGATGAACTGTAGACAACCTTCAAAACAAAAATACTTCTTAAACATCTTTAGGAAAACTAATTCAAATAATTTAAGATGAAAAACTACAATGGCTACAAGTTTAAGTTTATTAGACTTCATACTATCCTCGTTGGTTCAACAGCTCCAGTCACTAATCTAAAACTGCTCACGACGTTATGAAGACGGTCTAAATATCAGTCATTATTCGTCTAACACTATTTCAGTTCACAGGCAAAACATCCAAGAACAAGAAAATTGACAAACTTGATAAATGACGAACTTAATTTCGAAAAAGACAACTGTAACACTAATGACCGACTTTGATAACTATTAAACACGAGCTATCATCATCAATGAATGGAGTCAAAACACTTTAAAATAACATCAAACCATTTCTGCTAACAGTTTAAGTGAAAAACAACTATAATTCCTCTGAAGAACTAAAAGAACAAATGCATCGTAAGCATAGTCAGCGAAGAATATATACCGGTCTCTGACGCATGCTGATTAACTATGCATAACAAAAACAACACTCACTTCTGGCATCCAGAATATTCCTAAAAGAGTGGAGTGGAGATGTACGATTTCTTATGCAAATCACAACTAAAACAATCCGCTACCGCCATCTAGTATCGACAATCGGAACCACTCCAGAAGAGGGTGAAAGGAAGATACGAAGTGACGTTTTTCGATAAGCAGAAATGCGATGTAAACAAACCGTAGACTGGGAAAAGAAATAAACTTTAATAGAATAAGTACTGTAAGTAAACTTATGTATTAAATAAATAAGATTTAAGATATGAAATATAAATAAAGGAAAGATATTTAAATGGATTATTGTAAATTAAGATGAATGAATATTACTTATAATAAAATCCAAAGGCGAGAATCTGTCTGTAACGGTACCGGGCTGTACCACTCTGGTCTGCGAGTCGACCGTAGTTAAACGCCATGTTAGGCTTACTGAAAAAGATATGCTAACACATAACCATTAAATGATAATTTCTTCTACTTGAAATAATGTCTGTTCAGCATATTTTCGTATAAAACATGTATATCATTTCCAGTTATAATGTTTTAAGTTTTAAATTAAAAATAACCGATTAAACATCCGATTACCTGATGTAAACAAACAAATAATGTTGCCATTCAAAAACACAAATTCTATATCTATTCCATGAATGACTCTTTGAACGTTTCATTAAAAAAATCCGATTATGCTCTTAAAATATTCGTAAAAGCATATTAAAGTCTTTAAATAATTTAAAGGATTTTTTAAATTTATTTCTGTAAGCATTTTATTCCTCTAAGTACTTTTTCAGAAATAGCGATGATACCTTTCGAGGCTTTGCGATGATCTACCGGTATTTTAGATATATTTCTTAAATACTGTTCTGGCGCCACCTATTGACAATAAATACAAATTATACCTTTGGAAAAAAAAATTAATAATACAACTTTATTATAATTTACATAATAATAAAGTTGTAAAATAATATAAAATGTACATAAGCATATTTTTAAAATAAAAAAATTCAGGATGTATTGATTTATTACAAGATCAACTTTTTTTAATGATTTAAATTATTTTTATTATTAATTTTGAAAGGGAAATATTTGACTTTGTGTAAAAATTAATGCATTCTTTTAGATTATGAAGAAACTAAAAGATCGTTTTTGTATTATTGAGAGCGAAAATTAATATCTATAATTTACTTACCATAGTTAATTATTGAGACCTTAATTAATTATTGAGATCGTTATTAGGATTAAAATTTTAATTATTCAGAAAAATATTTGGAAATTTTGAGTTGTAAATCAAAAATAAAGGAAAAGATTACGTTTCGTAAAATTTACCATTAACATAAGGTATGTACATTCAGGATGTATTGAATTATTACAAGATCAACTTTTTTTAATGATTTAAATTATTTTTATTATTAATTTTGAAAGGGAAATATTTGACTTTGTGTAAAAATTAATGCATTCTTTTAGATTATGAATAAACTAAAAGATCGTTTTCGTATTATTGAGAGCGAAAATTAATACCTATAATTTACGTGCCATAGTTAATTATTGAGACCTTAATTAATTATTGAGTTCGTTATTAGGATTAAGATTTTAATTATTCAGAAAAATATTTGGAAATTTTGAGTTGAAAAACAAAGATAAATAAAAATATTACGTTTCGTAAAATTTACCATTAACATAACTACCATTAACAGTAATATTTACCATTAACCCTGAACTTAACGGTTCAGGTCAGTTTTCCTTATTGTCGATAAACAGTATATGAATATTTTTATCAATTATTTAAAATTTTAACTGAAAACCCCAATTTCTACCCACCGTCCTAGGACGGGCATTTACACTAGTTATTAAATAAAGAGCATACAGTAGGATATATAAAGATGTGAGTACAGGGACAAGACCAAGGGTTGCAGATTCCTAACAAAGCCCCCCCTCTTGTCACCTGTACGACAGACCAAAGTAACACAATCTCACCTCACAAATATCCCCAATGGCATCACTGATATTACCCATGTCAGCCACTTATATGAGGTATTAAAAATAACCAACGGGTATTCACCATGGCCAAGAGATTACACCTTTGATCCTAAAACAAAACACTCAACACACCTACTAAAAAGACCTTACACCCTTGATGACCAAAAATTTAACACAAAACTAGAAAACCTTTAAAATAACCACAAAAAAAAAACCCAACGACAATGAGCTCCGGTTTTACATTAAAAATTTACTATTTAAATTTATACATATGCTATTACACTATAAAAACATATACACAAAAAAATACATACAAAAAAACAATGTCCAGTAAAAAAAAAAAAAAAACCCATAGGCCTCCACCATTCCATATCATCATGCACTGTATTGATCATTCACTATGCACTGATCCCAGCTTGATCTCATTTCAAAACACTAAATTCTGAGATCTCCTAAAAAGTCTATTATACATACACAAAACATACACCCCCATCCTGAAAAATATCCTGCCCTCAAAAATCCTACTTTTCAAATAATTAAAGGGAAATTACAATTAATCAGATGAAACGATTACAATTAGATGGAACAAGATTTCTCCCCAGCCAAAAACACATTGACAGCATATAAAAATTTCAAGCCAAATATTTATAAAAACATGTAACTCATCATTTCATGTAACATCCTCCATGTAGTTCAAAAACTGGCCAAACAACTCATGTAAATCCATAACACCTCAGTCAGGGATCACACTTAGAGAAGATATTAATATGCTCTCTCCCAAACATCTCACCGTTATACCTCCTTAAAAACTAAACAATTTTTATAAATTCATGTGTAAAAACAAAACAACTTAAAACCAAAAACCGACTAACTACCCAAGAATCTGATCAGAACATTAATTATATGGAACATCACACACATACTTTCCCTTACAAAACGAGGTAACCCAGAAAACCTCCCATTCATCCATCCTCATTCTTTCCTATCTAATCTGGGTACTTAATATTACACATTCCCTCACAAAAATAAGACATAGGTAGAGAGCCAGAACTATCATAATGAGATTTAAATTAACAGTTTAAGGAAACCAAAAACACCATTTCATGACAGTATAAAAACTATCACAAAAATAGAGCACTATTCATAACATCATTCCCCAACATCAGCCAGGACTACCATAGATGTCTCAATCATGCTTTGTATACATGCACAGCATAAAAACTAATTTCAGTAAATGGAAAAATAAAGTCACTATTTTCTGAAAATTACTATCCTAATTCAGGAGCCCTAGTACATTAACAAAAACACCATACAGCTCACAAAACCAGATGGCAAAAGATGATTTAGTCAAGCATTTCTATATGCTATGCCGAATTCTCAAGCCATAAGCACCTAAAAAGAAATTCCACCCGACAATGAAAACATCGAACATCTGAACATCAGTCAACACTGCCAAGTAAAGATTCCAAACATAGGAATTGCCCGACCAAAACAATTTTTATACATTTAATTTACCAAAATCTTAAATAGACAATTATCAAACCTTTAAATTACAAGCAGATTAACACGTCAATGTCCTTAGCCAGAAAGAAGAACCATCACATCCAAAACTAAATCTCAACTACAACAATTCCTGAATGAGAAAACAGCATCCATTTCCATAAAGTTGCCCTACTTCGTGGAATCCCCCCTCTCTTAACCTCTCAGAAAAATAACTTACACAAAGACATATTCCTCCAAGACAGTACCTATGGGAGAATTCAACACATGGACAACCAACCAATGCAAGGGTGAATATAGCAAAAGAAATCCAGCATACCAAATCATGAATTATTTAGCAATAAGATAGTAAAAAATTAGTAGTGAGGGCCCTCTTTTTTTTCCCTTCATGACATGACAATGCCAGAATCTTCCCACTTAAAAACTTGCACCTGACACTAACTCATTGAGTTCAAAAGTTAAATTCACTTAAAAAATCAGTAGTGAACAACTCTTGGTACTTTGACACAGTCATTCAACCCTTTGTTTAAAAACATTTGCAAACACATAAAATACCACAGCTGTTTCCTCTCACTTCTAAACAAAGCAAATCTTTTTTTTTTCTCTTTTCTTTTTCCTCTTAACACTAAATTTTCCTTTTCCCAACCTTTCTTTCTCTTAACACCCCCCCCCCTTTTTTTTTCTCTCCCAAAACCAGTTTTAACAAATTCCCTTCAAACATTTAAACTACAAGACTATCATCCAGACCCACTTGAAATCTGTTTCATGTACATATGCATTAGAAATAATCCACTAAAAATAGCTATTGCAAAATAAAAATTTAAACTTCTACATTTCAAGATTTAATATATATAAAAAAAATTATCTAAAAAAGAAAACAAATGTATGAATAAATTATATCAATTCTTTAAATAGAAAACAGACAACATGACTATCAAACAAACATTTTAAAAAAAATTCTAACACTATTGAAAAACAAATTTAAATTTTTTTAATAGATTAAAAAAAAAATAGTAGATTAATTGCATATATATATATATAGTGTACTATACATCATTTTATGACCTTTGGTTAACATGACATAATTGCCTTTTAATATATCACTTTAAAAACAACTTATTTTATATTACTAAAAAAAATTATTTGACCTCCCCCAAAGAAAAAATAAACTTTTATCGTGAAATTTACATTTATAAATATATCTTGACAGGTAAAAATTTTAACGAATCAAATTAAAACTTCTAAATTATAAAATTAAATATATAAATACCCTAACCAAAGCACAACACTCAATTTAGTTACACAGGACAAGGCCATCTTACACTTTTTCCTTCAAATTGAAAACTAAAGCCTACCCAAACCAAACAGTGAATGCTGCTTAAAATGTTAGGAGTAACTTCTGTAAAGAAAACCCTGAAAAAATTTAAACATTTTCAAAACCATTATCTTAAATTTTATAATTAAAAAAAATTTCTATTAAACTTCAACTAAACTTTAAACTTTAATATATATATCCAATACTTTAAAAAAAATTGCCAAAACTATCGGAAAGGAGGTCAATTTAACAATCAGCTTACAGATTTTAAACAAATTTACTTTAAATAACTCAAAAATTTTTTTAAACCAAAAATTAAACCCAGTTAAGCTCGGATATCTTAATTGAAAAATAACTTATTTTGATAGTGTCAGTTAAACCAATTTAAAAAGGCACATAAAAATATACTATTCTAACACATGAATACAATTTTTTTTCTCTTTTTTTTTTTAATAGCACTTAAATAATTTAACTTGGCCTAAAATGTAAAATATCCATCATGGTATCAGTCCTGCAGATCAATAAAAAGTCCTACAGATCACTAAAAGGGTAGTTTCACAGACGAGGGGCTTCTTTTTCCTATATGTATTAAAAACAGCACACAATCCATATGGACGGCAAGAGCAAAACTGGACTAGACAAACACAAACATCAGAGGAATGTCACTTTGACGCAATAGCGTTTTTTCTAAAAACAGGGACAAAGTCCACAACTTGTAAAACATTGCAGAAACGGTCCGATGACATTTAATCCAAAACTAACTCAATAGTTCAAAAATATCGAAACAGGGAGGTGCCCATCACGCTCCACTGCTCGCCGAACACTAATGACTTTTCATGAAAACTTTCACTGATGCATCACCATTTTTCGCTACAATCGATGACATCATTTCATAAAATGAACTTCTTTATTCTTGAATAACTTTCTTCATACTTGAAAAACTTCATTTTTACTTTAATTCTGTGTCATGATCTTAAAATAACCTCAAAATCTTCTAAATTCTTAGAGAGATTTTTTTTTCTTTTTTTTTTTTTTTTTTTCCAGTTAACCTCAAATTACGTTAATTTTTCAAAAACAAATATCCTTAAAAAAAAAATATATATAACTCATTATAAACAATTTTTAACTTCTATTATCTTTATGATATCAATTTAAAATTTATTAAACACTATTTATCAAAAATTTAAAGTTTCAAAAATCAAAACAAAAATTATTTAAACTCGGGCCCCCCCGACGAAAATAATCTATAATGTCGGGACCGAAAGTATCCACCATCACCAGACCTATTAAGGTCAAAAACAGTAAGCTAAAAATAAATTATAATATATTCATAAAACATTTTAGTCAAATTACAATTCACAAAAATAAAACTTAACAACTTGTTATAACAGTTTAAACAATTATCAACTATTACATTTACTTTTATAATAAACTAATAAAGAGAAAAAAAAAATAACTTATTTAATTATTTGAAAAAGGAAACTTATTATACTAATTCTAAACTGGCTTTGCCAAAAGGCAAAAATTAGGATGTATTTCCCAAGGGGTTAAGCAATTAGCAGAGTACATTTAAACAGTGTGAAGCGTATAAGCTGATTTAAACCCCAAGTAAATAAATCTTAAATATCTAATGAAGGTAAACCTGGAAAAGAAATAGCTTAAACTATGATGGTGGATTAAATGAAAACCAACTAATTAAAAACAAATAACATTTATTAAAAATACTTTAAATAAAACAACAAGTAAAAATAAATTAAGAAAAAAAAATATTAACATTATTGAAACACTTATCTGACTTAATTCATTACGATAACATATCCATTTATCATGACACAGGTACTTTACTCAATATATATGACTGACTGAAAAACTTAATTATCACTTTTGAAAATTGATGTAACCGGAACTCAACGTCGTCTTGAATAGAATAAAACAGTTCAAATTTCATTCTGAACCTCACGATCCAATTAGAACTTCAATTGATGCTAAAAGAGAATTCAGATGAACTGTAGACAACCTTCAAAACAAAAATACTTCTTAAACATCTTTAGGAAAACTAATTCAAATAATTTAAGATGAAAAACTGCAACGGCTACAAGTTTAAGTTTATTAGACTTCATACTATCCTCGTTGGTTCAACAGCTCCAGTCACTAATCTAAAACTGCTCACGACGTTATGAAGACGGTCTAAATATCAGTCATTATTCGTCTAACACTATTTCAGTTCACAGGCAAAACATCCCAGAACAAGAAAATTGACAAACTTGATAAATGACGAACTTAATTTCCAAAAAGACAACTGTAACACTAATGACCGACTTTGATAACTATTAAACACGAGCTATCATCATCAATGAATGGAGTCAAAACACTTTAAAATAACATCAAACCATTTCTGCTATCAGTTTAAGTGAAAAACAACTATAATTCCTCTGAAGAACTAAAAGAACAAATGCATCGTAAGCATAGTCAGCAAAGAATATATACCGGTCTCTGACGCATGCTGATTAACTGTGCATAACAAAAACAACACCCTCTTCTGGCATCCAGAATATTCCTAAAAGAGTGGAGTGGAGATGTACGATTGCTTAGGCAAATCACAACTAAAACAATCCGCTACCGCCATCTAGTATCGACAATCGGAACCACTCCAGAAGAGGGTGAAAGGAAGATACGAAGTGACGTTTTTCGATAAGCAGAAATGCGATGTAAACAAACCGTAGACTGGGAAAAGAAATAAACTTTAATAGAATAAGTACTGTAAGTAAACTTTAGATATTAAATAAATAAGATTTAAGATATGAAATATAAATAAAGGAAAGATATTTAAATGGATTATTGTAAATTAAGATGAATGAATATTATTAAATAAAGAGCATATAGTAGGATATATAAAGATGTGAGTACAGGGACAAGACCAAGGGTTGCAGATTCCTAACAGGATTCATATTTTTCAGATTCGAAAATCCGATATTTAAAAAATATATATATTGCCCATAAAAACTGGAATCATTTTAAAGTGCATCTTTTTATCAATTTATCTCTTTTGGCAGAAAGGCGTCCGAATGTCTGATGACAACATCTGCAAATATTTTACTTTTACCCAGTTGAAATAGAAATAAATTCATTTTTCATTTTCATTAATGAGTTTTAATTGATATCTTTAAAAGTTATTGGTCGTTTTTTATGAATTTTTTTTTTGTTGAATTTGCGATTTTTTTTTACACATGTGTGCAAATTTTCGTGAATGTGGAGTCATTATTTCCACTTGTTTCAAAAAGGAATGGAGCGATTTTATCTCTGATGTGTCAACCCGGCATTCTTTACAGCAACCTTTTTCCTGTCTGGGGTCAATGTTGGATGTCTGGTCAGTTTTTGGTCGAAATAAAGAAAAGTTACGGTCCGAATTTAAAAAAATTTGACTTTTTGGAATGACAAAAATCGGCCGCGTGTGTTCCCCGATTTTTGGATCGATACCTCTGGTAGATTTTTTTTTATTTGATGATGTATTAAAAAGCGACAATTTGGATGTCTGCGATTATCAAAGCGAAAATTTTCTTTTCGGGATTCGATAAAACTGTTTCTTGTTTTGCTAATTTTGATGAGGTTTTTAATTAATAATGTTCTTAATTAGGACCGACTTCTTCGAAACTGTAATTTCTGGAGGACCGGATTTTTCCGAATTTTTTGATACCAAAATCGCCTCGCTGCTCGCTGCGCTCGCAACGTTTATCCGGGTACAGACACACACACACAGACAGACAGACGTTTACGAACATTAATAATAATGACTAGCTCGCTTCGCCTGCTAGCGGGCCCCTAATTTACATCGGCGCCTCGAATTGTAGAAAATCTCGAATCTTGTAAAACCTCGAATCGGACAAACCTCCGACCCGGGTCCCCATTGCCTTCGGCACCGGATAATCCTTAATTTGCATATTGAATAGTACAAACCTCTAACCGAACGAACTTCCGACCCTGGTCCCCGCTGCCTTCGGTACCGTATACCGGTCGTGCTACGCACGCACAGGATAATCCCTTAAATTGCACATCGAGTAGTATAAACCTCAAACTGAACGAACCTCCGGCTCGGGTCCCCGATGCCTGCGGCACCGTATAGCAGTCGTGCTGCGCACGCGCTGCAGTATATGTTAGTTACACCTTCCGCCACCAGGTGGCGCAATCCGTTTATACAATCATAACTGAAATCGTTAAGGCTTTCGATGTCGAGTCGAATGAGCCATACCCTGTCGTTTTCATGCCTGTAGAACCGGAGATAGGAAAGCGCCCCCTGGTGGTGAAAAAACAAACTAAAATGTATAAGAGTAGTAATTTTCCAACTGGACGAAAAATGTCCGGGCCAGGATTCGAGCCTGGGAGCGCTTGGCTGAAGCCGCCACGCTCTACCACTGAGCTATCCTGGTCGAATCTGGGGGGGCATAATTCATCCAGTTAACCTTATTGATCAGAGAATCTGGTCTGATATTTTAATCAGCTCAACAGAAAAGATCGCAGGTAAAGGAACTCCAGTAAACGCTGGATACATGATTACACTAGATTAATTTTAACACAATTATTTCAAATTGGTAAATAAATCATTATTTACCAATTTGAAATAATTGTGTTAAAATTAATCTAGTAAAATGTATAAGCTCTATTGTTGTCGAGTCGAATTAGCAATATCCCGTCGTTATCCTTTCTATAGAAACAGAGATAGGAAAGCGCCCCCTGGTGGTGAGACTCGAAGCAAAAATCGATAAGCTGTAGTATCCTCTATCGACGTTGAGTCGAATGAGCCATACCCCATCGTGATCCGGGCCATAGAAACAGAGATAAGAAAACGCCTCCTGGTGGTGAAAAACGAACTAAAACAGATAAGCTCTAGTACCCTCTATCGATGTCGAGTTGATTGAGCCAAACCGCGTCGTGATGTGACCCATAGAACCCGAGTTGGCTGAAAAATCCTTTAATTACACCTTCCACCACCAGGGGGCGCAATCTGTTCTATACAAACATGACAGAAATCTGTAAAGCTGTCGAAATCCATTCGAAAGAGCCAAACCCCGTCGAAATCGGGCTCGTAGAACCTGATTTCCAGAAACGCCCCCTGGTGGTGAAGCTTGGAACTAAAAAATGTAAGCGCTATCGATATCGAGTCGAATGAGCCAAACCGCGTTGCAATAGGACTCGCAGAACTCGAAAAGTTATGAAATGAATATATAAATCTGATATTATTATTCGAAAAGAGTGGTATAAACTCAGAAACTTTAAAAAATGTTATAGAGGTTCCTTATTACTTTAATTATGATGTTTGGAATCAGTTTGGTGGAAATCCGTAACATACTTTCTGAGTTATAGAAACGGACTATAGTTAAGAGAAAAAAACCCCGTTCCCTTGGTGGTGAAAAAAGGAACTAAAATCGATAAGCTCTATCGATGTCGAGTCGAATGAGCCAAACCGCGTCGCGATGGGACCCATACGATAGGAGATATTTTGAAAAGAAATAAATAACTCCTAAGCTTCTTTTTTTTTTTCCTATACAAAAATCGGGATTTTGCTAAAATAAAAAATTATAGTCCGAAATCGAAAATTTTTTGAATCCTTGGAATGTCACCCCACTCTGAGCAAGGATGCGTACTCTTCAGATCCAAAAATTATTATTTTTAAAAATTTTTTAAGCTTATAGAAACCGCAGTTCCTTTAAAAAGGAATTGTTTTATCTCCATGAATAAACGCCGTGATGTCTGGTAATGAAATATTACTGAGATATCAGGTGTTCCCAAATAAAATCTTTTTAAGTGATTTAATTAAATAAAAAAATAATTGTAAATTCTGTCCTAATTATCGGAGAAATTCGAAAATTACATATTTGGAATCCTTGTGAAAATTTACGGATGGGTGTATAATTTTCAAATCGATAAATGTAATAGTTCAAAAAATTTTGATAGACCTGGAATACTTCCACTATAAAAAAAGATGTTTTGTTTTGTTATTTCTTCAGCAGACGTTTGTCGCCCTTAGACGCCTGCTGGAGTATTGGCATTAAAACTGATCTTTTTTTCTACATAAAATTAAAAGTTTATTAATTGATAACTTCTCTTCTAATTGGTCGAATTTTACCTTCATGAATTCGCGATTTTTTTTTACGTCCGTCTGCAAATTTTTGTGCCGATATGACGATTTTTGCGATTTTTTGAAAAAAGGCTGGAAAACTTCCAGTACGCCATGTTTATCAGAGCCGGAATGAAAAATATCGGGGTGCAGGTGGAAGATGAAAGCTGATTGGCTCGGTTGCTAGCCTCGACCTAGGGCCCCGTTCAAGTCAAAACTGAAATAGTTTCTTTGTTTTGGAAAAAATGCTCCTTTTTCGCTAATTTTCGAGACTTTGTTAATTAATAACTGTCTTAATTGAAGGCCGATTTATTCGATACTGAATGTCAACATTTCCGGGATTTTTCCGAATTTTTTGAAACAAAAAGCGTTTCGCTATGCGCTACGGTTGCAGATTTTTTCCAGGTACAGACACACAGACAGATGTTTCCGAACATTAATAATATAGATTAACATTCTATAAATATGCCGACATTTCTTCATTGATAACTGTTCTTATACTCTTGCTATGTTTAAAACCACTATCATATTGTTGCCAACATCGCTATTGTTTAATGCCAAGGTGATACATCCTCTTATGGAAATTTAGATACAATGTTATATGATGCGTGCAATAATAAAATAGTTCACTAAATGCAAAAGTTCTTGAAATGAAACAAACACCATTTTGCATTTTGAATTTTACTCTTTCTTAATTGGTGTCTTTGACAACTAGCATAGTGTTCTGCATGTATTGTTTGGCACAAAATTAGCAGCAATTTTAAAACTAAGAGAATTTTTCTGCCAAACATACCACATTATTGTCAAAATTGCTCCTATTTGCTACCAACTATTGGCATTGGACATCAACTGTGGAAAAAGAGTCATTTTCGCCTATCTTTATAGATTTTGGCAATGTTCCGCATATAGTGCACAGTTTACATTTTAGACTTAAATATTTGAAGGGGGGAAAATGTGTGCATTATGTACGAATACATGTGGTATTCAAATTTCATGTTCTGAAAGTTGCATAAAAATAATTTTACTTTTTCTCACTGACTGTTTAATAATATTATTGTTCCATTTTCTTCTTTTTCCATATCATTTATTCAAATGTCACATTGAAGGCATCATGTGACGTGACATAAATTTATCTTTAATCTGTCCCTAATTTTTAGTTGAATTTATCATTTTAGGGTAATGTGGTTTTATGGAAACCATCTGAAACTGCCATGTTGTCAAATTACACTGTGTTCAAGTTACTTCAAGAAGCTGGGTTTCCACCTGGTGTTATTAATTTTGTCCCAGCTGAGAGCTCAGTCTTTGGTGATGTTGTTACAAAATCAGCTGATCTTGCTGGTATAAATTTTACTGGTAGTTTAAGGTAAATATGATGCTGTTCTTTTTTATCTGTACCACATAAAAAAGCAAAACAAAATTTAAGAAATTATCCTATTTCAATGTTTCTTATTTGTTATATTTCTGTTGCTTTTTATCTTGATATGTTTAAAAACTGTGTCACATGAAGTGTTCTGACACAAAAATGTAAGTTTAATTTCATGTTTGTATTCTCTATTATTAAAAAACATGACTTTGACAGTGAATTACAAGCACATCTATTCCAGAATCTTGTCCCTCCCTGGATTTTGTTTTGCCCATGCCCATGAATGACATCTACTGAGTGTTTTTAGTACTGTCTAAAATTCGAGCTCACTTACAACACATTTTAGAGACTATTTTGAGAGTTAGCAAATTTTTAAATTTTTTACTGCAATTTTTTTATGGAGACATAAAGATTTCATTCAATTTTTCTCATTAACACAGTCGAAGCATTTAGAACTTTATTTAAGTAAAACTTCATTGATAACGTACATATTTAACTTTTTCTCTTGACATTGTTATGTAATTTATTATTAGCACATTTTTGTGTTAAGATGTTTTTAAAAAATAAAAATAAGTTTAATATATATTCTTAATTAGTGTTATGTTATTATTAATTTTTGTCTATGTCAGAAGTAACCAAAGTTTTAGATTTGTGAAAATGTGAAAATCTATATCGAAATTCGTATTTTTGCCGTATGTCATAGTAGGTGATATAGCTTTTTTTATATTTCGATGTTTATTTAATTTTAAAATTTATCTGTCATCATTTTTATTAATCATAATTTGTAAGTAATCCCCTTTAATTTGATATCTTTCCCATTAATTTTGGATCATCTATTCATGTTTTACCCTCCAGTGACAGCAATATCATTTTTCTAACTTTTAATTCTCACACGGCCAGTGTTTCTCCCATCTAGGATCCCTTTCTTGGTCTGTCTGCTTCTTCCCCATGTGTTGGGTCATCTGGAAAGTTCTGCAATTTTTCAAACAAGTATGGTTTCATCTAGTTATTTTGCTACTGCTTATAAGGAATTACAATATAACTTCAAAAATCCAGCATCATCGGGACCGAGAGTATGCCGGATTTTTGAAAGAATAACAAAAGTAGTAACTAGGAATATCAAAAGTAGTACTATATTCTTAATGATGCCTTTACTCATAATTTAATTCATTATTACTTACCCATCATACGTAGTATAGGGTAAATCTTGTAATCGTTTTGAAAATCGAAAAAAAAATTTTGACGGATTTACACGTTTCAGACACTGGAGATTCCGAAAAACATATTTTTAGAAAAAAATAATAATCTGTAAACACTCTATCTCCCAAAAAAATTGAGATAGAGACTTGAAATTTGGTATGTACTTAGTATGTAATAATGGGAAGAAGCTTATTGAATTTCAGTAACTTCGATTATCCAGAACTATTTTTTCCGGACTCTTGAAATATTTGTTTTGATAAAAGGTATATAAAAATTTTCGAAATTGTTTATTTTGAGGAGTGAATATAAAAGACAATAAAAAAACAAATTTTGCATAAAGCATGAAGTTCATCGGATAATGAGTTGCCGAGATATTTGTAATCCTGTTTTCCATACTCTTTGATTTTTCATGACCCTGTATTTCAACCAAATTTCAGTTCAAAGATATATTTTAATTGGAAATGAAACGCTTAATCAGATGCAATAAACCGCTAGTTAATAGGATTATTGTTTTTAGAGTTATAAGGATGTTTCTTTTAAGCAATTTAGTAATCGAGCCTTTAAAGTTTATGACGTCATCAAGTCTCGATTTTATTCGAATTGCAATGCATTTTATAAGTAGTTTATACATTTTAGGTAGATTTCGTAAGAAATAGTACCTATTACATTCTCACCTAAGTTGGAAATTTTGAAAAATTTTTGCAGATCTATGCCGATCATGACTCCCAGAGCCCAAAACCACCCCAAGTTCAAAACTTTATCTATCTATCTATCTATCTATGTCACTTTTTTCTGACCACGATAACTGGAAAAATTCTGCATAAATCTCTTCCAAACTGATACATAAAATCAAGGGTCATAAAATCTCGGTCAAGTTCGTTAATGGGCAAAATCGAACCAGGGGGTGGGAAATGGGGGGGCTTTTTGTGAAAACAGAAAAACCCTCATAATTTCTTTATT
Source organism: Maratus michaelseni (assembly GCA_963931845.1). NCBI lineage: Eukaryota > Metazoa > Arthropoda > Arachnida > Araneae > Salticidae > Maratus > Maratus michaelseni. Next base: position 170,068,071 of record OZ007593.1, on the reverse strand, counting down.
ATTATACGTATCGAATCCGTTTAAAGTTATTATTACTTCTAGGAAAAGGGCCGAAAATTTATGTATGATAGATTTTTGATATAATTAAAAATGGCCCCAAGGGGGGGGGGGGGGGAAAGGGGGGTTTTAGAAGAAAAAAAATCATAGCTTCGTCAATTCACAAGATATCAAATCCGCGTAAATTTATTATTAATCCTCTTAGTATTATCTAAAACTTTTATATTGACAAGTTTTTTATAGGACCAACCGTTATAGCAAAAAAAAAATTAAAAACAAAAAAAATCCCTGCCGGCTCCACCTGCAAACAAGTTATTTTTCGAAGTAGGCGGTTCCAACTCCGCATCTTTTCGAAACTGATACATAAAATCAAGGGGCATAAAATCTCGGTCAAGTTCGTTAATGGGCAAAATCGATCCAAAGGGGGAGGGGGGGGGTGCTTTTTGTGAAAGCAGAAAAAAAACATAATTTCTTAATTATGATACGTATCGAATCCGTTTGAAGTTATTACTTCTAGGAGAAGGGCCGAAAACTTATGTATGAAAGATTTTTGATATAATTAAAAATTGCCTTAAGGGGGTGGGGAGGGGGGTTTTAGAAGAAAAAATTCATAACTTCGTCAATTCCCAAGATTTCAAATCCACTTAAATTTATTATAAATCCTCTTAATATTATCTAAAACTTTTATATTGACATGTTTTTTATAGGACCAACTCTTATTTAAACCCCCCCCCCCCCAAAAAAAAAAAAAAAAAAATCCTTGCTGGCTCCGCCTGCAAGAACTGCAGGAAAACTGCAGAACTTTGCAGATGACCCAACATTAATAATTGTTGAATGTGTAGTTTTGTTAATTTTTAGCATCAAAATTTATTGTGGGGAATGGATTCTCCTTTTAGGTAGCTTTCAATACAAAAAGTAAAAAGCTACCTATGGCAGCCATTCGGAGGAAAGCAATTCCAGAAAATGTCGTTATATTTTCACCGATCATGACCCCCAGACATCAAACCACCCTCCGTGGTAAATTTTTTTTTATTATTACACACACACACACACATATATATATATATATGTAATAAAAAAGTTTTGCCATTTTTCCTTTATTCTAAATTCTTACAATTCTACTTTTTCCCTGTCTTTTAATAATATCTTAAATATAAATTATATTTTAATTCCATATCTTTAATCAACATATTCTTTTAATTCTTATTCTAAAAATCTTAATCTGTTAAAAGCTACACTTATTTGTAAAAACACCTGTTTTATTTCTTCATATTTTGAGACATTGAATTTTTATATCTTTGGAACATTTTGTAATACCATTTTTATTTTCATTAAAATTATCAGTCGATATCCCAGCATTCATCGCACATATTTCCCACGTCTAACTTTTCACCTTTTAGGTAGATTTCGTAATAAATACTACCTATTACATTCTCCCCTAAGTTTGGAATTTTTGAAAAATTTTTGCAGATCTACGCCGATCATGACTCCCAGAACCCAGAAATCTACCTGTGCCTGTAGGCCAAGCCGTCAGGGATTTTTTTATTTTAATATTTTATATTATGCATATCCATGATGGGTAAGTATTACGGTGGCCCCCAATGACTAGTTAATTGATAATTATGTAAGAAAAAGAAAAAAATAAATATAAAAAATAACTTACTTTAATTAATATTTTCTATGTTACATATAAAAAAAATTCTAATAAAGAGTGAAATTATTTCTTGTGTAATTTCGGAAATATCGATGACAATTTTGTTTGCTTAAATTTTTTTGGCCATTCTTTAACAAGTTTTTCTTGTATTTTATACAAATGAAGAATGTATTTTGGAAATACAGTCTTGTTTCTAAAGCAGATATTAATTCTCTTGTCAAATTTATGCATTTTCTAATACCACCTTTTCTTCTGCCTGTTGTTCATTCTCGTCTTTCTGAGCTGCTGCTAGCGTTATCAGCGATTCTATTTAGCACAGTATTAGCGATTTTGCTGTCCGTTAAATTGTTCGTTGTTGGTGCATTTTTGTCAATGCTTAGCCAATCATCTATATCCTTTTTTTCAATACTTAATACATTCTCAGGTTTTGTTTGTTCAATTAGCTCATAAATGATGGCCTTTTCATGGAAATGTGAAAGCCTAAAAAAAACTCTTGCTGATAATCGATGTCGCCATTGCCGAAAATTCATTATGGCCATATATTGTGCTATGCATTCGTCAAAGTCTTTGACGTTACTTGTTCCCATGACTGTGTGACTGTCTAAATTGCATCTTTGATGTTGTAATCCTTTTTGAAAGCTTCTAATTTTAAGCCCTGATTGCATGCATTCAGAAGACTCTTCATAAATTCTGTTTTATAAAGGCATTTTAGTGATCTCAGAATTCCCTGATCCTTAGGCTGAATAATCGAAGTGCAATTAGGAGGTAAAAACATAGCAGTGACATTATTCAAGATTTTAGGATGGGCTGCACAGCTATCAAGTAGTAAGACAATCTTCGAATCACGTGAAAGACCTATAGAATTGGAATGGCGTCGTGCCTCTGGAACAAAGGAATTGTTAAACCAATCACTCATGATGTCAGAAGTCATCCATGCACGCTTGTTAGATTTATAAATTACTGAGAAGACTTTGATACCTTTAAAAGGATGACTGGATTTGCTTTTCCCGATGACCAGCAGTTTACATTTATGCGTACTAGCGGCACTTGAGCACACAAGTACTATAATCCATTTTTAAATCTTTCATTCCTGGTGCAGCTACCTCATTTGGAGCATTGAGAGTTGTTTTTCCAAGCAACACCAGAACGATCCTATCCCTTTTGCATTAGAAATTTATTCAGGAGTTAACATCTCTTCCGCAGCAAATTCAGAAAACTCTTGGACAAAATTTTCAGCAACTTCATCATCCGCAGACAGTTTTTCTCTGCATATCTCTATTTTCCGAATGCCGTGTTGACCTTTAAATCAGTGCAACCACCCTTGAGAATAATCGCATGCATCAGAAATGTTTAATTCTTGGTGATACACTTTAGCTTGTGCAATCAGCATAGGACCAGATATGGGTACTCTTTCATTTCGCCATAACTGAAACCATTCAAAAAGCACATTTTCCACCGTACCAATTTTCCCTCATGAGTGCATTTTCTCTTTAGCATATCCTTCGAAACGTCACTTTTTGTATAAAATTTTAATATTTTTTGCTTCTGTGTTTTAATGTCACAAATTGTCGACAATCCGATTCCATAATCAGCACACAACGATTTCACAGAGGAACCGCTTTCTAACTTTTTTATCAAGTCTACTTTATCTGCGATAGACAAACTTAAATGCTTTATTTTAGAAGCAGTATTCACTGGTTTTGAAAAAGACATTGTGCTATAACAATAAATACAAAACAATCTCTCCTTTTGCGTTCTGTCATGTATCTTTTGTTTAATCAAAGGAGAAAGACATTTTTTTAAATGGATACAACAACCTTTGGCCTCTGGCCAACTCCTCCCTTCCGATTTGTGTCCCCCTCCCCCTCTATCTCAAAGAATTTGTGTACAGTCTCCACATCGTTGCTAAGCAACCGTGCAGCTCCGAGAAAATTTGTTCAGAAAATAATTTTTTGCATTAAAGTTTTTAATTCATAAACAATTGCTATTTTTCTTCTCCCATAACTTGAAAGTGTGAAAGAAAAAGAAAGGGTAAAGATAGTTTTGATGCCGGATTTTTGAAGTTGCTAGATTTCTGAATGCCAGATTTTGGAAGTTATACTGTACCTTGAATGACCCAAGTATGTTTAACTCATCGTATGCATAATTCTTGCTTAGGTTGTTTGTGGCATAATTTTTGTTTCAGTGCAGTGCTGAGAAGGGAAAACCAAAAAATTCATTTTCGTCAATTATGCTCTTTTATTTCAAGAAAAGTAAAAATGATAGTCAGACTGCCCGTAAAATTTGTGTTGTATATCGACAAAGTGCGTTTTCAGATGGCACAGTTCAAAGGTGGTTTGAGAAGTTTAGGTGTACAAATTTCAGCCTTGAAGATCATGCCGCTTTGGATAACCATCATCTGTAAATGTAAATCCCTTAAAAGAAGCTATTGCTGAAAATCCACGTTACACAGTTCAGGAGCTATCACACAGACTAAATATTCCAAAAAGTACAGTGTATGATCATTTGATAGCTTCTTTTAAGATAATGTTGGTCGTCCAGAGCAAGCATCATCTTTGAGGCTGAAATTCCTGCGTGTAAACTTCCCAAACCACCTTCAAACTGTGCCATCTGAAACAGCACTTTGTCCATATATATACAGCACAAATTTTACAAGCAGTCTGACTACCATTTTTACCTTTCTTGAAATAAAAGATCCTAATTGATGAAAATGAATTTTTTGGTTCTCTATTCTCAGCACTGCATTGAAACAAAAATTATGCCACATCCCAACCAAGAATTATGCAACAAAAGTAAAAAAGAACAAATTTACATATCTGGGTCATTCAAGGTCACTCTTTATCAGCAGTAACAAAATATGAGCCGACAAAACTGCATTTTGCTTTGAAAAACTGCAGAACTTTGCAGATGACCCAACATTAATAATTGTTGAATGTGTAGTTTTGTTAATTTTTAGCATCAAAATTTATTCTGGGGAATGGATTCTCCTTTTTGGTAGCTTTCAATACAAAAAGTAAAAAGCTACCTATGGCAGCCATTCGGAGGAAAGCAATTCCAGAAAATGTCGTTATATTTTCACCGATCATGACTCCCAGACATCAAAACCACCCTCCGTGGTAAATTTTTTAAAATTATTACACACACACACACATATATATATATGTAATAAAAAAGTTTTGCCATTTTTCCTTAATTCTAAATTCTTACAATTCTACCTTTTCCCTGTCTTTTAATAATATCTTAAATATAAATTATATTTTAATTCCATATCTTTAATCAACATATTCTTTTAATTCTTATTCTAAAAATCTTAATTAATCTGTTAAAAGCTACACTTATTTGTAAAAACACCTGTTTTATTTCTTCATATTTTGAGACATTGAATTTTTATATCTTTGGAACATTTTGTAATACCATTTTTATTTTCATTAAAATTATCAGTCGATATCCCAGCATCCATCGCACATATTTCCCACGTCTAACTTTTCACCTTTTAGGTAGATTTCGTAATAAATACTACCTATTACATTCTCCCCTAAGTTTGGAATTTTTGAAAAATTTTTGCAGATCTATGCCAATCATGACTCCCAGAACCTAGAAACACCTCCAGTTCAAAACTTTATATATATAGCTATCTATCTATGTCACTTTTTTATGGACACGATAACTGCAGTAATTCTGCACAAATCTTTTCCGAACTGATACATAAAATCAAGTGCATAAAATCTCGGTCAAGTTCGTTAATTGGCAAAATCGAACCGGGGGGGGGGGGGGGGGGAATGGGGGTCTTTTTGTGAAAACAGAAATAAACCCATAATTTCTTAATTATGATATGTCTCGAATCCGTTTAAAGTTATTATTACTTCTAGGATAAGGGCCAAAAAGTTATGTATGACAGATTTTTGATGATATTAAAAATGGGCCCAAGGGGGAGAAAAAAAGGGGGGTTTTAGAAGAAAAAAATTCATAACTCCATCAATTCCCAAGATATCAAATCCGCTTAAATTTATTGTAAATCTTTAAAATTATCTACAACTTTTATATTGACAAGTTTTTCATAGGACCATCTCTTACGGCAAACGAAAATTAAAAACAAAAAAATCCCTGCTGACTCCTCCTACAAGAAGACGGGAAAACAGAAAAAACCCATAACTTCTTAATTTTTATACATATCGAATCCGTTTAAAGTTATTATTACTTCTAGGCAAAGGGCCAAAAATTTTGTATGACAGATTTTTGATTTCATTAAAAATGCCCCCAAGGAGGGGGGAGGAATAGGGGTTTCAGAAGAAAAAAATTCATAACTTCATCAATTCCCACGATATCAAATCCGCTTAAATTTATTATAAATCTTCTTAATATTATCTACAACTTTTATACTGACAAGTTTTTTATAGGACCAACTGTTACGGGGAAAAAAAAAAAAATCCCTGCCGGCTCCGCCTGCAAACAAGTTAGGTTTCGAAGTGGGCGGTTCCAACTGCCACATCATTGCATGAAGGTCATTTCTTCTGCAATTCCCCAAAAACAGGCGCCCCACGGTCTGCGTCTTCGAAATCTACCTGTGCCTGTAGGCCGAGCCGTCAGGGATTTTTTTAAAATTCCACTCTAAAAGAAAGAGTAAACACATGACGTCAAATGGCACCTCCTTTGGCCCAATTTTTCAATCATTCGCCTTTTTCTATCCTCTTTTCCCCCTGCTAACATGGATTTAGTTGGTTCCGTAGAGTGTGCCATGTAACTTTGAGCTAAGTCTTTTTTATATTTATACCGCATTCACTAGCTTGGAAGACAGATATTTACACATTTTGAATTGTCCAAATAATCCCGTCACTGGAGAAGCCCATTCTACGCATCAATAGTTTTTCTTCAATAAAAATAGATCTAATTTGGTCTCAAGCTTCTATTGAAGTTGTGTTTAAGTGGAGTTGTGCATTAGTATGATTAGTATGAAATAAACTATTTGATCTTAAAACCAGACTCATAAATGCTTTGGAGAAACACCCTTTGGAACTGTTTGCCACTAGTCAGCTGAAGTGTTCGACTGCAAATGCTCTAAATATCTCGACAGTTGATTAAACTAAGAGTGTGATTTATATCCGCCATTTAGTTAAAGTTTTGTGACACAATAAGTGCTTGTCATGGAATAAACTTTCATTGACTTCGGCGACTTTATCTGTCTTCTTAACCAATGCTGCAGTTAAAACAGGATTCAGGCCTGATCATACTGATAACATCCTATATATAATTAATTTTTTATTATATATATATATATATATATATATGAGATTTAATTAGATTGTTACAAGAGCTTGATATGTTTTTTGAAATTCAAAGATATTATAATTATATATATATATATCTGATTTATGTCATACGATAGCACTAATATTTCTAAACCGATTTGGATGAAACTAAATGTGTGTATTAAGCTCACCAATATCTCAACAGAGTTCGTTGGCTAGCTTGGTCCACCATCTTGTTTCAAAATGGCAGCCACAAAAGATTTAAAATAAAAAAAATAAATATTAAAAAAATTAAAAATTCAATTTTTTTTTTTTTTTTTTTTTTTTGTTAGGCTTTTATACAAGGATTCCGGAGCATTTTTTGTTTTGCCTCTATCTTAAAAAATAGCTGAGATAGAGCAGTTTTAAATTCTAGGGTGGCTGACATTTTGAAACAAGACAGCAGATTACAAAAATCAAGGATTAATTTTTGAGTTTTAGTGAATGTGATTTCTCGCAAATTATCTTTCATTGTTGTAATCATTTTCCCAATCATACGCATAAAATTATATATTCATATCCGTTAGTGTCAAATTCTCGCTAAGCTTGGCGACACTTGGCAAAATACCGTAAAACTTTGAGTAAAACTGTTATTTCCTCCCATATAGTTTGGGAATGTTATACTTTACTATGCCAACTGGCAATTGACAACAGGGTCACTCTCTACTGGGTACCTGGGCATTCAGGTGTTTCTGGTAATGAGTTGGCTGATGAATTGGCAAGGAAGGGATCTGCTACCCCTTTTGCTGGTCCAGAACCAGCTATTGGAATTTCAAGTAATCTTATTAGGACTACTGTCTTTAAGATCTTTAGAAAGAAGCAGTATTATGACTGGCGTAACATTAAAGGACAGCGGCAAGCAAAGGAGCTTAACCGTGGTTGTCCTAGTGTTAGGCACAAGGAACTTTTAATGCTGAATAGGAATGGCATTAGGAAAGCCATTGGTCTTTTAACGGGGCATTGCCCTTTGAAAAGGCACCTTACAGTTATGGGTGTAAAAAATGATCCAACGTGTAGGGGTTGCCATTATATGGAGGAAACGACCATGCATGTTTTATGTGAGTGTGAGGGGTTTTCTGCCTATAGGTTTGAGCACCTTGGTCGCCATATAATTGAACCTTGGGAGCTTTATGACATTCCTTTGAGATGTCTGCTGAATTTTGCTTCAGCTACTGGCCTTTTTTAGGACTATTTTCTGGGGTTAGTACAATAGACCTCTGGTCGCAGTGCTAGGTTCTTCGAACCCCCCATCTTTAAGTCTAAGTCTAATTCTAGGGTGGCTGACATTTTGAAACAAGACAGCAGATTACAAAAATCAAGGATTAATTTTTGAGTTTTAGTGAATGTGATTTCTCGCAAATTATCTTTCATTGTTGTAATCATTTTCCCAATCATACGCATAAAATTATATATTCATATCCGTTAGTGTCAAATTCTCGCTAAGCTTGGCGACACTTGGCAAAATACCGTCAAATTTGGCGACTAAAACCAAGCTTCCAAAAATGAAGCCTACTTGGTTATAGCTGTCTAATTTGGCAAATTTCTTATTCAAATTCAGTATTAATGAATCTTCTGTAATCTGTTTCTTTGCATGCTTGCTGATTTCGAGTAACATTAGCTAAAATTTTAAAACGAAGATATAGGAAAGCTGCCTTTTCTTCTTGGTATAGGCCGGAAGTACTTTTTGTCTCTTCAACTGGTCAAAATTCACCTGTCACTTCTGGGTTTGATTTCAAGGCTGTGAGATCCCCTTCTTAAACCGTTTGGATTTGTTTTGAACTGTCCAGACATTGCTCTTGTCCTGACCTCCAACTGCACGAGTTTTGAGGATAGCTTTATTGGTTTTAAGGTCTAGTTTAAAATCATGCTTTAATATGCATAAAATCTCAACATTTGTATCACTCTTTATGTGACCTAAAAAAAAAATAAAATAAAGAAGCCTGTATGATTTTAGAATATGGAGGGACATGTATCCTCTTAAATAACATTTTATGCTCGACTATAGGGGTGAGAAAGTGCCAGCTACATGCTTTGATATAAAAGCATTCAAAAAACGAAAATACTTTAGATACAGCTTAATTAGTTTTCTATTCGTCATTTGGCGAGTGACAGTCATTAGTTAAGCCTGACTGGGCCTGACTGTTATCTGGAAAAATAAAGTTATATTTGTGATTCATTGTTGTAAAACTTTAAGACCGTCATAACTCATTAGTTGTAGGCACAGGCACACACACACACAAAAACTCTTGATTTCAATTTTTTTTTTTTTTTACCTTCACTGAAAATTCTACCATAAAGAATACAAAATGGCTGTTATTTTGAAATGGGAGAAAAAAAAATTGACTAAGATCAGTTAATGACTGAATGCCAAACTAGAAAAAAAAAAAGGTTATCATTAGGGTTATTTATCTCTCTCTCTCTCTCTATATATATAATTTAGTATTTTAATTGTATTAATTCTAATTCAAAATTTTGTAATTGAAAATTCTTCTTTACATTTAACAGTTAGTTAAAACTTTTAATATGTTAAGATAATGTTTTTATTTTTAATGTTATGTTTTTATGTTTAATGTTATGTTTTTATTTAATTCTATGTGAATAAGTTTTTTTTTTTTTTAGTTTGATTAAATATACTATATAATTTAAATCTAAGTACTGTATGAAGCCTAATTATATGAGAGATAAAAAAGCTACTTTTTATTTTGTTATGAATATTTTATTTGATTTTTTTTTTCAGAACATTCAGACTATTGTGGAAATTGACTGGTGATCAAATAGATGTATACAAATGCTTTCCTAGACTTGTTGGAGGTAATTTTCTTTCTTTCAAAAAGTTGTGTAATTTATTTGCAAGTTGTGTTTGAAAAGTTCGGTGAATGGTCTCATAAAATAAAGGAAACAAGAGTTACAAAACAAAAGACATTTAATGGCCTTCAAAGTAATCACCATTAGCTACAACACACTTTTGACATCGGTTGTAAAGCTGCTGAAAACTGTCAGCAAACACTTCTTTCAGAATCGAAAAAAACACGTCACATGTTGTTGGATCTCTGCCGCGTCTGCAAAGCATAGGCCTTTCAGGACTCCTTTGAGGCGAGATGTTGTCTCGTTGCTGATGTTGTTGCACTCGTTGGATGTTGTCTGAGGTTGTACTTGTTGACGGTCGACCCGAATGCGACTCATCCTCAGCACCTTCCTCTCCATCTCTAAATCATTTAAAACACTCAAAAACACACTTTTTACTTACTGTTTCAACACCATACACTTTCGCTAACATTTCACGAGTCTCCGTCGCTATTCGCTATTCTAATTTGAAGCAAAACTTTATGATCATACATTGCTCCATTTCACAGTGCACGAGTTCTCAAACTGACTATGTTAGATTGGTTGCAGTGATCAATTCTGCTCAACTTTGGTGATTTGGACAATAGGAGGCACTTGTTGACATGTCTCTGAATGAGTATGCGTGGACACAACATTCTAACCAGCACGGTTTTTAAAATATAGGACCTTTCACCGAACTTTTTGAACACACCTTGTATTTAGAAAAATACAAATTGTACTAGGATGTATCCTGTAGCTAGTTCTAACACATATACACAAATCTGCAAGTTTATTATACATATGTCACTATATATTATTAATTTAATATGTCACCCTTTTCATTTATATATATATAATAAAACTTTTGTGAATAATAACCATCAAATCACATAAATAATTGACAATATAAGAACCGATAATTATAATAAAATAAAAAGAAATATATCCAATATATATTTATATATATATATTAATATTATGTTAAATTCCAGTTCTCAAAATATTTTGCGTTGTGTTTTTTTTTCAAATCTTTGGTTTTCCACATCTGTTATGTAATACATGGTGTTTTCTAAGCTTCTATTTTATTTTTTAAATATATAAATATATACTTTGTATTTCAGCTTCGTTCTCTCTTTCCTTACTGGCAAATTCTGATGTTTTTTTCTCATAATTCACTTATTTTTTGGTCTTTGACTTTCTTTTTGATTGAAACTGTTATATTCAAAAGGTAGTAAAATGTATGGCATTCTCCTCCCCCCCTCCCCCACAATTTCAGTAGCATTTTTGTGTACATCTCCAAATACTGAATACTTGTCAGCCGAATACTTCAATCAAATATCTGTGGATATTCAGCCAAATAAATTCAGGATAAATAATTTTTCTTCTTTTTTTCACAATGTTTTTCTCAAATTCAAACTTGCTACTCTCTGACACATTCATAGAGTCATTTTCATGTTTAAACGTGATCAATTTTAGCGAGACAACTATTGAAACAATCTATGAATATATATATATAAAAAAAACCTTCATTTTTAAAGCACTTGAACATTGTTTGTTTGCAGATTTCGTGCACATATAAAATTGATTTTGTTAATGTGTCAGAAAGATTTATATTGTTCTGAAGTATTATTAATTTTTTTAAGAACAGCTTTAAATACATTTAATATAGAATTATATTTCAGTATATTATCAAAAAAATCTTCTAACACTAACTCCATTTTAAATTATATATAAGTTTGTTATATTGTTAAATTTTTTATATTCTAAATGAATAGAAATTGAAAAATCTTAGCCCTAGGTGCATTCGGACCTGTCTCCGTCTATCCTCATCCGAATTTTCAGACCTCTACATGCAGATTTCCCTAGCCATTGCCAACACACAGACAAACATCTCTCTTTTATTAATATAGATTATCCTCCCAAAAATTCACAAACACATTGTACATTAACCACAAAATGATTAACAGAAACAGAAATTGGCATTCATAAGTCAGTATAGATAAGTTTATTTGCAGTATTCCAACGGCAGTCAGTAAACACAGCAGCAATATGCATTCAGATAATTGTGATGCACTTTGTTGGATGGGACTTTTTAGAAACAGCATTTATACCTTCAAAACACAGAGCTGCCAAGTCTCCGGCTTTTTGAACACCAGTATTTTAATACAGAAAATCTTGTTTTACTTAATCGGGGAATTCTGAGATTTAAAATAGCGACATTTTCTCTAATAAAATACAAAAAATGTATGCAAAAAGCCGGAGACTTGGCAACTCTGAAAATACATGCCAGTGAGTCATTCAGTATAGCGGTTTTGGGCATGTTCAAAAAAGCACTCTGAAAAAATAATTCTGCTATTTCCAAACCGGTGCACTTTTAAGGTTTTAAGAGAACTGCCATTGTTTGTGAATTGACATGAGCATTACATATCATTCTTTCGGTCAATGAGCATTATCATTTCTGGCAACAGCTAGGAAACAACACTTGGGGTGCTTATATTTGATCACCAATGTCTGAGCATGAATAAATGATGATAGCTAACATGAATTCCATCACTGAATATTGCAACGTTTTTCAGTTCAGCTTTTTAAAGGATTTTTTAAAAAAGATTTTCAATATGTGTAATACATAATTTTTATCTGTTATCCGTAAGACTAATGTTTGTTGCTTATGTGGAATAATCATGACAAATTGTAATACTGGGAATCTCTATGCAACATGCATAAATAATGAGCAACTATGGAGAAACTAATTTAAAAGTTCAAATCATATGGCAATTAATTTGTTATAATGAAATGTGAATTAAATTTTTTTTTCATGTATAGATTAAAAATATATTTTTAGAATTCTTTCAATAGAGAAAATGAATGAAAACAATTAACATTCTCTACTCAAAACATTCTAATCATTTTCACAGAAATTTATGCCTTTACCTTTGTATAAGTATTTCATGACTTTCACACTTCAATCAATCAATTTATTTATTTTTTCTTAACAGAATGTGGTGGGAAAAACTTCCATTTTGTCCATAAAACAGCTGATGTATCAACTGTCATTGCTGCATCAATACGGTCTGCATTTGAATATAATGGTCAAAAGTGTTCTGCCTTAGGTAGAATGTATGTTCCTGAAAGTTTATGGCCTCAGGTATGTGATTTTTATATGAATAAGTAACAGAACCACAAGGTTTTGTCTGTGTTAAACATGGGAACCTTCTGGGTAATGAAAATGATATAATATAGTGATCACACACAATAAAGTAGCTCTTTGCATTCGCGCCCATAAATCACTGAAAAGACAATCCGGGGGAAAAATTATGTTACTTTGATGCAATCATAATAATATTCAGCTTTATAAATGTAATTGCAGGTTTTCTTTGGGCATATTAACAGAAAAATATACAATTTCCCTGACACTATGGAAAAAATGCAAAAAATTCTACCAAATGGTATAGCATTTAGTGAAATTCTATTTCAAATGACATTATTTTAAAATGGAAACCTACATATTTTCATTCATGAAAACTAAATCAACTACGCCAGTGCTGCATGATTACATGACAATGACACTATTTTCTAGATGTCGTTTGTGATGTCAGTCACAGGAGTTTTCTTTGAAAAGAGAAAGAACTGTCTCTAAAAAACTATTGCGATGTTTCATTTCTTATTTAATATAAATCATAGAAAATGTTACTACTGCACCTAAAGTATTAAAATCCTTAGTTATAAGCTATATGTGGAACAAATATTCCCACACCGTTTCTTTTGTTTTGTTTCTATTTAATTTTTATTTTTTTCAGTTAAATAACATTTATTTCACTTACTTAAACTTAAATGCACATGTTGCCAGTCTTTCTAGTCAAATTGTTCCATTTGTTATGATGCTAGGTGTTAGATGTTAGGCAAGATGCTAGGTTCTGCATCTGCAGTTCAAATTCAGTTATTTTATTTGCAATCTTGACTGTCAATTTGCGATATGTCGCAAGTCATTTTTGCTTAAATTTATTAAATACCAATTCAAAAATTTAATTAAAACTATTTAGGTATATGTTTATGAATTTTTATAATATTTTATAATGTTTGAGAAAATTAATTAAAAATACAAATTTGTAAGGCTTGTGCTGTGTTTGCAGTGCCTCGTTGTCTTAAATCTTATGTTCAATCATAGGATGGGCGTTCCTGCGATCAATCTTAGCTTGGTATTGCTGTGCCTCCGTATAAGCTTTCTTTCTTCAGAGGCAGTCAACCAATTAGAGGTTGTAGTTAGATTCATTGTGGTTATGTGCACACTTTCACTTGCACTTCATCATAAGATAGCTTTCGATAGATATATGCATACCCTGGGTTTTGTCCCTGTACACATGTTTACCTTTATTTACACTTATGGTGTAAAGCTTAACTTTATTACCGTATCTATTTGAATATCTTTATTTAAATATCTCTGTTCAAAAGTTCACTTACCTTTATAATAGAAGCTTACTTTGTACCTTTTTGCCACCTTCAGTTTGTTTTCTTATTTATTATACGTAACTTTCTTATTCCACGGCACCTTCTATTTTCTTTCTATTGTGCAACTATCATCCCTAACTAATCGACTTCTGGATTGGTTATTCAGACTGCCACAAGACGGTGTTGTCAGTTTCGATTGATGATGTCTAGCCTATGTGATTGACATAACGACTCCTTCATTTGCCATTCATGTTTCAGGAGCAGGTGGGTATGTCTTGCGTTGCATGATGGAATGTTTTCGTATGACTGTATTATCAGTCATTATTCTCTTCTTTCATTTTCTTGTTTGTTGCTGCTCACTTGCCATGAAGTTTTTATTTTTAACTAGCTGTTATCTGTGACTTCGTTCACGTAACATTTAAAGAAAATTAATGCATTAATTAAGCAACATATACAATTAACAAACTCTTTATCATATTTTATAGTATATAATACTTCTGATAATCACAATTTGTGTATTTCTATTTTTATATAATGATCAATTAAATTTCTTTCATGAGCTTAAAATTTCATACTTTTTCGCTAAGATTAAATGTGAAATACATTTTTTTTTGTTATTTTATTTTAGTATTCCTATTTATTCTATTTTACATTTATTCCATTCATAGAAATTGATTTAAGTTTTCGTGTGAAAGAATATTTTTCAAAGTGATTATATTAGTAAATATTTTTTAAGAAATTTGTTAATTAACATGTCACTTATTATTAGATATGATATTTATTTGATTAGAATAATATAAAAATCAACATAAATTATCTTTCATTTCCAAAATATTTTATGATATGATATTATTATATAATATTTAAAGTTATATGATATTTAAAAAAAATAAATAAAATAAGTAGAAAAATACCTTAACCTTCATATATTTTTGGTATTTTTCACAGTGCCACACTTTTAACAGCTTTAGATCTACCAATAAAATCAAAATATTTATCACGCTCTAAAAGCATTCAAAGCCTAAATGTTTATTTGTTAAGCAAAAGAGTTGCTTATTTATTTAAATGGCGAAAACAATCTGAAAAAACACCCCGTTAATGGAGCATTGTCATATTGATTTTTGTGTTGTATTTTAGGATTATGCAAGTCTCGAAATTCAACAGGAATGTATGCTAATGAGGGGCAAAAATTACCTTGCAGAGACATTTTTAATTACAGATTTTGACATTTTAAAATTATAAGGAATTATATAAGTATCAGAGAAAGATAACTAATAATACCTGGATTTTTATTTGGGTTTTCTCTTGCACTTTTCCTTAATTCTGGTGCCTTTAAAAAATAGTAGGGGAATTTTCTTGTTTAATTAGTGGTTCTTCTTTACATTTCACGTGAGTAATGTCAAATGCAAATTCCATTCTCCAATGAAAATTGCATATGCTAACAACTTTTACATCAACTTTAATATATTTATTAAATTTTATCGAAATTTAATATTCTGGAAGATTGTACGGTAAAAGGATGTTAAACTTATGCTTTGGCGACTAATACATTCTGTGGTAATTACGCTACTTTGTGTAATCGAAAAAATATTTTTTGAATGAAAACCGGCACATGATTTAAAATATGACGACACTTTCATCGGGGATAGATTTTCCTATGAACCGATACTTGTCTAGTTAAAAAAAAAATCTTTCACTTCATGAATCATGTACAAATATGCATTTATATTTATAGATAATATGCACGGTTTGTCAATTTAACGTAGGCAAAACATTGAGCTAAATTGCTTGAAGTTTCGCTAAGTTTCTTTTAATTTTCAAGTAGTTAGAATACATTATATTATGTGTAGGAAAAGGAAATAATACATTATGAATTACTAACTCTGCAAGAATTTTTACTTTTCGCCTGCAATTAGTAGTTGAGAAAAACACCTTTACTTGAGTGTGTGACGTCACATGCACATTATCTATTTAAAACATGAATGCATTTAAAGAAATCCAATGCTACTGTATTCACAATTGTACTAAAAAATTTTTAACATTAGATACTAAATTTAACTCAGAAATTATATTTACAGTGTAATTTAAACAGAATTTGCTAAAATTATGTTTTAAAATTATGTGATTTTTGAAGCAAAACATTATTTCTCAAAAATATATTGTTCTGTTAAGAATGGATACTTTTGAAGCTGGTGAAATAAAAATGTTGCCATTTTGTCGAACTTATAAAAAACATATTAGTTTTTTAAGTTAAAATAAATCTTTTAAATTAAAAAAATTACATCATTTTTTTCCGATAAACCATTTTACTTTTAATCTTTACTTACTTACCATCTTTAAAAAATTAATGGAAAATACTGCACTGTTTTTTGTAAATCCAATTTTTATTAATATTGGGCAATTATTCTCCACCTAAATCCAAGGAGATTAAATCTGCCTCCTTGGTTGAAGCTCAAGCTGAAAAAAGCTACGATGTAATGATTTCTAAATGTCAATATTTGATAGATGATTTTTGATTACGTAGAATAAATTGAATCATGAAGTTTGAATACGCAAAAATATGTTTTTATATCTTGAAAAATTTACTTTAATATTAACAAACCAGTGGAAACAATTTACCTTTGTAAAATTAGGACCTACGTTATTTATTGGTATCTCCAAACACATTTAAATAAATGTACTATGTAATTTAAACGCACTTATAGCAATGATTGTAATACTTGAAAAAAATCGCATTATCTTCTCAAAATGACATCAGTTCCGTATTTCAAATTATAGTGAGAGAGTCTGAATTTTTATTGGTTTACAAAAATATTGTCCATATACAGTTTCTATTTTTGGCAACAGGAAAGAAATAGCATTAGAAATTGAAAAAAAAGAAAAATAGATTTCTGTAATGGTAAACTATGGTAGACGTTTGAAAAAAATGGTAAAGAATGGTCTGAGAAATTTTTAAAGTTGACAGTAATTTTACTCATGTTCTAAAACGTATGTATATCAGGTTTCATTGAAATCGGACAAAAACTGTAGATTTGTATAAGGAACAAACATATACCAAGAACAGCTTTTATATATATATAGATTATTATTTCTGGAAGATGACAATTGGTCTCTAACATTGTTTTATGAAATCAAAATAGAAAGTTCTTGTTTTAAGTAATCTTGTTTATAATTTTTAATGCAATAGTTTAAAGCAAAAGTTATTTAGTTTCTAAAACTGTCTTTTTGAATTTGTGGAAGCAGTAATGGGTTTTCATCTCAACATATATTGGTAGTGTTCTCTGTATATGATGGAATTGCTACTTTTATAATGTGCATGGTCTAGTCTTAAGTGAAGTTCTTGAGGTTGTGTAATTTTTGGCTTCTGGAGGAAGTGGTTACAGGACAGGCCTGTTTCAAAAACATTTTTGTTTAATTAAAGCAGTAGCTCAAAATGTCTTGGTATTTAACCCTTTAAGTATCCTAACCGTGTTTTTCTGTCACATAATGTTTGAATTCAAAGTCTGATTTAATAAAAGTTTTATATTAATGGGAATTTTTTCCACTGCATAAGATAAATAAATGTGTAAGTTAATCAAATATAAATTTCCGTACCAATTTTTTTCATAGCTATTATTTTATGAACGTTTAACCCTTCTTTGCATGAGTTTTTCTTTTACAATTGTGTTTTTTTATACATATATTAAATATTAGACACCAGAAATTTTAAGATAGATTTTTAACTTTGTTCAGCAACACATCACAGGAAATTTACTGGATTAATATTTCTATATAAATATAGTGGTGGCAAAGAAGTTGATTTATTTATTAAAAGTTAAATAAACAGTGATGAAAATTTACATCACTATGTAATTAAGGGTTAAACATACATGAAAAATTTTGCAAGACGCTTATGTCATGGAGTTGTGATGTTATAAAGTAAGATAAGTTTTTCTTTCTGTTACTAAATGTTTATTATCGCTTTATTTCCTAAAGTTATTTTTATCATGTTTATTTTGTTTTCATGAATTGAACTAATAAATATTAATTTTGATTTTAATGTGCTACATTCTCTGCTAAATTCTCTTCGGATTTTGAATTAAAAGCAGTACAGTATTGCTTAGTAAATAATATTTCTGCAAATAATAAATAGAAAAGCTGTAAACTAGTACTACATAATCTTTAAAAATGCAGTACAGACTATTTGGTTTCTGTTGTCTAATTTTCTAAGCTTACATTTTTAAAGTTTCGACAATTTTGTGCATAATGATTTCATGATTTATGCATAAAAAATTAAAATTGCATAGAGTTACTATTCCAATTTTAAAATAGAAATTTTCTAAGAATTTAAAAATATCTCGGTTAAAGACACAATTTTATTTAAATTAAAAAACATCAAAATGTGTTGAAAAAGAAATTTTTTTTTTTTTTTTCCACTCGCATGTGTTTTCATCCTTTTATTTACAGAATATTGCAACTATGATTAGTTTCATTAGCTGTTCTAGTATTATAAATGTTAATATAATGAATTAATGTTGGTTTACAATTTATTGTAATATTTTTTCATTTATAGATAAAAGAGGGCTTATTGAAAATCCGCAATGAAATAAAAGTAGGTTCTCCATTAGAGCCTGAAACATTTGTAACAGCTGTTATAGATGAGCGAGCTTTTGAAAAGATTAAGGAATTTATTGACCATGCAAAAGCCTGTACTGATTTAGAGATATTGGGAGGTGGAACTTGTGATAAAAGGTAACATATTAAATAGAATTATACAAAATATTTTTCTCATGCACAATTCAATGTCTTTTTTACTGTGAGATTCCTTTATATATATGTATTAGCTAACATGTCCAGTGTTGCCTGGGCCCATGATAATAGCCTTAAATTTACCTAAAATCAGTATTGAATGATTTTATGGTTTTAAACAAAAATCTTTCCAAACCAACCTAGTGCCTCACTATCTTTAGCAGCATATACCCTCGAATTTGTATGGTTATACAGTATGGGACCTCAAATCCAGAATCCCAAAATCCAAAACTTTTTTCTTGCAAAAAAAAAAAAAAAAAAAAAAAAAAAAAAGATTTTATCTTGAAGGCTAGGTGAAAATATTTTAGCCGGCGGTAAAAGTTGGCGCTACATACTTCTTTCTCTATTTTGCTTAGGGAGTTCCGTATCAAAAGTATGAGGGGCACGCATCTGACCTTGACACGTGCATCCCTTAACCTTGAGAACTTCGGAATGCTTAAGCATTTTTTTTAATTGTTCACTTACTGGTTCGTTCTTCACTTGTGCTGACATTCTTGCCACTGTTCTTATTGCTTACTATCCCATTTGGTTTGATTTGTAAAATTTGTTTTGTTTTAGCAATGTCGAATTCAACTTCACTTAAAAATAAAGCATTCCTCGCTCACCATTGCTGATAAAGTGCAGTTATTAAAGAAATTAGATAGCGGCACTTCGGTAAAAAATGTGTGTAATGAGTATGGCATCGAAACATCGGGAGCGCTGAAAACTACCCCCATGAAAAGTTCCCCCATACGTCATTTTTACGTCACAGCAGATGGGGGTAGATTTCCAGTCATAGAGAATTTTACTTTCGTCGAAAATTGGAAAAGTTCCCCCTGAAAAGTTCCCCCAAACCAGAAGGAGGAAGTTTTCCAATGCCAGGTAATTTTCTTCTTCACTGAGTTCTTGAAAACTTTACCCATGAAAAGATGTCCCCATACGTCATTTTGACGTCACTACATATGGGGGAAGATTTCCAGTCCTAGAGAGTTTTACTTTCGTCGAAAATTGGAAAAGTTCCCCCATGAAAAGTTCCCCCAAACCAGAAGGGGGAAGTTTTCCAGTACCAGGTAATTTTCTTTTTCACTGAGATCTTGAAAACTTCCCCCATGAAAAGTGTCCCCATACGTCATTCTGATGTCATAGCAGATGGGGATACATATCATGGGGGAACTTTTCCAGTGCTAGAGAATTTTCTTTTTACTGAGAACTTGAAATCCATCCCCATGAAAAGTGTCCCCATACCACATTTTGACGTCACAATATAGGGTCACATATCCAATGCTAGAGCATTTTACTTGTTTCGAGAGCTGAATATCTGGCACTCGAAATGTGTTTCTCTTTTATGTCTAGTTACTATTGTTACTGTGAATTATTATTATACGGACTTGAAGAAATGCGCAGAAGAGATTTAGTGCGTAATGTAAAAGTATCTTGCTTACTTTTCATATTCGGTTATCAAACACATACTAGGCGGACAAAAAGGATTTAAGTATTAATGTGATATAATATTTCTCAAAGCATAATCTGTTAGAATGTTCATGGAAACTCGTCGAAAACAAAGATTTTTGTTATGTTAGCGGAAAGTGTGTGCATGTGATATTTGTTGTTGAGTAGAGCATCAAATGTGAATCTTTAATGAAAAATTCACATAAGTTATTTACTTTTTTTTATTTTTTTTTATTTAATTTAATTTAATTTAATTTTTTTGGAAAAATAAGAATTTGCTCTTTTTTTTTTTTTTTTGTTAATATTCCAAATCAAATATCCAATATCAATAATTTGACACAAAAACAAATATTTCTTGAATCAGCAGATCAGAATTTAGAATTGAAATCAACTATCAACTTCTTTATTATTATCTTTAAAACTGTGTTTTTGAAAAAAATAACCATATTAATTGAAAGGTAAACAAATCTTAAGAACAAACTAAAAAAGATACTATGTCATTAGTGTACAACAAACTTACAAATAAATAATTATATTGTTGTAAACGAACATTAGCTTCAAAAATATAAATGGAATTTTAACTTTTAGTAGACCATAAAATACATAAGAAATCTGATTTTTGAACAGAATTTGTAACAAAATTACTATTTTTTTTAATTGATTAATCTGTGATACTCCATTTATATGAGCAAATAGATAAATAAATAGAATGCTAAATTCATCTTTAAAAGTTAGACTTAAAATTATAGAATGTGCTTATTAATTAAAAGATGATAAAAATATTTTTTTTTTAAATTAATTGGTTTATTGTATTATCTGACGGCGGCTATGTTTAAGCCTGAAAGTACTGTGAATTAAAATAATTATAAAAATTTTCTTTCAATATTTGTGTCATCTTTTAAGTATTTAGCACATTGTGTAATTTTAAGCCTATTTATAGTTTAAGAAATACTATTTTTACCAAATTGTTCTACGATTGTTGAGGCAAAGGCAATTTTTTTCAGGGCTTTGCTTTTTTTTTTTTTTCAATTTAAAGCGACAAGGAACAAATCGTTATTATTATTCACTTGTTTTTTTTTTTCATTTTTAACATTTTACGAAAACGAAGAGCCTATTCTCAACAGCTGTAATTCTTGAAAAAAAAATCGAGACACATTAAAATAAAATCCTCATAAATACTACAATTTATTGGCAAAGCAGACATTGGATGCAGTGCCGCGTTAACCGGTTAACAATCGGGGTCTTGGTCTAAGATCCCAACCTCTCACAGTTGTCTGGATCATAATGCATTTTCACGGTTTTGAATTTTTATTTTAAAAGGATAAATTATTTCGAACTACTAATAACCCATTGAAACAAATTTAAATAGTAAACTGAACTTTAACTTTTCTACTATTACATAAAACTAAGTCATTAAATATCCATCATAAATTTATAACATCTATAACTGGAAATTAAAAATATGTTTTCTTTACATCCTATCCTAATAATATTATAAATCTGATTTTGTTCAAATGTTAGGCTGAAGCCAGCGTCAAAATGGAAAATTTAATGATCCTGTATCTTTGCGTATAGGTTGATAATAACCCTCAAATGAACATAGGCTGGTTTTTGTTTATTTTATTCAAATATTTTTCTTAATAATTCAAAATTTCATTATTTTCATACAGAATAAATGGAAATTTTTTCGTATAATATTTTAAAATGGTTAAATTTACTTTACCGTTGCTAGTACTTTATCGTTGCGAAAACTAATTCAAAACCCGGAATAATAATTTTTACTCAACAATTTAGTTTCAACTGAAAATTTTTCAATGAAAAATGAAAATGAAATAAAAAAATTGAAGAATTAAAAATAAGATAAAATAATATTATTAGAAATAAAACGTACTTTTTTTAGTTTTTGATAATAATACAAGGTCTCAATATGCGTAACCATTAGGAAACAGGCGAATATGACGTCATTCATCTAAAATAAAGCGGATATTCATCTAAAATAAAGTGGGGAAATAAAATGATCTTGGGTTTTTTCTTCACGTTTTTTCTTTTTTTTTATTTTGTATGGTAACAATACTTGACGTTTTACCGTCTGCGCACGGCTAATATAACTAAACCGTATTTTTTATTTAAATTTTTAAAAAGTAAAAAGAAGTTTCAAAAGAAAATGGTTAGCAAATGTAATTAATATGCTCCGCAAAATTATCCATGTCAAAAATGATGTCATGGATAGCGAGAAATAGTTATTTCATTCTTAAAACTATTTCTTAAAACTATTAAGAAATAACTCGATTACCTAAAAAAAATGACGAATGTTAACAGTTCCATTTTTGTTGATAAAACCTAAAGATTTAATATTATTTCGTTAAAATAACTTAATTTCTCCTATGCCAGTATTGAAATTAATTGCCTGGAAAAGAAAATTAACAAGAATTATGTAATTAAAAAGGGATTTCTCTGGTGAAAAAGAGACTTCATATTTGAAATAAAACGGAAATTTTCCAATATGTTTTAAAATGAGTGTGAATTAATTCCTTACATTAATAATACAAGGATCAGTAAGTATAGAAAGTAGATGAGTTTCACGCCATATTTATAACGAAAAATTTAAATGTTTTGTTATCTATACTGATTATTAAGCATGAGTATCCGTTATATACAGATGAGAATTTTCTGCTAAAAATCACATCATAATTTTAAGAAAAGGAAAATGAACACGAATCTATTATATTAAAATCTGACCGTGTTTTTGTATTTCGTAACTACTCTTGGATTATTGAACGCAACTCGATTTACTTGATCCGAGGATGTCGCACGAACTCTCAGAATTAAAAAAATTAAATTAGATTCCAAGATTTTTTTCTTTTTCTTTCTTTTTCTTTCTTTTTTTCTATTTTTTTTTTTTTTTTTTTTTTTTGGTAAATTTTAACGAAGTTTATCTAAAAACTGAAAGGAAATTACTCCATATTTGTGTATAAAAAAGGAGAAATAAAACATATTAGTATATTTTTTACACCATTTTCTCATTAAAACTGAAAAACAGAATTTATTTTCACTTTGAATAGATGGTGAAAACAAAATCTTGATTTCAGTAAATTTTCCGAAAAACAAAAACATATTTTCGCATATACAAACTTCATGAATCAATTTATTCTGGAGAACAAAAAGTGCCTGTCAACATACTGTCATTTAGAAAACAAGATTTGTGTCAACTATACATTAAACCAAGGAGGCAGAATTGAATTTAAAGAAAAAGCATATACTATTTCCAATTAAGTTTTTTTTGAAGGATGTTAAAACGTTTCACAAAGACTTAAAAGTAAAATTGTTTATCAGGTAAAATTGATATTTGTTTTTACCCAATTCGTCTATTTCCACGATTTTATTTGGCCCTCCTTATTGCATTGGTTGCAATTTTATTTTCGCGATTATTTGGCAAAAAATTTCACTTTTTTAAGACTGGGTTATGTCAAGGTCCCTATAATAAAAAATACCGTATTGTCTCCTATGAAATGTGATAAATAGTTAGTTAATTATTAACGTTTTTAATTATCGGGCATGAAATAATTTTCTTAATTAATGTATTTATTTTTCTTTTAATGTTGTTAAATGGTAAAGATTTGTAAAATTATT
Organism: Maratus michaelseni; assembly: GCA_963931845.1. Lineage (NCBI taxonomy): Eukaryota > Metazoa > Arthropoda > Arachnida > Araneae > Salticidae > Maratus > Maratus michaelseni. The sequence continues at coordinate 170,044,020 of OZ007593.1, read as the reverse complement.
TTAGAAGTGTTGTAAAGTGTTACAGAATCTATGCTTGACGCATGATTTTTCGTTCTTGTTTAAAATTGAATGAATAAAATTTTTTTCATTTATTCTTCTGAATGAAAAGGGAAAATTTTGGTAGAAATACCGGAACTGGTTCCGACGAAGACTCCTATAATAGGAGCTCTAGTTCCGAGAAAAATCACGATAAAAGGAAGAATGTACAGAGTACTAAACCCATTTTCCACTCTTCATCTTCTGTATACGTTTGAATTGTTAGCGGAAATATAGCCTGGTCACTCAATAAGTCATTAACAAAAGACGCTGAACGGGCTGTGTGAAGCAAACAGATGCCTCGCCTCGGGCGGGGTAGAAAACAGTCTATTTGCAAGTCAGTACTTAGCGAAACAGCTTAACCATGAATTTTTTTTTTGGGTTGAAACTCAAACTCTATTTAATATGGATTTTTCCATATTATCAAAATAATGCGAACTTTTTATATATATTCTTATGTAAGATATGAATATTTAATGTGAATAATTAACTGTGAATCCTATGAATTATATGAAACGATTTTTCCCCCTTGTTTTCTGTCTTTCTTATCTTTTTTTCGCTAGTATCTCAAACTTTATGTATAAAAGATGCATCAATTATTAAATGCATTTTTAAATACTATATGATATAAATAAAGTGAAACTTCACTATAAAGTAATAAGATATTTTTAATTATAATTATTTTTAATTATAAAATTAAACGGTCATATAATTTTTTTCGAAAGAAAAAAAAGGAAGAAAATATTTTTAAAATACCGTATTTGCAGTAAAAGAGTTGAGAAATATAAAAGATTATCTGAACGGAACATACATATGAAAGCATGAAAAACATTAATTCATTTTCTATTTCTTATTTATGTGAGCAACGAACCAGATCGGCTATATTATGAATTAATTGGCAGAGTTTATCGAAATATTTTATTCAGCTTTCAGTAAAGAATATTATCTTTAAGATTTTTGAAATGTGTAATCTAATACAGACAGAGTGGGTGCCTTTGAGCAGGGCTGTCCACCGCGGCGATGGTAACTGTACTTTTAAATGTTTTTCTCATTTTCAAGTAAACTGCATCCTGGCCTGACAACCTTTAAAACGTGCAAGTTTTATTTTTTAATCAATATATGCCATGATATTCAGGGATGTGAATTTTATAAACGAAGACTCCGTAAATTCAATAAAATAAAATATATTATTCAAAATATGCTGCACATACGTTAACTGAGGATACAGTCTTTAACAAATAAGCTATTTTAGAGGAAGCAATCACAATAGTATAGTTTATATTTTTCTTTACTTTATTAAAAAACTTTAATCTTGAATATCTCGTAATGGCATTTTTTTAGTTACTTGTTTTACAAATTAGCCCTTTATTGCATAGCATTATGGCTGTTTTCAAATCCAAAGGAGCTACATTCTGACAAATCTCTGAATTAATTTTTGTTCGGAAACGCATGAAATGGGCAGGTGTTCTTTATTCAGAAATTATGTAATCGAGTGGTGTTTTCAATGTTTTAGTAAAGGCAGGCGATCTTTCAGAAAATACTGTCAAAGTTGATGTTTTGTACATAATTTCCGGGCGCACGAAAGGAAAAAAAATCTATCATCACGTGACAGCAATTGCTTTTAACTCAATAAGTAATTTATTTATCAAAAAATAAAACGCCATTCGATTCCAAATCGCAGTTCATTTAGCAGTCAGGCCTGCCAATTTTATGCCATGACGTTTTGAAAGAAGTAAGAAAGTTTGGCGTTATTGAGCCGGGAATTTGATAACCACTTTAATCAAGAAAGGCAATTCAATAAATAAATAAATAAATAAATATGGGGTTATTTTAGTTTTCTTTTAAATTATAAAAGTAATCAAATCAGGATGCTCGTAAAATAATTAAAATTAAGGAAATAAAAAAATTAGGAAAATAAAACAATACTTCATACTCTTGATTCATTATTTTATATTTATTAATTTGCGTTTTCCAAAAAATCTGGAACTATAAAGTTAACGATATAGTCTTATTTTTTGAACACATTATCAAGTCAACCCTTCGTTTTGGCTTCAAATTGCTAGTCCTTTCTATGTGCTTCTTTTTCCTTTCTCCTGAATTATAAATACAGATTAAGCACTTTTTATATTTCGTTTTTCTTTATGTCAAATTTATACAGTAAAAAAAGGGTGATACAGAAAGAAAGAAGTAAGATATTCATGGAAGAGTTTGAGTCCCGAATAAAGAATAATTCTAAAATATTTTGTACAGAAATTAATATAAAACTTACTAAAAAATAACAAAAATAAACATTTGTTTAGCTTAGTAATGTAGCTACATCAACCATAATGTATTTTAAAATAACTCAAATATTATCTGTAGAAAAAAAAAAAAAAGCATATGTGAAACTTAGTACATGCTTTTTTTTTTTTTTTTTTTTTTTTTTTAAATAATAACATATTATGGAAACTTATTCAATAGAAAAATAGAAAATAAATTTCAACTTCTTATTTTTTATCTGATACGTCTATTTTAACCATATGATTTCTGACAATCTATAAAAGTTTTAGTTTAGAAACTAAAAAAGAATTTTCAAACAATTTTCCAATTTTTGAAACTAGAAAACCATTTTTCTATCTCTTGAATTAGTGACCTTTTGAGTTTAAAATAAGATTCTATTTCTATTACTTTTTTCAGACACGTTAAACTCTAAAAAACTAATAATAAAGAAATATAAATTGTTAAATTAAACCCAAAAATTAATAGAACGAATGGTTAGATTCGTTTTTGTGTCTCAACAAACAACTAATTAAAAACATTTTAAAAATTTGGAAATATTTCTAATAAGTTGTCACCAGATGAAGCTAGTAAGATTTTTCCTGTTTTGGTAGGGGGGGGGGGGGGGGACAGAGGTTTTAAATTCTGTCTCTTAGTAAAAATAAAGAAAAAAAAAAACAAGAACAAAAAATCATGCGTTAAGTATGGAGTATGTAAAACTTTTCAACACTTCCAAAATGCTTTTATAGAAATCTTTACCGTTTAAGAATGTCTAAGTCTGATGCTAAAGTTAACAATTTGGAAAACACATAACACATTTAAAAATCCAATTTTAGAAATTACCAACAATATTCGGAAAAAGATCCTAACTATTTTGCGCAGCCCAGTGTATGATCTACTGATTTTTATATATACTACATAGAATGCAAAAATTTAGTTCAGTTAGGATACGCATAGCACAGTTAAAAATAGCCCATCGGCAATTTCCGTCAATAAACGCAAATGCATTCGAGATGTTTTGTGCTGCCCTGTATATAACCTATAGGATTTATACACATCAAGTATAATAGGTGGAAAAAAAGTTCCATTTAAAAACGCAACTGAAAACGCATTTCCAACCATTATTATTAACAGACAGTACTTTAACAAAATAATTTTATGTGATCCTGTAAATGAAGGAGGAATGCTATACACGCAATATTCTATAGTAAGCCTCTTGTAATGCACCTCAGTGATATCTATCTGTTTCAGTATGTTTCAAATATTGAAACATTATAAAATAAACCGCAAACGATTTCTCCCCATAGACCGTTTTGTAATGGAATTCTTTTGAGTGTCCCTGTAAAGCAGGTATGTCAAACACGTGGCCCACGGGCCACAACTGGCCCGCCGACAACTTCTCTGTGGCCCGCCAAGCCTTTGGCATTTTACCTGTGCATTTATTTTGGCATTTATTCAGTTGCTCGAACACGCATGCTGAAAATACACTTTTGAGGAACTCACTTACACCAAATAGTCTTAGAGATGGCAAACATATGTAAGTAAGTATTGCCAGTTGCTTTTTTTATTCACAATTGCTACCACTTTTTTTAATAGTAATTTTTGTCTTATTTATTTCGTCATTAATTAAGGGAAATATTTTTCTTCAAAATGTGGTAGTTAAAAAAAAAAAAAAAAAAAAAAAAAAAAAAAAAAAAAAAAATCCGCTCATTTGGCATAACTGATGTATATAGACAGATGTAGCTCAGTTTTAAAGTTTTAAATTTTAGCTCCAAGAAATTGGAGATACACAGTTAACTAATCGGAATGTAACAAAGTGCGAAATCTCGAGTCTAAAAATTTAAAGATTCGTAATTTTTTTACAGTATTTTTCTTATAATATTTATGTGTTTTATGACGAAACTATTGCTTTATTAGGTTCGTTCGTAATTATATAAATACGTAGCACCTATTGTCGTCGTCTGGTCCGTCCGTCTGTCCGTCTGTCTGTCCGTCCGTCTGCATATAGCAACGCAAAAACTACCCAACCGAATGGTTTGAAATTTAAGATATATTATCTTTGCAGAATTTTATCGCGACATTTCAATTTTTTTTAAAAATTGAATTAAAACTTTAGAAAATATTAATAAAACCATTTATTAAGAAATTTGATTTTTTTTTTTTTTTAAATCGGTGCTTTCTTTTTATAGGAGCTTTTGAAGTTTGATCGCCAAGCGACCGAGAAACTTATTTTATTACAGAAATTAATCTGCAGACGATATAATTCATTTCACAGAATTAAAAATCATCAAGATCTGAATATTTATAGAACTATAACTTTTTTTATAGTACGAACGCACCTCGTTTGTAACGTTTGACGTACAATTTCCAACTTGTTTTACTACTCTCTTCAATTTTACACATGCTATATTTATTAAATAATAAGAAATGTATAGTAAAATTAATAAAATTCGGGCTAATTAAGAACAGTTACAACTTTTTTTAAAATCAAAGTATAAAATTAAGTGGCTTTTAAATGATTTGCTTTCGAAATGACATAAATTATCACTTTTGTGCTTGAAGCAAAACCCCCGAATACGTCATGTCATCTAGTTTCTCCACTCTTGTTTTACGAAAATATTTTGGATTTAAGTTCTTTAATTATTTTCATTACTTAGGTTAGTAAATGTGTCATTGTTAATGAAACCTGCTTGATCTTTCTTTCTTTCTTTCTTTTATTTTCTTTTATTTTATTTATTTATTTTTTTTTTTTTACCGATTTACACATATTTTAATAACATACTGATAAACAACCTAGGAATTTTTTTTTTAAGTTTAAACTCTACCAGTATGAATATATATGATTGACGGAAAATAAACATTAAAAAAAAAATTAAGTTGATTCACAATACCATTATATTAAAAGAAAAACTGAAATTATATGTTGATATCCAAACATTGTTGGAGTTTCGAAAGAATGGAACATTAAGAGATGCTACAGGACAAAGCATTAAAAATCTGGCCAAACATCAGAAAGAAAAACTGTCAGAATTGAAATTGACACTTCTTAAAAGAGAGTGCTTTCACCAAGCCTATTAGAGAAAATACATTTACTTTATAAAATAATTATTATTGCATTAAATATCCCGTGATTCAAAATCATTTACTAGGAAATGGAAGAAAGGATGCGCAGAACAGTTAAAGAAGTTTGAAAATACTATAAGCAAAAGTACCATTGCTAAAAAGTATTTTGTATAGCCGGATCGATTTATAAAAGCCGGATACATGTTTATAAACTTATATCATATTCGTACGCACATGCTTAATCATCGTCAATTTAGAAAATATCTTGATAATATTGGTAACGAATATAACCAGATCTACCTTCTTATACAAAAATTTGACGGCTTTCCATCATAAAAGTTTAACTGTTAATTACGAAATGTTAAACAAGGTAAGCATTTTCATTTTAAATTGACAAATTATGAATGTGAATTATTAAAAGACCACCAATAGACAAAGTACTTGGAGTTTTCATTTGAAAATAAAAGCACCTGAGTAAACTTCAACCTCAGGGCAAATTTCTTTCATCATGTTATTTGATAGTATTAGCATCAGAGCCGGATTAAGCATTTCTTTGGCCCGGGGCTATTTTGGACATTTTGCCCCCCCCCCCTCTTCCCCTGCTACTGGAAATTGTGTGCCCCTTCCCACGATACTGAATATTTATCCCCCCTCCCCCCACACACACCTTTTATTATTATTTTTTTTTAATCCTGAAATACAAATTTTAAAAATGGAAATATTTATATTGTTATTCAAGAGCGTTTTTTTGTTTGTTTGTTTGTTATCTTCAGTAGTGCTCTTAATTAGTTTGTTTAAACATATACAATTAACAAATACTTTATAAACATTAAAAAAAAAATAGAAATATTCCAGGCGTATAAAAACTGAATACATTAAAAATAATTTCAATACATCTGTTTATTGATATAAATAAATTTAATTACATGTTTAAGCTTTTTTTTTTATTATTATTAGATTTTCATTACTAAAAATTAAGTTAATTGAAAAAAAAATCCTTGTATTTAAATTTCCAAGTGATTGCAGGGCATCATGAAATGCAAGCAGTTCTGTTATGTCATTATCTAGTGACATTAGTGTTAAACCGCTAAGTTTGGGCTCCAGCATAAACGATCGTAGTCTGTTCTTTATTAATTTTAGTTTGGAAAATGATCATTCTGTTTCAAAGTTTGTAAGCGGTACTACTATATATTATAATTGCAATATGCAGTACATTTGGGAAAACAGATATTAATTGTTTATCATTGATTAACAGCATCTTGACAGCATTGGATATCTACATTTCTAATACATTCCGAGAAATATTTCATTTCTATTTTTAAAATATCGCCAAGATCCTCGTAATAAAATGTTAAGCGTCTAGAGAATCTTTATCTATAATGTTTGAGTATTGTAATTGACAGAAAAACATGAAAAATGATAGTTTTATAGAGAAATGTATGATAAACATGGTGAAACATAGAGTTTTAAAATCGAATAATTATTGTAAGTGCCTCTGTTTAATGTTGAAATCGGTGAATATAATTCAGTTACATAAATTTTATAGGATTAAAAACTATGCACAGCAATTTAACCTTCTTTTGAAGGCATATATATATATATATATATATATATATATATATATATATATATATATATATATATATATATATATATATATATATATATATATATATATTACGTGATTAGATTATGAAATGCTGTGTCGAATATATATATATATATATATATATATATGGTGTTACGTAATGTTTCATTAATGGTTATATATATATATATATATATATATATATATATATATATATATATATATATATATATATATATATAGTGTGTCTAATTTTATGTTTATGTTTTTTTTTTCCTTAATCCAAAATTTTATTACTTGAATGGATATTTATTTCTTTTTTCCAAAAAGCCGTTTTTTACCTCTGGTGCTAGATGTTTATAAAGCCCAAGTAATATTTCTAAACATTTTCCATTTGCAAAATATACTTACACGCGAATATTAAAAATGACAGGAAAATTTAAAACAATTAAGTTATTATGTGTGTAAAGCATTTAATGAAGAAATTTGCATTGTATTTAAAAACTCCAAATAATAATATTTCCAAATATTTTTCAATTCGAAAAAATATTTACATACATACATACATACATACATATATATATATATATATATATATATATTTAAAACTATTATCTTATAGCGTCTAAAAGAAAAAAAATCTTCCAGCAGTTAGACCGTCAGCAGTTGCGACAGCGGTGGATGCGGCCCTGGGAATGTTCAAGTCAAAGGGAAATGAATAGATACCCGATTATAAAAGATCACTACTGGTCGTGTTAATATCATCCAATCTTTCGTAATCAAGTAATCTTTTTAAAACAGATTATATCATTGTGTTTGTAGAGCCTGTGAAGTCTTGGGAAGTGTAGCTCGTTGGGGGCGGAAATTCCTAGTTTTGTTAGAAAATGTAACTGTGAGTTAAACTTTTATTACAAAAAAAAAAAAAAAAAAAAAATTCTGGTTTTAAAAAATGGCACCACTTAAAACTTTTTAGGAAATTTACTTTTTAAGTTAAATTTATATCTTGACAATGAGCAAAATGTTATAAATATGCATGCTAAAATTTTTCAGTTTGACTAAAACAAGTCAATTTTTGTGCAAAATATATGAAATTTTATTAAATAAATTCATTGCAATCAGTCTTCCGTAATCGGATAATCTTTTTAAAATAGAAAAAAATAGCGTGTTTTTAGACCAATTAACGTTATTTTCGATTCTGCGGGGTATGCACGGGAGTTGGCGAGCGTAGCTCGAAGGGAGCAGAGCCCACTAGTTTTGTTAGAAAATATAAATGTGAGATAAACTTTTATTACAAAAGAAATTTTTTTCTGATTAAAAAAAATGCAACACCTCAAACTTTTAAAAAAATTTACTTTACTAGTGGAATCTATGTCTTGAGAATGAATTAAAATATCTAAATATATATATATATATATGCTAAAATTTTCCAGTTTGACTATATGTCAACTTATGTGCAAAATATGATTAATTTTATTAAGGCTGTTCTCAAATCCAAAGGAGTTACTTTGTGACACATTTCTGATTCATTTTTGTTCGGAAACGCATGAAATTGGCAAGTGTTCTTATTCAGAAACTATGTAATCGAATGGCGATTTACATATTTTGGAAAAGGCAGAAGCTCATTTAGAAAATACTGTCAAATATGGCATTTTAAATCAAATTTCCGGACGCAGCAGCACGAGAAAAAATTAAAACTTGTCGTCACTTGACAAGAATCTCTTATAACTTAATATATTTATCAAAAAATTTAAAACGCTTTTCGATCCTAAATCCCTCCAATAGTCAGATTTTCCAATTGTATGCCTTTACATTTAAAAATGAGTTAGAAAACACGTCAGGTAGTTTCGCGTTGTTGAACAGGGAATTTGAGAACCGCCTTAAACAAATTAATCTCAGTATATTAAACAATTTAACCCATACGTATTGATTTTTAGTAAATTGCACAAAAGAAACAATTTATATATGAATATGGGAATTTTAATAAAATAAGGATGTGTGTAAAGCCATTTAAATAATGAAATTCATAATTAATCAACTTAACTTAAATTGATAAGATAAAAGATGGCGATAAAAAATATTTCACAAACAATCGAACCCATAAGAGTTGTAATATTATTTAACCTTTTTTTTCTCTTTCTTTTTTTTTAAGCCACCTAAACACATGCAGTAAAAACAATGGTTTTCTACAAGTTAAATGTACTTATACTCAAGGATAAGCATTTTTCTCAATTAAATAAACGCTTTTCTTTACTTAGTATTAAATAAAAACATTAAAGATAAAGGAAAAGGGAAGCGAACACACTTCCTAAAATCTACTTCTTATCATATTAAAATAAAAGTTTACGAACAAAACATTCTTTTTGATTATCTGTCTTTTTTTTTTTTTTTTTTTCCCCATAGACTTTTATGCAGGAGAGGCAGACAGGGATGATTCTCAATGCACTGGCCAATGGTTCTCAGTTCTTACGCAAAATACTGTTGAAAGATACTGGTCATGTCATTGGGGAGGGGGTTGCCCTTGGGAAGTGTCGGATGTTAGGCATTGGGGGGGGGGGGGGGGGGTCCTGACCTTGTACTAATTTAAGAAATCGTATGCCGTGCACACATAGACTAGACCTTACAATTCAAGATTCTTCCCCTGAGCGTGCACATGTTTTTTGAGATTAGGTGGTAGAAGCGGAAAATAGTAAAGATGTTTTCTTCTTTTGGTATCGGGCAAAAGTAGGGTAAAAATAGTAAAAGAATATGAAAACACCCGCTCGCTAATGTTAAACGTATGGCCATGTTGTTTTCGAATTTCTCATTTAAATTTGAATATTTTGAAAAGTTTTTTTTTTTTTTTTTTTTTTTTTTTTTTTTTTTTTTTTTGCATAAGATAGCTGAGGTTGATATTTTAGTTGCAGATTTTTTTAATAAAGGTACTTTCACTTTCAAAACCGGTTCCGAAAGTAAAAATACCTCTACTAAACAGATCTGCAACTGAAATCGAAAAAATAAAAAATCGTCATATTACGGATCGACCTCAGCTATCTTATGCAAAAAAAAAAAATCTTTTAAAAGTATTTAAATTTAAACGAGAAATTTGAAAGCAACCTGGCCATAGGTTTAACAATAACTATCGGGTGTTTTCAAGGGAGTGACGACTACCCTTAAATCGTACTTCGAAGTTTTGGAATTGCAAAAGGAAAAAGTGATGACGCTTGAAACCCGATTTTCTCTCGTTATTTCAGAAAAAGTTTTTTCATTTTAGAAGCAAACATTTTCTTTTTTCTTTCTTTCTTTTAGAAATGTAAGTAATTTTTAAAAGAAAATTTTGATAAAACTTAAGCTGTTGACGAGGGCTCCTGACGGATTGGGGCCCGGGGCTGCAGCCCCGTAGCCCCCCCCCCCTTAATCGGGCCATGATTAGCATTTTCAAATAGAATTTATTATTTTGACAAAACAACTTTCAAAAAGAAAATGTATTTTATTTTATATGTTGCCAAACATTATTAGAAAAACATCGGAGTGGACATTTTTTGAACGAGCGCGCTTTTGTACGGCTTCTTTGCGTATAGCGGCCAACCTTTTGTTATTTTTCAAGTCAACATATGTTAAACCAGAAAATGTATTTAATAAATGAAAATAAAAAAGAATAAGTAGAGCACAGATACAAAACACAAATTTTTAAAGAAATTTTTTGATTCGAAATATGTTTTCTTTTTCACTGGAAAAAAATACGGAAGATTGGCAGCTATTTCTTTGCTAGGTAAAAGATTAACAGGTCATCGTGCACAACCAAATTGTAAAATAAATACAAATTAGAAAAAAAAATAAATTAAATTCAGTTGATTCGGTTGATAGAAAGCAATTTCGAGTATTTTTTCGAAAAATAAGATAAAACAAGCTATGAATTTTATTTACTTTTGAACTTTACATGCACATTTCTTTAACATGGATGTGTTTTATACGAACAAATTTTATTCTGTGCAATGGTAATAATATTATCTTTTTTTTTTTTTTTTTGGCTTTGTATATAACGCTTAATTTGGTCCGCGGCGGTAAACGAGTTTGACATACCTGCTGTATAAGTGCTATACATACTATATTCTATAGTAAGCCTCTTGCAGTGCACCACAATGATATGCATCAATTTTAATATATTTCAAATATTGTAACATCATTAAAATAAATTGCAAATGATTTTTCCCCATAGACCGTAATGTAACGGAATACTTTTGATTGTCCCTGTGAAGGAACTATAAGTGCTACACACTTCATTTTCAGTACCGAACATGCCATAATAAACCTCAATCACACATATCAATTGCATGACAATCCGAGTACATTTATGCGAGTTATTACAGCGCAGACAGACATACGGCAGACAGAGAGACAAACCAGAATCATAAACACTTTTCAACTATGTTGGAAAGTGTTAAACAGAACTCGTGTTTTGATCATTAGAAATATATAGGTGGGTTTAGTTATGAATGTAGTATTTGATAACTTCTGAAAAAACTGTATGAAGCTGTTCTCAAATCCAAATGGGCTACTTTCTGACACATTTTCTAATTCATTTTTTTTTTCGCAAATCTATTAAATTGGTAGGTGCTGTTATTCAGTCTTTGTAACCGAAAGACGTTTTCCATTTTTTGGTAAAGGCAGAAAATCTTTCAAAAAAATACTATCAAAGTCTCAGTTTTGAACCAAATTACCAGCACTGCAGCACGAGAAAAGGGAAAAACGTATCGTCACGTGACACAAATCTTTTATAACTCGATAAGTAATTTATTTATCAACAAATGGAAAACTCGTTTCGATCCCAAATCGCTTCAATAGTCAGGCATGTAATTTTTTTTGCATTTAAAAACAAGTTGGAAATTGTACGTCAAACGTGACAAACGAGGTGCGTTCGTACTATAGCTAGTGATATAAATATTCATATCTTGATGATTTATAATTCTGTGAAATGAATTATATCGTCTGCAGATTAATTTCTGTCATAAAATAAGTATCTTGGTCGCTTGACGATTCAACCTCGAAAACTCCTATAACAAGAAAGCACCAATTAAAAAAAAAAAAAAAAATCATATTTCTTAATAAATGTTTTATTTAATATTTCCTAAAGTTTTGATTCGATTTTGATAAAGTTTGAAATGTCTCGACAAATTTCTGCAAAGATAATATATCTTAAATTTCAAACCATTCGATTGGCTAGTTTTTGTGTTGTTATATGCGGACGGACGGACAGACAGACGGACGGACCAAGCTACGACAATAGGTGCTACGTATTTATATAATTACGAACGCACCTAATGAATCAGAAAGTTTCGTGTTGTTGAGCAGGTCATTTGATAACCACCTTAAGGATTAACCAATCATTTAGTGCATTTACCGTCTTATTTACTTTTAGCATCTTGCGCGTCCCCCTCCACACTCCAGGTCCATAACAAGATGGGGGCTGGGTGACATAAGCTCCCCGTATAGGTTCTTCTAAAGCTCCTTCTCTCCTTTTTTATTTTATCAACAAAATTCAACAAAATGTATATTTTAACTTACCTCAAAAAAAATAATAATAATAATAAATAAAAAAAAACACTATTTCTGGGAGAAAAACATTTATATCTTTTAACTGTCATGCAATGGTATATGCCAAAAATTTTCAATTCAAAACCATTTTAGTTGTGTTATATGATCTTGCGCCACAATTCTTGAAATTCATTTTATATAGGAACATTTCCTTCACCAGAAAAAATTACGTCCAGCTGCGCCGAACTAGCCACATGTTGTAATAGATCGTGAGATTTTGAAAGGTTGAAAGGAAATACAGATCTCCCTGGAAAATACACATGTTTTGCTAATCGGTAATTAGTGAAGAAATAGCTAAACCTATTCAAGTTAGTCTCTAAAACCACGTTTTTCTAAATTATAATAATGGTTTGTCTGTGGCTGTGGGCGATATGTGTTTGTAGTAGATTTAGTTAATAATGCAATATCTCTTTAAAACGACAATGTTTGTTGAAAGAAATTAGGAAGAAAATATATTGTCAAATCATATAAATTAAAAAAAAAAAAAACATTGTTTGACCGCCATTACTTGTTTTAGCCATCATGTGTGTAGGCAGGGGTATATGAAAGCGAGGAAAGGTCTCGTTCTTGTTTGGTTCTTGAAATTTTATCAAATTTTTTATCATATATTTCATGACTTTAAAAAAAAAAATTTCTTTCAATTTTTCTTATAACAATTGAACATTAGGTAAAAAAGCATGATTAAGTTTAAGTTTATTATAAGGTTATGACAAAAATATTTTCAATTATTTGGTGGATATTCTATTTAAATCTGTTTTCAAGTTTGAATCTGCTACTTTCTGACACATATGTGAAATACTTTTATTGATAAAGACATATTATTTGCTGGTAATCTTAATCAGGTTCTTGGAAATCGAACAGCATTTTACATTTTCCCACAAAAGTAAACAAAAACTAATGTATCAGAAAATGACGGCAAATTTGACGCTTTAGGCAGACTTGTATAACATGAAATGAGGAAATGGTAGTCATCGGGGAGCAATTGACTATATACTCATGATACATGGAATTTAGAGGAAAATAGAGAATGACATTTAAAAATTAGGCGCATGACTATGAAAACCTGAATTCTTTAAGGAAATGGAGAGAAAATTACTGTTTGAATGTGTCAGAAAAAATCGTGTGGTTCAATGAAATAAAAATATTTTTTAGGACTCTTACAAATGGGGGAACGCGTAATAATTAATAGCCACCTATATTTAAGCTGCAAATAGATTACAGTTGGTTACAGCTGCTACTTTCATGTGGTCAGTCTCTTTCTTATATGCGGCCAGTCTCCTATAGCTCGGCAACAGGTCAGTGGTCAGCGGAGGTGATCCCCGACATGTTTATCACCACCCTTATCTTTTGTTGAGACATCCTATTTTGTTGATAACCACAAGGCCGTTGGAAAAGAAAGCCCAGAGAAATAATTCATGATTTTTTGTAGCAAGTGTTGTTTGAACGTAGTTTTAATGAAAACTGTTCAATTGTTTAGAAAATGGGCTTTCACGCCTTTGCGCTGTTGTTTCGAAATGAGATTGGATCCTCCGATTTCAGAAAACACGTGTAAAACGTATACTTCTCAAACATATTATTCTTCTTCTTCTTTTTACCTTAAAAAAAAACTTTGTTATCCTTAAATCCAAGTTGTTTTCTCTGATAAAAGTATCGAATAATAGAACATTCAAATTACAATATTTTTTTCAAACATTCATTAAATTTAGATATGTTTCGAAAATACGTAATTAATTTACATTTTTAATAATTGTCTCATATTTGAAATGATATAATTATATGCAGAATTTTAAATTTAATTATTTTTGCGAATTGTTAAATGGTTAATTTTATAAATCATATTATAACTAAAATAAAGTCATGCATAGTTAGTTTAAAAGACAAACAGTATTACTAAATTAAATCGTACATGAAACACCCGTGACTTTAAAACGATCAAATAATTCAGAAGGAAACAAAATATTAAAAAAATTAAATAAATTACAAATAACTATCAGTTAATATTATTAAAACGTGTATGGAATTAAGATATTACAGCATTTTTTTAAATGATAATAGTAAGTGTGTGAATTATTCAATTAAATAACTTAAGGGCACATATAACGAAAAAAAATTTCTTATTTTTATAATTTTCCTTCGTACATTTTATGCTGCTGTTTTGACAGAAAATTCGTCTCATTCATAAAGGCACCAATAAATAAGAAAAAATAAGAAATTTTCTTCTCCTCCGTTTTCTAGCTTCAAGAGTTTTTCTTCTTTCTTTTCTTTTTAGCACTTTTAAACATAGTTGAAAAATGCTAATTAGGTTGCCGTCTGTCTGTCTAACAGTCTGTCCGTGTTCTATACTTTCATAAATATACTCGGATTTCCATGTAATTTTTATATGTTATTTAGACTTATTATATAACGTTCGGAATTGAAAATGCAGCATTTATAATGCGTTTACAGGGACACACAAAATAATTCGGTTACATTCAGCTGTATGGAGGAAAATCGTTTGCGATGTTTTTTATTGATGTTACAATATTGCAAACATAATGAGATTGATATTCATCACTGAGATGGACTAAGTTACGCTTTGTGTGGTGTGAATAAGTAGCATTTATAGTTCATTTACAAGTTCGCACAGAAAAATTCGTTTGCAGAGCGGACAATGATCAATAATAATTGCTGGAAATATGGTTTCAGTTGGTAAATAATTGTAAAATTAACTAATTTATAGTACATTAATTGGTGTGTTTAAATTCCGCACATGACTGCACGACAGAAGGTGACATAATACCGGATATGGACAGCAATTGCAAAAAATTAATATTTACTGCATTATGTGTTTTTTTTATTATATTCCTTAATAATATTCTTTAAATGTTGGAAAGTGCTTCATAATCTATGCCGCATGCATGATTTTTCGGTATATATTTTATTTATTTCTTTACTCTACCGAAACGCATTAAAGAAACATTAAAAAAAGGAAAAAAAAAAGATTTCAGAACCTAAACGACGCATCGTTGTCTATATATATCCATTCGATATTAAAATTAATATTTCTTCATTGAAAACAGATTCGTATAAAGTATATGTTTTTTAAATTACCATGTCCGGCTGCATTTATTGATATACGAAAAAAAAAATTAAAGTATTTTTTGTTTTTTTATGCCTGTAAGTCAATAATTTGAGTATTACACGACCATCAATTTATATCTTTATACTTTAATAAAAATAATTTCACTTCTATGTATTAATTCCGGTTGTTTTAGTATCATTACCTAACGACTATTTGTAATTTATTTATTTTTAAATACTTTCTTTTGTGCCAATTTGTCCACTGTAAAATTGTTTTATTTAATAGCATAATGCTCTTTATTAAACACATGCCGTTATTTTTTTATGAATAATGTGATTAATAATAGCAAACGGACAATAATAATCGAATTGTAAACGCATGCATATGTTTATATCTTTCCAAGAAATATGAATATAAAACAATTATATACCTTCAAAACATGCCTGAATTTAAAGAATGTTTAAAGAAAGTCAGAAGACTTTGTAAACAGCTCTTTCTTCACAATTTTCTTCTCGAAGACGATTTAATATTGGCCATATTGGAAAGCACAAAAAAAAGCAAATTAATGGCACAATAACAAATAATAACAGAATGTTTGTGAGGTCTACATCTTCGAAACATACATTTTTTTTTTTTTTTTTTCCTGGTATTCGAGGGTCAAATCCCAGTTCCATTCAAATAGCCAGAAATAGATACTGCACTGACAGGGGCAGGAAATGACCCATTACTCATTACCCGCGAGCCCGCGGCCTATTTCTAGAAGTACGAATACTTTCTATTTTTGAAATGAGTGGGCCATTTTTATTAAACGTGTATAGTCAATACCTATTACTACGTGTTTCCCCTCTTTTTAAATTATAATAACCGTTTAAATCAATCAAGTTTTTGAACAGAATTTGATTCAATATAGTGGCGGGTTTTGAACAAAATAAAAACAATACTGATTTTCGCTTTGTTTTACTTCATTTAAATTATAAATACGAAAATTACTGTTTTTTTTTTTTTTTTTGCCTTGGCTCTGGGGTGGTGGCGGCGTGGGGGGGAGGGGGGGGCGTGCTCTGTTTTGAAAAAATTAGAACAATATATCACGCATTTGCTGATTTATTAAAAGGCGGTTTTTTGCGTTTTCTTTGATGTGAAACCTGCTGTATATATGAGTGCCGCGGTATTCTACAATTTTGGGCTTATAACGTTTTAATATAACTGAACATATATGTACCCTAATAACTAACATATCTCAATTTTAGGTTCAATAAAGTATTCATAATTATTATTTTTTTGTAGCGTTGCCTTTTTTTACCGTTGACATTTTTACCTAAATTCATTAAGACAGAATCACAAAAGACCAAAAAAAGTTCTTTTGTTTAGTCAGGTTTCCGTTTTAGGAGGTATAGAAATTGTATTGCATTCTTTGCCTTCGGGAAAAAGAAGAATCATTTCTGCATCTTAATTAGAAATGGAGAAAAAGGTTTAAAATGTATTTAGTTCTCCAAAATTGCATATTTTTTTAAGGAGCCTTTTTTAGCAAACTTAAAAATAGCTACACCTTAACAAGATGGCCGATGGAACATATCGTGACTCTCAATTAAAAGGCGCTCAATTTCCGATATAATGTAATTATTGAAATTGTGAAACAATCCCAAATTTCAAAATTTTATTTGTATGTTCGCAAATTTAGCAATGTTTACGGGTTTTAAGAATAAAAATAGGAGTAATTAAAATTTTTATATTTATAGCTTATTGCTGGAAGACATTAAAAAAAATTATTAGTACTTATTATCTCTTATAAAGAAATAAGTAGTTTTGCTAAAAAATAGAGAAATATTTAGAAATGGCATTTTTTATGAGAACAAAGACCCTAAACGTAGAACACTTTATTTTAAAATATTTAAAGGAAAAACGCAGAACACTTTATTTTAAAAGAGTCAGAGGACTAATACACAGAACACTTACTTTTAATGTATTCTGAGGACTCATACACATAAAACTTTATTTTAATATATTCTGAGGACACATACACAGCGTACTTTATTTTAAAGTATTCTGAGGACTCATACACAGAGCACTAAATTTTAAAGGATTCAGAGGACTCATACACACAACACTTTATTTTAAAGTATTCTGAGGACCCATACACAGAACACTTAATTCTCATGAATTCAGAGGACTCATACCCAAAAGACTTAATTTTAAGGTAATCTGAGGACACACATTTAGTAAGTTTTATTGCCATGGTTCAGTGGACCATTTATTCTCCATTATACACAATTATACACCGATACACAACCAGAAAACAGCAACACCCTCCAACTGAGGACAAATTTTATAAACCAATAATAATTTGTACAAATCATAAAAATGCTTAAAAACGAAGGAAAATGACTTTTTTCTATCCGAGGACGTCCTCGGTTCCCTGGGGGTCCTCAGTCAGCGGGCGTGTAAACCTGTTTTCGTCCGCGCTTCCCCTGAAACACGAACCCACACACACACACATATGTATAAATCTACTGCAATAAACCGCCTTAATGTGTATCCACAAAGTTGAAACCATTATGAATAAAATGAATAAAAATAATAAAGAGATAGAGCAGTAAAAATAACACTGGTTTACATATTTAAACATTTTTTATATACTTTTGATGAAACACCTATTTTCTTATTATACTACCACTTACTAATGAAAGGCGCTATTTAAAAAAAATCTATCACGTTACATTTTTTAAATTTTTACATTTTTCAATATTCACATTTTTAATTCTATAATATATCTATCACGTCACGTTCAATTTACCGGCATTGTCAACTTGGATTCTATATTCTATTTTCTTGTGTTTTTGTGAACTAAAGTGGTTTAGTTTTTGATAAAATGTCTTATAGAGTGTGTAAATTAAATTCTGGTCGTATTTGTTACGTTTGTGGACAATTTAAAAAAGGAAGACCGATATCGGAATGTTCTAAAACAGCGTATGTGCATTATTTTGGATTCTCAGTGATTAATCAAGATAAAAAGCGGGTCCCACATGTTTTTTTTTTTGTGAAAGCTATAGACTTACTCTTATATGCTGGGCTTCGGGAGAAAAAAAGTATCTTCAATTTGGATCACCAATGCTGTGGAGAGAACTTTCAAATAACGAAAATGACTGTTATTTTTGTTTGACAAAAACTGCAGGCTTTACCTCAAACAATAAACATAAAATTCAATATTCTGACATTCCATCAGTCTCAAAAACGATATCACATTCGGAAACTCTGTCACATCTTGTATGTGGAGGTATGTCAAGTGCGAGTTGCCAAGATAGTGACGATCTGTTTATGGAGGATGAAATTATGACGAGTTCGTAATCGAAGATGATAAAAAGCTACATTTAATAAAACAAAATGAGTTGAACGACCTTGTGCGAGACTTGCAACTATCTAAAATAGTGGAACTTATTGACACCAAATATCAAATTAACTTATTACCGAAATCGAAGTCAAATTTTCAGCAGTTATTTCACCAAAAAAAAAAAAAAAAAAAAAAAAAAAAGGTCATCCATAGATTCTAAGGAAATCATAAAGATGAAAATTATGAAAAAAACATTGCTGTTTTATAAAAAACTATCATGCATTGGGTGTGAACATGTCTCTGAAGGTACATTTTCTCCATTTACATCCGGATTTTTTCCTTAAAACTTGGGCGCCGTGAGTGACTAGTAGGACGAGCGTTTTCACCAAGACCTTAAACTTTTTGAAGACAGGCACAAAGGTTTTTGGGACGAAAGTATGTTAGGGGACTACTGCTGGTCTATTTTAAGAGAAACAGGTCAAGAAAATTATAAAAAAGAAGACTAAAATCAATCGTTTCTAATTTTTCTTTTTATATTTCATGTTATTATTTTTTTAAGTATTTAATAAATATTTTTTTAACTAGACGTGACAGATTTTGTTCAATAATTTTCCCTTACTCATTGCACTAGAATCTATGAAAAAATACACATTTCGGTGAAAGTATATAAACAGTGTAAACCAGTGTAATTATTTATTAATTAAAACTTCTTAAACAAGATAAAAGCAATGAATGCGAAATGCGTTTTAAACAGAGTAACTCTTTTGGTACAAAGCACGTGCAACCAGTAATAAATCTGTAGCAAATCTCTTACTTCTCCTGTAATTTCGTACATATACGATAGTCTTGCTTCTGCTGTAATTTCGTATATATGAGAGTCTTGCTTATGTTATAGTAATGTTTGCACATGCTGTTTTACAGAGAAAGAATGGAACATCTCTTCGAAATGCATTGCATATTCATTGCCGTTATAATAAATTTTAAAATGTTACTTTTTTTTTTTTTTTTTTTTTTTTTTATTAAAAAATTGCAAGCGTCGGAAAAATATTTAAAAAAACCGATTAAATCCATCATTTGTTTGAATTTTAAGAACCAAATAAAAAGTGACAAGAATAATTACTTCTGTTAATAATCATTTTCCACGTTTTGAAATTTTTTTTTCTTTTTTTTTTTTTTTTTTTTTTATAATTTTTTATAAACGAGAATCTTACTTCTACTATAATAGTTCTTGAACATGCTTTTTGCCAGAAAAAGCCACTTCGAAATTCTTTGCGTATTGATTGCTGCTATTCATTGTTGCGCAGTTATAATCTATTTCAATATTACAATTATTTAATATATTTAAAAATATAATGTAATATACATTATACAAAATAATAAAAAACAAGACTTATTTTATTTTATTTATTGATAAATTTGAAGCAAGTACAGCACTACCTATATTAACAGTATTTTTGCGGTTTTACGCTGAAATACTATTTGTCAACTGCGTTTTATTTATTTATTTATTTATTTATTTTGCTGGGTTTAATTTTTTTTTTTTAATTTATAGTTTTGAATTGGCTCTACTTTTTTGACATTGTATAATCCGCCTTGTTTTCGCCTTATTTAATCTGTCATTAAATAAGTCAAATTTTACTATTTCAAAAACTGGTGGCAATAAAGAAATCTGAATTTTAAAAAAAGTACCCACTGGTAACACTGGGACCGCCCTGTAGGCGATCTATTCTTTGACCATATTTTGTACGTATTATTTATTTTACTAAATTTACATATTTTCAAACCTTTTCCTTTTCATAATTAGCAGCGGGTTTAGCTATGACAAAATAGCGTAACTTTATTTATTTAATTATTTTAAAAACCTTAATAAACGGGACCGAGAAAGACAGTAATGCTCCACGGACTAGGTTCCTTGGTCTGAGCAGCCCCTGTTAGGCTATCAAATGAAATCAAATCAAAACACGCTTTTGTACGTAATTTTTAAATTTCTAGCATATCAAGAAGTGAGTTAAAAATATATTCAAAAATTCCATCTTTACATACAAGCAATAAAGAATAATCATGCTTCAAGCCTATATTATTAAAAACTTTTCAGCACTACAAAAATACTTTAACAAAATTTCGCCGTTTAATAATGTAAATAAGATACTCCAATAAACATTTAGAAAACAAAGAACACATTTGAAAATCAGATTTCTGTAATTACCGTTGATAGTCTGAAAAATACTTTAATTCTTTTGTGCAGATCTGTGTATAGTCTATAGATATGAATAGATTATACAAAATTTGCTGAAATTTAGTATAGAATCAGAAGTTCTTTGGTATAATCCTTTATATTATTTTTATACACGCAACACATCAAAATGAAATTTAATTCTGGCATAGATACGCTTAAAACTACAGAAATCATATTTCCAAAAACTAGGGGGCTCAGCCCCCTACTCGCTAAGCTAACGCTCTCCAACCCCCCGTGAATTGCGAAGCAATTCATTATTGAGACCGCTACGCGGTCCCAGTGCGCTTCGCTCGCTCGCCCCTTTTTATTTTTGCAGTAATTCTAGCCAGAATAAGTACTACCATAAATCATTTGAACATATGAAATTGAAAAATTTTTTTAATGTAAAAAAGTAATTGAACTCCGTTGAAAACACAACTAAAAATGCATTTAGTTGGAGCTACTAATGAGTATATAAATCATTTAAATACTATAAATAAAGGATCTTGGAAACATAATTTGTTTAAAACTTGTTGCACCTATAATATTGTACGTACAGCATGGCTTAAATTCATTAGAAAAAAAAAAAAAACACTAAGTAATAGGAAGATAGTTTATCATCAATGATTGTTTAAATTTCGTTCGACATTTTACTATTCTAATTGATTATAAATTTCTGCAACAGATGGCAGCAGGTGCAACCTAGACAGTTGATATTTTTATTTTTTCATGTAAGTGAAGTTCATAAATAAATTCTAAATAAAAGTTGAGAATTCATTTGAAATTAGCAATATTACTCATAATTAAAATGAGGAATAATCTCAGACGCTTTGGATTACGTATACATGTTATTTTATTTTTAATATTTGCTAGTTTGATTTTCACTGCTTGACACTGACCACCATATTGGAGGCGGAGCTGATCTGTCTAACACAATCTAGTCTTTTCATTGATCTGAGCTCTGGAAACTACGGTTGTTGCCAACAATGAACTAGAAATTCAGCCCTATTTCCACGCCACGTAAAACAAATATATATATAGATTATCATCCATAAGCGTCCATGCATCTTCTTTGCACTGCCCTGTATATGAATTTATTTATATTCTACAAACATCTCTTAGAATACTATATGTAGTTGAGCTTAAAAATGCATATCAATACTAATATTATAAAGTAGTAAAGATTGTTTGTTTGTTTGTAGGGGGTAATCTCTGGAACTACTGAAGCGATTTCAAAAGTGATGGTGGCAAATTGATGGTGACAGTCCGTGCTCCAACATAGGCTATATTTTATGTCGGTGCCCCTACCCCCAGGGAGGTGCAAGAGAGAAAAACGATCTAAAATTTCGATTTTTTTTTATACTGAAGGAACTAGAAACTTGAAGTTTAGAATGGTAGTTATTTATAAGATGTAAATGCTCTCTAAGAACAAATTCTAAAAAAATTCGAAATTTAAAAGGGTGAGATGAGCGAAAAGCGTTCTAAAAAGATTCTAAATTACAATTTCTATGAAATCTCTGGAACTACAGAACTGTTTTCAAAAGTGATGGTGGCAAATTGATTGTGACAGTCCGTGCTCCAACATAGGCTATATTTTATGTCGGTGCCCCTACCCCCAGGGAGGTGCAGAAGCGAAAAACGTTACAAAATTTTGATTTTTTTCATACTGAAGGTGTTAGAGACATGAAATTTGGCATGGTAGTTACTTATAAGACGTTAATGCTCTCTAAGAACAAATTCTAAAAAAATTCGAAATTTAAAACTGTGAGATTATCGAAAAGCGTTCTAAAAATATTCTAAATTACAATTTCTATGGAATCTCTGGAGCTACCCAACCCTTTTTAAAAGTTATGGTACCAAATTGATGTTGACAATCCCTGCTGTAACATAGGCTAAATTTTATGTGGGTGCCACTACCCCCATGGGAGTGCAAGAACGAAAAACGCTCTAAAATTTCGATTTTTTTTCTACTAAAGGAACTAGAAACTTTACATTTGAAATGGTAATTATTTATAAGATGTAAATGCTCTCTAAGAACAAATTCTAAAAAAATTGGAAATTTAAAAGTGTGAGATGAGCGAAAAGCGGTCTAAAAACATTCTAAATTACAATTTCTATGGAATCTCTGGAACTACAGAACCATTTTCAAAAGTGATGGTAACAGTCCCTGCTGTAATATAGGCTATATTTTATATCGGTAACACTACCACGGGGGGGGGGGGGGATGAAAGATAAAAAACGTTCTAAATTAGTAATTTCTGAATTATCTGTGGTACTAAAATTTCCTCTAATGAAAATAGGCCAACAAATACCACTTGGCATTTTTCAAGAATTACGCGATCAAAGCCGCGGGTTTTACTAGTTTTAAATAAAAAAACACCTTGAAGTAATTCACGCTCATTCCCTGATGTATTGCTTACGAATTCTTTTGTGTAGCCTTGTATGTGGTTTTAAAAATTTATACACACGAAAAAGCATGCAAAAATTTAGTTAAAGTTCAAAACGCATACCATAACTGAAAATGCGCTTTCGGCAAACTTCTCTAAAAGAAAATATTTTGGATACGTTATAAAGACACAGAGTTTTTAATAATAGTTATCGATTAAGTAATAGACTCAGGAAAAATCATGTGTATTGCTCATGCCCGAATCCCGGAAAATAAAACACTATATTGCAAGACTTCAACTTTTGGTTATAGGGAGAAATTAAACTAAAGCTGTTTTAGGATTAAAAAAAAAAAGAAAATGAGTAAAGGATTCACGTGCCACTTGATACACAGTTACATACAACTTTACAGGATAATAAACTGATTACGAAAAAAGTGGAAGAAATAAGAAAGATCTTACATTTTTTAATTAAAAATAATAAGCTTTTTTTTTTTTTTTTTTTAAATAATACATAATAAGAATTTTATTTTTACAATAACAGCGTGTTTACCTGCAAATTATTAACATTTGAATATAAAATTAATATTTCTGATATTTTACCTTTTACACTTATATTCCTTTCTTATTGTATATTCCACTTATATTCCTATTTACCTTTTTCACTTATTCTCCACAGCGTTAGCTGAAAAATTAAATTGTAATACTAATTATAGTAGCCTGTTGTCGTACACTAATAAAAATTTTTATAAAGCCATTTAATTTTTATAGGTTATGATAAATATTATTGTTTCAGAATATTAAGAAAGGAATATATAAAAAAATAAAAATACATGCAATAAAAAATTATGTCTATAAAAAAAATTATGCAAAATCAAAATTACAGCTTCAAAAGTTACGTGTGTCTGAGTTTTTTTGCGTTAATGTTGTTTTCATATAAAAAACATGTCTGTAAATAAATTATGTTTTAATCAGAAAAAGAAATTTTAAGGGTAAAATTTACTATAAAGACAAAAGACTTCATAGGAAAAATTATGTTTCATTAACTTTGTCACGTTAACTTATGACATTTTTTTTTTTTTTTTTTTTTAATAAAATAAAAGAAAATTAGCGAGATTATTTCTATTAACAGAGAAAATGTAAAATGAAATACATTTTATGCAAAAATAAACCAGATATTTTACACAACTTTACTTAGTTATTTTTTTAATACAGAATTAATCTTTGTAATAGACGTATAGTTGTAGGGGAAAAAAAAAGTAAACATTCTCTACTAACTCTGCAAAAAATTATCGTATATAAGAAAGTTCCTGGTACCAAACTATAGGAAATAATAAAGTCTACTTTTAAATGATACATATAAAACTTGATTAAGGGACAACCTGCATATAAAAACAAACTCAATCTTAGTTTTTTTTTTTCTTTCAAAAGCAAGACACAATTAAAACATCATAAATGAATGTTGCACCCTTTTAGCCAAAATACAAATTTTCATTAAATTCGTACGATTAGTTTCAGAGAACTTAGTTATTTTAAAATGCGCATATTTTGGGGGCTATATTCAAATTGAAATTTGTTACTATATTGTTGAAATGACTATGTCTATTTATTTTTTCTTGCCAACATGACCATTTCCCTCATCTTTATGTGTTTCAGCTATTGCTAAATGAAATGAATAAAACATATATTTTTTTCAAATTATGCTTTTCTGTGCACCAGATATGCCCCCCCCCCCCAAACAGCATTTTGATGTTTTATAAACCTAATTTAAAAACTACTTAGTTTGAAGTCAGTTATTTACTTACTACTTAGTAAAAAAATACCCTTTTTTGAAAAGAAAAATTAAAATTTCATGTCAAAATTAGATGTTGCCATTGAAATAATCAAAATTTGGGCTGTTTTTATTTGTAGATGGCCTCCTAAGGAAATTTTATGTACGCCATTTAAAAGTAGACTATATTTCCAATCTTTGGTGCCAGTAACTTTCTTCTAATATAATTTTTCACAGAATTAGTAGGCGTGCTTATTTTTCCCGACAAAAGTGCAACTTTTATATTTTCAGCGTCATTTGTTCCGATGCCACCTTTTTCTCGACATTCGCTGCTCTCATTTCAGTAAATTTAAATGATATATTTTTCTTTTTCAAATTTATCTGCACATTTGCCGTTTTTTATTTTATTTTTTTTTTCCATTTCAATTACATCTTTTTTATTTTATTTATTTATTTTTTTTTTTTCAAATAAATACTTTACATTTCGGAACCGGTTTCGAATGTGAAAATATCTATCATAAGAAAAGGTTATCTACATTTTGTTCCACAAAGCGGATTCCTTAATAACTTGAATTTATTTTAATTAATTTGAGATAATTTAATTAATATTAGAACGCTTTAAGAAGGTTTTCATCTTAACAGATACCTTATTCTTTATAATTATAATCTTTTCTTCAAGACCATGAAATTTACCGTTTAAAAAAGTTTTCCACTACACATACGGTCTGTTTTCACTGGTTTTAGAATCAAATATATCTTAATTTAATTGTAAAATCCATAACATCTTCCAATTGTACATAAAAGACAACCGCTTATATATATATATATATATATTATATATATATATATATATAAAGTGTGCGATTCTTATAATTAAGTCTGGTGAAACATATTTATACCACTTTTAAGACGGTTCTGAACCAAAAAAAAAAAAAAAAAAATCCTGAGCTCATTAATACAAAACATTAGTGATTTGAAATCGAATATATATATATATATATATATATATATATATTTAAACAAATGTATTTTGAGTTATAAGAGATTGTTGTCTCACAATGACCTTTAGCGAGCTGTCGCGTCCAGAAATTATCTGTCCAAAATGCCATCGTTTATAAGATTTTCTGAATTTTTTTTTTTTTTTTACGAAAATGGAAAATACTATTCGATTTCACGGTTTTTGAATTAGAGCACCCGCTAATCTTATGCGTTTGAGACAAAAAATAAATTCATAAATATCTCAGAAATAAGCTTGTTTGGATATGAGAACCGCCTTAATACAGAAGAGTTGAAGCTTACCTATTGAAATCTTATTATTATATACAAGTATTTTTACTGAAATTCACACATTCAGATTGCGAACGATTATGGAATCTGACAAGCATATCAAAAAACTTTCTGTTACAACTGAATGTTTAAACGATGGTATTTTTGTAGTATGTTTGAATCGATATTAGTCGCCGTATAGAAATTACTATAATTTACAATAATTATTATCAATGAATTTTCATAATATAAATTATTTTATCTTTAAAAAAAAACATTTTGTTTTTCAATTTAAAATTTCACAATATGATAAAGTTTAGCGACTTCTGAGTTTTAGTTTCTAATTATTATTAGATTTTTATTTTTTATCTAATATCTTGCAGGTCTTAAATATAAACACTTTTCCTTAATCTAGCGTAATCTGAAATCAGCGGTTTTTTCACCCTTAATCATTGAAAGTATTTGTCTAAAATATTTAATGAAATCATACGAGTATATTGGAATTTGCGCAATGTTAGTAAATCGATATTCCGTTTATTAGCACAGTAGTTTTAAATCGGTATCACAACTTTCCAGATTCATATGCATTCTTTGACTCTCACGCAAAGAAATGTTTTGAGGTAAAAGCGTCTGTTTATAAATAGAAATACATATTTGAAATAAAAGTTTAAATAATATAACTCAGTGCCTTAAGTGTATTTCTCTTATTTTCTTGATAAATTCTCTGAATATTAAAACCTGTGCGTGCTATTACTTGGACACCACATCTTAAAATAGTTTAAAAAAAAAAAAAAAAAAAAAAAAAAAAAAAAACTTTGATTCAATTATTAATGATTCATGGAAGTGTATCATTCATTGATGTTTGGCATATAACATGTTCTTCAATTAATCAAATCGTCAGTGATGGTGTGAGAAATTCTTGCCACATTAAAAGCACGAGATAGATAAAATAAAATGAAAGCATAATAATATAATAATAATAATAATAATAATAATAATAATAATAATAAAACTAAGCATACATTATGTAACAATTTCTAAACTGTTATATTCGCGATGTTTGTTTTCCTCTGAATTATTACGGCAAAATATGCTATTTCCAAATGAAGTATTTCACAGAAATAATTTACTTTTAATTAAATTATTATACTTAGCACATTACATATTCTCAAATTATAGCCACAAAAACGTAAGAAAATATTAAACATGAGATAAATAATTGGATATATGAAAACTGTGTGAAATCTTAAAGGCAGTATTCACGCTTTGTACTGAAGCACAATTTCATTCACTCTTAATAATAATGTATAAAAAATAATGTAAATATAATGCTTTAAAGTAGATTAATTTAGACTTTGTTTCTATTTAAATGCTCGTGTTTAGAAGAAATTCTATAAAAAAGAAATATAGCAACTTAAATAGAAAGACAACAGGCGCACCTTTACGGAAGTTAAAATAATTATTTTAAATTGCTAAAGCAAAGAAAACATGTGGTAATTAATATCAACACCTTTTGGTTGTAAAAGGACTATCACTGGCACAAAATTTGCATAAAAGTTAAGAGTTCTTAATCTGTTTATTATTCATGTGGTTAATGAGTTAGTTGAAGCACCCCCTTTCATTCTTATTAATATACCTGTAAATCTGGTACTATCCATAAAAGTTACTTATATTCTAAAAAAAAAAGAAAAAGCTTTTTATGAAATAATAATTTAATTTTAATTAATTTACGATTATACGTTGAGAAATCAAATTTTAAATTCTAAAATAAGAAATTAAATAATGTTTGTTTTTTTTTCTTTCTAGTTGCATTACCTTAAAAAAGATTAAAAAAAAAAAAAACTATGTATTTTTGAAAAAATTCGCTTGTTTGTGATTTCTACCAAGCGTAAAAAATCTGTATATTTTTTTATAGTGGAATTCGATGTCAAATTATTACGGAAATGTTTGCCAAAAACATGAAATACCTTCAAAAAATTAATTTTTAATTTCTAGTTATTAATGTTATAGATTGATGATGGATATTTAATGACTTGTTTTTTTTTATATAATAGTAGAAAAGTTAAAGTGATCATTACTGTGTCAAATTATTAATATTGGATATTTGATTGGGAATATTAACAAAAAATTAAAAAAAAGAGCAAATTCTAATTTTCAAAAAAAAAAATAATAATAATAATAATAATAATAATAATAATAATAATAACTAATGGGAATTTTTCATTAAAGATTCACATTTGATGCTTTACTCAACAACAAATATCATATGCACACACTTTCCGCTAATACAAAAATCTTTGTTTTCGATGAGTTTCCATGAGCCTTCTAACAGATTATGCTTTGAGCAACATTATATAACATTAATACTTAAATCCTTTTTGACCGCCTAGTATGTGTTTGATAACCGAATATGAAAAGTAAGCAAGATACTTTTACATTACGCACTAAATCTCTTCTGCGCATTTCTTCAAGTCCGTATAATAATAATTCACAGTAACAATAGTAACTAGACATAAAAGAGAAACACATTTCGAGTGCCAGATATTCAGCTCTCGAAACAAGTAAAATGTTATAGCATTGGATATGTGACCCTATATTGTGACGTCTAAATGAGATATGGGGACACTTTTCATGGGGATGGATTTCAAGTTCTCAGTAAAAGGAAAATTCTCTAGCACTGGAAAAGTTCCCCCTTGATATGTATCCCCATCTGCTATGACGTCAGAATGAAGTATGGGGATACTTTTCATGGGGGAAGTTTTCCAATTTTCGACTTTTCAAGATCTCAGTGAAAAAGAAATTGCCTGGCACTGGAAAACTTCCCCCTTTTAGTTTGGGGGAACTTTTCATGGGGGAAGTTTTCCAATTTTCGACGAAAGTAAAACTCTCTAGGACTGGAAATCTGCCCCCATCTGTGGTGACGTCAAAATGGCGTACGGGGATACTTTTCATGGGGGAAGTTTTCAAGATCTCAGTGAAAAGAAAATCCCATGTCACTGGAAAACTTCCCCCTTCTGATTTGGGGGAACTTTTCAGGGGGAAGTTTTCCAATTTTCGACGAAAGTAAAATTCTCTATGACTGGAAATCTACCCCCATCTGCTGTGACGTAAAAATGACGTATGGGGGAACTTTTCATGGGGGCACTTTTCAGGCGCCTCGAAACATCAACCGTTTACGATTTAAAGAAAAAACGAGAGAAGATTTTTAAAGCTTTTGCGGAAAGTGATGTCCCAGAATTGATGGCACATTGAAAAACTTTGCACAATTCGAAAAGTGTTGATGTTGAGAGAGTTCTAATGGAGTGGATTCGGCAATGATAATCGGAGAACTAACCATTAGATCGTGCGGTTATTATGGCACAAGCAAAAAATTTCCATGCCGAATTAAACATATCTATTCCCTGCGATTATTCATCAGGATGGTATAACAAGTTTAAGAAGCATCACAGATTACGTTTAGTTCAGGTTTCTGGTGGGAGGGCATCAAACGATTTTGAAGCTGCCGATTCCTTCAGCGAAGAATTTGAGGACATCATTGCCCAGGAAAAACTTTTGCCAGAACGGGTATATAACCGGATGAGACTGCGTTGTTTTGGCATTATGTGCCCAGAAAAACCTATGTGACTCCTGAGGAAACTTTAGCTTCTGGATTTAAAGATTCCAAGGAGAGACTGACTGTTATGGCATGTGCAAATGCTGCCGAAACCCATAAATGTAAATTGTTACTGATCGGCAAAAGTAAAAATCCAAGGGCTTTAAAGAGAGTTCAGATTTTGCCGGTTCTTTACAAAGCAAATAAATGAGCATGGATGACAGTGGAAATATTCAAACAATGGTTTGAAAATCATTTTGTTCCAGAAGCCCGTGACCATTGCCGGAAACAAGGTCTTCCTGAAAACTGCAAAATCCTTCTTTTGCTCGACAACTGCTCAGCTCACACTGCTTCAGGAATTGTGGAAAAGAATAATGCTGTTGTGCATTATTTTTCACCCAACTGCACATCACTTATCCAGCCGATGGATCAAGGCATTCTAAGATGCTTGAAATGCCGTTACAAGGAGGAGTTTATGAAAGCAATGTTAAATGCATGCAACAGTGATACTGGTGTATTGCAGTTCCAAAAGCAATTTACTGTGAAAGACTCATTGTGGCGACAGCTAGTGCTTGGCAAAGCATTCCTGATAAAGTTCTTACAAATGGATGACATAAACTATGGCCATCATTAATCTGTTTAAATGACAAACAAAGTAATGGTGAATTTCGTGGGTTTTCGATTTCTGCTGAAAAGAACCTTATTCGAGACCTGCTGAATTATGATAAATCTGTGACGTACAAAGGCAAAGAATGTTTGGATGAGGAAGCAATCAAAGATTGTTTTAATATAGATAATGATACACCTATAACACATTCACTAACAGATGAAGAAATTTGCAACATGGTTTTAAATCTAGAAAATAATGATGATGATGATGACGTCGACAAGCCGAGTGCTGCAAACATCCTTATAGATAAGTGCATCAGTCTTACGGATAAATTGATTATGGGGTTAGAACAAAAGACAGATTATGCAACTCTATAAAATAAAAGAGGTGTTGCAGAAAGAAAAGCCGAAGCAATTGAAATTATTGAACATGTTTAAAGTGTCTGATAAATAAAGATTATCAGTTTTATTTTTATTTTACAGTGGATGTGACCCACTTTAAAAAAGGTGCAATGTGAAAACCAACCACTTTAAAAAGTGACGTTCTGTTGTTTTTAAGATTTTTTCTAAGGATAGGTAAGCACACTTTCGATATTTCTTTTTTCTTTGCCAATTTTTTGAATCCAAGTATTTATTTATTTATTTTTTAAATCAATAACTGTTTGTTTTCTAAATTATTTTCATTTAACTACGTACTTTTAAAAGCACAAATTATGTCTTATTCTAAATAGAATGAATACCGAAATTCCATCATATTGCCATTTGTAGACTAATTTTTTGAGTGAAGACCTAAAATCTGGAAAATTGCAAAATCCAGAAAAGCAGTGGTCCTGAGCATTCTGGATTTGGTGTCCTATACTGTATATTTTTAAATGAAAATCTATCTAAATGAACCTAGAGTTGGGTACCCCACTGCCTTCGGCAGAGTACACTGGGCGTGCTACATTCTAGTCTGTTTTGATTTTATATTTTTAAACAAAAGACTGGCATAGTTTGGGTCTGTGATAATAACCTTAAATATACCTAAAATCAGTGCTAAATTAATTTATATTTTTAAACAAAAATCATCCCAAATGAACCTAATGTTGGGGGCCCCACTGCCTTCGGCAGCATACACCTTTGAATTTGTATTACTTCATATTTTTAAATAAAAATCTTTCCAAACAAAGTAAGAGGTCCCTGATCTAGTGATTGCTGATTTTTGTGACAATTAGATATATTAATCTGTCAATTCTGACCAATAGCTCCTGAGGAAACCTAAATAAGGACTCCCTTCCTCCCCCCCTCTTTTAAGACATGAAGTGATATTTCACATTCCTCATGCGAAAATTTCCAAAACACAATTATTCTCTTCAAATGCAAAAGGAATTCGAATTTTTTATCAATTACTTGCACTCAATAGTTCCACATTCTGACCAAATAGCAACCTTCTATGTTTGAGTGTTCTTCATACAACATCACAAGAACTACTAGCAAGGGGACCGCCAAACATGATGCGCACAGATTTTAATGATTTTAAAGTATGTTGTAGGGATCATACCCCTTACTATTCAGATCAAAGGTTTTCTTCAAGCTTTCGAGAAATTTCGGGTTAAAGTTCAGCGTACGTTTCAAATACCCATTAGTTTGCGATCTTGAACAAGGTCTCAGTGGTACAGAGCTAGCGTTCGCGATTTGAGTGCCAAAGGTGAGGGTTCTGTCCTCTCATGCGACTTTTTACCTTTTTCAATAAATTTTATATATTTGTAGCGTTACAAGTTTTATGCAGAATTAAGAATAATGTTGCTCCTGAACTGCCACATTAAATACAGATCTTTCATAAATTTCATTTATAAATGGCTGAAAATGTTTTGATAAAGCTTAAATAATGAGTCTGACTTTTTTATATCCTCCTCTGTATAGCCAAATGTTGATATGTAAAGAATACCTCTTGTGGGTGAATTCGTGAAGTGACTTCCAGAATTTTTTTTTAAATAGTGAATATATATATTTTTAAATAGTAAATATATATATATATATATATTTAAATATATATTTTTTAAATAGTATATGTATATAATCCAGCAAAAACATGATTTTGGCCCGAACCAGCACCACCCCCCTCAACAGAAACAAGACAACACAAGAAAACACAGTAGAAAATATACATGTAAAAATAATCAGAAACAGAAACAAGCTGCGGCTTCATCAGCAGTGCGTAAATTCAAAGGCAGCCAAGCATCCGAAGAAAAAGATTAACAATTAGTGGCAGTGGGTTTCAGCCAGAGCGCTGCGTAACAAAAATTCAAAATGTACAGAAACATATTTGAATACTACTTAACAGATGCTCCCCTCACCGTACCCTACTCCACAATATTAAGCGAATGCTGTACCAAATGTCTCTTCGAAAATACACACAACCAATTCAGCCACGTTGCCACAATTAAAAAAGTAAAACACGATAAACAAACCAAATCCGTCATTCAGTACATAATCCAGATTCGTTCCAGGTCGGATGCCAACAAAGCCCATCATCATAAAACCGTCCTTTTCAGGCTTTAGAAATTCATTTATTGAAGAGAGTCATTTATTGTTGAATGTAAGCAATCTATCAATAATGGAGGCAGTCTGCAAAATCTGAATATTTTTTGATAAATTTTAGAGGTATATTGTTTTTATAATATTAGACTAATAAAATAAAATAGTTCCTTATTAAACAGGTTTTTATTTGAACAAATTCTATAAAAACGGTAAATTTGACCAACTATAATATTTATATATATACGTTTGTGAATATTTGAAGGCCAATGAATTAATAGATTCACATTAAACGGAAAACTGGTACGCTTATCAAAAACTAAAATATGTAATCTATTTTTAATCAAAATTTTTAGATCAAGATAATTAGCGAACTTATTATCATCATTAGTTTTCTTTAATACTAAAGAGTCAGGGTAAATTACTTGAGAAATCACCCCAAATTCTTCATCGAAATTTAAAACAATTAAATCATCTATGTATCTGTATGCAATAAATCGAACATCAGCTGTATTGATAATATATTGAAACTCATAATAAAATAAAAATAAATTAGCGGCCATAGATGAATAACTCGTACCCATCCCGATACCATTGATTTGCGAGTATATTTTGGAACCTGTATAAACATAATTGTTATAAAGACAGAAATGACATAATTTGAAAAATAAAGTAGAGTTGAAATCCATGACATCTAAAACCAATTCAGCTGTCTTTAAAAGTGCTTCCTTTAAGCTATTAATAGGGATATTTGTAAATAATTTTCGAAATCATAAGTTTTGGATGGAATGTATATTATCACTTTTTATTTTCTTTGCAATTTCATAACTATTCGAAATTATCCAAAAGCAGTTAGTATCTTTGTATTTGTATTTTAACATGTTTAAAACTTTAAGCAGCTCTTCGAATTTCTTATTAAAGTTATTACCAATACTATTGACACTACTGCAAATAAACCTGTATTTAACCGGTATTTTATGAAATTTGCGGGAAATAAATAAAAATGGAAATGATAAGTTTTTATTGCAAGGAAAAGGAATCTTAGTTTGTTTAGAAAATGCCAGATGCTTTTTAATAAGTGTTTGTACTGAAGAGTTATACATTTTGTAGGTTAAACTATTATTCAGCTCTGCATTGAGCATTTCAGCATAATATTTTTTCAAATAATTGCAAAATTACCAGCAGCCTTATCGACTGGACAAAAAACAAAAATTTCTTTCAACTTTGTTATTTCATTTCTAACTTCCGCATTGAGATTGTGATATATATATGCAGAATTATTAATAAAACTATTTCGAAAAGATTTAAAATCATTTAATATATGAAGTTTCCAATCAGTGAAAAGGGGGATTGGTTTATTATATTTGTAACTTAAATTTAAAATAAAAGTGTTCAAATCAGCTTTATAATATTTCAAATGATCTCTTTTGATTTAATATTTTATTAATACGATACTTAGTACCAAAATTCATTAAATTACGGAGGTATACGTTAGCAATAATGTTCAGATTTCCAGTTACAATGTGCTGACTATTGCTATCCAAGAAAGTTAAATTTTCATAATCCTTACAATGGCAATCTAAATTAAGGTAAGAGTCAAGATTCTGAGAAACATTTCTGTAATTAAAAAGCGTACTTCTTAACGTTTTAGTATATTTATAAGTTGAAATAATTGTAATATTTCTAATTAGAAATATGCTATTATAATGAGAAATAATTTTACTCAACTGTAAATGATTAAAACTTTTCTGTTGAAATGTACATACAAAATAAACTTTATCAAGACTTGAAGGTTTGTATACACCAACTTTATACAGCAAAATATCCGTAACTAAATCTATAAAATGCGAATTAGCACACTTAAAATCTTTTAACTTATGCTGTGATTTTTTAAGAAACTTAAGTTTTAAACCAAATAAAATTGTTTTAAGTTCCTTGATATTATAACTATTGCTAAATACATTACATAGATCCTGTAAAATAACAGAGGGGTTTATGTCAGAATATTTTCTCTGTAATAATTTATTATTGTGACTTCCACGTCTACCTCTATTATAAAGAAACGAAGGTATAAATACTGATGAAAAAAGATTATATATACATGTAGAATGTCCAGTTTGATAACTTAACTTTGTATTCAGTCCATACGGATATAAAGTTCTTAAACGAAGTATGTAAAAACTTTCACTCCTTAATCTGAAAGGATCATCAATAATTTGTTCTAAAATGTGAATTTTAACATTATTAAAGCCATGTATGTGAAAGTGTCTAATTTCAAAAGACTAATTAGGATCATCTTTACTGGATGAAGGTCTGTGATTGTTCATTCTCATATGAAGCTCACCGGATGTTTCACCTACATATTTCTGATTTCAAATTGTACAGATTAAAAGGTATATGACATGTGTAATTTTTCAGAGCTGAAAATTTAAGTTAACCATATTATGAGTGTATGTATTAGCAGACAATTAGCAGAATATATAGTTGTTTTGTTTATGATGTGATGGTTACTGCTTATATATATATATATATATATATATATATATATATATATATATATATATATATATATATATAATATGTATTTTTAATGGAAGGCATTATTAGAAAGTAAAAGATACCCAGATTATGTGGGTATTTTGTGTTTTTTTTTGTATTTCGATTTGTAAAGCGGATGCATATCTTTAAAAATTGTAAAGAAACAAATGCAAAAATGGCGTTACAAAAATATTTTTCTTGAAAAGATTAATATTAATGTATTATTTTTAAAACTGAAGACGTCATTAGAGAGATAACTTGGGTACTTTTCCGTTATGCCAACACCATTGTTTCCAAGCGGTGTTGGCATAATGAAATCACGGCATCAGTTGGTGCAAAATGAAAGTCTCGTGAAATGAATCATTGGAAAAAAAATAATAACATTGTTGGCACAAAATTGAGCATTTATAAATACAGTGGACTCTCTCTATCTGAACACTCTCTAATGTGAACACCCCGGTATTATGAACACTTTCTGACGGTCCCGGCAAAACTCCATCCTCTCTCTATTCTGAACACTCTCTAATCTGAACACCCCACTATTATGAACGCTACTTTTGATCCCCATTTTAACCTGCCTCTCCATAAACTGAACGTGTGTTTGCAGTCGGAATGCGGAAAATTCCCGCATCATGGAAATTCGGAAAAATTGTTGCAAAAGAATAAAAGGGTTCAATGAACTCGATTTAAAAATAAAGAAACAAAATCATTTCTATATTTTAAGATCCACCCGATACTGAAGTTCGTTTCAATAATTTAGATAAAATCTTCAGTTAACAAAACAAACAAACAAAAAAAACATTTATTATAACAAAGAATTTGAAAGAATATTTGTGTCAGAAAAAGTAAATCATGATAATCAAATTAAATGTAATGATCAAAACAATCAATTTTTATGCAAAGAGATACAAGAAAAAATAATGTAAAAACCCATGTCACGGGATTTCCCCTCTCCCGAGCTGAGATAAAAATAAAAAGATTGCGCAACAGAAATGCCCACCCCCCAGTGACAGATAAGAGACAACAGGTTAGACAACACGGAGTGGTTAAAAAGGATTATGGTTTCTTTTCTGCTCACATGGTTGGCAGCATTATCGCTTCTGCTTCTTTCTTCCTTTTTGCTCGTCAAAGGTAAATTTTTTTCGTTATTTCATTATCGTTACAGAGAAAGCTTCACAACACTTACTCAGGTATGTCAGAAATAAGTAAGAAAACAAGACAACGGAAAGAACTGAAACTTCAGGAACAATATGATGTTGTTCAAAAATTAAAATCAAAAGTAAGTCAAAGAAAAACTGCATCTGAATTTGGAATTTCAGTAAGTCAAGACAACGCCATCAGCAAGAAAGAGAAAGAAATTATAGTCGCTTTTGAAGCAAATGAACCTTCCTCAAAGTGTAGAATTTTCGAAAAGGAAACGAGAACATAAACAATCACATCTGGAAGTTTTTTGCCAAATGAGAACGAAGAATCTTCTTGTCACTGGACCCCTGCTAAAACAGATTGCTCTGGATTTTGCAGAAAAGGAGAAAATCACGGAATTCAAGGCAGCAGAAGGATGGCTGACTCGCTTCAAAAGTCGGCATAACATCGAATTCAAAATAATCAATGGTGAAGCTGCAGGCGTAAATATCGACACTGTGGAGAAATGGAAAAGAAAGCTTACGGATATAACGAAGGATTTCGTTGCCGCTGACATTTTCAATGCCGACGAAACTGGCCTGTTTTTCAGAGCTCTTCCAAATAAAACCTTAGCAGAAAGAAGCGAGAAATGCCGTGGGCAGAAAAATGTCAAAAGAAAGACTTACCATCATGCTCTGTGCCAGTTTTATGGGTGAGAAGCTCGAACCAATTATGATCGGAAAAAGTGAAAAACCACGATGCTTCAAAAATGTGAAAATAGCATCATTGCCAGTGCACTATAAATCAAATCAGAAAGCCTGAATGACATTCACAATTTTCTCACAATGGTTAGAGGGCATTAACAAGATAATGAAGAGAGAAGGAAGAAAAATTCTTTTTTTTGTGGATAATGCCAGATCACATACAAATGTGCAGCTGAGCGTGAGCCTGAAGTTCCTGCCACTGAACTGTACTTCTATAATCCAACCACTGGATCAAGGAATAATCAAGACCTTTAAAGCTCACCACCAAATTCATTTTTTGAAGAAAATGTCCGTGGTGATGGAGGAGGCAAATTCGGCAACCGAACTAATGAAGCAGGTCAATGTCATGATGCTGTCCATTGGATATCAATTGATTAGAATGAAGTAACCCCCTATACCATCCAAAAATGCTTTAACAAAGCTGGATTCCCATGTGAGAATGAGCAATCAAGGACAGAGCACCAAGAAGCAACAGCTGTGAGTGAATTGGGGTCAATTCTTCAGGAGCTTCATACTGAAATTGAACCTGGAGCTTATCTCGAAGCCGACGGAAGCCTTCCTGTTTGCGACAACATCGTTGAAGAGGAAGAGGGTAGTGAAGACGAAGCTGAACCAGATGAGACCGATGAAACAAGAAGCACGATTACCTTCAACCAATATGGCCAAGGGATTCAAGACCTGTTGAACTATGCGGCTGAACATCATCCAGAAGCCTTTCCACTTCTTAAACAACTAGATAACATGTACACTACATGAGCATACACAATGCAAAAATAGACTAAAATTACTCACTTTTTTAAGTAATGTCCCGATTATGTTTTCAAGTAATGTATTGTAAGTATGTAATTGTATATTTTGTAATTTCTTTTAATATAACATTTTAATTAACATTTTTTAATTAACTTTTTTAATAGCTTCTAAATTCAGCACCTCCATCTCAGTAACTTGCATGGTTAATCAGGCTAAGTATTCTATACAGTCTATAAACTCAGTACATATTAGTAATAGTAATTCATTTCCCGATCTCCCTCTATAATGAACACCCCTATAATCTGAACATTTTTGGTCGGTCCTCTGAGTGTTCAGAATAGAGAGAGTCCACTGTATGTCATTTGAAAATTAGCCTTTCTCAAACTATTTTAATAAATTAGTACTAATATATACTAAAAATAAAAGAACAAAAAAATATTTTACAATAAAGTAATAAAATAAAACTCAATTTAAATTGCAGGCATGAAATTGTAAATGTCTCTTAGCATTGCAGTAAACATTTAATTTTTTGAATGAAAATGTGCTTTTTATAAACTTTTTTATGTATCCAAAGTCCTGAAACAATTTTATTGCAGCTAATTTTAAGTAGCTTCCTCATCATCAGGTAACTGTTAAATGGTAAAATCCATCTCAGTGTCATTAATAAATGTAAGTTATATAAATAATAAATATTTTCTATTGGAAAAATAACAAATAAAGATGTTTTGTGAGGTTGAGATTAAATAATAATACAGTCCAGAATAGTTAAGGTCAGATGTATTGCGGATAACTGTGGGCATTAAAGCAACATCCATTTAATCAGGTTTGTAGAGTATATGTGGCTTTGGTATTGTTTCTGATTTAAATTAATAATCAGATCCAAACGAGATCAAAGATTAATCAGAGTTTAAAAGAAGACAATTTATGAGAATCCCTTAGAAACAAAAATTCCTGTTTCCTCTGCCCCAAAATAATAATGTCTAATACAGGGCATGAAATTTCAGATGAAAAGGTACTAGCCAGACTGTAATTTTTGCTCGCCACTATTTTACATTCATTCAGACAGTAATGTCGGCCACCACACCTGCCCAGGAAATTAACTATTTATGACAAACTGAATTTAAATTGAAAATTGTTAGAAAGAGCTGTCTGTTAAATCCAGAATATTTTAGATTCATGAAAAATATGAACAATTTTTAATGTGTTAAAAATTCGAGAGAAAGCAAATAATTTTTACCGTGTTTCAAGTCGCTGAGCTTAGGTGGCGAAACCTGATTCACTTCGCGCAGGAGTGAAGAGCGATCAGATTCGGCCTCGGAAACGAAAAAAGCAGCCTTGGCGCTTGTGCGGTGCGAAAGCAGGGGAACGAATGCAGACAGGGGAAGTTCGTTCCTCCGTAGGAGAGAAATGGAAGTGGGTGACGCCGCATTTTTTCTTCTTTTGGAAGATAAATGTCGTCGCTTGCTTTTAAAATACTTCCACGTGTCGCTAGATTTAGGCACAGTATTCTGAGCGTATACAGTTTGGTTAGCACAACATTTCAAAATACAAAACTTACTTGCCAACCTTAAATATCTGCTCGCCAATGGCGAGCAGATATTATAGTTTATTTAATAAAGCTATAGTATTTATTCGGAAATTTCGAGCGGAAAATTTCGTGCCCTGGTCTAATATTTGAATAAATGCTTCCATTTCAAATCCGAGATGTTAGCAACAAGTTATGCCATGCATGTTGTAATGTTTCAAGCAATAATGCAAGTGTCAAACTGTCACTATATGGCACATTTTTCTGAAAAGATTCTGAAATCAGTCATTTGGAAATATCATTCTGGATAACAGATTTTCTGGTTAACTGGTTTCTGAAAAGATAGTTCCATAATACTGTAATTAAAAAATGATTCACGTACAATACATAGCAAATCAGAATGTTTGGTATGGTTTGCAATAAAAATCCTTTGCACAGTAAGGGTTGAAATAAATAGCGCATTAGCATACATTTTAGCATGGTGTTGGTATAATGATAAAGTACTTATTTATTTTCTTTTAGTTATGATATTTTCTCACCTTTTGAAGCATAAATGTTGTTAGACTTGCTCTGCTAAAATTTGAAGTAAGGTACACAAATGTGCCTACTTAGCATTACGTTTCAATGGCAGATACCTGCACAAACTGAATTTTTACCCCCTTCTTGTTTCTTCTTTGCTTAAAAACCATCAGAAGACACTAGATATGTTCATTTGTCATTGGCTACTTGCCATTTTTCAATTTCAATTCATTTTTAATTAATACTTGGCTAATTATCAAAAAATTAAAAATATGGTGCATCAGATCTGCCTTGGACAATCCTCATCCAAATTTTCAGACCTCTGCATGCAGTAGATTTTTCTAGACATCGTTGACACATAGACAAATATCTTTCTTTTATTAGTATATATATTAATATATATATTTCAAATTTTTTAATTATAATTTGTTTTATTTAAAAGAAAATCCTATTCTGAATTTTTTTTTTTTTGTAGTTTTAAGCAGGGCTGTGGAGTCGGAGTCACTAAAAAACAGGCCGACTCCGACTCCAGCTTGTTTTTTAGACAGTTTGAAGTGAAATTAAACCAATTCTATGTATTTTTAAATTTATAAACTGAATTATTATTTTATATTTGGATCATGAGAGACGGTAGTTTCTCGAGTGACGCAGCAAAAAAACGAAAACCGAATGCTTAATACCGAAGATTTCCGTCACTCCATATATACAGCTAGTTTGAGTTCAAAGGAAAAGCGAAAAGCCGACATTTAATATCTCAGCAAATATGAGGTACATCATTTTGATTTTTTGACAGCTGTCTTATATCTCCGGTCTAACTCTATCCTGAAATTTATAGATTTCTACATGCAGTAGATTTTAAGATCTGGAAATCCATTTTTAAGTAAAATGGGAAGTTTTTCGCTCTGCATGTAATGGTGTCATGGTGTAAGACAGCGTATCTCGAAAACCGCCCGAAGGATTTTTTTAAAATTAATATATGATACTAATCGGTTTTATATGAAGTGAATCCACCTATCCGCTTAAATAGGAAAACTCTAGTTTTTTATATAATCCAATTTAAAAAAATGGGACTATTTTCTTAAGCCAAGCTGTACAAATGCAATAGAGTATTCACTACCTTCTTCCGCCGGGAATTACAGTTAAAATTTGATGTACGGTTGCTGTTATCAATAAAGCTTGTGACCGGGCTAATTATTTATATTTTTTTAAATGCAAAAACAATGAATTATATACTCTAAACATGTAAAACATATGTATTAAATTCAATTGGGGTTTATATGTTTTCTCTCTTTGTTACAAAGAAATAATTTCAGATTTTAAACATGCATATATTCGAAAAATTATTTAGATTCCTTTTTCAAAATGAGGAAATATTTTTTAATTACATGTATTCAATTTTACTGCTAAATATAATAAATCTTTCATTTTCTAATGATAAAATATTTTTCATTTCTTTGTTTCTTTCGCAACGAAGACAACCAACCAACTATTATCGTATCAATGAGAGCACAAATTAGCGAGAGGCATTTGGGGAAAAGATAGGCACAGAAAATCAAAGATATTATACTTACTATTAGGTATTTTGTTTATTTATTCATTGTTTTTTATTTTATATGACTTGATGGTTCTTTTTAAAAATTTCGTTTTGGTAAGGTGCTTAGTTTGTCTTTGTCAGAGCAACTGCCAATTACATGTTTTTATGGCTTTAAAATATTACTTTTATGTTATTTTGTAAAAGAAAATGCAGAAAGTTAGTTCTGAATTAAGTGTTTTATGTTATACAATGGATAAATAAGTTCTTAATTACTTTAAATCCAGAGTTTGAAAAGTAAACAAATAGTTTTTTTTTTCTTTTTCTTATTGCATTCAGGGGTCGATGCAGGTTTTTTTTCTTGGGCCCATTTTGTGAAAAGTAAAGGTTGTTTTTGTGAAATTTATTATATTTTTGTGAAAAATAACATTTTGTAACGAAAGTTGAAATCAATTTAATCAAATTCGAACCAAGCATTTATAAACAAAACCTGTTTTAAATCCTTTTGCGGAAGTTTTCCTCTCTGGCAAACTTGTTTGTTTACAAATTACACATTTTAAAACATCACAAAATAATAAATAGTAAGTTTTTATGGAATAGAATTTTGTGAAGTGGCCCATTTTATCAAATTGATTTTTGTGAAGGGGCCCATTTTATTAAATAGATTTTTGTGAAGGAACCCTAAATAGGCCCCAAATTTTTCCTGGATCGACCCCTGGCATTACCTTATTGCATTCATATTGCCAGTATTATTACATTGTTATCATTTTTTTTTTCTCATTACATTTACAAACAGTTGTGTGACAAACTTCTATCTTCATGAATGTTTTGCATTTACTTTATATTAATTTTTCACATTCATTTTTTAATAAGCTTGTTAAATAGTTTTCAAGCACTATATTGTTTCAATGTCAAATGTTACATTAAAAATTGTTAAAAAATACAGTAAAAAAATTGCTATTTGCTCGCGAAACTTAAGAATATAATCATTTTAACCCACATAGATTTTTTTAGCTCTAAAATATTACTATACAATGAATAAATAAGTTCTTATTTACTTTAAATTCAGAGTTTAAAAAGTAAACAAATAGCTATTTTATCTTTCAATTTTTCTATCATTTACCTGTGACTTTAAAAATCATTTAAAATTACTAATTTAGAGGTATGAAATACCTTATATGTGCTTAAATCACAGAAAAAATACAACTTTAGTAAGTATATTGCAGGGCTCTGTTTAAGAAGAATTAAGGACACCTTTAAAGGATCCTTCACAATTTTTTTTAAATCTTAAAACAGTATCCTTCACATTTTTTTTTTTCATTTTAAAACAGGTTATTTCACATTTCTTTTCATATTAAAACAGGACACTTCACAAAACTTTTTCCTACCAAAAATTAACTCTTCACAAATTTAATCATCTTAAACATTTCCCAATTTTTGTATAAAATACTGTTTACTGTTGACTGTAATAAGTGTTCTTCAAAGTAAATTCTGAAAAATTATTAAATTTCAACTGCTGCTAATACATTTAATTTTTTGATTACAACTTACATAAATATCCATATTTTACATAGGGTTTCTTGTACAGAGGTGTATTTTGAAAACATATAGAAGAAAGAAAATTTTTTTTTTAGAGAAAACTGCTGTTAATTTTTTCGCAATGATTTTTAATAGTCAGATCTTATAAATTAAGTGTTGGTGAGTGCAAAGTTTGAAATTGTCTGAATATGTTGAAAACAACATAGGGCTCTAAAACTATTTACTTGCATAAGTTTATTAAAAATGAATTTGAAAAATTAATATACAGTAACAGCAAAACATGCATGAAGCTTCACAAACAGCTATAGACCATCAAAGTATCAAATAAAATGAAAATTTTGAAATGGAGAACCATCAATTCAAAATAAATAAAAAACAATAAATAAATAAACAAAATACCTGGGGGAGGGGGGGGGGAGTATTTTATCTATTAT
The DNA here is from genome assembly GCA_963931845.1 of Maratus michaelseni. NCBI lineage: Eukaryota > Metazoa > Arthropoda > Arachnida > Araneae > Salticidae > Maratus > Maratus michaelseni. Next base: position 170,000,044 of record OZ007593.1, on the reverse strand, counting down.
AAATTGCAGCTTGTATTTTCAAATAATTTGGAAGGGCGGATAAAATTTTATCATTTAAAATATTAAAAAAAATAATACCTTCTAAACTAGAATTTTATTATCAATTTTATAGATGATTTTCTTTGGACGATTACTCTCTATGAGAGAAAAGTTCTACTTTTTGTATTTGTTCGCCACAGTATATTTTGTTGTTTTTCAGCCAGTCTATAGAATTCTTTGCAGGAGTGCGGTTTTCAACAGGCATGTGATGTTGAGCATTGGCCATATATAGGGCACTATTCGATTGCAAATTTGGAAGAAGTTTTTCCAACACTCATTTTTGGAAGTTTTCGTAGTTCATTTGCATGGGATTGTCACCCCTTTTTGTCGACGCTTTATACAGTAGTTGAGCATCCGTAAGGAAACACGTTTCCTCATTTTTACGCTCGAGTTAAGACCTTGTACAGCTAAGTACATGGCCGTTAAAGTTTTTTTCCTGTAAATAGTTAATAACTTTCTCCTTTTAATTCGATGTTATTCGTTTTTGGGTAAAGGTGAAAATAGGCACTCGCCAATCACCACTCGGCAATAAAACTTGAAAAATATGGTGAAAACCGACCAAATGCAGGATTTTCTGATTTTCTTTTTTTCCCATGTTCGTTTGACAAAATTCATGATTTTCCTCGCCAGATCGACGAAAATAGTGATTTTTCTGCACCAGATCGATGAAATTAATGATTTTACTGCACTAGATTGGCGAAATTTATGATTTTTATGCGCCGATTAAAGAAATTCGTGATTTTTATGTGCCCGTTCAGCAAAATTTCTGATTTTTACATGCCGTTCAACAAATTTTTTTATCTTTATGTGCCCCGTTGACAAAATTTGTGATTTTTACATGCCTGATCGACTAAATTCATCATTTTTATATGCCCGATGGATGAAATTAATGATTTTTACATGCCGATCAATGAATTTCTTGATCTTTATGTGCCTGTTTGACAAAATTCATGATTTTCATGCACCGATAAACAAAATTCATGATTTTTACATCTGTGTTTGACAAAATTTATGATCTCCCCCTCCCTGATCCACAAAATTCATGTTTTTGCTGTGCCTGATTATTGAAACTCATCATTTTTACACACCCGATCGACAAAATTCATGATTTTTACACACCGATCAACGAAGTTCAAGATTTTTATGCACTTGATCGCCGAAATTCATGATTTTTTTCATGCTCGATCGATGAAATTTCATTTTTCTGAACCTGATCGATGAAATTATTGATTTTTATGCAAACGTTTGATGAAATTTGTGAATTTTATGCACCTACTTGATGAACTTGTGATTTTTAACCTCCCACTTGATGAATTCGTGATTTCTATGCGACTACTCTACGAATTGGTAATTTTTATGCGTCCGTTCTACAAAATTCATGATTTTTTCGTGCCTAATCGATGAAATTCATAATTTTTACGCACCGATTGATGATTTTTATGTGCCTGATTCATAAATTTCTTGATTTTTATGCATCCGTATGATGAAATTAATGATTTTCATGTGCCGATGAAGGAATTTCTTGGTTTTTATGTATCTATTTGATGAAATACGTGATTTTTATGCGATCGATAAACAAAATTCAAGATTTTTACGTTCCCGATTGACAAAATTTATGATCTCCCCCTCCCTGATCCACAAAATTCATGTTTTTGCTGTGCCTGATTATTGAAACTCATCATTTTTACACACCCGATCGACAAAATTCATGATTTTTACACACCGATCAATGAAGTTCAAGATTTTTATGCACTTGATCACCGAAATTCATGATTTTTTTCATGTTCAATCGACGAAATTTCATTTTTCTGAACCTGATCGATGAAATTATTGATTTTTATGCAAACGTTTGATGAAATTTGTGAATTTTATGCACCTACTTGATGAACTTGTGATTTTTAACCACCCACTTGATGAATTCGTGATTTCTATGCGACTACTCTACGAATTGGTAATTTTTATGCGTCCGTTCTACAAAATTCATGATTTTTTCGTACCTAATCGATGAAATTCATAATTTTTACGCACCGATTGATGATTTTTATGTGCCTGATTCATAAATTTCTTGATTTTTATGCATCCGTTTGATGAAATTAATGATTTTCATGTGCCGATCAAGGAATTTCTTCGTTTCTATGTATCTATTTGCTGAAATACGTGTTTTTTATGCGATCGATAAACAAAATTCAAGATTTTTACGTGCCCAATTGACAAAATATATGATCCCCCCTCCCCCGATCGACAAAAGTCATGTTTTTTCTGTGCTCGATTGATGAAATTCACAGATTTTTACATACCCGATCAACGAAATCATAATTTTTAAATACACTATAAACGAAATTCATGATTTTTTCATGCCCGATTGACGAAATTAATGATAATGTCCATTCCCCAATTTGACCCCCCCAAGGCGGGTACTTTTTAAAATTTTGCACACACCCTTCATGTGATATATTGTTGGAAATGTCCGAGACTGTTTAATCATATTATGCATCTCCTGTGTCCACACCTCCACTTTGCCCCCCCAAGGGGGTACTTTCTGATATTGTGCACAACCCCTCATGTGATATATCGTTGGAAAGGTCTGTGACCGCTTAGTCATATTATGCATCTCTTGTGTCCATCCCCCCACTTTGCCCCCCCAAGGCAGGTACTTTTTAAAATTTTGCACACACCCTTCATGTGATATATTGTTGGAAAGGTCTGAGACTGTTTAATCATATTCTGCATCTCCTGTGTTCACACCCCCACTTTGCCCCCCCAAGAGTTTACTTTTTGAAATTTTGCACAACCCCTCATGTGATATATCGTTGGAAAGGTCTGTGACCGCTTAGTCATATTATGCATCTCTGGTGTCCATCCCCCCACTTTGCCCCCCCCCTCTCAAGGGGGGTACTTTTTAAAATTTTGCACAACCCTTCATGTGATATATTGTTGGAAATGTCCGAGACTGTTTAATCATATTATGCATTTTCTGTGTCCACACCCCCTCTTTGCCCCCCCAAGGGGGTACTTTCTCAAATTTTGCACAACCCCTCATGTGATATATCGTTGGAAAGGTCTGTGACTGCTTAGTCATCTTATGCATCTCTGGTGTCCATCCCCCCACTTTGCCCCCCAAGGCGGGTACTTTTTAAAATTTTGCACACTCCCTTCATGTGATATATTGTTGGAAAGGTCTGTGACTGTTTAAGCATATTATGCATCTCCTGTGTCCGTACCCCCACTTTGCCCCCCTCCCCAACGGGGTACTTTTTGAAATTTTGCACAACCCCTCATGTGATATATCGTTGGAAAGGTCTGTGACTGCTTAGTCATATTATGCATCTCTGGTGTCCATCCCCCCACTTTGCCCCCCCAAGAGGGTACTTTTTGAAATTTTGCACAACCCATCATGTGATATATTGTTGGAAAGGTCTGTGACTGTTTAATCATATTATGCATCTCCTGTGTCCACACCCCCACTTTGCCCCCCCAAGGGGGTACTTTCTGATATTTTGCACAACCCCTCATGTGATATATCGTTGGAAAGGTCTGTGACCGCTTAGTCATATTATGCATCTCTGGTGTCCATCCCCCCACTTTGCCCCCCCAAGGCGGGTACTTTTTAAAATTTTGCACACACCCTTCATGTGATATATTGTTGGAAAGGTCTGAGACTGTTTAATCATATTCTGAATCTCCTGTGTTCACACCCCCACTTTGCCCCCCCAAGAGGGTACTTTTTGAAATTTTGCACAACCCCTCATGTGATATATCGTTGGAAAGGTCTGTGACCGCTTAGTCATATTATGCATCTCTGGTGTCCATCCCCCACTTTGCCCCCCCCCTCTCAAGAGGGGTACTTTTTAAAATTTTGCACAACCCTTCATGTGATATACTGTTGGAAATGTCCGAGACTGTTTAATCATATTCTGCATCTCCTGTGTTCACACCCCCACTTTGCCCCCCCCAAGAGGGTACTTTTTGAAATTTTGCACAACCCCTCATGTGATATATCGTTGGAAAGGTGTGTGACTGCTTAGTCATATTATGCATCTCTGGTGTCCATCCCCCCACTTTGACCCCCAAGGCGGGTACTTTTTAAAATTTTGCACACACCCTTCATGTGATATATTGTTGGAAAGGTCTGAGACTGTTTAATCATATTCTGCATCTCCTGTGTTCACACCCCCACTTTGCCCCCCCAAGAGGGTACTTTTTGAAATTTTGCACAACCCCTCATGTGATATATCGTTGGAAAGGTCTGTGACTGCTTAGTCATGTTATGCATCTCTGGTGTCCATCCCCCCACTTTGCCCCCCCAAGAGTTTACTTTTTGAAATTTTGCACAACCCCTCATGTGATATATCGTTGGAAAGGTCTGTGACCGCTTAGTCATATTATGCATCTCTGGTGTCCATCCCCCCACTTTGCCCCCCCCTCTCAAGGGGGGTACTTTTTAAAATTTTGCACAACCCTTCATGTGATATATTGTTGGAAATGTCCGAGACTGTTTAATCATATTATGCATTTTCTGTGTCCACACCCCCTCTTTGCCCCCCCAAGGCGGGTACTTTTTAAAATTTTGCACACTCCCTTCATGTGATATATTGTTGGAAAGGTCTGTGACTGTTTAATCATATTATGCATCTCCTGTGTCCGTACCCCCACTTTGCCCCCTCCCCAACGGGGTACTTTTTAAAATTTTGCACAACCCCTCATGTGATATATCGTTGGAAAGGTCTGTGTCCACTTAGTTAGATTATGCACCTCCGGTGTCCATCCCCCACTTTGCCCCCTCCAGGGGGCCACTTTTTAAATTTTGCTGACACTCCTCGTGATATATTGTTGGAAAGGTCTGTGACCGCTTAGTCATATTATGCATCTCTGGTGTCCATCCCCCCACTTTGCCCCCCCAAGGCGGGTACTTTTTAAAATTTTGCACACACCCTTCATGTGATATATTGTTGGAAAGGTCTGAGACTGTTTAATCATATTCTGAATCTCCTGTGTTCACACCCCCACTTTGCCCCCCCAAGAGGGTACTTTTTGAAATTTTGCACAACCCCTCATGTGATATATCGTTGGAAAGGTCTGTGACCGCTTAGTCATATTATGCATCTCTGGTGTCCATCCCCCACTTTGCCCCCCCCCTCTCAAGAGGGGTACTTTTTAAAATTTTGCACAACCCTTCATGTGATATACTGTTGGAAATGTCCGAGACTGTTTAATCATATTCTGCATCTCCTGTGTTCACACCCCCACTTTGCCCCCCCCAAGAGGGTACTTTTTGAAATTTTGCACAACCCCTCATGTGATATATCGTTGGAAAGGTGTGTGACTGCTTAGTCATATTATGCATCTCTGGTGTCCATCCCCCCACTTTGACCCCCAAGGCGGGTACTTTTTAAAATTTTGCACACACCCTTCATGTGATATATTGTTGGAAAGGTCTGAGACTGTTTAATCATATTCTGCATCTCCTGTGTTCACACCCCCACTTTGCCCCCCCAAGAGGGTACTTTTTGAAATTTTGCACAACCCCTCATGTGATATATCGTTGGAAAGGTCTGTGACTGCTTAGTCATGTTATGCATCTCTGGTGTCCATCCCCCCACTTTGCCCCCCCAAGAGTTTACTTTTTGAAATTTTGCACAACCCCTCATGTGATATATCGTTGGAAAGGTCTGTGACCGCTTAGTCATATTATGCATCTCTGGTGTCCATCCCCCCACTTTGCCCCCCCCTCTCAAGGGGGGTACTTTTTAAAATTTTGCACAACCCTTCATGTGATATATTGTTGGAAATGTCCGAGACTGTTTAATCATATTATGCATTTTCTGTGTCCACACCCCCTCTTTGCCCCCCCAAGGCGGGTACTTTTTAAAATTTTGCACACTCCCTTCATGTGATATATTGTTGGAAAGGTCTGTGACTGTTTAATCATATTATGCATCTCCTGTGTCCGTACCCCCACTTTGCCCCCTCCCCAACGGGGTACTTTTTAAAATTTTGCACAACCCCTCATGTGATATATCGTTGGAAAGGTCTGTGTCCACTTAGTTAGATTATGCACCTCCGGTGTCCATCCCCCACTTTGCCCCCTCCAGGGGGCCACTTTTTAAATTTTGCTGACACTCCTCGTGATATATTGTTGGAAAGGTCTGTGACCACTTAGTCATATTATGCATGTCCAGTATCCATCCCCCCCACTTTGCCCCTCCCACAAGGGGGGTACTTTTTAAAATTTTGCACACACCCCTCATGTGATATATTGTTTAAAAGGTCTGTGACCACTTAATCTTATTATTCAGCACGGCAGCTATACGGTGCTGCAGGCAGCGGGAACCCAAGCCGGAGGTTCGTGCGGTTAGAGCTTTATACTATTCGATGTGCAAATTAAGGTATTATCCGGTGCATGCATAGCACGACCGGTATACGGTGCCGGAGGCAGCAGGGACCTGGGTTGGTGGTTCGTTCGGTTATAGGTTTATACTATTCCATGTGGAAATTAAGGGATTGTCATACAAATGGAGAATTCAGTTAGATTCGAGGCCCTGATGTAAATTGAAGGCCCACTAGCGGGCGAAGCCACTAAGTTTTATTCTTATAAATTTATACCCTAATGCTTAGTTGCGACTGAAAGAAATTTTCATCAATAACCGCTTAAAAGTAATGATATCAGTACAAAAACCCTTAACGGGTTAAAAGTTGTGACGCAGCACTTTCTTTTGGCTCTAAGAATTTCAAATATGGGTCTTAAAAGTAATGATATCAAATTTGAGTGACGCTATGTTAATTTTTTTTAAATCATCATTTTCTTTTTAGTTTTATTTATATTCACAGGTGCAATTATTATCTTAACATGAAAATAATATAAAATTTATTCGCTAAAGCTTTTTCATTCAGATCTCTCAGGAATTCAAAATATGGGTTTTAAAAGAAATTATATCAAAATTTGAGTGACACCTTGACGTGAATTTAATAGGATTGTTTTAAATTTAAATTTAAATTATTTTTCGTTTGTCTTCTAAAGTATATTTACACATACAAACATTACTTTTAATTTTTCAATACACTGTTAAATATATTACTTTCACTGAGCCTATATTATGTATTGAAATGTATTTATTTCAATAGACTGATTCATGTTTTGTGCCACGGTATCCAAAATCATAAGTAAAATTTATGTAAATGATTAATTTGCGTCATAGTATCCAAACAAAGGAAAATGTATGCAAGTGGATACTATGACGCAAATTAATCATTTACATAAATTTTACTTATGATTTTGGATACCGTGGCACAAAACATGAATCAGTCTATTGAAATAAATACATTTCAATACATAATATAGGCTCAGTGAAAGTAATATATTTAACAGTGTATTGAAAAATTAAAAGTATTGTTTGTATGTGTAAATATACTTTAGAAGACAAACGAAAAATAATTTAAATTTAAATTTAAAACAATCCTATTAAATTCACGTCAAGGTGTCACTCAAATTTTGATATAATTTCTTTTAAAACCCATATTTTGAATTCCTGAGAGATCTGAATGAAAAAGCTTTAGCGAATAAATTTTATATTATTTTCATGTTAAGATAATAATTGCACCTGTGAATATAAATAAAACTAAAAAGAAAATGATGATTTAAAAAAAATTAACATAGCGTCACTCAAATTTGATATCATTACTTTTAAGACCCATATTTGAAATTCTTAGAGCCAAAAGAAAGTGCTGCGTCACAACTTTTAACCAGTTAAGGGTTTTTGTACTGATTGTATATACAAGGAAACCCAGATTAAACAGGCCCAATATACTGTCCAGTTTACAGCATATATGAAAACTGTTTTTTATTGAAATCTCTAGTTTATATTTTATAAGTAGTATACAGTCCTTTCTCCCAGTTTTGGGGGGTTTGCAGAACCCAAGGTAATGCGAAAATTGGAAATTTCTTCTCTCTTTGTAGTCCACAGAATCCGAGATATCATTGTAATAGAAAAAACATAAATTTTCCCTTTTTAGCACTTTCCAACCTAGTTGAAAAGTGCTTATGACTTCGGTTTGTCTGCCGTCTGTCCTTGCTTTAACTCCCGTAAATATGCTTGAATTGCTCTGCAATTTTTATATGTTAATTTCGTTATCTATAGCATGTTCCCTATTTCAACGGAAGTGTGTAGCACTGATAGTTTTTTTACAGGGACACTCAAAAGAATTCCGTTACATTGCGGTCTATGGGGAAAAATCATTTGCTGTTTATTTAAATAATGTTTCACTATTTTAAACGCATTGAAATTTATATATATCACTAAGGTGCATTAGAAGAAGCTTAATATGGAAAAGGGTGTGCATAGCACTTATAGTTACTTTACAGGGACAGTCAAAAGAATTCCGTTACATTACGTCTATGGAGAAAAATCGTCTGCGGTTTATTTAAATAATGCTTCATTATTTTAAACACATTGAAATTTATATATATTACTAAGGTGCATTACAAGAGGCTTAACTACAGATATATATAGTGTGTGTGTGTATAGCAGTCATCGTTCATTTACATGGACACACAAAAGAATTCTCTACAGTCTGTTAACAATAATTCCTGGAAGTGTGTTTTTAACTCGCTTTTTGTCTATTACGTGATGTGTATAAATTCTGTAGATCCTATACAGTTCAGCACAAAAGTTCGCGAACACATTTCTGTTTACTGACACAAACTCCAGAAGGATAATTTTAAACTCTGCTACGCGTTTCCTAACTAAACTAAAATTTAGCATCCTATGTAGTATATATACAAATCTATAGATCCTATACAGGGCTGAATAAAAGTATTCGGATATTTTTCCGAATATTGTATCTGTTGGAAATTCCTGAAATTATGTTTTTAAACATGTTATGCATTTTCCAAATTGTTTACTTAGATGTTATCTTTTAGCTTATTAAACGGTATGTTTTGTAAAATTATTTTATAAGCGTTGGAAAGTGCTACATAGTCTATGCTTGAAGCATGATTTTTTGTTCTTGTTTTTTCTTGTTTTCCCTCAGATTATTCCGGTCTGTAGGACCAGGAGTAATGCTGAAATTGTAAATTTTCTCCTCCCCCTTTTTTTCGTGTGCATAGATAACCTATCTATTTACATAGTAAATGAACAGCGGGGTTAGTTTTTGCCCAACCAGTCAATAAAAGCTCAGTCTTTTTTAACAACTTGATACTTGCACTACTACTATGATGGTAGTTAAAAAAAAAGTTAGAGCTTTTCTTGTAGAATATCAAACTAGAGTTCTAGATTACAAAATAATTGAATTTTTTTTAAAAAATGAGCCTGTACACTAGACAGTTTTTGATCGCAGGCTGGATGCATCCCATGCACTGTAGATTCCTGACTTCCATTTTAACTGTTTTTTCTAGTATTGTTTAGATTACTGTTTTATGAGTAGGGATTTCTTTTGTTAAATAATTTATCATATTTGTTTATATTGTGCATAATATTAAAACATACATATTGTTATGATTTAAAAATTTGACTCTTAATTTATTCAGGATTTTAATATTTAACTTTAATTTATTCATCAATTTAATTAAATTCATTAAATTCATTTAAATTAATTAAGCTAAGTTTCATCTTTGCATTTTAAATCAAACATTCCTTTTTAATTGTTTACTTTTGGTGAATATAAATTAATTTCAGAATCTTTCCATTACATATGTTTTAGGATATTTATTCATTCCAAATTTAATTTACATTTCATTCACTTTACAATATTAATTAAACTTCATTTCAAATTATCTAAAAACAAAATATTTATAACTTACTTTTTCTAACTTTTAAATAATATACAGTCTAAAATAAATTATTCTAAAATATAGTATATTTCCTTTTTAATAATATTGATTAAAAAATTGGTTAATTGTTAATTTTATTCTTTTCAGAAAGTTCAAATTCATTTATTTTAATTCAGGCAAATTCTTTCAGAATCGCGAACTTTTCCATATTTCATTTCAAAATTTCTAAGTCCAATAATCATTTTTCAAAATTTCTTAATTTAAATATTTTACTTTCAAAAACATATCTGGTGGAAAGAAATTTTAATTTTATTTAGATTGCTAAAATTTCATTTGTTTTCATCCATTAGTTTGGCAATTATAGATTTTTAATTACTTTCGTTTTTTCTGTTTTGAATTTCGTCGAGATTTGCGATCAGGCGCCATTGATGAGTATTTAGATGTTTCAAGTAAACAAGAACCTTTCTTCCCGCGGATTTTGAACAAGGTCGTTTTGACAGCGCTCCAAGGTCGCGATCGAATGTTCTATATGCTATTTAATGCTGTTGCTAGGGTTGGAAGTGTCAGTGAAACGTCTAACTGTAACCTTGACTATGGTCTGTTGGGGTTTGTTCACTGACATTCAGACGGTTCGGATTTTTTCATTGGTTGTTCCGTAACCGCAGTCGAGTTTTACCTGAGTGGGAAAATGTGAAGACTCTTTCAGTTCCTGAAAAACTTGGCATGATGTAGGGTGAATTGAATTGCGCTCTTAGGGGCTTAAGCCATTTTGGCTTGCCTGCCTTGTTTGCGGCTGGAGTTATTTTCCTGAATGTTATTTTCCTGAAATGAATTCATCTTAGATATTATTCTTCATTTTCGCACAAATTCAAGTTGATCAATGTATAAGATTGATACCAGAACTGTTACAAATAATTTATAAAGAAAATAGATCTACTTATGATGTTTTTTTTAACACTGATTCATGATCTGACGGAACCAGTTATACTTCTACAAGCGACTTAGGTGCCATAGTGAATTAGAAAGTTTGATAGTAACTTTCCATATAGCCTCGCATTTTCTGCATGAAAACCATTTTGTATTCAATCATTTGGTGTTTTCAACTTCGTAGAGTTTTATATTTGATTTTCTTCATCTTGAATCTGCATCCTGAAGTTCTCTACTAACCGATTCATGAATATCATTGTTTTGGAACGCATTCTGAGTTTCTTCATCTGGTACCGCAACATGAATTTCTTCCAATTGTGATTGTGAGCCGTTCGATTAGAACTAAATGATAAACTTAAATTCTTTTAATAACTTTTTTTAACGGTAAACTTGGATTGTAGATAAATCTGCTGTTCCCGCCATATTAAATGATCACTGAACAGAACTTTGCATTGACTTTAAATCTAAATAAAGCAGTAGAATTTGATACTAAAAATTATGTTATTTAAAAAGAATATTGCTATTTGATTATAATAATATATAAGATTTTTCGTAAACGAAATGTTCAACCTATTTTATATCAATAAACATATAATATGTTATAATTGCACTGAGGAAGGCATGTGATTGTAAAGAATGCTTATTGTGAAGGAATTGAAGTTGTAATATCTTAATTTTTTTTTATTTTGATGATTCAGTGCACTTTTATTATCATAATAAACATCTGTATAGCTTCATTTGGGTGAGTCTGTCATTTATTTCTATTTATATTATTGTTTTTTCAGCTCTTATTGAAATGTTGGAATAAGTTCTATTTCCTAATTTATATAAGTATATTTTAACTTAAGAATTAACTTTATGAATTTAACGTAATTTTAAACTTAACTTTTATGGCATCGCATTATGTGCTGCTACTTACGATCATGCCTATAATGGTGTTTGGGGAAAGTGTTGAATATATGTTTTGTCTAAATTTTTAGGTTTTCTGAATCACTCCGGTGCGAGTCGCTGGTGATTCACCCTTTATTAATTTTTCCTTTTATATTCATCACGATCCTCAGATACCGTTATACATATGATTCTGACTTTTTTTAAACTTTTTTTTTTTCTAGCAAAGGTTATTTTATTGAGCCCACAATAATACAGTCATCTAATCCTTTGGATAAAATCATGCAAGAGGAAATCTTTGGACCCGTGCTTCCTGTGTATGTTTACAGTGACAAGAACATTGAAGAAACTCTTAGACTTGTAAAGAACAATCAGTATGCATTGACTGGAGCTATATTTGCTCAAGATGAGTAAGTAACAAGTTTTTTTATTTTTCTCTAAAATATTAAGTTTATTTTTGTTCAATTAAACAAATCCCTAGTCTTCATTGAACTTTAAACTATTAAATGAGAAAATCTCTATCTCCACTTTGAGAAGTTTAATTTAATTTTCGTTTAACAAAGTAATGTAATACTCTTAAATTTACATATGTTGTTCATAATGAAATTATTAATTATAATGAAGCATTTTTAATTAGCCAAAACTTGTATTAAAGTTTATATTTTAAGTTTAATCATGACTACAGAGGTTGAACAAGGGTTGAGGGGAGAGGGACGGGGAGGGTACATTTGAGTAGGAAGGGTTAAAGTGTATTTCTTTTTAATAGGGGTTTTTGGTGTTTTTTAAAACAGTGCCATTCAGGTTTAAAAAAGTGAGATTTGCAGTGTGATATATATATATATATCCAATATTTATTTTCAAAATATGTTTGATATTTTTATGTATATTTGATATTTATTTTCAAAATATTGTGTGATATTTTTAATATTTTCAGTCAAAACAGGTGTAAATGAATTTTTTTAACTGTTATTGGCTATCATTCTGTAGATAAAATACTTTTGCTGGCAATGACTTTTTAGAAAAAAAAAAAAAAAAAAAAAAAAAAAATATTTTCCGGGCTTTATATTTGAAGCTGAATTTCTAAATGGCAGGCAAAAAACCAATAATCATATGCAACAATATTAGCTTAGTTAGAACAGTTATTAAAAGATAAACTGTCTAATTTAGATAATATTTGCAGCTTCACTAAAAAAAATCTTTTCTGATCAGGTTAGGGAATGAAAAAACAGCCAAGCTCACTCACAGATGTTCAAATTGTTCAATTAAAAAAAAATATTTTGTATTTAAAATTTTGTTGTATAAAACACAAAATTTTCTTGATACTTGTTATCGACTTCTATAGTTTATATGATGCTTTTTATTGATTAATATAAAAAGCAAATTGTTTTTGTTTTTAATTAGCTGATCTTAAGCAATTACATTATCAAGCCAAAAATAGATAAACATACTAACGCAAACTATTACATTATATTCTTGAAATTAAATGGAAAAATTATGATTTCAATTGAAAAATAAATGATCAGTTGAAATTGTATACATGATGATTTAATTTTACATGAATAATGTTTACAAAAATACAACTATCAACAGTGAAATACTGATTCTATACTGATTCGTCTTGAATTTTCTTTGTCAAAATCGTTTGTTATATCACCCTAGTATAAAAGTAATTCTATTTTCATTCGCTAAAATAATTTAACTAACTGACCCGACTGTCGTTGCCGGGCACCTAAAAAAATAGCACAAAACGCAAAAAAACTAAAAATTGTAATATAAAATCACTCCACGAAGTCAGAATAAACTTTGTTGAAAAGAGAAAAAAATTACTATATTGGGTTACAGATTGATGCCGGATTAATTTTACTGATGTAAAAAAATAGCAGCGAATTTCGGAAAAATGCTAAAAGTTGCATACATAAATCGCAAAGCACAAAATTTACTATATTGGGCTGAGATATTAAAAAAAAAATTTTTTTTTAATCAAAAAATCTAACAAAAATTTCGCAAAAAATGCTGAACGAATTCCGAATAAACTTTATTGAAAAGAGGACAAAATTTACTATATTGGGCTAAAAGATTAAATCCTAATTCATTTTACTAATTTGGAAAAATTGCAGCAAAATGCAAAAACAAACTTGCTAAAAATTCAAAAATCACAGAGAACAAAATTTACTACTCTATGCCAATACATTCTAAGAGCAATTCTTTCACAAATATAAAAAGTCAGTGCGAAAATACACTAAATATCACATTGAAAATCGCTGAATGCAAAATGTAATATATTGGGCTAATGTTTGAAACCGAATTCCTTTTATGAATATAAAAAATCACCGGGGAAACACCAAAAATTCATTCAAAACTCAATAAAAATCACAAAAACCTCAAAAATCGCGGAGAACAAAATTAACTATAATAGACTAAAATTTCGAAACTGAAATTTTTTTTTTATTATGAATGTCAAAAAATTCAACGAGAAACACAAAAACTAAAAAAAATCGCATTAAAAATCACCAAAAATTCAAAAATCATGGAGAACAAAATTTACCATGTAAAGTTAAAAGTTTGAAACCAAATTCCGTTTACAAATGTCAAAAAATCGCCGCAAAATGTGGAAAAAAAAAACCTCAGAACAAAATTCACTATTACTGGACTAAAACATTGTAACAGGAATTATTTCGCGAATGCCAAAAAATTACTGCGGAACGCGAAAAATCACTAAATATCGCTAAAAAATCAAAAATCGCAGTGGTCAAAATTTGCTATAATAGGCTAAAAGTTTGAAACAGAATTCCTTTTACGAATGTCAAAAAATCACCACGGAACGCGACAAAAAGAGTGTTGAAAATAACATTAAAAATTCAGAAATTGTAGAGGATGAAATTTACTGAATTACGCTAAAAGTTTGAAACCAAATGCCTTTTACGAATGCAAAAAATCGCTGCGGAATGCGAAAAATCCCTAAAATTCAAAAATAGACGAGAACAAACTATATTAGTCTAAAGGTTTGAACCAAATTCCTTTTAACAATGTCAAAAATTGCCTCGAAACAGAGAAAAACTCTAAAAATCGCATAGGAAAATTCGAAAATAGTTGTAAGATTTCTAAATAAACTTTATTCAAAACAGGAGAAAATTTACTATATTGGGCTAAGATTTTAAAACCGGATTCTTTTTACTAAGGTAGAAAAATCGCCGCAAAACAAAAAAACTTGAAATTGCATAAAAATTGCTAAAAATTAAAAAATCTCAAAGGAGCATATTTACTACAGTTGTCTGAAACATTTTAAAAAGGAATTATTTTCAGAACGTCAGAAAAAGGGCACGAAAAGACTTTAAAAATCGCATTGAAAATCACGGAGGGCAAAATATAATATATTAGGCTAAATATTTGAAACCGAAGATTATGAATGTGAAGAACTCGCTGCAAAACGCAAGGAAATGCTAAAAATTGTATTGAAAATCGCAAAAACTTCAAAAATCACAGAGGACAAAATTTTCTAAATTAGGTTAAAAGTTTTAAACCGAATTTTGTTTGAATGTAAAAAAATTTCAGCAAAATGTGAAAAAACTTTGAAAATCGCATTAAATATATCTATAAAATCCAAAATTGCGTAAAACAAAATTTGCTATATTAGGCTAAAAGTTTGAAACAGAATTAATTTCTTTAACGAATATCAAAAAATCACCACGAAACATAAGAGAATGCTAAAAATCTCCTCAAAAATCACTAAAATTCAAAAATAGACGAGAACAAACTATATTAGTCTAAAGGTTTGAACCAAATTCCTTTTAACAATGTCAAAAATTGCCTCGAAACAGAGAAAAACTCTAAAAATCGCATAGGAAAATTCGAAAATAGTTGTAAGATTTCTAAATAAACTTTATTCAAAACAGGAGAAAATTTACTATATTGGGCTAAGATTTTAAAACCGGATTCTTTTTACTAAGGTAGAAAAATCGCCGCAAAACAAAAAAACTTGAAAGCGCATAAAAATTGCTAAAAATTAAAAAATCTCAAAGGAGCATATTTACTACAGTTGTCTGAAACATTTTAAAAAGGAATTATTTTCAGAACGTCAGAAAAAGGGCACGAAAATACTTTAAAAATCGCATTGAAAATCACGGAGGGCAAAATGTAATATATTAGGCTAAATATTTGAAACCGAAGATTATGAATGTGAAGAACTCGCTGCAAAACGCAAGGAAATGCTAAAAATTGTATTGAAAATCGCAAAAACTTCAAAAATCACAGAGGACAAAATTTTCTAAATTAGGTTAAAAGTTTTAAACCGAATTTTGTTTGAATGTAAAAAAATTTCAGCAAAATGTGAAAAAACTTTGAAAATCGCATTAAATATATCTATAAAATCCAAAATTGCGTAAAACAAAATTTGCTATATTAGGCTAAAAGTTTGAAACAGAATTAATTTCTTTAACGAATATCAAAAAATCACCACGAAACATAAGAGAATGCTAAAAATCTCCTCAAAAATCACTAATAATTCAAAAATCGACGAGAACAAAATTTACTAAAGTGGACTAAAACATTGTAACCGGAATTATTTCACTATAATTATATGCAACTTCTTTGACAGTAAATATATGCAATGTACTCCGTATTTTTAGTTTAGAATAAGAAAACAAAATTCTCTCTTTCTTTTTTCTTAAGTTTTGTCATACATAATGGATTATATGTTTAATATATGGAAGTCAAATGCCGCCCTTCTAGGGGTGCGCCCCGAGGCAGCTGCCTCATCTGCCTCAACCCTGGCACCAGCCCTGAAAACAACCCTCAGTAAACTGTGCATATTTTATTTTTACATCACATATAAATCTTATATGAAGTTCAGTAATGCTTGTGAAATACAGTGATAGTTGAACCATTTCCATTTTGAATATTCAGTTGGAAAATCTGTCTTTGACAATTTTTTTTCTGTTCTTCAGACGAGAAGATCCCCCCCCCCCCCCCCCCCAAAAAAAAAAAAAATAAAAATAAAATAAATAAATAAATAAATTTAAAAAAAAATAAAAAAAAAAAAAAAAAAAATTCTGTTTATGTGAATATAAACTAAAACATGAACAAAAAATGTTTTACTTTGTGGTAAGGTATCTAAAATTTAAATTATCACAAAAACTATTCAATAACTCGAAATTGTAATTTTTTTAATGATTGTAAACTATATCTGTATAGTTTCATAATTTTATAATAGATGTAAGATTTTCAAAAATTCAACATTATTTGTTCTTAATTTGAAATCTAGTTTAAATGCAAAATATATTTTTCATTCTCTTTAAAATAATTCATACGTTAGAGAGTTAAGTTTTTATTATAATAGATTACATTGAAATAGAAAAAAAAATCTGTATAAAAGTTTATTTTCATGATTTAAATGTAGTATTAGTAGATAAAGTTAGTATTCTTTTGTGTGTGCATTTTTTACTTATTCAGTTTAATATAATGTAAAGTTATTAAATATTTTTTCTTCTCCACACAGATCTTTCATAGAGCATGCTACTGAATATTTGAAAATGTCTTGTGGAAACTTTTACATTAATGATAAATCAACAGGATCTGTTGTTGGTCAACAACCATTTGGAGGTGGAAGGTTATCGGGTAAGTTAGTAAATTAAGAAAATGCATATTTTTTAGTAAATGCATTTTATTATACATAGATTCAATGTAATTATTTCATGTTATTAAGAACTATTATAACAGAACCTAGCTATAATTAGGTTTACCACAATTTCTCAGTCTGAAACCAGTCTAAAACCAGGGCAAAACTAAGTTGAAAAGGGAGGGCAGGCATCTGTTTTCAGGTGTACAGAAAACAGATTATTATTTCGTACATTTATAGGTTTTTAAAAAGTGTTGAGATTGGTAAAAAACACATTTTTTTTAAACTGAAATTTTATAGTTAATAAATTAAATAAATTTTCCTTTTAAGAAGTTAAATCTAGGGAGTTATAATTAACCATCAATCTATTTTTGTCATAAGTTCTGATCAATATCTCTGATTTGGGAGAATTTTGTGAAGCAAAATTAATTGAAATCTTGTTATGTGTAACAGTGATGCTGCTAGGCTTTTGAAATCAAAGGTCCTTGGGACCCAGACACTTCCAAAAAAATTGGGTCCTTTTTTACAAAAGGGGGCCCCCTTTTAGAAATAAGGCAGATTTAATGTATTTTATACAACATATACTTCTTTTGCGATCTTTCAACAAAAATAATATGCATCCTGAAGGACCCATAAAAGTTATATTAATGCATCCCTTCCAATTTTTTTGCTTAAATGATGCGCTATAAGCACATCTTCGGCATCACTGGTGTAAGAAGAAGCCCATAAAATTATTCATATTGTACTAAATCATGTATTGTGTTTTTGTATTATTTCATAGCAGTATAACATATTTTTGTTGACAATAAAATTTGTTAAAAATATAAAATATTTAAATAGAAATTGATAGTTAAAACAATTAATCACTTGTTTCAGTAATAATGAAAAATAATCAATGAACTTGCTAAAATGTAACACTGTCTTGTGGACTAGCAGAAAACTATCATGTTAGATAATATCAGAATTATATATATTAAATTTCTACTTAAATTTCCCGTGCAAAAAAGGAAAATTTCTAACCTTTCCAGGTGACTGCATCAAACAGACGATCATAGCTGCCTCTCATAGCAAACTGTGACTTTTCTTAATCAGAAATCTCTCCAAACAGAAAAAGCAAACAAAACATTGCTTTTTTTCCATTCTTTTTAGATTTTAATCGCTAGTATATCATTCTGTATGAAAGTAAACAAAATTAAGTTATCAAGAAATCTGTTTTCTTCATTGGATTCTTTGTTCTAAATGTTCGGATTCAAAACTTTTCTCGCAGATTGCAAGTTTCTGGTATATCTTTTTCTCATGAAGCTTATCAGAAATGAAAGTATTCTCATGAAAACCAGAGAATCCCATTCCGAAAAAAGTCACTAACAAAAAAAGTGTGTTACTGTGTTTTAAAAGAGTTATTTTTTAAAGGACACTCATATATAAAAATAAATGGTAAAGTGTATGCGTAGGTAACTGAAATGTGTTTTTATTTTTAAATTTAACACAGTTTATAAATTTGAAATTCTTCCAGTTATTTCTGCAGATTTACTGTTTAAAAAATTGTGCTTCTGCAGGAAAAGTAACACTCTATTCATCTACATAGTTATTTTTTCAAATCAGAGTTATCTTTATTAAAAAAAATAATAATAATTTGCATTATACATTTATAATTTACAACAATGGAAAACTCATGTAACATCTTGAAAATAGTATGGATTTTAGTTGTCTGGCAAGTAAATAATTTATCCTGCTTAAATCTTCCGGAATGATGTGAGACATTTTCGAGGAAACTGGGCCAAATATGCAGCCCATCTGGGATTTTAAGGAAAATATTCAAAACTGGGGCTCTTTTGTCCAATCAGGTATTATGGTAAACCTATCTATAATGAAATATTGTTTAAAATTGAAAAATTTCATGGTCCTGAGTGAATGAATATCATGCAGTTATACCTTTTAAGATAAAAACCTGTCTAAAGTTAAATTTTTCCCAGTCGCTAACAATTTCTTTTCCAGAAGTTTTACATTATTAACTTTGTAGGTGAACAGATGTGATTTTTGATGTATTTATCTTGATTTTCAACGCAATACTAATCTTTAGTTTTATTATTAGGATATATATCTTTCAATAGAACTCTTTTCTGTAGAAATTAAAACATTTCAGTTTGGTGAAAAAGTGTAGTACTTTTGTTTTCTACGAGTGAATGAAAATAATTTTGATTTGTCTGATATTTATGCTTTTGTTGTTTTCTACAATTCGAATAATTTCGATTTGTAGTGGATTTAAAAACATTAAAAAAGAGATTTTTTTTTTCTTCTTGTTGTCAATGCTATCTGTGATATTAAAAAAATTGCAGATTTCTCTTGATTTAGATTTAACCTAATGCGATTTTGTGTGTGTGCCCATGTGTGCACGTGTCACAGTTAAATTATGTCAAATTCATCTGAAAATGGAGGGGGGAAAATCAAACCCAAAATCAAATTTTATATTACCATAAATCCTATTTTGAAAAGAAGAAGAAGAAAGAAAAATCGTGTGTATTTGACAACTATTAAGTTTATGTAAGTTAGATGTATATAAGTTTTTAATAATTAACCTATAAGTAAGTAAACTAACATAATTTAAAAAAATGTAGTGATGCAGAATTAAACTTAAAATTGATTTTTGTTCTATTGATTGTCACTTATTAAATTAATTCAATCATGTTTATATTAAGAGAAATTCATATAAATTAGATAAATTTAAATATTAAGCTGTAATATAATACATTACTGTATTCCATATCTATATATTGGATTTTAAAGAAAATTGTCTTTGCATCAATTGTAGTCTTTCTCATTAAATGTTTGTTTTGATTAGTGTGTTTATATTATGGGAACAATTAACTGCATTAACCAGGGATCATTCTAGAGAGTTTCAGAAGGGCAGCCTGCCCTCATGCCCTTTTTAGATAAAATCCCAACCTCCTTGCCCCTTTTCCTGGTAAAATTCTACCCTCCTTGCCCTTTCTCCAGGAAGAATTATACCGTCTTTTTATTGGGAAGAATCTTGCCTTGTTTGCATTGTACTTTCAAAAATTCTTTACTTATCTTTAATTTTTAGAATGTTAGTATGGTACATCAGGAGTACTCCTCTTTCCCTCTTTATTTCTCTGTGAAATGCCCTGGTATGTTTAATCTTTGACTTTGATTCATTTTTTCATTTATTATTTTTTCCATTGAACAAGACATAAAGGGTAACTAAGGGTCATTGATTAATTTCGCCTTGTCTAGTGAAATATAGTATTAGATCAGGTATTCTGGCCTTTGACCACATGATAACTTACATAAGTTCTATAAAAAATTTGAGAAGTAGCTTTAGAACTTTCATTTTGTAGTTTTTTCAAAACCAGTTTTGCTAAAACCGAGAAAAAGTTATCTGGTGAATAAAAGTTTTAGAGAGAGAAGTTTTTGAATTTTGTAGGAAAAGGAGGAAATGACTGTGAATAGAGTAAACAATTTTACAATAAAAATCAAGAACAAGTTTCATTTTGCTATTTTTAATACTTTTTCAAACGGTGAAGTTATGGAAATTAGAAATGTTACTGGATTTTTAAATTAAGGAGTACTTTAAGCTGTTGCCAGACTTCTCTCCCGACCAGTATATTGTTATATGCGCTTATTACAAAAGTGCCCTTTTTATGAAATGATGTGCCCTTTTCAATAAAATTGCCCTTATTATGTAATGTGCACCCTGCCCTTTTTTATGTTCTAGAATGATCCCTGCATTAACCCCTGCATTAACAGGAGAGGCGAAAAGGTCAATTGAGAGATTTGTAATTTACTGTACATTTCAATGTATAAAATAACTGGCTGGTAAATCAAATTATAAATTTCAGTTTTCGTAGTTTTTACGCATACATATCTAATCTGAAAAACTTAATGATACTGAAATTTAGCATATTTGTTACTGCAAATTTTACATTTTTATATAGTGAAAAAATATTTCTTGTTAAATCACACATTAATAGATAAAATAAAAATGTTTCAAATTTGTTTAAACCATCAAAAAAGTTAAGGTTCAAGTTTCAAAATAAACTTCTTTTGAAAATACATTTTTGTTTTATTTAGTGGAATAAAGATTGAAATTCTGCACTATTTAGAAATGAATATGTGATCAAAGCAATAGTGCATGTTGTAACATCTAATGTAAAATATTGAGTTTAACATTACTGACAGAAGGATGATTATTTTTGTGCTTTATATGATAAGTTTAAGTTGTCATTCTTCTATTAAAAAATTGTTTTATATGGTGATACCAACTTTAATTATGTGGTTATTCGAAGTAGAACTAATTAAATAAATTTAGTATAACAATAATACAATATGTGTTATATAATGTCTTCATTATAATGCTTCTATGTGCATAGGTGCCGACAAGAGGGCAGGGGAAGGCCATTGTCTCTACCAGAATTTTATAATTTAACTACATTTTCTTTTTCTCTAATGATTAAAAATTATATATAAAATTTATTTTTTCCAAATGACTTAAAATATTTAAACACTGAGTGAAAAAAAAAAAAAAAATCTTAGGAGTTTTTTTTCATCAGGGTCTTTGCCCTTGTGAACTTGAACCCCCCCCCCCCCCCCCCCCCCCCCCCCCCCCTCCTCATAAAAGACTGTGTTTAGTTCTGTTTTCCTTTTATGCTCATGTGCTTCAAAATTATTTTAAATGAGGTGGGGGTTCAGTTTACATCGATGTTTAAAAATAGTCTTAGTTTATTTTAAGTTTATATTCATTTTAAAATATGTAACCAAGGTAGTGGATCTAGGTACTTTTGTTCGAAAATCTTGCTACTCGCTGGATTTTATTTTGCCAGTCCCCATTTCATATGTGAATTTAGCATATTATTTTTACTTTTTTGTAAAATATTCTTCATTCTATAGGTACTAATGATAAAGCTGGCGGACCTCATTATATGCTGCGTTGGGCCTCACCACAAACTATCAAAGAAACCTTTGTTCCTTTACCTGAGTGGAAATATCCATACATGAAGGCATAATGATGTTTTTACAAGCCTGTGTATTAGTCTTCCAGTTAAAATAATATTTTATGTAAAATGGAATTTTTTGAAGTTTCGTTTTATAAGTTTTGAAGAAAAAACTACTAGCCTACCTGGAAATAAAATTTATATTCTACTTCTTTTCCCCTCACAGTATGGCAATACTAATTCTTTTTGCAATATTTAAATTGTAAAAAGGGCTTTATATCAAGAGTAGTGTGGGGGTGGGGGGTTACATGTATTGCTAAAAATTTTTTAAGTGTAATCACTACTGTTTGCCAGAATAGTGTGCTGTTTTACTTTATGCCAGTTTAGGATTATTCTTGTTATATTTGAGTGATATCAGGGATGAAAAATCTTCCATAGATCTTATATTAAAATATTTTTTGGATGCATTTATTTTTTTTTAGAGTGGAGGATTTGTATTTTTTCCTTGCACAGTATGTCCCTGTATTTGTTACTCAGCTGCAGTTGAATTTTCTGTATTTAAAGTGTTATTTCAGAACATCATTATACAACAATTTAAAAAAATACTTTCAAGGAATAAAGAGAAAAAAAAAAAGGAATTTAAATAAAAGGATTAATAGAATTTTTTACAAAAATTCTCATTTGTTTTCTTTTAAATATCAGTGGACAAACCATTGTAGAGAAATGAAGTCAAAGACTAGATTATGCAAAGCAGAAATAAATGCTAATGATCCTAAGATGTCATTTTTTCTGTGTTTGTGTTCCAAGAATAACAAACACCAGAGGTAACTAAACAGGAAGAGGTTACCCACTTCCTGTAATCTTTCATGCATTTTTAGCATTTTGGTTGTTTTTATTCCTGATAAAATTAGGAAATGTGCTATAACATGTGCTATGTAAAGTGTTTATACTATAAGGATTGACTTTTGTTTTGAATATACCTTGAAATAACATTTATTAAAATAAGAAGATTCTCATTTTTCTATATTTTCCCCTTTGTGATCTCAGTTGTTTTTATCCCAATGGTTTTATATATATATTTGTTAAAGTTATAAATATGCTACTTCATGTACTGTATGTTTGGAGCATATGTTAGTGTTTTATTTTGTATATAGTTTTAAATTCCATTTAAGGTAAAGATGTAATAAAGTTTTCTAAAAGTTGTTCTTTCCCCGTGATTTTTTTTCTTTTGATGGCCAAAATGTTCAGAGTTAATTTGAAAAGTTCTTAAAGATTCATTTAAATTAATATGCTTCAATATTTACAAATTTGCATATTAAAACTAACTAATAATTAGTGGAGCACAAATCCAGGTCTAAAAAGTTTTGAATCTCCAGTTTGTTGAATCTTGAATATGTGGCAATCTGCAAACAGTTAATAATATTATTAATAAAAAAGTAATGTTGGTATATTAATAGCAAGTTGGTATAATATTTTTAAAACATAAAAACTTCTTAATATTTTAATACAATTGTTATTAATAAAATTTATATTAAAAGTTGTTGTATTCTATACTGTCTCTTGAATTTAAACATAGCAAAGTTTAATCAAATTTGCATTTGTGAAGCTATGACCTGATAATTGGTAATATAGATGAAACAGTGGCATTCTCTTTTGATAATATTTTTATAGGATGCCTGGAAGACTGATTTTCCGATGTTTAATTAAAATATTGGGCCTTTTTAGGTTAAAATAAAAGATTTAAATAAAATGAAGAACATCAAGATTTAAGTTTTAAACCTAGAAGTCTCTTATATAAAATGTATAAGATTTAAAGGTCTATGTTAATATTACAACTACTAAATTACAATAATTTAGACAGAATAAATAAGAGACGGAAAAAAAAAAGTAACTTGAGATTTCCTTGAAATTTTTGTATTTTTTTATGGAAGAAAAAAAGATGAGTTTATATGTTTGGTTAAACACTTTTAGAGAAAAACTACTATTTGTTGCCTTAAATCCTATAAATTTGATCTTATTAAAAGATTGTTTGAATGAATTGACAGAAGCATATTTTAGATAATTAAACTTCTTTTTCCTCTTGTTTTTTTGCTGTTATTGTTTTTATTTTTATATACTATTTTTTTTTTTTTTCTGAATATCTTTTTCTAAGTTTACAGGAATCTCATTTAAAATTTCTTTTTTACCTTATTAACTCAAATTCTTAATATATTTTGTCATTGGAATTTTGAATCCTCCTTTTTTTATAATGCATTTTTTTTCTCATGATACTAAATGTTTATGTTTGGCTGTTTTTTAAATAAAGTT
Organism: Maratus michaelseni; assembly: GCA_963931845.1. Classification (NCBI taxonomy): domain Eukaryota; kingdom Metazoa; phylum Arthropoda; class Arachnida; order Araneae; family Salticidae; genus Maratus; species Maratus michaelseni. The sequence goes on along the minus strand of OZ007593.1, from coordinate 169,975,554 downwards.
TCATTTATTTATGTTATATTTGAGCTATTCATTTTGTTAGTGCTTTAAATGTATTTTATATACTATGTGATTGGTTTTAATTGCATTCTTGTCAACTTTTAATGTCATCTGTATGCTTAATAGCTTATAATTCTACAAACCAGAGCATTACTTTTACATATTTTCCAATATTTACATTTGTGGTAGTGTTTATGTTGAATTCCATGTAAGTTACAATACATTCATTTAATTTTTTATTTTTATTTTATCATAATTTAGAGAAAGGAATACACCAGCATCACATAAAAAGTTTTATTTATAACCAGACCCAATCCAATAATATTTCTGCATAAAATATATCACTTAGTGAATTTGTGTTGATGATTGTATATTATTATTTCAGCATTGAAAATGTTATATATATATATATATATATTAATAATTTAAAATTAGCAACTTCGGTGCTAGCTGGCCTTTTTAAAATAATTTTAACTAAAGCATCTTCAAACATTAACTGAAATTGAGTTAAACTTCAGTTAGTTAACATAAAAGTTTCTTTCAATAGAAGATATCCATAGTTTAAACAGTAATAACTTATAATTAAAAAAAATATATCTGCATCTTTAATGCATTTCAAATTTCTTAGGTTGGCAAGTTTATAACATCTAACATATTTTTAAGATTTAATATACTAAATTTTTAAATATGTGAAAATATAATACAACTGTTATTTGTACTTTTAGTTATCCAAATTTTAATTTGAAGTATATGAATTTACATGTAAAGCTTATCTGAAAGTAATATTAACGTTGTGAAAAAATGTACCTTGATCCAAGTTTTTTTTCCCCTATTAAAATATTTTTCTTATAAGTATAATATTTGTTGGTCCTTTGAATATGAATGTATTATCTTCACTTGGTATTTTTTGTACTACTACTAAATGGAGAATTATATACTTCTGATAGAAGTGTCAGACATGTTTTTGTTGTTTGAACAACAGTTTTCTGTAATAAAGGTTTACCAAAAAATTTGTGTGTTTCTTTTTTTCAAATATTAATTTTATTTCTTTTGATATTTTAGAAATTTTACTGTAACATTTTTCCTGCCAAATTTAGGTCCAGGTATATTTTAATTTACTTTTTGTTTTTCATGTTTCACCTTCTAATTATATTTCATTTGAAGATATTGATCATTGAAATGGAGAGGAGAAAATTATATATGATTTTTATATTGTTCACTATTGGAAACTTTGGCTACTTGTAAATATTCTCTTTACATTAGATTAAAAAATGGAATATAGTAATGAGTGGTAATAAGTAGTTAGTTAAATAAGTAGCAAGACATTATTTTTAATTTTAAAGCACATATAGGGTAAATGTACCAATAGTCGGCCACTTAACTGTTTTTTTGTATATAAATCTTAACGTAGAATTTTTAAAAAACGACACAACATTTTTAACAGTGATATATGTTAAAACATACGTTTCTTATTATGTTTAAGCAATTATTTTTAAAAAACACGGTAATAGTTTTTTTTAAGACAAAGTTAAGTTCAAAAAGGGCAAGTTCTTCAATAGTCGGCCACTTTAACTCTAATGTTCGGCCATCACTGCACCAATAGTCGGCCACTTCAGAATTTTGTTTTACCTGAAACACGACTCTTAACAAATTTGACTAAATTTTGCATTCTACCATTTTCGGTTATAAGAAGATGATTGAGCTATCTCACATGTTCGAGAAAATTAAATTAGTGGGTCATTTAGGGTCACTGCGAGTAAAGCTAATTTTATTTTATCTGCTAAATGGCTCTAACGATTTTGACTAAATTTTGTATCCTACCGTTTTGGGGTATGAAAAGACCATTGGGCTGGGTTAAAACATGTTTGAGAAAATTCGATTAGTGGGTCATTTTAGGGTCACTACGGGTCAAACTAATTTTATCTAAAAACGACTAAAACGATTTTGACTAAATTTTGTATCCTACCAATTTGGTGTACGAAAAGACTATTGGGCTGGGTCACACGTTAAGGGTCTTATGTTAAGGTCCAAGGTAATTTTATCTTATCTAATAAATGTCTTTGACGATTTTGACTAAGTTTTGTGTCCTACCTTTTTGGGATACAAGAAGACCATTTGGCTGGGTCACATGCTCAAGAAAATTCGATTAGTGGGTCATTTGGGGGTCACTATGGGTCAAACAAATTGCATTTAAAAACGGTTTTTAGTGATTTTGACTAAATTTTGTATGCTACAGTCGACTGCAAAATAAATAAATAAATAAACGGTGGTACCCCTTCTGGTCGCGCTCAAATTGAAGTTAGATTAAAGTGGGTTTTGAATCGAATTATGCATTTTGAATCCCCCAGTCAAAAAGCGAAGGGAGGGGCGGTCCCAACTGCCGCATTCCAATCTAGTTGTTTTAACACTTTTCAACAGAATTGAAAAGCAAATAATGGGGGTACCAACTGCCGCATCTAATCGAGTTGCTTTTAACACTTTTCAACATAGTTGAAAAGCAAATATGCATACATTCGTGCATCAGCGAAGGGGCGGTCCCAACTGCCGCATCACGGCATTCCGATCTAGTTGTTTTAACACTTTTATGCAATTTGAACATGAAATATATTAAGTATGTAGTTTATTAGTATACGAGTTCATTTTGAATCCCACAGTGGAAAAGCATAGGGAGGGGCGGTCCCAATTGCCGCATTCCAATCTAGTTGTTTTAACACGTTTCAACAGAATTGAAAAGCAAATAATGGGGATACCAACTGCCGCATCTAATCTAGTTTAAGAAAAAGCTGCTGTGTACAAGCATTTGCGACTTAAAAGTAACCCCGATATCGAATATCAGTTTTCTATCCCTATTAATTCTAAATAAATCATAATTTAGAATGATAAACAACAATTACTGATAATTTCAATTTTTTCGATTTCGAATTTTATAGAAACCATTCTTTGCGAGAGTTTACATCTTAAAAGAAACCCCCATGCAAAATTTGAAGTTTAAAACCCAACAGTATCATAGAAATTGCAATTTTAGAAAATGTTTAGTTCCTTTTAAATTTTGAATTTTTTAGAAACTGTTCGGGTACGATCAGAGTGTCACTTACGTATGGAAAAGGTTATCCATGTCTAATTTCAAGTTTCTATTCTAAAATTTATAAAAAAAAAACCTAATTCAGAACATTTTCTTCTCATTTCAGCATTCTAAATTTCCAAATTTTTAGAAATCTTTCTTAGCCGGTCGCTTATGTCTTAAAATTAACCACCATGCCAAATTTTAAGTTTCCAGCACCAAAACTATCACAGATTTTGAAACTTTAGAATGTTTGTTTGGTCCTATACCCTTTTGAAATTTCGTTTTTTTCATAAACTATTTTGTACCAGCATTTACATATTAAAAATGACAGAATTAATTGGGAAATTTTAAATTTCTATCCCTAGTAATTCCATATAAATCGTAATTTAGAATGTTTTTAGAATGTTCAGTTTTTTTCATTTTCTAAAATTCCCCCCTTTTTTAAGTGCCTTGATCCAGAATTTACGTCTTAAAAGTAACAGACATGTTAAATTTCAAGTGTATATTCCTAACAATTCTACATAAATTGTAATTTAGAACTTTTTCCACTCATTTCACACTTTTAAATTTCGAATTTTTTAGAAAACAACAACAATGCCAAATTTCAAGTTATTAGCTCCTTCAACATCACAAATAGGGCAAGTTTAGAATGTTTTTTGTTCATCCATCTACTTGCGAAAAGTGGCTTTGACGTAAAATATAGTCTATGTCGGAGCAGAGACTGCCACCTTTACTTTTGAAATTCTTTCGGTAGTTCCAATAGTTTCCCCTACAAAAAACAAGCACGTAAAAAAAGATTTTTTTTATATATAATATTATTATAGATGTAGAGATAAAGTTATATCTACCAAACGATTAAAAATAAACTCAAAAAAGTATAATAAGTTATGTAATTAGTATTCAGCTCCTGGTGGCCGACTATTGGACATGTAAGCAAAATTAATACCCAATGGTCGGCCACATTAAAATTAATTAAAAGCAACAAATTTATTTACTTTTTATACTAAAAAACATTAGTTTATTTACCCTGCTAATACTCTAGCCTTATAATTTTAGAAAAAAAAAAAAAAAAATTAATACTTGCCTTTTAAAAAAATTGCCATCAGTTAACAAAAAAATAGGGAAAGTGTTGATTTGACCTCTATCTTGAAAAAAAATGGCTGATTACAAATTCAATAAAAATACCCACAATTCTTTGGTGATGGTTTGTGACTTATGAAAGATGGTTGCATACAACCAAATTGTAATATTTCATTTAGAACCAAAAATAAGCTATGCGTAAGGCATTTTATCTCAATGTGGCCGACTATTGGGGGGGGTGGCAGACTATTGGTACATTTACCCTATTAAGTTTAGTGTAAATTTAAACAAAATCATTTTTTTTTCTGAAAAAAAAAAAAAAAAAGAAAGAAAAAGAAAAGATAAATGTTATCTTTACTTGTATTCTATTGCATTCATTAAACAACAACCTAAATGTAATCTTTGTTTTCACTCATTGCAAGCTAATCTTAGTTTTACAGGGTTTGCTCATTCAAAGTCTAACAAATTACAGCAAATGCATTTCTTATTTCTAGAATTTATGAGTTTATCAGTAATAAGGACAACACAAATATTATCATATACAGTATTCAAAATTAAGAGAGAAAACAAGTAAATGAAAGCATATGCAAATTGGCAGATTTTGGTAATGTTTTGGCTAGAATCAATGCCAGCCAAACATTAATGTTGCTTTAAATAAAAAATATTAAAATTTGTTGAAATAAATGTTTGTGCAATTAATATGTAAATTAAATGTAATTATTATTTTGCTTGGTTAAATTTTAAACATTAAATATTTGTCAAAATAATTTTCTTAATATATATATTTTTTAACAAATATTAATTTATTTTTATAAAATCACCAAATGAGTGAAATGCACGAAAAATTAAAACTCCATGGCATAAATTGGCAACCCTTATGTTTTTGTAAATTCTCTCAATTTAGAACAGGGGTGATTCTGTTTAGGTTATATACCTGAATTCAGGTATTTTTTTCATTTTCAATTCAGAAATTATGGTTTTCTGTTGTTATATTCATAAAATAAGACTAAAATATCAATTTCATATGATTGCTAAACATAATAAAAATTCATATTTTTAATAATATAACCTCCCTGTGATAAATTAAATGTTTCCACCCCCTCTCTCCATATGGAAACATTTCCTTGCTGAAATTTCAGGTATTTTTTTATGGACCCACAATGACCTCTGTTTAAAATGAACTATTATTACGTTTAATGCCATCTTTAATGTGCCTAATTGTAATTATCGAAGCCTCAGGAAAGACTGGATCCAGATGTTTGTGACAACTCAGTTGTTCAATGAAAATCCCCTTTTAACACCTGCATTACCAATACACTAATTAAAAACACTTCTTTAAATAGGACTGCTATACAGTCATTTTAAGTATATCTACTGTTTTGTAGAAAGAAGTATTTGATCATTTTTAGATTCATATGAATTAAGCATTTGTACATTTTAAAAAATGGCAAAAGTCATTTTTACACCTTTTTTTTGTACATTTTGAAGCAGTTCTTGTTGAAGGGGCGAGGCCAACGAGGTAAGCGCGTAACATCAGAATATTAAATTCTTCAAATTAAAATTAACTCTGGTCTTCAACATGCAGAAAGAAAAGGAATTGCTTACCTTTTCTAAGGTCTATCCAATTTATGAAATATCCACTGGTTTATATATTTCAACTATTTGAGAATTTATTATAAACACTTCTTGAATAATCGTGTAGATGTACCACTTCTGAAATAAGACTTGTAAAAAAATTATATTAATGCACAATTCACATTGAATAAATAAGTTCACGTTTGGATTGATTTTAAAAATTATATTTTACATTACTTAAAATTTTAAAAGGTTTACATTTAGATTAATTTTAACATCAGGAAACATTTTTTCCTGTGACTTTACAGAATGAAGGATAGTAATACACTGACTCATTTTCACAAAGTTTGGAAAGTTATGAGTAAAGTTGCATCATTTCTTTGAAACAAATTGACGTTGAATAATTGTCCTTTTAAATGTTTTAGTTCTGTAATAAGTTTATAATAGCATAATCACAAATAACAAATTATAAACATATTTCACATTATTAGAAGAGAACGATTATAACGAGGTAATAAATCTCTATTGCTTGATAAACTTGAAACTTAAGAGTCATAAATTAGGTCACTTGTTTTAAGAGATGAGAGAAAAATTATCGTTGGGTTTTTATCTGCGTGCTTCATCATTTTCTTTATTTATTTATTTTACTTTGAGTGGAAAATATTAAGTGATTGAAATGAATGGATTAGTTTTTACAATTTCCCCCTTAATCCATTCATGGGGATTAACTAATATTTTCATAGAATTTCTGTGTTCGATGAATCGAGGCTTGGGTAAAGGTTTGGTAAGTGCATCAGCTATCATTTTTTCTGTTGGAAGATATCTTAACTCAATTATGCCTTCTTCGCTATATTGTTTAATGGCATTAAATTTGACGTCGATGTGCTTTGATCTTTTCGTGAATTTTTCTGATTCAACCATTTTTATGGTACTTTGATTGTCTTCATATAAAGTGATTGGTTTTTGCTGTGGAAAGCCTAGATCGTCAAGTAACTTCAATAACCAAATTATTTCTTGGCTAGCATGTGCTGCGGACACATATTCAGCCTCTGCTGAAGATAAGGCAATGCAACTTTGCCTTTTCGTCGTCCACTGAATTGGGTTGTTGCCCAACATATATAATATTCCCGATGTTGATCTGCGGGTTTTGGTATCACCTGCCCAATCGGCATCAGCGAATACCTTTAATATTGGTTCTTCATTAGTGTTAATTATTAATTTTAGTTCTTTAGTATGATATAGATATCTTATTATTCTTTTTACGGCTTGCCAGTCTTTTTCGCGAGGATTCTCATTTCTTCTGCTTAAAATGTTTACTGCTGCTGAAATGTCAGGTCTCGTTATGGTTGTTATATAAAGCAATGAACCAAGTGCCTGGCGATATTTAATATTATTTGGCATTAAATTATCATCATCATTTAATTTGTTATATCCTGGTTCCATTGGAGTTTTGCACGGTTTGGAGTTTTCAAGATTGAACTTTTTCGCTAAATTTTCAATCTTAATTTTTTGATCAAGAGAATAACCGTTAGGTAATTTCTGAATTTGAGTACCTAAATAGTTACTAATATTGCCTAGATCCTTTAATTCGTATTCTTGTTTTAGAGAATTTACGATTTCTTCTATTATTTCATCTTTGCTGGCGATGAGTATATCATCAACATATATAATTATGTATGATGTATGATCTTTTTCTTTTCTAGTGAAAAGACATGTGTCTGCTGTACTTTGGATAAAGTTCAAGTTGTCTAGTGTTTCAGCGATTTTAATATGCCAAGCTCTGGCGGCCTGTTTGAGGCCATAGATAGCCTTTTTGAGCTTGCAAACTTTTTCAGGAAATTGTTCGTTTACATAGCCTTCAGGTTGATTTATATATATTTCTTCATTTAAGTTCCCATGAAGAAAAGCGGTGTCAATATCTACATGTCGCACATTCAAATTATTATAAGCTGCTGCTAAAAGAAGTGTTTTGATGGTACAATGTTGTGCTACTGGTGAAAATGTTTCTTGGTAATCTTCCCCATATTTTTGACTGAAACCTTTGGCAACAAAACGTGCTTTATATTTTTGTGTATTTCCTGAACTATCAATTTTTCGTTTGAAAATCCATCTACTTCCTATGATTCTTTTATTAAGAGGAGGATCGACTAGATCCCATGTATTATTTTTCATTAACGATTGTATTTCGTTTTCAGTGGCTTTAAGCCAGTTTTTCTTTTCTAGTGGATTGTTTATTTTGATAAGCTGTTTCCAGTTTTCAGGTTCTGTTGTATCGCAATCATTTGCTAAAGCAATAAAATTGTCGGAAGTATATCTTTGAGGTGGTACTCCTCTGTTTTGTCTTTCAGATCTACGAGGTTGATGTGTTTCTGATTGTTTGGGCGCGTCAGGTGTACAGGGTGTGTCACCTATTTCTATTTCAATGTATTTTTTATCTTCAATTAATTGTTCGTGATCATTAATTTTCTCGTTTAAATTGTTCAGTTTTTCTTCCAGAAATTTTACAGATCTGGAAATTATTATTTCACCATTTTTAGTGAAAACGCGGTATCCCTTTGTATTATTATCATAGCCCATGAAGATACCCTCTTCTGCTGTGTCATCTAGTTTTGATCTTTTGTGTTTGTTTATGTAAGTGTATACTTTACAGCCAAATACACGTAAATAATAGAGATTTGGTTTTCTTTTGAACCAAATTTCATATGGCGTTTTATTTGTCAATTTAGTGGGGAGCCTATTTTGGAGGTGATTAGCAGTATTTATCGCTTCACCCCAGAACCTATGAGGTAAATTTGCTTCGGATAATAGGCTTCGTGTCATTTCAATTAAACTTCTGTTTTTTTCTCTCAGCAATGCCATTCTGGCTGGGACAAAATGGAACTGTGTATTCATGTTTTATACCATGTTCCCTTAGAAAGGCTTCTGTTTTATTTCCTATGTATTCCCCACCGTTATCCGATCTAATCGCCGTCGGATATTTTCCTTGTCTGGTTTTGACCATTTGTACATAGTCTTTTATTTTTTCATAAACTTCATCTTTACTTTTTAATAAGTAAATAACTGTGAATCTAGAACTGTCATCTATGAATGTAAGGAAGTAATTTTTTCCTCCTATTGTGGGTGTTTTAAAAGGCCCACATAAATCAGTATGTACTAAATCTAATACTTTTGTTGTTTTATTTTCGATAGATTTAGAGTACGGTGCATTTGTTGACTTTGTTTTTATACAGGTTTCACAGTTTGTTTTATGATTACAGTTATTTATTTTTATCCCACTGGCCAAGTCATTTTTGACTAATTCTTTTATACTTTCATTATTTCTGTGGCCAAGGCGTTTATGCCAAATTTCGAGGCAATCTTTATTTCTGCAATCATGTGCAATGTTTATTTTATTTTGAGAACTTTCTTCTAGTGTTTCAACTTGATATAAGTTATGTTTCTTAAATGCTTCTAAGTATATATTTCCATTGCACGATAGTATGCATTTTTCATTTTCGAAAAATACTTTGTAGCCATGTTCTGTGGCTTTACTTACGGAAATTAAATTTGATTCCAATTGTGGAACAAATAACACATTTTTAAGTGTAATTCTATTTATACATCCATCAGATGTTTTTGTCATTATTTGTGTTTCGCCGGTTCCGTAAGAATTTAATGTATTCCCATTAGCAATTGTTACTGTAGTTTTTTTCAGTATCGTTGAATTTTGTAAATATATCCCTATCGTTCGCTATATGCGAAGACGCTCCTGAGTCAATTAACCAGGTTTTATTAGCGGGATTTACAATTATGAATGCTGCATCTTTATGTTCACTTTTATTTATTTGTACCTGTTCATCTGTTTTTGATTCATTCATTTTATTTTTACTATCACCTTTTGTATTTTCAAAACACAACGATGTGTACTTTTTGTATTTGTATTGTGTTTTAGGTGTAGTGGTCTGTGTGTTTCTGTTCTTGAGATGCCAGCATTGTTTGTAAGTGTGATTTGATTGTTTACAGTAGGTACAATATTTGTTTTGCCCTTTATAATCTTGAGTGTATTTCTTTTGTGTTTTAAACACCTTTTGTGAGTTTTCAACTTGCTCACTATTTTCTACCCGTTTATTAAATTCATCAGTAAGTTTGCTCTTGATGAATTCGGGAGTTAATTCAATTTCATTTCGGGCTTCGAGAGCTGTTATTAGAGTATTATAACTCGCAGGTAGCGAGCACAATAGAAGTGCAGATAAATGCGAGTCGGTTATGTTCTCTCCTATTGCGGAGAGCTTATCTTTTATTTCCAGTATATTAGTAATGTGTTTGTGCATGTTCCCATTTTCGGGAAGTTTTGCACTATACAATTTTCGTAACAAATACAATTTACTGGACAAATTGGCTCTCTCGTGAATGTTTTTTAAACTATCCCATGTCTGTTTTGCTGTTTCTAAATGTTTTACATGAACTATTTGCGTATCGTCTATACTCAGGTTTATTAAAGCGCGAGCTTTTGCATCCTTTTTTCTCCAATCTTCGTTAATTGGTGTAGGGGGTTCCTGAGTTACGAGTTCGTACAAATCTTCCTTAATTAACAACATATTAATTTTAAACTTCCATATAGAATAATTATTATTGTTTAATTTATCTACTATTTGCATTTCCTTTATTGTCGCCATCTCGGAGAACTTGTTTATACAGTTTTTAAAGTTTTATTAGTTTAAATAGTTTATTAAATTCAATTATGTTTTCTTGAATTTTTAATCTAGCATAAGAGCTGAGTATTATTTTTATTAATTAGAGTCAATTATTAATCCTTAAGAATAAATTCTGAGTTCATATATTCATCAGGCTCATGATCACTGTTGAAGGGGCGAGGCCAACGAGGTAAGCGCGTAACATCAGAATATTAAATTCTTCAAATTAAAATTAACTCTGGTCTTCAACATGCAGAAAGAAAAGGAATTGCTTACCTTTTCTAAGGTCTATCCAATTTATGAAATATCCACTGGTTTATATATTTCAACTATTTGAGAATTTATTATAAACACTTCTTGAATAATCGTGTAGATGTACCACTTCTGAAATAAGACTTGTAAAAAAATTATATTAATGCACAATTCACATTGAATAAATAAGTTCACGTTTGGATTGATTTTAAAAATTATATTTTACATTACTTAAAATTTTAAAAGGTTTACATTTAGATTAATTTTAACATCAGGAAACATTTTTTCCTGTGACTTTACAGAATGAAGGATAGTAATACACTGACTCATTTTCACAAAGTTTGGAAAGTTATGAGTAAAGTTGCATCATTTCTTTGAAACAAATTGACGTTGAATAATTGTCCTTTTAAATGTTTTAGTTCTGTAATAAGTTTATAATAGCATAATCACAAATAACAAATTATAAACATATTTCACATTATTAGAAGAGAACGATTATAACGAGGTAATAAATCTCTATTGCTTGATAAACTTGAAACTTAAGAGTCATAAATTAGGTCACTTGTTTTAAGAGATGAGAGAAAAATTATCGTTGGGTTTTTATCTGCTTGCTTCATCATTTTCTTTATTTATTTATTTTACTTTGAGTGGAAAATATTAAGTGATTGAAATGAATGGATTAGTTTTTACAGTTCTTTTACCTGGTTAGGAAATTATACAAACAAAATTAATCTGTTAATTAAGAATGATAAATAAGATTTTTAAAATTGACTCTCAAAATCAATATTTTGTCATTTATGATAATTTGGTAAGAAGAATTTATTTTTTTTTTTCTCTCTCTCTCTCTCTTTTTAAAAAAAAATCACTTTTAGAATTATATTTGTAAAGTGAATTATAAAAGAGCTTCTCTATTAAGGAAAGATTATTTTAGTTCTACTTCTTTGGCATAAAATTCCAGGATTTTCTGATTTTTTTTTTTCGCTTACAAAAGAAAGAGATATTACCTTTGAACTTTTTGCATTGTATTTAATGGCATTTCATGTATATATTGAAATTTTTGTGTGTGAACAAAATAAATAATAAACTTTGTGTGACGGGGAGTACGTGCAAGAAATCTGCATTAGCCTGTATGCCATGGAATTTCTAATCAGGTGATTATTTTTCTGCAGTCACAAGCATGTGAAAAAAAAAAATTTGTCACCAAATTATGAAAGGGCATTAAAGTCTATGAAGCTTATACCACCATTTAGTTTAAAATGTTGATTTTTGACAAAATAGCAGCAGTCATTTGAGCAAAAAAAAATTTCATTTTCTCCCCTTTTTAAAAATGTTTCGTGTGCTTAAAATATAATTAATCAGTGAAAAATATACTTTTCAGTGGTATAAGCTCCAACAAAAGCGATTATCTTTTGTTTAAAAAAAAAATGAAGGAAATTGGTTAACTAGTTCTCAAAATATGGTCACCCAGTTTGAGAAACATTGTTTTGAGAAAAAGGTACTTCTCCATTATCCCGTCAACCACTTTTCTTAACAAAAACTATCGCCAAACTGTAATGCCAAATAAACAAATGGAAGAACGTTGCCTTTAAAATAAATTTAAAAAACTAGAAATTCGGAAACTCACCAAACTATCAACTATTAGTAAGTTTAAACAATAAAATTTACAATATATTAATTAAAACAGAAAAAAAATAATCTTGTATATTTATTTACTTACATTATGTTTCGTAAATATCCCTCTCGGCTGGTGAATTTGTGACGTCAGTTGAAACTGATCTATTGTGCATAAGAATTGCAACATTTTTCAATGCTCTTTCTCTTTTAATATCATGGCACCACCATTTAAGGACACAATTATTATTTTAATTAACAAAATAACTAATAAATCAGTAAAATATAATGAAAAATACTGGTAAATATGGAATTAAAAATCACTTGATGGCATAACAAACACGTGTTAACAATTCTGACATCAAGTGAATGTGACACTACGGTGATGCATTTTTGGCGTTAAATCCTATAGTTTGGCGATAGTTTTATGTTATGAAAAGTGGTCGACAGGATAATGGAGAAGTACCAAGAAAAACAAGTTTAAAGTTTTGCCACAATATTACGTTCAACGAGCAAAAAAGATTGTAAGAAATTGGAATATTTCAAAACTGCTTTAATACAATGAACTACATACTGGGGGATCTAAAACATGCACAAAATAAAAATTTTGACACAAAGAAGTAGAATTTCCCCTTAAAATACAATAAAGTCTAAATTATTTGTAAATTACTGTAATTATAAGACTTGGTTAATCAATTAATTATGAGACTTGCACCATCTAATATAATAGATGAAGTTTAAATTGCTTCAAACAAAAATTTTGACTTTGTGCCAATCATAACATAGTAAAGTCCGAAATCTTTCTTTGGACTTACGACTCCATGTCATCAAATTAGCATTAAACATTCAAGAAATATGCAAGGATATCTGTCTCATTAAAAAATTTGCTACTTGTAAAGCTTGCGTTAGATGTAAAATAATAGTTATGTTTATTTGTATCCATTTTTGTTTTTTTCATTTCCAATTTTTTACTTGACTCTTACAAGGAAAAAAAAGGGGACTATACCAAATACATGTAATGTATTTCAAGGGATACGTCATGAATAATGATTTGAGAACCTTTGATCTAACTTGTTCTTTGCAAATGGCTTCAGCATTGGTCGGTTTCTTCTGGAAAATAAATGTTTCCAAGAAAGGAAGGGGCTCACAGAGCTATAATAATTTTTTTTTTTTTTAGTTTTAGAGTAAGATTAGTAAAATTTTGTATATTGCTTTATGAGACTATATTTTAATAAACTCTGCAATAATATATATATATATATATATGTATATTAAAGTTTTTATTATATAATTTAACATTTTTATTTTGAAATTAGCATACAGAAAAATGTCAAATTTTATGTTCAAATATTTGAATGTAGTGTTTCCATGCTATGTTTATTCTGAATGTTAAAAATTGATTTCAATTCTTTTTTCATTTATACTTAAGCTGTCATTTCACTGAAACTACTCTCCAATCACGAAATACCATGTTAACCTATGTGAAAACTTAAAAGCGTGATGACTTATTACCTAATATAATTATTAAAATATGGTTTTCACTATCAAAAAGTAGACATCAGATGCCGACGATGTGTGTTTTTAAAAATTGTCTTCTTAAATTTTAAACACTTAAAAAATCTCTATAAACTTTGAAATTTCCACTTGATGGAATTTTATAATCTTCTTAAAAATACTTTAAATTTACAGAGACAAATTTTAAAAATGCACATTGGAATTGATGTGTACTTTTTTGATGGTGTAAACCAGATATTAATATTTATATTAGCTATTGAGTCATTGTGTTTTTAAGTTTTCCCCATAGATTAACATGGAATTTCATGATCAGAGAGTTTCAGTAAAGTGGCCCCTTAAGCATGATTTTATCAATATTTAAGTGTTTACACTGATTTATGTATAAACTTATAAAATTTTAATTGTTTCGTTTTACACAAAATTAGATCAATGGCTAAAATTTTTCTGAAGCAGCATCCTCACTAATTTTAGGTATGAGCCGTCTTTTTTTAAACGTTTTCAATATAGTTGAAAAGTGTTTGACTTTGGTCCACCTGTCTGTGTTCTGTAGTACTTTGTTTTCTAAGTTATTGATATGTTTATTGGATTATTGATTTGCTTAACATATAAATAAAATGTTATATAGCCTGGGACTTTAAAAAATTATTTAAAGACTACTATTTAAATAAAATAATTCACCATTTTATTTCAGTTTAAAATAATCTAAAATTAAAATGAATGAATAATAATAATTATAAGTATTAATTTTTTTTTTAAAGTTTTATATAAAAATATTTAATTTTTAAGAGCATGTAAGTAAGTGTAGAAATTAAACTAATTTCCATTCTTTTGAAACTAATTTCTATTCTTTCAACTTACAATTGATCAATGCTGTAATTTTGAAATAAAGTTGTGAAAAAACATCAAATTTGTATATTTTTTAACTTTCGGAACACATAATGTAAAGAAAGTATTGTGAACACAACTATGAAGGCGATTTAACTTCATATATTAGAATGCAATTTATATGTTAAATCACTTCCCCCAACTTTAAAGTATAAGGTTCTTTTTTAACGTGAAATTTAATTGTCTGGTCACAAATTATTTATTCTCAGTTTCTTTTCCTAAAATGCAAGCTCTCATTTTATTTCACTCGTTAATATCCTCTGACCACATTTTCATCTGTTTAAAAAAAGAAAAGAAAAGGCCTTGTGCCTAGCCACAGTAAGAAATCTTTGTTCACAGATGCACTCTACATCTATATTTTAATGAATCATAATCTTGTGTCAATTCTCACGACATATAAAAATTATTTCTTCTATTTCTTATTCACATGGCCTTTCACTTGCCATATATGTTATATCGGTGCCCGCTTGGGATAATTTTAGCTCACATCTTCCCTTTTTACATAGTAACCTTTTAGGGCGGTTTCTCTCAAAAATTTACTGGGTTCCATTAGGCAGTTTTAATCGGACTGGCGTTAAAAATTCATAATTCCTCTCTGACGTAATCCCATTCGCTTTATACTAACGGATAAAAACCACATGTGTCTCCTCGGAATACTGTATCACCAGAATATATATTTTTGGCTAATTTTTATTGCTTTGATTTCGGCAGTGCTTCATACGAGCTGAGAAAGTTGTAACAGTTTGAAAAAGAGATTCAGCTCCTGCTCTGTGTATGTGTAGTGAAAACATGTAATTGCCTTGCCTCCTCTCTAGCGACCAACGATTGTTAGCTGGCCTTGTATTGCGATCCTTCAAAGAACCTGGATGGAAATAAACGTAATATCTATGCGCATTCGACGGCTCCTTTCATCTGGAATTATACTAACCCATTTCCGGCCAAAGGTGCATAAACGCACCATTTCAATAAATATTTTTTTATTAACACTGTGACGTATATTTTTCGCTAATTTTATTTTTCTGCTATTTTTAAGGGTTCTGGAGACATCTATAAAATATTAGTAATTCAATTGAAGTAATCACTTTCTGTTGAGAATTTTTCAAAATACGCTGGTTTTTTATTATTTGAAACGGTTATTGACAAATTCGACTTTTTGAAAATGTATAATTATTCCAATTGAGATTAATAATATGTTTTTATAATGGAGTAAAGTTGCAAGTTCAGTAAATAAAATAAAAATAAAACAAATGCCATAAGAAAACTTAAATATTTTTATTTAAATTTAATAATAAATTAATAATAGTAACGTCAAATTAAATAAAATATTATTTTTCATGCACGAAACTTTTTAGATGTCTTAATGAATGTAATTTAAGCAAATTTCTATGCAAATAATACCACATTTTACAAAATTTCTATGCTTGGCCGAAAATGGGTTAATCACGGCTCTGATTGTTCAAATAACCTAACTAATAAAATTTCATCGAAGTGTCATACATGGGAAAACATCTTTCACAGCAACAACTTTCATTTGACAGTTCTGATTAAACTCCCGTTTGGCAAATATGTTATAAACCAAAGTTGGGCAAATTTGTAATTGAAATTATCTGCAATGTAGTTACAATTTAATTGTATGTAATTAATTAGTTACAATTACATGCCGTAAAAAAATCTTGCAGCACTGCTAACGGAATGGCTCTCCATCCCATTATTTGACGAAATTTCTGTTCTTGAATGTGTTTAACTATAATCAATTACATATAATTAAATTGTAATTACAAATTTGCCAAACTCTGTTATAGACCACTGTTGCAAAAACTGTACACATTTTCATAAAATTCGGCCAACGAATTGGGTATTGAATCCATTTTCAAACCATTTTGTGATATTCTGTTAAAAAATTACAAAGAACACGTGACGAATATAAGTGACTAATGTTGCAGCAATCTAATAACCATTATTTGCACAGAGGTAACATCTCCAGTTTTAAAACTGAGGTCCAACGTTTGAACCAAGCCAATTCCACTGTGTCAGAAATTTATAAAATTTTCTTTTTTTAACTTTTTTGATACATACACCAGTATTCAGAAAGTCGAGTGGAGTCGCTCCAGCTATTTTTTTCTTTAAAATCTTTAATCAGTAAAATTGTGCAACATTTCTGTAAATAAATAAGATTTTAAAAAATTGTGAGGAAAGAAATTATTAATCAAAACAATAATTTTCTAATGTTAAAAGTAATTTTCGACAAGATTTCTTAAAATACTGTAAATGCAAAAAATAAAATAAATGTTACCTTTTTTTTTTTTTTTTTTTTTTTTTTTGAACGAAAAAATTAAGTTAAAGCTTAAATTTCGAAATTTTATTTTTCAAATATCCTGCTAGATGGCAGCACTATATTAGAATGGGACAAAAAAAACAAAAAAACCCTTATTATTTAGATATCTTTTTTAAACAATAGATGGTAGCACTAGAAAAATATTTCTTGATTTTTTTTCCAAATTCCTATTATTTAATTTATGGTTAGCGCCTGCAGGATAATAAATGCGTCAAAAGAATTTAGACGCAATTTTTTTTATTCATCTTAACTTTATTAAGGCTGCACTTAAATCCAAAATGACTAATTTTTGACGCATTTACGAATTTATTTTTAACCTTAAACGCATAAAATTAACAGATGGTCTTATTCAGAAACTGTGTAATCGAATAGCGTTTTCCAATCTTTGATAAAGAAAAATATAATTTTCTTTCACAAAAAGCTTCAAAGTTGGCGTTTTAAACTGAATTGCAGAACGTGAAACCTGAGGACGGTCGTTATGAAACAGCAATCTCTTTTATCTCAAGATGCAATACATTTATTGAAAACTGAAATACTTCTTCGATTACAAATCACTTCAATAATCATACCTGTTATTTTCACTTTTTACTTTCTTCTATCTATAATAGAAGAAAGTAATCGAAATTTTTTTCGACGGATTTACACGTTTTAGGGGTCAGATTCCGAAAAACATGTTTTTACAAAATGTCCGTCTGTCTGTCTGTCCGTCCTCACTCCTCATTGTATCATCTAAAAGTGTATGAAGTTATGCTTCAAATTTAACAGAATTTTTTTTCAATGTTTTTGGCTATGGCAAGCAGGTTCTATTAGAATTTGGGGATATTTCGACGAAAGAGGGCTTAGTTGTACATTACACAAATTTTCACAGCAAAAAATGCTGGCAGATAAATTGTCAAAAGATATTGCTGTATCTTTTTCCTTTTTATACAGTATACTGACAAAGAAAGTTTTCGAACACAAAAAATTTAAATTACATAAAAATGTAATTCATGGGATAATAAGAAAAAAATATGCCCCTTGATTTTATGTATCAGTTAAGAAGAGATGCGGGAGTTGAAACCGCCTACTTCGAAAAATAACTTGTTTGCAGGCGGAGCCGTCATTGATTTTTTTTTGTTTTTAATTTTTTTTTGCTATAAGTGTTGGTCCTATAAAAAACTTGTCAGTATAAAAGTTGTAGATAATTTTAAGGAGATTTACAATAAATTTAAGCGGATTTGATATCTTAAGAATTGACGGAGTTATGATTTTTTTTTCTTCTAAAACCCCCCTTTTTCCCCCCCTTGGGGCCATTCTTAATTATATCAAAAATCTGTCATACATACATTTTCGGCCCTTCTCCTAGAAGTAATAATAACTTTAAACGGATTCGATACGTATCATAATTAAGAAATTATGGGTTTTTTTCTGGTTTCACAAAAAGCCCCCCCCCCATTCTCCCCCCCCCCCTGGTTCGATTTTGCCCATTAACGAACTTGACCGATATTTTATGCCCCTTGATTTTATGTATCAGTTTCGAAGAGATTTGTGCAGAATTATTGCAGTTATCGTGTCCATAAAAAAGTGACATATATATACAGTGAAACCTGTAAAGTTGACCACCTGTCTATGTTGACCTCTGTTTTCCGGAACCAAATTTATCCTATACAAAACTATAAGACAAACCCTTTGTAACCTGACCACCTGTCTATCTTGTATCTTGACCACTGAAATTATTCAGATTAGACTAGAACTATTATAAAATGCCCATCAAAACCCTTTATAACTTGACCATCCAAAAAGCTAACAAATCATGAATAAAAAAAAGTAACTCTCCAAGTATTTTTCTATTTTTTTTTCTTTTTAACTAGAATTTCTGGAAGGGTGAAATAGTATTAACCTGGAAAATGCTTTTAGTAATGATAGGTGTAGGGAAATAATTCAAGGCTTATCTATTCTTACATTGTTGCTCTTGTGGATTTGGTTTTTTAACCCTCCCCCTCCATTCTTTGATTCTAGATTTCTTTCTTCTATTCTCCATTCTCTTATCATTCCTTCCCTTCTTTCAATAACCCCATGTAGTCCAGGCATTAGGGGATAGAAAAGAGCAAATAAAGGAAAGTTTTGGTGTAGTTTTTTTGGGGGGGTCCCTTTATGTTTTTTGGGTCACTGAACACGAATCCGAGGTTTTCCAACAAATTTTTTTTCGGGAAACATGTTTTTTTTACAAAAAACGTGTAAAAAAACGGACTTTTTTTCGTTTTTTCAAAGTAATTTTAAAATTGTGCATTTTACGTGAAAGTCGGCAATATATGAATTAAAGAAAATAAAATTTCCTATATTTTATGTAATGAAAGTTTTTTTCTCTGATCAATGGTTTAGCCGTGAGAGTGCCGCAAAAAAGGGTGTTAAAAACAAAAAACTATAAAAAAACGGGAATTACGGTAGTGTATGTCGATGTAACATAAAACTAACCATTTTACGCAAACGGTAACCATTAATGATACTACAGATTATATGTTTGACTGTATTTTATGCATTTGAGGTAGAGGAAAAGTGCGGATCCTGCGCCAGGGGAAGGTGGGAGCAGTGGAGCAGTTCCACCTTCTCTCATGAGTCGAAGGTGCTCCTCCGCCGGAGTGCTCATACTGTAAAATTGGGAGGTGTAAAAGACAAAAAACTGTAAAAAACGGGAATTACGACTCTGTATGTCGATGTAACATGTATTCACAATATTGAAAAAAAAACAATATTTTTCGGCACTTTTTTCGATTTTTCTTAAAAAATTCAAGTTTAGTGCATTTTACAGAAAAAAGCACTTTACCATTTTGTAGAGCATAAAATTCTCTACAACATGCAGTATTCATGTTTGTAAATTGTCCAAATAGGGGGTAAGCTACGGAGCCAGGAAAATAGTGTTAAATTTGGAAAAAATGTAAAAATCCACAAATGACGTAAGTTTTTGCTTAATAATCTACTTTTAGTACGTTTTAGAGACAAAAGCACTTTCACCCTTTTGTAGAGCATAAAATTCTCTACAACATGCAGTATTCATGTTTGTAAATTGTCCAAATAGGGGGTAAGATACGGAGCCGAGAAATAGGGTTAAATTTGGAAAAAAATGTAAAAATCCACAAATGACGTTAGTTTTTGCTATAACGTACCCCCTATTTGGACAATTTACAAACATGAATACTGCATGTTGTAGAGAATTTTATGCTCTACAAAATGGTGAAAGTGTTTTTGTCTCTAAAACGCACTAAAAGTAGGTTATTAAGCAAAAACTAACGTCATTTGTGGATTTTTACATTTTTTTCCAAATTTAACCCTATTTCTCGGCTCCATATCTTACCCCGTATTTGGACAATTTACAAACCTGAATACTGCATGTTGTAGAGAATTTTATGCTCTACAAAATGTTGAAAGTGATTTTGTCTCTAAAACGCACTAAAAGTAAGTTATTAAGCAAAAACTAACGTCATTTGTGGATTTTTACATTTTTTTCCAAATTTAACCCTATTTCTCGGCTCCATATCTTACCCCTATTTGGACAATTTACAAACATTAATACTGCATGTTGTAAAGAATTTTATGCTCTACAAAATGGTGAAAGTGTTTTTGTCTGTAAAACGCACTAAAAGTAGGTTATTAAGCAAAAACCAACGTCATTTGTGGATTTTTACATTTTTTCCAAATTTTACCCTATTTTCCTGGCTCCGTATCTTACCCCTATTTGGACAATTTACAAACATTAATACTGCATGTTGTAGAGAATTTTATGCTCTACAAAATGGTGAAAGTGTTTTTGTCTGTAAAATGCACTAAAAGTAGGTTATTAAGCAAAAACCAACGTCATTTGTGGATTTTTACATTTTTTCCAAATTTAACTCTATTTTCCCGCCTCCATATCTTATCCCCTATTTGGACAATTTACAAATATGAATACTGCATGTTGTAAAGAATTTTATGCTCTACAAAATGTTGAAAGTGTTTTTGTCTCTAAAACGCACTAAAAGTAGGTTATTAAGCAAAAACTAACGTCATTTGTGGATTTTTACATTTTTTTCCAAATTTAACCCTATTTCTCGGCTCCATATCTTATCCCCTATTTGGACAATTTACAAACATGAATACTGCATGTTGTAGAGAATTTTATGCTCTACAAAATGTTGAAAGTGATTTTGTCTCTAAAACGCACTAAAAGTAAGTTATTAAGCAAAAACTAACGTCATTTGTGGATTTTTACATTTTTTTCCAAATTTAACCCTATTTCTCGGCTCCATATCTTACCCCTATTTGGACAATTTACAAACATTAATACTGCATGTTGTAGAGAATTTTATGCTCTACAAAATGGTGAAAGTGTTTTTGTCTGTAAAACGCACTAAAAGTAGGTTATTAAGCAAAAACCAACGTCATTTGTGGATTTTTACATTTTTTCCAAATTTTACCCTATTTTCCTGGCTCCGTATCTTACCCCGTATTTGGACAATTTACAAACCTGAATACTGCATGTTGTAGAGAATTTTATGCTCTACAAAATGGTAACTGTGCTTTTGTCTGTAAAATGCACTAAAATTGAGTTATTTAAGAAAAATCGAAAAAAGTGCCGAAAAATATTGGTTTTTCCAATATTGTGAAAAACGCACAAGGTCTAGAAGGTCGAAAACTTGGTTTTTTATTAGAGGGTCAACCTTTACAACATACCCAAAAATCAGAACTACCCGAATTTTTGTAAGGTAAAATGCTATTTCTACTGGACTACAATGTTACCGCCTCTTAGAATACGAGCTCTCCGGAGAAGTAGCAACTTTGACTCATGAGAGTAGCTGGATCTGCCCCACTGCTCCCACCTTCCCCTGGTGTCGGATCCGCACTTTTCCTCTACCTCAAATGCATAAAATATAGTCAAACATATAATCTTTAGTAACATTAATAGTTAACATTTGCGTAAAAGGATTAGTTTCTATGTTACATTGACATACAGTACCGTAATTCCCGTTTTTTTACAGTTTTTTTGTTTTCTTCTACCCATTTTTGAGGCACTCTCACGGCTAAACTATTGATCAGAGAAAAAAACTTTCACTACATAAAATGTAAGAAATTTTATTTTCTTTAATTCATATATTGCCGACTTTCACGTAAAATGTATAATTTTGGAATTATTTTGAAAAAACGGAAAAAAGTCCGTTTTTTTACACGTTTTTTCTAAAAAAAACATATTTCCCGAAAAAAATTTTGTTGGAAAACTTCGGATTCGTGTTCAGCGACCCGAAAAACATAAAGGGACCCCACAAAAAAAACTACACCAAAACTTTCCTTTATTTTCTACCAAATGCCTGGACTAATGTGTTAGTTGGTAAGCAGAAATATTTCCACCAGTTGCAAAAGTTTGTGGCAATTGTAACAACACAGTTAAGAAAATTATTTGTGATGACTTACACTAGAACTGTGTTGTAGTGCAGAAGGATTATTATTTTCATCCAGTGAACTTGGTGTTGAGGTTGTACAAGGCATTTATATTTTGTAATTGGTTTTTAACAAGGAAGATTTTGTTAACCTACAATGGCTGCAAAAAGAAAATTAGTTGAACTTTCAAATGATAAAAAATATTAAATATTAAATTTAATTAGAAAAGGAGAAAGCCAGAGAAAATTAGCTGATAGATATGGAATTTCCAAAACTAGTGTCTAACATATCAAAGGATGGGAAAGTAATAACTAAATTGTGGTTAGAGAACTGTAGTGGTGATAGAAAAAGAAAATTGAGAAAAACATCAAATGAAGAAATTAATCTGGCAGTTTGGGAGTTTTTTAAGCTATGTCGTTCCAAAAATATTCCAGTTTCAGGACCTATGCTACAGGCTAAAGCTAAAGATATTGCAAATGAATTGGGAATTTCTGAATTTAATGCAAGTAATGGATGGCTAGAATCCTTCAGATCAAGAAACAATATAAATTTCCGTACTCTTTGTGGTGAATCTGCTTCAGCAGATTGTAATGCTGCAGAAAACTGGAAAGCAAAATTAACTGAAATTGTGAAAGATTATCCTCCTGAAAACCAATTCAATGCAGATGAAGCAGGGCTGTTTTTCCGTCAATTGCTAGAATCCTTCAGATCAAGAAACAATATAAATTTCCGTACTCTTTGTGGTGAATCTGCTTCAGCAGATTGTAATGCTGCAGAAAACTGGAAAGCAAAATTAACTGAAATTGTGAAAGATTATCCTCCTGAAAACAAATTCAATGCAGATGAAACAGGGCTGTTTTTCCATCAATTGCCAACAAATTCCCTTGTATCAAAAAATGAAAAATGTTTTGGAGGCAAAATGCCGAAAGAAAGACTAACTGTTTTACTTTGCTGTAGTGTCACAGGGGAAAAATTGAAACCCGTTGTAATTGGAAACGCTTCTAATTCTCGTGCTTTTAAAAGAAATGGTGTTAAAGTTGAGATTCTACTTGTGACATGGAAATATAATAAAAAAGCCTGGATGAATTCATCCATTTTTGAAGATTGGCTTCGCGATATTAATTCCCAAATGAAAAAACAGGGTAGGAGGATAATTTTATTTATTGACAATGTATCCAGTCATAAAATTTCCAAATCTTTCACCAATATTGAAATAGTATTTTTGCCTCCAAATTTAACGTCACTCGTGCAACCTCTAGATCAAGGCATTATTTGTGCAGTTAAGTTGCATTATCGTAAACTAATGTAATGTTGAAGTGCCTCATTACAAAAATTGAACACTGCAATGATGTTTCAGACTTCACTAAATCAGTAAATGTTTTGGACGCAATTCGTTGGCTTAATGATGTTGGCTATTAATTCATTCTTGTAGTTAATCTTTTCTTTTATAAGGTGTTAGAAATATGCATGGTAATACAATATTATTTTATAGCCCTGTCAATAAATGAATTTTTTGTGGTAAAGAATGATATGGTGTGAATATTACGTTAAACAAAAAAAAATATCATCATCCTTTATAAGTTGAACACCTGTTTAAGTTGACCACTTGCGGTGCCACACTTATACAGTAAAACCTGTGTAAGTTGACCACTTGCGGTGCCACACTTCAGTGGTCAACTTATAAAGGATGATGATATTTTTTTTTTGTTTAACGTAATATTCACACCATATCATTCTTTACCACAAAAAATTCATTTATTGACAGGGCTATAAAATAATATTGTATTACCATGCATATTTCTAACACCTTATAAAAGAAAAGATTAACTACAAGAATGAATTAATAGTTTTGTATCAATTTTAAAATCAATTAATATACTACTATTTATTTAAAAAAACAATCAATCAATATACTGCCAATTAGTGATTCTTCAAACTATACTAGTTATTACACATAATTTATAAAAAAAACAAAAAAAAAACACCTTGTTTTTTTCACATGTTAAGACACATACACATTCTAAAATTTAAGTACATTACCTATTTGTCCAAGAAAAACTCTGTTATTGTAGTTTGACGCTGGTTTTTGGACTTTACATCAGCCCAATGTTTTTCAGTGCAAACATGCAGATCCATTATCTTTTCAGAAATATCAGGCTGCTTATCGCATAGCACATTAAATTTTGTACACAGTCTAAAGCTTGTGAAAAAGTTAAAAGAGTCTTCCTTGTGTTTTCATTAACGATCTCCTCTTCATTGTCTTCTTCTTGATCATCTTCTATTTCTAGAGGTTTTTTCATCTTTGATAAGATATTAGCAGCTATGTCCTCTGCATTCTCTTCAACTTCTTCATGCACAATGATGTCATTGTCAAATGAGAGAAATGATTTTTCATTGACCAGCTCTTGCTGAATACCTACTGACAAAGCTTGAATATCACTCTTCAAACAAAATTCAGTCTCTTCTTCGTTCAATATTTCATCCACACTTTCAAATCCTGCTTTATAAAATGATTTGGAAATAGTTGAAGAAGATAAGTTTTTCCAAGAATCATTAAGCCAACGAATTGCGTCCAAAACATTTACTGATTTAGTGAAGTCTGAAACATCATTGCAGTGTTCAATTTTTGTAATGAGGCACTTCAACATTACATTACGATAATGCAACTTAACTGCACAAATAATGCCTTGATCTAGAGGTTGCACGAGTGACGTTAAATTTGGAGGCAAAAATACTATTTCAATATTGGTGAAAGATTTGGAAATTTTATGACTGGATACATTGTCAATAAATAAAATTATCCTCCTACCCTGTTTTTTCATTTGGGAATTAATATCGCGAAGCCAATCTTCAAAAATGGATGAATTCATCCAGGCTTTTTTATTATATTTCCATGTCACAAGTAGAATCTCAACTTTAACACCATTTCTTTTAAAAGCACGAGGGTTAGCAGCGTTTCCAATTACAACGGGTTTCAATTTTTCCCCTGTGACACTACAGCAAAGTAAAACAGTTAGTCTTTCTTTCGGCATTTTGCCTCCAAAACATTTTTCATTTTTTGATACAAGGGATTTTGTTGGCAATTGATGGAAAAACAGCCCTGTTTCATCTGCATTGAATTTGTTTTCAGGAGGATAATCTTTCACAATTTCAGTTAATTTTGCTTTTCAGTTTTCTGCAGCATTACAATCTGCTGAAGCAGATTCACCACAAAGAGTACGGAAATTTATATTGTTTCTTGATCTGAAGGATTCTAGCAATTGACGGAAAAACAGCCCTGCTTCATCTGCATTGAATTGGTTTTCAGGAGGATAATCTTTCACAATTTCAGTTAATTTTGCTTTCCAGTTTTCTGCAGCATTACAATCTGCTGAAGCAGATTCACCACAAAGAGTACGGAAATGTATATTGTTTCTTGATCTGAAGGATTCTAGCCATCCATTACTTGCATTAAATTCAGAAATTCCCAATTCATTTGCAATATCTTTAGCTTTAGCCTGTAGCATAGGTCCTGAAACTGGAATATTTTTGGAACGACATAGCTTAAAAAACTCCCAAACTGCCAGATTAATTTCTTCATTTGATGTTTTTCTCAATTTTCTTTTTCTATCACCACTACAGTTCCCTAACCACAATTTAGTTATTACTTTCCCATCCTTTGATATGTTAGACACTGTAGTTTTGGAAATTCCATATCTATCAGCTAATTTTCTCTGGCTTTCTCCTTTTCTAATTAAATTTAATATTTAATATGTTTTATCATTTGAAAGTTCAACTAATTTTCTTTTTGCAGCCATTGTAGGTTAACAAAATCTTCCTTGTTAAAAACCAATTACAAAATATAAATGCCTTGTACAACCTCAACACCAAGTTCACTGGATGAAAATAATAATCCTTCTGCACTACAACACAGTTCTAGTGTAAGTCATCACAAATAATTTTCTTAACTGTGTTGTTACAATTGCCACAAACTTTTGCAACTGGTGGAAATATTTCTGCTTACCAACTAACACATGGGGTTATTGAAAGAAGGGAAGGAATGATAAGAGAATGGGGAATAGAAGAAAGAAATCTAGAATCAAAGAATGGAGGGGGAGGGTTAAAAAACCAAATCCACAAGAGCAACAATGTAAGAATAGATAAGCCTTGAATTATTTCCCTACACCTATCATTACTAAAAGCATTTTCCAGGTTAATACTATTTCACCCTTCCAGAAATTCTAGTTAAAAAGAAAAAAAAAATAGAAAAATACTTGGAGAGTTACTTTTTTTTATTCATGATTTGTTAGCTTTTTGGGTGGTCAAGTTATAAAGGGTTTTGATGGGCATTTTATAATAGTTCTAGTCTAATCTGAATAATTTCAGTGGTCAAGATACAAGATAGACAGGTGGTCAGGTTACAAAGGGTTTGTCTTATAGTTTTGTATAGGATAAATTTGGTTCCGGAAAACAGAGGTCAACATAGACAGGTGGTCAACTTACAAGGGTGGTCAACTTTACAGGTTTCACTGTATATATGTATATATATATATATAAAGTTTTGAACTGTGGGTGGTTTTGGATTCTGGGAGTCATGATCGGCGTAGATCTGCAAAATTTTTTCAAAAATTCTAACTTAGGTGAGAATGTAATAGGTAGTACTTCTTACGAAATCTACCTAAAATGAGCTGTTCATAGGTATTCAGTAAAGAAGAACACTAACAGAAATTACCAAATATTTAACTAAATTATCTTGCATAATGCTTGGCTAGATAACTGATCTTTATTTTATGCAGTTTATGATGAATTTTTATATGTCAAATTAAAATGTAAATGAAAGCTGCATTTATGCTAATCTTTGTATGGGATCGAGGACAAGCTAACCTCGATGCAGCGGCTCTTTTTGTTGCCGATGGCACGGGGTTACAAAACTATCTCAACGGACGCACTCACAGTGATCACAGGCATCCCACCAATTACAATTACACTAGCCTATGAATACCAGAAAAACAGAATCACACATCTTGAACACGAGCCAACAAGCATAGCACTCTTTCCACAAATCACACTACAGAGGAAAGTACCTAGCTGGAGAATTCACCCTGCAGAAGAGACTTCACACCTACAGGTCCACACAGCCAGGCATGGTTTTGAACACAGCTTCTCGCCCCGCTGTCCAACCATTTACACTGATGGGTCGCGAACAGAAACCGGCGTGGGCGCAGCCTTCTGCACCATGGAAGGAGAGGTCGTGACCCATGAGTGGGCCTGCAGAATCGGAGATGACAATTCTGTATTTCAAGCGGAGTTTTTCGCGATTCTGCGGGCTTTGGAATGGATAGCATCATCCCCCACCCCATTCACACGCCTCTACTCGGATAGCTTGTCAGAACTGCAAGCTATCCTTGCACACAGAACAAAGCAGCCCATTGTACTACAGATTAAAGATGTACTAAAAGTCCTCGCAAGAAACGTAGCCCTGGGTCATGTTAAGGCGCACATCGGAATTTCAGGTAACGAGCACGCGGACAAGTTGGCAAAGCAAGCAACCGAGCGACCAGAAGTTGAGCACTTCCTTTCTGTCCCCATCTCTTACATACGTAGGATCCTAAAACAAAAAATACTTCCGGAGTGGCAGGCTTATTGGAATGCCTCGTCGAAAGGCAGGCATACCTTCCAACTTGTCCCCATAGTCTCGAGGAATCTCCTAAACCTTTCCCCTTCAACGACTGCATTCCTCACGGGACATGGTCCCTTTCCCTCGTACCTGAATTACTACAAAAGATCTTTGTCCGATGTGTGTTGTGTACCTGTGGCCAACAGGGCACCCCCTTCCACTACTACTTTGACTGCCCCCTCACCATTACCTGGCATCTTCGACAACTAGCTAACCCCCCTCCTTCTTGGCTCGTAAATATTCTCTCTCGCACCAATCTTCTAAATAAACTTTTTAAAATCTATAAATTTTTAATGGAAATAACTAATCTTACCAACTAACTTTACCAACCATAGAATCTTTTTTTGTTTGTTTTTAAATCCACTCGTACAGCCTACAAACAAATAAAAAGTAAATTTTTAATAGTCATTAATAGAACAACTTAACTATTATTAATCCTATTTATCCTTGCTCAAAGCAAGTCATCTTTAACTTAATTATTTTAATTCAACTTTGTTAGTCATTTCCCCACTGAGCCGCAAACTTTCTCTTCTTCTCTCTCCAACTCCTAGTCAGGACCCATCTAAGGGAGAAACCTTAACCAAGGGCCGCCTTGGTAATGAACTGTGCGCCATGGTGCAGGAGTGCTAAGGACTGCCCAATTCACCAACTACAGAAGCCATCCGCTCCTTGTCGCGTGGGAGCATGGCTCCAGCGGCTTGGTAACAAGCAAAGCATTGCATTACATACTCTTCTTAGTTCATTTAACTTTTTCTGCCTTAGCCTGCCCACTGTCGCGTAAGGCTAGTCCTTGCAGTGCCGGTCCTTGTTGGCCTAGTATGTATTCTTTTATTTGTGAATAAATGTTGGCTGGGACCGTGCGCGCGAGGCATTGGCGGTCTCGGCGTGGGCTTTCCCTGCCCGTCGGAGACTGGACTCCAACCCACACGAATCCCCGCGTGCCGGGGAAAATCCCGGGTGGGACGCTAAATGTCTACGGTCTGGTTACTCAGACCGATCTGTCCCACTCAGGCATTAAATCTTTGTACGGGACACTTGTTGGAATTGAGTAGTTAATTTTCACGTTATCTGTGTTTTTATGTTGTATATTTTCATCTACATGTTTTCATTAATATTGCCTTTAATACGTTCGAAGACCTCTACTATAAAATTAATCAGAACTTGAAATATAATTTATATTTGTTTGCGATGCTTTTGAAATGATATGCAAATGTATTTATATTTTTACACCTTTTATTAACTTCTTACCGCAGTTTCATTAGTATTTTTAGATGTAAAAAAAAATCTGCTTTTAATGTATATTTTTGTTTGCAATTCTACAAATTACTTGTTTTTAAATGTGGAGTTTCAAAACTGACAGCAATTTTAATCGTTCTGATTCACCTAAACTAAACAAAATCAAACAAGAACGAGAAATCATGTATCCGGCATAGATTACGAAACACTTTCCAACTCTAACAGAATATTATTAAGAAATTTACTTTTTTCCTACGATGAAATGAGATAGTTAAATAAGCAATTTAAAAAATACATAACTCAGCAAAAATCCATTTTCAGCAATTGCTGCCTATATTCGAAATTTTTCGTGCAGCCCTGTATTCCGTATATGATCTACAGAATTTGTAAACAACACGTAATACACAAAAAATTACACAAAATTGCATCTCACAGCGGAAAGAGCATTTTTAACAATTACCGCACATAGTCGGTCCTTTAACCGAATTCTCTTGTGCGTCTCTGTAAATGAGCGATACATTCTACGCACCCCATAATCTATAGAAAATAAGTATTGAACCTTAGTGATACTTTTAAATTTTTGTTTCAAGTATCATAACATGTTTAAAATGCACAGCAAACGATTTTTTCCCATGGATCATAATGTAAAGGAATTATTTTGTACGTCCCTGTAATTGAATTATAAATGCTACTAATTTTATACTCCGGTAAAAGCATGCTGTAGTTTACCCCAGTAATGCATATTAATTTCATTATGTTTGTAATATCGTAACATCAATAAAATGCGCCGCAAACGACTTTCCTCCATAGACCATAATATAATGGAAATCTTTTCTGTGTCCCCCTAAATAAACTATTAATTCTATATACTTCACTTTCAATACCGAACATTTTACAGTAAAATTCACTAATGCATAAAAATTTCATGACAATCTGAGTATTTACAAGAGTTAGAGTACGGACAGACAGACAGACAGACAGACCATAGAAGAAGGAATATAAATAGAAGTAGGATGTAGGGTGTTTTCGTCCATTTTCCTCTTTCACCGTTTGCCACAGCTTTTTTTTATTTACGCTATTTTCCGAAACTATTTCAAAGGCGGGGAATAAGCAGCCAATAACCGGAGGGTTGCGAGCCAGGCGGGGAATAAGCAGCCAATAACGGGAGGGTTGCGAACCATTCTGTTTGCACACCTTCCCATAACCCCCTTAACAAATGACGGGCGAAAACACCCTACATCCTACTTCTATTTATATTCCTTCTTCTATGAGACAGACTAACCGAATTCATAAACACTTTTCAAATATGTTGGAAAGTGTTAAAAAAATAACAACACATCATTGCAATTTGCTGCTTAATGGAAATTAACAATATTATGGGATACATCTTCACTTGCAATATCTGATTTATATTTATAACAAGAGCATCCTTTGTTGCAGATTTCAAACAAGAAAAGCTATCAGATAATTTTTCTTCAGTATGTAACAGATCATCAATCTGAATAAAATATTCAACAGTTTCTTCCTTCTAATACATTTAATTAATTCAGAGATTTCGCTTAATTCAACATTTGAGGCGGAAACAAACGTTTCATTTCCTTTAATTAAAAAAAATTAAAGCCCAACTTTTCTGAAACACTGCCTTACCACAATATGGTTTTATGTTATTTTAATTATACAGAATTTAATTATTACAGTATAATATTAAATTTTCGATTATACAGAAAATAATCTAAATAGAAATAAGTATTCACCTTATACTTCAGTTATGTAATCACTGAAATGGATCAGACATGAATTAGCACCAAAAAATAGTTCCAAGAAATTTCTGACGAAAGGTGCAAATAGTTTCTTTGTAAACAATGAAAAATACAAACTTGAAACCTTCGACATTAAATGTTTATCGTTGCCGATCGATTCCACAACATAACTGCGTATCGTTAAATGCTAGACTCTAGCAGCAATATTAAGAAACATAAAATATGTCATTTTACCTAAGTATGTCATTTTGGGACAATTTCCCCTATATATATACTAAATAAAATGCTAAATTTTTAACTCATTTAGGAAACGCAATTCACAGTTTAAAATTCCCCTTCTGGAATTTCCGCCAATAAACGGAAATGTATTCAAGAACTTTTGTGCTGCCTTGTGTATGATCTATAGAATTTATACACAAAGTAATAGACAAAAAATGAGTGAAATTTAAAAACGCATTCAGCAACTGAAAAAGCACTTCCATCAATTATTGTTAACAGACGGAACCGAATTCTTTTGTGTGTCCTCGTAAATGAACGATGAATGCTATGCGCACAATATGCTATAGTAAGCCTCTTGTAATGCACCTTAAGTCATATATATTAATTCCAATAGGTTTGAAACAATGAAACATTATTAAAATAAACCGAAAACGAGTTTTCTCCGAAGACCGTAATGTACGGAATTCTTTTGAGTGTCCCTGTAAAGGAACTATAAGTGCTCTGCACACCATATTCCATATGCCACCATAAACCTCTTGTAGTGCACCTCAGTGATATATATATCAATTTAATATGTTTGAAATTGTGTAACATCATTAAAATAAACAGCAAAGGATTTTTCCCCATTAGACCGTAATGTAACGGAAATCTTTCGAGTGTCCCTGTAAAAAAGCTATAAGTGCTACACACTTCATTTTCAATACCGAGCATGCCATAGTAAACTTCAATAACATATATAAAAACTATAAGTGCTTCACACTTCATTTTCAATACCGAGCATGCCATAGTAAACTTCAATAACATATATGAATTGCATGACAATCCGAATGTATTTACGTGAGTTAGAGCACGGACAGACGATAGACAGACAGACAAACCTAATTCATAAACACTTTTCAACTATGTTGGAAAGTGTTAAAAACAGCGAGTCTTTTATATATTTACGATACAGTGACTTTCCTTAATGTCTTAGTCGGTAAAAAACCCTTTGAAGAATTTGGTTTCACGAGCATTTAAATGTTTCTATCTCCATAAACTTCACAAATTGATTTTAATTATTCATTCTAGTCTTTTATACTTCTTTAGGAGCTTACCAATTTCTTGGCTTTTTCTTTTAACTCTCGAAAAATCGATGTACAACTACAAGCAAAAATCGATTTAAGTTCGAGTTTTAAAAAACTCTTTTCTTTATTTCATATACTCGTAATTTTTGCATGCTAGGTTTTGAGTGGTAACATATTTCATTCCTTATATTCCTTATTCCTTATCCTTGTTTCTGCTCTTGCTTGTATATTATGTATTAATGTATTAATGTATTATCCAGTTACTTAATATGTTTGAATTTTGAGAACGTAGGCTGTTTTTTAGGAAAATGAAAATATGTTCCTTCTCTTTTCCATGGGTCAATCCAGACAAAATTTGGAGCCTATTTAAGACCCCTTCAGAAAAATCCATTCAATAAAACAGGCTTCTTCACCAAATTCCTCTAAAAAAAATGGTCCCTTCACAAAAATTCCTTTCCATAAAAATATACTCTTCATTAATTAATTTTATTTTCTTAGGTTTTAAAATATGTGATTTGGAAACAAAACAAGTTCACTAGAAAGGAAAACTTTATCAGAAGGACTTAAAGTAGTTATTATTAATAAATGCTTGGTTCGAATTTGAGTAACTGGATTTCATCTTTCGTTACAATTTCCCCCCAAGATAACTTATTTTTTCACAAAATGGGCTCCGAGAAAAAAAACCCTGCACCGACCCCTGCTTTCTTCAGAAACTGTTTAAGATTAGACGACAATGTTTTCAAATAAAATAAAATAAAATTTTAGAGCACCGTTCTCCCATAATTACACATATTCGGACATTAAAAGTAGTCAGCATATTATCCATCCTAAACCACAAAGCCTGTTGAAAATGAGGTTATCAGATGAATAATTAAAACAAGAAAGATAAGTCATGTGTGTGAAAGTGTATTATAGTTCATGATACACGTTCCAACATTAAAAGAATACTATTACAAAATCTTAATCCTTTGCCACAGTGAAAGAAATTTGTACATCCGCATATTGGAACACACTTGCAATTTATTTCGAAAGTATTCAACAGTCAAGACACACTAATTACAATTTTTATCACATAATACTTGTATGACAATATTTAATAAACATTGCCACCCAAGCAGATAACAGAACTCACACTGTACTCTTAGTGATACTTTTTTTCTCTTTAAATTTTAATTTTCGTGAAAAAAAATCATTTTTCATCTTTTGTGACCAAAATTACTGTCCGCTATTCAGAGTGTTCACTATTCAGAGGTAAAAGCATACAGATATATAGATTTGGTAGTGAAGATTCAGAAAATGTCCGTTAAATGTAGGTGTCCGCTATTCAGGAGCGTCCGTTGTGGAGGATTTACTGTATATCCACCCATATTTTAAAATATCCGGTTTTAAGGCTATTTCAGTAAGAATGATGTTAACTTTTATTTTTACTTTTTTCTTCAATAAATGTTTAATAAAATTTATTCTTGCATAAAATAAATTTTAACAACATTTCTAAATTTACGATGATGCAACTGAAATCCCGCCAGACATCCTAGAAAATCACTTTTAAACGGGAGGAACATAGCTCCAAAAATCCGTCTCATCCCACACTGTAAAAAATGAATATGACTGATTACAACACAATGTGTGGGTAAAAAAATCGCCAACACCTTGTGTTGTAAATTTCAAGTGTGTTGTAAATGAATGTGTGCTTGAATTTTCAAGTACAGTGACGTAATTTTACAACACAATGTGTTGTATTTTTCAAGTATGCTGTAAATGATTATGTGCTTGAATTTTCAAGTATGGGGAAGTAATTTTACAACACAATGTGTTGTATTTTTCAAGTATGCTGTAAATGAGCAAGTGCTTGAATTTTCAAGTACGGAGATGTAATTTTACAACACAATGTGTTGTATTTTTCAAGTATGCTGTAAATGAGTATGTGCTTGAATTTTCAAGTACGGGATGTAATTTTACAACACCATGTGTTGTATTTTTCAAGTGTTCTGTAAATGAGTATGTGCTTGAATTTTCAAGTACGGGATGTAATTTTACAACACAATGTGTTGTATTTTTCAAGTGTGCTGTAAATGAGTATGTGCTTGAATTTTCAAGTACGGGGATGTAATTTTACAACATAATGTGTTGTATTTTTCAAGTATGCTGTAAATGAGTATGTGCTTGAATTTTCAAGTATGGGGATGTAATTTTACAACACAATGTGTTACGCGAACACAATTAGGAAATACAATAAAGCGATCTGTTTTAAACATTACGATATTTTCAACACATTACATAATTTTTTAAAAGTGAGCCTGCGTCAAAAATTATGGGGAGGGGGGGGGGGAGAAGGGCGCGAACACAATTAGGATATACAATAAAGCGATCTGTTTCAAACTTTACGATATTTTATAACTAATAACATAATTTTTTTTAAATGAAGCAGCGTCAAAAATTATGGGGAGGGGAGGGGGGGGGGTTCCATTACATCCCCGTACTTGAAAATTCAAGCACATACGTATTTACAGCATACTTGAAAAATACAACCCAAACGGGGGGGCACTTTTCTAAATTTTGCGGACACCCCCACATGTGATATATCGTTGGAAAAGTCTGTGACCGCTTAATGATATTATGCACCTCCGGTGTCCCTGCCCCCACTTTGCCCCCCCAAGGGGGGCACTTTTCTAAATTTTTCCGAAACCCCACATGTGATATATCGTTGGAAAGGTCTGTGACCGCTTGATCATATTATGCACCTCCGGTGTCCCTCCCCCACTTTGCCTCCCAAGGGGGGCACTTTTCTAAATTTTGCCGATATACCTCATGTGATATGTCGTTGGAAAGGTCTGTGACCGCTTAATCATATTATGCACCTCCGGTGTCCCTCCCCCACTTTTCCCCCCAAGGGGGGAACTTTTCTAAATTTTGCTGATACACCTCATGTGATATATCGTTGGAAAAGTCTGTGACCGCTTAATCATATTATGCACCTCCGGTGTCCCTTCCCCACTTTGCACCCCAAGGGGACACTTTTCTAAATTTTGCCGAAACCCCACATGTGATATATCGTTGGAAAGGTCTGTGACCGCTTGATCATATTATGCACCTCCGGTGTCCCTCCCCCACTTTGCCCCCCCCGGGGGGCACTTTTCTAAATTTTGCCGATACACGTCATGTGATATGTCGTTGGAAAGGTCTGTGACCGCTTGATCATATTATGCACCTCCGGTGTCCCTCTCCCACTTTGCCCCCCCCCCCCAAGGGGGGTACTTTTCTAAATTTTACACACACCCCTCATGTTATATATCGTTGGAAAGGTCTCTGACCGCTTAATCATATTATGCATCTCCAGTGTTCATCTCCCCACTTTGCCCCTCCAAGGGGGTACTTTTCTAAATTTTACACACACCCCTCATGTTATATTTCGTTGGAAAGGTCTCTGACCGCTTAATCATATTATGCATCTCCACAGTCCATCCCCCCACTTTGCCCCTCTAAGGGGGGTACTTTTCTAAATTTTACACACACCCCTCATGTTATATATCGTTGGAAAGGTCTGAGACTGCTTAATCATATTATGCACCTCCGGTGTCCCGAGAAGGGAAATATATTAAAATTATTTTATTTAGTCAAAGCTGTAATAATGTTGCATTTTTATATTAAATCTTGTTCAGTCTATTTAATCTTAAAAAATTAAATTTAAATTTGAAACATGATATTAAAGCAACTTTAAAACATTTCATTTAGTTGAAATAAAATTTAAATAAATCTTCAACTTTTTAAATTATTTGAACTTCTCATAGTTCTTGTCTGTTAGAATTTGCTACAATACAAATTTTGCATAATGCATGTAAAACTGAAAGAAAAGGTTGAAGATTTATTTAGATTTCATTTCAAATAAATGAAATGTTTTAAAGTTGTTTTAATATCATGTTTCAAATTTAAATTAATTTTTTTAAGATTAAATAGACTGAACAAGATCTAATATAAAAATTCAACATTATTGTAGCATTGACTAAATAAAATAATTTTAATATATGTCCGCTCTTGGGCTTAATAATAAGGAAATAATTTTTTTTTTATTTGCTTTGCAAGTTCCTTTTTTTTTTCTCCAATTTTGAAGAATAATATTATAAAATTATTTTATTGTTCAAGCAGTTCATATAACTGTAATGTATTCGTTTGTATATAAAGGTTTCTTTTGTTTTTCTTTCTTTCTTTTTCTTATAATTATTGACAGAGAATTTTTTATTGAAGATAATTAAGGCAGGTAATTATTATGTGTTAAGCTGAACATTGTTTATCATAATTGTAGATTTATTTGAAAAATATTTAGCATTGTCTTAAAAAAAGCGTGTTTGCATAGGCGAACACAGAGAGAGTACCATCATCCTAGAAAAGTAAGATTTTTTTCTTTTTACTTTTTACTTTTTTTTTTTTTTTTTGTTTTAGGTTTTAAGAAATATAATTATGTTTTCAAATAAATATAAATAATGTAAACATGAGAGTCTTGTTTAGGATTGTTATTGAGCTGATTATGCATGATTGTAATTTTCTTAGATGATTGTTTTATTTATTTATTTATTTTTTCATTTTATTGGTCTTTTTCACTGCTGAAGGTACCGGCTCTTTTTTCCCCCCTCATCCCCCCCCCCCCAAAAAAAAAATAATCCTGCGTTCGCCCATGCGTATTTTCAATTTTATTTTAACTATTTTGATCAAATAAAATATGTAATTGTGTGAATTTTAATTGTTGATTCTTAAGTCGAATAATGTTTTTCATAACATTTTGACACTGTATGATTTTGCAAAGAAATCGTATTTATTTTTAGCAATATATTCGCTGTGAAGTGATAAACTTGTAGAATATACATATAATATATATATATATATATATATATATATATATATAATTGTCATACCTTTGAATTTCAAATGAAAACGCTAAGAACCCACAATATTATCCAATTTAGACATGTCTCCATATTATCACGCATAATTGCACGGTAGTGCATTACACAGGACCACGTACTTTCTTCATTTTAAAGCAGCATTTCACCTTAGACGGGTTCTATTTTCAAAGGTTTTACTGTTTTAGGCATGTCTAAGTTTTTAGGTAAAATGTTGATAAATGTTGGTGTTATTATACCTACGTGCGTACCCCTTTTCTTACCATTATATATTTTTAAAATGAGATTGTTGTGCTTCCCGAGATATAAGGAACTCGTAGATTTTACAAATATCTTAATTACCTTTTGTTGTTGTTCTTTTAATCAGGTAATTACTAGTCGTGAAATCAAGGGAGGAAGCTGACACACGAATCGTCATTTCCTTAAATTGTTCGCAAACTTACTCTGTGCACCTCTCAACAATCAACCAATTAAAACTACTGGCGAAGAAAGCTCAGTTGCCTAAATAGTTAGGTTGTTAGAGTGTTTATCAATATGATAGACCTTTACATTTTGCATTCAATATTAAACATGTCTTGTGCTAAGAAACAAGTAGTTTTTTTTTTCCTTTTGGGGATTTTAGAAATCATAGACAGAGTAACATAGCCTCTATTTTAGTGTGTGGAAATCGGCTTTAAATATTCAGTTGGACAAAAAACCTTGTAAAAACTTAATCTTCTCAAGTAACGTAAAATGCTGAACAAATTATATGAGGACATCGTAATTTTTTTTAATCATATCGATTTTAAGGAAATAAGTGTTCTTATATCCTTACAGTTATATTTATTGATTTATTAGCTAGTGCTCATAACTTTAAAATTTCATTGCAGCATTTTAAAAGGTGTTTAAGATTAGTTGGAAACTCTCTCATGGTAAATATTTATCAAATTATTAAATATTCTATCAAATAAATAAATATTTTTAAAAAATCACATTTACGTTACATTCTACATCTCAAAAAACCTTAAATTTTAAATTGTGATAAATAATTTATACTAAGAGTAGGAGAAAAATATTCTCCTATTCCTAATATTTTTATTTCATTTGGTCTGAAATTCAGAGAAAAAGCCAAAGAAATTAAATTTGTCTTTTAAGCAGTTCTTAGTATTGGACTCTGAGAGTTTTAAAAACATATAATTGAACAAATACCTGCTGCTGGATTTAAATATTGTATGATTAGAATGTAAAAATTGGTCAAATTTTTATTCATAATAATTATTTGGAATTAATGTAATAATTCATAATAAAAAAATCCCTGACGGCTCGGCCTACAGGCACAGGTAGATTTCGAAGACGCAGACCGTGGGGCGCCTGTTTGTCGGGAATTGCGGAAGAAATGATCTTTTTGCGATGATGCTGCAGTTGGAACCGCCTACTTCGAAACCTAACTTGTTTGCAGGAGGAGCCAGCAAGGATTTTTTTTTTTTTTTTTTTTTTTTTTGCTATAATAAGAGTTGGTCCTATAAAAAACATGTGAATATAACACATGTTTAGAAAATACTATTAATTGTAAATTCCATAAAATCTTTTAACTACTTGACCTGCCAAAACATTTTTAAAACATTAATAACATTCTAACCGCATTAATAACACTGGGTCAGCAAATTTTAACTAACTTTCTGTTTCTTAATGTATATAGTTTGTTTTATATAGATTTTAGGGCACTAAACAGAAAAACAATTACAAATTATCTACCATCTTCCAATTTTCAAATTTTTTACTTTCAATGTTTGAGCTACATATGCATTTATAACATTAAATTATCATTTTATTCTTGTTTAATCTATAATATTTTTTCTCAATTGAATATGTAACAAGAGAGTACAAACAAAATTTACTTTGATAATTTTGTTTATACGACTTCCATTAACTAAATTTAATTTATATATATATATATATATATATAATTTTTCTTACTATTTTCTAAAAAAGAGTTAACATTTTTCTTTTGCAATATTGTAATTTTACTTATACATATTGCCCAAGGAAAAAGAAAAGAAAAAAAAACATTGTTTTTAAAATTTCAAACATTTTAATGCTTTCATAACCTACAATTTTGAAATTTTTTCCATTCTACGGAACCTTTTCAATGCTTCTTTTTCAACATTATACGGTACATATAAACATTACTGCTTACTTCATGAGAAACAGATACCTTGTTCAACAGTATAAAATACAAAATTCAAACTAATAAATATGTTATGTGCAAAACACATATTACTTAAAAATGATTATCTTACTGCTTAGATAAGTCATGCATCCATTTATCATCATATGTAGTTTATATTTTATTAATTACATTTATTAAAAATTTGACTTTTATATCCAAACCTCGCTTTGTAACTCAATGTAGAAATTGCTATATGCTTAATAAGGAATTTTTAAAATCATTACTAAACACTTTTATTGTAAAAACAAAAATACGTACAATTTTCTTATCTATAAACATATGTACAAAAAATATTTTTAAAACGCCTGAATGTTATTATTTCATTTTTAAAACTACTTTTAATGAACATAAACTAATACAAAAGTATAATGTTTGCTATAAAACACTTACTTGTAATAAATTGTTTTATTAGAAAAATGAATTAGTGAATAACTAACTGCCTGTTAACTGCTAAGATTTTTTTTTTCACCACTACTTTTTCTGTAAAGAAAATCACCGCCTTATTTAAATAAGCTGAAATTTAATATTAAAAAAGGAGAAGATTTAGTTACAGAAAAAGTAGTGGACAAAAATCATAGTAGGTGGTAGAAGAGCTGTAAAGTCGAAGTCATGGACTCAGAGTCAAGTAAAATTTAACAAAAGTATATTTAACATTATCTTAAAAGTAAAATTTTAATATATATTATTTGACTATGAGATTCATATTATGAATTATTAATTTTTGGGTAGTCTAAATTTATGTACAAAACAAATTAAATATTCATAACACAATTTTAAAATATGCATTTATTAATACTAAAATATCATTGTCTGTTTGTATTTCACAACTATTCCTCTCAGAATATAGTGATGAAATTAACCAGTTATCTGTATGAACCAGAGTATGTCATATAAACTCTCAGCATGTTAAAATTGAAAGAAAAGGTAACATATTAATGAAGAGTTTAAAAACATTTATCAGATTTTGTCTGTTCACCTCTTGATTAATATATATATATATATATATATATATTTATTAATATTTTCCAACTGGCATAAATCATATATTAACTTTTTTTCCCCCTTTGTCTTTTTTTTTTTTTTCAAAACTAATACTCAACTATTTTACTTAAATATTAAATTACTCATTTCTGAATATTTTTCTACATAAATAATCAATAAGTGTATACGTTAGAAGCACATCTGTTTGTAATGTGTTATCTAAGATAAAATAATCGAAATCGAAAGGCGCACTCGAAAAATAGCAGGACAAACTCTGCAACTGCTCGATGCATGCAATAAACTTGTAAAAATGAGAAAATAGTTTATAGTTTTTTCTGATTTGACAATAATATTTTCAATAAAACAGATATTGTAAGAAATTAAAACTAAATCAATAATAGTAAAAAAACTTTCT
Source organism: Maratus michaelseni (assembly GCA_963931845.1). Lineage (NCBI taxonomy): Eukaryota > Metazoa > Arthropoda > Arachnida > Araneae > Salticidae > Maratus > Maratus michaelseni. The sequence continues at coordinate 169,934,744 of OZ007593.1, read as the reverse complement.
ATACAAATATATTTAAAAATAAATATTTATTTGTTTGTTTAGGGAAAACATTCTCACAGTTATCATTTTTCTAAATACAATTAAAAAATAAAAATAAAATAATAATTTTCAGTTCAGCAGATTTTAAATGTATTAAATAGAATAGTTTTAAGCTATTTTTACAACTTCTCCAGTAATACAAAACATTAAATGTCATTATGTAAATAATAATTCTGCATGCAACAGAAGATATATTGCTAGCCAAAAAATTTTAACGTTTATTAAAAAATACAATTTTATGCCAAAAAAGATTTGACGTAATTTTTAAAATAATTTTTTTACATAAAATAAATACATTTAAAAAAATTATAGGCACTGTTAAATTACAACATTTAAAATATATACATCTTTCAAAATATTTAAATATTCTTACAACCGCTCAAAAATGTTGTTTGTTATTCCGATTTAAATAACATGTATTAATGTTAGGCTGTATATAGCCAATTAGGTAGTATATTTAATGTTTTAAAAGAAGACCAAAAAGATTTCTGGAATACACATGTTTACATTAAATTCAAAAAATTATTTTCTACAGGCCAAAATGAACACTATATCTCCGATTTGGCAATCCTATTGCACTAAACTGTGTAAAAAGGCTTTCTAGCTTTTACCTTAATCGCCAGGATAAGTTTCCTGCAACTTTAGCTTGAGCAGTTTCAGAATAATCAATTTTGAACCGTTTTCTGCAAAATTATAATTTTTTTTAACAGTGAGCATGTATATGTTAAAACAAATGTACATACTAATTTCCAGATTTCTAGTGGCAGCATCTCTGTTGAAATCATAATAAAATGCTATTTTTAGAAGCTTTTCCACTTGTTTATCCCCTTTAAAATTTTGTAATGCGAAGCAGCTAGTGTTTTTCACTAGATCTTAAATTGTATGTATGCCATGTTTGGTCCAAATCGGTTAAAAATTGAAGAAATGTATAAAGAACATACAAACGTTGAATTACACATAGATTACATAAATCAAAAAAATATTAAAGTACTATATGTAATTTATATTCTATACAATTTTGAAAATGAGCAATTTTAATGTACAGCAAAATGAAATTAAGGAGTGACGGTTGCAGTCAAGTCAGCAGCTTCTTCTTCTGTGCTTGCATTAATAGCAATGTTTAAAGTGTATGTCAACACCATCACAAAAAATGTTTGTTCACTCCATGTAGAGGATCTACTTAAATATATTCGCCATTTGACATCGTACATGAATGAAACAAGGCTTAAAAATCAATAAAAACATACTAAATGAATATAAATATATATAGAAAATGAGCAAGATACAAAACACAAAATTTTGGAATAGGAAAGTGCCAGCATATTAAATGACTTTTTACTTTATTTTTCCTACACCTGTATATGAAACTCAAAGTTTGTATATTAGCATAAAAATGCTGGTAAGAATTTAATCATCACTACTAATGTCCCAAACGGATTCCTGTGATCTTAGATTATTGGCTAACTGAAGAACTGATGGATGAACGGCTGTTCTTTTTCACTTTCCTCCCCTTTTGTGTCCTCCTTCAACAGGCTCGATGTTCAGAATGCATCTAAAAATTAAGTATTGAACTAATCATTTAACAATGTTTAATAAAATATATTTGAATACATCAGACATTAACAGCAATATATTGCAGGCAAGTAATGTTTGGGTGTCTGAAGTAGAAGAAAATATTTTTATAGCAAATCATAAAACAAAACTTTGCAAAATTAATGCTTGATAAAGTAATTTATAGGATGCAGAAAATCCCATTTCATTTTAAGTTTCTACTAAAAAGCAGTATAGAAAACAAGTTTATGACAGGTAAATAATAATTATTTAATAAATAAATTTTATTTTTTTATCATTTGTAAAGTTCTTTTACCAAGAAAGTATCCAATTAAAGCTCTTTTCACCCCCCAGCAATTGAATTTTAAATTAATTTTTTTTTTAGTAAATCTGCAGATCAAGGACATGAGCTGAAAGGTCTGTAGTTTTATTTTGACAGCCTTTTGTTTAGTATTTAAAGCATTCAACCGGTAGTTTCATTTCTTTAATATTTGTATTACTAATTATATAAGTAAAATATAAAGTAGTTTCACGAAATTTAAATTTAAGGAATTGTAATGAGAAATAAGATTTCATACAGAGATACTACAAGAATATATATATATATATATATATATATATATATATATATAAACATATATATATATTTTTTTTTTACAGGCTAGATGTACCTAATGGACAACTTTATATACGTATAGTAAAACCTGTTTCTTTCAATGTAACATTTCTTAATAAATTTAAATTCATTTTTATTAATGTTTTTTTTTTTTTTTTTTTTTTTTTTTTTTTTTTGTGTGTGGCAGTATTTTCAAGTTTTAGTAGGGATTAAGTTTTCCCGTAACGTTAATAATCAATTACTTAAAAAAAATAAAATAAAAATAAAACTAAAAACAGTGAGTAAGTTGTTATCTGCATCCATAAAAATTACTTTATCTGTTCATTAAAAGAAAATATAGCCTTTACTAGAAAGATTATTTCAGCAGTTTCATTTTCAATATAATTGTTTAATACCATTAAATAAAACTTCTATAAACTCAATTATTTTTTATATATTTGTATTTTGTTTCTCATTAGTAGTGGTTTGAAAATAAATATGACGAAATAATAATTAATAATGCTTAGCAAACTTATAAAAATTTGAATTAGCATAAGATGTTTCATAAAAAGCAATTAAATTTAATGTGCAATAGCAATTTTAAAAGTTAAAAAAAATCACCTAAAAAAGTCTCATATATTTTACATTTTTCTAATTAATTATGAGTTATAAATAGACACACTCCAAAGTTTTTGTTTAAAAAATAATTAAGAAAATTTCCGGAGTTATTTTTTTAACATAAGATTCCCTTGCATGTTTGATAACTTGGGTTATTTTGACAATCTTAATCAAATCAGTCAGGACATAGAAAATAATGCTTCACAGTTCCACTGCCTTTGAGTGAAAATTTTACTGAACTAGTTTTAATTAATTTATTTATATCTACTTTAATTTCTTGCATAAATTGTATTTTTTTAATTTTGTAGCAAAATAAAATATTAAATGTTATATATTAATAGTCCATTACAAAAATGAATTTAATTATATAGTTTTAGGATCAGTTTTAATTATTGGCATGCTTAGCAATTTCCAATAATGGTCAGGTCACCCTGTGGCCATTATAAAACGTGTAATTTTAATAATGGTTATAGTGTATAATATATTTTGTTTTAACTGAAAAGGTAAATAATCAAGTTTAATTTTTAAATTGCAGTTACCATAGTGTAATAAAAATTATTTTTTTAATTAGATGCTTTTAATTAAGTTCATGTGTTTATTAAAATTTTTATTAATAAATCTGATTAATTATTTTTTTTATGACTGTGCTTTGCATATTTTAAATTTTACAATCGATCAAACCAATCAAGAATCAAGGAATAATGTTTAAAGGAATAGAAAATAGGAGGGTCTTATGAGGCTTAAGCCCATAACCTTTAAATGAAGACAATTTTGTAAGTCAGACAATTTGTTAAAAAATTATTACGTTCCATCTTCAAAGTTTGATTATTTATCTCTGATAATAAATAAATAAATAAATAAATAAAAAATACTAAGAACATAAATTACATTTAAAATAGTGATGAAACTATAAAATTTGCAGATCAAACGCCTTAACTGAAAGTTCTGTAGTTTTATTTCGACAGCATTTTATTTAGTATTTAAAGCATTCAACCTGTAGTTTCATTTCTTTCATATTTGTATTACTAAATATATATATATATATAAAAGTAGTTTCATGAAATTTAAATTTAAAGAATTGTAATGTGAAAATAAATTTCATGCAGAGATACTCCAAGAATATATTTTCTGAATTTATTTTAATTTAATATTCCCCCACCTCCCTTATTGTCTCTATAATTTGAAAACTGTAATTTTCTGAAATTCACTAGTTTAAATCTTCTATCTAAAATAATTATAATATTGATCTTCTGATAATGACAATAATTAATTTAAATAGAGAATTTTTCTCAAAAATATTTTATTATTTATTGATAGCCTAATTTTTAAATTTACTATAAAATGACTATTTTGTCTCAGTGGTATATTTTCATTAAATTCTTGGTTTTAAATACAATCATAAAAATAAAAAAAATCTATTAGTTTTTATAGGGTGTCCGTTACTGGAACAAGTCGTGTTGATTAATTTTAATTTCGAGTCTATTCATTTTTTATGTTATTTACAGTATAATTTTGATTCGCATTAGCAAATCTGACTATGAGAATTATTAAATATTGTTGATAAATTAATATAACATTAAAAAAACTGGAATATAATGGTCACTATTAATTAAAATTAATTTTTAAAGAAAATCCTTAAGGGTATCCATTAGGCTCATCTGGCCTTAATGTGTGTATATATATATATGCAAGATATATGTGCTTAATAGACACTTAATATATAATATAGTAAAACAAATTTCTTTTTAATGTAACATTTCTTAATAAATTTAAATTCATTTTCATAATTAATAGGTGGTTTTTTTAGAGGCAGGATCTAAAGTTTTATTATGGCTTAAGTTTCCACGTATTGTTAAGAACCAAATACTTTTTTCTTTTTAAACAGTGAGTTCCTTACTTTAAAATGAAATATAGCCTTTTCTAGAAAAATTATTTCAGTAGTTGTATTTTTAATATAATTTTTTAATATAATTAAATAAAACTACAATAAATTCAATTATTTGTTATATATTTGTAAATTTTTTTTATTATTATTATTAGTTTTAAAATAAATATGACAAAAAAATAACTAATAATGATTAACAAACTTTATAAAAAATTAAATTAGTTTAATATGTTTAAAAAAACCAATTAGTTTTTAATCTGCAATAGCAGTTTTAAAAGTTTTAAAAAAATTCCGCCTAAAAAAAAAAATCTCATGTACTTTCCTTTTCTCTATTTAATTATGAGGTATAAATAGACAACCACCAAATTTTTTTTTTCTTTTTTAAATAACCAAGAAAATTTCCGCAGTTATTTGTTTATTATTATTTTTTATTATTTATTATTTTTTTCATGAGATTCCCTTGCATATTTAATAATATGGGTTATTTTGACAATCTTAATCAAACCAGTCAGGAGACAGAAAATAATGTTTCACAGACAGAAAATAATGTGTTCTATAAAAAGTGTAATTTTAATAATGGTCATAGTGTATAAAACATTTTGATTTAAATGAAAAGCTAATTAATCACATTTAAATTTTAAATTGAACATACCATGATGTAAGAACAAAATTTGTAAAATTAGATGCTTTTAATTCTTTTAATGTGGTTATGAAAATTTTTATTAATAAACCTGATTAATTATTTTTTAATATCACGCCATGCATATTGTATAATCTTACAATCGATCACACTAATCAGGAAGCCGAGAATAATGTTCAAAGAAATAGAAAAAGGAGGGGCGTATGGGGCTCAAGTCTCCAACCTTTAAATAAAGACAATTTTTAAGTCAGACAACTTGTTAAAAATCTATTACTTTCCATCTTCAAAGTTTGATTACTCACTACTGACAACAACAAAAAAAAAAAAAAAAAAAAAAAAAAAAAAAAAAAAAAAAAACAATAATATAAATATATAAATATAAATTTAATTTAAAATAGCAATGAAACTAGTAAATCTGCAGATCAGGAGGGTGAACTGAAAGGCCTGTAGTTTTAGTTTGACAGCCTTTTGTTTAGTATTTAAAGCATTCAACCAGTAGTTTCATTTCTTTGATATTTGTATTACTAATTATATAAGTAAAATATAAAGTAGTTTCACGAAATTTAAATTTAAAGAATTGTAATGGCAAATAAGATTTCATGAAGAAATACTACAAGAATATTTTATTTTATTTTGTTTTACAGGCTAGATGTGCCCAAGACAACTTTACATATGTATAGTAAAACCTATTGCTTTTTAATCTAACATTTCTTAATAAATTCAAATTCATTTTCATTAATAATAGGGTTTTTTTTTTTTTTGAGGCAGTATTTTAAGATTTAGTATGGCTTAAGTTGTCATGTAACGTTAAAAATCTATTACTTAAAAAAAAAAAAAAAAAAAAAAAGAAAAAAAAAATCAGCGAATAAGCTGTTATCTGCATTCATATAAATTAATTTATCTGTTCATTACTTTAAAAGCAAATATAGCCTTTATTAAAAAGATTATTTCAGCAGTTTCATTTTCAATATAATTGTTTAATAATATTAAAAAAAACTATAATAAACTCAATTATTTGTTAAATATTTGTATTTTTTTCATTACTAGTAGTTTGAAAATAAATATGACAAAATAATAACTACTAATGTTTAGCAAACTTATAAAAATTTGAATTAGCATAAGATGTTTCATAAAAAGCAATTAAATTTAATGTGAAATAGTAATTTTAAAAGTTAAAAATAAGTTCACCTAAAAAATCTCATATATTTCACTTTTTTCTAATTAATTATGAGGGTTAGATAGACACACTCCAAATTTTTTGTTTTAAAAAAATAACCAAGAAAATTATAGGAGTTATTATTTTTTTGCATATAAGATTTCCTTGTATATTTAATAATTTGGGTTATTTTGACAATCTTAATCAAACCAGTCAGGACACAGAAAATATTCTTCACAGTTCCACTGTCTTTGAGTGAAAATTTTACTGAACTAGTTTTAATTAATTAATTTATATCTTCTTTCATTTCTATGAGAATTATTAAATATTGTTGATAGATTAATATAACGTTTAAAAAACCTGGAATATAATAATTGTTACTATTAATTAAAAAGTCCTTTTTGAAGAAAATCCTTAAGGGTATCCATTAGGTTCATCTGACCTGTATGTATGTATATATATATATATATGCAGGATATATATGCTTAATAGACAACTTTATATATTTAGTAAAATCTATTTCTTTTTAATCTAACATTTCTAAATAAATTTAAATTCATTTTTATTAATAATAGATGTCTTTTTTTAGAGGCGGGATCTAAAATTTTATTATGGCTTAAGTTTCCACGTAATGTTAAAAATAAAATACTTTTTTCTTTTTAATCAGTGAGTTCCTTACTTTAAAAGGAAATATAGCCTTTCTAGAAAAATTATTTCAGTAGTTGTATTTTTAATATAATTTTTTAATATAATTAAATAGAATTACAATAAATTCAATTATTTGTTATATATTTTGTAATTTTTTTTAAAAATTATTAGTAGTTTCAAAATAAATATGACAAAATAATAACTAATAATTATTAGCAGACTTTATAAAAAAATTGAATTAGTTTAACATGTTTAAAAAAACAATTAATTTTTAATGCGCAGTAGCAATTTTATAAGTAAAAAAAAAAATCCACCTAAAAAAAATTTCACATAGTTTCCTTTTCTCTAACTAATTATGAGCTATAAATAGACACCCTCCAAACTTTTTGTTTAAAAAAATAATAATAATAACCAAGAAAATTTCCGGAGTTATTATTTTTTAACATAAGATTCCCTTGCATGTTTATTAATTTGGGTTATTTTAATTATCTTAATCAAACCAGTCAGGACATAGAAAATAATGTTTCACAGTTCCACAGCCTTTGAGTGAAAATTTTACTGAACTGGTTTTAATTTATTTATATCTTCTTTAATTTCTTGCATAAATTGTATTTGTTTGATTTTATACCAAAAGAAAATATTAAATGTTATACATTAGTAGTCATTTACAAAAATGTACTTAATTATATAGTTTTAGGATCAGTTTTTATTACTGGCATTCTTAGCAATTTCCAATAATGGTCAGGTCGCCATTATAAAAAGTGTAATTTTAATAATGGTCATAGTGTATAAAATATTTTGATCTAAATGAAAAGCTAATTAATCACATTTAATTTTTAAATTGAAGTTACCATAATGTAAGAAAGAAATTTGTAAAATTAGATGCTTTTAATTACTTTAATGTGATTATTAAAATTTTTATTAATAAATCTGATTAATTATTTTTTAATACCATGCCGTGCATATTTTATAATTTTGCAATCGATCAAACCAATCAGGAATCAAGGAATAATGTTCAAAGGGATAGAAAAAGAAGGGGCGTAGGGGGCCCAAGCCCTTTCCTTTAAATGAAGACAAATTTTTAAGTCAGGCAATTTGTTAAAAATCTATTACTTTACAATTTCAAAGTTTTATTATTAAACTCTGACAAATAAATAAATAAATAAATAAATAAATAAATAAATAAATAGAAAATACTAGAAATATAAATTACAATTAAAATAGTAATGAAACTAGAAAATCTGCAGTTCAGTGGCACTTAACTGAAATTTCTGTAGTTTTATTTTGACAATTTTATTTAGCATTTAAAACATTCAACCAGGCGTTTCATTTCTTTCATATTTGTATTATTAGTTATTGCAAGTAAATTTAAATTTACTTACATAATAATTTGTATTAAATAATAATATATAAATGATAATTTGATACATAAAATATATAAATAATAATTTGTACCAGTTATTTCACATTAAATTTTAATACATTTATATATTTTATAAAAAAGCATTACAAAATTTTTAATTATTTTATTGAATAAAATATACAAAGGTAAGCTGCTTAAAAAAAAAAAAAAAGTTATTAACTTCTTTTTTTTTTTTTATCATTTTATTTAGTATTGAAAACATTCAATCTACTGTATAATATATTTCATATTTATAATATTATTTACTAAAAGAAATAAATCAATCACCTTCAGGAAATTTAGCTGTAAAGAATAACAGGAAATATGATTCCATGCATATTAGAATACTACTTTTTTTTCAGATCTTTTTATTAATCCTTTTAAACCCCTCAATAATTTGATAAATCTAATTTCTTGAAATTTAGTATTTCAAATCTTCTACCCAGGGCTTAATTTCTATGAAAAAAAAGTACCGGAATCCTAATATTCTGCAGTACTAACAGCCGTAGCGTACCCCCCCCCCCTCCCCTCCGCCGTTACTCCAATCTGCATATTTATATTTCATACATATTTTTTTCAAAATTTAAAGCATTGTTTTTTTTTAATATATAAAAATTTTAAATACAACTATCTGTTCCAAATAACATTAAATTGATTTGAAATATAAATAAATAAAATTTTGAATTTAAGACAGATTGAGCTCTAGCCTGTCCAAACCCGAAGACTGATATAAAAATCGAGCCTGTTTCATCTCCAGCTCTTACGTGAGTGGCACATTACATCATTTAGAAGTGTTTTGATGCAAAAGAAGGCAAAAGATCGGAGATGGGAGGGAAAGGGTCATTTAGGATTCGTTTTTCGGAAGCGTTATTGCACTGGGTTCCGGAGCGCAATGTTTATGAGCTCCGGTGAATTCTGGCTAATATTTAAATATTTATTAAAAACAAAGAAGTGCCGGAGCTGAGCTCCGGTGGTCTCCGGCACAAATTAAGCCCTGCTTATACCTAAATTAATTAAGATATTGATCTTCTGATAATGACAATAATAAATGTAAAGTACTAAAAATTAATTTATGTTAAAAGTTAAAATAAGTATGGTACTTCTTAGAGAAATAGAAAATTCATAAATATTTTTTTTTACTATAGAAAAAGTTATTTATTATTATTATTAAATAAGATCATTTTTCAATGAAATAAAAAATTTTAGGTACCAATTGTTGCATTTTAAATTTTAATTGTATAGTAATATATTTATTTATTTATAAAAGGCAATTTGTAAAAAGCATTAAAAAAGTTTAAATTATTTTATTGAATAAAATATATAAAGATGAGTCATCTTTGAAAAATTTTTACCTTTAACTTCTGACTTGGATTTACAGTAGAAAGTAGATGGTTCCTGATGACAGTCACTTCTGAAAAATAAGTGAGAATGAATTCTGGGCCTGGATTGTTATAGCATGGTAAACAACTCCCCCCCCCCCCCCCACCTTGGTCCCTTTTTGCCTACGTTTTAACAAATTTTGCCCAATCTAAAGATCCTGATATTTCTTGTGGACGGATATCAATGTGTTATTGGCTTTGGAATCTATTTTCTTTGTTTTGTTTTAAGTGGAAAGTGTAACTTTGCTTGATTTGCTTTTGTAAGCCACCTGCGTCCTGTTTACCAGAAAGCGAGATTTTCAGAGGGTGTCCTGTCCGAACAAAAAGTTATCTGGAGGAAAATTTCACAAGTAGAGGGTGTCACATTCCGAAACTGAGTTACTAGCCTTAAGAAGCGTTGCGGACAAGAAAGGAATTGTGTTACATCGTTAAATCGGGCGGCAAAAGCAAGTGATATTTTTCAGCTCTGTGTCACTTAACCGAAACGAAAGAATTAAGATTAACACTGGCACAGTGCCGCAGTATTTTAGTGAATAGGGCTATTCGGTTCTGAATTGCAGACTTTTTTCACTTTATTCATTAATAATTGCTTCAATTTTTTATTTGTTGAACACTTTCGCTTATTTTTGCCAACATATTAATAATTCCATATAAATAAACTGTAACACTAAAAATATTTCTTTTAAAAAATGCATGAAAAACTAATAATAATAATAATAATAAAAAAGAAAGAAAGAAAATCTAGAATTATGCCCCCCCCCCCCAAAAAAAAAAAAAAAAATCCCCTCGAAAATAAATCTGAAATTACTATCCTTGACGTGCTGTTAGTTACGACAAAATTCAGACATATCAATATAGAAAAACGCATTCGAAAGAATCCCCCCCCCCCTTTTTTATATATATATATTGTATAGATTTGGTTTAAATCGAGAAAAAAAATTGTAAGAATTGGTACATTAATTCATGTAAAACCGTTTTTTTTTCTTGTGAATGAAATGATATTTTAAATATTTCCTACATTTGCTAAAGTACTTCCTAATGTTTTGAATGTCTTGTCATTCTCTTTTAGAATAAAAAGTTTGTACATAAACTAAACTTGAATCACAATGGTAAGTTAAATCGTTTATGGAATAACTTTTCTTCAATGGTTATGTTGAATGAGATAGAAAAAGGATTTATTATTCTAACGTTCATTTACGAAGTACAAGAACCAGTAAAGCGAAATATGTGATCTTATATTTTATAAATTAAAATACACTAAAGATATATATCCTACATTCACATAATGAAAAAATGAATCAAATATAAAATTAAAATCTAATTTGACTTACCTTGAATCGTTTTATTATCCATATCTATCCGTATCCGATAAAATGGCGGCCAGAAGACAACAGTGAGGGTGATTAAATGTAATTCTCTTTTTATCTCATTGGCTCATTAATGTCATGTGATAGCTGAACGTCAGCTTGAAAATGGAAAATACTGCACGATTTGCTTGAAAGTATTTTACTGCGCGCGTGCTTTATTTCTTTACAGCAAGACTTGCTTGATTTTTGCTGTAATTTTACAATAATTTTTTACAGTGCAGGGTACCCATATCAGTCCTCAATGCAAGATATCTTATACCTCAACAGTTGCAAGTTGCAACGATGTGTAGGCTAGACGTTACTCAAACTATCGAGGTCTATTTGAGAGTAGATATGCTTTAGATAGACTATAAATTAAAGAGAATATGTCTCATTTACACGTTTAAAAAACAGTCTGTTCACATCTGAAAAACAGCCCAAAAGTTGAAGCAGCTAATTGAATCTCACGGAGTGAAACTCAAGCTGGATTTAATAGTTTTTTTACTTGCATGTAGCTACGTTAAATATAACTCTTTTACAATCAAATTTCGCATTAGCTCAATAGAAAGAAGTTTTAATCTTATTTGTTCTTGATTGTATCTTTTGCAAATAGGATCCACATCAAAATGACCCAAATGATTTGTGGGTGGGGGGTGGGGGGTGTTGGAGGGGAGGTGATCATGGTAGTCCTGACTATTTCTCGAACCAAGAAAAACATTTCGAAAGATCACTTTTTGTCGTATGAAAATAAACATTAATATTTTTTAAAAGAAAAATGTTTCATTAACACATATGACACCCTACCCTTGTTTTTTCAAAAGCGATATGATTCCCCAAAAATTGAGGGCAAGGTATTTCGATTACTAAATGTTAATTTTATATCGTAAGCATCCTTATGGATTCTCATGGATTCACAAAAATCTTTAACGAACCCGCAAATAAAATGAAATTTAACTGCATCAGCTGTTTTGAAATGTAGAAATATCTGCACCACAAAAGAGCAACACAAGGAAAAGTAAGGAAAAGAGAAAAAAGATAGCTATATCGGAAAATACATCTATCCATCTTTTAAAATATCGAGTTTTAAGGCTATTTCCCTGAAACTGATGTTAGCTTTTATTTATTATTTTTTTCCTGCGCAAAATAAATGCTATTCTTTTAAACTTTTAACAACATTTCTAAAGTCACAACGACGATGCAACTGAAAAGAGCAAACACTGAATAAATCGCCCGCCAGACAGACACCCTATAAAATCCTTAACGAGAAACTGGAGCTAAAAGAAGACGTCATAATATTCAAAAACTGAAAAATCTTCAAACGGGAGGAACTTAGCTTGCTCTGCAAATCTGTCCCACCCCAGGGTGCCGAAAGAGAAGCTGCAAAGTGCCGACAAAGGCTGCTCTGTGATGCCCTCAAAGGCAGAGCGCAATCCGCGGAACATCTGCTGGCGACGTTTTGCCTGCCAAATTGGCTTCGTTGGTTTAAAGCCCCATGCAAAGCGGGGGCCTTTTGTGGCCTCGGGAGGGGCGTAATTTGAATGTGCGGCCCGATGTTACCATTAGATAGTTCTGCTGATCTTAGGGAATCACAGGAGTCTTCTTGGGTTATAATTGGAATGCAACGTCAAATGCGGATGACGCCAGAGAAGTAGCTTTGATCTTTTAAAGGCTCATTATCTTAAAAGGTGAAAGGTGCGCAACTTTAAAACTTTTCATTTTCGAATTTTATTTTTCAAAAATTTTTTGCTTTTATAAAAATGGAAGTTTGGCGTGATGTTTAAAATTTGATTTTTAAATTGGAAGGAAAGAGAATGTGGATCGAATTCAAATTTAGATGCAGTAAAATAACTTTAATACGTCCCTCTTTTATACATCTTTATCGGTTACATCGGCGCAAGCTGAACGAAATCCAGGGATTCAACAGGAATATAACATGAACGGGAAATAACCGCAAAGTTTCGTTCTTCAGTCAGAGAGGACCTTATAGAGATGAGATGGGCTCAGCCCGAGGTCGGGCCCGAAACGGGCTCGATTTTTATACGAGTGATCGGGTTCGGGCTAAAAGTGAAAAAAAAATATGTATTCAAAAATTTAAAAAAGTAAAAAAACTTTCTATTTGAGAAAAAAAGAATGTAGTTTAAGTTTCTTAAAGTGTTTTGCAATCCTTCAAAAATAAATTTGAAGGGGAATTGAATCGTTATTGATGGGATGTAAGGAGAAATGTACTCTATCTGATTCTGAAGCCTTTGCACGGCCAGTGTTAGTAAACATAAAGAAGACATGGGATAATATTTCTAATGTTACCCGGATCTTAATTTGCAATTTATTTTGAATGTAATCTCCACTTACTTCAGGTTATTTTTTTAGGTTATTTTTCTGGTTATTTTCTCAACCCAGTAGAAAAGCATACTTGTTTTCTATACGAACATTCTAAGTTTAGTGTTCAAGTCTATATCCTCGTTATGTGTTTGAAGTCCTTTTCCAGAATTATTGGAAAACAGAGCTCATGTCTTTCTAATGTCATGTCATGTCATGTATTTTTTTTTTTTTTTTTAATCAAAGACATGATTCTGTTACGGACAGGTTCCGTTTTTACTTGTTTTACTGCAGTGTTGAATTCAGACACTTTTTTCCGGGAGGGATTTCTGTGGCCTCGGGGGGGGGGGGGACATTGTAGAGTTCCGGGGGGGGGGGGAATTGCACTTTTTAACCATTAAAAGCATGAAATCTCAAATCTTCCGGGGGGGGATATTTCAATGCTTCGGTGGGGGGGGATGTCCCGCCTGGGCCACCCCCTGAATTCAACGTTGTTTAACTGTATTTTGAAAACAGATATCAGGTCGTTTTTATGCCAAACAGCTACCTACACATGATCACATAAGCAAAAAATAATATGCACTAAATTTAATAAAGCTAGTGAGAGCTTATTCTATGAGAATGGAACTAATTCCAGCCAATAAAATCGATTTTGCAATTTTTAATAACTTTAAACAAGAGAGACAGGGGAGCAACGGGCTCTTTAAACCACCTCTTCTTCTCCGGATCTTCCAGTCTAAATCTTTTCTGCCTATTCAAACGCTTACCTGCCAACCTTCCGGTTTTTTAAATAAATTCAAATAAACATGCTTTGAATCAGAAAATTTATTTAATTAAATGTGCCTTGTTTCTTTGTGGTAGTCACTTGATTTCAATTTGATTTTGTTTACTAAATAAAATGTTTCGTTCAAATATGATTATTTGACTTTGGAAAATACCGGAAGGTTGGCAGCTATGCAAACGAATGCCCACCTTCAGGACCTTCTTTTTCTGCCAAGATGATACCAAGATTTAACCACTGAGCTCCACATATAACCATACATGTGGAGCTCAATGGATACAATTTCTCAAATTTCCATCCAATGAGCATCTAGGAGTATCAACTATCTTTTCTTTTCGTATGCAATATTTCTACTGTTATCCGTATCTTAATTTGCAATTTACCATAATTTCCGGCGTATAATCCGCGAACCAAACAATCATGTTTTGACAGAGAAATTTCATTTTATAAAATGTAACTATATCGCTGTAAATATTTCACTTCAATTATTAAATTTCTCGGTCTAAACATGATTAATTGATCCGCGGATTATACGCGAGAAAATACAGAACTTTGAAAGTCATTCATCTGTAGTTATTTCACGTTATTTTTTAGTTTATTTTCCAGGTTATTTTTCAATTTTTTTTTACAATCCAGTAGAAAAGCATACTTGTTTTCCATACACAAATTGTAAATTTAGTGCGGAAGTTCACAGGTTTGGTCAATCTTCAATGACTAACCATTCCCAAGAAACCATAATTTAGATCACTTATCTGAATATGGTCAGAAATGAAAAATATGGCCAGAATTAGCCACATTAATCACTCTCTCTCTCTCGCGCGCTATTTTGAAAACAGATACAATACCAGTCTTATGCTTAACAACACATAGACACATATTAAAAAAAATAATTAAATAGATGATAATTACAACAAAGCAGACGAAATTCCATCGCGTAAAATCGGTTTTCGAAGTTTTTAAAATCTTAAGGGGACTCAGAACCTCTCATTTTGACAAAAAAAAAAAGGACAAAAATGTCGAATTGCACATTTTTATCCTAAAATGAATCTTAGTATCTCTAGAATTGTGCCCAAAATGTTTGGACAATCTAATAAATAGTAAAGGATTTTTTTTTTTTTTTTTTTTTTTTTTTTTGTAATGTATATTTTTGTAAATGAAATGTTTAAACTCCTTTTTCTCAGTTCGTATTTTTTCATATTCTCTATGTAATCAAAATGCTAAGGCTTCCACAGTAATTGAACAAATTTTCTGAAATTTTTTAAAAATGCATCTCTAGATTCCAAGAGATAACTAAGTATCGATTTTTTTATATATATCTTAGAAAGTTTTGTATAAAAAAAAAATTAACTTAAATATATGCGATTTTTATAGGTTTATTCCATATACATCCAATTATTAATTTTTTTTTCCTATCTTAATCTTTGTATCGGAAATCCAGTATTTAGGCTTGTAGAACAAATTGCCCTGAGTACAAGATTTAAAAAAAAAAAAAAAAAAAAAATCTAGTTTAAAATACCAAAATTGGAAAAGAAGAAAAAAAATTTAAATTGTTAAATTAAAAAAAATATATATATTATTTTTTAAAATATATTAATTAATTAACAATTTAAGTCATTTTATCTGTAATTATTTTACTTTATTGAAACAGGATCCAAAAACTTCAATACAGATGTTGCTTACAGAATAAATTTTATTTGATATCGAGTCCCCTTAAACAAGATAATAGAGTGAAAGAAGGCACACACTATTTTTACCACCTCCCCTTCTTCACCGCCTTTTTAAACGCATGTTCATTTTTCAGACCATCCTTTACTGTCAGGATGACACCGAGGTATAACTTCTCAAATTTCCGTCTATGCATGTGCACACCTTTATTTAAGTGCAATTCCAACAAGAACTAGTCGGATGTGCCAATTCCAAAACTTTCTTCTATCTCACACAGGTTTCGCATACACTAAAAACGAATCTCTCTCAGCACCAATTTATATCAAGATATAAATGAATCTAAAGTTTCATGAAATTTCGTGCATTAGATCTTGAGCTATGACTATCGCTAAAATCGTAAATCCTGAAAAATGCAGAATAGCAGAACCACCTGTTGGGAGATATACACTAAAACCTAATCAACGACTTATGTCAACGGCTAACTGAATGTGAAGTTTGATAAAAATCCGTGCATTAGTTCTTGAGATATAGTTATCGTAAAAATCATGAAAAAAGTAGCATAGTAATGCCACCTCTTGGGTTATTTGCACCAACACGTAACTAGCATCTATTTATGTCAAGGTCTAACAGAATCTGAAGTTTGATGAAATTTTGTGCATTAGTTCTTGAGATATAGAATTTCGTAAAAATCCTGAAAAAAGTAGCACAGCAGCGCCACCTGTTGGGATATCTACACCAAAACGTAATCAGCGTCTATTTATGTCAAGATCTAACTGAATCTGAAATTTGATGAAAATCAGTGCATTAATTCTTGAGATAGAGCTATTACACCAATCGCGAAAAATGCAGCATATCTGCGCCAACTGTTAGGCGATTTACACCAAAAACTAATCCGTGCCAGTTTATATCAGGGACTAACTGAATCTAAAGTTTTATTAAATTCCGTCCTACAGTTCTTGAGATCACAAAATTTTTGTCACATACATACATACTGACAGACAGGCAGATTCACAGACAGACAGTTTCTAAAAACAGTCGAATCGTGTTCAGGACCTTCTAAAACGTATAAATCCGTCGAAAACCAGAAGTCGAAAATTTTCATGAATCCAATACTTCTTGTACAGATTGAAGAAAGTAACAAGAAGTAATATGTCCCCCCCCCCCTCCTTTCTAAATTAAAATAATCGTAATATATCTAAAAAGATGGGACATTTTGGGTACGTAGTTATTCCTAAATAAGAGTATGCTGAGTCAAAGTATAGTCTACTGTGGCCCATTGATAAGTATTTTGAATTATTGTTATTTGGATTGCGTTAGATTGGAATATAAAAAAAATAATTATTAAAATTACTAATATATACATATGTAAAATATAAAATAATAGTAGGGTTTCGAATCGCAACAGAACGGTGAAATCGGAAACAGGAAAAACCTTTATTTCTGAACAGAATGGAAAAATGGAAACAGGATAAAACCGTTATTTCTGAAGCAACGTAAAAAGGAACTAAACCTAAATTGCTTTTCGGTTTTGGAACTGAAGCGAAATACTTTTTCAATTCCGAATTTCCGACTTTTGAAAACATTTTTATTTGTAAATGTTTGATTAATAAATTTTAGTTATTTAAAAGATAAATTAAAATACAAACAATTCACATCATTTACTTCTGATCTTTAACTTTTTTTAAAAATATAATACATAGTATCAAAAGTTAATTAAGAAATTATGTATACTGAAGGCAGTGCCCAAAATACCAAGACGAAGAATGGATTCAATAGAAACAAAATTTAATTTTAATTCTAATTTCAAGACTAAATTATTTTTAGGTAAGAGTGGAAGATTGTGTTTAAAATTAAGAAGGAATTTATTTGAATACGAATGTTTAACCTCCTATATTAAAACAAGATGTTCTTAAATTGAGGAAAGCTTAGAACCAAAAGAAAAGAAACACTAGATAATTTCGCGCGATGGTGTTTTGTGCTAGCTTAAATGTACATCTTTTGAAGATTTATCAACATTCTGTTTATTTATTTGTAGTTTTAATGTTAAGTGAAAAAATTCAGGGAGAGTAGTTTAAACCGATACAAAAAGTAGTTTCATAAAGAAGATTTAAAGCAAACCTAAATATCCTAAAAGTTTAGTTATTCTTAACATTCCTAGATCATTCCTAGGGTTAGTTATTCCTAACATTCTTAGTAACATTCCTAGTGAGATTCCTTTCCTAAAGAGGGTATGCTGAGTCTAATAGGCTACTATAACTTTTACGTAAAGAAAATGGTGAGATAATAAGATCCTTGTTTGTAAAATGTTAATTAATAATTTATCTCTGATTTAAAAATCTTTTTATCAAATACCTAGCATCTATATAATTAATAAACCATTATTTGCATTGTCTCTGATTTTACAAACTTTTAAATTTCCGCAAAAATGTCCTAAGATTTTTGTGAATTTGGTTTGAACATTTTAGTAATATTTTAAATAAAATTAAAATAGAAAAAAATGTATATCCTAATTTCGAAAAGTATCCATATTACAATTTTTTTTAAAATATAAAATGCAATCAACGTAATCAGTGTCATTAAACGGGTAAAAAACTTCCTGAAAAGAAGAAAAAATCGTTCTAGATTGGTTTACTGAATCTTGCTTGCCTCGAAGAGAAGTCATTTTTGAAACTCCGAAAACGACTGTTTCATTTTAATTTTATTTTCTCCATTTGTATTTGTGAAAGAAAAAACCCCCTCCAAATACAATCCCAACATAGTTGAAAAGTGTTTATGATTTCGGTTTGCCTGTCTATCTGTCTGTCCGTGCTCTAACTCGCGTAAATATATTCGGATTGTCATGCAATTCATATATGCTATGGAGGTTTACTATGCCATGTTCGGTATTGAAAATGAAGTGTGTATAGCACTTACAGTTTTTTTATAGGGACACTCAAAAGAATTCCGTTACATTACGGTCTATGGGAAAAAAAATATTTGTGCTATTTTTTAATGCTGTTACACAATTTCAAATATATTGAAATTCATATATATCACTCAGGTACACAACAAGAGGCTTACTATAGAATAGGGTGTGCATAGCACTTATAGTTCCTATACAAAGACACTCAAAGAATTCCGTTACCTTACGGTCTATATGGAGCAAAATTGTTTGCGGTTTATTTTAATAATGTTTCACTATTTTAAACAAGTTGAAATTGATATAGATCACTGAGATGCACTACAAAAGACTAATTATAGAATGTTGTGTGTATAGCATTCATCGTTCATTTAGAGGGACACACAAAAGAATTCGATACTATATCTGCTAACAATAACTGCTGGAAGTGCGTTTTCAGTTGCTGAACGCGTTTTTAAATTTAACTTATTTTTAGTCTATTACTTTGTGTGTGTAAATTCTATAGATCATATACAGGGTAGCACAAAAGTCCTCGAGTACATTTCCGTTTATTGATGGAAATTCCATATAAGAGGAATTTTAAACTGTGCGTTTCCTAACTGAACTAAAATTTAGCACTCTATGTAGTATATATTCAAATCTATAGATCATATACAGGGCTGCACAAAATAATTCGGATATTTTTCCGAATATTGTTAGTAATTCCTGAAATAGGGTTTTCAAAAATTTTTATGTTTTTTCCAAATTGTTTACTTAGACATCCTCTTTCACCTTATTAAACGGTAAAGAGTTGTAAAATTATTTTGGAAGTTTTGGAAAGTGTTTCATAATCTATGCTTGACGCATGATTTTTCGTTTGTTTTTGATTATATTAATAGTGGTGCTGTTTCGCAGATTTTGTAGATGTATTATTTGATAGCAGAAATCAGTCGTTAGTCAGTTTGGAATCTCGAATCAAATAGATTAAAAGATTATATTAATCAGCTTATTAGGTGTCTAACTTGGAAGATTTTATTGTATGTTAATGCGTTGAATTGAATTCTTACAATGTAGTTCGCATATAAGGTTTTTTTTTTTTTTTTTTCTATCTAGAGGGAAAATAATGTATCGTGAAATCAGAATTGGGATCGTTTATTCATGAAAAGTAAGAGTGTATGTTTACAATGAAATAGAACATCAAATATTGGAATTTTAGAAAATAGTTGCAATTTTCGTATGGAGGAAAGATGAATTGAATTTCAGTTATATTTAAAGTAACTATTTCTTGATATTTGTAGAGAAAAATTATTTAAGTTGCTTAAGATTCCTTTTTAACTCACCAGAATAAATATCTATTTTAAAATAGTGATCATGCATGCGCTTGAGTATAATAACATTTGTTCTTCTCGTGATTATCTGTGTTATTATATTGTTTAATAGTACATCTATTGAGCATTATAAAACTATTTTAAATAGAAGGATTGGGGAAAATATTATCTGATTTATTTATTTATTTTAGAACAAGATATATATATATATATATATATATATATATATATATATATATATATATATATATATATATATATATATATATATATATATATATATATATATATATATATATATATTCAGAGACGTCAGACTAGTGTGGGGTTGTTGAAAAAAGTTATTCACCAACTTATTATTCGAAATTTAAAGATACAGGTTCTCAAGAATTTTTGACATCAGATGTTTTGACTCTCATAAACACACATAATAATAAATGTATTCTTCTGTTGATAGATAAGCCTTACCTTTTTCACTATACATCTATGAAGCGCAAAACTTTATTTATATTTTATAATGAGGGCGCTAGATCCAAAGCCTACATTATCCCCTTAGGAACCAAGAGATATGAAGTTTTTTGGTATCACACCCATGTCTTCAACGAGATTTGAGCCGGAGAAGTAGCGTAAAATAATTTCAGCATCGCAAAAGTTACTTCTATAACCACCTGCGCCATTCAGGAAAAGAAGTTTTGATTCAGGGGTAGAGTTGCAAAGGGTGGAAAGAACTTGGTTTATTCCCGGGAATAAACCGGGACTTTTGGGCGGGAAATTAAAAAAAATTCCGGGAGTTTTCCGAAAATTTTAGGCATGGAAATTTTTAATTAATTATTTTTAATGATTTTAATTTTTGTCATTGGGAGCAAAATGTTTTTTTTACATATGTAAACAAATCCAATAACATAAATATTAAAAAAGAGCACAGTTTACATGAAAACTAACAAAATACATGCTTAAGCAGCAAAAATATTAAGTAAGAGAAATTAAAATATCACAAGTAATTTGATATTTTAATGGTCGGTAAGAAAAAATTGAGTACGGCAGATGGCAGATTCATCTTGCTTGACATGAACCTAAACATTACCGCTGTTCTCCGAATCAGCCAATGTAAACAAAAGAAAAAAAAAATTAACAAAACTAAAAGAAATTAATAACAAAACATACAATGCGACTCGTAAGAAAATTAATATAGGGTATGCCTGAATAGCATATATGCCAGCAACAGGAATTAAACAATTTTATTTCTTAAAGAAACATTCAAATCCTCATCAATTCAAACCCCCATTGTTGCGCTTTTAAAGACTTTTAATAAAGTATGAAAACTTAGATCACAAAGTCATAAGTTTTGTGAATTCACAATGAAAAATCTATCTTAACTTTTCAGAACAATGCCTGAAGTTTTTTGAAAATAAAATTTTCAAATTGAAAATGACTGGTTTTGTTTATCTTCAAATTTTGCAGTATTCCCCAAAATTCCGGGTTTATTCTTCAAAATTCACGGGTTTATCAAAATTTGCAGGTTTTTTGCAAGTCTATTCAGGGGGGACACAGTAACCGATGCGATATTCATACAATGTGTAGCATGTTTTGTTACAGATGCATAATTTTAGTTTGGGGTACTATGGTGATTTATTATGAAAATCCACAATTTGAAAATATCAAAAATATGAGAGAAAAAATTTTATTTTAAAAATTATAAGCATCCACCGATTAATATCTTCATTTTTAGGTGCGTTCGTAATTATATAAATACATAGCACTTATAGTCGTTGTCTGGTCCGTTCGTCTGTCTGTCCGCGTATAACAGCACAAAAACTTACTCAACCGAATGTTTTGAAATTTACTATATATATTTGTTGCAGAGTTTTGTCGAGTCATTTCAAATTTTATGAAAACCGAATCAAAACTTAAAAAGATATTAATAAAAATATTTATTAAGTAATAATTTGAATTTTTTAAAATCAGTACTTCCTAGCAACTTCCGAGGATTAATCGTCAAGCGACCGAGATGTATCGCCAAGTTATCTGGCATGTATGAAGTTACAGTCATATATGACGTATATGACATTTTATAACCTCTATGACTAAGTTATAGTCACATTCTTCATTCTATTAAATATCCTATCATACGTAATTAATTCAATGATACCCCATGATAGGTAATGATTCTAGGTTGCCATGGTAATTACATCCTATTTAAGATGGAGTATATTATTTCCGTATTACTGAATTTAAAAACCGAATTTGTATACTAAAATTGTTTAATTATATCAATAATAGAATCTACCGTCAGTTTTTTTAATAGATGTTTCCGGAGAAATATATTTTAAACGGAAAAAAAGAGTCTAAATATGGATTTCAAGTTCTGAAATTTTCAAAGCTAGGCTTAAGTTTCCCATTGGAATTTTCAGTAAATGTCAACAAAAGATAAACTGTTGCCAACTTAAAATGTACTTATTTTATTACGGAAATTAATCATATCATGATAACAGACGATATATTTCATTTCACTGAAATAATAACAGTATGAACGCACCTCATTTTTCACGTTTGACGTACAATTGCCAACTTGTTATATTTATTTAGACTTGCTAAACATTTTTAAATTAAAAATGATGCCTCGTCAGACATATATTGGCGTCCATACTTCCTCTGTAGTTGCCTTTTCAGTCACATCATGCAGGGGGCAAAGTGGATTGAATCACCACTTAGAAATGTTTAGAAAAGTTTTTTCCCCACAAATATATTTTTCATTTTTAGAAGTTGATATTTTAAAATATTTTATTAAAATAGATTATGAAACACTTTCCAACACTATCGGAATATTTTGTTAAGAAATATCATTTTTGTTCATACAATGACATGAGATAGTATCTAAATAAACATTAAAAAGCAATCACAAAATGCAGTAAAAATTCATTTTCAGGAATTGTTGGTTCATATTCCCGATAATGTGTGCGAATTCTATATCGTGCAACCCTGTATATGAAATACATACCTCTTAATACTCTCAAAATAAATATTTTAAATGCATATCACAGCTTAAAACTTAAATCCAGCAAATTTTGGCTCATAGTCATTTCTGTAACCGAAACCTTTCGACTGTCTCTGTAAATAAACGAAATATTCTAAGCACTCAATAAATCTACAGAAAACATGCCCTAGGGCACCTCAGTGATGTATATAAATTTCATTAAAATACACCGTAAACGATTTTCCCCATAGATATTAGTACAATGGAATACTTTAGTGCGTTCCTGTAAACGAACTATAAATGATACTTACTCTATGCTCTATATAAAGCATGTTGCCAGCCACCTCAGTGACGCATATAAACCCCATGTTTGAAACAGTGTAACATCATTAAAATATACTTCAAAACGACTTTTCCTCATTGACCGTAATGTAGGGAAGACCGGGCTTAGTTGGTCCATTTTTTCATCAAAACTTTTTATTTATTTTATTTTATTAAAATTTTAATTCTTTTTTTAGTTTGGGCAATAAGTGCACCTTAAAGCATAACCACGTAGGAAAATTTTTGAAAAAAAAATATTAATAGTTTTTATATGAAGCTCAGAAGGACATCAAGTCACTGTACCAACCTGCCCCGTCGAACGGGGTAGGTTGACCCACTAAATAAGATTTTATTTTCGGATTGCTAACGGAAATGAAAAACACATAACATATCAAACGTAATTTTAATTTGGTATATAAAAGGTACAAAGGATAAGAAAAGATGTTTTGTTCAACTTAACTACTGCCTTCATCGAAATTTTTCTCATCATCACAATGAATGCAAACATAAAATATCATATCCGCAGTGACATGTAATTCGCGTGCCCAACATTTGCACCTGGTACATTGAATCCACTCATCTCCTGATTTACTATTTTTTAATGATTTAACCTTTTCAAGGGTGGTGGTCACAAATGTGAATTTCGTTCATAGGTTCGTCGTTTAACATGGGTCAACTTGCCCCATATCGCCATTTTGGTTTTTGATCGTCGTATCAAAATATTCCGTTATTTCTTTTTTTAAATCAGTAGGTAGAAAATAAGCTCTGAACAACGGTCTGTTTAAACTGCTATTCACCAAAGTGAAACTTTAATTTATAAGCAAATAAAAAACAATTTTTTATAAGTGAAAAAAATAAAAAAATAAAAAACTTACCTTTGTAAAAATTTGAAAATTTGAAGTGGCTTTCGTTTGATTGCTTCTTAACGGTCGACGATGTTGTGTGTGAAAGAAGACGTGATGAGACACATTCCACTTAGCTAGTAATGCTATCCACCGGATAGTTTGAAAAATATCGCTGATGGGCCAACGTGCCCCAGTCTCCCCTAACAAAATACTTTTGAGTATACCTGTAAACAAATTATAATTGCTACATACTCTATACTCTATAGAAAACATGTTGTCATCTACGTCAGTGATGCTTATCTATTTTGTTATGATTGAAACAGTCCAACGTTATTAAAATGCACTCAAAGCGATTTTTCCTTATTGACCGTAATGTATCGGAACATTTTTGATTGCCCTCTAATCTAAAGATAAATTCTACACACTTCATTTTCAATACCGAACATGCTATGGTCAACCTCAATAACATATATCAATTACATGTCAATGCGACTGTATTTACGGGAGTTAGAGCACGGACAGACAGACGGCCAGACAAACCGAATTCATAAACACTTTTCAACTATGTTGGAAAGTGTTAAAAAGTAAGACATTTTTAATTGAAATCAATTTACACCAGAATTATACTTTATACATCCTTACATAGAATGTTGCAAAAAATGGGTGCATCTTTTCTGAAAAAAAAAAAACCCATAAAAAATTAACGAAAAGAAAGAAAGATTAAAATAATCAGGAACAAAACGTATTCTTAATTTTGCCCCCTATAGCGCCACCCTCCCCCATACCTACCATACTGATTCCAACAAAACATATTGCATATTTACTCGTAAGGTATCCGAATATTTTAATATAATTTGGAATATCACAATTCTGCTTGTAAGCGGATTAACTTTTCGACAGGTAAATATCGTGAAACATTTCTTGAAAAAGTAATTACAAATTCGAACGGTGTCTAATGCTAAAAAAACGTCGAATATTACGATATATTTAATGTAAATCCTTTGATAGTCAAAACAGCACAATAAATACAGAAGATAAACTAATTAATTGGTTAATCAGAGCAAAATCATCTATTAGAGCAAAGTCATCTATCAAACAATCAGAGCAAAATCAGTTCTATGATGTAAAATTGATTTTTCCAAGATGTTATAACCTTAAACAAGATGAGAGAGAGAGTAAGAGAGAGAGAGAGAGAGAGGGGGGGGGGGGGAGAAACACACTGTTTGAGTCATCTCCCCGTCTTCTCGGCATCTCTACAGGTCGAAATCTTCTGCGCCTATTCAGACATATACACATCTTTCGGAAGTATTTTCATTAGTAATGCCCGTAAGAAATTATTTTCAGAAATATGTTAAATAACTCACTTTCCTGCTTCATATTAACTAAAACTTATGTATTTAGTGATCATTTCGCTGTAAGAAAATAAAGAATAGAATAAGAACATCAAAGCATTCCCATGAGATAGTTATATATTTCATGAAATATAATTATGACATAATTATGAGATATAATTATATCTCACGAAAAATATAACTAGGATAGTTATGTATAGAATCTATAGAGAATTATATATAGCATCGGTTGCAAAATGGTCTGAAAAAAGTTAAAAAATGGTTTAAATACCTTATCCGTCGACCGATTTGTACGAAAATTGAGACAGTTTTTGCGACAGAGGTTTATCATATATTCGCCAAATGGGAACTCAATAGAAAGTAACGTTTGGGAGTTATTACGTTCACACACACACAGTGACATACGCACATACATACACACACAGAGAGAGAGGCACACACAAACACACACAGAGAGAGAGAGAGGCACACGCAGACACACACACACACACACAGAGAGAGACACATAGACACACTCATACACAAATCACGATTACAATATTTTCCTTACACTACGCGTTCGAAAAGTAATAAATAAGTGAATGTAGGATACTTTGAAAGGAACCCAAAAATGAATCGTGAATAAAGCCCCTGAACGCATTTAGACTCTCCTGATAACAGACAAATTAAATAAAGTCGATTACGGATTATTACATAAGAGAAAAACCTATTCTATCATGCAAAATCGATTTTGCAAGTTTTTATAACCTTAAAGAAGATAAGAGAGACAGAGGAGGAACACACTGTTTGAACCACCTCCTCATCTTCTCCGGATCTTCTCCGCCTATTCAAACATATTGCACATCTTCCGCACCATCCTTTACTGTCATGATGACACCGAGACGTAACTTCTCAAATTTTCACCCAATGAGCATCTAAGAGTTTCAACTCCTTCGTCTTCCTGGATCCAATGATGGGAATGTTTGGTGGATCAGCCTCCCGGATCGATGGTCGGCCGGGGCGTTTCCGGCAGATGCGGGATCCACCCATCCCCGGATCCGGGCGACAACGATGATTTGCGACGGCTGGCCGAAAGGGTAAAAATTGGGAAAACATGTCGTCCGGACACAGAGCAAGCGGACATCCAGAACTGACCACAGCCAAGTCCAGTGCAGAATACAGAGAACGGGGAAGGTAAAAACTTCTTCCTTGCTTTTATTTATTGTTTTGTCAAATAGCAGTGGGATAGTGTTTATGTCTACCCTTTCGTAACTCGCGATAGAAATGAACTAATATTTAAATTTCTGCGACGCATTTAAATTACTTCGCTAAGGAAAAAAAAAAAAAAAAAAAAAAAAAAAGAGTTAAAAAGTGAATACTTTTCTATATTATATTTATTACTGCAATTAAAATGTATCATAGCGACATAAAAATAAAACAAAATAATTCGTTATCATTTATAAAAAAAAAAGTGATAATAATTAAGATTCTCTAAAATATTATTTATATTTAATATTTTTTTAATTATTAAAATTCAAGCGGTCCTGGACACATTTGTAATTATTATTTGTAAATATTTTTATTGATATATTCTTCTTAAAATGTAAATTCTTAAAAAAAAAAAAAATAATAATAATAATAATAATAATCTTTAAAATTTTAAAATTTAAATTTTTAACTGTGTTGAAAAACAACTGAAAAACATTGTACACAGTTTCATAATTTTATATTTCATAGAAATTTAGATATATCATCAAATTAGATATTTTATCTAATTCTATCTTATAGCATATCTTTAAACAAAAAAAAAAAAAAAAAAAAAAAAACCATTCTGTTATAAATGCATTTTAATCCCGGAAGAAGGCGTGGTAACCATACTGTAAAAAAAAAAAAGATGAATGCTTCTTAATCTAGGAAAATATTATATAACCACAAAAGAAAATATACACTAACCTGTTCCAAGTTACTCACGATTCCGAAAAGCGTTCTTTATCCTTACAAACCCCAGAAACCAATATATTTTCGAGATTTAAAGAAGCATGTCTAAAAACAAAGTTTCTATTGCTGCCACTGATTTTCGTACGTGTTTCCGAATAGCTTTTATAGTGTATTAATTAGTTTTCTCGAACCAGAATATCGCTTTTTAAGATGCTATTCATTCATAATGAAACATTTTCAGCTAATTAATTAAATTTATAGAATGCAAAAGTAACAAAATAATATTAATTTTAATATTAATGTGTATGCTGCCAATTTATCATGCTTGTCTGTAAAACTTGTTTGTTAAAATGATTACTGGAGAATGGACAGCATAAAAAAAGAAAAAAATTTGTATTCCGGTGTGAGAAACTGATTAATACACTACAAAAATGATTCGGAAGCGTTTCTGAAAATCAGTGGCAGTAAAAGAAAGTTTGCTTTTTGGGTTTTGTTCATCTCACGAAACCCTATTACTCCCGTTTCTTTGTCTGTCCGTCACAGAGCCGGTTCTCAGAAACTATGTAACATACAGGCATGAAATTTTGAGTATTTATAGCTGAATACCTGCTATGAAGTTCAAAATCATAAAATTTGAAAAAATCCTATTTTTTTAATATAGAAAGATAAAAAACCAAAAATCTAATAGCCTTTTCCTGTTAAACTTAACATCTTTCGTTATAGCAGTTGCCAACAATTAAAAATCCACAATAAAATTCTTTCTACAATAATTAATTTTCTATTGAAAGATTTTCACGTGAAAAATAAAAATGAAATAAAAAGCTTCACCAATTTAAAAAAAAAAAGATTAATAGGACGTCATATTGGTAATAAAACGGAAATTTTCAAACATTTCTCAATAATATACAAGGAGTATGAGTATGTGTAGATACAAAAAGCACAGCTTAATATGACGTCATTAGAGAATTAAAAAGAAAATTAATCTGACGTTATAACGGATTTTTCAAATGTTTGAGAATAATACAAAGAGAGTATCAATATGAGTAATAGAGACTAATATAGTTGAGGAACGTATTGAATCATGATAAAAATCCGATTACGGCAATATTGGCATATTTCAACATTTTGAAGGTCTCTATATACAACATATTTAATTTTGAAATTGATTTTTTTTAAATATCGCATTTAGTCAGCATGACAGATATTATTATGATAGAGTATAATAGCGGGCCGGTTCAGATATTCGAAAAAACGAGAAAAATAGATCGGTAAATTTTTACTTTATAAAAAAACATGACCTTTTTTTTTTCTTTGGAAAATGAAATTTATTTGGATTTATTAAAGAAAGGATAAAGTGTTTTGAAAGGAATGTTAAACGAAACCCTTTGTGCGATCTGCTATCACACTTGTTATAAATGCTTCTTTAAATCTCAAAAATATACTAGTTTCTGAGATTTCTAAAGATAAACAACGCTTTTCGAAATAGTTAGTAATTCGAAAGAGGCTATAATATATTTCCGTTCCTGGTTATATTATAATTTATTAGATTAAGAAACATCTGACTTTTTTTTACACAGTGTATTAACAGTGTATTAAAGGGACAAGTCTTTTCACCGAGTGTTATTTTATCTTAACAATTATATTTGACATTATCTGCATGTAAATGATAGTACACTTATACTAGTCTATACACTTATTAAGGTATCTGCAGGTAATATGGCCACCCTAAGGTTAGACATTTTAAAACAGTAGTAGTAACTGATTAAAAAAAAAATAATAATAATTGGCTAAGAAAGCAGTGTTTAGCACTGGAAAAATACTTTAAAATTTAAGTTAGTCAAAACTTACATCTGTTTAGTTTGTTAAAAAAAAAAAAAAAAAAAAAAAAAAAAAAAAAAAAAAAAATGTTAGTTGATGAAGGTAATAGGCCTATATGCAGATAATATGCCTATAGGTGCCATAAAATGGAATGGTCTATATTTAACGCAGAAAACACATTAATTAGTCAAAAAATTTACATTTTGAGAAAATTTATAAAAATAATAGAAAAAATAATATGAAGTAAATTTAGACATAAATTAAAAAAAATATATGGAAAAAAAGTATTTTTAATTTGTTTTCTAACGCGTAGAGCAAATGAAAACTTTTGCATCTTAACTGGTAAGGCCGACATATTTATCGTGCACTTAATTACAACAAACAACACATAATCTCATATCTATAGCTTTTTCGCCCATTTGGCCATATTGCCAACAAAAAACAATTTTATAAAACTGTTCGTAATTCTGTCTGCGCACTCCGATATTGAAATTCGTTTATACAGTTAAAAAGAGCATTAAACCAGCTAAAATATTATGTATAACAGTAAATACAAATACTTTGTTTAAATAAGAAAAGTAATAAACTTACCAGAGACAAATTTATAATCTGCCAACGCAACTAACAATGAACCAACGACTGCCCTCCCTTGCACGTGATCAAGGATTGCAGGCAACCCGGTTCTAAACTATGTTCTTCTGACTTCCGGCGACTAGATTCAAGCGCTATCCTTTGGGTTCCACTGAAATTAATAACATTATTGAGGGTTGGCCATATTATCATCAGATACCTTATTATGAATTCATTTATGTTTCAGCATTTAGCGATAATAATAATAATCATATACATTATTTCTGCTGTCAACATCCCTTTTTCTATGCATTTACAAAACGTACAACAATGAATGAGGTATCATTCGAGAGGTTTTTGAACCGACTTCTGACATAGTACAACTACACTCATATTTCGTTAAAACATGCTTTTTGATTAAAAATTACAGTTAATTAAAAATTAAATCGGCATTCTTTTCAAAAATGAAATGAAAGGTTTTTGTCAAGTCAGTGTTGCCACAAAAATAAAAGACCGGATTATATTACTCTCAATGACGATTGTATAAAAAAAATAAATAGTACAAAAAAGATAAAGTGGGATGTCTCCGCACTTGTTTATTTTATATTTTTGATTAAAAAACAAAATTGAATATCACGTGTTTAGAAGTAAAAGACATCATCGATCGATCGATCGAAGCAGTGGTATTTCATGTGTAGCCTAAAACGTATGCTTTGTTATATTAAATCGAATTGCAATTTATATGTATTCAATTTATTTTTCCATGTCCAGTGTTATCCCCGAAGCGGATGACGTTATCTTCTAATGCAGTTAAAATACGATTGTTATTATTCTTTTTCTCGCGCCTGCCTTTTGCTTCGATCAGTTTTCACTACAACTTTGATGGAATAAATGATATGATGTTCTGGCTTGACCGATTTTGTTTGCAGATATTTTTAGCCTTAATTTTGCTTTAGAAGTTTAAAACTGCACATAAAAAATATTAGATATTTCTAAATAATATTAGACTGCAGTGCGAAGTCCTCGCACGGGTCCATTGGTAATAATAATAATAATAAAAGTTTGCTTAATTCTCTTTACACCATTGACGAGTCTTTTATTTCAAGCATGTGCTTCACTCTTTAAATTAAAAATACTTTTTCAAACGAATAATTTGTGACCAAACATTAAAAAAAAAAAAAAACCTAGAAAATTGTTGTTTGTTTAATCCTGTTTATAACATTTTCCAAACGTTCTTTAGCGTATTGTCATATTCATATGAATGGTATGATCTGTTTAGTCATCGTGTGCAAAAGACGACCATAGTACCACCAACAAACCAAACAAAACCATATGGATAGTACGCAAAATAATTGCATTCGTTAGTTTCAGTAAATTATATAGTATTCGTTTAATTTCATGTCTTAATTTTTGTGATTTGACTAGCCACTTTTTAATAATAATAAAATAAAAGTAATTTTTCTACAAAATTGAAACAAAATTCGGACCCGAAAGAGTTTTAATAATTGTATACAGTTTGAGAGTTATATGCAAACGTAACACTTCCAATTGCAAAGCTTTTTGCTACCCAAAATTATATGCAAACATAACATTTAAATGTAATTTGCACCTAAATTAATTTTATTTGAACCCAAATAACTGTTAATTTGCACTGAAAATTACATGCAAAAATAATGTTTGCATATGACTTTGGGTTGCAAAAAGTTTTGCAATTGGAAGTGTTATGTTTGCTTATAACTCTTAGTCATGTTATTTTAAAAAACCTAGAGTATTTTTCTTAAGCCAAAAAAGTAAAGAACTAAAATAACTTCTTAAAACACCATAGAAACTTTAAAATGCGCTAGGCCTTTCGAAAGGCCTAGCGCATTTTAAAGTTTCTATGGTGTTTTAAGAAGTTATTTTAGTTCTTAGTGTTTCACACCAGTTTCAACTTATTTTATTTTCAAAAAAGTAAAATTGTGATTTTTTTCAGATTTTTATGCTCCAGACAGTCTTAAAAGTTAATAATACACATATTTTCTGTAGGATAGCTTCTTTCCAAACTTGAATTATGGAGGATTCTTAAATTTTCCTCAAAGGATTCTAAGAGTGGTTGATTTTGTTTTTTAATATTCGCCGTAGAAAATTTTACATTATGCACAAATGTGGTATTTGTGTAATAATAATTATTATTAGGTCAGACCCCCGTTTGTGGTGTGACCTCCTATTAATAGAACATGTCTTTGATTTACTATTATTTTCATTTGACAATTATTTTTGTTATTATCTGCATGTAGTAATGATAGTATACAGGGTGTTCGAAAAAGATTGAAACGGCCTCAAATCTTTCTTGCCTGTTGGAGATACGTAGATAATGTAGATTTCAAAAATCTTTAAAATAAGTTGGGATTTGAGATTACATTGATGAAATAGTTTTGTTATTAATTTTCAAAAATATGCACTTTTTAAATTTTATTTTAGTCTCTGGCTCTTGTAAGTGATGGTTAGAAGAAAAAAATTCTATATGCTCTAACAAATCCAATGGTAAAAATTTCGTTCTTTCTACGACCAAAATTCACAGAGTTATGATACTTTGAATTTTATGCTTATTATACTTTGAATTATTAGTTTCGGAGCTTTTCGACACTAAAAACTGATAAAAAAATTTAAGTGCCGGAAAGCTACGAAATTTCATAAAATTCAAAATATGACAACTCGCTTAGTTTTGGTCATAGAAGAACGGAATACTTCCTGTGGTAGTTATCAGAGTATGGAGAAGATATCTTTTAAATGGTACTAGGAACTGTATAGAAAATTTAAAAATGTAACTTTTGAAAATCAATGGCCGGACTATATCATGAACATAATTTTAATTGCTACCTTGTGTGAACATTTTTGCAATTTACATTACCTACGTATTTTTAGCACGGGAAAATTACAGCATGTTACAATTTTTTTGGGGTATCCTATATGTCTATTCATTTATTATTATGAATTCATTTATTTTTCAACATTTATTAATAATAATAATAATAATAACAATACTATTACTACTAATAATAAAAGTTCGCATGAATCTCTTTACATCGATAGCGATTCTTTTATTTCAAACATATGTTTCAGTCTTTAAATTTAAAATAGGGTCTACTTTTCCGAAAGAATAATTTGTGATAAAACATAAAAAATACCAGAATGTTGTTATGTCTGTTTAATCCTGTTGCAATATAGCATTTTCCAAATGTCTTAAAAAATTCTTCTTTAGCTTATTGTCATATGAATAGTACGGTCGGTTTAGATTAGATGTACAAAAGATTACATCAGCGCTCCCCAAAAAACCATTATGAATAGTACACAAAATAACGGCATTCTTTAGTTAAATTAAATTTCATTCGTTAAATTTCAGCAGGCCTTAAATTTGTGATTTCGGCAGCTATTTTTTAATATTAATAACAAAGTATTTTTTTTTCAAAAATTGAAACAAAATTCGGATTTGAAAAGGATAATAATTGTATTTCTATGCAGTTTGAGTCATGTTACTCTAAAAACCACAACAGTATTTTTTCCAAGCCGAAAAAGTAAAAATAGTCTTTTTCTTTTCTTTTCTTTTCTTTTCTTATTTCTTTTTCTTTTTAGATTTTTATGTTCCAGAACACCTTAAAAATTAATGATACACATATTTTTTGTACGGCATATTTTTTGTATGAAGAGTCATATTCTTAAAGGTTTCTCCAAGAGATCATAATACCGATTGATTTTGTTTTTTAATATTCGTTGTAGAAAATGTTACGCATGGTATTTGTGTAATAATAATTAATCTTCTATCAACAGGACATGTCTTTTGGGTGAATATTATTTTGTTTTGGCAATTATTTTTGTTATTATCTGCATGTAATAATGATATTATACAGAGTGTCTCAAAGAGATTGAAACGGGCTTTAATTTTTTTGCCTGTTGGAGGCACATAGACAATGCAGATTGCAAAAATGTTCAAAATAAGGCAGGAATTAAGGTTATGATGATGAGATAGTCCTACTGTTAAGTTTTTATAAAATTATACCTTTTTATATAGTAATCTTGTACGGCAATCTTTTATCTCGTTATATTTAAAAAATTATATGCTCTAAAAAATGCAACAGTAAAATATCCATTCTTGTACGACCAATTATCGTCGAGTTATCATACTTTAAATTTTATGTAGTTTCGGAGCTTTCCAGCACTAAAAACGAAAAAAAAAAAAAAAAAAAAAAAAGCATTTTAGGTGCCGAAGAGCTTTGAAATTTCATAAAATTAAAAATATGATAACTCAGCTAGTTTCGATCATATATGAGAACGGAATGTTTACTGTTGTTTAGTTGTCAGAGCATGGAGAAAATATTTTCTAAGTAGGAATAGGAACCGTATAAAAACTTAAAACGTGTAATTAAAAAAAAAATATTAATGGCAAGAAAATTTCTTGAACTAAATTTTAATTCCTATCTTGTTTGAGCATTACCTATACATATCTTTATCACATAAAAAATTAAAGCTTGTTTCAATATTTTTGGGACATCCTGCATGTTTACGCATTTATTATTATGGCTTTATTTATTTTTCAGCATTTAATAATAATAATAATAATAATAATAATAAAAGTCCGCATGAATCACTTTACATTGTTGGCGATTCTTTCATTTTAAACATATGTTTCAGTCTTTAAATTTAAAATAGGGTCCTTTTTTCCGAACGAATAATTTGTGACAAAACATAAAAAAATATTAGAAAGTTTATAGGTTTGTTTAATCCTGGTTGCAATATAGGATTTCTTAAATGTCTTCAAAAATTCTTCTTAGCCTATCGTCATATGAATAGTGTACGGTCCGTTTAGGTCACATGTACAAAAGACATGTTCATTAGCGCCCCCCAACAAACCATATGAATAGTCTACATAAAACAACTGCCTTCGTTAGTTTAATTAAATTTCATTCGTTAAATTTGAGCAAGCCTTAACTTTTGCGATTTGGACAGCTACTTTTTAATATTAAAACATAAAAGTACTTTTTTTTTGGAAATTGAAACAAATTTCGGATTTAAAAGGTTAATAATTGTATTTATTTGTAGTTTGAGTCATGTTATTTTAAAAACCACAAAAAATACACATACTTTTTGTAGAATAGCTTCCTTCCAAACTTGAATTATGGAGAGGCATATTCTTAAAACTTCCTCCAATAGTGATTGATTTTTGTTTATTAATATTCGATGTCTAATTTTTTTTTACATTACATGCGGAAATATGGTATTTGTGTAATAATAATTGATCTCCTATAATAGGACATGTATTTTGATCGACTATTATTTTATTTTGGCAATTATTTTTATT
Organism: Maratus michaelseni; assembly: GCA_963931845.1. Classification (NCBI taxonomy): domain Eukaryota; kingdom Metazoa; phylum Arthropoda; class Arachnida; order Araneae; family Salticidae; genus Maratus; species Maratus michaelseni. The sequence continues at coordinate 169,899,385 of OZ007593.1, read as the reverse complement.
GTTATCTGCATGTAGTAATGGTAGTATACACGGCATCCCAAAAAGATTGAAACGGGCTGTAATTTTTTTTAGCTGTTGGGAGACACGTAGGCAATGTAGATTACAAATATGTTCAAAATAAGATAAGAATTAATCTTTTGGTGCCATATTAACTTTCAAAAAGTTATACCTTTTAAAATTTGTATAGGTTAATCTTGTACGGTAATCTTTTATCTCGTTGTATTTAGAAAAAGTTCCATATGCTGTAACACATGCAACAGTAAAAAATTCCCATTCTTGTACGATCAGAACTCATCGGGTTATGATACTTTAAATTTTATGTAAATTCAGAGCTTTACGGCACGATGATGTGAAATTATAACAAGAAAGAAAAAATATGTGTCAATCATAGATTATGAAATACTTTCCAACACATTCAGAATAGTGTAATAAAACTTTACCGTTTAATAAGGTGAAATATGATGTTCAATTAAACAATTTTGAAAACACCTAAGATATTTGAAAACACAGTTTCAGGAATTAAGCCCTTGTAATCGGAAAAATATCCGAATTCTTTTGTGCAGCCCTGTATTAGGATATATATATTTGCATATACTATACTACATTGTATGCAAAAAATTAGTTCAGCTAGAAAACGCATAACACAGTTGAAAATTTCTCTTCAGCAATTTCCGACAAAAAGGGGAATTCTTTTGAGCAGCTCTGAGTATAATCTATATAATTTATACGCATCCAGTAATATACAAAATATTATTTAAAACTAAAAATGCATACCTCAATCGAAACCTCAGTTCGAAAAATTATTGCTCATAAGACAATACTAAAACCGAATTATTTTCTTTGTCCTTGTAAATGAACGATAAATTCTATGCACACCATATTCTGTAGAAATAATTTTGTAGTGCACCTAAGTGATATATATCAATTTCAACATGATTGAAATAGTGCAACATCATTAAAATACACTGCAAATGATTTTTCTCCATAGACCATAATGTAACGAATTGTTTTGTGAGCTACACTTTATTTTCAATACCGAGCATGCCGTAGTAAACATCAATAACATATATCAATTTCATGGCAATCCGAGTAAATTGATGCGAGTTAGTGTTTATAGTTTTGATTTTGTGGTGTATTGTTTGTTTTATTTCTAGTGTACCAGAATTCTCTGGTGGAATGATTTCTCATTCGACAATGTGAACAGTATTTTTCCTCTTTATTATAGCCCATGTTGTTGAAACGTTAATTTGTTTTAAATGCTTTAGCTGTGCTTTCGGTTGGTTCCGAATGTTCATTTCTGCGATTAAATTCGTCAGTTAACTTGCTTTTTGTAAATGTGAGTGTGAGTTCTTCTTCAGGCCTTGCTTCAAGGGCCGTTATTAGAGTATCATATGAAGGTGACAGAGACCAGGGAGCATAATAATAGTGCTGAGATATCATATGACTATCTTTTATTTCTTCGCCGATAGCAGAAAATTTATCTGTAATTTCTAATATCTATATTTTATCTATATTTTAAAGGGCAATCATGTCCGTGCGTAACGCTGACGTCATTTTGCGAATGGCAACACTTGTCTATATTATAAAGATCAAACGTGTCCATGCGTAACGCTGACGTCATTTTGCGAATGGCAACACTTAACGGTGAAATTTTGGTTTTGCAATTTTTGCTACTGCAATTTTTTTAATTTTTAAACATCGCATATTTTTAATTTTTACACCGTTATAGAGGAAAAAAAATATATTTTCAAATGCAATTTATTTGAAAACTGTATCGCAATTTACTCATTTATTATAGCATTTAAATTAAATTTCAAACATGATTTAAGAAATATATATATTTCTTTCGCTTGCAGATAATCGCAAAATATTAATCCGTTAACACTTTAAATAACACTGGTTTACACGGTTTATATACTTTCGCCGAAATGTGTATTTTTTGATAGCTTCTAGTGCACTGAGTACGGGAAAATTATTGTAAAAATCTATCACGTCTAGTTTAAAAAATATTTATTAAATACTTAAAAAAAAAAATAACATGAAATATAAAAAGAAAAAAATAGAAATGATTGATTTTACTCTTCTTTTTATAATTTTCTTGATCTATTTCTCTTAAAATAGACCAGCAGTAGTCCCCTAACATACTTTCTTTCCAAAAACCTTTGTGTCTGTCTTCAAAAAGTTTAAGGTCTTGGTGAAAATGCTCGCCCTGCTCGTCACTTACAGCGCCCAAGTTTTCGAGGGGAAAAATCAGGTGTGAATGGAGGAAATGTAGCTTCAGAGACATGTTCACACCCATTGCATGATAGTTTTTTAATAAAACAGCAATATTTTTTTCATAATTTTCATCTTTATGATTTCCTAAGAATCCATAGACGACCGTTTTAAAGGAATCCCAAGCATTTTTTTCATTAATAGATAAAAGTTTTTCAAAGTCCTTATCTTGCATCAGTTTACGTATCTGTGGACCGATAAAAATTCCCTCTTTTAATTTTGCGTCTGAAATACTTGGAAAAATTTGGTGTAAATATTTAAAAGCAGCACTGTTTTTATCCATGACTTTGACAATTTTTTTTTATTAAGCCCAATTTAAAATGTAATGGTGGCAAAATTATATTTTGCGGATCTACTAAAGATGTATATTTCACATTCATTTTTCCTGGAGTAAATTCATTTCGGACAGGCCAATATTTTTTGATGTAATGGTGTTATTTAGCTCGAATACCTCACAGGCACAAAAAAACATGAATATTTGGTATACCTGCCCTGTAAGTCCAGTACCATACTAACTACTTTTAAATCGACACATATTTTCCAGTTGTGCTGTTCATATTGTATCATTTTCATTAAAAGAGACATTGTTTGATAGCTTTCTGTACTATTTACGGCATGGCCAATTGGTAAAGATGGTTTTATATTACCTTTATGAAGTATTACAGCTTCCAAGCTATATTTAGATGAATCGATAAATAAACGCCATTCATTTTGATCATAATTTTGATTCATCGCATTAAAAAGTCCGGGAATATCATCACAAAAACAAAAATCATTCTTTTTGGTGAAATAACTGCTGAAAATTTGACTTCGATTTCGGTAATAAGTTACTTTGGTATTTGGTGTCAATAAGTTCCACTATTGTAGACGAGAGGCAAGAATCTCTGCCTTAGATCTAGATAGTTGCAAGTCTCGCACAAAGTAGTTCACCCATTTTGGTTTATTAAATGTGGCGTTTTATCATCTTCGATTACGAACTCGTCATCATTTTCATCCTTTATAAACAGATCGTCACTATCTTGGCAACTCGCACGTGACATACCTAGACATATGGGATGTGGCAGAGTTTCCGTATGTGATATCAGTTTTGAGACTGATGGAATGTCAGGATATTGAATTTTATGTTTATTTTCTGAATTAAAGCCTGCAGCTTTTGTCAAACAAAAATAACAGTTATTTTCGTGATTTGAAGATTCTCTCCACAGCATTGGTGATCGAAATTGAAGAAACTTTTTTTCTCCCAAAGCACACCATAGAAGAGTAAGCCTACAGCTTTCAAAAAACATGTTGGACCCACTTTTTATCTGGATTACTCACTGAGAATCCAAAATAATGCAAGTATGCTGTATTAAAACATTCAGATATCAGTCTTCCTTTTTTTGCGAATATAAATTGTCCACAAAAGTAACAAAAACGATCATAATTAAATTTACACACTCTATTAGACATTTTGTCAAAAACAAAACCTCTTTAGTTCACAAAAACACAAGAAAACAGAATATAGAATGCAAGTTGACAATGTGTGTAGGTTGAATGTGACGTGATACATACATTATGGAATTAAAAATGTACAAATTTTAAAAATGTGACGTGATAGATTTTTTTCAAATACCGCCTTTCATTAGTAAGAGGTAGTATAATAAGAAAATATGTGTTTCATCAAAAGTATATAAAAAATGTTTAAATTTGTAAACCAGTGTAATATATAAAGTTCACCATTTGTTTCCAGCCAATATTCAATAACAAAATTAAAACTTCATTAAGCAATCATTAAAATAGAACACAAATTTAACAGACACGTAATTGAAATAAGCGCTTAAAAACCGCTGAAATTACCAGAATAAAAAAACAAACTATTGTAGATAATGAAATTTTTAGCGATTTCTTCGGCTATTAACTTCTGTCATGAGGCCAATACGAAATTACCGCTTTTAATAAATTTCAAAATTTTATTCGAATATATAATTAATCGAGTAAATTGCAGTGAGAATCGTTTCCATTAAAAAGTCTGGAAACGGTCGAATAACTCGAGAAATATACATCGGATTGAAAAACGGAAAAATGCATGCTCAATAGTTTTGAAAAAAATCTATTTAGCGATATAAAAGTTGCCATTTTTCTAACATATTGAACACGTATTTTTCCGTTTTTCAATCCGATATATATTTTTCAATTTATTCGGCCGTTTCCAGACATTTCAATGGAAACGATACTCACTGCATTTTACTCGATTACAGCGCCATCTGCGATTTTTCGAAGAAAATGTTAAATGCAAAAGTTATGTACCGGGTGATCCAAAAGTCCGGACGAACTTAAAAAATGAATAATTCGAAAACGAATCAAGATACAAAGATACGGTTTGCACCAAACGGATGGAAAAGAAACCGGGTTTTGTGTGGCAACGAAATAAAAAATAGTTCTATTGGCGACCACCAGATGGCGCTGTTGGATTCCTGATGTAGGATTGTGCAAAGCAACAAACGATATAAAAAAGAGCAACTGCAGCAGGTAATGGTAGTCGAAGCTTGTATGCATCGAAATGCTGTCCATAGTTGAGAAAGCTCTCTTAGTTAAACTGTATTATAAGAATTCGGAAAGTTCCATTGCGGCATTGCGAGCATATCCGCTACATGAAGGGTATGCGAGATAGCAAAGGACCAATAACGTCTTCTGCATTGAACAAAATGATGAAGAAATTTGAAGCTACAGGTTCGTTGGCGTCACGTCAAAGAAGTGGACGTCCCTCAATAGCCGCTGCGGTTGCTACGACAGTGGAGCAGACGGTGCAATCCATGTCGGCGGTTGCTGCACACGGGAGTGCAGTGCTCGAAAAGTTTCGAGGCAGACAGGAGTGTCGTACGGAAGTGTCTGGAGAGCACTGAGAATAACTTTGCAACGGTATCCCTACAAGTTACAATATAACCAAGAACTGAAACCTCCTGACTTCGACTCTCGCCAAGCTTTTGCGAATTTGGTATTCAATAAGATGGAAGAGCAGCACGACTGGCTTCACACTGTGCTTTGGACAGAAGAAGCGCATTTCACACTCACTGGCGCTGTTAACACCCACAATTGTCGAGTGTGGACCACAGAAAATCCAATGCATTTGTTGAGGTACCCTTGCAACAGCCTAAAGTGACAGTCTGGTGTGGCTTCACTGCTGATTTCATAATTGGTCCATTTTTTTTCAAGGAAGTCACACAGACGGGTTTCAAAACAGTTTCTGTCACTGATCAGCGATATATAGCACTGTTACAAAACAACATTATTCCTGAATTGCAAGCGCGACAGGCACTCCAAACAGTCACCTTTACGCAAGACGGAGCACCACATCATATTGCTCTGCCTGTGCAACGCCTGCTACGCTCAACATTTGGGGAGGATTGCATTATCAGTCGCTACTTTAATCACGCAGGGCCTCCAAGATCTCCCGATCTGACACCTGTGACTTTTGGCTGTGGGGATTCTTGAAGTCAAAAGTGTACCGCTACCAACCGGCATCACTAGCAGCACTGAAAGATGTCATCCGCCAAAATGTGTGTGCTATAACGTAAGAAATGCTACTAAATGCTGTGAACGGTGTGATGCCTCGTCTCACAGCTGTACTTCTGAATGATGGACAGCACATTGAACATTTACTGTAGTACTAATTAACTGTAATTAAGCTGACTTGTAAGCTGTCAACATTTTTTCATTTGTAAATCATCTTTTGGTGCAATAACACACTATAGCGCCATCTGTTGGTCACCAACAGAACTATTTTTTTTCCGTTGCCACACAGAACCCGGTTTCTTTTCCATCCGTTTGGTGCAAACCGTATCTTTGTATCTTGATTCGTTTTCGAATTATTCATTTTTAAAGTTCATCCTGACTTTTGGATCACATGGTATTTTTCCCGTATAATTTGAATCTGCAATAATAAAAAAAGGGGGGGGGGTAATCATTTAAGGTTCAAAGTAGCCCCCCCCCTTTTTTGCCCCAGGGGGCAGAGTTAGGGTGCAACTTTGATATCCCTAAATAGATTTTTCAAAAATATTGAACATGCATTTTTCCGTTTTTCAATCCGATGTATATTTTTCGAGTTATTCGACCATTTCCAGACTTTTCAATGGAAACGATACTCATTGCATTTTACTCGATTGCAGGGCCATCAACGATTTTTCCAAGAAAATGTTAAATACAAATGTTACGTATTTTTTCCAGTAGAATTCGAATCTGCAATAAAAATGGGGTTAATCATTTAAGATTTCAAAGTAGCCCCTTCCACTTTCCCCTCATTGGGGCAGAGTTGGGGGACAACTTTGATATCCCTAAATAGATTTTTCAAAAATATTGAACATGCATTTTTTCGTGTTTCAATCCGATGTATATTTTTCGAGTTATTCGACCGTTTCCAGACTTTCAATGGAAACGATACTCACTGCATTTTACTCGATTGCAGAGCCATCTACGATTTTTCCAAGAAAATATTAAATACAAATGTTACGTATTTTTTTCCGTAGAATTCGAATCTGCAATAAAAATGGGGTTTATCATTTAAGATTTGAAAGTTATCCCCCTTTTCCCCCCCATTGGGGCAGAGTTAGAAGGGGGCGACTTTGATATCCTTAAATAGATTTTTCAAAACTATTGGAGATGCATATTTTCGTTTTTCAATCCGATATATATTTCTGGAGTTATTTGATCGTTTCCAGACTTTTCGGACACCCTGTATATAAATTTCAATATGTTTGAAATAGTGTAACATGCTTAAAATACACGGCAAACGATTTTTCCCCATAGGCCGTTGGGTGATTTTATGCGTGCATATTTATAACTTACATAAATAATCAAAGAAGTGGACTGTATACACTTTAATTAATTTATTTCACTATATGAAACAAAGCGCAGCGTACCCGTTTTGTAGCACAACATAAACATAACTAATGGAACATTAAAGATGTTGCCAAACTGTAAAACACAAATTTCACAGAACGCGCAGTGGAGGCGCGCGACAGCCATGGTCAAGGGAAGCCGTAACAGCCGTAATATAACGGAATTCTTTTGAGTGTGCCTGTAAATGAACTATAAATGCTACACACTCCATTTTCAATGGCGAACATGTCATTGTAAATCTGAATAACATATCTCCATTGTATGGCACTGCGGGTATATTTACGTGAGTTAGCGCACGAACAGTCGGCAGGCAGACAAACCGAATTCCTAAACACTTTTCAACTGTGTTGCAAAGTGTTAAAAACCAGGTTGAGTTAAATACAAGAGTGTAAAAATACGAATTCATTTCATTCCCATAGGTTTAAAATCTGAGAGGCGAATTGGATATCTGACTGACCAACGGCCTTAAGGGTCATATAAGTGAGAGGTCACAGTATCTCCAGATGAAGATCTATCTCATCTTGTATTCAGCGTAAAGTGTAAAAATATTACACATTCTGACAGTTCTTCTGATAAGAATTATGATTGATATTTTTATTTAAAAATAAAAGAGAAAATATTTCAACCTGAATATATGCTCACAAAACATGTCACTCGCGATTATGAAGAATCATATCCCAGGTGATTTTCGAAAACGATTCTTATCAGTTTTAATTCGACTAATTCATCATTCAACTGATTGAACTCATTCTCCGAGTTTAAAATGTAACTGAGAGAGATGTTAATCCCATGTTTAATGTAAGTCAAGGCGATGCTCGTCTCATTAATATGGATCTCGAAAACATTTTTTTTAATTGCCGCCATTTGCATATCGATCATAATTAATGATAACAAACCGAATTAGTGCAATTGCACCTTTGAATTGAAAGGTAAACTAGCATGTTGTAGGCATCACAAAACTTTCATCTATATTTCGAAAAAGTAATCAAATTTTGGCACACTCTTACACATTTCTGCAATCAAAATTGAATGACATTGTAGTCCCATTTTCAGGTAGGGCTTGATAAATCTCTGAATCTAGGGGAAGCACAGTATGCTTCTGGTGGCCCTTTTCGCCCGGGAAAGTTTTCTGAATTCTATATGCACGGAAACTCCTCACAAGGAAGGTCTTCTCAAAGCGTATACTCAGAAAATTTTGAAAAAAATGCTGATGAAGCTACTCATGTATGTAATAAAGGAACAGTGAAATTTAGCTGCGGAATCCCAGTAGAAAATCTGCAAAAAAATAAAATACTTTCGAGTATTTGTCTTAAAAAGACGCGTTTTAGTTAGCAACATATTTTCCTCGCCAACCACAAACGATTTTAATGCATTTTAAAATTGCTTGTAAAATGATTATTCGAATGCGCAATACTCAATGAATTTAAACTTAAACGATGAAAGTTTATTATCTTTTGTATAATTTTTGTATTTTCTACAATGCTTTTTTAAATTTCCAAATATGTCTATGAGATTTTTGTAAAATTTGAAAGCGTAAAATTGTCATAAGCTTAAAAAAATTATAGGAATGGGTTAATTCTAGGGCTCATGGTACCATACCCTCTTGTTCAGAATCGTTTGCATTTTGCGTTCAACATTTTCCACTCTCTGTACGTTTGCAGTAACATTAATTAAAAATATTCTTTAAATCAAATTAAATAAATCATTCACGTTTTTTTTTTTTTTTTAAATTAGCGATTGAATGAAATTTTGCTATTGTTTATCCCCCATTCCAGGATTTTTACTAATTTAAACGACTTCACCGGTTATATAGGTAATTTTTAAATGTATTTTAAAAAGAAAAAAGCCCGATGACAAACGCATTCGTTATACATTTCCATATCGAAGAAGTCGTTGTTTCCATAGCAACAATACTTTTTCCTTGAATTGACAATGTTCAGAATCGGGTTTACTTTTGAACTTGAAACAATTTCAATCAATTTAAATTTTGTTTTAAATCGTAAATTACGATCTTTAAATTTCATTATATATACATATAAATGTGCACACAAAGTTATAGTTATAAAACTTTATTTATTATGTAAGTTAAGCTTAAGTTTTGCACCCTTGCCTTAAAGAGTATTTGTTATAAAACCATATTTCTTTAAATTTTATTCCGTCGCCAGCCAGTGATAAATCGCCAAATAAACGAAAATTTAATATTTTTTTTACGGACGTTATATCGAAGTTCCGCAGAAAAATTCTTTAGAGACGTATATATCCTCATGAGAAGAACATTCTGAAATTTTTTCAAAATTTTCTGAGTATGCGGTTATGGAGACCTTCCTTGTCAGTGCAACAAATATTAATCTCGGGAGGGGCTTAGGTAAATCCAGATATTCCATCAAATGGCTTTTGTTTATGTTCCTTGCATTTAATGTATATAGAGTATTTTTGTAGTATATACAGAGTGTTCCCAAATTCGACCGACAAATTAAGAGGGATGATAGAAGGCATCAATAGGAGGAAAACTTTCTATAGAACATGGGGTCGCACACCACGTTTAGTGGGAGAGAATCGCAAAAATAGTTATGAAGGGTGTGACGCCAAGTGGAACAAAAAAGGCCAATAATAAGTAGAAAAAACATTTGTTTGACGTGAAGCATGATTACAATGCATTTCAGTTCAACGTCAGAAAGGAGACGACGACACATTTTTATAGAAATTGTTCAAAGTTGCGGCCACGAAGGTCATTGTACAGCCGACACCGACGGATGAAGGATATTTTTGCTCCCTTATATTAATTACTCTCAACTATACTGCTTCGTACAACACAATTTATTATTCACAAGTCAATTTAAAATGGAGTTACAGTGATCACTTTTAGAATAAACAAGAGCGAAAAATCATGCTTCACGACACAGATTATGAAACACTTCTATAGAAAACATATTGCCCTCCACCTCAGTTGAGGCATGTCAATTTCATTATGTTTGAAACAGTGTAACATCATTCGAATACGCTAAAACGATATTTCAACATTTATTGCAATGTAACGGAATACTTTTGAGTGTTCCTGTAAACTAAATATAAATAGCTACTTATTCCACAATCTATAGATAACACATTGTCATCCACCTGAATGCCTTATATCAATTTTATCCTATTTGAAATAGTGTAACAACATTGAAAAATTTCTTCATTGACCGTAATGTAACGGAATATTTTTGAGTGTCCCTGTGAACTAACCATATGTGGTACGCACTTCATTTTCAATGCCGAACAATAACAAGAACCTTATGTAAATTACATGGCAATCCGAGTATATTTACACGAGTTAAAGCGCGGCCAGATGAACCGAATTTCTAAACACTTTTCAAGTATGTTGGAAGGTATTGAAAAACATAGCTCAACAGAGCCCCTTGCTGAATATTCAAATCTGAATTTGGACCACACATATATAATATATATATTAATAATTTCAAGTAGTATATACTATTATAATATAACGTTAACTATCTATCTATATTTTAAAGGACAAACGTGTTCGTGCGTAATGCTGACTTCATTTTGCGAATGGCGATACTTGACGATGAAATTTCGGTTTTGCGATTTTTGCTACAGCAATTTTTAAAATTTTTAAACATCGTATATTTTCAATTTTACATCGTTATATGAGGGGGTTAAAATGATAGTGGAGTAAGTCATAAATTTGGAAAATCTAGATAACCATATTTTCACTGAAAGTATATTAATTTCTGTTCAGTGTGACAGTGAAATAAGTCATAGTTCACTTATGCAGTCTCTAAATGGCAGAACTAGTTGGACCACTTAATGCAACGGGATATGGCAACTTTCACTAAAATACTTCATTTCTCAAATCACTAAATTGTGACATACTCTACTGTCATTCTAACTCACTCATATAGGGACAAAAATCTACTTTAAAATGCAATTTGTTTGAAAACTGTACCGCAATTTACTCATTTATTACAGCATTGAAATTAAATTTCAAATACAATTTTTTTTTTATTTAACTCTATTGCTTGCAGACGATTACAAAATATTAATCCCTTTGTACTTTAAACAATATAAAAAGTTCAGCATTTGTTTCCAGATAATCTTCAATAAAGAAAATAAAATTTCACTAAGCAATTAATGAAATAGTATAAATAAAACACAAATTTAACAGACATGTAATCGAAATAAGCGTTTAAAAACTCTGAAATTTTCAGAATAATACTAAAAAAAAAAAAAAAAAACCCTGCTGTAGATAACGAAATTTGTAGTGATTTCTTCGGCTATTAACTTCTGGCACGAGGGCAATACGAAATTACAGCTTTTAATAAATTCCAAAATTTTATTTGAATATATAATTGACATATCTACCCTATATATATATATATATAAAATCCTAATGAAACGAATTTGTGAAACGATTTTATGAAACGAATTTATGAAACGACTGATTAAACGACTGATTATGTTTCAGGGCTATTTTTAATAAAATATTAAACGCTTGATAGTGAAATTAATACCAATTGTCCATAAAAATCCGCGGATGTCAAAACTGGTAATAGAATTTAGAAATTGGAATTAGTTTCCGAGATATTAATTTTTTTCTAATTTTAAATGACATTTCTGTAATGATGGCAACTAATTACTCAATTTTTTTTGTGACAAAAAAGGGAAAAAAATTAAAAAGGATCCCGATAGGGATTACTGATTTCTTTTTATTTGAATCTACTTTGAATCTACTTTGAATCTATATTCTTTTTACTTTGAATTTATCTTCTATTTCTATCATTAATGAAGACAAGATTGTGATTAAATTATGTTTTTCAGGAAAATTTGAAAAAAAAAATCACATTTCTATCGTCAGGATTCAATCGTCTGTCAGCATTTAATTTAATTTATTCGGTGCTTTTCCAGTATATGGGGCCTTGACGAAATAGGGAAAATAACCTTGGCGGAAAAAGAAATTTGGCAACATACTTTCTGTCAACTTATTCACTTTGTCATTTCGTATACAGAAGCATTTTTTCAATATTTATACAATTTGTTTAGCGTAAAATGTCATTTATCCTATTTTATATATAATCAGAAGTAATTTGTATAGAAAAAACAATAATAATATACGTATAATTAAAATACGCATATAAACAAAAAAATCGTCGAATTTGTTTCCATGGCTGTTTGTCATTTGGCACCAAATCACACTTTCTGATGCCCGAATTGCGCCAAGCTTTTTAAAACAGCGTCAAGACCCCTATAATAGAAAAGCCCCAAAAGTTCATTGTGTTTGTTTTCATAACTTTTGGCAACAAATCTATGTATATTAACGAATCTATCCCTTTTTGAAGCTCGAATTACGCCAAAACTAAAAGCAAAGGATCCTATACTGGAAAAGTACCCGATTTTCTTATGGACAATATTCAAGTGACATAACAAGGTGTAAAATTATCGCGGATAGCAAATTTGTTTAAATATCTCATCAATTGATGCCGAATAAATGCAGACATGCATGCACAAAATATTTATTTAATTTCGCATGATAAATAATTATTAGAAAATTCGTATATACATAATAATTAAAATAAATAATTTACATATTTAAAATAACATGAAAATATGCATGATGGTGCACTAAAATAGAGAGAAAATTAAAACCTGTTACTGAAAATATCTATAACACTAGCCGCCACTGGCGACCAGTTTGATCTCCCTTAAATGTATGTTCAACATTGCAACAGGTTACATTTATTCATAATTTAATTTTCCCTTAATCCTTCGCCGAATCGGAAGAATCTAATAGACAAATCATGAACATTTGCGATCATGGTAGCATTTCGCATATTTTTTGGGCACAGGTGTCACATACGCACGTTGGCGCGATTTTTCCCCCCGCCAATTTGGCGAAAACGTTGTTATGGAAATTGTTTATTTACTTTTATTTTTTTTAATTCTATAAATTATTTTTGATATGTATATCAATATTTATTTACATGAAACTATCATTTATTTATTTTTATTTCCTTTTTAATTATGAGTATTTTTGTTAGCCGGGAGCAGATGATAAATCGTCAAATATTGTTCCCATCACCATCATTCATACTACATTAATTTAATTTTAAATTACAAACCTGTCACTCATTTCATTTAAAATACTTAACTTTAATCTAAAATGCTTATATTACATAAATTTAAAATACTTCACACTTTTCATTTAAAATAGAAAATAAATAAATAAGAAATAATATCATATCAAAACATTTGATTTCAAAATCAAAGTATCGTTTCTAATTTGTACACGCGATAAATAAAAGCTGTATTAGCGATTTTAAAAATGCTAAAAATCTGATACATTAAATATTATTACATGAGTTCAATTTACGTCAAGAAAAGGTCCGGAAGGAAGTTGAGTTGTATAGCACATAATTATGGTAAACTTTGATTGTCTCACTGGTGCGAATTATTTTTTGACGCGAGGCAGCTGTCCGAAAATTCATTCGCGGAAAACTTCCTTTGCGAATGATTACCTCAATGATTTAATATTTTAAATGTTCACGACGAATCAATCTTTTTTTTTGTTTACTTTCATGAATAGATAATTTGAACTGCGAACCTAATTTCGACTGAAGTTATTGCAGAAAATATACATAATTGAACGTATGTCATCGCTCAAATATTAATTTATATTAACATGAAAATATACTAATATATATCTTTCTTAAAATGTAACTTTTATGCAGTTTTATTCGAAAAAATATTTTTTAATAAAAATGGCCGCCTGGCATATGAAAAAGTGAAACGGCCATCCCGGAACTGTTGATGACAGTCACATGACTTACGCTTTTATTTTAGAAGATAGTACTTTTCAATACCGTGGTTCTTAATATTATTCACAAGCAGATGGAATTTTTCTCATCCTTAAACGCAAAGGAAGAATTGAATACAGATCGTTCTTATAAAAGTCCGAGAGGTAGCCACAATTTAAACCTAACCATTTTATACAAGCTGGTTTTCAAGTTGTAATTGATTTTACTTTTCAATCCCGAAAACAGTCGTCAGTTGTCGCAACAGCTGTGTATGAGGCCATGATAATCAAACAATGCCCCATTAAAACGTTAAAAGCATGGCAACCCAATTACAGATTTACCAATATTTTTAAAATAAAGCACGCTGTCATGTTTTTAGAGGCAACGAAGTCTGAGCGGGGGTTGGCGAGCGTAGCTCGCAGGGGGTAGGCCCCCTAGTTTCATATAAAAATACTCTTTGGTGTTGTTAGGGGCAATCTAAAAAAATATATATATTAAATGTAAAAACTGCATTAGAGTTTTCAATAAAAAAATAAATAAATGATTTTCACATATATTCTATATTCCGGAAAGCCCGGGTTGGATGCCCTAGTTATAATATAATAACTCAAAGTTTGGTACATTTGTACACGAAAGAAACTGATACACAGTTATAATGTTTATCGCAAAAAGCACAGCGTAACAGCCCCTCCTGTTGAGCGACCAATATCAAAATTGAATCAGCTTAGTTTTTCTTAATAATAATCTTACACATAAGGTTTGGTGCGATCAGGGGCGCCATTTTGGAAGAAGTTACGAGGAGCAGCCCCCCCCCCCCCCCTTTAGAGAAATGGATATTTCAGGGTGCATCAGTCATCACCGGTTAGACTCAAAAAACATTTCTTAGAAATAGCATAAAAGCTAAAATAGTTTGTCAGATTTCATTAAAATAAGAACATCAGCATTCAATAAACACTTTACGCACATAAATTAATAATTATAAATAATATTTGCTAAAACTTTGCGATTGCAGTGTTCTCACAGTGAGACACATTTATCGTTAATGAGTGCTTTGTCTTTATCTGATCTTTATCTCTATTTGAAAGTATATCTATAAAACTATAGCAATATCTTCTTAGCTGCGCACAATAAGATCAAAAGAAATTTTTGCTCCCCCTCAAAGAACGAACCTTTTGAAATGGAACTCCTGGGTGTGATAATCGTAACGTTCTAGAATTTATTTTCTTAAATATTCTGTCTAAAATAATTAAAATATTGATTTTGTGATATAGTCATTAATAATTGAATGGTGAGTGAAAAAAAAAGGATAACATTCCAAAAATCTGAAAAATGAAGTGAGGTAGTTTAATTAATAATAACTAATAAATTAATCGGTATTTCTCTTTGAAATTCATAGGAAGAACCCTCGCCGACTAGACCTATACAATCCAATAAAGGTGAATATTTCTCTAAAATTGGTAGTTTTTTACATAAATGGTTTTTTTTAAATTTTTTTTCCTCAAGATTTACATTAGCTGGAATGTTATCTTTTTTCTACTAACTCGTTCAATTAGTTTAAAGGATTAATTGTTCTCATATAATCTATTACATTAAAATCTGCCTGTTTGTTTGTATTTCACAACTCCTCCTCTTAGAATAGCGAAAGTTTGGCGATGAAATTAACACTATAAAACTATAACACTGTAATATAACATTATATATAGTTGTCCGCATGGATCTGAGAATGTCATATAAGATCTCAGAATTTTAAAATTCTGATAAGTTTTCGATATATATATATATATATATATATATATATATATATATATATATAAAACTTTAAGTAAAATTTAACCATTGAAACATAAGAAACTGACCACATACACTGAAATCCCGATACCAAAGAGCCCTGTCAATTTACAAATTAAAATTGTAATATATAAAACTCATTGTAAATGTATATATTTGTAGTTTTGTATGACATTTCTGTAATGGTGGCAAGTAAATTGCTCTATTTTTGTGGATAAAGGAGAGAAAAGAGAAAACGATAAGGATTATTAGAGTTTATTTTGGTGTGTTATTTTTCCATTAAAATTGAAGAGAGAAATTATATCCAATTTAAACAGATGGTGAGGTAAAAAAAAATATCTTGATTAAATTAAATATTCCAGGAAATTCGAAGAAATAAAAACATATTTTTATATATTCAAGCTTCAGGATTCAATTTATTCTACAGAAACAAAAATCGTCTGTCGATTCATACTCACACTACATACGAGTACTGATGACATATTTATTGACATTTAGAAATCCGTACATCGTAGATTTTTTTTCAGCTTTACATTTAACTAAGGAGGAAAATTTAAATTTCTTGCAATTATTGACCCCTATCCAGAAGAATTGAAATTAAAGAAAGAGCATATACTATTTTCAATTAATTATTTTTGAAAGATGGCAGTTAAAATGTTTCACACAGGCGCTAAAAGTAAAATGTTTTATCATGTAAAAATGATATAACTTTTTTTTGTTAAGTATTTATTTTAATTCAAAGAGGTATTATATTTTTTTATATAAGTCTGTCAAAGTAACGCCAGTTTCATTTCACCAACTCCTAAATTAGAACCTACATCTCAAAAGAACAATACGTTTGACAAATAAAAATTTTCGTCAAAAATCACGTTATCTGCGAAATGTAATTTTCGCAATTTCTGTTTAACGTATATTGTAAATATGATTTCTTCTTTGAAACGCATTATTTAATAAAATGAATACTATTATTTTTTTTTATATGCACAAAAATATTGGATTTCTTTTCGCTAGGGTCGGTACAACCTTTAGACAAACGGGTTTATCTGATCCAGGGGCCCACGCCAATTGGGGTCTTGTTAGAGGCCCCGAGCATCTCTATACAATTCGAAACAATATTTCCTCTGTATAAAAAAAAAAATATTTTTGCTCTAGATTTTGTTTTTGTTTCTTCGTGAAAAAAGGCGAGTGTTAAATTTATTTCTCACAGGCAAAGTTGACACAGTTGTCGGGGAATGTATAGATTTGATAATCCCGAAAGTAACCGTAAAAGCTAAAAAAAAAAAAAAAAAAAAAAATATTATAAAGAATAGAAGGTTTTGTGAAATTTAAAATAATAATGCACATTTAATGTGAAAGTAGTGGTATTTTTCATACATTTCATTATCTGTATTATAGTATAGTATTCTATGATATATACAGTTTAAAATTTAATTTTATCAGTCCAATATTGGAGTATACGTTTGGCGCCACTAACTGCTCTGCCAGGGCCCCGCGCGCTGTTGCACCGACCCTGCTTTTTCTCCTCAAGAAATTGAAAGATCTCATGCAATGTAAATGCAACACGTCGGGTTGCCACGCAGCTAGTATTTAATTAATTGTTGATAATTGTAACTGTTTAATTTATTTAAACATCACTACTGGAGTGTTTTCCATGATTTTTGAACTGCTATACGCCATTGCATGTAAACTCGTTTAAAACGTTTTCATTAGTGAATTCATAAAATAAAAATGCTAACTTAAAAAAAAAAACAATTTATTTATTCATTTACACTGCATTCACGTCACAAGAAAATAGATGCCCTGCCTTAATAAATCCAAAAGACATACGCAAAATCTACGTGAAAAGAACATTTTAATATCTTCTCATTTATATCCATTTGGAGACCGCGAAAATAATCATCCGTGTGTCTTTTTGTGCATCCAATAGACAATGGTGTGAGCCACTCAGCATTCAAAGAAAAGAAATGCGATGTCAAGCTGCGATCAGCATAAAGGAAGAAGCATTTTAATAAACTCTTCGTTTGGTGATGCCACTGCCAGGAATGAAATTATTTCGAGGCAACGCGAATCGAAGATTTTTCTTTTTTGTTTTTTTTTTGGTGGGGACAATTTTATAAAGAGGTCACAATAGCAGAGTTTGAACTTTTAATAATCATGGGATTAGGATCAAAGGCGTGTTCTTCCAACCCCTAGGCGAACGCATTAATCACACCTCTCCCCGGGCAGAACGGATATTTTTTAATTAAGTTTCAACCCTCTTTCTGGAAATTTTATATTTATTCCAGCAGGTCTCTGTTGTGGTACAGGTTCTTTTACTATTTATTTGTCAAAATGATGTGTAGCTTTATTTTGCGGTATCTTCTGTAATTTTACTAGAAAGATAATTTTATAGTTTTAAGACATATCTCGATAAAAATATTTTTCTCCGCTCAACAAAGCCAGACTTTCTGAAACATTCACAAAATCGTTTTCAAGTGTAAACGCATAAAATTTGCAAACATGGATACAAATAGTTTTTCTCATTTTTCAATACATGTATTATATCTTGAGTTGTAATCGATTGCTGTCTAATGACGACCTTTCCTGGGATTTCGCGTCTTGAAATTCGGTTGAAAATGCAAACTTTGGCAATATTTTCTGAAACTTTCTCTTTATCGAAAACTGGAAAATGCGTTAAATCTTATTTTTAGTTTTACCAATCTTCAGGCATTAGTATGTATTTTTGGAGAGCAGTAGTAGTATAAATTTGTCTTTTGACAGTACTATTATCGTTAATTAACACTATATTTCTCTTAAATAAATTTATTTGTATTGTCAATAAAATATATACATTAACAGTTATCATTAAAAACATAGTTATTTTCTGAAAAAACACATATGACATAGTTCGACGTTTTAAAATGTATAACACATACCCAGTTCTCCTGCACTCATTTCTTTCATTTTTATCTTTCCTTTCTTTCATTTCACGTTTCCCGTGTTTCTATTCTTCCGAAAAAAGTCTTATATTCCACTTTAAGCAAGCAGACATAATCACACTACGCTGTCTCTCTTGAAAAGCACTTTCTTTGGAAAATGCTATTCAATTTCTTTGCTTTTGAATAAGAACACCCGCAACTTTCGTGCTTTTTAGAATAAAAGTGACTTCGGGAATGTGTCAGAAAGTAGCCAGTTTGGATTTGAGAATAGTCAAACTTTCGTCGAACTGTTTACACCTAGTACAGAGAAAAAAGTATATATATACTAACCCTGGCAAAATTTATGAAATCAACACTCTCTGTTCGACAACTCACAATCAGATATATCCCTTTCTATTACAACAGAAGAAATATAATCATTTTCTTTTTAATGAGCGTGCATAAGCATTACTGAGACACACAGACATCACAACGGAAATTACAAAACAAGCATCCAATCTATTTATCTATAATCCCCCCCCCCCTTTTTTTTTAACTCACGCAGGAAAAATGTTTGGAATCATATCGATTTGGGGAAAAAAGTTTGGAATCACTCGCTTGTTTATGCAAATTTCTATGCCTTTTGATCAACTTAGTGTTACGCAAAAATAATGTGCGTAAGATATGATATAAATACATTAGGGTTTTTCTCTTTTGCTTCTTTCACACCAGTTGATGAAATAGCATGAGAATGAGAGCTAGCTTTAAATACCAAAAAAGGCGTTCATTAATCTACTAAAGCAAAGAAAATCGCACAAAAATGTAGAAAAGATATTTTCATGCTCACAATTTGCATAGTATATCTAATTTATCTTTAGTCATTTTGAAGTGCATTTTTTCTATCACTATACCACAGAAAATGCTATAACAATATCAGACTATAACAATTCAAAACATTAGAAATAATTAACCTTTAAAGACACGGGCGGCGCACTCTAACGGGGCCTCCGAGATGACGCTGTGGTGCTTTTTTTCCCGGGCCTGCTACAAGTATCAGTGACGTCACAAGCGAGATCCAGTTCGGTCAATGAATCCCAGCAGAAAGATTTAATAACCAGAGATGTTTTGAATTTCCTGTCTTAAAATTTGTCATTATATAAATAATAGTAGTAAATTTCATGATCGTGAAATAAAAGGTAGTTAATAAACTTGTTTTATAAAAGGAAATTAAAGGTTTTAAATTAAAAAAAAAAATGCTAAGATTAATAGATCTGATTGAACATATTGACCTACCTTTTCCTAAAAACATTATTTTACAATAAAATATACGTATAAAAACTATAATAAATCTGACGGAAACTTTACAAAATCAATCCCATCCCCCCTCCCCCTTTTACCACTACATACCATAATTTAACCACCAAAACACAATAAAGGTCAAATTAAATAGAGAAATCGATATTTTTCAACTATAGAGACCTTGACAGTTTTTTTCTAAAGCTTGGCATAATTCGGGCTTCATAAAGTTAGATATGTTTCCAAATTACATACACAACTATGAAAACAAACCTAATCAACTTTTATGTTTGTTTATATATACAATTCTGTTCCATCTATATATGAAAATAGATAAATGACTTCTTTATATTAAATAAATTGTATAAATGTTGAAAACAAATGCCTATTTATATGAAACAGCGAATAGGTTGCCAGTTTATTTTTTTTCCAAAAATCATTTGGCTCTTTTTGTTTTGGAAGTACGCATTCATTCAAATATGCCGGAATATTTTCATTACAGTAGGATAGATATTCGTTGTTAGGGTTTATTTTTTTCTCAGCACAACAAGTTCAGTATCATAATATTAATTCTAGCTTCAAGAATTATGAAACGTATATCGAAACGTGTAATGCAGACCACTGCTGTTTAAATATGAGTACAATTATCACAATGTAATTTTCGTAGCTAAAACTTCTTCTTTTCATTATCAGTTGGAAATTTGAACACTTAGATTTGAAACCAGAAGCACAACATTTTCTTATTATTTTTTTATAGAAATAATTTACACTTTCTTTAATAGCTATAATCTAATTATTGATAGCTTTATAATCTGAATACACTGAAAAATATTATTAATTACTAAATAAAACAATAAGTAATATCAAAATACTGTCGTAAACAATCCGTGCAAACGAACAAAGTACGTGGAAAATTTTAAGTATGGATCTCGCTTGTGACGTCACGCAAGTGAATTTGCTCTTTGTGGCAGGCCCGGTAGAAAAAGCAAACAGCGCCATCTCGGAGGCCCCGACTCTATCCGCCACCGGTTTTTAAAGCCTAACTAACAACTTTTAATGATAACCTTGTTTAATGCAATGTATGTTCAGTAGTAGTTCCAGTGGTATAAAAATTTCAGGATCTTAATTTTACGCTAAATAACTTTTTTTAGTTATTAAGAAGTATTCAGTTATGTAAAACACTCTAATACGTAGTTAAAATTTGCAACCTTTTATAAAATAAAGATTTATTTTAAAGTTTTTAAATATTTTATAAAATAAAAATATGGTTTTAAAAACATGATTTTAACCTTTCTAGTTCTCAATTCCAAAATTTTCTTCAGAGAAAGAAAGAAAAAAAAAAAAGGAAAAATATACCAACAACTCTGAAATCCCTAACGCAAAATTCACAAAAGGAAAAAATTTCAGAAAAAAAAATACATTTTAAGTTGATTATGTTTTACCATAATAGAAAGGGAAAGTTTCTAACATTGAAATCGCCCGATTTCATGCGGATTGCTCAATCTTTTTGTGAAAGAAGAAAAAAGAAAAGATAATTCAGATCTTCAACTCTCTTAATATCTCACTCTGTCCTTCAGCTATAGTATCTAATTTCTCCCTTGTGGAATGGAACAAAGAATGCGCAAAAAACGCTGTTGCCCTTTCCATTTTCAACAATTGCATCTTATCGGAAAAGCAAGTATTTGAGAACTCCCAGACTACAGTGTTGAATAGCTAGACCAGGATATCTAGAGAGGAGGACAAGCAAATGGTGGACATTAGACCTGCCGTTATGAAGAGCACGGAGTGGACACAGGGCGCTTCGATTCATCGCAGAAGAGATAGCTTATGTTTGGGAAATCCGATGAAAAGTTTTCCATTCAAAGATTACTTTTCTGGGGCTTTATATTTCTGTTTCTTTCAGAGAACTCAAAATAGACGCTATTCAGCGAAAATATCATCAGGAATATTTTAACTGTATCAGTTGTAGCGGTTAAATTTGTTTAATTTTACCGACGAATAGAATTTTAATCTGTTTAAGAAAGGGTTCTCAATTAGATATGTATATACAGAGTGAGTCAAAAGACATTGGGCACAATTTGTGGATAAATTAGGAATAAAATAGAAGTCATTTTTACATAGGGCCGCAAATCGTAAAGATGGCTACTAGACAGGGGTGTAGTGGAGGGTATATGATGGTACAGGCTTTGTATTCTCTACATTTTTGTTAGATGCTACGTACATGGAACTATAAATAGACTACGTATACCGCATGTTTCAAATAACGCTAAAGCGTATACCCTCTGTTTTTTACGACTACGACACTGCCACCAGGGATGGGCTTTTTGACAGTTAATTAACTCAGAAACAGCTCTTAATTAGAGGATTAAGTGGATTATTAGGCTTAAAAGAGTATAGGGTGAGTCAAAAATTATTAGACACGATTTGTGGATATTCCCTCTGTTTCTCAAATAACGCTTTAGCTTATATTCTCTAGCGTATGCGTATACTCTCTGCTTACAGAATATACCCTCTTTTTTTACGACTACAGTGCTGCCACTAGAGGGGGCTTTTCGACTGGTAATTAACTCAAAGACAGCTGAATAGCTGGATGAGGATATCTGGTGAAGAGGACAAGCAAATGTTGGATATTAGGCCTGCCGTTATGAAGAACACACGGTGCTTCCATTGTGGTGCTTCCATTATGGACACACGGTGCTTCCATTCATCGCAGAAGCTCTTCTGCTTATGTTATGTTAAATTGGATGAACAATTTTCCATTCACAGATTGTTTTTCTGGGACTTTATATTTCTGTTCCTTTGTGAGAGCCTAAAAAAGACTGTTATTCAGTAAAAATATCCCCAAGAATATTTGGTATTATACAAGTTGTAACGGTTAAAATTGCTTAATTTTACCGACGGATATACTAATATAATTGTAACCCGTTTAAGAAAATGTTCTCAATTAGATATGTATACAGAGTGAGTCAAAAGTTATTAGATACAATTTGTGGGTAAATTAGGAAACAAATAAAGAAGTCATTTTTACATAGGGGCCGTAATCCCAAAAGATGGCTACTAGACAGGATGTAGTGGAGGGTATATGTTGGTATACGTCTTATAGCCTCTGGATTTTTATTAGAAGCTTCGTATAGCCCTATGTTTCTCAAATAACGCTATAAGGTATATTCTCTAGGGCAGGGGTTCCCAAACTTTTAGACGGACGTACCACTAAATCAAAGTCCATACTTCCGCGTACCACCAGATATCAAACGTAATGCTAACATAGGAAAGAATGTGAAAGTGTAACTTCCCATATTTTGTTCGATTTCAAATTGCCATTTTAAATAACTTTACTGTATTAAAAACTAATTTCCATGAAATAGAAAGCAATTTACACATTTGGTACAGAATAAGAAAAGAATTCAATTGACAGACTTAAATAAATAATGAATTTATGTTTCAAATAAAACGTCAACACTAAAATAACCAGTACAATATATATATATATAATATACATTAAACATTGTAAAAAATTTTGTTTTAACTCCTCTTATTTGAACAAGCTCCTCCTACTTTCACAGATTCAGACTTTAGCTTCAGATAATACAATTTAAAAAACATGTTTAAAACAGTTTTTCTGCTAATTATAACTGTTTCAGTGATTAATTTTTAAATTAGGTTTTTTCAAATTTTAATTTTTTTTCTCCATATAAATTGCATGTGCTTAATTCTTGGGAAACTGGTTGTATCATAAGCAGCGTGTATGGATTTCAGAGAGTTTGCTATAACAAACATTCCAAATCAACAACAAAATAAAATAAAATAAAATAAAAAATAAAATAAAAAGCGTTTACAGTCTCTAATTTTCATTCGAAAATTTCCAAATTGATAAATTAATGCCATTTTTGATTTTATAATAATATGCTGGTGTTTCATTTTACGTTCCAGCATCGCACTTTCGTGTACCCGAAGCCAGAGCTTTGCGTACCAGTAGTGGTACGCGTACCATAGTTTGGGAACACCTGCTCTAGGGTATACCTTCTGCCTATATAGCATATACTCTCTGGTTTTTTATGAGTACAACATGGCCACTAGACGGTTTTTTTTGACAGTTAATTATCTCCCAGACAGCTGAATAGCTGGATGATGATATCTAGAGAACAGGACAAGCAAATGGTGGACATTAGACCTGCCGTTATGAAGAGTATGGACTGCGGACACAGGGCACTTCGATTCATCGCAGAAGAGATAGCTTATGTTTGGGAAATTCATGGAAAGTTTTCCATTCAGAGCTTACTTTTCTGGTGCTTTATATTTCTGTTTCTTTGTGAGAGCTTAAAATAGACGTTATTCAACAAAAATATCCCTAAAGAATATTTTAACTACATCAGTTGTAACGGTTAAAGTTGTTTCATTTTACCGACGGATATACTAATAGAATTGTAACCCGTTTAAGAAAATTTTTTCAATTAGATATGTGTACAGGGTGAGCCAAAAGTCATTAAACATAATTTATGGGTAAATTGGGAAACAAATACAAGTCATTTTTAAACAGGTGTTACAAACACAAAAGATGGCCACTAGACAGGAATGTAGTAGAGGGTATACGCTGTATATCCCTGGATCTTTGTTAGAAGCTCCGTATAACCTTTGTTTCTCCAATACCGCTATAGCATACTACTCTCAAGTGTCTCTGATTATTTTACGACGACAGCACTGCCACTAGAGGGTGCTTTTCGACAGTTAATTAACTCTCAGATAGCTGAATAGCTGGATGAGAATATCTAGTGAGGAGGAGAAGAAAATGATGGACCCTACTCGTATGAAGAGCGCGGATTTGACATAGAGCGCTTCGATTCATCATTAACAACAGAACAGTTTATATACTTACGTTTGGAGAATTTGATGAAAAGTTTTCTATTCAGAAGTTACTTTTTTGAGACTTTATATTAAATTTCTATGAATCGATCACAATTTCATATGTATACAGGGAGAGTCAAAAATCCTTAATTAAATTTTAAAGATAAATTACATCCAAACAAATAGTAATATAGGGTCACAAATCCAAAAAATGATCACTGGAGGGTGCTCTTTAACAATTAATTAACTGTAAGGCTGCAGTGTTAAATAGGTGGACGGGGATATCTAGAGAGAATGACAAGTAAATAGTGGACACAGGCCTGCCGTCATGAAGAACACGCAGTGGACATAGAGCATTTCGATTCGTCGTGAGCGTTAGAAGAGACAAATTGAGCTTATAGATTAATTTTAACACAATTATTAAAATTGGTAAAGAAATCATATGAGTTGTAATTTTCCAACTGGATGAAAAATGTCTTGGCCAGGATTTGAACCTGGGATCACTTGGCTGCCATGCTCTACCAACTGAGCTATCCCGGACGAATCTGGAGGGCATAATTCATCCAGTTAACCTTATTGATCATAGCATTTACTGGATCCAGCGTTTACTGGAGTTCCATTATCTGCGATCTATTCTGTTGAGCTGATTCTAATATCAGACCAGATGCTATGATCAATAAGGTTAACTGGATGAATTATGCCTTCCAGATTCGACCGGGATAGCTCAGTTGGTAGAGCATGGCAGCTTCAGCCAAGTGATCCCAGGTTCAAATCCTGGCCCGGAGCGGTGGAAGATCTTATGTTTGAGAAAATCGCTGAGAAGTTTTTCATTATAGAAGTTAGTCTTTTGAGACGTTATATATATTTCTGTTTCTAATAGCGCAACCCAGATTTTTGTCCGAGAGGGATTTTGTGTCATTTTTAATAAACAATTTCATTGTTTTATATGGGTACGAATTTTTCATTTCATTCTTTTCTTTTGCTAAATATGTGTGATATATAATGACCAATGTAAAACAAAGCTTATAGTCAGTTAGATAAAGCTTGAAGTTAGATAATGAGCTTGAGATCAAGGCTTCATAAAGGATAAGTCTTTGAAGGAAAAATGGAAAAGATAATAAAAAATAGCAGCAGGAAAGCACGTCTCTTTCTCTCTCTCCCCCCCCCCTCTCTCTCTCTCTCTCTCTTTCACTGAAAAGGCTCCTTTTTATGAAGACTGGAAACAAATTGTTACTTTTTAAAGCTATTTTTGATATTCTTTTCATTGCTTTTCTTACACATAATTTTTTTCATCATATCACAAGAGTTTTTGTACTTATTTTATGCGTTTTTAATTGGTTTGGAAGGAGTTTTAATACACCTAAATCTCCCTCTCTACTGCACCAGTGTATAGTTGTACAAGTATGGATAAATTGAAATTGTAGTATAACGTCATTAAAAATAGACTTCTAAAAATCACCCCAGACAGGCAAATATGTACCCTTAACAAAATTATTTTGTGTGACCCTGTATAATAACTACAAACCCGCTACTTTTGACACTAAAAATATTATCGTAGGTCTCATTAGCATATAATAGCTTAATTATGTGGGAAATAGTTTTACATAATTAAAATATACTTAAAAGAATTAAAAATCATGATTTATGCATTTGAATTTCTCCACGCTTTTCCGTAAATGTTGCGTACAGCACTTTCAATAGGCAATGTGCCTTGGTAAATCAATACAACATGTTTCAGTTTTCTCCTGTTTGAAATAGACTAACACGTTTTAAACCCACTTAAACATTTATCGACTACAGCCTTTGATGTATTATCGTTTTATAAAGTTTCTTTGAAAGAACTATAAATGCTACGAACTCTTACCTATGGACCATGCTATAGTGATCCTTATCAGCATATTTAATTTTCAAGGCAATTAAAGCATATTTCCAAAAGTTAGAGTGTGAATAGACCGACAGACAGACGAACTAAAATTTTAAGGCTGTTCTCAAATCCAAAGAAGCTACTTTCTGACACTTTTCTAAATTCTTTTTGCTCGTAAATGCATGAAATTGGCAGGCGGTCTTATTCAAAAACTATGTAATCGAATGACGTTTTCCGTGTTTTTGGTAAAGGCAGAAGATCTTTCAGAAAATACTGTTAAAATGGGCATTTTGGACCGAATCCCCGATGTTGTAGCGCGAGAAAGGGGAAAAACTTGTCGTTACGTGCCAAGAATACCTTATAACTCGATAAGTAATTTATTTATCAAAAAATGGAAAACGCGTTTTGATTCCAAAACGTTTCAATAGTCAGGCTTCTAATTTTATGCCTTTACGTTTAAAAATGAGTCACAAAATGTGTCCTAAAGTTTCGCATTGTTGAGCAAGGAATTTGAGAACCTATTTCAACTTTCTTAAACATATTTCAACTGTGTTGCTAAGTTCCAAAAAGTGTGATTAAAAACTGCAAACGCAAACGAATTACAAGGATGTTTCATACATTCCAGAAGAAAGACGAATAAAAGCTCTCTCCTATAACGATGTCCCACCTCATTTCATATTTCAGAAATATAAAAATATTGATCCATTGTTTAAAACTGTTCTCATTCTGAAAGCGAAAACAAGCGAAAACTGTGAACCTGAGTGATCTTTTTTCCGCGGCTGATTGTTTGAGATGATATCACCTCATTCAAATGAGATGCAAGCTTCTCAACCTAACTCGACACCACGCCTAACACACTCCGTTCAGGAAAAAGTGTCCCGAAAAAGGGTTTCACTTGTATCCAATCTGATGACCTCAGTTCTCTTTTTTTTTTGTTTTCCATCGGAAGAGAGAAAGTTCTTTCGAGATGGCACGATTTGATTTCGATGTGTATAAATCTCGAATATGAGGTTACATCTACATCAGGTGTGATGAAGTTCCGCCACGTTGATCAGACGTTTTCTTTTCCAGTCATTAAGGAATTTTAATTGAGTGACACCAGGGAATCCAACCCGGGCTACCCGGATTAAAGTATGCCCGATATACACGGTGTCCGAAAAAGGTTGAGCAGATTTGAAAGAATCATAACTCTAAAAGCAATTGAATAAGCGCAATTATTTTCTTTCCAAATTACTCGGCAATTATCTAAGATTTGTTAGATGTAGTTATTTTAAAGGCGTGACATTCAGACGATACGCAGAATCGATAATCTGAAAATGCAAATCGCACAAAATATTCGCAATTTTCTTTCATGATTCCGGAGTAGAAAGTGTATGAGTCTAAAACTGTTGGAGGTATGGGGAAAATGTCAATTAGAAACTTCTTCGGCATCGTCGATTTAGTAGGAAAAGTTCCACTAAGTAAATGAATAGCCTAAGCAAAAAAATGAAAATTGCGAATGTGTGGTGCGATTTGCATTTTCAGATCATCGATTCTACGTATCGTCTGAATGCCACGACTTTAAAACAGCTATATGTAGCAAATCTTGGATAATTACCGAGTACTTTGGAAAGAAAATAATTGCGTTTACTCAATTACTTTTAGAGTAATGATTTTTTTTTTTCAAATTTATCCAACCTTTTTCGAACACTATACTTCCCGATGTTCAGAACGTAGATGAAAAGCGTTTTTTAATTGAAAAATCTAACAAATTTTCTTCGTTTAGTATATTTTCTTTGATTACTCAACAACTATAATCAATTTCTAGAAATTAGAAATAGAATCTGGTACTTTTCTAGTACATGGGCCTTGGCGAAATAGAGAAAATGGCTTTGACGAGAGAAGAAAATTTGGAAATCTATTTATTGTTTCATATACAGAAGCAAATTTTTCAATGTTAAACAATTTATTTAAAATAAAGAAGCCATTTAACTATTTTTATATACAAACTGATAAAAATTAATAATAATATATGTATATATATAAACAAACATAAAAGTTCATTAGGTTTGTTTTCGTATGTTTATATTATTTGACAACAAATCTCACTTTCTGAAGTCCAAATTGCGCCAAACTTTTTTAAAAAACACCAAGGCCCCTATACTGGAAAAGTACGTAGAATCTATTTCTACAATCAATTTCTATCAATTTCTAGAAGCTTCAAATATGCGAATCCAAAATTACAGCTTATTACACCAATTAACTTTTGAGTTATGCTTTAAAATGCATTGCAGCCTGTTTTGCAACGGTTAAAAATAAATTTCAGATTGGTAGATCCAAACTCTAAACCTTCAATATTCCTAAACTACTGAGCTGAATGACTACTGTTCGATATAATACTGTTCGAAGGTAAAATTTACTGAAACAAACCAAGCATGGTGCCAAAACTGGGTGTTCGTATCGAAAATTTGAGAGTTTGGTACAATTTCAGTATAAAAAGCTTATTCTTCTTTTTAACTTTCCAACATATAAAGTGTTTATGAATTTGGTTTGTCTTCCTGTCTGCCGTCTGTCCGTGCTCTAACTCACGTAAATATACTCGGACTGCCATGAAATTGACATATGTTATTGGGGCTTACTATGGCATGTTTGGTATTAAAAATAAAGTGCGTAGCATTTATGGTTCGTTTACAGGGACACTCAAAAGAATTCCTTTACTTTATGGTCTGTGGAGGATATTGTTTGCGGCGTATTTTAATGATGTTACATTATTGTAAACATATTTAAATTGATACATATCACTGAGGTGCAGTATAATGCGCTTATTGTGTAGGTATGGTATCATAGAATGTATCGTTCATTTACAGGGACACTCAAAATAATTTTGCTACAGTGCTGTATATGAACAACAATTGCTGGTAGCTCGTTTTCAAATGCAACTATTTTTTTGCTTATTAATTGGTGTATATAAATTCTATATATCATATGCAGGGCTGCTCAGAAAATCTCACGTACATTTCCGTTTATTGACGTAAATTGCTGATGGGGAATTTTCAATTGTGTTAGGTATTTTCTAACTCAAGTGAATTTTAGCATACTGTGTAGTATACATACAAATCTATAAATCATATACAGGGCTACACGAAAGAAGTCGGATATTTTGTTCGACTATTGGTAGTAATTGCTGAAATTGGGTTTTGAAATGTGTTAGCGCATTTTCTAAATTGTTTACTTTGAATACTGTGAAGTTTTGTTACAGTATTTTGAATGTGTTGGAAAGTGTTTCATAATCTATGCTTAACACATGATTTTTAGTTCTTGTTTAAACATAAATTCAAAGAAGAAGTGAGACAATTTGGTGATTACAATGTATGAGGTATTCTCTCTCTCTCTCTCTCTCTCACTCTCTTTTTACTGAATGTAGAATAAACCGCAATAGAAACTAAATTTATGAATGCTGATGAAAAAATTTTACTGTGTTCATCTATAGTGGTATATTTGTTTTTTCCTGGTTTGAAGTAAACTAACAATTTTTATTTTAAAAATGCTATCACATTAATTATTTTTTGTGGCTGGTGATAACCTTTGATTGGTTTAAATGATAAGAAGTTATTATTAAATATTATTAAAATGGATTCCAAAAAATTCTTTATGGGTGGGAAAAAAAGATATTGTAACAATTGCCTCCATTATTTCAGATTACACTAAGCATTAAAATATAAAAAATATATTAACTGTCAGTAGTTTTAGTTTGGATTGTATTAAACTGCATGTTCATGAAGTTGTTTCCTTCCTGGTTCACAGTAAACTAATAATTTTTATTTAAAAAATGCTATCGCATTAATTCTTTTTTTTTTTTTTGTGGCTGGTGAAAACCTTTGAATGATTTAAATGATAGGAAGTTTCAAAATATTATTAAAATGGATTCAAGAAAATTATTTATGGAAGGAAAAAAAAAGATATTGCAACAATTGCATTCATTATTTCAGATTACGCTAAACATTAAAATATTAAAAAATATTAACTGTCAGTAATTTTAATTTGAATTCTATTAAACTGCACGTTCATGAAGTTTTTTCTTCCAGAGTCGAAACTGCTGGCTTAATTAATTGAAGAAAAGCTCTGTAAACTGTGTAATAATATTTGGGTTAACATTAAATATTTGGAATTCGATATAAACCGTGGATGAATAATTCCTTAAAATTTTTTATTACGTAAGTATGCGACAATATTAATAAGATTTTGATCAATTCGTAGTATAGACTAAAAATTAACATGATAGGTCGAAAAGTACCAAAGTGTAACGCATACATGTAAAATTGGAATATATTCCATAATTCGTGTATAACTTGAGAAATGTTTATTTTTTATCTTTCTCAAAAAAGCTTTTCATATAGTTTCTCACATACATATACAGTAAATCCACCTGTCGGCGTTGTATATATATTGTATAAATTGTATTTGTGTAATATAAATTGTATAATTTTAAACGTGCACTTAAATATTTTTTATACTTTAAACGTCCTTGGTAACTTTTCCCAAAATAAATATTTCTTGAGAAACTAAAAGAATTGTTCGAAAATTACAATTTCACCTACAAAACTTGATGAGGGAAGCACTTAAACGTTATCAGACTATTTATTTAAATCCTTGCTCCGATATGAAAATAAATAAATAAATAAAAATATTTAAAATAAACCTATTGCATGGTCTTCATTCATAGATCATAATATCTTGGAAGTGATCGGGAGGAAAAAAGAAGGAAAAGATCGTACAATAAACCATAGAAGTTAGGAGAGATCTCCTCTTACTTATTCTGTGCAATAAACAGACAAACCTATATAATCGCGATTCAAACCAGAAATAAAAAAAATATTCTTTCTTATCCCCTCTCTCTTTTCAACAATATATTACATACAATCCACAGCTTAATCGGGGTCGGCTAGAGTTAGTCTAGCCGGTGTCAAAGGATCAAACCCATTGTTGGTTCAGATTTTTTTTCTACGCACGCGCCTCTTCCGGCAAAGATGATATCGTTGTGCGGCAAAGCGATCGACACACCTCGCGTGGAACCCGCACGCGTCTGACGAGCTTATTATGAAAATTTGAAAAATAATACCAAAGAAAAAAAAATCAAGTATAACATAACAATAGAAATTTAAATTAAATAAATTTATCATTACCAGAAGATTTGACCCGGGCAGAACATACTGCCCATTTTTAATTGAAAACTTTAATAGATTTTCTTTAATATTTAATATATATTTTTTAGGTGCCCATTAATAACACCAAAATGCATTTCCATGTGAAAAATACCAATTATTGAATAAAGTATTGAAATTTATTAAAGACGATACTTTCGTATTGGCAAGGCCTTATCAACTATTATGTGAGACCCGGGCCGGGAACACAGGTCATGTAGCCCCCCACCCTTTCTCAAGAAAATTGCATTACAAACATTACAAACAGTTTTATGTGCTGTTTAAAATTTCAACCATAGTTTTATGAAAAAAGAATATATTATAGGCACATATAAAAATGCATTAAAAATTATAGGAAGATAAAATTTTTTGTACTAAACGCCATTTTGAGTAAGTAAAACTCTAAACCTAAGAGACTGAGTGAAACCTGTTTGATGTAATATCCATTCTTCTTTAAATTTCGAAGTTTATATTACATTTCATTGTCGCTAAGGGAAAGAACTCTGATATAGTTTAGTTTATATGAATGGGATTTTTTTTTTTATAAATTATAAATGGTAATTTGCATTAATTTGTATTTTCAGAGAATGTACAAAATGCATTTTGTGCCCCCCCCCCCCCCTGAAAGTGTGGGCCCGAAATCGCCAAAGATTTCACTATATACAGCAGCCTTTTCATTCTGGTTATTTATAAAAACATTTTTTTTTGCTGCTTCTGATTTTGGAAACGTTTCCGAGTAGTTTTTATAGTGTATTAATCAGTTTTCTGAAACCGGAATATCTTATTTTAGGATGCTATCTATTCTCAAGTAAGCATTTTCTTTCATGTTCAACAAACATGTTTTACTGACAAACATGATAAATTAACAGCATTAACATTAACATTTACACTAAAATTGATTTTATTTTGTTATTCTTGCATGTATAAATTTAATTACGCAGCTGAAAATATTTAACCGAGGATTAATAGCAATCTAAAAACCGATATTTTGGTTTGAGAAAACTGATTAATACGCTATAAAAATTTCTCAGAAACGTTTCCGAAAATCAGTGGCAGCAAAACGAACTTCATTTTTATAAATGTATCGTTAAATCTCGGAAATATATTGATTTCTGAGATTTTTAAAGATAAAGAATGCTTTCCGGAATCATGAGTAACTCGGAAGAGGTTTTTGTATATTTTCGTTCGTGATTATGGTATATTTTCGTAGATTAAGAAACATTTATCATTTTTTACAGAGTACAACCCATGGCAACATGGTAAAAATCATCTAGACTTCACCAAAAAGAAAGAAAAATCCTTTTTTGAAATATTCTAGAATACCACTCAGAATTTTTTGACTTGCTTGGACTCATAGACTTAAAAAAAAAAGTAATTTAATAAAAGCAGGATGAAAATAATCTAGAAAAAGAACAACACCTTCAGAATATGTCATCAACTTGAGTTTCTACTAGACGTATTCCAAAAAAAAAAAGTCACTCTTTCGAGCACAATGAACTTGACCATCTAATGTCCGATCCGTGCCCTCCATAACGGCCGGACATTGTTCAGCATTAGCTTGTCCGGTCACTCACAAATCTTTAGCTTCTCCATTGAACTCGAAGAAATGGCCTACAGGAAAACCGGCATTTGTAAAGAACACCTTTTCCGATAAGATTCGATTGTTGAAAAAAAAAAATAAATAAATAGAAGGGCGCTGTGATTCTATTTTTTTTTCTCTTTCATCTCCTATCTACCTGGGGAAAATCATCAGAGATTCACTAACTGAATTTTGCAGAAGGGAAAAAAAAAGTTTTTTTTAAAAAGAAGTTCTTAGATTTGAAGTATCGAAGTCTTATTATTAGGTACAGATAGCCCAAATGTAAAGTATTTTGGAAGTTTTTTTCTTTTTCTATCACTATATTTTTAGGAGAAGAGAAAATTGAATCAGTGGATTAAAAAAAAAAAAAAAAAGTCAGATAAAACTTTTTGAACCCGTACCGTGGTTGCTTTTATTTAAATGTATTTTTTTAAGAAATGTTTTTTTCTGTCTGCGCTAACGTATATTTAATTTACCGAGTTCAAACAGAAACAGAATATTTGCGTATAGAAGAAAAACTCATTGATTTTATGTTTATTACTATCTGTAGACACCGATAAGATAAAATTCGAGGAAAATGTCGTTTTTGACAGGTTTTCGTCTTACTCAAATACACCACCTGTTATATTTGTTTTTTGAAATTTTTTACTTGATCATGAAAATTTTTCGTTTAAGACGGGATTACATTATATATAAGTTCCGTTTTTGCAGATTTTATTGTAATTTTTGCACATTTTTCACCCAGTCTATGACATTTTTTCCCGGTTAACAAAGGATATCTTTATACACAGGTTCTGTTTCTTCCGGTTTTAACTTTAATATTCTTTTTATGGTGATCATAAAATTCGGTAATGCAGGTTTCCATAATAAACAGTTTCCATTTTCAAGGTTTTATTGTACATAGTATTATTGCAAGATTCCATTTTAGAAGAGAGTCATGTCATTTACACTTAAATAAATAAATAAATAATGTACAGAAACTAAAAATAACTAAACTATATTTTATTACGGAAATAAAATGTTTTGACAAGAATATTAAAAAACTAATCACACTCATCTTTATTTCTTTGTTAATATTAAAAAGTAATTGTATGTTGTTTATTTAAATCTAGAACTTTTTAATAATATAAGAGATGAGCTATATCTGCATATGTCATTCTAAATCTAATACTTTTTTATTTATATAGAAATGATTTAGTAATATGACATATGATTAATTCAGTACTAGATTAACCCAATTTATGATGCAAAATATCTGGAAAATTGAATAAGTCATTAAAAAGACTGAATGTTTAAAAGTTTCATTTTATACTAAAGTGTACATTTTAAAGCGCTTGTGCAAAATAAAGATCAATGATTTGAGGAATATACCAAAAACCTTTGCATCAGTATCTGAACACAAAAATAGACGATGAAGATACACGTGTAATTCTCTGCGCAAACATTTATAATTAATTGTTAGTTGAAAAATATACTGACTGAATGCCTGTAGCTAGACTGAAAAGCGCCGCAGTAATTCTATATTGCACGTAATGGGAAAAAATTGGGTAATTTCTTAGCGATCAATGGTGCATAATTAGTGATAACAGTCGGCGCCGATGAAATGTTTAAAATAGTCGGGGCCTGGGACAGCGGGACTGCCCGTTCCACCGTACCTGTGACTTTAAAATTGATTATAACTTAAAATTATTTAAATCTGATTAAAAATTCTTCTGAGGCACAAATAAATAAAGATAAATTATAAAACATCACTCGTCTGAAATCAATTGATGGGTCATTTTTAACGGATTTTAAAGACAACAAAAAAAAGTTATTCAGTTTGTTTGTATGTTTTTTTTTTTTAGTGTATGACCACGCTTAATTTGTGGACAGAAATAATAAAAAACTCTTAATGGGACTGCACTAAAAAGTGAAAAGCGCACAAATTAGTAAAAAATAATTTTGTCTCCGCAGAATGAAAAAAAAGTATTTCTGGATATGACATATGACTAAAAATAAAACGTTAGGGGCACTCAGAAAACAGTAAAATGTGGGATTAATTAATTTTTGTATAAGTTTACTTGGTGACAAATTTGTTCATTAATCTGCCAGGCTATAATGTGAACCGAACCATCAGTTGGTTGTAACTTCTGTTCATTGATTTGTATTCATCATGTTCAATGTTTTCTGAGCGCCACAAGCTGTTATTTTTAGTCATATGTCATATCCAGAAATACTTTTATTCTAGCTGAGAAAAAATATTTTTTACTCTTTAGTGCACTTTAAATTAAATAAAATCGTGTTTCTTAAAAATTATTTTTTATATATTTATTTCCTCTCAAAGTCTAATTATTATGCATTAATTAATTATTATGCATTAATTCCTGCATAACACATTTATGAAATTTATTTTGCTTGTTTCAACAAACTGGTTTTACTCATTTTTATTGATTTCATACAAAAAAGGATTTATATAGCGTATTTTGAACGTAGTCGTTTGATATTTTACATGAAATAATATATATATATAAAAAAGGATTTAATGATTTTTTTTCAAATATCCGGCGAAAACATGCCGCTGAGTTGCAAAATTTTCCTATGCAGAACGATGGAGAAAAAGAAAATATAAAAGCTTTAGTCATGTGCAGTGTATTTTTATATGAAATTAAGTATATAATTGCAATTTATAACTCAAACAATGGAAAACAAAATGAACTGATTTTAATTATGTAACTTATATAGAAAACAAATACGCCGCCTATTAGCTTATCCCTTTTAAAATTTATTAGTCAAAATAGACCATTTCTAACAAAGGTGTAGCATTTTTTATATTTATCAAGCAAAACAACCTTTAACTTATGCTTCGAGTATAACCTTTAACTTTTCGTGTAAACGTACACTTATTTAACATACTACATTTGCATAAACAGATAACCTTTCACTTAGGAATGACATTAGCTAGCTTAGAATATTAAAACAGTATTTATGAAAGATATTAATGTTAAATTCGATTCTTTAGTTATACAGGGCTTAGATTACTTTTTAACAGATTCCAACATAGTTGAAAAGAGCTTATGATTCCGAGTTATTTGGCCGTGCTCTAACTCGCGTAAATAGACTTCGATTCGCATGAGTTTTATATATCTTATTGACGTTTGGGCATTTCCTATATTGAAAGTGGAATGCGTAGCAATTATAATTCGTTTACAGGGACACACAAAATAATTCCGTTACATTATGGTCTATGCAGGAAAATCGTTTACTGTGCATTTTGATAAAGTTACATTCTTTCAAACATAATGAAATTGATATGCATTATTGACGTGCAGTAAAATATTCTTCCTGTGGATTATAAAATACATAACATTTATCATTAATTTACATGGAAACACAGAAGAATTCCGTTACATTATGGCCCATAGGGAAAAATCATTTGTAGTGTATTTTAATGACGCTACGTTACACTGCATCAAACATAATGGAATTGCCGTGTATTGTAGAGGTTTCTTGTTTACCTTATTAAATAGTGAGCTTTTTTTTTTACAGTATTCTGGAAGTATTGGAAAGTGTTTCATAATCTATGCGTCACGCATAATTTTTTTTTCTTTTTCTCGCGCTCTTTTTTTTTTTTTTTTTCCTTTTTTAAATCTTAATCGATTAAATATTTTCTAATGGAAGGGAGCTATGGTACACTTGAGAGTTTGTCACAAATTATATTTTCGACGTGTTAAAAGCTGATTATCTTTTAAAAGAAAGCTTTGGTCCTGCAACATTAGAGCTTTGGATATTTCTATTCTTCATTTGTATAGTATCAAAACTATTAGGGCTGCTGGCATCATTATTCTGTTTTGCTTTGCATTTATAAGCATTTATGTACCTTCTCTCGCATTTATAAGTTTAGCTTAGAAAGTTTTATTTCAAATTTTATAAAGGGGGGAAATGAGTTGGAGGCTTTAAATTTTATTTTAATTAAATTAAAATTTTATTAAAATTTTTAAAAGTTTTTTTTTTTTTTTCCTTTTTTAAATCTTAATCGATTAAATATTTTCTAATGGAAGGGAGCTATGGTACACTTGAGAGTTTGTCACAAATTATATTTTCGACGTGTTAAAAGCTGATTATCTTTTAAAACAAAGTTTTGGTCCTGCAACATTAGAGCTTTGGATATTTCTATTCTTCATTTGTATAGTATCAAAACTATTAGGGCTGCTGGCATCATTATTCTGTTTTGCTTTGCATTTATAAGCATTTATGTACCTTCTCTCGCATTTATAAGTTTAGCTTAGAAAG
Source organism: Maratus michaelseni (assembly GCA_963931845.1). NCBI lineage: Eukaryota > Metazoa > Arthropoda > Arachnida > Araneae > Salticidae > Maratus > Maratus michaelseni. Next base: position 169,861,724 of record OZ007593.1, on the reverse strand, counting down.
TTTTATTTCAAATTTTATAAAGGGGGGAAATGAGTTGGAGGCTTTAAATTTTATTTTAATTAAATTAAAATTTTATTAAAATTTTTAAAAGTTTTTTTTTTTTCCTTTTTTAAATCTTAATCGATTAAATATTTTCTAATGGAAGGGAGCTATGGTACACTTGAGAGTTTGTCACAAATTATATTTTCGACGTGTTAAAAGCTGATTATCTTTTAAAAGAAAGCTTTGGTCCTGCAACATTAGAGCTTTGGATATTTCTATTCTTCATTTGTATAGTATCAAAACTATTAGGGCTGCTGGCATCATTATTCTGTTTTGCTTTGCATTTATAAGCATTTATGTACCTTCTCTCGCATTTATAAGTTTAGCTTAGAAAGTTTTATTTCAAATTTTATAAAGGGGGGAAATGAGTTGGAGGCTTTAAATTTTATTTTAATTAAATTAAAATTTTATTAAAATTTTTAAAAGTTTTTTTTTTTTTTTTTCCTTTTTTAAATCTTAATCGATTAAATATTTTCTAATGGAAGGGAGCTATGGTACACTTGAGAGTTTGTCACAAATTATATTTTCGACGTGTTAAAAGCTGATTATCTTTTAAAAGAAAGCTTTGGTCCTGCAACATTAGAGCTTTGGATATTTCTATTCTTCATTTGTATAGTATCAAAACTATTAGGGCTGCTGGCATCATTATTCTGTTTTGCTTTGCATTTATAAGCATTTATGTACCTTCTCTCGCATTTATAAGTTTAGCTTAGAAAGTTTTATTTCAAATTTTATAAAGGGGGGAAATGAGTTGGAGGCTTTAAATTTTATTTTAATTAAATTAAAATTTTATTAAAATTTTTAAAAGTTTTTTTTTTTTCCCTTTTTTAAATCTTAATCGATTAAATATTTTCTAATGGAAGGGAGCTATGGTACACTTGAGAGTTTGTCACAAATTATATTTTCGACGTGTTAAAAGCTGATTATCTTTTAAAAGAAAGCTTTGGTCCTGCAACATTAGAGCTTTGGATATTTCTATTCTTCATTTGTATAGTATCAAAACTATTAGGGCTGCTGGCATCATTATTCTGCTTTGCTTTGCATTTATAAGCATTTATGTACCTTCTCTCGCATTTATAAGTTTAGCTTAGAAAGTTTTATTTCAAATTTTATAAAGGGGGGAAATGAGTTGGAGGCTTTAAATTTTATTTTAATTAAATTAAAATTTTATTAAAATTTTAAAAATTTTTTTTTTTTTTTTCCTTTTTTAAATCTTAATCGATTAAATATTTTCTAATGGAAGGGAGCTATGGTACACTTGAGAGTTTGTCACAAATTATATTTTCGACGTGTTAAAAGCTGATTATCTTTTAAAAGAAAGCTTTGGTCCTGCAACATTAGAGCTTTGGATATTTCTATTCTTCATTTGTATAGTATCAAAACTATTAGGGCTGCTGGCATCATTATTCTGTTTTGCTTTGCATTTATAAGCATTTATGTACCTTCTCTCGCACTTATAAGTTTAGCTTAGAAAGTTTTATTTCAAATTTTATAAAGGGGGGAAATGAGTTAGAGACTTTAAATTTTATTTTAATTAAATTAAAATTTTATTAAAATTTTTAAAAGTTTTTTTTTTTTTTTTCCTTTTTTAAATCTTAATCGATTAAATATTTTCTAATGGAAGGGAGCTATGGTACACTTGAGAGTTTGTCACAAATTATATTTTCGACGTGTTAAAAGCTGATTATCTTTTAAAAGAAAGCTTTGGTCCTGCAACATTAGAGCTTTGGATATTTCTATTCTTCATTTGTATAGTATCAAAACTATTAGGGCTGCTGGCATCATTATTCTGTTTTGCTTTGCATTTATAAGCATTTATGTACCTTCTCTCGCATTTATAAGTTTAGCTTAGAAAGTTTTATTTCAAATTTTATAAAGGGGGGAAATGAGTTGGAGGCTTTAAATTTTATTTTAATTAAATTAAAATTTTATTAAAATTTAAAAAAATTTTTTTTTTTTTAAAGCTCTTATTCTATTCAACCTCTCACTCTTTATTTTTCTCTTATAAAAACAGATCTTGGAAAACATATCATTTCGAAAAAAGTGTATATGAAGTATACAAAATGGTACAAGACTTTAAATTCCTTATTTTGATGACAAGATAAATAAAAGAGGGTAATCTTTAAAGAAATATTAAATCTATTTCTATTACCTTAAAGAAAGGGGGGGGGGGAATCCATTTTTCGAAAATTTTTTAACTTGAATTTCAAACACTTTATCACCATGTCATGGTGCTTAATCAGTGACCAAGACTTCAGCAGGCTACCAAACGCTACCATGCGTATGATGCGGCGCAAAAAAGAAAGAAAGAAAGAAATCGATTTCTGGAAGCTTCAAATATGTGAATCCAAAATTACAGCTCATTCAGCCAAGTAGTTTTTGAGTTATGCTTAAAGAACTACCCACATTGCGATCTATTTTGAAACGATTACAAATGAATTTAATATTATAAGTTCCAAATTTTAAACCTTCCTACACTACTCGACTTCTCGTTCGGTATCTTAAAGTAAAATTTACCTAAAATGCCAAATGGGATCTCAAAATTAGGTGTTGGTATTGATAATTTCAGAGTTTGGAACAATTTCACAATTTCAGTATAAAAACAACTTCCTAAGCTTTTTTTTTTTTTTTTGACATAATTTGAAAAAAGTCATAATTTCCAGTCATCTAATGGCTATTTTTTTTCTGTGACAATTTGGAGATTAATGTTTGGTATGTTGTTTCCTTTTTTATTTCGGCCGACTGTACATTGCATTGTTTTTTAACTTAAAGAAAATTTGCAAGTAATTAAAATAGTTTAACACAATATTTTTAAAAGTAAAAATTACAGATGTTCATTGCATATAAATACTATTTGCAATACTTTTGGAAATTATTAGTAATTCAACAACATTTCGTTTCTTTTCTTTATACTCAAGTGATCAATAAACATGTTTATGAAAAAATTATTTCTATTATAAAATGAAGAGCTATAAACATTTTACTAACTCCCCAGATAGTGCGTTCTTAATTTAATTATATAATCTAATTAATATGCATTTTAATTATATTAATTCAGTTTCATTAACATAAATGCCAACTTTTTTGTTGCCAATATTTCCGAATTGTAATCTTTGTTTTATTTAATTGCAGAAATTCTTTGATTAAGTGAGGCATACTATTCGGAAATAGTAGTGTTATAAAAGAGTAAAAGATGACAGCTAGTACGCATTGAAGACAATTACTGATCAACAGATATATTTTTAAAAAGGCATTACCATTATAATTTAAACTAAAGCTCAGGTATCAAAATTAAACAACCATGCAGAAAAAAAGAATATGAAATCTGCAAAATGATAAACCGTTAATTTTGAAACATACGTGGAGATGGCGTGAGAATGTTTACACAATAATGACACGAAATATTTAAATTGTAAGAATATGAAGGTGCAGAGTAGAAATGTTTTTTATTTATTTTAAACTTTTCATTCACAAATTTCAGGTCAACATGCACGCAATTGTACGACATAATGAAGCTTATAATCTACCAAGCAAACAATTTTGTGAATCATGCTTTCGTTTCATTTAAAACTCTGCATTAGATGAACGCAATTAATGTTCATGCTCGCACTCATCTGATGTGAGGTCAACATGATATATTTCAAAGCACATCCATGGGTGTAACAGAGTTTTGCTTTATGCTATCATTTTCGCTGATAAAAAGGTAATTATGCTAATTCCGAGATTGAAATCCAGCGTGGATAATATATTCTTCCTATTCTATTAGTCATTTACACTTGGTGGGAAATAAATAACTTTTTGTTGTAATTCTAGATAATTTTTTAAGGGATCAGAAGACTATTAATTTCTTCAAAAAATTCGATTTTTGGAGAAAAATATTACATGAAAGGGAAATGTTTTTTGAGGATTTAAAAATATTAACATAATTACGTAGTTATAATCAATAATTAAAAGTAAAAATAGTTTTTTAAACACTCTTTTATATGCATTCAATGTTTATCTTAAAAATCACGCCTAATTTCATATAATTCCAAACAATTTTCGTTACAATATAGATTAATATGGAGTGGGCCTCGATTATTGAAAATTTACCCACTGATTTGCGCTTGATAGAAAACGCTAACTCACGTATTTCTTAAAAAATATATAACTTTTGCTATATTTCTTTTTTTAAGGTATGACAACAGAAAAATGTATTATTTAAACTATCTATTCAGGATTTATAAATTGTTTTCTCAATGTATAGTCATAATTTAATTAATATTAAACTATTAATTGATAAAAATATTTTAAAAATATTATTATTATTATTATTATTACTATTTAAATTTTCTACTTTTTAGTGTTTAAAATATTTCGTTCTTGTAGTTTTACAGCCAGTTGGTATATTTTTGCACATCATTTACGTCATTATTTTTGTAACTCGTAAATCATAAAGATTTTTTTGGCGATTTATCATCTGCGCCCGGCTATTGGAAAAATGCCTTAAAATTAATTTATAATTAAGTTCTAAAATAATAAAATATTGTATTGTCATCGGAAACACACCTGTGTACACGATTTTATAATTCTATCTTATCAAGAAGTGAGTGAAAAATCGATTATAAAATTCTATTTCTAGATACATCAGTCAAGTTAAGTTAAATAAAAGAGTGTAAAAATGTGTCAAGTATGTCTTCTATAAACAATGGTAAAAAAAAAATACATTAAAATAATTTTTTCTTTCTTTCTTTTCTCTCTCTCTCTTTTTTAGCATAGTGCTTTTTAATTAATTAATACTTTTGCATGAATTTTTCACAGTTTCTATTTATATACGACTGAACCTAAATTGCAAATATTTTAGTAAAATTTCTATTTTTTAAAATCAAGTTTCATATATTATATACTAGCTGACCCGCCCGGCGCTGCCCGAGCTCCTGCAATAAACTTAAATCTCTTAAAAAACGAAACTCTAGCTACGGTCTACGATGGCTTCGGCACCGTATACTGGGCATGCTCGTACGCTCCGGAAAATCTTTTATTTCGCCCTCCCACCGCCAGGGGAGCATTCTGTTCTAAACAAACCTCTTTCCGAACGAACTTCTGAGACACGTCCCCGCTGCCTATACGTTACTGTATAGTAGGCGCGCTACAAAATTGAGCTGTTTTCGATAAGATTGGAACATTATTAGCCCAGTTACTGAAATAAGGCACAGTTAGAGAAAATAACCTTGAGTGAGGTGCCGAGGGGAGGGGATGTTCGAGTGTCCTTCAGAAAATGACTAATTAGGAGGCCCATAATGCATGCATAAAAATTCGTTCGTTTGGTTAAGCTAGGAACTTAATTACAACTTTGGCTTAAACTATTATTCGGAAATAGTGGTAACCGCTACTCATAAATTTAGTTTAATGTTATAAAAGGTGACTATTAAATTAATTATAATGTTTGAAATCACTTGCGTTGAAATCGGAAAGACAGTTGCTGAGATATGGAAACGGAGCATAGTTAGAGAAAAAACCTTGAAGGAGGGGAAGGGTTGTTCAAGAGGCCTTCAGCAAATAACTAATTAGGAGGATCACAATACATATTTAAAGATTGATTCATTTGGGTAAGCTAGAAACTTATTGAAATTTGGCTTAGACTATTATTCGGAAATTCTGGTAACTGCTCTCTAGAAATACACCTTGAAGCCATGAATGCTGATTTTTACGATAATTTAGTAAAAATGGAACTGGTTTGGAGAAGTTCGGAACACTATTAGCTGAGATTTAAAATAGCGGTATTATCTATATAAAACAGCAATTAAACGCTACGTTGTGCAGCTAAAAATATTAAAATTGTTAAATGTAATTAGACCCTCGCCCCTCTCCATTCCCGCAAATATAAAAAAAAATCTGCTAAATAAAGTTTTCTGTATTAATAATCTCTATCATAATAATATATGTCATGTAAAAAAAAAAACTTAAACCCGACTAATTGTCATGAAGAAAAACGTGCCTGGAAAATATTTCAAACAGGGGGACGTATACGTAATTTGTCATGTGCAGGTTGCGCGAGATTATCATGCCTGTATGCTGATAACTTCAATCTATATTGACATTATTTAGTTAGAAATCCTTATCTATGCATCGCTACTCTGGTTTATTTAATTACTTCTGTGAAGAATCGATGCAACCAACCAACCCAAGAGAAAAAAGTCCTTCCGGCCTGTACCGGGAGGAAAAGGTAGCTTTCCTATATCTTCTTTTAAAATTTTAGCTAATGTTACACGAAAACAGCAAGTTAAAATGCAAAGAAACGTTTACAAAGGATTCGTTAATACTGAATTTGAATAAGAAATTCGCCAAATTATTGAGCAATAGCCAAATTGGCTTCATTTATGAAGACTTATTTTGGTCGCCAAATTTGGCGACATTTCGCCAAATGTTGCCAATTTTGTCGCCAATGTCGCCAATTTTGGCGCTAACGGATATGAATACATAGTTTTATGCGTATGATTGGGAAAATTATTACAACAATCAAAAAAAATAATTTGCGAGTAATCGCGTTAATGTGCTGTTTTGTTTCAAAATGTCAGCCACCCTAGAATTTCAAACTGCTCTATCTCAGCCATTTTTTAAGATAGAGGCAAACCAAAAAATGCTCTGGAATCCTTGTATCAAGGCCTAACACGTAATTAAAAAATAAATTTGAATTTTTAACTTTTTTGTATATTTATTTTAGTTTTAAATTTTTAAATGGCCGCCATCTTGAAACAAAATGGCGGACCAAGCTGGCGAACGAACTCGGTCGAGACATTGGTTAGCTTAATACACACAACAGACTTCTAGGTGCGCTAAATTTTCCTAGCCATCGCCAACAGACACACACACACAGAGAGAGAGAGAGAGACACAGAGCGAAACTTTATTTTATTAGTACAGTAGAAGCCCGAAATAACACGGTCCGATATACCGCGAATTCGGATTTAACGCGGGGGGAAAGTATGTCCCCCGAAAAAAAAAATCATGAATTTTAGGATAAATTTTGCGTTTAAAATTTCAGTGAAATATAATATTCTTCATAAAACGCTTTTTCGCACATTTTATCTCCTGTCAGTCAGATACCCCGCGGCACTTAGTGTTGAATAATGACTCAAGAACGCGATCCCGGATTCACAATGAGTGATTTGCAGTCTGCGGTTAGTAATATGCATCTCGATATCTCTGTTGACGATTTAAATGACTGGATAGAAATTGACAACAGCGGACCAATTTCAGAGGTCATAACAGATCAGGATATCATTGATGCTGTAACGCATAAAAATTGCAGTGATCAAGATGATGATGATAAAATTGAAAATGATGTGAAAGACGACGTTCCACATGTTAGTGAAGTCATTTCACACTTAACGAATTTCGTGGATGGAGAAGCAAGACGATTCAGATAGTGTTCATCTACTCCATCTTGCTAGTGTGAAACAATACGCCCAAAATAAACGAAATGCCTCAGTTCACCAAACAACACTTACAGACTTTTTTAAGACAGTGTAAGATTAAGTTTGTGTTCAATTAATGATAGAGTTAATTACATTTCACAAAGCGGGTATGTGTTTTCATCATTTTGTACCATTTCTTCACACCATTCCGATATACCGCGGTTAAGCTATAACGCGGGTGTGAAACATGTCTCCCAAAAACCGCGTTATATCGGGCTTCTACTGTATATATATATATATATATATATATATTGATTAGACTTTATCTGTGTACAGCATGTTTTAAAATTTATCTGTGTACAGCATTTTTTGCGGGTGAAATTTGTTAAAACTTTATGTGAAAATATTGAATAGTTCAAGATACATCTTCCGCGCAATCGAAAAAAAAAAAAAAAAGTGGGTAAGTGTGATCGAAGATCGCACAAAGAGTTTCGTTTAATATTCCTTTCAAAACACTTTATCCTTTCTTTAATAAATCCAAATAAATTTCATTTTCAAAAAAAAAAAAAAAAAAAAAAAAAAAGTCATGTCATGTTTTTTTATAAAGTAAAAATATTTACCGGTCTATTTTTCTCGTTTTTTCGAATATCTGAACCAGTCCGATAGCGAGGGATGCCCGCTATTATACTCTGTCATAATAATATTTGTCATGTGGACTAAATTCGATATAAAAAAAATCAATTTCAAAATTAAACATGTTGTATAGAGACCTTCAAAATGTTAAAGTATGCCAATATTTCCATAATCGGGTTTTTATCATGATTCAATACGTTCCTCAAACATATATTTACTATTCTCTATTACTAATATTGATACACTCTTTGTATTATTCTCAAACATTTGAAAAATCCGTTATGACGTCAGATTAATTTTCTTTTTAATTCTCTAATGACGTAATATTAATCTGGTTTCTGTACATACACATACTCATACTCCTTGTATTATTGATAAATGTTTGAAAATTTCCGTTTTATTACAAATAGGACGTCATATTCATCTTTTTTTTTTAATTGGTGAAACTTTTTATTTCATTTTCATTTTTCACGTGGAAATCTTTCAGTAGAAAATTAATTATTGTAGAAAGAATTTTATTGTGGATTTTTAATTGTTGGCAACTGCTATGACGAAAATTTAATAGGAAAAGGCTGTTAGAAATTTGGTTTTTTATCTCTATATATTAAAATAATACGATTTTTTCAAATTTTAATATTTTGAGCTACATAGCAGGTATTTAGCTATTATATAAGTACACAAATTTTCATGCCTGTAAGTTTTATAGTTTCTGAGAACGGCTCTGTGACGGACAGACAACGGAGCGGGAGTAATAGGGTTTCGTTAGATGAACGAAACCCTAAAAAGAAAGAAACAAATAACAATCATTTTAAAGTATTATTATTATTTTAAAATAATTGTTTATAGCGGTTACCTGATATATTTTTAGTTATAACCAGTGTGATTATAGACATATTTTATGCGGTGTAAAAGAACAAAAGCACATCGATGGGTGTAACACAGTTTTGCTTTATGATTTTATTTTCGCTGATGAAAAGATAATTACGTTAATTCTGATATGCTAATACAGCATGGATAATATAATTTTTCTATACCGCTTGTCGGATTCTCCTGTAGGAGAGTTTAAACTTTTTCCTGTAATTCTAGATAATGTTTTTAAAAAGTCATAATATTGTTAAATCTGAAAAAAAAAAAAAAAAATCGGTATTTTGAATAAAATGTGCGAATGGTACAGAGGGAGATGGATAAGGAAATAATTAACGGCTAGATATAATCGACTCAAGAAATTTTAGCCATTGCATACATAAGTCTGCGTATTGAGACATTGGGAACATCTTGAATGCCGATTCTCTTTCCGAAATTTTGCAGCGAGTCGGTTAAATTGTAAAAGTTTTTGCCATTTGAAAAGACGTAAATAAGTGAGGATCAGAAGGCCCAAAAGTCTGATAAATACGGCGGGTGAAGTAACATATCTCAATCACGATCCAACTCTTCTATTGACTTGTTAAAAGTTACACCAGACTTTTGTTTGTGATTCACAAATAAAAGGTTTTCTGACTGGTTAGTTTCAGACTTTTATATATATATATATATATATCGATTTAAAAATAGTAAAAATGCCAATAAATAATAATATTATTGCTAAATTATTTTTAAATATTGTAAATTTTATTACCAAATAAAAAAATATGTCAAATAAATGTTGTTTCGTTTTAAAATAAATCGAAAATTTTCGGATCACCAGAAGGTTTTTCAGTAACAAACACCTTTGCATCTTCTATTTCCCGTTGGCTACAAAATTGTTTTGAAAATCAAGAAGAAGCACAAGTACTTTTTATTTTATTTTATTTTATTTTATTTTATTTTATTTTATTTTATTTTATTTTATTTATTATTATTATTATTATTATTATTATTTTAGGAGATTAACAAATAAGAGGCTTTCTGACGTTTTAGATATTTTTTAGATACAATTTTTAAATAGTAAAAATGCTAATAAATAATAAAAATATTGCTAAATTATTTCTATACATTATATTTTCTATTAAATAATAGAGAAATATGCATAAAATAATCATATGAAATAGAACAATTTCTGAATTCCAGATTGTTTTTCACCAACAAACACCATTGTTATATCTAATTCCCCTTGGCTATAAAATTATTTTGAAAATCCAGAAGAAGCAAATGTAACGCTAGTGATATTTTTTTTTTTAAATTATTAAAATTCGAAATTTTGCAGCAAACACATCGCAGTTAAACGGAAAACAAAATTTATCAATGTTTTTCTCCACTTTGAAATTGCCATATTTTTACCTATGTTAAAATAAATAAATAAATAAATAAAAGGTACAATATTTTATATATTACAATATTTTCTTCTTAGCTCTTTCTTTTATAATAATATTTATTTATTTTGCTTTGATAGTAGCTGTTTACTCGTTATAATTTTAATTATAGTATAACGTTTGTAATAATTAGAAAATTCATCGGATAATCGAGAGTCTACTGTAACTTAAAATTTTAAACCATTTATTTGGATAATTAGAAGATTCATAGTTCGATATTTCATGCATTAGCTACTTCAGTAAGTATTTAATGCAAATTTGTGCTCTACAGCAACTGGAAAAGATTAGTTTCAATTTATTAATTTTCAATTATCCAAAGGAAATCGTAGTTAAGTAGAATTTATTTAGGTGCTTAGTTTGTTACTAGCAACCGGTTCCGAATGTGAAAGTACCTCTTAAACAAAAAAATAAAAAAAAACATGCAAATAAAATCGAAGAAGTAAAAAACGGTGGTTGTAGAGATGGATCTCAACTATCCAATGCAAAAAATGAAATGCAAACGAGATATTGTAAAATAACTGTCCCATAAGATTAACATTAGCGAGCGGGTGTTTTCTCGCGAGAGGGCAGGACCCTTAAGCAATAACATAACATGTGTATTTATTAACTATACTAAACCAAACTGAAGATAAGTTCATGGGTTTCGGAGAACAAATATTGCTGGCGTACGAATTTCTTTTACGACAAATCTCTTTTCTTTTCCTTTCTTTTTTGGAACACATAAGCATGATATTCTTTAATACATTGAACGCCATAGCACACGAATACATGCGTCAGTAATATTTCCAGGACGCTCTTGGCTCACGAATACCTGAGCCATCAATATTTTCATTGGAGACAATTTATCGCTATAAAACGGGACTGTTGATAAAGTTTACGATCAGAATAGTTATATGTGCAATTAATATTTTGTAGTGGATCAGGTTAGTCCAGCGGTCAACGTATCATTATTTATTTATTTCAAGAAGAAATTATGCAAATAAGTATTCTCTACCATGGATTCCTTCACTGTTTGAAAGACATTTCACTTTACTGAAAATTAACTTTTAAAAACTAATTAATTAATTATTTTTAATTCCTTATGCGTCCCAATTTTCAAAATATTTTCTCCACTTTTAAATTTTATGTCTTTATTTTAAATTTTATGACTTTATTTTAAATTTTATGACTTTATTTTAAATTTTATAGCCTTTATTTAAAAAAAGTATGCATCAAGCAACACATAAAAAAAAATAAAAAATAATAATTGGCATGAAACTAAATCTTCATTAAAAATTCCCACATTAATAGACTTTATTAACAATTTCAAAAGCTTAATGAACCAAAATTTCAAATAACGGATGCACAGATTGTTTGTAGTGTGTACCAAGCAAGATTGACTCTTACATATCTCGGTAGTTTTGAGCAAAAATTAAAACGAATATGCTAAAAGGTGTAAAATAAAAACAATAAAAGTATTTTAAGAAACTGTCTACATATTACAACTTCACCGAAGCCATTATCAAGACAAATAAGAATGTGCATCTTATTCATATTAATCTTCATTATCACAGTTGCATGATCTATAATGGATTGGAAACGCCATCATCCACGTTTTCCACGTTCTCTCCCAGATTATTCGCGTTATTTTATTTTATTTTTACTTTGATGTTTATTTGTACACTCGTAACCGTGGTGTAACTCAACCCTTAATTTAATCATTAAATTTACCAAAACGTCGCGCTGCCATGCTACAGGTCCAGAATTTGATTCCGGACTGGGGAACTGGAAATTCACCCAGCTGTTCATCCTTCCGGGGTCGATAAAATGAGCAACAAGTTGCTTGGGAACTAAACACCGAGGGTTGCGCATTAGGTTGACAACTGACTAGGACATATAGGGTTGACCATCTGACTGGGTGCTGCATAGCACCTCAGGGACCATGGTTTAGTAAATAGAGTTGGACACTGTAGGCTTTAATGGATTGTAGAGCCACTGAGATTGGTTTAGTTTGTATTTTGAAAACTTGCATTATAGCGGTCTCCCATTATGACGACCTTTATTCCGAGAGACGAAAGGAGTTGTCTTAACGATTGTCGAGACTGTATATTATTACAACAAATCTGCTAAAACGGAAACTGCCTGCAACATAATCCCACCTTTAACGGAAAAATCATGGTCCCGCCGAAAGAAACACTATGTAGTTACACCTAGTGGGCCGGAAACTTGTCTAAATAGGAACTTTTTACCTATCCCTGGCGATCCGTCTTAGCAGGTTTTACAGTATTATATTCCTTTTAATATAGTAGCCCCACCAGTGGCTGAGAGGTTCTGCTCTCAAAGCTGGTAGACGGGAGCTGCTGGGTTCAAACCCCTGTCGCGCTCGTCGACCTAACCGTTCGGAGTTTTCCGTGGTTTTCTTCGAACCTTGCCGTAAATACGGGTTAGGATCCCTTAGAAAGACCCCCACGGAGGGCACTCCCCCCAGGGCCTATATCCCTCGTGTTGATAATCGGCCGTCATAAAATCAACCAACCAATCTTTTAATGTAGCTAATATTGCAACATTAATTCTTTTTTTCTATAGGCATCCGAAATAATTAACTGTGGATTTAAAAAAGTTCTGTGAATGGGAAATAATTTTAAAATGATCAGAAAATTTTAATCGAGCAAAATTATTTTTACTCAATATGATTTATTCTCTTAATAGAATTACGTTTACAAAGCTTCAGATGAGTGATTGCTTGTGATGGTCACTAAATCAGTCCAAGGTTACTTTTTATTCCTAAGGAATAACAAATAATACATTTGCAAACAAGAAAATTGTTATTGAATGTAATTTAACTTATTAATGCACGTGAGAGTATATTCTTATTTTATTAATAAATTTATTTTTAAAAAATCTCTACCTAAAATCAAATCCTTTTTCCTAATGATTAAATTTGAATTTCCTTCATTATTATCCTACAAAATTATACTAAAAACATCCAAAATAGTCTAAAAATATATAAAATCCAAGCAAATAGATAAATAAATAAATAAATAAATTTTCATTTATTGTTTTATTTTTTCGCAATATCATCAATATACGTATTTTCTTAATCAGTATGCCAAAAAATTATGTCATTATTATTTTTATATTTTAATAATTCATTATTAAATTATTTTATGTTAGTGTTATGTTCTTTTTATATCATTATTATATTAATCATTCTATATTTGTCTGCATAGACATCCGAAAAAGTTAACTGTAAATATAAAAATTAAATAAAGCAAAATTTTGAACGATTGGAAAATTTTAATCGAGCAAAATTCATTTTACGCAAGAGAATTTTTTTTCTCTGAATTTTTTCTTGCGTAAGATAGATGCACAGATACGGAAATAAAGCACCGGAACACCGGTTTTTTTGTAATTGTTACTAAATCAGTCCAAGGTAATTTTTTTACAAATCCTTAGGAATAATGCATTTACAGAGAAGAAAATTATTATTCCATATAATTTGCCCTTTAATGTACGCGAGCGCAAAAAACACCTAAATATATTCTGATTTCCTTAACATACTTACGTATTTATTTATATTTGGTATATTATTATTATTTTTTGTATTTATTATATTTACATAAAAAAATCACTAACTGAAATCAAATCATTTTTTTTTATTACTAAATCCAGTTTTCCTTCAGTATTACCATCCAAAATTATGCTAAAAAACAGTTATCCGGGCAGATTTCAAATATTCAAACCAGTTTATCCAATTAAATGTCGAGTGGCCTCTTCGAGAAAAAATCCTGAATTTATTTTTCTTGAATTTTTTCTCACCATAATCCACGTACCTTCCTAATCAGTATGCCAAAAAACAAATGTAGTTTAAACGTAAGTAACCCCCTCCGGGGAAGGTGTGTCGGGAGGTTTTTCATATCGTTCTCTTTTTGGTGCAACTTGACGCTCTTCACCGTGATGGTGAAAGGACAAATTAGAGGAGGAGTTGTGCCTTTCACCATCTTGTGGAGAAAAAAAAGAGAAAAATGAGGCACGAAACCAGTCTACTAGTTTGTTTCTTGTTTGCATTTTTTCTTTTTTTTCTTTTTTAAAACTGTACTTCGCGTGGCGCTAGAAAGAACCTGATAGAAATGGGCTGCAAGATCAGATTTATGGTAAATGGAATTCTCAGATGCAAGTCAGTCACGTGCAAGTAACAGATAATTTAGAAGAGAGAGAGAGAGAGAGAGAGAGAGAAAGAGAGAGAGAGAGAGAGGATGGGAGTTACTCAGATCCTATATAGTTTCAACTTGCTCTAGCATTAATAATTTACAATTCACATTAAAATATAAGTGAAATTTATTTGTTTGAAATTTTTAACTAAAAAAAACTACTAGTTAACTATGCTAACGGATTTAATTTTAAATCCTATATTGGCCATAGATTTTTAAAATTTTATTTCTTACCAATTTACTTCATTATTACAATAGTAGTAGTAGTAGTAGTAATAGTATTATTAACAATAGTAGTAGTAGTAATAATAATAGTATTATTAACAATAGTAGTAGTAGTAGTAATAATAGTATTATTAACAATAGTAGTAGTAGTGGAAAAATCAGTACGTTATGCGAAAAGTTCCCTTCACCCATCTTGTGGAAAAGAAAGAAAAATAAAGCACGAAATCAGTTTGCAGTTTGTTTTCTTACTTGAATTTTTGATTTTTTTCTTTTTTAAAACTGTACACTGTTAAAAATTTTCGTTTATTGACAAGTTGTCTTCCGTGAATTTTGATCAGAAAGTTTCCGTTTTGTTAGAAAAATGGAATCTCTCCCGTATATCTGTTGCTACCCAGCTAGAAAAAGTTTGCAAAAAAAGTGCACAAAATCCGAGCGTATTTGGCACTTCTACTTATGCATAAAAACTGCAAACTGAATTGTGCACAAAAAGTGCATAAACTGTATCTCTAAACTGTACACTTTTTAGACTTTTCAGATTACAGAGTTTCAAATACGGAATTATTAATGTAAAAAACTATCATCCAATGGGATTGCAGTATTTTTGATCGCCACACATGCGCTTAAACTCCTTCGCGTCTGTATCGCTCCATTTATGGACTACAAAGACGGAACATTCCTAAAAAAAACCAGAAACATTAAAGCAACTCTGCTGCCAGTCCTTTTTCCGTAAATTGACGGATTTTTTTTTCACAGTATACTGTTAAAAATAATCTGAAATTCACGGGTATTTTTTTTTCTGAATTTCACAGAAAAAGTCCCTTTTCATGACAAAAGGGCATTTTCAGTTAAAAGCAAAAAATTTCCTCATATAAGAAAGCAGCCAAAGGAGATATTCCGTTATCTGCTGCATGTTTATTTTCAATGTTTCAAAAACTGACATGTTGCTGCACAGAAAAACTAAAAATTCCATAAATTAAAATTTCAAGTTTATTTAAAACAACAACAAGAAAATAGTGCTTTCGAATTTAAAAAAGCAAAAATTAATTCTTTCCATTCTTTTAATATTATTTGCAATTCATTTTTTAAAGTTATAAAAAAGTATTCGCACTTAAAATATATTCTAAACAAACAGATTAATATATATATATATATATATACTAGGGGGCCTACCCCTTGCGAGCTAAGCTCGCCAACCCCCCGCTCAGACTTCAAAGCCTCTAAAAACATGACAACGTGCTGTTTTAAAAATATTGGTAAATCTGTAATTGGGTTGCCATGCTTTTAAAGTTTTAATGGGGCAATTTTTGATTACCATGGCCTCATACACAGCTGTTGCGACAACTGACGACTGTTTTTGGGATTGATAAGTAAAATCAATTACAACTTGAAAACCAGCTTGTATAAAATGGTTAGGTTTAAATTGTGGCTACCTCTCGGACTTTTATAACAACGATCTGTATTCTATTCTTCCTTTGCGTTTAAGGATGAGAAAAATTCCATCTGCTTGTGAATAACATTAAGAACCACGGTATTGAAAAGTACTGTTATAGACATTTTTAGTAACAGGTTTTAATTTTCTCTCTATTTTAGTGCACCATCATGCATATTTTCATGTTATTTTAAATATGTAAATTATTTATTTTAATTAATATGTATATACGAATTTTCTAATAATTGTTTATCATACAAAATTAATTAAATATTTTGTGCATGCATGCCCGCATTTATTCGGCATTAATTGATGACATATTTAAACAAATTTGCTATCCGCGATAATTTTACACCTTGTTATGTCACTTGAATATTGTCCATAAGAAAATCGGGTACTTTTCCAGTATAGGATCCTTTGCTTTTAGGTTTGGCGTAATTTGAGCTTCGAAAAGGGATAGATTCGTTAATATACATAGATTTGTTGCCAAAAGTTATGAAAACAAACCCAATGAGCTTTTGGTGCTTTTCTATTATAGGGGTCTTGACGCTTTTTTAAAAAGCTTGGCGCAATTCGGGCATCAGAAAGTGAGATTTGGTGCCAAATGAGATAAACAGCCATGGAAACAAATTCGACGATTTTTTTGTTTATATGCGTATTTTAATTATACGTATATTATTATTGTTTTTTCTATACAAATTACTTCTGATTATATATAAAATAAGATAAATGACATTTTACGCTAAACAAATTGTATAGATATTTTTTTGCTCCTTTCTTTTGCGTTTACATAAATGACGTCATTTGGACGAATTTATTCAAAATATTTTCAGTTTATAAATTAAATTAAATGCTGACAGACGATTGAATCCTGACGATAGAAATGTGATTTTTTTTTTCAAATTTTCCTGAAAAACATAATTTAATCACAATCTTGTCTTCATTATCGATTGAAATAAAAGATAAATTCAATTTCAGTTTGAAAATGACGAATAAAAAGAAATCAATAATCCCTATCGGGATCCTTTTCAATTTTTTTCCCTTTTTTGTCACAAAAAAACTGAGTAATTAGTTGCCATCATTACAGAAATGTCATTAAAATTAGAAAAAAATTAATATCTCGAAAACTAATTCCAATTTCAAAATTCTATTACCAGTTTTGACATCCGCGAATTTTTATGGACAATTGGTATTAATTTCACCATCAAGCGTTTAATATTTTATTAAAAATAGCCCTGAAACATAATCAGTCGTTTAATCAGTCGTTTCATAAAATCGTTTCATAAATTCGTTTCATAAAATCGTTTCACAAATTTGTTTCATTAGGATTTTATATATATAGGGTAGATATATATATATATATATATATATAATAGCTAAATTAAGTGAAAAAAATCGATTCTATTTAAAAAAGCAACAAACAAAAACAATGCTTTCGAATTAAACTCATTCCTTTAAAATTATTCGCAATTTATTTTCTAAAGTTATAAAAAACACTCACACTGAAAATATATTCCAAACGAACACATTTAAAAAATACATAATAGTTGATGAAAAATCGGTTTTCAGAAAATCTTAATGGGGCAATTTTTGATTACCATGGCCTCATACACAGCTGTTGCGACAACTGACGACTGTTTTTGGGATTGATAAGTAAAATCAATTACAACTTGAAAACCAGCTTGTATAAAATGGTTAGGTTTAAATTGTGGCTACCTCTCGGACTTTTATAACAACGATCTGTATTCTATTCTTCCTTTGCGTTTAAGGATGAGAAAAATTCCATCTGCTTGTGAATAACATTAAGAACCACGGTATTGAAAAGTACTGTTATAGACATTTTTAGTAACAGGTTTTAATTTTCTCTCTATTTTAGTGCACCATCATGCATATTTTCATGTTATTTTAAATATGTAAATTATTTATTTTAATTAATATGTATATACGAATTTTCTAATAATTGTTTATCATACAAGATTAATTAAATATTTTGTGCATGCATGCCCGCATTTATTCGGCATTAATTGATGACATATTTAAACAAATTTGCTATCCGCGATAATTTTACACCTTGTTATGTCACTTGAATATTGTCCATAAGAAAATCGGGTACTTTTCCAGTATAGGATACTTTGCTTTTAGTTTTGGCGTAATTCGAGCTTCAAAAAGGGATAGATTCGTTAATATACATAGATTTGTTGCCAAAAGTTATGAAAACAAACACAATGAACTTTTGGGGCTTTTCTATTATAGGGGTCTTGACGCTGTTTTAAAAAGCTTGGCGCAATTCGGGCATCAGAAAGTGTGATTTGGTGCCAAATGACAAACAGCCATGGAAACAAATTCGACGATTTTTTTGTTTATATGCGTATTTTAATTATACGTATATTATTATTGTTTTTTCTATACAAATTACTTCTGATTATATATAAAATAGGATAAATGACATTTTACGCTAAACAAATTGTATAAATATTGAAAAAATGCTTCTGTATACGAAATGACAAAGTGAATAAGTTGACAGAAAGTATGTTGCCAAATTTCTTTTTCCGCCAAGGTTATTTTCCCTATTTCGTCAAGGCCCCATATACTGGAAAAGCACCGAATAAATTAAATTAAATGCTGACAGACGATTGAATCCTGACGATAGAAATGTGATTTTTTTTTTCAAATTTTCCTGAAAAACATAATTTAATCACAATCTTGTCTTCATTAATGATAGAAATAGAAGATAAATTCAAAGTAAAAAGAATATAGATTCAAAGTAGATTCAAAGTAGATTCAAATAAAAATAAATCAGTAATCCCTATCGGGATCCTTTTTAATTTTTTTCCCTTTTTTGTCACAAAAAAAATTGAGTAATTAGTTGCCATCATTACAGAAATGTCATTTAAAATTAGAAAAAAATTAATATCTCGGAAACTAATTCCAATTTCTAAATTCTATTACCAGTTTTGACATCCGCGGATTTTTATGGACAATTGGTAGTAATTTCACTATCAAGCGTTTAATATTTTATTAAAAATAGCCCTGAAACATAATCAGTCGTTTAATCAGTCGTTTCATAAAATCGTTTCATAAATTCGTTTCATAAAATCGTTTCACAAATTTGTTTCATTAGGATTTTATATATATAGGGTAGATATATATATATATATATATATATATATATATATATATATATATATATATATATAATAGCTAAATTAAGTGAAAAAAATCGATTCTATTTAAAAAAGCAAAAAACAAAAACAATGCTTTCGAATTAAACTCATTCCTTTAAAATTATTCGCAATTTATTTTCTAAAGTTATAAAAAACACTCACACTGAAAATATATTCCAAACGAACACATTTAAAATATACATAATAGTTGATGAAAAATCGGTTTTCAGAAAATCTTAATGGGGCAATTTTTGATTACCATGGCCTCATACACAGCTGTTGCGACAACTGACGACTGTTTTTGGGATTGATAAGTAAAATCAATTACAACTTGAAAACCAGCTTGTATAAAATGGTTAGGTTTAAATTGTGGCTACCTCTCGGACTTTTATAACAACGATCTGTATTCTATTCTTCCTTTGCGTTTAAGGATGAGAAAAATTCCATCTGATTGTGAATAACATTAAGAACCACGGTATTGAAAAGTACTGTTATAGACATTTTTAGTAACAGGTTTTAATTTTCTCTCTATTTTAGTGCACCATCATGCATATTTTCATGTTATTTTAAATATGTAAATTATTTATTTTAATTAATATGTATATACGAATTTTCTAATAATTGTTTATCATACAAAATTAATTAAATATTTTGTGCATGCATGCCCGCATTTATTCGGCATTAATTGATGACATATTTAAACAAATTTGCTATCCGCGATAATTTTACACCTTGTTATGTCACTTGAATATTGTCCATAAGAAAATCGGGTACTTTTCCAGTATAGGATCCTTTGCTTTTAGGTTTGGCGTAATTTGAGCTTCGAAAAGGGATAGATTCGTTAATATACATAGATTTGTTGCCAAAAGTTATGAAAACAAACCCAATGAGCTTTTGGTGCTTTTCTATTATAGGGGTCTTGACGCTTTTTTAAAAAGCTTGGCGCAATTCGGGCATCAGAAAGTGAGATTTGGTGCCAAATGAGATAAACAGCCATGGAAACAAATTCGACGATTTTTTTGTTTATATGCGTATTTTAATTATACGTATATTATTATTGTTTTTTCTATACAAATTACTTCTGATTATATATAAAATAAGATAAATGACATTTTACGCTAAACAAATTGTATAGATATTTTTTTGCTCCTTTCTTTTGCGTTTACATAAATGACGTCATTTGGACGAATTTATTCAAAATATTTTCAGTTTATAAATTAAATTAAATGCTGACAGACGATTGAATCCTGACGATAGAAATGTGATTTTTTTTTTCAAATTTTCCTGAAAAACATAATTTAATCACAATCTTGTCTTCATTATCGATTGAAATAAAAGATAAATTCAATTTCAGTTTGAAAATGACGAATAAAAAGAAATCAATAATCCCTATCGGGATCCTTTTCAATTTTTTTCCCTTTTTTGTCACAAAAAAACTGAGTAATTAGTTGCCATCATTACAGAAATGTCATTAAAATTAGAAAAAAAATTAATATCTCGAAAACTAATTCCAATTTCAAAATTCTATTACCAGTTTTGACATCCGCGAATTTTTATGGACAATTGGTATTAATTTCACCATCAAGCGTTTAATATTTTATTAAAAATAGCCCTGAAACATAATCAGTCGTTTAATCAGTCGTTTCATAAAATCGTTTCATAAATTCGTTTCATAAAATCGTTTCACAAATTTGTTTCATTAGGATTTTATATATATAGGGTAGATATATATATATATATATGTATAATAGCTAAATTAAGTGAAAGAAATCGATTCTATTTAAAAAAGCAACAAACAAAAACAATGCTTTCGAATTAAACTCATTCCTTTAAAATTATTCGCAATTTATTTTCTAAAGTTATAAAAAACACTCACACTGAAAATATATTCCAAACGAACACATTTAAAAAATACATAATAGTTGATGAAAAATCGGTTTTCAGAAAACAGCAAAAAAAAATTATCGAATTTAATTCAAAATATAATATTTATATTTTACATCTAGCAATCCAATTAAGAATATATATAATTCATGTTTTTATCCTCTATTAATACTATAGTTTTCAACCATCATCTCATTACGAAATATCCCCGCAATTAACATCAAAATTACCAGTTTTTTAAACCCCAAATTGTTTAAGTCCCAAGCTGCGATTTGAAGAAATCCCCTATCATCGTTTCCTACTCTTACTCTAGCAAGGACCCGCTGGTCTTATGGTAAAGCACTCGGCTCAAACCACTAACGTTCCCAGTTCGAGCCTCAGGATGGGCAGAAAATGTTCTTGCATTATATCAAATATTAAATTAAATACTCCCGTAATAATCAACAGACGGCAGCACAAATAGAGATGACATTTTTTTAAACCGAGTTTATTTATAACGGAAACTTAGCTATTCTTCAAACGGAGTTTTCCCTTCCTTTATCTTTCAAAACGGAAAATGTACTAACGGAACGGAAAAAGTCCGGCAACTTTACTGCCAGTAGTTTTACTGTGGACGGATTTATTTTTAACAGTGTACTTCGCGTGGTGCTAGAATAAATCTGATAGAAATGGGCTGCAGGATCAGATTTATGATAAATAGAATGCTCAGATGCAAGTCAGTCACAACTTTATTTCATTCTTACACTAGGACTTCCCTCAAAGGGATTAGTCTGAGTGATATGGATGAAAAGATAGAGTTAATAACTTTTGATAAGTAATGAAAATGAGACGTCTTTAATTAATTATATATTGATACAAATTCAAATGATGAAAACGGGCAAATTAAATGGTAGAATTACAAAATACCATATATAAATTCATATACACTGTTAAAAAATAGAAAGTAAACAAACAAATAGAAAAAAACCATGCATGACAGCCATGCATAGGTATACAATTGGAAGTACACATACATTAAAAGTAATACAAAAAATAAGACACTTAAACATGGTATATCGGAATTTTAACTCTTTGAAATTATATCAACAATATGAAGATGTTTTTAGCACCAATTAGAGTATCTATAAATGTAAAAAAAATAAAAAATGAGGTTTTTTTTTACAAATGAACGTTTTATATGGTGTGTGGTCACCTCGGGCAATTAAGACTGTTTATACATCTGTTTTCCATGGATGCGATGAAGTTGTCAATAGGAGTTTGAGGAATTCTGTTCCACTTTTTAAAAAGTGCTATATGAAAGTCCCGAACAGTCAACTTCAACAAAGGCATTGCGCTCACTGCAATGCGTCGTCCGAGTTTGATGCAGACATGCTCTATAGGACAAGTGAGGAGAGCAGCGTTGGGACAACGCTGCTGCAAATTTTTAACAGTGTTGAGAAACAGAGAGTATACGGAGCTTCTTAAAAAATCCAGAAGGTATACCATCGTATACCCTTCACCTAAAGCCCTGCAATTGAAAAATCACCCCCTGCGTCAATCTGTCGCGCACAATTCATCGCGGAACAATTTATCGTGTGTACAATTCATCGCAGCGTCAACTCGCCATGAGGTCAATCCATCGTGGCGTCAATTTGTCACGGCGAAAGTGTTTTTAAGATTATGATGATAAAAATGATTTCTCTCAATTTTAGTTATTCTTAATTTTAGACTAAAGCAGTATAAATCAAAGTAATAATAAAACTCATTAAAAATATATCTGTATCTAAAAGGCCTGTAAAATGTTAGTTATCATAATTCGCTATATCTGATTTTTTTTTAAAATTATTATCATTAAATAATTTAATAAATTATCTTTACTTTTATCAAAATATTTCGCTACGATGAACTGACATAGCGACGGATTGACTCCAGGACGAATTGACGCCGCAACGAATTGTGGGCGATGAATTATCGGCGACGAATTGACCCAACACCACAAATATCCATTCAATTTGATAGCCTTTAAAACTCTACAGATAGTAAGTGTAACGAAGTATCAATGCATATCACATACTATTTCCTTTTTCAGTACCTGTTTAACAAATAAACGCCATAAAACAAACCGGAACATTTGTATTCATCTTAATAGTTGCATATAGCCAAAGAAATTTAAAATAGAATAATATATACGATAAGACCGGAGAAACACTAACATATAATTTGAATAATGATAACACCTTTTGTATTGATGTACTGTTACATACTTACTAAACAGATAACCTTTGGCACAAACAGGTTTCAAGATTACTAAAACCCTGTATTTAGTGATCGCATCATGTCTTTAAATGAGACCCAATTTTCATTTTCCGTTTTTTCATTTTGCGCTCGTCTGTCTCCTTATTTCGATTTCATCGATGTTGCCATCCAGCTAAAAGAAAACTTAAGAGAATGCGTAGGTGTTCCCTTGTTCATCAGCAATTTGTTGTTAAAATGGCGCTTTTTGAAACAATAGATGATCAGGTGAGAAATAGTACAAACGAATTGCATTGTTAGCGGACACTTATGGTTATTTTCGGACAAAATCTATTGCATTGAAATAATCCATGAAAAATGACTTTTTTTTTCGATAAAAATCACATATTATTTTAGACATTTTTTTTTCTTAGTTTAGCTTTATAATTATACGGTTGAATACAAATAACCTGTTGAAAATATAAATAAAAATAAAACTACAACCTAGTTTGAAAGAACATCTTCTCTACATTAGAGTAATATATTCTTTTTCCAGTTACGTCAATACGTAAACAATAAGTTTGAAATTGTACCTCAAACGTGACAAATCAGGTGCGTTCGTACTGTTATTATTTGAGTGATATAAATTATATTGTCAGTTATTATGATATGATTAATTTCCGTAATAAAATAAGTACATTATAAGTTGGCAACATTTTATCTTTTGTTGACATTTACTGAAAATTCCAATGTGAAACGTAAGTCTAGCTTTGAAAATTTTAGAACTTAAAATCCATATTTAGACAATTTTTCCATTTAATATCTATTTTTCGGGAAACACCTATCCAAAAAACTGTTGGTTATATGATTGCTATACTTAAACAATTTTAGCATACAAATTCGGTTTTAAATTCAGTAATACGGAAATAATATGATTCCATCTTAAATAGGACGTAATCATCATGGCAACCTAGAATCATTACCTATCATGGGATATCATTAAATAATTACGTATGATAGGATTTAATAGAATGAAGAATGTGACTATAATTTGGTCATAGAGGTTATAAAATGTCATATATGACTATAATGTCATACATGTCCGATAACTTGGCGATACATCTCGGTCGCTTGACGATTAATCCTCGGAAGCTATGCTATAACAAGGAAGTAACCAATTTAAAAAAAATTCAAATTACTTAATAAATATTTTCATTAATATCTTTTTAAGTTTTGATTCGACTTTCATAATATTTGAAATGACTCGACAAAATTTTGCAACAATTAAATATATTAAATTTCAAACCATTCCGTTGGGTAGTTTTTGCGCTGTTATATGCGTACGGACGGACCAGACGACGACTATAGGTGCTAATATAATTACGAACACACTTAACAACCGGCACTCATTATTGATTAAACAAAGTATAAATAATTCTGCTGCAGTAGTATAGCCAGGATTTCCTTTCGGGAAGCAGGGGTGACCTTATGTGACGCTATATTAATATGCAGAATGCGCCTTTAATTAGATTAAACAAGAACGAAAAATCATGCATCAAGCATGGAATATGAAACTTTCCAACACGTTTCATATTAAAGTTTAAAAACGCGTATGACAACTCAAAACGCATTTCCAGAAATTATTGTTCATAAACAGTACTGTAACCGAATTCTTTTGTGTGTCCCTGTGAATGAACGATGAATGCTATGTGCACCTTATTCTATAGTAAGCATCTTGTAGTGCACCTCAGAGATCTAGATATTAATTTCAATATCTTTGAAATAGTATCTAATAGTATATAACATCATTAAAACACACTGCAAACGATTTTTTCCCATAGACCGCAATATAACGGAATTATTTTGAGTTTTCCTGTAAACAGACTTTGCTACACACTGGAATACCGAACGTGCTATACTAAGCTTCAATAATATATATTAATTGCCTGGCAATTCGAGTACATTTACGCGAGTTAAAGCATGGGAGGACAGACAGACAAACCGAATTCATAAACACGTTTCAACTATGTTGGAAAATATTAGAACACTGACACACACACACACACACACGCACGCGCGCGCGCGCGCGCGCGTGTGTGTGTGTGGGGGGGGGGGGTGCTTCAGCCTCCTAAGCCACCCTTAAAAATGATTCTTGAACTATAATATAACTTTTAATGTCAAAAAAGAAAACTAATTGATACACTGAAAAAAAAAATGTTGATACTGACAGCTACGATGCTAGTATTATACTGTAAAATCAACATTTTTTTTTTTTTTTTTGCAATGTACATTATAAAAACTACTCGAAAACTTTTACGAAAATTAGTGTCAGCAAAAGAAACTTTGTTTTTATAAACCATTCTTTAATTCTCGAAAATATAATGATTTCTGGTGTCTCTAAAGATAAAGAACGCTGTTTCATAATCAAGGGTAACTCGGAAGAGGCTATATATTGTATATTTTCGTTCGTGGTTATATTATATTTTCGTAGATTAAGAAATATTTATCTTTTTTTACAGTGTAATGTTACGTAGTTTTTTGTATAGAAAAACACATATATTTTGAACTCTCAAAAATCATATTGTTTATTAATATTTATTGAAAAATACGCCCGTTGGATTCGCTTTTCCTTGATGTTGCGCAGCGTGTTCCTGCGGTACCCAGGATTTTTCTGAGTGGTTTTATCTGAAACCACGTTAAATCACGTTAAAATATATATAATTGTCTAATCCTTGACAGGCGGTTTTTTTGAAAATTTGTATTTTTTTTTTTTTAAATGGCGGACTTTCAATGTATCATATTTCAAGAAAAGTGTTTATTTTATTCTGTTTATAGAAAACGAACGAGTTAAAAATTAGCATATATACATACATATACATATATCGTCAAGGACTAGGGAAGTACATAAGCTTACATTAAAAGGAAAAAAAAAGAAATCGATTTATTCGTTGTCAAGATATTCTGTGTACCCTCTAAAAATAGAGAACAATAAGTTTAATTTTTTCTAACAAGTATCACTCGCTTGTTGACTGTACGACAAGGATCTGTATAACTTCTATATGTGCTTAATTTTAAAAAAAAGGCTTCGGGAGAATATTTATAAAAGGTCAAACACTTAAAAAATGCAAAAAAAAAAAAAAAAAAAAAAAAGAAGAAGAAGAAGAAGAAGAAGAAGAAGAAGAAGAAGAAGAAAACGACCACTACCAACAGCACCACCACAACCAACAACAACAATTTTTTAAAGCAAAAAAATTCCCATAACCACACGAGTTGGCAATATCATATTTATCGATTCATGTATATTATGCAATAGGTTTCAAATATCCATTTATTTGTTTATTTATTTATTTATTTTATTTTTTAATTAATTCCTTTGAAACTTGAAATTACTTCCAGTTAATTAAGATCAACATCAATTTCCCTTTCTCTTTTTTTAACCTATCTAAAATAATGATAATATTAATAATAATAAAAAAAAACCCGCAATGAAACTTCAATTAAAAAAAGAAATTGTTTGACATTGTTGCTAATAGCCCAATACGTTCACCAGAGTGCATTGGGGAGGAACCAACCCGGTTACGGTTGCAAGAACAGAACAAAATAAACGGATTAATCCTGTAGGAATTAGAACTAGTTCCGTTGAACTGTGGACGAAAAAAAAAAAAACCTTATCACTTTTACTTACTGTTTGATTTTGAGTTAAGTTGGAGTAGTATTGCTTAACCCAGTTGGAGAGGCGTTTATTGGATTTTCGTCAACTCATACCACGCGAGCGACCTTCCATCAGAACATTTTTTTTCTTATTTCGTTCAGGATAACCTTAGGAAAATCTTGTGAGACGTAACGGGAACAGTGATCACAATAAAAATGAAACAAGTGTCCTTGCTGGTTTGTGCTAGCTAGTTACGGGCAAATATGTCATTATCCAAATCCACGTGCGAATTAAGCATGTCTGATGTTTGTAGTTAAAGGGTATCATTATTAAATTCTATTTTTGTGCTTCGAGAAAAAGTCATTATTTGGTGTCTGATGGACTTAACTTCGAAGTATCATTTGCATCTTTTCTAATCTTTTTTTTATTTATTTATTTAACTCGGTTTCATGGGCGCAACTATAGTAACTTTTCTTGGGAGAGTTTTCTGTTTTCTGGAAGGTCCAGTCATTTCTTTAAAGTGGTCCAAGTGCAAGAAAAATTTTCGGGCCCTATTGTTTGAGGACTGTGATATGAGTATAGCGGAAGAGAGGAAAAATGACTAGCAGATTATCAAAATTATAATTAATAAATAATTTTTAAAGTCGTAAAATTACATACTCTTTTCCAGATCTAATGAATGAGAAATAAGTAGATTAACCCCTTCGCGACGAGCGTCCTTTGCAGAATTTTTAATCTTTTACCACCGGTTTTTCAAAACAGAAATTTGCGCCTAATTGAATCGCAGAAATGCTATGATTTAATAAGGCAAAGTTTACAACTAAAATTAACTGGTGGGAATAATGAAGGATTCTCAGCATCTTATACGTCACATATACGTGTTGCTCGTACTCAACGGGTTAAGAAAATATTATAAAATGGAAGCTTCATATCAACGTAGAAAAATAATCTATAATAATACAAAGTAAGAATAACATGACAAATAAAAAACCCTACTAAGACATTGTCCTTTTTCAAAGTTTTATTCTTTTTATTTTCTGTTAACCCTTTGAGGGGCGGTGGTATATATTATATACCACCTAATTTTAATACAATTCGAATCAGAAACTTTTAATTAAATTTTACTTTTTTAACTTTGACGGGAAAAAGTTGAAAAATTGCTTTTCCTTATTTTAAACAAAATTCTTTCGTAAATAACGGTGTG
Organism: Maratus michaelseni; assembly: GCA_963931845.1. Lineage (NCBI taxonomy): Eukaryota > Metazoa > Arthropoda > Arachnida > Araneae > Salticidae > Maratus > Maratus michaelseni. Next base: position 169,833,406 of record OZ007593.1, on the reverse strand, counting down.
AATTCGACGTTACAGGAGCACAATTGCTTGCCCCTGAAAGGGTTAAGAGAGTTTTTTTTTAAGAGATAGTGAGTATTATCATTCAAAAGATCATATTAACATGAAAAATTAAGAATAAAAAATTCATAAATATTTTAAAAAGCAATATATTCATATACCCTTCCAAAGAATTACTAATGTGTTGTTGTCAGAGTTGAATTTTAAGTATAAAATTGCAAATATAATATATCATGAGGATAAAATTTGCATTTCTTGACGAACATATTCAAAACGTATTATGGTTGCTGATTTAAATCTAGAAAAAACACCTGTCATTATCATGGTGTACATTTTTTATGCGATTGTTATTAAAAAGAAACACACGATCTTGCACCTTTTTTTCTGTGAAGGTGACCATTATATTTAAAATATTTTCAATATTAAAGCAATGTTCATTTTTTGTGAAAATAATCTTTTCACAACTATTTCAAGTTCTTGACTCAACATATCTTCAATTATCTCTTCTTTTCTTTCTTTCTTTTTTTTCTTTTTTTTTCTTTTTTTAAGGGGGTGGGGGGGTTGTCAAAATAAATCAACATCACAAAAAAGTAGCACAACACTGTCAATAAAACTCAACTTGTAATGACAGGCCCAAATTCATTTTCAAAAGATTGGCTTTCGGTATCATCAGGGGCTCTTATAAACATAGTGGTTATTTTATTTACACAGATTATTTAATATTATATTCTCAATGAGTAATATGTGTTCTGCTCCGAGATTAGTGCATAATTTAAAGAAGTCAACTTAATTTATTTAAATTTTATGATAGCCATTCCAGTTTTTCATTTAAATATGACGTTATTTTTACAATTTTTTTGGTGCTTCTGATTGGTAGAATGTGAACAGGCAAATTAATTTTATATTGAATAGAGACATTCTTATCACAAGTGCTCTCATTTTGAAGAAGTTTTACTAAAAATATTTTAAATAAAAAAAATAAAAATAAAAATAGAATAAAAAAATAGCTTACTGTTGGCTCATTTAGAAATGAACAGCTTTCCGTTAAAAAAAATAATTATTAAAATTGGTTCAGTAGAAAGAAAGGTCAGGGCAGATGAAAAAAGAACCCATCTTGTGTTTTAAATATATAGATTCTTATCCCGATTGCAATCATTCTGAAATTTTTTTATTAAAAACTTATATATATATAGAATGTTTTTTTTCTTTAATTAGCTACTGTTGGCTCATTTACAAATGAAGAGCTTTCCTTTAAACATAAATATTAAAATTGGTTCAGTAGAAATATCAGGGCAGATGAAAAAAATACAGCTTATGTTTAAAATATATAGACTTTTATCCAGATTGCCATCAATTTTATTAAAAACTTTTACAATTAAAAATAAATATTAAAATAGATTTAAAATATATATATATATATCTACTGTTAGCACATTTACAAATGAACAGCTTTGAGATAAAAAAATATATTAAAATATGTTCAGTAGAAAATCAGATCATATAACGAAATAAAATGACTTGTGTTTGAAAGATATAGATACATATCACGACTGCCATCATTTTGAAGAAGTTTTATTAAAACCTTTTTAAAGTGAAAATAAAATATAAAAATAGAATATTTTTAAAGCTACCGTTGGTTCATCTTCAATCGAATAGCTTTCAATTACAAAAAAAAAAAAAAAAAAAAATAAAAAAAATAAAATAAAATAAATAAATATATATATATATATATATATATATATATATATATTAAAATTGGTTCAGTAAAAAAATCAGGGCAGATGACGAAAAAAAAAAAAAAAAAAAAAACTCGGCTGATGTTTAGATTTTTATCCCGATTGCCATCATTTGAACGAAATTTTATTAAAAATATTTTTTAATTAAAAATAAAATATAAAAATGGAATTTAAAAAATAGCTACTCTTTGGCTCATCTACAATTGAACAGCTTTCAGTTAAATATATATATATATATATATATATATATATACACACATTAAAATTGGTTCCAGGAGAAAGATCAGGGTAGATTGCGAATAAAACCGGCTTGTGTTTTAAATATACAGATGTTAGATAAAGAAATCTTTCAATAATAGTTTTTACTGACAAAGCAGCTGTCCTTATAGGTTTCAGGATTTTAAGGATTGATATTTTCTGAATTTTAAAAAAAAGGATTGTGATAGAACATTGGGTTTTGAGTATAGGATCTGAACATGTGTACAGGGCATATGTTCAGATTAATTTTTTCTTCAAACCATAGCAACCCGTGCTAGAGAACTTGACGATAATCGCCTGGAGAAATTCTTTTAGACGAGTTAGACAAGTAAATAAACGAGCAATAATGGCAAGCTCTCCACTTTGTTATAAAAATTATATCAACCAATAAAATTTTATCGTTCATATGTTGTCATTTCTTTATGAAGGCATTTTATTATAATCGTATCAGAATCGCATAACTTACAAAATGTAATTTTCAATCCATTTACATTGTAAGCATGATATTTTGCTAATAATAAGAAATTTAAAATAATTAATTATATATTTCCTTTTCTAAATGTAGAATTAAATTAGATTTATTTTCCCCCAAAACAATCGAAAGATCCCATGCCATGCAAAAGCAATACAGTGGTTTGCTACGCCAGCTACTTAAATTATAAATTAATGTTCCTTTTCAATGGTCAGGGCTCAATATACGTGCAATAGAAATATCTTTTATTTTCAACAAATGATAATAATAGTGACTGATAAGGAATATTCCATAATCTTAAGCCGTAACAAAATATTTCTGCCACAATGGTTATTGTTCATGATCGGGGTGCTTTAATCATAAAAGATATGACATCTTTTAGCGACTGAAATCCATAAGCAATCCCGTTGCTTTAATAGTACTTGCTTAACTGATTAGTTTTATTTCCGCTTGTGATACATATCGTCACTTCTTGTGATTTATGTCGTCATTTCTTGTGATTTATGGTCAATTAATGAACTGTTTCAGCTTAAAAACGAAAACACTACCATATATTATTTAAAAGCTCAAATTTCTCATATTCGTCATAGAAGAAAATGCAGCTGAACTGTGCACTTATATCTTAAGAAGCAGATTTTACGCCTAATTTTATTCAAATGAATTCTATGTAGGTTAGGTACGCATAATTTCATTTGTAGCATAACAGAAGTTTACTTGTCTTAAAAAAACACCATACATCTAAGTCACGTGTGTAAAATGCGTAAAACGGCAAGTGAATGTCAACATAAAAAAACTTATTAACAAAAGAGTCAACGTTACAGCAAACACAACATGGTGGAACTAATTTTTATTTATCTTTTCTATGACAATCTAATCCGTTACCATGCCCGTTCGGTGCATTAACTCTGTCCTATTTGACACCTGAAATCATCAGCAGATTTTTACAGAGAGAAACAGAGAAAGCGATTTAGTTACCCTAGATAACCAAAACGGTGAAAACGAAACCGAATCCGAAAAAAACGAGAGCGAAAGTTTAGATCGGAGCTATCCCATTATATCCTAGATGCGGAAACAAGTATTCCCTAATGCACGTAATCGTTCAACCAATCGAAGAATCATTTTTTTTTCTCTACTGCGCATAAACTGAAAAAAATATCACACATTTTTGAACGTGAGATGCTTACTAACATTTTTCGCATTTGCGTTTGGGAGTATAAAAAAAATAAAAATCCCAACACATCCTGATACCGTAACCTGTCAAAATTGGGACCGTTTGTTTGTCAGTTTTAATGCGATCGCTTGAGTGATCAAGAGGGCCGCTCGACAGGGGCAGAAGCAAGTTTAGGCTTAAATATGATCCGCTCTAAAAGATCAAAAGTATAACGACTGTCCAGTAATGAGTAAGAGGTGACGCAGAAAAACGAGTTCGGTCGAACGACGCTCGTTTTCTCGACCATTTCCATACATCTTGACCACTTTTGTTAAATTACCAAACAAATCATGTGGAAAACCCACAACCAAGGAAAAACACAAATTAACCAGAATAAAAGATGGTTGTTTCGTAGTTTCAAACGAGAGCCTGCACTTAAGTGCAAGCAAACAGCAGCAACTCACATACTACGCTGTAAAACGTGATCTAATATACCAGAAACATTTAAGAAAAGTTAATACAACCAGTACCCGATAAAGACACTTCGGTGCCTACGGTCATCTCCCCCTCACGCGAAAGCATCCGTTCGCTAATGTTAATCCTATGGGCATAATCCTACGATTTTCTTTGCGACTTTTTTTATATTTTTTATGAAGATACTTTCACTTTCAAAAACGGTTCCGGGCAACTTTGAAATATTAAATAATACCCCCCCCCCCACTTTTTTTTATTGCAGATTCGGATTATACGGGGAAAAATACGTAATTTCTGTAAAATCAATTTAAGGAATCACATTAGAAAAATCTATTTAGGGATATCAAAGTTGCCATTTTTCTAAAATACTAAACATGTATTTTTCCATTTTTCAATCCGATGTATATTTCTCGAGTTATTCGACCGTTTCCAGACTTTTCAATGGAAACGATTCTCACGGCATTTTAATAATGTCTATGAATTAATGCTATTCATAAACTATGCTTCAAGGGTCGTCTATATATTAAAAATTATATCAACTTTCGTTTTTCAAATAGTAACCACTTTTGATGCTTTATTTCAATTCTTTTGATCAAATCAGCCCGGAAAAGTATATAGATGATTCATTTTTCTTATATCTTCATAGAGTTGAAAGCAGTAGTAAATAGTATACATCATTCGCAATCGATTGATACCTATAACTTTGTTATATATTTATTCCCAGCACATTTATTAGGGATGATCATTTTTGTTCCAACACTGTACATTAAAAAAGAAAAAAATCCGTGAATTAAAGGTTTTTCCAGTTTCTTTTTTGCATTAAAACACGAAAAATTCCGCTTTGATTTGTCCGTTTTGCCGCAAAATACAGAAAATTCACCAATCTAATGTAATAATTATCTGAAATACTCCGATCTAAATCTGCATTTTCATCAAATGACAGGGGTGTTCCGGCAACTGTCCTGCGTGTCACCTTCTCCTATTGGAAACGGAATTTTTATAGATGTCCTTTTCCCCTAAAAACACGAAAAATTCGCGAACCGAAGCTCGAAATTTTGTGAAACTGTCCAATGAAAAGACGGAAATTTCTTCAAATAACAGAAATATCTCTTCCAATCACAGAGGTGTTCTGGCAACTTTTTACGTTTTTGACGAAATTTTTTTCTAAGCGTGTATACTCAAAAGTGAGTCTGGACGTTTGTCAAAATTTAGCTTTAAATACTCGGAGTTATTATATAAACGGAGGTTTGAGGTACTCAGAAACTGACTACATTTTACTTATTTTTAAGCAACTATTTTTAACATCATCGACATACTGATAATATCTTCCCTTACCTCATAAAAATATTCACATGAAGTTGCTTTTTTAATTGTTGCCACATGACATAAATAACATGATTTAGAAACTTTACTCCATTATCTTAAACCCTTTTATTGATCCATAAACTAATCGTTATGTTTCAAGACGAAAGTAATCGATTAGCTGTTGAATCAGAATTATTATAAACCGATTCAAGTATATCTAATTGCTCATTTAAAGAGATTAGCTGTACGTGATTGGAAACGGGAATGCCAAATGCAAGTATAAGACCAGTCTTCTTCTGCGTATTATAGGATAATCCTGTCTAAAGACGAGGCTGCAAGTGGTCGATTATCACTAATCGCAGATGCTTAAATTGTAATTAAAAGTATTAAGACCAGAATCGCATGTTTCACTTTTGATAAAATTAAATATGTGGGAAACATCTAAAACGAAAAAAAAATCTCATTTCAGTTACACTGACCATTTTGAATAAAAAATATGTGGGATGTTTGAATAATATTGCAGCGATTCTCGAGCTTGGGTGAAAAGGTAACATCCTCTGGCTCCGAATTTACGAAGGAACTAACTGACGTTTACTATATACATACAAATATGTACAATTAACAGCCATTCTTCAAACAATTAAACATTTTCTTTTTGCTGAAGCCGGGCACACATTTCAGTGTTCCCGTGCATCCTTCCAGCATCTCCTCTTTAGAGGAGAAATAGTAATTGTATCTCTGGATTCTTGATCTCTTCACTCCGAGTGCTGTTTATCTGCCTCCTGAATTACATTTTCCCCGTGCGGGGTTGCCATATTTGGCATGGAGAGCGCTGGATATTACATTTACATTCATACTTCTCTCCAATCTGTGAGTCTTCTACTTGAAAATTTAACCCTCCAATGCCCATAAATAAGCTTATATATATATTTTTTTTCAAATTCATAGGTTGTATTGTATTGTTTTTACTAAAAAAAAGTAACAAAAAACAAATCTTATCAACAAGTACATCTCGCCTATGCGTGACACACTAATTCAAAATCGCACCACAGCAACAAAAATTAATCAAATATTCGAAATACTACAAATATCAATTCAACATTAACATTTAGATAAAAAAAAAATTGCGAGACTTACTGCTTTTTTGACATTTTTATACCGAAAAAGAAGACCTTCTCAAGTTCTTGCTTGTTTGAAGAAGGTATAAAAGTTTGGAAGGTTATAGTATCATATCAGAAAATTCGAGTGGTATGGGTCTTTTTTCTATGATTAGGTAAGATCTTCCAGATCCCAATAAAAGCACCACGGTATATCTTCATTTAAAATCTAAGCCTAAAGATCCTTTCAAAGACATGTCACCTGGAAGTAAACATGGGCTTTGGCGGTTTAAAGCACTGATGTGTAAGCTAACTTACACATCTTCTAAATCTGCATTTTAAGAAATGCATTTACTACTGCAGAATGCAGCATATTTCTGTAGATCTGTTTGTTGCAAAGAACAATTCCGTTATTCAAAATTGACGAACTATTGACATATCCTTGATAAATAAATTTTTTATATCCCCTCCCCCCTCCCACAGTCAAAGTTTCATGAAGGGAAACCTGGCGAACTTGGTGGCCATCTGGTAAGAAGTGATATACTAACTATTCAATATGTAATGCATTTTCGACATTGGATTTACTGTACTCTTTGCTCACTCTGTATCTGCTCAAAAGCTGTAGCGTCTAAGCATTTTCATATGAAAATTCAATCCCCGTACAGCAACTAATGGCGATCTTAGATGGTAATTTTTTCAATACTTTTGTTTTTTTTACAATCAAAATCCTCTGACCTGAAACATACGTTCATCAAATTTAATTACTTTAAACTCAAGGTTTTTGTTAGAAATTCTCAGGATCCAAACACTTCATCTTTAATTATGGCCACCCTGCATTTTGTACCCCAAATCAAGCCTACAGAAGACAATATTCATAAATCCTTTTCTCTGTCAGAAAAGCAGAATATCAGAAAATCTATGTCAAAATTTTGTGAGATGCAATGATTTTTGCTATTCTGATAGACAAGAAAAAATCATTCTTCGAATGTTAGAACCTTATCGTTAATGTTACATACTTATCTTTTAAATAACTCATAAAAAACTAATTTAAAACTCAACTAAGGTTAAATAAAACTTCTAAAAAGATATCATTTAAATAAAACTTATGTTTTCCTAAAATAAAACTCACGAGTAAGCTTGATACTTCTATTAAATCCTATTCTCTATTAAAAGCTATACATCAATACATTATGAATTCTCAGAGTTCAAAAGAAATCCTAATTTTAGAGCTTTATATATAAACTTATCACTACATTTCGAAAATTGTTGCGGTATTCATTTAAATTCAGGAAGCGTCCACTGCTCAACACCAATGAATCCGACGATTTTTTACTCTTAAATATTATCCAAATAATTACGTTACCAAATCTACATTTGCATATATATACATTTTTTTTAAAACTCAATTTCTCGCCAACCCCAGTAGATACCTGAAAATCAGAGTACCTTGATAGGGCAGAGGCTGCATTTACGCGCACAGAATGAGTTTAGGAAGACAACATGTCCATAATCATGTAGAAAGTTCGCATTTATAATGAACGCTTTCCTAATACGATTACGACTTGAAAAGGATTTTACGTTCTAATCAGCATTATTAAGTATATTCATGAGAAGTTCCAGCTCTTCTCCACTAATTTATTGATGTCTTCAAAGAAACAATTTACAATATATGTTCGACAATATATGTATGTATTTTTTTAATGTGTACAGGCATAACTTTTGATCGAATGTTTCCCTTTTAAGGTGCGTTCGTAATTATATAAATACGTAGCACCTATAGTCGTCGTTTGATCCGTCCGTCCGTCTGTCCGCATATAACAGCGCAAAAACTACCCAACCAAACGCTTTTTGCAGAATTTTGTCGAGACGTTTCAAATTTTATGAAAATCGAATCAATACTTTAGGAGATATTAATAAAAATATTTATTAAGAAATTTGATTTTTTTTTTTTTTTTTTTTTTTTTTTTTTAAAATCGGTGCTTTCTTGTTATAGGAGCTTCCGAGGTTTAATCGTCAAGCGACCGAGATACTCCTTTTATTACAGAAATTAATCTGTAGACGATAGAATTCATTTCACAGAATTAAAAATCATCAAGATCTGAATATTTATATAACTAGATATAGTACGAACGCACCTCATTTGTCACGTTTGACGTACAATTTCCAACTTGTTTATTATTCCTGTCATGATATTAATGCGTATTAAAAATAAATTTCGATTTCTACTGTACATTATGGGGGATATACGATGACAATATACAAATCTAAAGTCTTAAAATAAGGTTTAATTGGCAAAAAAGTTTATGTCCTGATCTTTTATTCTTTAAAAAACAGACATACAAGTTGATACTCATCTGAGATTTTTTTTTATATTTAAAACAATGTAACAACCATAAAAAATGCTCGATTCTCCAATAGATAAAAAAATATACATTAAGTTGAGCGGAACTACGGAGAATTTTAAATAATACTCTCCGGACTTTTTCTTTATGTTCCGAGAACAATAACAAGAAGCAACGGTTGGTTGAGAATCCCTTGTTCTTTTGAAGCTCAATTAGAGCAGTAATAAGAAATAGAGAAAGTAAAGAAAGACATGGACACGTGCTCTGCTCTTTTTAATCTCTTGAAGACAAGTAATGATACATAGTTTAGTTTTAAAGATAATTTTTACTTTCTTCATCCTCTTTTCCTGGGATGCCTTGAACACAATTTGCCTATTTTTGCACCGATGTCTGTCTGTCTGTATTTTAAACTAATTTTGCGGACCCAGTAACTCAAAACAAATGCACGGTTTGCCATGAAACATAATAAAAATCGGTGCTGATTAGATTTTTTACCAACAGGTGATACTGCCCAACACTTATATGTTGTGTTCTTTACGATTATTGTATTAGCCATACCTCGGCATCTATGGATGAGCTGGATATGTAAGGTATATATTATGAAAAACCATGGTAATTTAATTTTGGTTTGATCACGCTACAAAAAAAAAGCTACTGTGCTAATGTTTTTTTTTTCTTTTTAATGTTTTTGAATATTTATTACATTTTCAGCATTTGTCTATTCATATAAATGCGCGCTAAGAAATAATGTTCATTACTACTGCGCATTATAGGAAACATACCATGACAATTTACAATTTTTTTAATCCTTAAAACAGGCTTTAATATGCAAAAAACTTCTTTCTCCTCCCTTTTATTCTTCAACATTAGATGTATTGTAAGTTGATACTCATCTGTTTTTTTTTTTTTTTTAAATTCAAAAACAATGATGCAGTTTCAAAAATTGCTCGATTGTCCAACAAAGGAAATAAAACTATATTAAGAAAAAAAAAAACTATGGAGAATTTTAAATAGTAATCTTCGGACTTTTCATTTATATTTAGAGTGGGTTGCCTTTCAGACTTTTAGCTACTACAGACCTGCCAAGTCTCCAGCTTTTTGGATACCAGTAATTTAGTACAGAAAATGTTGTTTTATTTAATCGAAGCTTTTTGTGATTTAAAACAACAACATTTTCTCTAAAAAATTACTGGTGTGCAAAAATTCGGAGACTTAGCAACTCTGCTACTATATATGACTGTTGTCTCGAATGATCTTTTTATTACATAACGTTTGCGCACATACAGTCATGTTGCAAATTTCTACTTTTTAGGTTGATTTCTTTAGAAATCGACCTATTGAAATCGCTTCGTTTATCTATCTATCTATCTATCTATCTATTTATATTATACAAATCTTGCCATCACGCTAACGTAACGTTCGAAATATTGAACCAATTCGAACCTAAATGGCACAGTGTATTGATCGTGCCAGTATTTTCTGTGAGTTCGTTATAGCTCTTACACAAGAAGTAAAAAAAAAAAATTAAGAAAAGTGAAAGGAGAGTTTGCAATTTTTTTGTATTTTCTTCTTGGCAATATATGTTTAAAATGTAAACAGATGATACTAAAGTTTCTGAGAAAAACGTATTAACAAACGTAATTAATATATAACGTAATATATATATATATATATATATATATATATATTAATATATAACGTTGAAAATTATTTTATTTTTAAATTATTAAATGTTTAAAAAAAGTCTTAAAAAATAATTAAAACCTTAGTATTTTATAAACTATAAAACTAAAATTTAAAAAAAACTGTATATATCTCTCTTGAATCCACGTTCACCTTAAATTAAAATTCATAACAATACAAAATACATAACTTAAAGGTGCTTAATTTTGATGTAAAATTTATTTATTTAAAACCAAGCACTTTAAAATGCAATCGCATTCGTCATCAACCAGCCAATTTTCGTGTTGTAATGCAACAGTTTTCTCTGATTGTGTATTTTCTTGTTTTAACCCTGATGACGAATGCGATTGCATCTGAAAGTACTTGGTTTTAAATAAATAAATTTTACATAAAAAATAAACGCCTTTAAGTAATGTATTTTATATTGTTATAAATAATGTTTTATATTGTTATTAATTTTATATTATTATTTATATGTAACAATAATTAACATTATTGTTTATATGTTAATTATTACTTATGTTATATATAAGTAATGTATATTATATTGTTACATTATACATATATGTTATATATGTATAATAATAATATATTGTTATTATATTATTTATATTGTTATTAAATATTATTGAACTTAGTATTTTAGTTTTAACATTTGATAGATTAACTGGCAACACCTTCTTCCATAAAATAATACAATTTTTGAGAAAAATGTGATATAATTCCTTCTTTCAGTGATCAATTCAGGGGATCGCCCTGGGGTAAACCCCCGGAATCTACGATGTCCATCGTGGAGCTACAGAAATTCCTCCCGTGAAAAACATCCGAATTCAACACTGCCTTCTATCATTCGTGTCTTGAATTATTTATTGACAAAAATAAATAAAATATCCTATTGCCATAAAACTGAAATTTTATGCACATTTTGAAGTTATTCGGTTCAATGGATATAAGTCACCTGTGCAGCATTTGACAAAGACATCAAGTGAAATGGAATATTTCGATGTTTTTCTTTCGCTAGTCGATGTCATAGAAAACGAAAGTGACGTTAAAATAAACAGACAGTAAGCTCTCAATCCGCAATATATTTTGAATAATTTATAAACTTATGACATGTGGCATTAATAACGATATCTCCTGTATATCTTTGTTGCGGCCGCTTCCCAGCAAGCTTCCCGTTGCTTTGCCCTAAATGTTTGATGGTTCAAGGATCTTATATCAAATGAGAAAAATAGAAAGAAAAAGGAAACACTTCATACACATAGAGGGTCCCTTCTAATTGTTGACCAATAGTCAATTCCTCAACCGTTATAGTTTTAGAGATAATAGTTCCAATTGCAAAAATGTTTCAGTTCTTCATCGTGTGAAAATCCATTTTCATAGCTGCCGACTTTTACGCTCTTTTCTTATACCACTAAAATTTAATAGTAAATTTTGCCATTTTTTATTATCAAAATCGGTGATTAAATATAAGATAAAAATTTCTATTAAATATTAGTGGTAACAAAAAGAAAAGTGAAAAAGTTGGCAGCTGTGCATTTGCGTCGAAATAATTATATTTTAAAAAGTTACGAAATTTACATTTTATATGATCTTTTTCGTAACTCACATTTAGAAAAACTTTCTCCATAATGTAACAAGTAAAACAGTTAAAATTCCATTTTTCTACGACCAAAACTCACTGAGACATACTTCTAATTTTACGAATTTTTTGCGGTTTTTTTTTTTTGGGGGGGGGGGGGGCACTAAAAAATTATTTGTTTCGATTTTTAGTGCGATTAAACCCCGATAGGAACATCCCTATAGTTTTTCATCACCGTGATTTTTCAAGTGGCAAAAGTAATAGCTATATGGATGATATTCCATGTAATAAAAGCAATATGTTTTTTTTGTTTTTTTTTAAACTTTTTGCCACAGGCAAAAACCTTCACTTATCAGTACCAAGAAATCCAACCCGGGCTTCCCGGGTTATTGAACATACTACTCGGTGTGTAGAACATAGGTGAAAATAATTTTTAATTTACAACTGTCATAAATTCTTTTGCATTTAATATACATTTTTAGATTGCCTGTTAACAACATATAAAAGCATTTTTATATGAACAATATGAATTATGTATTTAAATAAAATTTTGAGATTTATTAAAATCGTTTCTTTCGTATTTGCCGCATACTAGCAGTTAATAGCCAAAGAAATTACCAAAGATTTCAACATTTATATAGCAACCTTTTAATTCTGATTATTTCAGTGTTTTAGCGCGTAGTTCGATTACATATTATGATTAATTTATATTATATTATTTATTTATATATTGATAAAATTTAACTATTATGGAAACAAATGCTGAACTATTTATATTGTTTTAAGAGCAAATGGGGTAATCTTGCGTAATCGGGCTGCACACGATATGGAGATAGATTTTTAAAAAATCATGCTTGAAAATTATTTTAAAAACTATAACAAATCAGTAAATTGAGATACAGATTTTATACAAAGTGCTTTTGAAAGTACATTTTTCTTTCTATTCGTAGTCTGTAAAAATTGAAATTGTTCGATGTTTAGAAGTTAAATAAAAGGGCAGCAAAAGCGAATTTTATTGGTCAGGCCGTTGCCACCGTCGATATGACGTCAGCGTTATTCATGGACATGTTTTTGCTTTAAAATATAGATGAAGGTGTACATCTTTACTTTAAAAAGGGACTGTTGATAAATTTGTTAGCATACAATTTGTAAAACCCAAACAAAATGTGCAGTACAGACACAACTTATAATATTTGGAGATATGGTGCACAATCTTTTGACCTTTTAGGTCTAATTTTCCGTCACATGCAATTAATTTACTTTTCATCTTATTATGCTGTTATTAGTGTAATTCACAGTGTGAATAGTTTATTCAAGATAAAGAGATACTCGAAGTCAACATAAGGGTTCCAGTTTTGTGCCTTTATCACTAATTTAGAGATTTTATATATATATATATATATATATATATATATTTAAGAAAAACCATTTGGACGGCAAAAATAAATAACAAATATTTTTTAAATAATCACTTTATTTTTTTTCTGCTTTCTTTATCTGTTTTAAGCGATATAAACAACATCGATTGCGATTAAAGTAACAAAGAACATTATATATATATATATATAAACATAAATGAAACATTACCATAACACCAACTTAAACTATGAAATAATGATTAAGGTATGTAATAATTAGTTGTCAATGAAAGTATTCCCCAACACTGGATATGGATACCAAAAACTTATTTAAAAGAATAAGAAATTAAATTAAAAATTGAATAAATGAAATTGAATGAATGAAATGAAATTTGTGGAATTTAGACAGAATTTTCAAGTCCCAAATGCCTAAGTACCACAAATAAAATGAGTGGTTTCATCATCATATTAGCCATAACATTGCTAAAGAATATGATTTTGGGACTACCAACTCATAAACATTGAATCAAACCTGTGACAAAATAAAAAATAAATACAATATTAAAAAGGAAAGAAGCCATACCTATAATATACAGATAAAACATGAAATAGAGTCAGAAAGTCTATAATCCATTTGGATTAAAATAGATACCTGTGCACCACATGAACCACACATGAACACAACCAAAACGAGGGAATGAATTGCAAAAAATCATTACATGTTGCCAAATTTAGATTTAGAAAATGATTTACTATGTTGCCAGAAAAGATTTTAGAATAATATGAATATTATTGTAAAGCAACAGGAACATTGGTGCTGCCATCTATAATGGTAAAAAGTGAATATACGCTGAATAAAAATAGTATTGGATGAAAATTAATATTTAAAAATTAAACCATATACTATTTAAAGATGATAGCAATTAGTTAGTTTAATAATAAATAAATGAAATTAATTAATAAATAAAATATCTAATTACATTAAAGTAATGGATGTATTAATGAATAATTCTATGTTAAAAATAAGATGTAAGATGGAAAAATTAATAATTAAAGCAACATAAAAATATATGTACCATGAAATAACATAGCAACTATTAAATAGCTGTGCCAAAAATGCAACATCACATAAATTAAATTAAAATAAAATACTAAATATTTGAATTAAGATACAAATGATTTAAAATTAATATTAATTAAATATTGAAATTAATTAGTAACATATAATGTTTCTTCATACAAAGTTAAAAAATTATATACACTTAATATAAGTGGTAAGGGTAGAACGTTTAATAAAAATTAAAACATATATTAACACTTTAGGAAAGTATACATTATATTAGAAGTTAATATGATATTGTCCACCGTAGGCATTAATCCAAATGCATTAGATCAAAAACATTCTTAATATTAATGAATATAAATTCATTTAAATTAATTAAATAATGAATATGTAAATATAACTAAATTAATATACATATAAAAATATCACATCACAGTCCATTATAAAATGTGTAATATCAAACGTTTGTGTAAATCAAAATGCCCCCTTTTTTTAAAAAAAATATAAATTAACCATGCGTTTTTTCCATACAACTCCGCCACACACCTCCTCAATCCAACATCTACCCACCCAACCGTCCTATTATAATTTTTTTTTAAAATTACCATTTTCTAAGATTATATGATTTTTTTTATACATTTTTTTAACGCATGTGTTAATTTGGTTGCAAAGATCATTTAAGAACTAACTATATATAATATTGTTGTTAATTAGTTGAGAAGAACATAAACTTTTTATTCTATAAATATGATTAAGGAGTATATTACGATATACAGAATTATGAAGACATGATTTAAAATTAGTAAATGAATTAACTTTAAATTTAAATTCTTTACGTTTATCAAATAGATCAATTATTGTTTTGTTTTCTTTAAGTGTAATTTTCAGATCTAAAAAGTTAATAGTATTGTTAGAAAGGAGGTTTTCCGTTAATTCTAAATTAGTAGGATAATCAACTGGAAATATAGAAATATTAGTGTGATCAGTGGCAATTAAAATTATGTCATCAATATAACTATATAAATGTATATTACTGTTAATAAAAGTACGTTCATAATGATACAAGTATAAGTCTGAAAGTATACTAGATGTACATCCCCCTTGTGGTATACCGACTTTCTGTAAATATAACGTGTTATCATGCATTATATAATTATTATATATAATGAAATTTGTTAAAGTTTTAAAATAAGCTGTATCTATATGAATTGGTAAATTAAGTGAATGATGATACTTATTAAATAATGAATTTATAATATTATGTAGATCTAATAAATCTATATTATTAAATAGATCTTTGAAATCATGTGTCATTATATTGTTAACACATTTAAGATTTTTCAAAATATTGACGAGTTGATAGCTATTTTTTATACAATGTGTATTATCAGTGGAAGTTGTCAGTGTATAAATTTGATTGAGAATTTTGAATAGATGTTTATTGGCTATATTATTATATGTATTGCATCCTATAGTTACAGTCCTAAATTTAATTGGATTTTTATGAAATTTGGGTATAAGAATTATACAAGGATAACTAAAGTTAGTAGAAGAAATATTTAATAATTTATAATAATTGTGAATTTTACGATTGTTTACAATTACATTTTCATTAGTTTTTTAAAAGAATTGTTAGTAGAAATACAGGATGTAAGTAGTTGGTGATAATAAGCTTTACATATGATTGCATAATTATTAGGAGATTTGTCAATATATGTTATTACATAGTTTTTTTGTAATTTAGTAATTTGCTGGAACAAATGTTTTGTGTTAATTTTAACCATATGCGATAAATTATGTTTTAAAGACGAACTTAATTTTTTAATAACTAGTATTTTCCATTGATTAAAATATTCAATAGGTTTACTATATGAGATTGAAATTTTATAAATAAAAATATATATATCGTATGTAAACTGTTTTATAATAGAATTTACATTAAATTTAGAAGGAAGTCTATATTTAGTACCATAACCCATTAGTTTTTGTAGTTTAAAATCATTCACAATATTAAGATTACCAGTGATTATATGTCCATGATCATTATTAATGTATTTTTTTAGAGTGGGGTCATTGCATTTACACGGAAAAGTACTAGCATCAGATGTATTTTTTGAAAATGCATTATAGTTAAAAATCTTTCTTCCGATTGTATTAGGATATTTAAATGTTTTTGAAATTTGAAGATTATTAATAGGAAAATAACAGTTTTTATCATTAATTATAGAATTAATATTAATTTTATTAAAGATTTGATTTGAAAAAATTATAATCATTTAAGTATTAGTGTTTTGAATTTTTTGTTTTTTATGTAAATTAATGTTGAAAAGATTAGCTCTTGTCATAATTAGATCATAAAAAATATCAGAGAAATGATTTGAGTAAGATTTACTAAGAAATACATTTAAATATTGTACTATCTGTTTCTTTTTAATAGCAAATATGTATTTTCGTATTAAAAACCAGTTGTAATTCTTAATATAGTTATGATGAAGAGTATTGATTTGTTTAACAATAAATTTTTTTGGAAATAACAACTGTAGCAGTACACTTTCCTCGCTTGTTACGTGTTGTTTTATGATTTAAATTATGATTTAGAGTAGGATAAATAGGAGAATAATCTGTAGTATTATTTGTTGAAAAAACTTTAACTGGTCTGTTAAATAATTCACTATTAAGTCCATAAGGATAAATAGTTTTATAATATTTCATATATGAAGACTCCATAAACAAACGTTCTGAGTTAGTTTTTATAATTTGTATAATTTCAATTGTAGTATTGATAAATTTATGTTTATGAAAAAGTTGTATTTCTGCTGTAGACTGTATATTTGTTGCTTTGTTCTTGTTAGTGTCTGAACGATGTTGATTGATACGTTTATGTAATGGACCTGATGTTTCACCTACATATTTCAAACCACATAAGTTACATTTAATACTATAAATAACACTAAAGGCTTTACAAAAAGTTGATAAATTAGGATCTGATACAATTTGTTTCTGAGAAGCAAATGGACAAGTCTTGCATCTAGCATCATTACACAATCGAAATAATAATGGAGGAGGTGGAGAGTAGAAATGGTCACTGGATGACGATCCAGGAACAACCCATTTATTGCCCCTGTACCGGGCACTACACTGCATTCATGCAAGGTGTATAATGCCAGGAACGAGAATTTTACTTAGAACTGCCATTAAAAAAAAATTTTTTTTTTGATACAATGAAAATGCAATTTTAAAAAGAAAATGAAAATATAAATAAATAAAATTTATATATGAAATTTAGAAATCATGATTAATTTAATAAATTAGAAATATTAAAAATTCTTGAATAAATGAAAGTATATACAAAATGTACAAATCAAATAAGCAGTTCTAAAAAAAAGAACTCAATAATAAAATCATAACCATAATTTTGTAAACTCGCATTGCAAAACCTCCAAATCAGAAAACCAATGGACTTTTTAGTACAAAAAAGTCAAATGAACCAAGTCATTATACCATATCCATGAATTACAAAAACCAAGCAAAGACTCCCATAGTGTTATCCCAATGGACTTTTCAGAATTATGCGTTCAGATCATAAAAATTTACCAAAGCATGTTTAACTTTAAATGTCCATTATTTTAAATATTTTTTCAAAAATGTAACTAAATAAAGAATAACTTTACAGATATCAAAAGTGCAAGAACTGAATATATAATTAAAACTATAGATTAGATAGGACAATATCATACAAAAGCATTAGAAAAGGATTAGTTAAATTCATATAATGAATCAATTATTGGAAATTCCTATAACGAGGTATCAGATATCTACAAAGTAGAAATCAAATATAAAATACACAAATGATAATGCGCAATTGCAGCAGAGATCAAGGCGTATAATATTTAAAATATTGCTAAAATCAATTAGCACCATTATTTATACATTTAAAAATATATATACGATACCATAATGTATAAGAAAAAAGATCAAGATGAATTGTTGAATTTCAAAATGAAAAGATATCATAATATAAAGACATCATAAATAACTTACATTCATAATTATATGCGCATACATATATATATATATATATAAATTAAAAATGAAAACATATGTGAAGAACGAAGGAAAATACATTATAAAAAGCTATAGAATGATCACTGAAGGAATTATACCCATAAGGATGAAAAAGCAAAAACTGGAAAAGCAAAATTAGAAAACTATGAATATGTTATAGAATCTTCAGAAGGGCTTTATAAGAATATTCATAGTAAGTATATGTCATTTCATCAAATATTGTCAGCATTGTGCCTAAAATCGATAATATTAAGCCCCTAATGACATACACAAATGAAACCAGAAAATCAAAAACCAACATGAGGTCCAAATAACAAAACAAGTAAGTAAATATGCTACTGAAATAGAAGTTAGATAAATAAAGAATTATGCAACTTAAATAGAAATATGAACATAAAATAGTGTTAAAGACTCACCAAAAAAGGCAAATTTTAATGTAGATGGATTTAAGGTACTTGAAAACCAACCATTCACCTACTCAAAAATGGCGGCATATCCTTGCCAAAACATTGCTGAGAAAGACGATAATATAAAGTTATGTAGTGCTGCCATCTAGCTCAGTAAATTAAAAGTAAAGCTGAAATTGTAGACAAGTTAAATAAAAATTCTAGTGCTGCCATTTATTATTAGATGAAGATAATATAAAAGAAAAAGAAAGATATTGGCAAAGCGGATAATAGTTAAAATGTGAGGAAGCTTAAATAAGTAAATAAAATTTAAATATAATAAAGAAGATATGGGAAGACACGTGCAATAATTAGCAATGTATAGTGAGGCTTTGTGTGAGTGAAAGTAAGAGTGTATTATATATGGTGTAGAAATGATGTTGTGATGTATGTAAAATGAATAAATGTATAACCCTCCCCCCTTTTTTATAAATAATAATAAAAAAATTGTATCTTTTTTTAGAAATCCCGCCACTACCCTCCTAAATGGTATTTTTATTTTATAATTTTTTTGGTGGGAAATTTTGTTATTTTATGATTTTTTTGTTAATTTTTTTTTTTTTTTAAGTTTTAATAATTTTTTCCGCAATCCACGCCCACCCTCCTAAATATTGTTTATATATATAGTAAAACAATAATCATCCGCTTATCTGGTATTGATTATAGTCAAGGCACTCTAAAGAGTGTCATTTCGAACGTGCATTTATTTATCTCTAGTCTTTCTATACTTTGAATAGATTATAGTAATTCACAGTGCGAAGTATTCCTGTTTTTCATGCTATGAACCAAACATTTTCCCAAATATTATAGAATTTGTGTTGATGAGAATGTGTGTTTAATATAATAAAACATTTGTTAATAATAACCATCGAATCACATAAATAATCGACAATATATGAACCGATGATTTTATAATAAAATACATATAAATATATCCAAAAATGTGAGATTCTCAAAATGAAATAGTAAATAGATAGATTATAGATTATAAGATTAGGTAGATTATAGATTATAATAGATATATTATTTCATTAAACGATACGATATAACAAATCGATTCAGATAAGGAGATTTGATACACTTAAAAACATTTTTTTTGCTACTACTGTATGTCATCTAAACTAAAAGTATGTAATTAGAATGCAAGTAACTATTACACTATATAAAGTTATGTAAAGAAAAAACCCAATTTGCATACGGTGAAAAAATGACAGAAAGCAAATTGAAACTTATATCGTGGAAAACTTTATCAAGGGCAATATTCCACAAATATAAGTAAACCATAATTGATTTCTGTTTGAATAATAAACCTATGCCAAATTTTATTCATTCAATTTGCTGACCAATTACGATCCAAAAATTAAAGAAAATAAAAATGATAAATTAAAAATGAACAGATATTAAATATCTAAAGATAATAGGTGTAAAAACAATTATTAGGGAACATTATGAATATACATGAAGAGAGTTACTGAAAAATTATGAAACGAAATGAAATACAAGGAATCAAAACGTACCTTTTAAATATTTTTTTTTTTTACGTGTTAACAAAACGTTGTAAATAGTACATGTATATACTGTGTCAGTTAAAAGTTATAGTTAAAAAAATATATTTGATATGCGATTATAACAAATTGAAAAATAAAATTATTGTATTTAAAAACTAAAGATAATGGTAATAATATTAATAAATTTATTAAAATACTAAAGATAATTATAATAATAAATAGTGAAATTAAAATGATTGCAAAAATATATTATTTCATTAAACGATACGATATAACAAATCGATTCAGATAGGGAGATTTAATACATTATTTATTTATTTATTTTTACTATTACTGTCATCTAAACTAAAAGTATGTAGTTAGAATGCAAGTAACTATTAAAATAGTAGAATTTTATGTATAATAATAATAATTGTTACTTAAAATCATAATTGAAATGTAAATAATAAAACAGAATAAGATTAAATATAATAAGTAAATTTGAATCCTGGGTAATGCTAAAAATTACATTTATTCATGTCACTTTAATTAAATTGTATAACATTACCAGTAATTTGCCAAATTGACGCAATAAATAAAATACATAATAATAATTTATAAATGCAGCCAATATATTATAAGATTTTAAATCATGTAAAATAATAAAATTTAAATTAACCAATTAATTTTAATACTTATAATGGAATAGATCAATTGATATAAAAAATAAAGTGAATATATATGTTGATAGTTAATATTATTTATAAACATATCCATACAACACCACACAAAACTACCAATTAATCTTTAATTACACATAATATAAGAATATAAGAATAATATTGTAAATAACTTAAATATCTAGGAAAAGTTTAGATATCTTTAGATATTAATAGAAAAAAAAATTATAAGTTCATTTTTTTTGTACTGCTGCCAACTATGCAAAAATATTTAAGTTAAAATATATATATATAATTAAAACGCATGTAACATTTAAAAATATTTGAATTTTAATTGAAATAAATCCTAATTAATATTATAATTATAATTAAAAAGTAGAGAAAAAAAATAGAGTAAAATTAAATATAATAGGTCAATTTGAACCAAGAGGGAATGCAAGAAAATTATATAAATTCGTGTCACGCTAATTAAATTATATCACATTACTAGTAATATGACAATTTGAATATAAAAATAAATTTCATAATAATAATAATTGAAAAATGCAACCTATATATTGTAATATTATAAATTAGGTAAGATAACTAAATATAAATTTATCCAATTGATTTTAATGCTTAATATTAAAGACAAATTGATATACAAAGTAAGTAAATGTTTATATTGATATATAATATTACGTATAAACATATTCATACATCAAAACAAACCCACCAATTAATCTTTATTTAAACATAAAATAATAATATAAGAATAATATTATAATTAACTTTAAATATAGATTTATATATATATATAGGTATCTATTATACACACACACACACACACACACACACACACACACACACACACACACACACACATATATATATATATATATATATATATATATATGAGTGTTTGTGTGTATGTAACACATATGTAATTTTCCGTATGAGAACTTCTTACTTTTATACAATAGTTATAAAGTGAGGAATAATGCATATATTGTACACATTTTATGTAAACGTTTCGATTGTAAATAACTACATAGATAATGATCTTATACTTTCTTACATGCGACACCTCACAGCATCTTATTTTTTGATCTAACGAAACCGGCAATAGCTTAATGAGGTTATACTCAATCAAATCTTATCTAAAGGTCAATCTTTCTGTAGTGATAATTTAAATTACAGGTTTGAAAGGAGGTATTTTAATTTTAAGCGGATAATATGAGAACAGCCACACTTTTGAAATAGATTGATAACGCATTAGTATTGTGACTTAGTAAAAATCAAGCATGGTAATTTGAAATTGAAAACCTTCGTATATTCATCGTCAGTTTATTTGTTTTTAATTATATGGGAAGTAAATTTCTGCATCGGGTCGCGTAACCCAAATTTGCTCGCATTGCCTCTGTTTTAACTTTTCCGAATATAAATGAAAAGTGTTTATGACTTTGATTCGACTGTCCGTCTATCTGGCTGTCTTTTTATACACTAGCTTACGTAAATATGCTCGGATTGTTACGAAATTTATACATGATATAGAGGCTTGCTATAGTATGTTCTCAGGCCCTGATTAAATCATCATATATCCCTGGGGCCCTTGACTTGAGGGAGAGGCAAATTTGGTTATATATTTTTTGTAAAACTGACATTTAAATCTATTTTGATCTTGTTTTGAATAATATCAATATTTTGTAACTTTTCGATTGGATAAGATTAAAATCAAAACATACATGTATCTAAATATATATTTATATATTCATATTTGTAGTCTAAGGCATAAAAAATGTTTATTTTTTGTGACAGTACACGGAGAAAGGGCCCCCGAATGAATACCAGGCCCTAGATCTCATTTGGCTTGATCGAGCCCTGTATGTTCTATCATCAATATAAAATGAGTAGCAGTTATAGTTGATTGACAAGTATTATCCTCTAAAGAATTCGAATACTTTATAATGTATGGGCGATAGTTCTGTGAAGAACATTTAATAATGATACACTACCTTAAACCAAAACCATGTTTTGGGGGATAACTCTCCCTTTCATAGTTTTTTTTTTTTTAGTTAGTTTATTTTGTTGTTGAGTAAAATTTTCAACATCTTGACTATTTTGAGACTAACTGAACATGACAAGGAAAAAAAAAATATTTGTACAGGTAATTTTTTTTTATTTTTGTGCATTTTATGATTATTTATTATTGGTTTAATGGCTTTGAGTTTTTTAGATCGAGTTTTAAGTTTACGTTTGTTTTACTGATTTTCTTGAAACTAATGATCAAGAGGAATTTATCAAAATGGTCTACTATCATCTTCCATATGTGTTCCACACTTAATTGAAAAAAAAAATGTTAATTGTTAATTTGGGTGATTTATTATTATTATTATTATTATTATTATTATTATTATTATTATTATTATTATTATTATTTTTGCATTTTTTTATTTAACTCAATTTGGTTTTTGTATGTAAAGATGAAATTTTGTAATTGATTTTTAATTCACTTCCTGGTATGCTAAAAATATATATACAAAGGTATATTTCCGATGACAATACAACACTTAATGTTTTTAGAAATTAATTATAAATTAATAAATTAATTTTAAAGCATTTTCCCGTTAGTCCGCCACAGATGATAAATCGCCAAATATACGTTAGGGTTATAATTGTATATGAGTTACAACAACAATGGATTTAATGATGCATTAAACCACACTCGTCAAAAAAGACCGATTGACTGTGAAACTGCAACAATGAAATATTTTAAACACTAAAAAGTAGAAAATGAAATTAAAAAAGGAGTGTATTAATTAAAAAAAACACACTTTTATCAATTAACTGTTTAATATTAATTAAATTATGATTATACATTGAGATAACAATTTACACGTCCTGAATTGATATAGTTTAAATTGTACCTTTTTATCCCTTTCCTATTGCAATATCTTAATAAAAAAGAAAAAATATATATATTTTATAATAAATTCACTAGCTTACGCTTTCAACCAAGCGTAAATCAAAGCGGTGAATTTTCCATAATCGGGGACCACGCCAAATTAATGTATTGTAACGGAAATATTTTGAAAAAATCATGAATTATTGCATTCATGAAATTAAGCGTGATTTTCAAGATAAATATTGAATGCTTATAAAAAAGAGTATTAAAAAAAACTTTTTTACCTTTATACTTATCATTTGTTACCAGGTTTAAACGGTAACTATGGTTTTATCCCTATAATTAATAATAGGTATAATTTTACAGATACTTTGATGACATGCAGGTAGTGTAAATTAAGATGTAATAAGTGTAAAACAACATACAGCTAATTTAAAAGGTTCTTAATTAAGTTTAATGCATAATTATCGTAAATCAGTATGTAATTATTAGATATTAATACTTTTAAAAAGCTAAACCTATGAAAATATCTCACATTTAACCCTTCCTTTTTGAAAATCTTTAAGCACGAGCCTGCTTCAAACGTTATGAAATTGTTCATATGCACTACAAAATGTTACCTATTGAAAACGGCGTATATTATTATTTACAGGGGCATACAGAAGAACTCGAATGCATTATGGTTTGTTGTCAATAATTGTTTGACTTATGAAATTTATATTCATTATTGAGATGTGTGATAATATATAACGCATAGTAAATAGTTCATGTAACATCTATTTACTTTTAATTACAAGAACGCATAAAAACATTCAAACGCATAATCGTATATGAGCGATAATTGCAGAAAATGCGTTTTCAGATGTGTTCAAGTTTAATTAAATTCTAACATTTTATGCAGAGTGTATATAAATTCTATAGATTTTAGAGAGGGTTGCCAGAAATAAAACGAATTAATTACAGTCCATTGACGGGAATTGTTGAAAGTGCGTTTTCATCTGTGTTACACGATTTAAACTGAACTAAATTTTACTATATTATGTGATGTGAGAAGAGTATAACTTAAATAAATTAATATAAAAGGCTGTACTAAAAGATACGGATGCATTGCTGTCAATGGATGGTAATTGTATATAAAAGTCTTCAGCTGTATTATGCGTTTCCCAACTGAAATAAATTTTAGTACATTATGTGGCATCAGATAAAGCTGCACAAAAGAATTTGGAAACATTGTTGTCTATGGGCGATAATGGCTGAAAAAATATTCAACAGTGTTATGTGTTTTTTAAATTGTTTATTTAGTTATCTTCTTTTGCGTAACAAAATGAAATTTCGTATCAATATTCTGATAGTGATATAAAATGTTTCATGCTCTGTGTGTGATGCATGATTTTTCTGTTACTTTTTTGTCTTTATAATTGCGTTGACTTTATTTTATTTATTTATTTATTTATTTATTGAGTATAGTTTAGTTAGATTTTCGGTTTTTGCTTCGGATTAGAATACATCTGATTAAATAAATGTATATATTTGAATTTGAATATATATATATATATATATATATATATATATATATATATTTAAAAATGAAAACACATATGAAAAACAAAGGATCAGATATTATAAAAAGCAATGGAAAGGATACTATGCAGTAATTAAACTTAATAAAACGAAAAATCAAAAATTGGAAAACTATGAATATCTTATGGAATTTTCAGAGAAGCTTCATAAGAATATTCATAGTAAATATACGTTATTTCATACAATATTGTCAGCATTATGCCTAAAATGGACAATATTATGCGCCTAATAACATATATATGAAACAAAATAATAAAAAAACCTACAAGAGTTCAAATAACAAAAGAAATGAGTAAATAAACTATTATTAACATAGATAACTTAACCTAAATAGAAATTAAATAGAAATTAAATATATATAACAGACATACGCAACAGCGTTCTCTTACTAAGTATAGTGGAGACTTTGGTTAGCAAAGAAAAAAGCTGGTAAAAAAATAATTTAAATTATTAATGGGAGTTGTACGTTAGTGCATATTCTTTAGAAAAATGTTGATAAAATTTCCTTTTCTGAAAAACACATCAAATCAGATACGTTCTTGAAGTTTTGAAAACTTTAATTAAAAAGGAATAGAAATGCATCATAAAATAGGAAAGTGAGTGGGGCCTTAATCGTCGTACAAAAAACCAATAAACTACATGTTTGCAGGCAGGCGAACAGAGAAGGTATGAATAAAATCACACGCCGCCAATTTTTCGTTTTAACTTCCTGGCTTAATAAATTTGGCGAAACAATGGATTATTAGATATCCGTTAATAAGAACATAAGGATAATTTTGAATTTAATGCTAAACTTGATAAGTTAGTATGACTAAACATCTGCCAAATAATACGTCACTAAAGAATTTTAGAAACCCTTAGAGAAGTTCATGGATAGACAAAATGATGAGGAGAAGCTATTGCTTTGCCCTTATGATTTAGAAAGAAACAATTGCATAAAGAAGAACATAATAACGAACGTGAAAAATAGCAAAATTAATTCCGTAGCCGGGATATTTCTTTTATTTTTTAGGTGCGTTCGTAATTATCTTAATACGTAGCACCTATAGTCGTCGTCTGGTCCGTCCGCCCGTATATGACAGTGCAAAAACTACCCAACCAAATAATTTGAAATTTAATTTATATAATCGGTGCAGAATTTTGACGAGTCATTATAAATTTTATGAAAATCGAATCAAAACTTAAAAAGATATTAATAAGAATATTTATTAAGTATTTTGATTTTTTTTTAAAATCAGTACTTCCTTGTTATAGCAGCTTCCGAGGATTAATCGTCAAGCCACCGATATGTATCGCCGAGTTATCTGACGTGCATGAAGCTATAGTCATATAGGACGTAAATGACATTTTATAACCTCTATGACTACGGTATAGTCACATTCTTCATTCTATTAAATCCTATCATACGTAACAAATTCAGTGATATCTCATGATAGGTAATTAGTCTAATTTGCCATGGTGATAACGTTCAATTTAAGATGGGGTGATATTATATCCGTATTACTGAATTTAAAGACGGAATTTGTATCCTAAAATTGTTTAATTATAGCAATCCTATAATCTACCGACAGTTTTTTGGATAGACGTTTCTGGAGAAATAGATATTAATTGGAAAAAGAGTTTAAATATGGATTTCAAGTTCTGTAATTTTCAAAGCTGGAATTTTCAGTAGATGCCAACAAAAGATAAAATGCTGCCAACTTAAAATGCACTCGTTTTATTACGGAAATTAATCATATTATAATAACAGACGATATAATTCATTTCACTGAAACTAGTTATAGTACTAACGCACATCATTTGTCACGTTTGACGAACAAGTTCCAACTTGTTTCATCTGATTTAAGAGATTGATCTCGCGTGAGGACTAAATATCAGAATTTGCGTGGGAGCATTTAATTGTAGAAAAGCTTATTTATTTTTTTAGTTTATTTATTAGAATATGAAAGCACGGGGTTTAAATAGAATTTAGTAAAATTATAATCAATGAATTATAGAAAGAGATGGATATTTAATAAAGTAAAAACAGCTAATTTAAACTATATGTGATTTCACATCACATATATCTCTCCTGTCATCGGAAAACAAAACTGCAGAACAAGCGAGTAAAAACAACTAATTTAAAACTGTATGGTATTTCACATCACACTAAGAGACATAAATGTATCCTTTACTCAAATTTTAGTCCAGAATTTAACAGTTTTTAATAATGACTTACAACACAAAGACTTACAAATGTCCCGCTGAAACTAATTATGTCAATGTTTTCTGTTGAGATTTATTAATGTGAAATTATCCAAAAAATCTTTTTATTTCTTATTTCCATCAAAAGTACCCATTGCACCGGAAGCGATCACTTTTCTGATACGTTTTCTGCTTTTGTGTGATTTGTATCATAATCTGTGTTATACCACAGCTGCCAACTTTAACGCTTTTTTGCTACCACTAAAAATTAATAGAAATGGTTGCCTTATTGAAACACATTATTTAAGCGCTATAATGAAGCTAAATTTACTGTAAAATTTTAGTGGTAGGAAAAAAGCGTAAAAGTTGGCAGCTATGGTTATACGTACGATTTTTATTTCTTGTATAATTATTTTCATTTCTTTTTAATACTGTTTAGCGAAATCTCTTTTAAGAAGAGTTTGTAAAATTTTAGTTCTTGGTTCTAAAAAATATAAGAAAGGTCTGATTCTCATCTACCCCGCAAGATTCAGGCTTGAGTCGCGGAATTTCATGACAGCCTAAATCGACCTAGCTCTTTTTTTAAAGCGCTCATATTAGAGTACGATATAATCTTTAGTTGCCAAGCTCTACTGATTTAATAAACATTAAAATTATTTGTAATACTTAATAAATATCTAAAACTAAACAACGTACAAATGCCGGAAAATTGCAAATTTACAGCTTTAAAGGTGTATAGTACTATTCAACAGGCAAATAAATTAGAGTAAGGGATATTTCGTGGTGTGATTTGAATTAGACCCCTGCATCGGGTCTAGTAACTCTATTTTATTCGAACCTGACCCGACCCGTGGTTCGAGTTGGGTTGACGCTAATTTTTTTCGTTCCGGGTCAGTTTCCGGTCGGATTGACATTAAATGTTTCGGTTTCGGGTTGGGTTTTGACTCTTTTAGGTCGGGTTCGGGTTGACCCGATTTTT
Organism: Maratus michaelseni; assembly: GCA_963931845.1. Classification (NCBI taxonomy): domain Eukaryota; kingdom Metazoa; phylum Arthropoda; class Arachnida; order Araneae; family Salticidae; genus Maratus; species Maratus michaelseni. The sequence goes on along the minus strand of OZ007593.1, from coordinate 169,804,583 downwards.
CAAAAAAAAAAAAATTCCGAATATTTTCCAAAAAAACAAAAAAACTATATATTTGAATATTATTGAGTGTATATGTGTTTACTTTGATACAAAAAAGATAAAAATGATATTATAGATAAAATTGTAGACTATTTTTTCCATAATTGTATTAAAAAATGGATTACTTTTCTTTCGGTTCGGGTTCAGGTTTCAATATTTCGGGTTTGGGTCGGGTTTTGGGCTTGACGAAATATTTTTGTCAGATTCGGGTTCATTTCAAACAGAATTTTCGGGTTCCCGTTCTTTTCACACGTACAGGACTCTACTTTGGCTCCAAAAGTGTAAGTCAGGTCTATGTAAATGTGCACATAGTAATTGTGTCCTTCACTCGAATTTTCGTCCAGGATTTCCCAGTGTTTAATGGCGTAAAAATGACTCACAAATTTCCTGCTGAAACTAATCACGCCACTGTTTTCTCTAGAGATTTATTAACTTGAAATTATCCGAAGAAATATTTTTTTTTCTTATTTCCATCAAAAGCACCTATTGCACCGGAAGTTATCACCTCTGTGATGTATTTCCTGCTTTCGTGTGAACGGTGACACTGAAAAATGTAAGATAATGGGATCCACGGCGGATTAAAAAAAAAAGTAGCGTTTGAAATCTAAACCGCGACAATTACCTTTATTCACTTCCTGATTGCTATCGCTTCAACAATCGTTATTCGGAGTTCTTCGGAGTTCTAAATACTTTTCAAAATCGCCAGGTTTCATGTGCAGAAAGCGCAACATTTCGAAATAATGACACTAGCTTGCGAATATATGTTTATTGTAAAGTTTCTTAAATTGGGGTACACGATAATAGAGATGATACGGCCTCAGCCTGAGCTCGGACCCGAAATTGACTCGGACTCGATTTGTATACCATTCATCGGGCTCGGGCTCGGGCTCGAAATGAAAATTTTATTTATTTACAAATAGAACAAGTTGGAAATTGGTTGTCAAACGTGTCAAATGAGGTGCGTTCGTACTATAACTAGATTTATAAATATCCATATCTTAGTGCAATAGCTGGTGCACTGTTATGCAAAAATGCATGAATACAAAATTTATTTTATTTGCAGATTTTCATATTATAGATATTAATTTTATCTTATTAAATTAAGTTTCAATACACTTTTACAAACAATTAATTACAATTCTGTTACATTAAAATGATATTATGCGCAAATATCCAATACAAGACAATGTAAAATAATCATCGTTATTATTTCAGCGAAATGAATTATATCGTCTGTTTTTATGAGATAATTAATTTCCGTAATAAAATAAGTACATTTTAAGTTGACAACATTTTATCGTTTGTTGACATTTACTGAAAATTTCGTATTACTGCTTATTTTACTGTTTATTACTGTTAATTTTACGGTATAATAGGGGAGATAGGGGATAAATGAGACATTTTTACAAAAATATTTATTTTAAATATTTTATTTAAGTTATTATTAATATTAGGTACACTGTAAAAAATTTTGGTTAAAAATTACGGTACATATACTGGCAACTTTGTGACCAGTATATATCATAATTTAACTGCACGGTATATGTACAGTAAAATATTTAAAGTTTATGTACCGGCTGCACTCCCCCCCTTTCCTCAGGCCTGCACGCATTACGTAACAAGAGCAAGAGCATCACTTCAGGGGTTGCCGTACACCGAGGCGGGGCTACCAGCTTTTTCCTTACTGAAAAATAATTATTTTACGGTATAAATAGCGATTTTTTACTGTAAACAATCATTTTACGGTATAAATAGCGATTTTTTACTGTAAACAATCATTTTACGGTGTAAATACCGTTTATAATCGAAATGGCTCATATACGGTTTTTGTACGCTTAATATACCTTAGAAGTACGGTACTCATACCGTAAAGAATGAAAACGGTACAAGTATCGTTAATTTACGGTACATCTACTGAAATTTTACGAAATTTTTTTACAGTGTATCGCATTTCATACATTAGGTGTTTGTCTACATCTTATGCACTATATTTATTCAAAATTATTATTATACAGAAATATATTATGAAATTAAAAAAAAGTTCCTCTCTGTCCCAATCATCCCCACAGCAGGGAGGGATGGGACACAAATATATTCCTCTCTGTATTCAATGATACCAAATTAAAATTTATAATTATAAACTTATATGTAATTATATTTGTTAATATATGATCTTGTATGTCTGTTATATATCAGTGTTAGTAATCTAAGAAGTGAAAACACAGTTAATTATGCATTAAAAAAACTGTAATTTATATTATATATTTTAACTGAAATTTTAATGAATTACAAAGTTAAAGTTGCACGGATGTGCAAATATCAGTAACACAATAAATGTGGTCTGTCAGTCGCATAAGCTGGTATAAAATCAGTTTCAGTGAATTTATTGCTGTTAAAAAAGGAAAATGACAGTTTTCCTAAAACCATTGGTTGTGTTTATTTTGCTAGTACTAAAAGATGACAAAAATGCCTCCTTGGCAAAAGCTGAGAGGTTATAAATTGTAATATGCTCTTCAAGATTATTTGTCAGCCAATCATCTTGGACTGATCTCAGCTTTGCCTTTAAATGTCCATAAACAGAAACAAACAATGGCTGGAGACGACGGTGGCTACAATGAGGAGGAAATGTTAAAAGAATAATTAAACATAAATTATTAATTTATCAACTTATATAATATTATTTAGTTAATAAAAAAAAAAAAAATCAGTATCCTCTACGGATGAATGAAGCTGTTCTATTCATCCCCATTTGAAATGTACCAATCATCCCCATGATGCATATATTCAACTGTCAGCCATTTTGTCTCAGACATTATTTTGTCACAATGGTTAATATTCATTCATTTTAATTACCAATATTGAGCCTTGAAATAAATAACTATAACATATCTTAATTGTTTATAATGCATCAAATGTGTAAACAACTTCAAATATAAAAAAAATTACTTTTAAGCAAAGTTTTCAGGAAATGCAACTTTGAAGGAAATTGAAAACAGCCATATGTAATCTTGCTTTTGGTTCTGAAGCACGCTATGATAGAGTCATCTATGAGGACAGGAAGCTACGAAAAAAAAAAATGTTTATTGCCTGAAATATTGAGAATGTCCAATCCATCCATTGTCCCATTCATCCCCCAGTTCCCCTACTGGCAGCTGGGATGCCAGTATTATACTGTAAAATCAACATTTTTTTTTTTTCAGTTTAGATAATAATAATAATAATAATAATAATAATAATAATAATAATAATAGGTCAAGTGCGAGTTTTACTCGCATTTATTCGATATTTATTAATTACTAACCGCAATATTACGAAAAATCGTTGCTAAAAAAATAACAAGATTTTCTAAAAAACTGCACAACCTATGATTGGGTATAGTTATATATACTAGCAAAGTATAGATGGATAGAACATGAACGTTCAGAGATCTATGAAGCCTTGTCTTACCGAAAACAAACACCTTGTACAAAGTTTAAACTTGGTACTGTGCCAAGCGCGCTTCGAAAGGAGGTCGCAAATTTGCAACGCCACCTTGGTCTGTGCCACTTTTTTTTACATAGGTTTTTAATTATTATCTCGGCTAATTGATGACAATTTTTTTCGAAAATCCTTATCACGCATCCTTGGCTGAGATCCATCGATAGATACCTCGAGCGCCCCTCAACTCCCCTGCCGAGCGTCCGCAAATTAAAGTTTGTGTGTAACAAAAAAAATGCGATTTTCTCAAAAACTATGTGATCTAGGATAATCTCTACAGTTTTTCTGCAACGTTTACTTAAATTTCTACAACCTCTAACTTTTTCATAATTTTAGTTTCAGTAGATTCAGAAAAAAAAGGGGGGGGGGGGTGGGACATATATTTGCATTGCATTTTCGACGATATCTCTGAAAATATAATACCTAAAATTAAAACAATTATATTTTTGAGTTTATATTAAAATCATTAACATTACAGACATTACATTACAATTACATAAAACATTAAAAACATATTAAAATTGGACGTTTTGGATTTACATGAAAATCCCTCATCAGCAAGAATTCCTTAACGCGTTGTATTTTCTATGTGTTGATGTTTTAGAACTTATTGTGACTTACGTTAAGGATCTTTTGCTGATGAGGGATTTTCATGTAAATCCGAAACGTCCAATTTTAATATGTTTTTAATGTTTTATGTAATTGTAATGTAATGTCTGTAATTTTAATGATTTTAATATAAATATAAATATGTTCAGATGTAATATTTTTGTTTACTTCAAATATATTTTTGAATTCGGTGTTACGAGATCTTTCGAACGATATCCCGCACGATAAATAAAGAATTATTTTTTCAAGTAACTTAATTAACCCCTAAAATTTTCCTAAAAATATGTGGGTCAATTGCCTTTATAACTCTGCCAAGTTTGAACTTTCCACGTTCCATAGTTTTCGAGAAGAACGGATGTGAGATATGGACAGACAGACACAAGAGTGGTCTTATAATGATTCCGTTTATACTTTTTTTAAGTACGGAACCGTAATAAGTAAGTTAATAAAAGCTGGGTGAAAATAATCTAGAAAAAAAGCAACACCTTCAAAATATCTCATCAATTTAGGTTTCCACAAGACATATATCAGAAGAAGAAAAAAAATCACTCTTTCAGCACAATGTAGTTGAACCATCTAATGTCCTATCCGTGCACGCCATAACGGTTGGACATTGTTCAGCATTTTAGTATGTATATAGCCCCTCGCAAAAGAAACGCCATATCTAAACGCATACTTGATTTGCACGCTTTTTGTAATTGCAAGTTTGTTTCTATCGTCAGCGATTTATGAGATAATCGACACTATTTTGAATTATCCGGTATAAGTAGAAATATTTTAAAACACTATTTATTCAATTTTATATTATTAAGCATAGTTAAAAGGTAAAATTTTTAAATATCAGTTTTCAGTGCGCACTTAATGAATTAATCACCGTTTCTTTCTCGCCGGAAGGCATTTCCTTTTTTTTTCTTCACATTAGTTTTGATTAAAATGATTGATCGTTGAGTTAAAAAAAATCGAAATGTGATTAGAAATATGAAATGCATAATGGGTGTGTCGATGAGGTGTTTTTTTTTTCCTCAATCAATCAACTTGTTAGATCTAGTGTATAATTTTCTTCACTATTTAAGACATTTCTATGTTCGTTAATTGTTATACACTGTAAAAACAAACTCCTGAAAAAAACGGAAAAGGTACTGGCAGCAGAGTTGCCGCAACTTTTCCGTTTTTTCACAGACATTCACTTTCGTGGTTTTTTTCCGTTTTCAAAACTGAGAAGTTCCGTTTTTGAAACTGAGAAGTTCCGTTTTCGAAACTGAAAAGTTCCTTTTTTGAAACTGAAAAGTTCCGTTTTAGAACTGAAATGTTTTGTTTTAGAAACTGAAGTTTTCAGTTTTAGGATTGAAATGTTCTGTTTTAGAAACTGACATTTTCAGTTTTCAGGACGGTTATTTTCCGTTTTACAAAACTGATATTTTCAGTTTTTATTATCTGTTCGATATTTCTCCCATAAAGAGGAAAGTGATATATCAAATTCCCCACACATATGTTAAACCTATCTGTGGCAGTTATATATTTTTTTTATATATTTTTTTTTTATTCTTAGGAATTAAATATGTTTAACTTTTTTTTTCTTTGTACTCTACTTAAAGGATGTCTCTTTTGTAGTGGTCAAAATATTTCTGAAATATACATTTTATTTATAATTTTATGTGCTAAAATCCTAGCAAAACCAAGTAATATTTTAAAACTTCAGATAAAATTAAATGTATATTTTAGAAATATTTTGACAACAAAAGGAAAAGAGAAATTCTGTAAGAATTGTACACAGAAAAAAGAAGTTTAAAATGTTAATTGCTTAGGACATATTATTAGGAGACTTACACTTAATATACAAAATTTTATAAAAGCCAATAAATGTGATTTAATTTAGAAATGAAAAAAAAAAAATCTTTATTAAAGAATTAAATATATTTATACGAAAAAATATTTTTAGGAAAAATCTGAAGCTTAATTATAAGAATATTGCAAATTTTCCATAAAGTATGCTAAAATTTGCAATTTTAATTATTATTTAAAATAGCATTCAAACCCTGTAGCTAAATTCTTTAACATGACTAAAATTTGATGATCTAGAAATAAAAATCAGGGGTCTGTCCAGATTTTTCTCGCAGTGTCCTGTTTTTATGAAATTGTAGAGTTTTTTTTTATATTTGTGAAAATTCTAGTTATAATTTTGTAAATTTTGAAATTATCGTTATATACAGGTTCCTGTATATCCTTTACACATGAAAAAGCTAAGTAATATGTTCTGTGATCAGTTCAGTTGTTTTGTGGCAGATCAGATTTTATTTTTAAATGATTAAACTTGTGAAAGGTTCTGTTTGGAGGTGGAAAAAATTTGTGAACAGTCCCTTTTAAGTAGCCAAAATTTTCCTAAACTGATATCTGAAAATACAGAAAAAGAATGTACTAAAAAATACATTGTGTGAAAAATTTTGAAAGAAGAAAGAAAAAATATGCAATCGCAGCATTTTTAAAAATATATATAATTGTTTTTCAAAGATATCCATAGCTTTCATTTCCTAACAGTATAACTGTAAAATTTTTAGCACTTGTTATTAATATATATTTTTCAATTTTTACCCCTCACTGTTTATATATTTTATGTTTTTCTTATTTCATACTGAGACATATTTTAAAGACTTGGGGCACTAAGTGTTATCTCTTATTTATTTATATCATTGTTTTAATATTATTAGTATGTATAATCAATTCTGTTATACATATGTAAGATAGAAATCTCGTTTTTTGAAGACAAAAATTGGACTCATTTGCCTAGAGAGAGAATGAAAATGTATTTCAGTAAATCATAAAAGAAAAATGTTACTTGTTTTTTAGCTTTTAATTCGTTTATCCGTTAGTTTGTATTCGAAAATACTTACTAATTTAAATCATATACATATATATATATATACATACATATATTTATATACGTTAAATCATTTTCTTTACCTATTTAAAGTTTTTGTTTATTTAATGTAGTCATTACCCCCCCCCCCTTACGCGGATGTAAACACTTTCTGGTATTTAAACCAACAAATATAAATAATTAATAACGAGGCCTTATTGTACTCAAATTGTTCATATCGAAAATATTTTAAAAAGAAAAAAAAAAAAGAAAAAAAATATGCTACAATAATTTTACAAGTCAACCTATAACTCTATAAATATCGCTAGGTGCTATTGAAAAATATATGTGAGAAAAAGAAAAAAAAACCACTTATAAGATCAAACAACTATCAGCATTCTCTAATCATAAAGAGAATAAATAATAATAATAATCTGCCCTCATAAAATCAACTTTAAAATTAAGAGTATAAAAAAAAAAAAAAAAAAAAAAAAAAAAAAACAGTGCATCCATATTACTCATAGTAAATGATTAGAAACTGTTAGAAAGTAAAATAATTATATGATTTAAAAAGTACATTCGAATACAAACGGATAAACTGGAATTTAAAAAAATATATAATAACAAAATAAAGCACAGCTAAAGAACGGGGATCTTTTTTTCCTTTTTAAATCTGCATGAATAAAGATTATCTTTAGACACATATTACACATAAATTAATAACAAAGTCCGGTTAGGAAATAGTGAGTTGAAGTAAAATAAAAATCAGATAAAATGCGAAATCATCCTTTTTTTATGACTTAAGATAAAATACTTATTCTAGGCAAATGATTGAAAGCTATCGTCGTATCGTAATATACACGTGGTTTAAAAACTAAATTTATATCTTACAAACATATAAAGAAATTATACATATAATGTTATTGAAACAATGATATAAAAAACAAAGATAAAACTTACTTTTATTCTGCAAAATATGTCTACATCCAAAGTTGTACTTATTATTAAAATTGTAAATTCTAAAAAGCACGTGCTATCATCGCAAGTTACTTCGGACTACCGTATCGGCCATATTGCTTCTTCCGCAGTTCTGTGGGGGTTTTGACAAAGGACACAGACTGACAAACTAATATATCCTCCAATCAGCGTCTGAACAGAACGTGTCTCGCCGGAAAAGCTCCGTTCCCCGAGACCTACGGAAACTTTCAGTTATATCTCTAGCAGTAAATTGAAAATTTCCGTTAATTCCAGGAAATGTTACACTTTTTACCCAAAACGGAATTTTTCAGGTAAAAAAAGGAAAATTCACAGAATAACACCTGTTAATTTCAGGACATATTTTTACAGTGTATCTCATGTAACTTCTAATATGTGATGAATTGCGAGGAAAGAAAAATGCGTAATTACCAATACATCATTGCTTAAATTTAACCTTAACAGTACTTTTCTTGGCGGTATTCAAAAAAAATATTTTTCCACACTCAACAACTCAAAGTTTTGAGACACATTCTCAGACTCATTTTTAAAACTAACAACAGGAAACTTGGCGGCGTGATTTATAAAGACATTTATAAGGGCCCCATGTTTTTATTTTTCGTTCAATTAATTAGAAATTGATTTACACACAATTATTTTCACAGTACGATCATTTTTTTGTTTCCAGCGCTATCGCTTTGGGAAATTCGGTTCAAAATGCCCACTTTGACAACATTTTTTTGAAATATGTTCTGCCTTTATCGAAAAATCGAGACAATACCGACATTATAAAGTTTCTGAATAAGAGAACCTGCCAATTGGATGCATTTTAGAGCAAAAATGAATTTACAAATGTGTCTCAAAATAAGCAGTTTGGATTTGAATACACCCTTAAAGGCTAACAGCAAGTTCGACTGATATTATTTAGTTAAAACATTTGGTTAGGAAATAAATGGATTATGATCTTCGATTTTTGGAATTCATCTTGAATCTTTTATTCATAATAATATTAGACTTGTGATGGATAAAAAAAATGTACAGAGACAAAATTAGCAATATTTTACTCTGTATTTAAGAGTCTCATTGGTTTTTCTTTTGAGTACGAGTATTTCCAAACAGTACAACAGTACAGTACCTCATGGTATATTCCTATAGCAAGTGTTTCTAGAAACCTACTACGAAGATTATTGTTTGGAAAAAGTGGTATTTAAAAATTTGGGCCAGTGGGAGCTTTGCGTATTGTGAAATAAGCAGATCTCTCTTCACAATTAGAAAGCTCCCTCTAGCTCTTCACCGCTTGAATTCCGAGCATGTATTGTTGGGTGATTGTGCTTGTTTAGCTGTACTCTATCACCAACGCAACTATTATATATATATGGTGCATTTTTAATATCAATTTTCAGCGTTTATTTAATCGCAATAATTAACGTCACTTTCTCATCGCATTTCATTTTTTTTTCTCACATTAGTTTTTGATTGGAATGATTGATCATCCAGCTGAAAAGATTTAAATGTGGTTTAGAAGTACCAAATGATTGAATGGGTGTATCTATGAGACGTTTTATTTCTCAATCAATCAACTTGTTAGATTCCGTGTGTAATTTTCTTCACCATTTAAGACATTTGTAATCTTGCTAATTTTATGCTATACTTGCTAATATTACTATATTTCATGTAAACTTCTTAACGTGTGATTAATTGCAAGGAAGAAGTGCTTAATTAATAATAAACTATTGCTTAAACTCGACCTTAACAATATATTTTTAGGAATTTGACGTTAAAGGCAAACTGTAAGTTTGACTGATATCATATATATGGTGCGATATATACGCACACACACACATTGTATCTACAATTGTGTTGGTAAGTGAAGATTTTGTATTTTGTTAATTTGGATTTACTGTTGATTATTTATTCTTATCCATTGTGGATATTGATTTGGTATGTTTATTATATGTTTCTTAGATTTGATCCATTCTTAATTTTCCAATTTTTTCGAATATGGTGTCGCAACTGACCGGGCAATTTGCTTGCTATGTTCAAACAAAAATCAAATGCGAATTAATTATATTTTGAAGTATTGCTCTTTATAACGTGTTTCACAATATAGGTTTCTATTTTCCTTATTGTAATGTTAATACCTTCAGTTTTAGATTTTTCTACCTTCTTTTTAACTCTTTCCAACATAGTTGAAAAGTGTTTAGAATTCAGTTTGTCTGTCTATCTGCCTGCCGTCTATCCATGCTCTAACTCGCGTAAATAAATTCGGATTGTCTTGAAAATTTTATATGTTATTGAGGTTTATTATAGAATGTTCGATATTGAAAATGAAGTGTATAGCATTTACAGTTCGTTTACAGGGGCACTCAAAATAATTCCTTTAAATTATGGTCTATGGGAAAAAATCGTTCGTGGTGCATTTTATTGGTGTTACGATATTTCAAAGATAATGAAATTTATGTGCATTACTGAGATGGACGAGAACATGCTTTCTCAGGAGTTTATAATAAGAAGCATTTATAGTTCATTTACAGGATGCACAAAAGAATTCCATTACATTATGATGTATGGGGAAAAATGTTTGCCGTGCATTTTAATGTTGGAATGATATACTTCACACACAAGGAAATCACTGAAATGCACTACAACATGTTTTCGATAGCTTGTGGAGTGCATAGAATTTATCATTCATTTACAGAGACGCACAAAAGAATTTGGTTACAGAACAGATTATTATGATCGATAATTGCTGGAAGTGCGTTTTCCGCTGTGCTATGCATTTTTTAAACTTATCTAATATTGAGTGTATTATGTGGGATACTGAATTCTCTAGATCATAAACAAATCGTTCTCATGAAAAGGTACATTTTACTGTCTCGAAGGGATAAATGTTAGGAAGCTAATTTCATTATATTTTCATTCATGTAGTTTTAAATAAGCTATTAAATATATTTCTGACCGAAATTTAATATTTAACTTTAATCTTTGATGAATATAAGTCGAAAGTCTCCTCCGTGGACGCCCCCTACATCTAAAACCCAACGTACATTTCACTGACATTTAAACAATTGAATTTTTTTCGATTTTTTTTTTATCAGCAATACATAATTAGAAGTCTTTAGTTAAATTCTAATTTAATATATATTTTTTAATGGATTTGTTTGTTTTTACTAAAGAATTAACTTATAAGCTTTGACCCTAACCGCAATAGTCTCACTCCGTGGACACTGAAAATAAATTAAACAAGTTGGAAATTGTACGTTAAACGTGACAAATGAGGTGCGTTCGTACTATAACTAGTTTTACAATGTAAAAAAAATAATAATCATTATTATTTCAGTGAAATAAATTATATTGTCTGTTATGAGTAAAATGAGCATGCTTTTTTTTTTTTTTTTTTTTTTTTTTTTTTTATAATTACGTATGCCACGTTTAGAGATGCTAATTTTTTTTTTCGACGCCAGACAAGGCTGCAAAATTCACCATGGAGATCTTGCTTTGCGAATGATTACCTCTATGGCTTAATATTTCTATGACTCGCGATGAACGAATCTCTTGTGTTTATTTGCTTCAATGGATTGAGATATTCGGCTATTAACCTAATTTCCACTGAAGATATCTCAGAATCTATACATTTTTTAATGTAACTCATCTCTCAAGCAAACAATTTTTATGAACCATTTTTCTAAAAATGTAACTTTTATGAAATTTTATTCGAAAAAATAATTTTGAATAAAAATAGCCGCTTGGCATATGAAATTATTCAATATTTTCCAATTTATTAGTTTCACATGAAGTTTGGCAAAGTTCTCAGTTTACAATCCGTGATCCTCATAAATAAGGTAAGGAAAAGCTAATTTACAATTAGGGTAGCCTGGGGGTAATTTTCAGAAAAAAACAAAGCTTTTTAATCACTCAGGAATCGATGACTATTTTTTTTTTTTTTTTTTTTTTTTTTTTTTTTTTTTACATTCTTATGGTAAAATCATCACATGCCTGGTGATTATTCTGTAGCATTTTCAGATAATTAGCATTAATAACAATAAATAAATACACAAATAAATAAATAAATAAAATCCTGTCTCAAAATTATTCCGTGGTTTGAGGTAATTTCCAGACAGCTATTTGTGGGGCTATTTAAGGGGCTGATTGGAACACCAACTGCTGTAATTAAGATACACCATTGTAAAATGACCATAAATGTTTTTTTTAAAACTAGTCTGAATACATTAAGAAGACATAAAAACACAATTGTAACTGTACACCCGAAATCAATTTATATTCTCGCAAATAAAATTATGTTTTATGGTACTTTTTCACACAAATAGTTTAATTACAGTAGCTACATCTGTTTTACATAAATTTATCTAAATCAGTAAATAAGTTGAATTTCAGACTTTTTAAACAGTTCTGACGGCTGAAAAAAAAAATCAACATTAAATAAAAACATAAACTTGACAACACTTTCGTTTAAAAAATATATATTTAGAAGCATAACATTCTTTTTTACACTGCAATAAAATTTTTACACAGCATTAATTTTGACAGGCCTAACCATTTCAGTTTTCTTCAGTAAAAATATCTTTGTACAATTTTTTCACATTAATGTAAAGTTCTTTGACATTTTCAATAGCTTTAACACAGAAAGAATCAACAGACTGAGTCTCAATAAGTCCAAAAAACAAAAAGGATTTTGCAGCAACTTCAACTTGATCTTTCTTTGTCCACCAATATCAATCATCCCCAAGCCAGTTTAAAAATTTCATTTCAACTTCCAACAGATTTTTCTCATCATCATCTTTGTGGAACAAGTTTTGTACCTATCCCAGATAGAATCTTTGGTCATAATATACTGCATATCTATTTGATTCTGAAATTGCATCTTGCACTTTCTTCATAAAACTCTCGATCTGTCGGGCAATACGAGGCAAATCTTTCTTAAATGGCCCTCAAGTCTCATCACGACTTTAACATAAAGCTATCTCCATTCAGTATTTGCATTTTAACTTACAGATGCCCTTTGGAAGTTATATTTTAATATGGAACTCACCATAAGTTACTCGAAAACAATCAATTTACCTTGTATGACCACTCAAAACACATTTATAACACATATTAGCATCTGAAAATTACCCCAAAGGCTGTCTGATAATTACCCGGTGTTTCTGAAAAGCTACGCTTTTTTAAAAATTCAATTTTCTCCCAGATGGACATCCAAATAATGTTACTTCTTTGTTTGCAGAAAGATAACATAACCTAGTATCCAAACATGAAATAGCACTTGTGCTATAGTGTTGCTACACCCGAGAAATTAAAATTTGAAATCAGTAAAGTAAAAAGTTAACCAGTAGCTATTTTTTAAAGCATTTAGGAAACAAATTTTGTGCAAGACACAGTAAGCTGCTACTTACTAAGGCTAGTCGTTGGGGGCCACCGTAATACTTACCTATCATGAATATGCATAATATAAAATATGAAAATAGAACATGTGTAAACTATTTATAAAATGCATTGCAATTCCAATAAAATCGTGGCTTGATTACATCATAAACTTTAAATGCTCTATTACTGAATTGCGCAAAAGAAACAGCCTTATAACTCCAAAATTGATAATCAGATTAACTAACGGTTTACTGCGTCGGATTAAGCGTCTCATTTCCAATTAAAATATATCTTTGAATTAAAATTTGATTGAAATACAGGGTCATGAAAAATCGAAGAGTGTGGGAAATAGAATTCTAAATAGCTCGGCAACTCATTATCCGATCGACTTTATGCAAAATTTATGTTTTTTTATTGTCTTTTATATTCACTCCTTAAAATAAACAATTTCGAAAATTCGTATGTGCCTTTTATCAGAACGAATATTTCGAGAGTCCGAAAAAATAGTTCCGGATAATCGAGGTTACTGAAATTCAATAAGCTTCTTCCCATTATTACATATACTAAGTGCATACCAAATTTCAAGTCTCTATCCCAATTTTTTCGGGAGATAGAGCGTTTACATAGACACACAGACAGACGGATGGCAATTTTTTTTTCTAAAAATATGTTTTTCGGAATCTCCAGTGTCTGAAACGTGTAAATCCGTCAAAATTTTTTTTTTTCGATTTTCAAAACGATTACAAGATTTACCCTATACTACATATGATGTGTAACTAAAAATACTAATTGAAATAGAAAAATAGTTGATTTAACTAAAAATAAAACTGTTTTGGCCAGATAGCGATTACTGTGCGAGTATTAATGCTGTATGTTAATTACCTCAGATTAGTCTGTCTGCAAATTACCCCGGGATACCCTATAATACAAATTTTAAACAGCTTTAACATTGCATTTAATAATTTAAAAAAAACAATATTCATTTTAGAAAACTGAAAACCAAAGTAGTTATAAATTCAAAACTTAATATTGTTCTCCTGCTCCGTAGACTTGGCATATCGAATTTTACTGATATTGCATAGTTTATCGGTCATTAATAAAACATTGTGTGCAGTATAAGGAGCTATCAGATATAAAAAAGAAGTTTGAAAAGTAATGAAATCCTGATGCGCATTATTTTTGAAAAAATTACATTCTATAAGATGAAAAGTTTAGAACAATTTTTTTTAGCTAATTTAGCCTTTTCTGTGAGAATGACCCTTAATAGTTTAAATATTAAAAATAAATATTTAATAACTACGCGCAATACTTACTCAATTATGTCTTCATTTAAATTTTTGTAATGTAAATGTCGCTTCCCATGGCCTCCGTGGCCATGTCCGAATTTTAAATAATCAAAAACCATGATATTTTTAGGCTGAATTTTTAATGAAATTTAGAGTCCGGAATGATTTATTTTGTACATTTTTACTTGAAAGAGGCTAAAAACAGAAAATATATCAGTACTTTGGCAGAAAAAGACCAATGTCTATTGTTAACAGTTATCATATATGTTTATACCATATGGAATAAAATAAATAATTCTAGCAAAATTAATATTAGGTTTTATAAAAAAAAAAAAAATCAATTTATACTCAAAATACATCATGTGATGCTAAAGCAACAACTGGCGACTTCATCGTCAACATCGATTTTTTTCCCTTGTGGTTTTTACAGTTTTTATTTAATAGCGTGAATTTAACTCCAATAAAAATTTACTGAAACAGAGCTTAAGAAACCAAATGTTATTTTGAGTTTAAACCATCTCCCAGTTCACGGAAGAAAAACAGTGATACACTTAATTTATCTTTTGAGCAGCACCCATTTGCAACATCAAAACAACTTGCGTAAGATGTGTGTTTGCTCCAAATCAACTCAATTTTCTCAAGGAATGCTGCAAATCTTCTTAAAAACTCACTTTTTTTCCAAGGCATCCATCACAAAAGGTATGTGCCGTACCCAGAAGTTACAGAGGCTTAGGAAGTAGCAGTAGCAACCTCTCGTTTCATCAGGATTGTCACTTTCTATGGGCATTCAGGCGTGGAACGGTGTGTCCTTTTTTTTTTCTTATGACGAGTAAGGGATGATTATACTAATGTAAGGCAGGAAAGTAACTAGGTCTAAGACATTTGCCCAAACAAGACGTAACGGTCCTTCACGGTTCAGGAAACACAATTTGAGATCTAATGGACTTCCGAGCAATCCTGCTGTTGCAAAATTATATTCCAGTGAAGCGGCGCATGTCAAAAACACGACTGCTTTAATACAAAGTAACACTTTGATCCGAAATACTTTCTTTGTTTCTGTGTTTCCATATGTATATCATTAGGAAGATTTTCGTCTAAGTGATGGTTGGTAACCTACGATATACGACTGGAATATTAGAGTGCTTTTTAAAATAATGTTAATTTTCTTTTTCCATCATGACTACTTTAACCCTTTACTGTATGGTGTGTCATATCTGAACATACCAACAAATGATACACATTTATCGTGTGCCATAAATTTACAAAAGTACACAAACTACTTCTCGACGATTCTTCATCTGGAGGGGGTGGGGATGTGTCGCACCTTATCATTCCACCAATATGTAAGAAATTCACCATTTTAATAGTTGTGGAACCCTTGTTTGGGTGCCATTATGATGGATGGCTGAACACCTTTACACATCTTTGACGACGGTACTGTTCACGTACAGTGATACACAGATGAAGTTCTTGAATGTGACATTTTTTCCAATCAGTGGCCAGTCCACGCTTAATTGTATGTATGATAATGCGAAGCCACACAGAGCCCAACTTGCTGATCATTTTTTGGAGGGAAGGGGTATTCTCGTTATAAAGATTGTCTCGCAAGGTCACTGGAGTTCAATCATGTGTGAGATACTCAAAGTCTAGAATATGGTGAGCAGACGTCCTCGAAATTCAAGGACATTCTCAGATTTAAAGGACCTTTGTAATTCCCACAGTTTTTCATTTAAAACACTTATTACATTTTAAGCAAGTAATAAATTCATAGGGACAAACAAATATAAAGCTTAAAAAGTTTTAAATTTAAAAGTTATGAAAGCTTTTAAAAAGTCACGCAATAAAATAATAAATAATATCATAAAATCAATATAAAATTAGGTCACTCTACTCTAGGGTGAAACGTGGCTCGACGTCAGCCCCTTCCCATGACTCTGACAGGACAAAATCAGAGTTTTTAAATGAGTATTATTTATTCTGCAAGTTGTCATCGTCAAGTTCACTAATATTGTGAGGGCTTGTTGTACGACCTGTATGCATAGCTGTTATGGGCTGGCCACACTTTATATTGGCCGGCTGTTATGGGTATATAATTTTTCGACCATTTTTAATCTACTATGTAATATCACAAAAGATTTATTTTCTTTTTATCTTATGTTGCTTTTGATAAAAAAATTGTTAAAATTTGGTAAAAGTTCTGCACGTATTGGTGTAGTTGTAGCATAGCAAAATTTATTACTTTCATGCAGGGATAGGAGATCTTCGACTGTTTCCGTCCTTGGCAGAGCCAGACAAAGTTTTGGTCGGTGGGTGAGGTATTCTTTTTCAGAGGGTTTTTTCTATTTATTTGTGGCTCGCAGTTTAATTTCCCTACCAGCACTGATGTAAACAAAAACCTTTTTAGTAGGCCGCCCTGTTTGGTTGAACGTATGATGTCTTATATAATGAAAAACTTATTTATCAAATTTGTTTTTAAAGTTTCATAAAAAAAAAGGCAACTGTTTGCATCTTAACTTTTGAAAGCCAATGTAGTATTAAAATACACAATAATGCTCAATTAAAAACTTTCGGAAAATGTAATGTTTATAAATACAATGCCATTTTAAAAACGAGTTATTATAGATCATTTATGTGTCCATTACAACATAATTTATATTCTTGCCTTCTTAATTTGTTAGAAAATTAATTTTAGCAGTAATTTTCTCTTACGAAATCTACTTATATAAAATCAAGGAACGCGGGAAGATAGTCACTACAGATATTATCAAGTTTTGAAAATGACGCTCTTTTAGAGCGATTAGTCGAGTTCATCATTACGAAACCTTGCCCTATCTTATAAGTGCAAAAAATAAACAGAACGTAGACAAATAATTTCCCTTTGGTGCGTTCTGTTTACGGTTGGACAATAGGAAACATTTATACACACAGAAAAAAATTATTTTTTACATATATTAATTACTGTATTTGAAATCGGACTCTGAAGAGATTCCTTCATCTCAAAGCTCCCTTTGAGCCTCTACTGTCTATAATAATGCTCAATTAAACAAATTCATGAAGTGATATAATTAGATATGCTATGACATTTAGAGAATTATTCGCTGTAGATATTCAAAGTGTCCCTTTGGACATATTTTACATGCTTGTCACCTCAGTTTGTTAAAAAAATAATTTTAGCAGCAATTTTTTTTCTCCCTAAATTCACTCACCCTAATGTCATGCAGCACATTCAAACAGCCGCTACAGGTATCATCAAGTTTTGAAAATGGCGTAATTTTATAGCGAATGGTCGAGATCATTATTACGAACCCTTGTCTTCTCTTTTTATAAGGGCGAAACATAAATAGAGCGTACGCAAATAATTTCCCTTTGGTGCATCCGTTTAAGGTTGGGCAATAGGAAATATTTATATATCTAGAAAAATTTCTTTTTTTTTATATGCAAACGTATACTGTGCATATCAAATGGGACTCTGAAGAGTTTCCGTCAGCTTAAAGTCCAGTTCAATTACTTCCTTTGAACCCCTGACCCTTGTTGTCTAATAATGCTCAATTAAACAAATTCCTGAAGTGCTATAATTAGATATACTATGACATTTGGAGAACAATTTTCTTGTTGATCGTCTATGTGTCCCTTTGAACATATTTTACATGCTTGTCACCTCAGTTTGTTAAAAAAATAATTTTAGCAGCAATTTTTTTTCTCTCTAAATTCACTCACCACAATGTCATGCAGCGCAATCAGTTAGCAGCTACAGGTATCATCAAGTTTTGCAAATGGCGTAATTTTAAAGCGATGGTTCAAGATCATCATTACGAATCCTTGCTTTGCCTTGTAAGTGCAAAAGGTGAATAGAACATACACAACACTTTTCCTTTGGTGCGGTCCGTTTGAGGTTGGATATTAAGAAACATTTATACATTCAGAAAATTTTCTTTATTTCAGATACATATATGTACTGTAAATGAAATTGGGCCCCAAATGAGTCACTTTCGCTCAAATCCCAGTTCAATTGTTCCCTTTTAGCCCCTACTGTCCAATAATGCTCAGTTAAATAAATTCTGGAAGTGTTATAAATATAAGTATATACTATGATATTTAGAGTACAATTAGCTTTAGATCTTTTAACATGTGCATTATACCTTGCCTTATAAGCGCAGAAAAAAAAATGAATAGAACATACACAACACTTTTTCTTTGGTGCGGTCCGTTTGAGGTTGGATATTAAGAAACATTTATACATTCAGAAAATTTTCTTTATTTCAGATACATATATGTAATGTAAATGAAATTGGGCCCCAAATGAGTCACTTTCGCTCAAATCCCAGTTCAATTGTTCCCTTTTAGCCCCTACTGTTCAATAATGCTCAGTTAAATAAATTCTGGAAGTGTTATAAATATAAGTATATACTATGATATTTAGAGTACAATTAGCTTTAGATCTTTTAACATGTGCATTATACCTTGCCTTATAAGCGCAGAAAAAAAAATGAATAGAACATACACAACACTTTTCCTTTGGTGCGGTCCGTTTGAGGTTGGATATTAAGAAACATTTATACATTCAGAAAATTTTCTTTATTTCAGATACATATATGTACTGTAAATGAAATTGGGCCCCAAATGAGTCACTTTCGCTCAAATCCCAGTTCAATTGTTCCCTTTTAGCCCCTACTGTCCAATAATGCTCAGTTAAATAAATTCTGGAAGTGTTATAAATATAAGTATATACTATGATATTTAGAGTACAATTAGCTTTAGATCTTTTAACATGTGCATTATACCTTGCCTTATAAGCGCAGAAAAAAAAATGAATAGAACATACACAACACTTTTTCTTTGGTGCGGTCCGTTTGAGGTTGGATATTAAGAAACATTTATACATTCAGAAAATTTTCTTTATTTCAGATACATATATGTAATGTAAATGAAATTGGGCCCCAAATGAGTCACTTTCGCTCAAATCCCAGTTCAATTGTTCCCTTTTAGCCCCTACTGTTCAATAATGCTCAGTTAAATAAATTCTGGAAGTGTTATAAATATAAGTATATACTATGATATTTAGAGTACAATTAGCTTTAGATCTTTTAACATGTGCATTATACCTTGCCTTATAAGCGCAGAAAAAAAAATGAATAGAACATACACAACACTTTTCCTTTGGTGCGGTCCGTTTGAGGTTGGATATTAAGAAACATTTATACATTCAGAAAATTTTCTTTATTTCAGATACATATATGTACTGTAAATGAAATTGGGCCCCAAATGAGTCACTTTCGCTCAAATCCCAGTTCAATTGTTCCCTTTTAGCCCCTACTGTCCAATAATGCTCAGTTAAATAAATTCTGGAAGTGTTATAAATATAAGTATATACTATGATATTTAGAGTACAATTAGCTTTAGATCTTTTAACATGTGCATTATACCTTGCCTTATAAGCGCCGAAAAAAAAATGAATAGAACATACACAACACTGTTCCTTTGGTGCGGTCCGTTTGAGGTTGGATATTAAGAAACATTTATACATTCAGAAAATTTTCTTTATTTCAGATACATATATGTACTGTAAATGAAATTGGGCCCCAAATGAATCACTCTCGCTCAAATCCCAGTTCAATTGTTCCCTTTTAGCCCCTACTGTCCAATAATGCTCAGTTAAATAAATTCTGGAAGTGTTATAAATATAAGTATATACTATGATATTTAGAGTACAATTAGCTTTAGATCTTTTAACATGTGCATTATACCTTGCCTTATAAGCGCAGAAAAAAAAATGAATAGAACATACACAACACTTTTCCTTTGGTGCGGTCCGTTTGAGGTTGGGTATTCTATGTTCTATTTTCCTTAGTTTGTTAAAATAATAAATTTTTACAGCAATTTTCTTTTAGTAAATCCATTCACCATGAAGTCGTGTAGCGCGAACAGATAGCCACTACAGATATCATAATGATTTGTAAATAGCGCATTTTAAAAGCAATTGTTTGATATCATTAGTATTTTTTAAATACTTGCTCTCTCTTCTTATAAGAGTGAAAAATAAAAAGAATGTACGTAATAATTTTCCTTTGGTGCGGTTCATTTGAAGTTCGGCAATAGAAACATTTATACATCGATATTTTTTTTTTCAGACATGTATGTACAGCACAGCATATAAAATCGGACTCTGGAGCGGGAGTTCTCTTTCTGCTCAAGGCTCAGACTGTTTTGTATATATATTGATCATTACTGCTTCCTTTATTGGACTTTACTGTCCAATAATGCTGAGTTAAGTGAATTCGCGAAATATTGTATGTAAAAATCTTATGAAATGTAGGGAACAATTTTCTTTAGTTCTTTTGCGTGTCCCTTATATCATACTTTATATTATCATCTGCTTAGTTTGCTAAACAATTAATTTTATCATCAATTTTCTTTTACGAAATAAACTCATCCTAAAGTCGTGGAGTGCGATCATATAGCCACTATACACTGAAAAAAAAAATGTTTATTTTACGGTATAATACTGGCATTCCAGCTTCCAGTATTATAATACTGTAAAATTAACAGTAATAAGCAATAAAATAAGCAGTAATACGCAACCGCGCATGCGCGGCAGTGCATTACTGCTTATATTACCGTTTATTACTGTTACTTTTATGGTATAATACTGGAAGCTGGGATACAGTAAAAAAAAAAAAAAAAAAAAAAAAAAAATATATATATATATATATATATATATATATATATATATTATTTATTTATTTATTTATTTTTTAGTATAGATTAGAGTATCGCACCAAACTTAATATAATTATTTCCGTCAATCCGCTATCCGACCTGAATCCCATACATATTTCAATCCGAAATACTACTAAAGAAACAACTCGACCGAAGACCTAAAATGAAACAAAATTCCTATTAAAATATGCACTACATTTCGTGTGATATGGTGGTACTTCTTTTAGAAAACCGGGTACATCAGACCCGAACCTCGAGAACCAAAATCCAACCCAAGAAAATTAGAATAAACCCAGCTCACACCAAAAAAATCTATAGTCAACCCAATCCTGACCCGCTAGAAATAAAAGTCAACCCTACTCTTTGCAGGTCCTTTTTAACATACCGTTTAGTTTGCTACAGAAAATAATTTTATCACCAATTTTCTTTTACGAAATCCGCTAAAGTCATGGAGCACGAACAGATAGCCAATATAGATATCATCAAGTTTTGTAAATGGCGCAGTCTTAAAACGATGGGTCGAGATCATCATTACGAAACCTTGCCCTGTCTTAAAAGCGCGAAAAACAAATAGAACGTATACACAACAATTTTCCTTTGGTGCGGTCCGTTTAAGGTTGGGCAATAGGAAACATTTATGCTTCGGAAAAAAGTTTTATTTTCCCTTGCGATGAATTAGCCTAATTACTTAATGTATTGTGATGCGAAGAGAATAAACTTGTAATGCTTACCTAATTACATAATAGGTAACGTTTAAAGTAAACTGTGTAATAGATGAAACGATTTGGAAAACTAAATACACGTCAAAATCTGATGAAAGAGATTTGAATTGTTTAAAAAAACTGATGTTCTCTTATAATAGGAGTTTTTCACAAGACAAAATTTTCTTCTTGAATATTTTCTGGGCATCGGGGAAAAAAACAAAACACTGCCATTAACAGATATTATTTATGTAATCCAGTCAAATTAGGTTTTTTTCTGGACATAATTACGAAAGTTTTCAAACTTGGAAATATTGTTTGGGAGGGTCTACTAATGAACATACTAAAAGTCCTGATGGATGGGGGGTGGGCGCGAGGGGAGGAATGTAAAAGAAGGTACCATTTTTTGTTTTTTGGTTAATATTCAGTAATCTATAAGTGATACGGAAAAATTGCTAATACAAAAGATAAAGAGAATTAAATTCTCTACAAGATAGGTTTTCTACATTTTTCTCTAGAGTCCATAAGTAACGAGATAATCGTATTCAAAAATCAAGAAATTTGCCAAAAGTCACATCAGCGCCAGAGAACTAGTCAACGGCACTTACATTGCACTTACTTAACCCAAACTTATTTGAGTCCCCAATCCCTTAACTAACATATATACCGATAGGTTGAATAACGGAGTTTCGTTGGGATAGAGGTTTATTTAGAATAGAATGTGCCCCCTGGCGGTGGCATGTGAAACTAACAGATTTTGGATTTTAGGTATATTTAAGGTTATTATCACGGGTCCGGGAAACGCCGAGCGGGCCAGCTAGTATAATATTATATTTAACACTATAAATACGCAAATATTTGTAGGTAATAGATGTGTGTAAGTACATATACATAAATATATTCACTACATAACTCATTTAATATGGTCTATTAATAATAATATTAATAATAAAGGGCTATGGAATTTTAAAAACAGAAATATTAATTAAATTAATAATTATAAAGATGCATTAAATATAATAATTATAAAAACCTGCGATTAATAGTTATAAAGATAATACAGTTATAATAGTTATAATTACAAGTAAATCTGCAGATCAGGAAATCTAATGTTTTTACAATTTTTGTTTCCGAACACAGTTTTGATTGTCGTTCTATAATATTTAGATCTAAGAATTTATCTAAATACATCCTAATCTACTCTATACCACTAGCTTACTAAAATCACCACCAAATAGGTATATTTGGAGACTTTTAAACTTAATGGATAGTCATTCATCATCGTGTCTACTGCCAATTGACAAAATTGTTAACGTTATTTGGAGCTATAAAGTATTTTTTGTAATAGCCTTTTAATACGAGAAGTATCCAGATTTAATTCAAAACCGTAATGTTAATAACATCGTTCATATTTGACGCAATTCTGTGTTGCAGACCAAATTAGAAAAAAATAGCTAATGTTTTGTTTCCCTCAGCCAAGTTTTATATTTCTTCTTTCGCAATCGGGATTATTTGAATGAATATTTTTATAGACTATGAAAAACAGTAGCTAAGTAACGATAAAAGTAAAAGAAAAAAATGAATGTCAAATAAGTAAATTTATAAAACAAAATGTTTTACATTATTCGAAAACATGTATGAAATTCCACCAAAATTTATTCTTTCGCCAAATGGAAATTTGAAAATCGCCTGAATTGCCATAGCAAATCATTGGCGCAAAATAAAATATTTTATATTTTCCGAATGAATGAACCAAATGTAACAAAATACAATACAGCTATATCCGGATACCTCACCAACATGAATACTTAATTTCAAGAATGTCATAATGGAAATGGAACATAAATCAACATCTTTTGAAATTTCCCATTGAACCCGGGGTAATCAAAATGATCAAGAACTTGAGTATAATGTTTATTCCTATATTATTGTATTTCACGCATTTTTCATTTTTGTATGTTTTATGTTAACAAAAAATGTCATTTGATAAAGTTGTTGTTCAGGCTTCCACTCTTCTGACCACAACATTTATTAATGTCCGTTTAAGTTTAGGTTAAGTAGGTGTAAAAATGTAAGAGCCGTGGACCTGCTCTCTGCCGCTGGTGTGACTGTTGACAAATTTCTTCATTTTTTAATGCGATTATCTCGTTATCTATGGACTATAGAGAAAAATGTTTCAAGCCTGTTTTGTAGAGAATTTAAATGTCTTTATTTTTTGTATTAGCAATTTTTCCGTAGGACTTATAGTTTACGAGATATTAACAAAAAACCGAAAAATGGTACCTTCTTTTAACTCCCCCCCCCCCTCGCGCTAACCCCCTACCCTTCAGGACTTTTAGTATGTTCATTAGTAGACCCTCCCAAACAATATATCCAAGTTTCAAAACGTTCGTAATTATGTCCCAAAATGACCCAAAATCTGCCTAATTTGACTGGACCAGATATGATAAATGGATAGGTTTTTATTTTAAAATTACTGTTATTTTAAACGAGGGGATCCAATCTGACTTATGTAACCCGTTACAGAACATATTATACCCGGTGTGTACAGAACTTACGTGAAAATAATTTTTAATTGAAAACTCTTATAGATTGTTTATATATGATATATTTTTTAGTTACCCAGTATCATCACCAAAAAGTATTTTTATATGAAAAATACCAATTACTTTTGAAATTTACTAAAAGCGATACTTTCATATTAGCCTCATGTCAGGGGTTAATAGCCGAAGAAATCGCCAAAGATTTCTTTATTTACTACAGCCTTTTTAATTGTAATTATTCCAGTGTTTTTCATGTAGTTCGACTTATCTATTAAATTTGTGTTTTATTTTATTTTATTTTATTTATTTATATATTATTGAAGTTTTAATTTTGTTATAGAATATTAGCCGGAAACAAATACAGAACTATTTATATTGAATTTAATAATTTAATAATTCTCCGAACTATCTATTTTTCCAGACATTATTTTATTTTTTCAACATATAAATAGGCATTGTACATGTTTCGAAAGTCTTAAAAAATCTCTAAAATCAAATGAAACCAGTCATATGTTAAAAGTTTCACTAAAGTAAAATATTTTCACCTGTCGTCCCAGGTATCCTCAATACTGATGTTATGGTTTTCTCCTCTGTCAATCGATTTGTTTGAAACTTCCATTCTGTCTTTTCCCAACAACATCTGGCGCCATCTGGTTTCAATTTTGGCGTGAACCATATCATTGCAAGTTTCTGAATTTGATGTATATATTTCTATTGCTTCCCTCTGTAATGCGTAGTTTAAATTATTATAATTGGTTAATTTTTCAACATTATTGAAGTCTATTGTAATTGTTGGATTTATTGTTTAATCTGGCTATTGCAGTGGTTGATTTACTTAAGTTTATATCTCTTCTGTGTTATTAAGTTAGAAAATGACATTATGAAGGATCTTAGATTAAATACTATTTATATTGTTTTATGTGCAAACGAGTTAATCTATCGTAATCTTGCTACACGAGATATAGATTTTTTTAAATTCCATGCTTGAACATTGTTTTAAAAACCATAAAAAATCAGTAAATTGAAATACAATTTTCAGACAGATTGCATTTGAAAGTACTTTTTTATTTCTCTATTCACGAGGTAAAGATTGAAATTAAACGATTGTTAGAAGTTAATAAATTTGCGAAAACTGCGAAATAGATTGGTCAGGTGTTGCCATTGTCAAAATGACGTCAGCGTTACTCACGGACATGTTCTTGCTTTATAATATAGATTTTCTCCAAAATTCTTCTTTTTAGGCCATCTGCACTGTTTATATTGCATTCATTATCTATAGATAGATAGACAGATAGATAAACGAAGTGATTGCAAAAAGTCAATTTCTAAAGAAATAAAACTAAAACACGAACAGGGTGGGGAGGGAGGGTTACCAACAATAAAAAATATTATTAATAGTTATTAAATAATTTTTTGTTATAATTTAAATTTTCAATGCATTAACACAAAACGGGAAAGTTAAAAAAAATTTTTTTTTGCTCATGTTCTTGTTTATTTAAAAGCAGGATTTTTTAAGAAAATCTTCTCATGTGCAGAATAGATGCAAATGTGTCAAAAGCGACTTTTTCAATTGAATATTCGAAAAGAAAATAGTTCTGCCGTCTATTGCTGTATTTCAGAAACCATTATTGAATTTTATATGAGGTATATATTTAAGTCCTTCCGGCCTGTATCGATTAGCTACCTTCCTTGTTTTTAAGAATTCAGTTAATTTTCCTCAAATGAAAGAAAAAATGCTGCGAGATCCTTGCATCGAGGCTGAACATTTAAGGGAAACACTTTTAGGATTTCCACTTTTTTGTACATCTTTGAGAATTCTTAATCTTTAAGTGGTCGCCATTTTAAAACAAGATGACGGAGGAAACTGGCCAACTAACTCGGTCGGGAACTGGGTTAAATTCTGTACACATGCTCAGTCACATCCAAGTCGTTCATAAAAAAGAGTGTATCGCATAGCAAAAATTTGATATATATACAACCGTTTTCAATCCACTGCTGGATGTAGGTCTCCCCCAGATTTTCCCCTTGTTTCCTGTCTAGTGCTTTAGTCATCCAATTAATTCTGGCCACTTTTCTGATTTCGTCACTCCATCTTACTTGAGGTCGTCTTTTTGGTCGTTTTACATCTCTGGGATACCACTATAGGGTTTTTGTGCTTCATCTATTGTCTTGTCTTCTTGCAATGTGCCCAGTACATTTCCATTTTACCCGTTTAATTCTCTCAATAATGTAAGAAACTTTCGTCTGACTTCTTATCCAAGTTATTATCTTTTTGTGTCTTCGCCTAGCATACATCTTTCCATACTTCGCTGTGTTGTTTGTAATCTTTGTACCATCCGTTTTGTTAGCGTCCATGGTTCTGCTCCAAAAGTTAGTGCAGGCAAAACACATTGGTTAAACACTTTCCTTTTCAAACAAAGAGGCATGTTGCTCTTCAGAGTAATATTGTTCTTCCCAAAAGCACTCCATCCATTTCTTATTTTTCTATTGATTTCAATCATGATACTGTTGACCGAGGATATTTCCTGTCCAAGGCACATATAACTTTGCACTTCTTTAATCTCAGTGTTGTAGACGATTTTCTTTTTTGATGCAAATGAATTGAACATCACCTTAGTCTTTTTCAAATTTATTTTTAATCCCACTTCTGCCAAATCTTTTAGCACATTTTCCAATTCTTCTCAGGGCTATTACTGAAAATTAAAATGTCGTCAGCAAACCGGAGATGGCTTAAATATTCCCCATTTATTCCAATCCCTTTGTTTTCCCATAAGAAAGTTAAGTTAAATAAGATCATTTACTTTAAAATCATTTTAACTCAATTTTAATTTTCTCTTTTATAACAATTTATTTTGAATAGAAAATTATTTTATTGTTTGTTTTTTGTGCTTGTTTTCTACATTTGCTACTGCATTTAAGCTGCCTTTTTAGATGTCAGTATTCGTTATTAATTTCGCACAAAGTGTGGCAATGTCATCATCGTTGAAGCGTATCCTCTGACGAAACATTTCGTGCAAAAATATTCACGTTGTCTCCACAGTTTTATGAACGTAAATTATGGGCTTTGTAAATTGGAATCAATACATGTGTAAGCAAACATCCACAGAATTGTTCAAAGAAAAAAATTAGGTAATTAAAAATTATTTTATAATTAACATAATTTCCCGTCTATAACTTACATGTGTGTTAATTTTCAGAGAAACTAATATGATGTGGCCATCACAAAAATTTCATTTGTATAATTCTAATATGCTAATTTAAACAATGCAGCTCTGTTATCCTCGAAGTTAGAGTGGAGTTACTTGAAGTTTTAGAACTATTGGGCTCTGCCCCCTGCGAGCTACACTCCCCAGCCCCCGTTCAGACTCCGCAGCCTTTAAAAACATGCTAATGTGCTCTGTTTTAAAAAATATTACCAGGTTACGGAATACTGAATTATATTATTATGAACGGCGACGACCTTCTGTAATCGGGTAGCCATGCTTTTCCGTTTGACTGGGGCATCTTTCGGTTCCCGTGTCCTCAGCCACCGCTGTCGCGACAGCTGACGGCTGTTGTTGGGATTGATAAGTAAGATCAATTACACTTTTGAAAGTCAGCTTGTTTAAAATGGTTTGGTAAAAAACGTGACAATCTAGCGGGCTCTTATAACGACGTTATGGACAATATTCTTCCTTTGGGTTCGAGGCTACAAATAATTCGTCTGCTTGGGAATAACATTCAGAACCGCGGCATTGAAAAGCACCGTGTATAGAAAATTTACGCTCATGTTTTATTTTTATATCGAGTTTTAGATATTTTCAGGAACAGGTATAGCTTACACATGGATTCTCTTGTCAATTTTAATGCACCTTCATGCATATTTTTCATCTTAAATTATTTCGTTTTAAAATGTAAATTGTTTATTTTATTAATAAGTAAAAACAAATTTTTAATATGTATTTATCGAATAGTAATTCGTATAAAATAAATCTAAAGCATTTGACGCATGCATTTATCTGTTCTGTATTTATGCTGCTTCACGTGATGAAATATATAAACAAACTTGCTAGCCATGTTATTTTTACGCCATGTGATTCCCACTGTGACGACACATGAATATAGTCCATAAGAAAGTCGTTTTAATATATGACGTAATTTTCACCATTAAATGCGTTTCTCGTGTAGTAATTTAATTTTTTTTCCCATTTCCTGCTTTTAACACCTGATCATTTAATTATTATTTTAGAGTTTTCTTTCTGTTTTGAATAGTCAGGTGTAAATACATTTTTAAATTGAAAGGAAATATTATTCTTTGCGCGGTATTACAATCTGGCAACAATTTAAAATATGACCTTTTCTAAGTATGAAATAAATCTTTATTGAAATAACAAAAAGAAAATTATCAAAAAATTAGTCAAATTTAAAAAATAGTTGCACACTGCACACGCACGCTTGTCAAGTATGTCTCTGCAAAAGATGGTTAAATTGCTATGCATAGTTTTTGTCCCTATAATTTTATTTAACGGAAATATTTTGACGGACTTCAACTATGTAAATAGCTCTTAAAATAATTCTTCGATTTAAAACCTGTCTGATTCAGCGTGTTTATCGAACATTTCTCTATAATATTACTAATTTTCATATTTTTTATAGACAGTAGTTTTTTTTTAATATTAGCCGAAACAGACCCTGGTCACAAAATATTCATTTACAGAAACAACGTTAGTTACTTTTTTTTTTTTTTTTTTTTTTTTTTTTAGAATAGAGATATAAAAAGTATTGTTCAATAACACCCGCTGTTGGGTATTCAATGCAAACATCGAAAAAACATGTGTATTTATATACAAATAACCTCAAACATAAAACTTGATGCATTTCTACCCAATTGGAATCTGAGATACAGCTACAACGAAAAAAGAGCAAAGCAGCGCTTTTTATTGAATAACGAGCAGGGAAGACCGAGCAATGCTCGGTCAAAATTAGCTTTGAGTTCAAATATACCTGACGCATGACCAAAATGACCCACTAATCAAATTTTCTCAAACATGTGACCTATCCCAACAGTCTTCTCGTGCCCAAAAACCATAGAAGGCAAAACTTAGTCTAAATAGTCTGAGCCGTTTTTAAGATAAAATAGCTTGACCCATAATGACCCGTGACCAAAATGACCCACTAATGGAATTTTCTCGAAAATGAGACCTAGCCCAACAGTCTTCTCGTGCTCAAAAACCATAGGAGGAAAAAAATTTCGTGTAATTAGTCTGAGCCGTTTTTAAGTTAAAATAGCTTGACCCATAATGACCCATGACCAAAATGACCCACTAATCGAATTTTCTTGAACACGTGACCTAGCCTAACAGTCTTCTCGTGCCCGAAAACCATAGGATGCAAAATTTAGTGTAAATAATCTGAGCCTTTTTTAGATAAAATTAGCTTGACCACAGTGACACAAAAAAGACCCACTAATCGAATTTTCTCGGACATGGGACTTATCCCAATGATTTTGTCGTGCCCGAAACTCGTAGGACACAAAATTTAGTCAAAATCGTTAGAGCCGTTTTTTAGATCAAATTAATTTGACCCACGATGACCCAAAAATGACCCCCTAATCGAAAGTTCTCGAACATGTGACCCAGCCCAATAGCCTTCCCGTGCTCGAAAATGGTCAGATACAAAATTTTGTCAAAATCGTTTGAACCGTTTTTTAGATACAATTAGCTTGACCCTGATCCAAAATGACCTACTAAACGAATTTTCTCGAACACGTGACCTAGCCTAATGGTTTTCTGGTGCCCCAAAACGGTAGGGTACAAAATTTCGTCAAAATCGTTAGAGCCGTTTTTAAGATAAAATTTGCATATATATATATATATATATAACCACACACAAGATTTGCTCGTATTAGAATATATGATAAAAACCAAATTTGTTTGCGGTTATCGTGAAAATCGCGGTATAGCACGGTGCTGGACGATAAACTCCAAAATTGAATCAGCGCCAACTTATGTAAAAGTCTAACTGAATACTGTTTCTTCGACCCCTAATATTTTTCCGGTTCGGTTTAAATAAAATATTTTGGATCTGTTCCAGTTTTCGTTCCCTTAAACATAATCATGTTCTGTTAATTTGCTGTTTTCATTCCATCAAACATAACTTTTTTACCGGCTTTTGGTTCAGATCAGGTTAGAAGCCTTGATTTCAATAAGTCGTCAAAAATGTACTGTCAATTAAAAAATAAATAAATTAAAAAAAATCATGCATTACGGCATACATTATGTAACACTTTCCAACACTATCGGAATATTGTTAAGAAATGTCAGTTTTTTCATGCCATAAAATGAGATATCTAACTAAACATTAAAAAATAACCACAACGCAGTAAAAATTCATTTTCAGGAATTGATGTCTACAGCCGTTAATGTGTGCGGATTTTTTCATGCAACCTTGTATATGATCTATCATAATGGACGAAGAATGAGTTAAGTTTTATAATGCATATCAGAGCTGAAAATGCACATCCAGCAACTATGGCTGATAGTCAGTCCTGTAAAAAACTTCTTCTGAGTGGCTCTGTAAATAAACGTCTGAATAACCTATAGAAAATATGCTAAAGTACACCTCAGTGATGTATATAAATGTCATTGAAATATTAACACTATTAATATACACTATTGCAACTGATTTTTTCCCTTTAGATCATAATGTAATGGAATTCTTTTGTGGGTCACTTTAAACGACCTATAAATGTTACTTACTCTATACTCTGGATAAAGCAAGATGTAGTCGACCTCAGTGATGCATACCAATTTCATTATGTTTTAAACATTATAACATCGTTAAAATTCAATGAAAACGATTTTATTTATTGACCGTAATGTCATAAAATACTCTTGAGTGTTCCTGTAAAACGAACTACAAATTCTATTTATTCTATACGCTATAGAAAACATGTTGTCGTCTGCCTCAGTGAGGCATATCAATTTCATTGTGATTGAAATAGTGTAACATCGTTAAAATGCACTGAAAGCGATATTTCTTCATTGACTGTAATGTGATGGAATACTTTTGAGTGTCCCTATAAACTAACCTTAAATGGTGTACACTTCATTTTCACTACCAAACATGCCATGGTAAATATCAGTAATATATATCAATTACATAACCATCCGAGTTAGAGCAGAGACAGGCGGAGAGACAAACAGACAGATGGGCAGACAAATTGAATTCATAAACACTTTTCAACTATATCGGAAAGTGTTAAAACAAATTCCTCCTCCCCCTCTCGACTCCCATCTATTTATAAATAAATAGACGCAGAAAAAAGCGAAAATAGGCAGTCGATTGGAGTTTATATCTTCTTTAAATGTTATGTTAAAAAAATAAGCTGAGGTGGCCGTCATCATCGTGAAATTGTATAAAACTTTGAAATTTTCAATGCAAACACCCTAATTTTGAAATTTTAAATGCAAACATATAATTTTGATTCCATATTTAAATTCTTTGGTAATTTTTACCCTGGAATACCAAAAGGCCAGTCATTCGGTGAAGTAGTTTAGAAATTATGCAGATGTAAAGTTTTGAACTGTAAATGTTAAATTAAATTTTTATATTTGCAAAACAAGCTGCAATGTTGTTTTTACAGCATAACTCAAAAACTACAAATGAAATTATATTTTATTTGCCAGCTAGGAGCTGTAATTGGGTTTTCAAATATTTATGTGTTTTCTTCTTTCACCATATTAAAAGATCAAATTGCTGGTTGAATATTCTGGAAATATTGGAAACTGTTTCATAATCTATGCGTGAAGCATGATTCTAGTTACCTGCTCTAGTCTTCTTGATATTGAATTTTAATTCTTTGTTTTCCTGTCTCCATGAAATATAATTTCTTGCACTTTGCTTCTCACATTTTCACGATCGCAAAAATTGAAAACGTAGTAATTTCACGCCAAAAATGCAAAATAACTTTCAAGTTCGCCGCTGCAGTTATTAGCATAAACTAGGCCAATTTCCGACTCACCGCGATATATGGAGCACCGTGGACCCACCTCTTTATTAACTAGTTGGCATGATAGGAAAAAACAAAAACAAAAAATCCTTTCCCTCACTTTTCTTTTCATTTTCAATAGCAGTTGTCAAATCCATCTCTCTAGCCTTGGTCGAAAAGTGATCTTTCCGTACCTAGTGCTGATAGAAAAAAGAGGTCGCCGCGGTGAAAATAACGCCAATGACAGCCTCTTGGCGACGGAATCGTTATGGAGAAATGATTTTCTGTAGAATAGGAAAAATATAACGGAGAACGAAACTGGGAGAAAAAACAACGAAAACTCTTGGGTGTGCGGCTGGGAGGGCCGGAAGTAAGATTTCGGAAGAGAAGAAAACAATATCACAAGCATTTTTCACGTGCTCTACTAAAGAGAAAACAGTGCGCTTTTGAAAGTGAACTTCTTAGAGTTGTGAAAATAAATTTTCCTCTATTTGATGAAAGGGAATAGCAGCAGACGATTTTACTATTTTGTGAAAATTAATTTTTTCTCTATTCAATGAAAGGGAATATCTGCAGACGATTTTACTTTTATTTGTGAAAATTGATTTTTCTCTATTTGATGAAAGGGAATATCAGCAGACAATTTCACTTTCTTGTGAAAGTTATTTTTTCTCAGTTTAGTGAGAAATAAACATTTCAATTCAAATTCTCTTAGGATTTTTTATGAAAAAAAATTTTTTTTCTCTTAACGAAAAGAAAAACACATGTTTTTAATTTTTCTAATCAATGGCTGAGGTATTTGAGAAAATTGTAATATTAGTATTGCAGCATTTATGAACATTTAAAATATTAGAGAAAGATTTATAATTTGTTATGCCATTCAGTATTTTTCGAATTTATATTTTTACGAACCATACCAACAACTGCGATAAAATTATTTAATATATCTTTTAGTCTCAAAAATATTCGACATCTTTGGTGTGCAGTGTCGTCTGAAGTGTAATAGTCATCAATTAGCTAAAAAAATTATTTAAAAAAAGAGAATATCGTAGAAAAATTCAGCATCCATCGTTTCTCTTATGAGAATATTTTGAAGGATCTCTCTAAAAACTTTACATCAAGAGAATAAAAGGCTAGTGACCACTGAAAACTTTTTGTCGTTCGCATTTCATCTAAAATCTGCAGGAACTACTTGAATCATTTTTAAAATTCAGATTGGATGTGATCTTTATTATTTAACCATTACTTTCATTTCTTCATAACCATGGATTACAAGTTTTAAGGTAAGAAATTTACATATGCCAGCTACTTATTTTATATTTACTTATTGTGTCAGCTATCCCTTAGTACATTATTATTTTTTTCTATGTAAAAATAAATAAATAAATAAATAAATAAACTGTAAGTCATTAATTTAAAAAGAGGGAATTAAATGGACTATCTACTGAGTTATATACTTATTAAAATTAACTTATAGTTATTTATTTAACTATTTATTTTTTAAACAATAAATGAAAAATACATTAAGTAAGTTTCTATAATTCCTAAACGGTATTGTACTACTACTACTACTAATAATAAAAACAAATTGTAATATTTTTATTGCTCGACTTTTTTTAATAAAGATAAAATATTATACAATTATTAAAATTAACGTTTAGTTATAGTATATTATTATTTCTATGCAATCAAAAGAAAAATGTTGTAATTAGTTTTACGATCTTTAAATAGCTTTTCTAATATAAAAATAAAACAAATTTACATTATTTCATTGTTTTAATTATTTCATTAACTATTAATTGAAATGTGTAATTATTAATATTAATTTATAAATTTGATTTATAGAATTATTTTATTTTTCCTGTGTAAATTAAAAATCAAATATTGAAAAGCTCTTTAAAATCATGTTAAAATTAACAAATCTAAGTAATTTCATTATTAAAATTTATTTATTAATTTGAATATGAAAATTAATATTTGATTAACACATATTATTAATTTATTTTTCTCTATAAATAAAAATAAATTATGTTAAAAAATCCTGAAGCTGCATTTTATTGGTTTTGAATATTAAATAATTTTAATAAAGTCATTATTATAATTTCTTATTAAAATAAAATTAACATTTTATTAATACATTTTACTATTTTATTTCATATGAAAATTTTATTTCATTGAAATATTTAATTTATTTAAATAAAATCTTAGTAAATAAAAAATAATGATTTCATTTTCTGATTTCTTTATTACATTGAGTTATATAATAATTAATATTAACGTTTGATTAATTATTAATCAAACGTGTATATAATATGTCATTAATAGACAGATTATTAACATATTTTTTTCGTACATAAAAACTAATTATTAAAACAATCCTTAAGCTTCATTTTACTAATTAAAAAAAAAAAAAGAAAAAAAAAATATATATAAGTAATTCATTGTTATAATTTCTTATTTAAAATGAAATACATAATTATTAAAATTAACCTTAAAAAATATTACTGTATATATAAAAAATTCCTTTTAAAATTTTTTAAAATAAGATTTTTATAATTAAAAATTACATACTTTTAAAAATTTAAATAAAAATAAATAACCATTTGTTTCATGCATATATTTTCTATGTAAATATGAAAATGCTGCTACTTCCATTTAGTAAGGCTCATCAAGCAGAATTTTGTTATTAAAAAATTGGCAAATTTAAATAATTTTATTCTCCTAATAAAAATGAAATTATGTAATTATTAAAATTGATATTTGATTAAAACATACAATGATTATGACAGACAATTTGCATGGAAATAACGACAAAAATCATATATTTTAAGAAAAAAATAGCTTTTTAAACCGAATTTTAATTATTTAGATTTTAATGAGTTTTAAAAAAATTATTATTATATTTTTATATAAAAGATAAACTATATAATAATTTAAAAATAACTTTTGGTTAATAATAAATTAGATAATAAAGCAGGGTAATGAATTGAATTACAATTAATTTTAATAATAACATTTTTTTCCCCTCTGTTTAAATATATGAAGGAAAAAAATCTATCTTATTACTTGTATTAATATTGTTTCTTATTATTAATATTATTTATACTTTCGAATGTCTGCATTTGCATCAACACGATAATATATTGATACATAAGGATTTTATTTTAAATTTCAAAATTTTTATATTTAATTTTTGATAGCAAAAACACAACAAGGAGTAACAGTGTGAAACATATGTAATTTTTATATATTTGCAACTAATTAAACCTCTGAAAATTGGTTTTAAAAAAATGGAAGTAAGCACGGTATATGAATTTTCAGGTTTTGTTCTTTTTACTTTTCTTCTTTCTTGCTTTTTTTTTTTCTCAAAAAGTATTTTTCACTCTTTAAGTACAAAAAATAAAAAATAAATAAAAAATAATTAATTAATAAAATTTAAACATATCCCCCCCTCCCCTTTTTTTTTCTTTGAATTTAGTATAGAAACACACCATAAAGTCATATGAATAAGTATTTAGTTATTTCTACTATAAAATTGCGTTATTTTAGTAAAATTTTATAATTATTCTTCAACATTTTACATTTTTATTTCGGAATTTTTCTTTTTGAACATTTTTTTATTTGCAAAGCCACATTTATATACATACATATTTGTAACTAATCCAGACTCTGAAAATCAATTAAAAAGTACTGGAAATAATCATGGTGTATGAATTTTCCGTTTTTTTTCACTCCCCCCTCCCCCCCCCCCCTTATCTCGTTCTCTTTCTTTTTTTTTTTCATTTTTCTCAAAATGTATTTTTCACTCTTTAAGTAGAAAAAAATAAATAAATATGATAAATAAAATTTAAAAATACTTTTTCCTTTCTTTTCTTTCTTTAGATTTGATATAGAAGCACACCATAAAGTAATAAAAAGAAATATTTAGTTTTTTCTACTGTAAAATTATGTTATTTTAGTAAAATTTTATAATTATTCTTCCAACATTTTACATTTTTATTTCGGAGATTTTCTTTTTGGACATAAATCGTATTTTTTATTTATTTATTTGCAAAGGCCCATTTATATATATATATTTGCAACTAATCCAGCCTCTGAAAGTCAGTTTTTTTTTTTTTTCATCTCTCCCTCCGTTTTTTTTCTCTTTCTTTTTTTACATTTTTCTCAAAATGTATTTTTCACTCTTTAAGTAGAAAAAATAAAATAAAATTTAAACCTACTTCTTCCTTTCTTTTCTTTCTTTAGATTTAGTATAGAAACACACCATAAAGTATATGAAAAAATATTTAGTTTTTTCTACTGTAAAATTATGTTATTTTAGTAAAATATTATAATTATTCTTAAAATATTTTACATTTTTATTTCAGAATTTTTCATTTTAGACATTAATCGTATATATTTTTTTAATTTAGAAATGCACATTTAGACATATATTATATCTCTTAAATAATAATAAAGCCTATCTGATATTACAATTTCTTTCATTTTTCTTTACGTGCATTTCGTCAAATCAGATATATATTGGTCTAGTTATCGTTCCGCTGCAGTTTAAATATTCCAAATTTCAATTCGGTCTTGATTTTCGTTCTCTCAGAACTAACGGTGTTCGTTTCAGTTTTGTTTTTCGTTCCTTCAGAAATAACATTTTTTCGGGTTTCAGTTCGATTCCACATCGAAATCTTGATTTCTATAAAATATCAATTTTACAATTGCACACAACTCACAAAATGTTGAATAAATTATACTAGAGAAGCTCAACCGGTTTGTGGCGACTAATTACATGAAATGTTAAACTGATTATGAAATTTTAATCATATTGAGTTTAATAAAATTAAGTTAAACTCTCATTTATTTTCAACCTCTTTTATTACTGAGAAAGTAAATGTTTCTAATCCCTTCAGCTGTAGCTCATTGAAAATATCAGAGAAATATATTTAGAGAATCTTTTATATAACCAGTATGTTGTGGCCATCACAAAATTTTCTTCTATATATATATCAAATCGACTGCAACCTGAAATTAAATGACAATCTATTCGTTCTTCAGATATATAGCTATCACGGAAATCGTGAAAAACAGAGCATAGCAGTGACACCTGTTGGTTGATATACACCTAAACCTAATAAGTATATATTATGTCAAGGTCTAATAGAATATGAAGTTTGGTGAAATCTCGTGCATTAGTTCTTGAAATATATAGCTATCGCAAAAATCGTGGCATAGCAGCGCCACTTGTTGGACGATTTACATCAAAACCTCATCTCAGCATCAATTTATTTCAAGGTCTAACAGAATCTGAAATTGTGTCACATACAGACATTTCCTAAAAGCAGTCAAATCCTGTTCAAGACCTTAAAACATATAAATCCGTCGAAAACCGGCGGAAGTCAAAAATTTTCATGAATCCAATGCTTTCTCCTTGTAAATATAGAAGAAAGTAAAAAAAGAGTATTCGTTATACACGCACTGTTTTTTTTTTTTTTTTTTTTTTTTTTTTTTATCACACAGAATTTTCTATACGACATTTTTTTTTCAATAGCCAGGATTTTCGTACTTATTACCGTTTTGAAACTCGACTTAAACGATATGGTTTAACAGCAGTGTTGCCATTTTAAAACTGTTTTTTTTATGTGGGGGGGGGGACTTTCCTTTGATTTTGTCGTGCATAGCTCAGGAGCAATTGATACAATTTCATTCTCACATATATTTTAAAAATTAGACAAAGTATTCATTAATGATAAATGTGTCTCATTTTGAGAAAGTGTCAATAGCAAGTCTTTAGCAAATATTATTGGTAATTATTCATTTTCTGTGCTTAAAGTGTTTTCTTTAGTGTTAATGTTTCTATTGTCATAAAATCTGTCAAGTTATTTTAGCTTTTGAGTGTTTCAGATTTTTTTATTATTATTCTGGCATGTAAATGTAAAGAGTGATACATTCTGAAATAACAAATTCCTTGAAGGGGCAATTGCTCCCCCTTAGCCCTCTCCCAAATGGCGTCCTTTTTTTTTTTAACAGACCAATGATTGATAATAATTAACTAAATATTGACTCAAATAATATATATATTTTCGTAACTATGCTTGAAAAAATATGAGTTTTTGCATTTAAAATTGAATTTGTGTATTACCATCATTATTTTTAATAAACCAAAATTTATTTTGAAAATTTATTCAAGACATTTTTTATAAAAACTGTAATATTTAATAAAATCAGAATCAAAAGAGAAAAATCACGAGAAACTTTTTTTTGTGAAACAAAAACTAACAGTTTTTAAATCTATTATTTGCATCTAAATGAAGTATTTGGCGAAAGACAACATCAACTACAAGCTTAGGAATTAGTAACTTTCAGGTAGATTTTATTAATTGAATAAAGGATCTTTTAATTAACCATTTTGTACTTTCTATAATAAACGCACATACATAACGCATAACTGTTTAGTCTGGTAATTTTAAATTAAGAAAATGTGTTGTGCCGCATAATTCTTGATAAAATCAAAGTATGTCTCTCTTATCCCAAAAAGTTGAGAACTAGTGAACTAAACCCTCTCAAACGGCTGAATCTCGTCATGTTCGAATGTTAAGTAATTCATAGGACAGAAGAAAAATAAAAATCCACATTTATATTTTACGAAGTAAACTCCATACCTGTAAAGTAAAAATCCACTCATATATTAGCATAGTTAATACAAACTTGAGAAGTAATTAGCACACATTACAATTCCTTTAATTCATTTATTATCATAAGCAAAATTTTCAAACTTTATTTTTTTACATACTTTCTCTTAACTTGCATTTCTGTATGTATGTGGCAGTCAAATCTTGATACACATTTTTCATCTACTTCCTGTTAACGTAGAGCTTTGAAATTTGGAATGTATATGTGTTCCTGAGGGCAATACATGAATTGGACATTATGTTTTAAAAATTCGATTCCTAAGGAGGGGGGGGAGGGGGTCAATGTTGGTCCAAAACTTGCATTTTCCCCATAGAAATATCGTTACGATTGTTTAATTGAAAAAATAGCTCCATTGTTGCAACATTCATCATTTTTACCACTTTGTTTTCCGCATCATTATAACGTTAGTATTGAGCGACGTACACATTTGTGCTTTATAAGTTGACTTTTTTGCAAATTTCAATGAAACTATGTTTTTTTTTTTTTTTTTTTTTTACATTTAATTATTTAACTTTAAAAATGAGTTTAAATTGTATGAGTTTGGTAAAAAAATACACCTTTTTCCGTTTATAAATAGTAAAATTTAAATTTCATCGTTAACTCTTTAACTGTTCAATGAACTAATTTTATTTGAAATAACGTGCCCTGTAGGCCATTGACTCTTATTGTTGTATTGATGTGTTGAGTAATCGACTTACAACCGGCTGTTGTGAAACAGAATATCTGCTTGAAAACTATCCTCCGATCAACACTTGAATTACAGTTAAAAGAGTTTGTTGAACATTCGTTTTTGTAATAATTTTGTTCGAAACACTTTTTGAATCATTTACCTAAAATTAATTAATCGTATTTTGACTATTTTAAGGGGAAATTCTACTTCTTTAGGTAAAAATTTTAATTTTACATTTTTTTGCATCCTTAAAACGTGTAGTTTGTTGTCCTAAAGCAATTTCGTGATATTCCAATTCTTTGTAATATTTTTGCTCGTTGAACGTAACATTATTGCATAACTTTAAACGTTTTTTTTTTCCTTAGAAACTATGTTTTCAAACTGGGCGACCATTTTTCTCGAGAACTATTCATCCGATTTCCTTCCTGTTTTATTTAAAAGAAACGCAATTGTTTTTGCTAGAGCTTATACCATTGAAAAGTATAATTTTCATTGATTAATTATTTTCTTAAGCTCAAAAAACGTAAAAAAAGGTGAAAAAAAAAATCACCTTTTTTTTGTTCAAATGGCCGTCATTTTGTTAAAAATCAACTTCTTAAACTAAATGGTGGTATAATCTCTAGAGACTTTAATCCCTTTTATAATTTGGCGACCCAATTTGTTTCAGATGCTTGTAACCGGAGAAAAACGGTTGCCCAGTTGGAAGTTCACGGCGCATACCAGCGGATATTACTCTTCGTCGCACAAAACGTATTATTATTATTTTTACAAACAAAAAATGAAATATATAAGTGAAATATTAATAAATATAATGCAAAAATTCCGAAAGTGCCTATAAGTCCTTATTAATTTACCTCTCTTTTCTTTGTAGCTTAAAAAAAAAAAAAAAAAAAATCGTAAAAATCACGTGAAATTTAGTCTAAAGAACCTTCTCAAGGCTCTTCTCAAATCCAAAGGAACTACTTTTTGACACATTTCTGAATTCATTTTTGTTCGGAAACAGATGAAATTGGCAGGTGCTCTTATTCAGAAACTATGCAATCGAATAGCATTTTTTATTTTTGGTAAAGACACTTTTATTTTTGGAAAGTTTAAAAAAAATACTGTCATGGTGGCGTTTTGAACCGAATTTCTGGGCGCAACTGTGCGGGGAAAGAGAAAACCTGCTGTCACGTAACAACAATTGCTTATAACCCCATAAGTAATTTACTTATCAAAAAAATGGAAAACGATATACGATTCTAAATAGCTTCAATAGAAAGGCCTGACAATTTAGTGCCTTTATGCTTAAAAATGAGTCATAAAATATGTCAGAAAGTTTCGCGTTGTTGAAAAGGGAATTTAAGAACCACCTTAAAGGAAAAATCTAATTTCAAGTTTAAAAAAGAATCTCTGTTTAGTTTTACATTAGTATTAACGAGGTTGAGACTTGCAGTTAGAATTTTTAACACATTTTAAAGCAAGGTATGCCTTTATAGGGAAACAAGAAAGAAAGAAATATGCGTTACTCATAGATTATGAAATACTTTCCAACACAACTTCATCTTTTGATATGGTGACTTAACTTGACTTCACTCACTGGTCACTTACTGGCTAACCGTGAGGTATTAGAAGTTGCTAAGTTGCTGTGGAGAATTATGTTTTAATGCCAATTAGAGCAATAAATGGATGGCGATGGCTCTGTTGTTTACGATGGATTGCTCTTCCCCTGGTTTCTTCTATGTGTGTGTGTGGAGTGTGTTGATAGAAATGGTCGTAAGAACATGTTTCGTCGTTTTCTGTAAATAACGTAACATAGGTGTAAATATAACTTTCAATTAAAATAAAATAAATTATACCTGTTCAGATAATGTGAGTAAATGCCAATCAATCAAGCTAAGATAGCGTTGCCAAATAAAGTTTTAATCAAAATCCACTGAACCACAAGAATTGGCGTCACAGCTACCTCACGAGAGAAAGTAGAAAACACATAACATAGATTAAAATCCAATTTCAGCAATTACTGACCATAGTCGATAAGGTATTTGAATTTATTTATGCAGCACTGTATATGATTTATAGATTTTTATACGCACAACATAGACAAAACATAATTCAGCTAGAAAATTCACAACTCTGTTTAAAATTTCCTTTCAGCAATATACGTCAATGGACTTTAATGCATTTTATTTGTATTGTTTTATTTTTATACAGTCCTGTATATTATCTATAGATTTTTATTCACACCCACACAGTATGCTAAAATGTCATTTACCTATAAAACGCATAGCGTAAGTAAGAACACACATCGGCCAATCACAATTCATAGATGGCAATGTATCCAATTTATTTTGCACAGCCTTGTATATGAATTTATTTACATTCTACAAACATACCTTAGTGTTCTAAGATATAACTCAGCTGGAAAAAATACATAATACAGTACAAAAAACACTTTAGGTAATTCGTGCCATAGATGATAATGCTTACAAATTCTTATGCGCAGCCCTATATATAATCTATAAAATTTACACACACCACATAACAAATTGAAAGTTAATTAAGTTTAAAATAATATACCACAACTGAAAACGCATTCCCAGCAATTATCGCTCATATACAGTACTGTAACCAAATATTTTCGGTGTCCCTGTATGTAAGCAATACATGCTACGCGTTCCCAATTATACAGTAAGCATTTTATATAGCCCCTTAGTACACTGCAAATTGCCAGCATACATTGGGAACCCATATGGAACTCTTTGATTAAATAAAAGTGTTCTAGTTACCTTAATGTGAACTGAATGTGTTTGTGTTCCAAATATGCTACGCTATAAATAAAGTGTTTAGAAAGTGTACCGAAAGTGTTCTGCCCAGGATATCTTTTAAATATAAACTTGGGAACTCATTTGAGAACGGATTGGGAACACATTTAGGCACACTTGTGAAATCATCGCTTTCAAAAAGTGCGCTAGAAAGTGTGCTGAACAAAAGAAGTGTTCTGAGAAGTATTCTAAAAACTGTTTCAAAAGTGCGCTTCGAAGTGTTCTAAAAAAGGTGACGAACAGTGTAATAAAAAGTGTTTTGAAAAGTGTATAAAGATTTGCTGTGTCACACATATAAATTTCATAAAGTTTGAAATCATGTAACAGCGTTAAAATAGACTGCAAGCGATTGTCCTCATAGACCATAATTTAACGGAATTCTTTTGGGTGTCCCTGCGTATAAATGCTACGAACTTCATTCTCAATAGAGAACATGCCACAGTAAATCTCAATAACATATATTAATTACATGGAGTATATTTACGCGAATTAGGTTGCGGTCAAACAAACTGAAGTCATAAACCCCTTTTAACTATGTTCAAAAGTGTTAATAATAGGATATAGTTTTACATTCAATAAAGAGTTTTCTTCACCATCAAAATCGTTTTAACTAGTCAGTTTCCCCGTATCTTAGCAAATTATTCAAGGTCACAAGTCAACTTATCGTGATGGAAAAGTAGTTAAATAATCCAATGAAATCTCCTTGCTATTTTTCGCAACTTCCTGAGCAACCCCATTGACGGAGATGCAGTACAAACGACTTATAACGAAGATGAAGAGAGCATGCAAATTATTCGTTATAACCATAGACTTGATGGTTATAACCGGTTTCCTTACAACATACTGCGATTTAAAGAAAAATTTAAAAACTTCGATTTGACGGGCCTCATACTATCCGGGTTCTACTACAGTTATAAAATTTAGGACTATTACTATAGATTTCATCATTCGTGAACGTATATAGAATCGCTACGTTTTCATCATACTCCAAAACTTCCGCTACAGAATTTTCATTAAAGAAGCTTCCTGATGTATTCCATAAACTGAAAAAGTTCTGTTTTTAAATTAGGTAAATTGGACTCCTAATCCTTGTCCCATTCTTAAAATATTGTTGATGGTCTTAAATTATGTTTAAAATGTTCAGTGTACCCTTAATCACATCGTTCCGAGATCCAGCAATAGATCCGTTAATATTGAATACTTTAAAGAATTCCTAGATAGTTCCGCTACAATTCAAATAATTTAACGTAAATTTTTTAGACATCAGTTTTATAATTTATGCTTCAAATACCTAAAAATTATCCTATCAATAATTGCGCTTACTAATTATCTAAGTTCTTCCTCTTTGGCGCAGTTCTTTTTTTTTCTTTATCAGTTAACTTTCATTTTACCGAAAAAAAAAAATAATAATTTTTAAAAAAAATGTTTTTTTTGACCATCAAAATAAGTTTTTTTTTGACATAGTACCAGTACTATGTGCGCCGATGAACAGGGATGTCTTAGACTAAACCCGAAATACATGACGGTAAACATCGCCTTATGTTAGACATGTTGCATCATATTTCTTCGAATTTCTATCCCCCCCCCCCACACACACACACACATACATACACACTCAAACGCACGCAGAAGAATTTTGTGATGGGAAAAAAAAAATATTTATAAACATTATTTATTTATTTCTTTATCTCTAACAATATATAGTCTAAATAAACTAAAAAAACGAAGATAATAAATTTGGATTTAAATAAAAATTTAAAAAAAACTTTCATTTAAAAGAAACAAAAACATTCAGTGGTCGGAGCAAAGTCACGTTCGAAAGCTTGTTCAATATTGAATCCAACAAGCCCATCGACGAGTTGTTACTTAGCGGGAGAGCCGAGTAAAGGAGGCAGCGCTAAGGAGAAAAACTCGTATTAGTACTTGTACTATATACACGCCTCAGATGTGGAGTGGCTAGCACAGTACAGGTACTATAATGAAAGTATTAATTAAATGAAAGTAGTACAAAGAAAGTATTAATTAAAATAAGGTAGACAGTGATTTCCAATCTTTTTGAGTTACGGAGTCCTTTTTGGAATCAATTTCTAACGCA
Source organism: Maratus michaelseni (assembly GCA_963931845.1). NCBI lineage: Eukaryota > Metazoa > Arthropoda > Arachnida > Araneae > Salticidae > Maratus > Maratus michaelseni. The sequence goes on along the minus strand of OZ007593.1, from coordinate 169,759,781 downwards.
GAGCCCCTCAAGCCTATCGTATCAAATGTCTTACAAATCAGGGGTAATGCTGTTAACATGCTACGGAGCGTTAGGAAAAGTGGATATATAGTAAAGCAATCTAAAATAAAGAGGCATTTAAAGAACTGTGCAGCATTTATGCAATGAAAAAAAGCTTTCAAATTATATTATTCAATTTATTCTAAAGTATTATCAATTAGCAAAACATGGCCATAAACAGAGTTCTACAAACTGAAAAAAAATGTGGTAGACAGCAAAAAGTTTAAGGACGCCAATAAAATAATTACACTATACTCTCTTTCACAAACGTGTCAATTTTTTAATTTAATCGTCGGTTTTTAAAAAAGCATAAAAGTTTTTTATGAATTGATTGAAAAATAATATTCATAATCATAGTTACAGTTTATCTTAAATGTTGCCTCAATTCTGTAATTCAGTTTAATACATTAATTTAGAAAGGCAGTGTAAATTAAGTTTCTCAACAAAACACATCAAAATTATATAACTTTAAAAAAAGAAATAAACATTACAAAGTTTTAATAAATAAAGTATGTAATATCATGAAAAGCAATTGTTCTTTACTAACATCATTATTTTTTTTTTAAAGAAAAATATTTTGAAAAACGTTTTTTATACAAAAAAAAAAAAAAAAAAAAAAAAAATCTGACTAGTATTTTTAAAGTCCGCATAACAACATTTTGCCTTAGATAAAAATTTTACAAATACTTTTTCTGAAACGGTTATTCAAAATTTGCATTTTTCTACTTTTTACTTTCTACTGTATGTTTGGATTTTTTTTTTTTTTTTTAATTCAAAGTGCCACTTATTCATATAGCGTATAATCACTAAGTAAAGGGCCGTTCCAGTGAATTGTCATTAGATCATTCAATTTTGATGATTCCAGTCTCCAGTTAAAATATTTTGGTCGCAAATGGCGACCTGGCGACTGCATTTGTCGAGCCCTAGCCATATGTATATAAAAAAGTTCTTCCAAAGTCAGTACATCAAACCAATTACGTTACAAAAGATTTTATTTTTACATTGTTGGTGAATTGGTTACATTTCTGTATCTTTTTAAAATTTTATTTTTTTTTCACTGGTGTTTCTACGGAGGCATTGGAAAATACATGCGTTAACCCTTAGAGCTCCGTGAAACACAGGCTGGAAATATTCAGCTAGAATTATAATTAAAAAATGTTAAAAATTGGACATTAATCGAATAATTTTATTTCAGAATCAGTTTTAATTTATCTTGATGAAAAAAAGTGTTTTTATACCTATTGCCTGTATTGAAAGTTGTAGCATTTAAGATACATATGTCATATATAAGTAATTGAAAAGCATGTGAGATATACGTAAGCGTGTAAGTAAAGAAAGTATGTGTATAAATACATAGTGTATATTAAACTTGGAGAATTTAAGATGAAGGTAATTAAAAAATTAAATCGTATTTATTAACATTAAGCAGCATGGCACTTTAGAAAAATCCGACAAAAAAGGAGTTTTTTCCATTCTTGTTTTTAATTAACTACTTATTTATTTTGTGGAATGCTTTGGATAATTATTATTTGCATTATTTTTCTATTTTTCAATTCTTTCAATATCAAATGAACCATTAAATTCTAAGGCTTCGTTCAAACTGTTTATTAGCGCATCATTAACATTCGCACCCTAAGGTATGTTCAACTCCACCACCTGTTTGATATGCATATTAAGGTCTTTCGTCTGATACGGCTATAAATTTATTCATCTCGCGATCTTTACTGTTTTCCAGCCTTGAAGTCGAACTCTAACAGGCACCAAATGCCGCAAGTTTTTTTTTTTTTTCATTGCACTAAAAAGTAGAAATTCTATTAAAAAATAAAATTGAAATAATTTCATGATGTTTTTTATCTGTATGCTTATTTTATACCTAATTTTGCTTTGGGATTTTTTTTCCAGTTTTTTTTTTTTTTTTTTTTTTTTTAATTAGACAATACGTAAAATATGCAGATTTTTTTTTTCCTTCTATCTTTACAAGAAGGATTCGTGAAAAATTTAGACTTCCAGTTTTCGACGCATTTATACATATTAGAAGCTCATGAACACGATTTGTCTGGTTTTAGAAAATGTCTGTCCGTGAGTACCGTCTATTTATTTACCGTCTACTACCGCGAAAAATTATGAAAATATCATTTTTTTCATTTTTTTTGCTTAAAATGAAGTTAGACATCCATAATATATTCTTGATGACGCTACGTAAAGATGCTATAGTTACAAATATGCGAAAAAAGCTTTGTATGGATCCATTCTTTTCTAATATTCATTAGTACGAATAAAATGCTAAAAGTCCAACATACATTTTTCAATTGATTCGATTATGGGAGATGACTATGGAAGATTCTTAAAGTTTATAAAAATATAAATCGTATTTTCATAAAAGTAGTTTTTTTTTTTTTTTTTTTTTTTTTTTTTTTTTTTTTTTTTTAAATAAAAACGTAAAGTAAATAGTCATTTTTACTGTCGTGTCATATGTAAAAATACAGTAACAATTATTATTTACTTAATATTTTTATTTTTGAAAATCTGGCTCTTACAGTTATATAGAAAATTTGTAAGAAAAGTATAAAATAAAAGCGTTTTATTATTATTATTATTATTATTATTATTATTATTATTATTATTATTATTATTACACTCTTTATTTTTTATTTATATTTTATTTTCTACTTTTTTTTAGTGTTTAAAATATTACATTGTTGCAGTTTCCGCAGCCAATTGGCATATATTAGTGAGCGTGGTTAGGCGAATAATTAATTCCATTTTTGTTATAACTCGTGTATAGTTCTAACCATAAAGAATATTTTGTGATTTATCACAAGCACCCGGCTAACGGAAAAATGCTTTAAAACCCGGTATTAATTTGTAAATTAGGTTCTATAAAATTTATATTTTATTTTGACTCTATCAGTTTTTTTTTTATTAAATTTTCCTCCTTCATTAAAATTGAAGAGTATATAAATTGAGAACGACCGATATTTTGAGAAAAAAATTATTTCCATTATTTTTAAATGATTAATTACTCTAAAAAAATATTATTTAAACAAAATATATACAGGATGTGTTTTCTCCTTGCTTTACTTCCTCCTTGTTTTACGAAAACTCATTTTAATTTGCTTAGAAATTTATGTAAAATATAGAAAGATGGCCGCCAATCCCACCAAAAATTATGCATCATGCATGCATAATTAAAAAAAAATTTGAATTTTCAGAAACACGTTATGATGTACTTAGTGCAGAGAAAAAGATTTCCATTAACATATACACTGCTGTCCAAAAATTAAGGGGCAGTGACCGGACGCTTCGCCTTTTACACGGTTTGTCGAATATCTACTGAAATTCTTGACGAATTGTCCTTGCACTTCAAGGATGTAAAGCACATGTTTAACTTCAAGAACAGTAGAAAGAATATATACTGCAATTAAAAAAAATTAACTATTGAATATTTGATGAAATAGGGCCATTTGTATGAAATAATTTTTAAATGCGCATGCGCAAAGTATGCGGAAATATTTTTTTTTTATGATTTGGTAGTCAATTCTGTAGAGCAACTCATATAAAAAGACCAGTCAAATATCGTGAAAATTCAAAAAGACACAAGCAATACAGTGAGCTGATTGACAAATTGGGGAAAAAAATCCCAATGGATTATAAGGGATTTCCTCTCCAATTTATCAATTACCTCACTGTATAGCTTATCTTTTTAAATGTTCACGATATTTGACTGATCTTTTTATATGAGTTGCTCTATAGAATTGACTACCAAATCATGAAAAAAAAAAATCTTCCGTATAGTTCAGGCATGTCCAGTTAACAATTATTTCACACAAATGTTCATATCTTATCAAATATTCAATAATTGCAATATGCAGTTTCTACTGTTCTTGAAGTCAAACTGCATATTGCAATTATTGAATAATTCCAAAAAATCATTCACGGAAAACTTACTTTACGAACGATCTCCATGGTTTAATGGTTTAATATTTTAAACCTTCACGAAGAATGAATCTTTTGCTTTTGTTTACTTTCATGGATAGAGAATTTCAACTGCGAAGCTAATTTCAACTGAAGATATTGGAGAATATATACATAATTGAACGTAAGTCATCTCTCAAATATTAATTCATTTTGAACGATCTTTCTAAAAATGTAACTTTTATGCAGTTTTATTCGAAAAATAATTTTGAATAAAAATGGCTGCCTGGCATATGAAAAAGCGATGCGGGCATCCCGGAACTGTTGATGACAGTCACATGACTTACGGTTTTATTATAGAGATATGAAAGTGTAGGACTTTTTTAACTATCCAAAAACAGTCGTTAAACTGAAAAATTCGTTAAAGTGACATTCGTTGTAACGATATTCTACTGTATTTTCAATATATAAATGGTTTGTTAGATTTTTTTTCCTTTAGCATTAAATAACTTTTAAATATTATACGCTAAATATAATGCTGCAATCGCGCATGTACTATGTGTATTATGTTTGACTGCGACTTTTGCAGGTTATAGATACCTCAATTCATAAGCTTTTCCATTGACATGCATTTTCATCATCTAATTACATTTACATTATCTATACTTTTTTTTTTCAGGATTTTTTATATTAGACTGAAGACTGAGATTATTGCTAAAGACTGTCTTCAGCAATAAAAAATAATAAATAAAAAGAAAATGAGCCGACTATTGTAAAAGTGAGGCAAGTCCATTACGGCAAGTCCAAAAAATTAAAGCTATATCTTATTACAAATTAACATAAAATGTATGTTTTTAATCAATCCACAATAAATATCTTTTTGATATCTGTGTAAATTTGTTACTATAGCCATTTATTGGGTCAGCGATATTTGAGTTGCGTTGATTTTGACAGTGATGCAAGCCCATTTTGAATGGAGTTATGTCTTATGTACCATTAACAAGCATAATCAGAATTTCATCATGAATACCTTCAATATCTCCACTATCTAAATTAAGAAATATAATTATAGGCATATAACTTATTACTGATTATTTTATTTCTTTTTTTCCACTTTTTCCTATAGAATTAAATTTAGTTTTTTTTGTTTTATAGTAACTTTTTCTAAGCAAGAATGAAATATTGACATAAAATAAATAGGCAAATGAAATAAAATATTCCGTTTTTTACTTATCATAACTATGTTTCACTCAAAGAGAATAAATATTTTCAACGAATCATTGCTTTTGAAAGTGATGCAAATCTAATGGTTAATAATAAAAAACACGATTTTTTTACAACTACTACGGATAACCATTATTGTATATTCAATTTACATGAAATAGAACAAAAAATTATATATAAAATCAATCTAATACTGCTTGCAAATTAATATTTTTAAATCCATTCAAATGCAAACCCTTAAATATATTGCGCTAACATAAAATGAACCTGTCCCACTTTCGAATTCAACGTCTCAAAAGTATATATATATATATATATATATATATCATATTAAAATTTATATTATTTATTTATTTATTTTAACACGTGTTAATAAAAATAATAATAAAAAAATACACGTAACATTTAAAAATTATTCTCATTTTTTTTTTGTTGTTGTTGTTTGGTATGTCTATGTGTATATAAAATGTCACAAAAGTACGAGATTTGGGCTGATGTTTGTTTGCCTGCATCTACAGTATCGGGAAGATGAAAATACTTTTACAGGCATTTTCCTCCCATTCGTCTGACAGGGAAAAAATTCTACGCGTTGAAAAACTTTATTCTTCGCTGACACTGTTTATGAGAAAGGTTCAGTAAAGAATGACGAACCATCACGTGGTTTTAACGTGTGCGTGCCAAAAAAATCACAAGCATTATCTATCAATATTGTAACACCATGAATTTTTATTAAAGAAATGTATATATACATAATTGTAATACTTTTGTATTTAAAAATACATTAAACAAGTTCTTGCATCAAATCTATATCTAAATCTATATATATATAGCTACTTTACAAGAAAGGGGAGAAGGAAAACATTAAAAACTACCGTCCAATCAGCTTACTGTCAGTGATTTATAAAATTTTCACCAAAGTTTTAACGACAAGATTTGAATCAGCTTTGGACTCAGCTCAGTCTAGAGAACAAGCAGGATTCCGAAGTGGATTAAGCACAATGGATCATATTCAAGGAGTAAGGGAACTTATGGAGTGTGTAGCACTTATAATTTTTTTACAGGGACACTCAAAAGAATGCCATTACATTGCGATCTATGGGGAAAATCGTTTGCGGTTTATTTTAATGCTGTTACACAATTCCAAACGTGTTGAAATTGATATATATTTTTGGTGTGCACTACAAGAGGCTTACCATAGAATATGATGTGCATAGCACTTATAATTTCTTTACAGGAACACTCAAAAGAATTCCATTACATTACGGTATATGGAGAAAAATAGTTTGGGGTTCATTTTAATAATGTTTCACCATTTCAAACATGTTGAAATTGATATAATATATCACTAAGATGCATTACAAAAAACTTACTATAGAATATTTTGTGTATAGCATTCATCGTTCATTTACAGGGACACACAAAAGGCTTCGGTACTGTCTGTTTACAATAATTGCTGGAAGTGCATTTTCAGTTGCTGAACGCGTTTTTAAATTTAACTCATTTTTTGTCTATTACTTGGTGGGCATAAATTCTATAGATCCTATACAGGGCAGCACAAAAGTTCTCGAGTACATTATTTGTTTATTGGCGGAAATTTCATAAGGGGAATTTAAAACTGCGCTATGCGTTTCCTAACTGAACTAAAATTTAGCATTCTATGCAATATATATACAAATCTATGGATCATATACACACAGGGCTGCAGTAAAGAATTTTTATATTTTTTCAAATATTATTGATCATTCCTGAAATTGTGTTTTTAAATATGTTATGTGTTTTCCAAATGTTTTACTTAGATATCATCTTTCCCTTATTAATCGGTAAAGATTTGTAAAAATATTCTGGAATTATTAGAAAGTGTTACATAATCTATGCTTGGCGCATGATGTTTCTTTCTTGTTATATTTCATTTATTTTTACAAAAAAAAAAAAAAAAAAAAAAAAAAAAAAAAAAAAACCCGAAAAAGTATGTGCATAACATTATAAACTTTTTGTATTAAGATCGAGTTATAAACATCCATAACATAACTTTATTACTCAGTAGTTTAATTTATTACTATTTGTAAAAAACTTATATTATTTTGCATATAAACCACTCATTACAATCACTGTTCATATTGCTATATTTGGATTCTACAACTGAAAAACTTTGATGAAAATATTTCTTCGCTTGGTTTGGAATAGTAAGCTCGAGGAGTTGTAATACATATTGAATATTTATGGTAATTTTCAGCGAAGTTCTAATAAGATTTTAAGCATTAATATAAATAAGGTTCTAGGACTCAACCGGAAGTGCCTTATAATTTTTACTCTAAAATGCTATAGGGTGCTTCCGGTTGACCTGGAAGTTTGAAATGTGGCACGAAGGAAGGTTTTATAACACATGTAAAGTAAAAAATCCGAAAATTAATTTATAATTGTATGTCGATTTATTACGTGATTTCCCATAATCGGGATTCCCAAAGGAGACTATAAGATCATTTTCGTTTTCAGGTTAAGGAACCCTAAAAATAGTTCAAATCTAAATTGTAATACAAAAACATGTCCGTGAGTAAATCTGGGGTCATTTGTCGGCGGTAACGATCTGAACAATAAATTTCGCTTCTACTGCAATTTTCTTAACTTCTAAACGATGCACAATTTTAATTTTTAAACCGTCGAATAGAAAAAAAAAGTACTGCAACGTGTTTGGAAACTGTATCACAATTTCATGGGTTTTTTAAGAAATTAAAAATAATTTTAAAACATTAATATTTTAAAATCTGCGTGCCACCTAATAACGGAAAATTACTCTGTTTGCACTTAAAACAATTTGAATAATTCAGAATTTGTTTGTTTCCGTGTAATGCTCCATAAATAGATTTCCAAAACGAAATGGAAACTTCATAAATAAATAAATAAATAAATAAAACACGAATTTAACAGACATGTAATCGAACTACTGCACGCTTAAATACTGAATTAAAGAGAATAACTCAATTTGGAAAGATCAGCCAATTTGCACTGAAAACAATGTAAACATGATTCAGCATTTTTTCGTTTCCGTGTAATATTCTATAATTGAATTGCAAACGAAATTAAAACTTCTCAAATAAACAAATAAATAAAACACGAATTTAACAAATATGTAATCGAACTACGTGCTTAAACCATGATATAATCAAAATAACAAAGATTACTATATAAATAGTGAGATGTGTGGCGATTGATTGCTAGCATGCGACTAATATGAAAGTACCAAAAATTCTTTTTGATGTAATTGATGAGAAATCTAAGAAAATATATACTAAATGTAAGTTTTTAATTAAAAACGATTTTCATCAGCAATTACACCGCGCAGTAGATCAGGCTTCTTTAACCCGGGTAGCCTGGGTCAAATTGCCTGATTTTCTTTGAACTATTTTTTTTTCTAAAAGTATTCCGACAATTTGCTAATTCATACGGTGCAAACATCACTTCGATACGACAATGGGTCCTCTTCACGCATTTGAAAACACCCGCTTGCTAATATTAATTCTATGGGGCATTATTTTTCTAATAACTCGTTTGCATTTTAATATTTTTAAACGATTTTTTTTTTTTTGCATTGGGTAGCAGAGATCAATCTCTATTTCTGCTGTTGATTACTTTTTCGATTTTTTTTGCATATTTTTTTTACGAAGAGACTTTTACTTTTGGAACCGGTTTTGAAAGTGAAAGTATCTTCGTAAAAAAAATCCGCACACAAAATGGAAAAAGTAATCAACAGCGGAAATAGAGATTGATCTCTGCTATCCAATGCAAAAAAAAAAAAAAAAAACGTTTAAAAATATTAAAATACAAACGAGTTATTAGAAAAATAATGCCCCATAGAATTAATATTAGCGATCGGGTGTTTTCAAGTGCGTGAAGAGAACCCTTAACGCATTTATGCCTGACTTTTTATTTTCTCAGATTTGCTGGTAAAATCAGTTTAAAATGTTGTAAAATGAACTGAAAACATACCAACATAAATAATACTAAGAAAATTTTTTGTATTTAATTTATAAAATTTAAACGTCCTAAATATGGGACGCTAAGTCACGGTAGGGGGCATGCTTTATGAATATGTTACAGCGCATCATCCTTCTTCAATTTTACATTTTTAACATAGAAATAAGCACAAAATAATAAATTATGATTAAATTATGATTAAATAATGATTAAAATTAATTAACAATATGAATGTGAAAAATATGTCTTCTTGAATATAAATATATGGATTTTAAATATACATATATGGATTAATACAGGAAATTTCTTAAATATTTGTCACTATAAATTATCTAAAAATACTTTGTAAAATATCTTATTAAAAGTTTGCTTCAGCCATGCGAAGACACTCGCAAGCTAATGTAAAATCAATGGCAAAGTTCTTTTCAAATTTCTCGTTTGCAGTTCAATATTTTTGAATGATTCTTTTTGCATAGGATATCTGAAATCGATGTCTAATCAGGTATCTTCGTACTTTTTTTTTAACTTTTTTTTTTTTTTTTTTTTTTTTTTGGAAGAAACTTTTACTTTTGGAACAAGAATCATTTTAAAATATTGAAATGCAAACGACAAGTTTGAAAACAACACCACCATTGGTTTAACATTACCTTGCGAGCGTCTTCACATGGCTCTTAACCCTGTCGTTGACATTAACCTCATATGAGTCATCTGCATTAAGTAATATAATTCTCATTTTATTGGTTTATTTTCAATTTTATAACAAATTATTCATCAAATTAATAGAAAAGTTTTATGTTAGGAACAATATGTATTAATATTATTGTATATAATATTAATACAGTTATAAGTTGTGTATATAAGTTTTGTATAATAGTTTAATATGCATTATTATATGGTTTGTCTAGATTTATATAAAATAGCCTTTAAATTGTATATTATAATGAGTATTTCTATGTACTAATAAAAAATATTTATTGATTTAAATTATATGACTAATGAGATTATAATAATTATTAAAAAATGAAGAAAAATCGTATAAAAACAATTTATTTCATAAGCATCTTCAAAAGAAAAGGATTTTACATTACAAAATTTCCCCTAAATGGCTAATAAAAACATGTAAACTGTCGCGTTTAGCGTCCTATATTTGGGACGTTACAAACATGCAGAAAAATTTAGCCTAGAATACATAATTTGACAATTTCTAAAAATGCGTATTTCAAAGAAGTCTATAAGCTAAGATTATAACTTATTCATTTGGATCTTTGATAGAAAAAATACAAATAAACTTACTTTTTATGATTCGTCATCTTGAACAATGAAAATTCTATGAAAATTAGATAAAATATCTTCATTTAAGGTGGTTCTCAAATTCCCTGCTCAAGAATTCGAAATTTCCTGACACATTTTCTGACTCATTTTTAAACATAAATGCATAAAATAGGCAGGTCTAACAGTTAAAGTGATTTGGAATCGAATAGCGTTTTCTATTTTTTGATAAATAAATTACTTATTGACTTATAAGTGGTTCTTGTCACGTGACGACAAGTTTCTCCCCTTTCTATTGCTGCCGTGTCAGGAATTCGGTTCAAAACGCTGAATTTGACATTATTTTCTGAAAGATTTTCTACCTTTACCAAAAAATGTACAATATCATTCGATTACATAGTTTCTGAATAATAACACCTGCCAATTTCATGCGTTTCCGAAAGAAAAAATAATAATAAATTGAGAAATGTGTCTGAAAGTAGTTCCTTTGGATTTGAGAACAGCCTTAAACAAATAAATATCCATTTCTGCTGTCATCTCTCGTTAACAGATAAAATCATTTCTATATAATTATTTCACGCAGTTTTCATGTTATAGCAAAATATATATATATACAAATTTATTAAATTTTGAAGAGTCCTAAATATGGGACGCTAGGCATAAATGGGTTCTAATCGAAATGTAATGTTTGAATAGAACTATTAGATTAAAATGTATTAACGTCTATAATTTTTTTTTCTTGCAGTGACCCTTCAAGAGCCTTGAATTCCAGAGATAAATGGTCCATCTGGCATCGCGATTCTGCCTACAAAGATAATCGTCGATCCCATCACTGCGCTTCTTGCCACCGAGCCTTCACAGACCCAAGCAACCTCCAACGCCACGTCAGATCCCAGCACTTAGGCTCCCGAAACCACACGTGCAGTCAATGTGGAAAGGCCTTTGCAACGTCTAGCGGCTTGAAACAACACACTCATATCCACAGCAGTATCAAACCCTTTCGGTGTGATGTGTGCTACAAGGCGTACACGCAGTTTTCAAATTTGTGTCGGCACAAGCGAATGCATTCCATATGTCATGTACAAGGTGCTTGTGACCAATGCGGTGATTACAGTCTGACGTCAAATCCCAGTTTCCAGTTTAGACTTGGAAGAAATAGAGATAATAATCACACGGTTATTCCATCGGATGTTAAAAACTTTCAGTGGATAGGTTGTTCTAAAACTACGAAAGAACTTCAACCCGATTCAATAGAACAACGGTTATCGGGAAAGTGGTTACAGGATCTGGAGAAATGGAATGCGTCTACGAGTAAACTTTTAAAAGCTGATTTGCCAAAATATCATAAAGATCATAAAACTTTGTCCGTTAACTCTCATCCAGTATCTGATAAAAAGGAAGAAAACATTAAAACGGTCAATATGTTTCATTACCAAAGACAAACTTCACCAAAAGCAGCTTCTGTATGCCCAGAGACATTAGCTTTAAATGACTTGTACTCATATAACCGGCTTATGAGTAACCATTGCTTTACGAATATTGATTTAGAGAAGCAATGGAAGTTAATGGCGGAAGACAAATACGAATCAATGACCCAGTATTCTTCATTGGCGGACCTTTATAAATCTGAAGATGAACCTTTAGATTTGCGGATAGATCATAAGAAAGACCCTTTTAAGAAAAACAGAATTGATAAATGGAGATATGCTACAGAGAGCGCATTGCAGGATATGAATGGAGATTTTAGTGACTTACCTGTACAGTGGTCTAGAACTTATCACCCTTTGTTATTAGAATCTATCTACCGTAATCATCAAGAAAATATGGCATTTAACCTTTTAAGTTCTTCTAGCGAATACATTCCTTACCATTTATCACCCTATTACATGAGTAATTTAACAAGAGATGATCAAAACTTAGTTTTCAATAAAGGCCAAATGCAAAGCTCAACAAGTGACCACTTCAGCAAAATCAAGAAGAACAAGGAGAAATACTCCTGTAAATTCTGTGGTAAAGTGTTTCCAAGGTCTGCCAACCTCACTCGACATTTGCGTACGCACACGGGCGAACAACCTTACAAATGTAAATATTGTGATCGATCCTTCAGCATTTCTTCGAACCTACAAAGGCACGTGCGAAATATCCACAATAAAGAGAAACCGTTCAAATGCTCTCTATGCGACAGGTGCTTCGGACAACAAACGAACCTGGATAGGCACTTGAAAAAGCACGAAGCTGAAGATTACTTAGCTGTCGACGGTAGACTGCAACTTGAAATTCCAAAAATGAAACTGCAGCACGAAGATAAAAAATCGGCCGACGACTGGACGTTTACAAAATCAGCGAATAAGCACGAGGCACTTAAAGCTGCTTTGAGTGGGACAGACAAGATTAAAGTGACACATTCCTCATCACCAAATTCAAACGGGTTATTAAATATCCGTGAAAGTATCAGTAGATATTCAGACAGCAGTACAGATTCAGAAGCTCTGATAAATGAAAATGAATTTAAGCAAGAAAAGAATGCATAAAAGTTACTTGTTCGTGAATTTTAAAGAGTTGATGCTCAATCATAATTTTTAAAAATTATTTATTGAAAGGACTTTTGTACTTCAAAATTTTTCGAAATTTGGCAAAAATATAAATTTTGAACTTTTTGATATTAAAACACATCATTTACCTTGAAGTACATCTCAGCAAAATTTCAAAGTTATACCCCCAGTAAAATGCCAACTACAGCTATTTATAAAAAATCTTAGTGTATAGTGTTTTTTTTTTTTCTTTTTAGATAACCGTTTTGCTTATAATTTATTTACTATAAAAAGGGGGTTTTAAGATTTTATTTTTATTTTCTTGTCCTGCGAGTTTGTGACTGTGCATCAAACTCTTAATGATTTTTATAACATATTTAGAGATGAACAAATGCTTGAACAAATTTGAAACAGGAGAACAAATATAATGAACTTTCTCTAAATGACTATTTCTTCTATTTTTTTCTCCAAGTCAACATAGTGTTAATAAACCACTTTCGGACAAAGAGCTAATCTTACAAAGTGGTAGATATTCTTCGTGTAAATTTTTCAAATTTGATTCCTCTGGATAGATCAATCAACTGATTTGAGCCAGCTCAGATATCTAATCTTAAAATAGAAAACTATAACACTGCCGCACGATCTTAATATATAATTACAATTACTTAGTCATAACATATAATTACAATATATTAATTTTATCACAATTATTCTAATTTGTAAATAAATTACACGAGTTGTAATTTTCCAACTGAGTGAAAAACTGTCCAGGCCAGGATTCGAACCAGGGACCTTTTGGTATAAGCTGTCAATGCTCTTGCCGACTGAGCTATCCTGGACAAATTTGGCGTACACAATTCACTCAGAGAACCTTTTTGATTATGATACCTTGTATGATATCTGAATCAGAATAAATCGCAGGTAATGGAAATCTAAGAAAACATTGGATACGTAATTACACTACATTAATTTAAGGCAATTATTCTAATTAGTAAATAGATCACACGAGTTGCAATTTTCTAATGTCTTTCTAAGCGTTATAAATTACAGCTCGTGTCATTTATTTACCAATTAAAATAATTGTGCTAAAATTAATATAGCATAATTACTTATCCAATGTTTTCTTGGATTTCCATTACCTGCGATTTAATCTGTTGAGCTGATTCAGCACAATAATCAACAAGGTTCTCTGGGTGACTTCTGTCCGCCAAGGATAGCCCATTTTGCAGAGTATTGGCGGTTATCCTAGTTTGAATCCTGGTTTGAACACTTTTTCACTCAGTTGAAAAATTACAACTCGTATAACATAACATACAATATTTAAAAATCCTCTTTTGGACAAGTCAATCTCAAAAAGTAATCGGTTTTCTTGAAATAATTTCAGATTTTTAGATTTCATCTCTTTGACTAGGTTTAAAATTTGATATGAACTGGTTAGACAACTATCCTTAAAACATAATATTGTTACAATATTTTAAACAAATGTAATCTTAAAAGATCTTGATTGTTAAACATCAAGTCGGTGTTCAAATGCGATTTTTTTTTTCGTACAATTTTAGATTTTTTTTTTTTTTCGCCGCTATGACCAGGTTAGAAAACTAATCTGAATTACGCTAGACAACAATCCTTGAAATACAAAATTGCTGCAAAAACTTAAAAACATAACACATGATCTTAATTATTATTATTATTTAAATACCGAGCCAGTCTCAAAAGCAATAATTTTTTTATATATATAATTTCAGATTTTTTTTTCGCTGCTATGACCATTATAAAAAAACTGATTTGAGTTATGCCAGACAATTATCCTTCAAATATAAAATTGCGACAGAATATTAAAAAAACATTTAATATTAAAAGATTCAAAGAGAGTTCAATAACAAGCAAGTATCAAAAACTGATCGTATAATTTTAGAGAAAGAGAGTCGAAGTCGCAGATCAAAAGCTAACTTATGAAGTTTATGGCTTCGTTCAATTAAAAGAAAATAAAAAGATGTTTCGCCCCTTTGATCAAATCAGGCAACTAATTTAAACTTAACACTCCGACCACTGAAAAAAATAAGATTAGACAAGAATTACCACTTGGACCCATTGGACCTGCAAAATACTAGAACTATATGTAAAGAAAACTACATTTACAATAATTATATTAGCTAATAAACAACATAATCTATACAAAATAGAAAGCAAATATTTTAATAATTAGACACTTATTTTTATCATCTACAACTACAGCGTACATGACATACAGATTAACAAAAGATTGCTTTCGGGTTCAATGAATCCGTCTTGGTAGTCGAAAAGTTAAAACACAAAATTGCTACAAAATATTAAAAATAAATAAAAGGACCTTAAAGAAGTAAAAGAACCTTAGTAAAAAAAGTAAAAGAACCTTATAGAACAACAAGCCAGTATCAAAGAGCAGTAATTTGCTTTCTACCCATAATTTCAAAAAGTTTTTCAGATTTCTTCTCTCTGATAAAGTGAGATAACTGGTTTCAGCCAGTTCAAAAAGCTATCCATAAAACACAAATTCGTCCAGTAGAACCAAAGATTAAGGCTGGACATTAACGTGTCTGTTACAGTCAGTTGTAGAATTTTTCTGTCTTCTCTCACAAATATCGTCAGAAATCTGTAACCAAACACCGTACACGGCCAAAGATAAAATAAAATAAAATAAAATAAATAAATGTTGATGTTACGGTATAATATTAACATCCCAGCTGCCAGTATTATATCATAAAATTAACAGAATTAACAGTAAAATAAGCAGTAATACGTTACCGCGCATGCGCCGACAGCGTATTACTTCTTATTTTACTGTTATTTTACTGTCACTGCGGCACATGCGCGGTAACGTATTACTGCTTATTTTACAGTTTATTACTGTTAATTTTACGGTATAAAACTGGCAACTGGGATACCAGTATTATAGCGTAAAATCAACAATTATTTTTTGCAGTGTATAAATTTTGTTCAACATATTAAAACCCTTCTCTCTAAATTACAAAACTAACAATGCAAGTACCTTTGAAATCCATTCGGTAAATGCGTTGTTTTTAGTTGTGCTTTTTTTCCCACGATCGCGAATCAATATATACAAATAAATAAATAAATAAATAATATATATTCAAGAAATGAAAGTAATAGTGATTAATGATGAATTTTCCATAATCCTAATCTAACCTTAATCCTAATAAACACAACAATCACTACATTTTCTCCCTGTGATCAGGATGTTTCTGTCATAAATGAAAATATGTTTTCACGGTGATTGAAATTATAACCAACTCTGTCACTTACAATTAAAGATAAAAAGGAAGGTACAGCTTTTTATTTTGACAAAGAAAAATCATATTTCATGGAAGTGAATACATTTTTGTGATAGCTAAAGGAAGGTCCGACAGACAAGAAAACTATCCTAGTGAAATTAAGTAGGATCATCGGGAAAACCAAACCCTTAGAGAAAACGAAATCCAAAATTAGTATTTTTACTCGAAAACTATACATAAACATGCATAAAATATAATACATTATCGAATTTTATCATTTCTTTTTTCGAGTCTGTTCATAAAGGAAGATATAAATTACTTTTCTGCTCTCTGATAAATATTTCAGTGTCATTTATAAGTAGCATTAGTCTATAAATTTTATGTAAATGTAGCTAGGTTTACATTTTCTTTAGTTTTTCATACTTTCACATTTTGTGTATTTAATTATATGTCAGAAACATTCTTCAACATTCCTTGTAATTTATATAGATAATATATATTGTTATGGTTAAAATGATTAACCAGATGTTATATTAAAATATGTTATGTGTATGTCTGTTTTTTTTTTTAAATTTCAGAATTCCACACAAGTTCACTGACAAATAAATAAAAAACATGTTTATTATTTATTTATGATGGAAGGAGGTGCCCTCGCCAAGATTGGACAGTAAAACTAACTAATTTCATTCTGCTTAGATATTAATAAATGAAAAATCAAAAGCGGTAAATCGAGACTCGGTTGCAATGTAGTATTGTTTTTTCATTCTTTTATGAAAGTTTCTATATGTAGTGTGTGAAAATATGTATGTTTTTTAATCAATCATGATTTAACCGTTCATGCCCGATGTATTCCCAAAAAACTTCACTTCAATAATTTCTCTTTTATTGTCTGAAGATAAATAGAAAATGTATGCACTATTAAAGGAAAAAGTCTAAATATGAGCTACATGTTTAATTTTAAGGTCGAACCAGCCATATGTTCATTATTTTCAATATATTAAAATATTAATACAACCTAAAACATGTAAGGATCAAGAAAGGAAAGTAAAAAATGCTCACAATATTCTGTGTATTTTACAATAAATTTAATTGCAAAAGTTCTGAAATGAGAAGTTTTTCAAATGGTGGTTTTAATACAGCCCACCTTTAACATTTTTGTAAAAACATTAAAGAAATAATACAACAATCAACAATTGTTAAAATGCTATCTTTTAATTTTATTTGCAGTAGTCGCACATATACACTGCTCAAAACAATTAAAGGATATTGCAGTTTTAGGTGGATTTTGTATCTGGGAAACTTTTTAGCTGATTGATACATGGTCGACAGAATAGTAGGTTATATGAGAATAAATTACACATGTTTGGCAGAAAAAAATGCATTTTATTGCGCATTTGTGTACAAAAGGAAAAAACACAATTTGTGCATATGAGAAAAAAAGAATAAGAAAAGGTGTTTTCTTCAAAGAAAATCATTTTCAGTAGGGGGTATGGTTTCCACGGGCGGCCAGCAACGTTGAACACCTTTGAGGCATGGACTCAATGAGGCTATTAATGACGAGTTGGGGTATTCTGCCCCACTCTTCCAGAAGAGCTCTTTCCAGTTCTTGGAGAGTTTGTGGGGGTTGTTGGCGGCCAGAAACTCGTATTCCTAGAGCGTCCCAAACGTGCTCGATTGGATTCATGGCTGGAGAACACGCTGGCCATTCCATTCGAACGATTCCTTCCTCGAAAAGGAAATCCTCCACCAGGTTTGCACGATGTGGCCTGCAGTTATCGTCCATTAAAATGAAGTTATCTCCGATTGCTGCAGCGTAAGGGACTACAACAGGTCTGAGGATCTCATCCCTATATCGGTGACCAGTCAGAGCTCCATCTCGAATGATGTAAAGGTCAGTGCGCCCGTCAATGGAGATGCCACCATACACCAACACTCCTCCACCGCCAAATCTGACACTTTCGTGCACGAACGCAGGATTATTCCTACTGCCACGGTCCCTCCAGATGAAAATACGCCTATTATCCGGATGCACAGAAAAACGGGACTCGTCAGAAAACAGAATATTGCTCCATTCATTTCTCCTCCAGTTGACATGCTCGGTTGCCCACTCCCTGCGGTCGCGACGATGCCTTGATGTTAATCTAACACATACCATCGGTCGGCGAGCATACAGACCTACAGCATGGAGCCGGTTTCGGACGGTCTGAGTTGAAATCGTGGTGCCTGTAGCCGAGCGAAGGTGTTGTTGGAGAAGAGTAGAATTCATGTTTCGGTGTCTCCGAGCTGTTAACGCTAAATACCGCTCTTCATTGGGCGTTGTTGCCCGTCTACGACCTTGCCCTGGTCTTCGGCCTGCACATCCACTCTCCAAAAAACGGTTCCAGATCCTGGAAATGACACTTTGTGACACTCCAATGGCTTGCGCTACTTCGGCTTGAGTTTGGCCCCCTTCTAACCTACCAACAATTTTCCAAGCTTCTGAATCTGTCAAATGACTTCGCTGAGACATCGTACTCATCGAAACAAAGCAATCACTGAATGCCGATCATCCTTGTCTTCATTCTCTTTTATCCAGTTGAAAGTCAAATTTCATTCGCTGCCGCTGAAGCGACGTTTTTGACGTCGAACTCAAAATTTGCATACTCCACAGTTTGAAAACCAGAAAAACTTGCATTTGTGATTCTCTTCTTCTATTTTCGGCAAAAAAAATTTCGTTTATATCTTTATTTTATATAAAACTTCAAATATCCTTTAATTGTTTTGAGCAGTGTATATACATCCTTTCTGCCCCCACTGTGCATGCCCACATTTGGCACTGAAAACATTGCATCCATGTTTGTTTTCTTGTGTTAGCAGAGAAAATTTCTTCACAGAAGATGCAAGTCACATTGCTGCCATCGGAGTATTTGCGTTACTGTTAGTTTGCCCATGTTTAGGGTTTCGTTCATCTGACGAAACCCTATTCGTCTCACTCCTCTATCTGTCACAGAGCTTGTTATCGGAAATTGTGTAAGTTGGAGACTTGAAAATTTCCATACTTATAGTTGAATACCTCCAATCACACGACAAATCATTAAATTTTGAAAAAGTCATGGTTTTTTTAAAAATTAGATTAATTAATTTTATGACATTCGACCATTTCTGCGATTTACATTTTAAAACAGAACCTTAATTTCAATCTTTTCACGTAGGTTAGGTGGCCCAGTGGTTGCGCGTTTGTTTTCTATTTGAAAGGTCCCTGGATCGAGACCACGCACCGAAGTTTGAAGTGCGCAAAACTTGGGAAAATATCGCCAAATTTGGCAATTAAAAAAAAAATTGAAAGCCATCAAATGATGATAAAATAAAAATGAAGCCATTTTGACTATCTGACTAATTTGGCGAAATTCTCTTTCATAGTTAGTATTAACGAGAACTGGGAATGAATCTGTTGGAATCGAGTTTCACGCATTTTAGCTTCGCCTTTTCCAGTAAAATCACAGAATAGGGAAGCGACCTTTTTCTCCCGGTACAGGCCGGAAGGACTTCTTTTGTATTTTACTCCTACCGTTATTTCAACAGATTTCAATATAACGTATGATGGAATAGCATGACAAAGATTATATTTTTTGAAAAAGTGGTGCGAATAGTATTTTTTAAAAAAAGTCGCCAGTTGCAGCAATTTCTAATAAAAGATAAATTCTTAGTCAAGGTGTAAAGAAGCAGCAAGTCACAACATCGTTTTAGGTCTTTGATCACTATACTAAAAATTTAAAACATATATTGAAAAAAACAGTAGCTTGTTAATTTGATCTAGCGAAAGTGTTCGGCCGTCTTTTACAAACAAGAAAGAAAGAATTTTTTTTTTTTTTTTTTAATGTTGAATTAAACATGCATGTACCAATACAGTTTGTGAAACACGTAGTCAAGGTAGTATGTGAGCCTATGGTACACGGGCTAGGTCCACGTTTGCAGCAGAAATTTTGAGAGTATTGTATTTAGTTTCCGCTCAATCCATATATCCCTCCGCATATACGGATGTGGGCGTGTCTGCCACTTTTACAAATAAATTAGCTTTGTACTTAAATGATTTAAAGCCCAAACTGTTAAATTAAATATTTTTATGTTGACCAACATTTATCAATCTCAACCCTTTGATTACTGAATCGGGACATAAACGTCTCAGCTATGATTGTTTTTTTTTTTTGTTTTTTTTTATTCTAACCGTACTCTTTTTTGAAACGTAATCTCTGCAATACACTTATGCTAGACTACTTTCAATAGAAAGTATGAAAGAATATAAAAATAGTCGCCAGCCATGGCTCGTAATCATAATCAAAAAGTTAAGATATCAGCATTGATTTTCTTCATCGTCATTTTCATACTTAAAATTTATAAAATGTATATTTATTTACTGTTTCCAAGCTACACGCGATAGAGTTAAATTAACAACAACAACAAGCAAAAAAAATAAAAAAAAATAAATAAAAGCTTTTTTTTTTATTATTATAATAATTCAGCAAATTGCGATACGGTTTTCAAACAAATTGCGATACGGTTTTCAAACAAATTACATCTGAATTTGTTTGAAAAGTCGGATGTCGGATATTGTCCGACAAAATGTCGGATGACATTTTCTTTCTATCCGACAGTATAAAAATTAATTTTGTGCGATGTTTAGAAGTTAATAATTGACTGATTGCCCAGGAACTGATTGCCCGAAACTGATTGCCCAGGTCGTTGCCATTGCCAATATGACGTTACTCACAGCTGTTTTATAATATAGGTTATGTTCTTGATTTGTATTTAATTCTTTAGATACTAAATAGACTTAAAGCGGTAGCTGATTAAAATGGCTTATAATTTGATTTCTTTAATTAAAAAACTCAATTGTTAGCTTTTTTACAAATATTCCCAAAACTATTGCGTAAATGATAGAATTCCAACAATAATTCATGAAATTTCGGAAGTTTCCGGTAATAAAAACATATAACCATTTGGAAATACCGGTAAACTTTGAAATTTCATAAAATACAAAGTATCATAACGGTCGTTTACTCTTATACTTATCACATCATGAAGAATTTTTTTTTCTATAATTTATAGAACGCAGGGACCGTATAAAAATGTTAAAAGGTATAACTTTAAGAAAATTAAAGGCAGGACTATTTCATCAACTTTAATTCATTTTTACCTTATTTTGAAGACTTTTGCAATTGACATTGCCTACTATCTCCAACAGGTAAGAATATTAAATGCTTGATTTTTTTTTATTAGTCTTTGGGTTCGAGTTCAAAGGAAAAATTTTATTCATTAACAAATTAAAAAAGGGGTAAAATACGCAACTTTATGACCCAGGTACTAGCTAATAGATGTCTATGAGAAAATATGACATTAACCGATATCACAGTAATTCTAAAAGTCTCCACTGCCGAAACTGTATGTTTGGCGCAACGTTTTTAGCTGCGCCCCGAGGAAGTGAAACCAGCAATAAGTGAAAAGAGAGCTGATAATTGGAAAAAAGTAAAAAGTTTTTCACAATGTATGTTGTATCTAATTTCCACAAAAACCAAAGGATGGAGTTGCGAGGGTTTGGACCCAACACGAGCCCCCAAAAAAAAATTTCCGGCAGAGGAACAAGAGTGAATACTAAAATTGCTTACAGAAATGACCATTTTTGTAAAAATCTTACTAAAATGCTTTACTAAAAAGACCAGGTTTAAACGACTCATTTTCTACTTTTAAAATAGCAACATTATCCTACAATTAAAATTCCTTTAAGGTTGTTCTCAAATCCAAAGCAGTTATTATCTTGCCGCATTTTTTAAGTTGCTCGGAAACGCATCGAATTAGCAGACGTTCTTATTCAGAAAATATATATCCGAATGGCATTTTCCATTTTGTTTTATAAAGGCAAATTTTTTAGAAAATACTGTAAGAGTCAGCGTTTTGGAACAAAATTCCCGACGCAGCAGCGCGAGAATGGGGAAAATTTTGTTGTCACGTGGCAAGAATCGCTTATAACGCGATAAGTAATTTATTTATCAAAAAATGGAAAACGCAATTAGATTGATTCGAAATCGATTCTATAGTCAGGCCGACCAATTTTATGAATTTTCGTTTAAATATGAGCGAGAAAATGCGTCAGAAATTTTCGCGTTCTTGAGCAGGGAATTTGAGAACCACCTTAAGCGAATATTGCAAATTCCGATTGTAGAATAATCCTGCAATCGACCGTCACTACGATACTATTTCCTGTCGGGATCAGAGCCCGATTAAGATTGTCCAGAGCCCAAGGCCTAGCAGCTTTTCAGCCCTCCCCCCCTCCCTCTCAAACCAAAATAGTAGCTAGAAACTTTTTTGGGAGCATTCGGAAAATGTCCTACATTTTATAAAAATGGTCATGAAACTTAGGTTAATCTAAATTTTCTTTTGCTTTTTGATGCTATAATACTTTAAATATCTCTTCATCTTAAATATTTCTTTTAAAAAAAAATCCCATAAAAATATTTTGTCTACAGCATTTCTAATTTAAGCTATTTTAGAGAACATAAAAGTACAGGCAAGGCAATTAGAGAGGTTTATAGAGGTATCTGTTTCTTAGATATCGAAGATTGAAATAAAATTTGTTCTAGGAGAATTTTTTTACTAAATAATTTTACTCAATTTGGGGCCCCCTTCTCCAGGCCCAAGGCCGCGGCCTAGTTGGCCTGTGCGGTAATCAGGCCCTGGTCGGGATAATCACTCAATTTTGCGAATGTGGATTTTAGCTTCTTGGTGAGACAATCGATTATAGAACATCTCGATTGTAGTTTGGGAATTAATTTGGACTGAATTAATTTGGGAATTAATTTGGACTGTCTCGCTTGTTATTTTAGGTAGATTTCGTAATAAATACTACCTATTACATTCTCCCCTAAGTTGAAATTTTTGAAAAATTTTTGCAGATCTACCCTGATTATGACTCCCAGAACCCAAAACCACCCCCAGTTCAAAACTTTATCTATCTATCTATGTCACTTTTTTATGGACACGATAACTCCCATAATTCTGAACAAATCTCTTCCAAACTGATACATAAAATCAAGGAGCATAAAATCTAGGTCAAGTTCGTTAATGGGCAAAATCGAACCAAGGGGGAGGGGTGAATTTGGGGGGCTTTTTGTAAAAACAGAAAAAGCCCCATAATTTCTTAATTATAATATATATCGAATCCGTTTAAAGTTATTATTACTTCTAGAAAAAGGGCAGAAAATTTATGTATGACAGATTTTTGATATCATTAAAAATGGCCCCAAAGGGGAGGGAAAGAGGGGTTTTAGAAGAAAAAAATTCATAACTTCGTCAATTCAGAAGATATCATATCCGCTTGGTTTTATTATAAATCCTCTTAATATTATCTAAAACTTTTATACCGACAAGTTTTTTATAGGATCTACCCTTATAGCAAAAAAAAAAAAAAAAAAAAAAAAAAAATCCCTGCCGGCTCCGCCTGCAAACAAGTTAGGTTTCGAAGTGGGCGTTTCCAAATGCCACATCATGGCAAAAAGGTCATTTTTTCCACAATTCCCAACAAACAGGCACCCCATGGTCTGCGTCTTCGAAATCTACCTGTGCCTGTAGGCCAAGCCGTCAGGGATTTTTTTTGTGATAGCGATTGTTCTCAATCGTCGAAGTATCGACAAGAGACCACGGTATGGTGTGCATCAGACTCCTCTCGAAATAGAGAACGGCCTTTCCACTTGAACTAAAATACCAGCATCCCATTTAAAGCCGATACTCAACTATTTTTTTACTATTTTACTTATTACTATTACTATTTTTTTATTTACTTATTACTATTTTACTTATTATATTTACGTTTACTATTTTACTTACAGAAATTTTGAAGAATTTATTCTGGTGTGAATCTTTTTTTTTTTTTTATAAAGGAAAAAAGTAATTTAAAATAAAATTTTTTTTTTTTTTTTTTTTATTGCATATGATTTTTTTTTTCGGGGGCAGCAGTAAAGACCGAATACTTCTATCATACAACTTTGCGTTATAAGGTAGCGATATTTTAAATGAATAACGCCCCAGCATAGTATCAAAATTTCGTAAAGATTTTCATCAGAGTACAAATAATCTTTCTAATATGAATTGTGACAATCAGTGAAATAAATAATAAATATGTTTTGTAGGAACTAATCAATTTACTTTCCCAGTTTTAATGTTAAGTCATATTGAGATGTTTATTATTTTTTAATTTTTATAATTCGTTTGGTAATATTACAGGAATCAACCTGGTTAAATTCTCGTTCAGATTCTGAACTGGTGCAAATTAAGTATTGTTGTTGTAACCTGAAATTTGTGAATTTCGATAAGAATAAAATTAATTTAATTGAACCCAGTGTTGCTATTAGGTTATTAAAAAAAAAAAAAAAAAAAAAAAAAAAATCAGATTGTTTGATTTACACCCCCTTTTTTTAAATAACGTAATTGACCTTATTCTCGCATTAGTTAGTCAATAAATAAGGCGAATATTTTTACCTCAAAAAAGTGGTGGCAATCAAGCAATCTGAATTTTAAAAAATGTAGTCTACTGGCAACATCGATTGCATCTATATAATCTGTAGAAGAGGCTAATTTTTAATTTTATTAATCGACAGCCAGTTTGTAACTTTTTTCGTGCCTTTTTCATAATCGATGTAGAAGGCCGTTTTTCCGTGATCAGGATAGCCTTCCATCCTGTGCAGAGTTATGCGAAATGCATTCTTCAAAAGAAAAGTTTAAAAAGTTATCCATGTACAATTACAACAAAAACATGATATATTTTAAAAGTAATCAAACATTTATTGCACATTTAATTTCATCTTTCGTAGTAATTTGCACTTAACACTACCACTGTGCAACTTTAGGTATCACGTTCACACATAGCTGCCAACTTTTACGTTTTTCTAATATACCACTAAAATGCAATGGATTTTTTTTTGTCTTATTAAATCGCATATTTCGATGAGTAAATGAGTCAAAATTTACTTTAATTACGGGGTTGGGACATATGTCGCCCTAACAACTAGCTTTTTACCCCATTCGTACCACTTTTTGAGAAATAATCTCTGCCATACATTTATACTAGAATACGTCCAAAAAAAGTCTACATCAAAGAAATTTTATTTAATTGTGGTAGGAGTGAATATAAAACTGGTGAGCAGTCCTAGCCCATAATAAAAAGGTTAAGTTTTAATGGTAAGATTAATATTTTTTTTTCATGTTTTGGATCTCAACTGCTTCGATTTAATGTGCATTTTTACCTTCTTTAGCGACATTTTAACACATTCGCATCGGCAAACGAGAATTCTCGTGTTTATTCAAAAAACATCATTGGTTGAAGACGTGGCTTCTTACAGAAAATGTATTTATGCCCATATTTTTTTTAGATTGTAAGACATTTTCGAATAAAGTGATATCCATTGAATGATATTTACTGATGCATAAACTTGAGAAAATTATTTAGGAAACAATTTACGAAATACTTTTAGACGAGGGAGGAGCTTCTATTGTTTTAAAACCCAGATTTCCCCAAAACATCCTGATGTGAATTTGTTAATGCACACCACCGCCGCAGAAAGTAACTTCTAAAATGTTACTTTAGCATGCCTGATTCTTTTTTTTTAATGTTACCGTTTGCAATAACGAGAGCAGAATGAATTTTTACAAATTTACTTTAACCCTTGATTTAAAACTGACGACTGAGATACGTCATGCACTTACTTTATCCAAATGCAAGATAAAGAATCTCAGTCGTCATTCGAGTTAATACATGAACCTCCACTTGGATCAGTTTCAGAGTCTTCAATCTATAGTCCGTGTAGAGGTCTGCACGGGTCCGGGCCTTCAAAATGAAGGCAAACTTTCAAACGGGCCGGGCTGGCAGAATAAAGACAATTTTTTAACGGGCTGAGCTCGGCCGATAAAAAAATTGAACGGGCCAGCCGGGACTATTAAAAAATTAAACGGAGTGACCGACCTGATATACCAAATTTAAAAGGATCAAACTAAGCTGATAAAATATGAACGGTTTTCAATGGACGTTACTGAGGTGAGAATCAGTATAAAAATCAGTATAAATGTGCTTAATGTTATCTTGAAAACATCAATACAGAAATATAGTATGTCGTCTAGCGTAGGGATCGGCATCGGACAGTTACATCGTGTCCGAGACCGAGCTTTTTTTTTTTTCAACATACTCGGTCCAGGCCAGGATCAGGCTTACATTTTATTCTACATATCCCGGGCCGGGCAGGAACTGAACTTAATTGTGCCAAGGACGTCTGGGGCAAGCAATTTGTTCTATAAAAATAGTAACAGCGATAATAAACTTCTGTTAATGGAATCTTTGTAAATATACTTTTATAAATTGCAGAGGAATATATTCAAGAATCTACTTTTTTTAAATATATATACAGCTTTAAAAATTATGATGCTTTCAACCATCCTCTTTCTTTTATTCTAAACTACATTCATTTTTTAACGCGTCTTTATTTGAATGTAATAGTACTATAAGAGTCTAAGTAATCAATTAATGTTGCTATTTTGAATTCTATAATTTGCAAACATATAGTAACTAATCTAAAATTTTCCATAAATATTGGGTGCAGTATTATTTAAAAGAATCTTTATTGAATGTTTTAAAAAATCAGAATATTTTGTAAAAATTGAGCTGGGGGCCCGGGCTTGGAAATTTCGACTCGTGCAGACCTCTAGGTCGGTGGATATCTAAGTTACTACTATTATATGGGGGGACAAGTAAGTCATACGGACCAATAGCAGGGCTACAACAGGGGACAATTTGTACATTTTATTCGTACTGCTATTTCGAAAGATTTTTCTCTCTAGTAGATTTCTCTTGGAATTGCCATAAATTTGGCAAAGATTACGTTTTATATTAAAAAGTGGTATATGAATAGAATAAAAAAAATAGTTGTCATTTGCAGCAATTTCTAATAAAATATAAATTTTTAGTTAAAGTGTAAAAAAGGAGAGTGTTACTCTTGTTATTTTTTTTAATTTGTGGGCGGCAATAATATTGTGGCAACGGGCGGATTGTTTTTCGCATTTGAAACTTTAAAAGCAATATAAGAAAATTTTCCTGAAGATGACCATAGATAGTGGTCGAAACGTCGATATTTTTAATATTAATGTATGTATAAAATTTTAAATTTGTATACACCATTCAGTAAAAATATGTGATGTTTTATATTCACTTCTTTATTGTTGTAAAAAAGGAGCATGTCACACCATTGTTTTAGGTCCTTGGTCACTATATTAAAAATTGAAAACATATATTGAAAAAAAAAACAGTAGCTTCTTAATTTGATCTGAACAAAGTGTTCGGCCGTCTTTTACGAACGAAAAAGCAAGAAAAAGAAAATTTTGAAAGTTTTTTTTTAAATGTGGAACTAAACCTGTATTTGCCAATACAGTTTGCAAAATACCTAGTCGGGGTCGGACTTAGACTAGGGATGCACCGAATAGTGACTTTGGTCGAATACCGAATATTCGGCCAACCGAATAGTAATTATTTGTCTGAATACCGAATATGCGGCTGGCCGAATACCGGATATTTGGTTAGTCGAATGCTCTTATATTTCAGGGATTAAGAGTTTTAAAAAGTTAAATTTTAAAATAATTTTACATCATATTTAACACAAAGACAATTTTGATGAACAAAACTTTTTCACAATTAAACTTTAAAATTAAAAAAAAATCTATGCTTTGAATTATTATTTAAAAAGGGTAGTCTTAAAACTTTTTTAATTAATAAAAAAATTAACTCCATGGCTCCTTCTATGAACTAAAATAAATGGGGAAAAAATGTCTTATATTCTAAAATAAATATTTTAAAATCAAAAAGAAATTTTGAATTTTACATTTATATAATGTTTATTTGCCAGGAAGAGAGTAAAAATATGTATACGCATATTCAAATGGTGGCAACTTAGCAAGAAAGTTTTTGAATGTACCAGAGGGGTCTACGATGAACGGTTATTTTCAGAGGTTGGAAATGTACAGAGTGTTCTTAAACTTTTAGAACAAACCCTCAAAGGAGATAATGCAGTCAAGACAAACATTTACTGTATAGGAAACCAGCATCGCAATCCATTTATTCAATCAAAAATACAGGTTGTTTCATTACAAACTGAACACTAATTTTCATTCACGTCTTTAAGAATAATGCAGATATTTTAGTGAGATTTTCATCATATTAACTTTGCTTTGTATGAAATGAGATGAAATCATCGAAAGCAACTGAATTTAATAAATGACACAGTACATGTACTGTCAGCTGCATTCTAAATAATGGAATGCCTAGCTTAGTGTTATTTGAACTACAATAGTGTTAATTTCTAGCACTTGTAATATTTCGCAGAAAACAAAGCTAGTCGTATGTTTGAATATATCGTTACAGTATCTTCCTTATTATTAGAGTTAAACGAAAATGCAAGTTCTACTTGGAGTAAGATACACTGTATTTTTGAGTAAGTGGATTACGATCCTGGTTTCCCATACAAAAACTGTTTGTTTTGTTACTTATTATAACCCCTGAAATCTTCATATTATCTTCCATTATGTTTAGAAACATTCAGTTGGGAAAAACAAATAATATTCAGGAACTTGCGTTTATGCATCATTAGTTCCCATGAATGTCGTCATTAAAAATTAATTTTCTTAATTGTTACTTTTCAAACAACAAATAAATAATGTAAAAGTAATCGCCGTTATTTAAATATGATTCCATTTCATAATTGTCTTGAATGTCTTTATTTATTGACAGTTAAAAACAAAAGTTATCTAAGATTTAAAAAAATATTTTTAAAAGCGTTTTCTTTAAGTATTATATCTTTAAGTAGTATATTTGGCCGAATATCAAGCTATTCGGCCAATCCGAATATTCGGCAGACCAAACAGTTTGATATTCGGTAGTATGGCCAAATACCGAATATTCGGAGCATCCCTAATTTAAGCCATATGGACCCAGGCCCACGTTTGCAACTGAAATTTTGAGAGTATAGTATTTAGTGTAAAACTTTTTGAGAGTGTAGTATGCATACGGTAGTGGGCCAGTGGTGTAGTCGATGTGGTACGCGGGAGGACGGCGTCCCCCGACTTTTTTATTTTATTTCAAACGTCCCACTACTTTTTATTTTCAGGGGAACGCTAGAGGCACGGGAGGACGTAGACTTTTGAAACGTATTAATATTTTTTAAAGGATAAGCAGCTAAAAAATAACAATTTTAAGAAATAAGTCACTGATTTTTAATACTTTCCGAGGAAGTTAAAAAGCGTTTAGTGTTCCGGATCGTCTGTCTGTCGCTGCTTACGTAAATTTCAAAACAAATTTTAACGAAAATCTTGTTGCGTGAATGAGCGTTACTGAATTCCGAATTTTATTGTTCCACTATTCAGACCCTATGTTCGGGACTATGAGCGTCCCCCCATTTTTTTTTCCCATAGCACTACAACACTGGTGTGGGCGTGTCTGGCACTTTTACACATAAATTAGCTTTGTACTTAAATGGTTTCAAACCCAAACTTTGAAATTGAATATTATTATGTTGACCCAACTAAGATAAACCTTTGATTACGAGTTGGTAGATATATATGCTAGTGAGAGTGTTTATCATTATTATTATTATTATTATTATATTCATACGACTTTTTAAAAATAATCTCTGCCATACGTTTATATAGACTATTTTCAATAGAAATCAATCATAAAGAATGTGTTTTTTAAATAGTGGTATGGATGAATTTAAAAATAGCCACCAGTGCTGGTCCATGCATAATCTAAAGGTTAATACAGCAGCAATGATTTTCTTCATCGGCATTTCCATACTTAAAATTAAAATAAATATAAATATTTATTTTTTGTTTGCGGTTGTGACATTCACCCTCAACATATATATATATATATATATATATATATATATATATATATTTTTTTTTTTTTTTTTTTTTTTTAGTTATGAAGGTAATGCAGGGTTTTGTACTCTTTTACTACAATTTTTTAATAGAATATTTCGCTTTATGCAGAAAAGTGTTACAAATCCTGCAATTAAACGGAGGCGTTTACAATTTCTGCTATTTAAATATTAAATAGAGAAATTCTATTACAAAATTGTGGTAAAAGCGTACGACCCTGTAATGTTTCAGATTAGTGATGCTTCTATTTTACGAAGATAAACTTTGGTAAACATAAAAATACTTTATTTGAAAGTTTAAGTTATCATTACTCGTTAAGTATAAAACTAATTTATGTGTAAAAGCTTCGGAAACGACCCATGGATTTGGCGCTTTGAAGATACGAAAAATTTTAAATAAAGAATTCACAAGCATTTTCTATTATAAACAGAGAAAAGGTTTTCCTTAGAAAGTACTGATTATAATTAAGTAATTATCGTCAGATGATTACATATGAAATTTTCATATTTAAACTGCTAAATAAATACACCTAAATTCAAATTACATATGAAATTAAATTTAGTTTGAAATAAATTATTTTATTTGGTAGGCGTGCCAATCGTAAACGAACAGTAAGCGAGTGCTTAGCGAATATATGACATTGATTTCTCTTCCCCCTTTTGAAATTCTGCAGCTGTGAAAATTTCTGTTCGTGAAGAGATGACAAAAAGAGGTTTTGCTCCTTGCACTTGCTTGCAATCAGAGGGTGCAATACATTCGAAAGGCCTTACAAATTTCGAAATGGGAAGTGTTTTTGTTCAGAACACCACATTGACGTGTACACAGGGCGTGGGGTTGGGGAGAGTACATTTATACAGAGATCGGAGCTTGCGGAAGCTCGGAAACCAAAATATTTATCTGTACTCGTAGTTCGGAAAAAACCGCCTGCATCACCAAAAAAAAAAAAAAAAAAAAGGTCAGGAAATCAACGTCGGTTTACGGAGAGTTCCGGTTAAACGCGTGTCGGATAATCAAGGTTCTACTGTAATTATAAATTCATAAACTAATTTTAAGGCATTTTTCCGTTAGCCCGACACAGGGGAGAAATCACAAAATATGCATTATGGTTATAATTATATACGTAA
Organism: Maratus michaelseni; assembly: GCA_963931845.1. NCBI lineage: Eukaryota > Metazoa > Arthropoda > Arachnida > Araneae > Salticidae > Maratus > Maratus michaelseni. Next base: position 169,728,491 of record OZ007593.1, on the reverse strand, counting down.
CAATGGAATTAATTTATGCGCCAAACCACGCTCGCCAAGAAAGTCGAACGGGCTGTAAAACTACTGCAACAATGAAATATTTAAAGACGAAAAAGTAGAAAATAAGATATTAAATAAAATAAAGTATAATATATCTTTTTAAATATGCTTTTATCAGTTAATAGTTTAATACTAATTAAACTATTAACTGATTAGTATTATACGCAGGGATTATACGTTGAGAAAACAATTTAGAAATCCTGAATAGATAGTTTAAGTAATGCAGGCATGCTATATAAGAAAAAGAAAACTATTATAAACTATACTACTAAAAACTATACTATTAAAAACTATTATACTACTAAAATATTTTAGAAAATTTTCTCCGTACTCTAACATTAACAAGTAAAGCAGTAAAAATTATATTCTTCTGCGACCGAAACTTATCCAGTTATGATACTTCAAATTTAACGCTTTTGAATTTTATGATACTTCGGAATTTCAACGTTTCATGGTACTAAAAACGCGTTTTACCACCTATTCATCGATCTGATTGTTTTCTCGTCATACCACAAACGAATACTGTTGTTTACAAGTTTCTCAAAATTATTTTCCGTAAAAAGCAATTCACATAATATTGATTAATTTAAATTTTCTCTTAAGAGCCTACATCTGTCACGCGAAGAAACGCTCAAACTAATGTTAAGTCTATGGGAAGGTTCTTGAGCGATTTCTCGCTCGCATTTTAATATTTTTAAATGATACATATAATAATTTTTTTTTTTTTTTTTTTTTTTTTTTTTTTTTTTTTTTGCATTGGATAGCTGAGGTCGATCTCTAACGTTGTTAGTTTTTACTTTTTCAATTTTGATTACAGCTTTTTTATATAAGGGTACTTTCAATTTCAGAACCGGTTCCAAAATTGAAAATGTCCGCTTATAAAAAAACTGAAACCAAAATCAAAAACCGTCTGAAATTACTGTCTTAATTAACCGTCTGTATGCTTATCCCGAGATTTCCATGGGCGAGACATTTGTAGGAATTGTTATATAATACACAATTTTTGAAGCAATTTTGTTTTTAAAATTCCACAGTCAAAGTGTAAAAATGCAAATGATAAATATAAAATATACTGCATATTTCAAATACACAATGAGTTGAAATTTGTAATAATAGAGCACATATTGGTATATATTGGTCGGAAGGATTTTGAAAAAAAAAAAAAAAAACAGTCACAGGAGGGTTAAATGGTTAAATCTATGTGTCAAATGCCATACATTCTCACTTTTCATGCATTTAAAAGAAACAATTTAAGCAATGATAATTTTGTAGTGCTGCCATCTATTGGAAAGTAATTGAACAAATTACAATATTTTAAGAAACTAGTTTTACTGCTGCCATCTAGCAGCTAGTTTTGAAAATAACCATCATTTAACCCCTTCGGGACCGGCGGCTTTTACACAAATTTTATTCGGCTGGCACCACTTTTTAAAAAAAAGCTACCTTTACTTAAACTATCACAAAAATGCTCTAATTAGAGAAAGCAAATATTACTTTTATTTTTTACTGGTGCCTAAAACAAATTCTGTATGCTTTTTTTGAGGGTGCATATATGCACCCATGGTCCCGAATGGGTTAACCATCATCAAACAAACTGTATTGTATATATTATGTTATACACTAAAAAATTAAATTTTAGACATTAAATTTTGCACTGCTTTAATACCCCTTTTCCTGGCGTAAATTTTATTAACTTATTTAACCGAAAATGGTCCCAGCGATAAGAATACACTATAATTATAACAATGGAATCCAAATTTTTACACTTTTGTAAAATTTAAAACAACATTCAAAAATAAGATAATTATCGAATTTGCAAGGGGAGAAACCCTTTCAATGTGTTATTTTTCCAGTTACCTTTTCAGTTATTCATCACTCAATTCAACCCTAAACGTTGACGGAATGGGGGGGGGGGAAGAAAGAAAGAAAAGAATTTTTGAGGTTATTGTAGAATGTTTTTTAACCTTTGAAACAAATAAGTTTTGAATTCTGGATAAAACTATCTCCCCCCCCCCTCCAATATTTTCCTTATGGGTGTTATATGTTTCCAATATAGTTTACGAAATACATTATTCTTGTTTATCCTTTTTTTTTTTCTGCATAATTGAGAGATTAAAACAATTGATAATTTTCTAATAGTTTTCCAATTGATTATATTTATTAATATATTATATTTTTGGTTATTTTACAATTCGTGAAAATAACTATGCCTTGTTTATTCTAATCATACAATTATTCCATGTGTTTGTGAATATCGTTGAAACGCTCATGCGGTTGATATTGTAATGGTGAGAGCAGAGCAGATTTTCTATTATTTCAAAAAACCGTTTAAAATTTGTTCACACTTATACCTTTTTTTACAATATGATGTGATTATATTTTTTTATTTTTTGGTATTGAAATAACATTTTTCTTATGTGGGATCAGGATATATCAGTTCTCAATTTTCCACTATTTTCATATGTGCTGTTGCAGTTGATCGGGCAATTTGAATATAAAAATTTCTGATTAATCGCTTTCTATATTCAATCAGAAATCATTTCCAACTTCCTTATATTGTGGAACATTGCCCTTGTTAAAGTTTCTCACAATATAACTTTTCATTTTCTTCTTGTAATATTTTTATATTCTGTTTCTGGATTTTTTCTGCTCATATATATTTTTTCCAATCGGTGCATTTTGCAATCTTTGATTATATTTTTTTTTCTATTGTGTTATATTTATAGTATTATATTTATTATATTTCTATTTTGTCGATTTTCCTGTGATTTAATATTAATTGCAAAAAGTTTTATTATATTCTAGCAAGCTTCGCCCGCTACGCTGGTTAGTTTCTCCAAGCAAATTGTATCTGCGAATTTGACCTTGTGTGTTTTCATATTGTGTATTTTCAGTGCCGATGTTATCAATTACAGTCTACATTCTGCAATCTAAAAGTTCAGTACTTTCAACATCACGTACTTTGTTCATCAACATCATTGTTGCCAAACATAATAGTTGGCGCCAAATAAAACATTTGGAGGGAAAAAAAAAAAAAAAAAAAAAAAAAAAAAACATTTGTGCGAAAGTAATCATTTAAAAAATATAACGTTTCAAAATTACAGAGTTTCGAGAACTATTTTTTTTAAATCAATGTAAATATATACGGAAAATAAAAGAAGAAATAAAAATTACAGACAATAAAATATTTTTTCAAAATTTCCATTTAAACTGTAGACGGGAAATTGTAAGTGTCTCTTAGCACTGCAGTAAACATTTCCTTTTTGAATCAGCGAAAAGTTATAATTTGATAAAAAATATTTTCGATTCAAAAATTAGTAAATTAAAAAGTTTTGCATGCTTACAATTAATATATAATACTTAAAAAAAAAAAAAAAAAAAAAAAAAAAAGGATTCGCGTTCAATAAACAGCGAGTCACAATATTGGGCACGGTTAGCAATAAAAATTCTTTGCACGTTGAGGGTTGAAATAAATCGTGCATTAGCATACATTTTAGTATCATGTTGGTATAACGGAAAAGTACCAAAAGGTATCCAAAAAACTTTGTTTCAAACTCGTCAAATCTCTGTAGACTCGATTATGGAATAGGTCTGCTTTGAAAACATAGAATCTACTTGACTCCATATCAAAGTTAATTATGCACAAAACCACGCCTAGTAACATACACCAATATGTAATAAGATTATGTAATTTACCTCCTTAATTAATGCATAGGGTACAAACTACACCTACTTTCCAATCAGCATCAGTGCTTACAGCTAGATGTAAATATGTCTCTCATTGTCGCGGTATTTTAGTTTGGCCTACGGAATATTATCATATTCAATTTGACATTAGTAACAATCCTCGGAGCGGTCCACCAATAATTTTTTTAATTATTTTCGTGATAGATTACTACTACAATTACGAGGAAAAGTGGTACTTTTATGTTAGTCGCGCGCATGTGACAAGTAGCCAAATATTGTTTCCATCGTCATCATTCCTATTGCATTCATTTCATTTAAAATATAAACCTTTCACTCATTTAATTTAAAATACATACAGTGGTCGATGCAGGTTTTTGATTTTTTTTTTTTTTTTTTTTTTTTTGGTGGGGGGGGGGGGGGGATGATTATTTTGTGAAAAATAAGTTATTTTTGTGAAAAATAACATTTTGTAACGAAATATGAAATTTAGCTACTCAAATTCAAACGAAATATTTAATAAAAATTTCTTCTTTAAGTCCTTCTACTAAAGTTTTCCTTTTCGATGAACTTGTTTTGTTTGCAAATTACACATTTTAAAACAAAACAAAATAAAAATAATTAATGAAGAGTATGTTTTTATAGAATGTAATTTTGTGATGAGACCTATATTATTAAGAGGAATTTTATGAAGGGACCAGTTTTATTAAAATGAATTTTGTGAAGGGTGTTGCATTGTTAGGCCTCATTTTTTTTCCTGGATCGACCCCTGGCATATTAAATACATTTCTAATACACGCCTTCCACACATTTTATTAAAAATACAAAATAGGAAATAATACTATAAACCAAAACAGTCTATTTCGTCATCAAAGAATTGTTTCTAATTTAAACACGCGAAAAATAAAATCTGCTATTGCCGAGAGAAGAATGCTAATAGCGAGGGGGGAAATGCAAATGGCGAGATTTGCGCCCGACTAACATAAAATTACGGAAAAACCTCACCATGTATAGTGGGCTTCTACGACATTTGTAAGAGAAATCTAAAATGAAGAATTTTGAGATTTACAGCCAAATTTGGCGTTAGATATCAGTCAGGATTTGATTTTAAGCGAAGCTGTTATCCAAGATCCATCATAAACGGATTCACCTGATTACAGAATTTTCCCTCCATTGTTCGATAGCTAAGTACTGTAGAACAATATATTATATATACTAAAAACTATCCTTGAAAAATTATCAAACTAACAGGGTAAGTCCCATCAAAAAACGTTTAAAAAAAGGCTAATATTTTATAAAAGAGGTCACCTGATTACAGGCTTTTTCCCAATAATTTTAGGGCTACGCAACGTAGAATAATATGTTATATAATAAAACATTCCCAGGAAAATTATTGAACAAACAATGAAGGTTCCATTGAAACCCATTCGGCAGAATCTTTTAAGAAGGCTAATATTTCATAATCGGGTTCATCTAATTATACAACTTTCCATCATAATTCTATAAGCAATCTAGTACGTAGAACAACATATTATATATTAAAATCTTTCATAAAAAATTATCTATCTAACATTGTAAGTTCCATCAAAATCCATCCAGCAGAATTCGAGTTATAAGCGGCCGGAACAAAATTTCATATATACATAGAAAAAGTAAATAGAAGTAGATTGTTATTAATATAATTTACATTTGAATTTTAAAAAAATACTCCGAAAATGCTGTCGTACATTTGAAACGTCGTCACCATTATTGTGAACATCACTCGGACGGATGTCACACTTATGCCTTTTTGGCTTAAATTCAAACTGTTTGGCGACAAAAGTAAAATCAAAATCGTAAATAAACAAATAACATGCAACTCACAAGTACAGTCATTTTGATAATTACATCTGCTAGTTTCTTCTGTAAGTGACATGATGTAGGAGTTAGATAAAAATATAAATTAAACTAAAAAAAAAAAAAAAAAAGTCACAAACAAAATTGTTACTCAGATTTTATCCAATAAAATTTTCAGATGCATTTTTCTTAATCTGGCGCAAAAAATAAGTTAGTTATGCAAAATGTTTAGTAATTATCATTATGGTAAAATACTTAAACGGATTTTTTTTTTTTTTTTTTTTTTTTTGGCATTTCTTTAATAAGCGTAATAACACGGAGAAATAAAAGAGTCTTGCTATTTCTTTTATTTTCAAGATTAGATTATTCTTCAGTCTGTTGTCTAAATAAAGCCCATAATGAACATAATCGTTAATTTGTCACAATGTTTAGTGGCTAGGGATGTGTGTTAGCCGAGTAATGATCGAAATTTTATGTAATCTGAATTTCAGGTACTTTTTTTTTTATCGAGGCTAAAATGATAAATCAACAAATATTGATCCTTGGCCACCATTGGCAGTTCAAAGTTTTTTCCGTACATTGCAAGTATTGCCTGTCTAGTGATAGTAAAATAACTGCAGAAGAAAAATATATAATAGTAAATCTTCTTTTCTCCGTTTGCTCCATAATGAAAAACTACAAATTTACTAATCGCTGAGTACAAATTGAGGGTAATCGTAAAATTGAGGGATTCAGCGTCCCAAGTCCCCTTCAAATATAAAAGACTAGGGGGCTCTGCCCCCTGCTCGTTACGCTCACCAACCCCCGTTCTGATTTCACAGCCTCTTAAAACCTGGTAGTGTATCCTGTTTTAAAACGATGATGATGATGATATCACGAACGGCGACTTTCTTCTGTAATCAGGTTATAATGCTTTTTCATTTAATTCATCTTTTTTATTTTTAATATTCATGTGTAAACACAATTTTTATGACGTAATTTTCTTTATTTCCTACTTTCAACACGTGATCATTTAATTATTATTTTAAACTTTCATTATTGTTTTTAATAGTCTCACGCAAATACATTTTTTATTTGAGATAAAACATAATCCTTTGCGCTTACTTAGAAATTGGCAACAATATAAAAAAATGACTTTTTCAATAGAAGATTTTTTACTCGATTTTTAAGGATTTTTTGAGTTTTTATTGTCCGACCGTGATAATTTTTTTAATTTCTGAAAGCTTGTTATATTTCGCGTCTGGTGGTATGATTTTCGAATCCGTAGGATGGCTAGAAAAAAAGTAATATCTCCCGAAAAAAGTCCCTAGTAAAAAAGCGATGAGAATAACCCGGAATATCTACGCAGAATTTGATTGGTCCATTTCGTTTTTGGTTCAGTTCCAGATTACTTTTTTTTAATATAGAAGGAAATTTCCAACAATATAGTAAATACACCAATTGGCAGGTGACCCGATTACAGAAGATTAGTCCAATATCTTTTTAAAACCGTCAAAAAGAAAAAAAAATATATATATGCAAAGAAACTAAAAAGAAATAAATGGGGATATTTTTTTTTTTATATGCATTAATAATTTGTGTATAGCAGACATTTACACTAAAATTTAAATATTTGACTCCATTTTTATAATATTAATTGTTATTTATATAATTTACATTTGAATATAAAAAAATTGCACCAAAAATGCTGTCGTATACTTGAAAAAAAAATTATTTTTTATTTTTTATTATTAATTTTTTTAACATCGCTCGGACCGATGTCACGCTTATGTCGTTTTAGCTTAAAGACAAATTGTTTGGCGACAAAAGTGAAACCAAAATCGTAAATATAACATGTATTTAACAAATAACATGTAAAACACAAATGCAGTCATTTTTATAATTGCATCTGCTAGTTTTCTCTGTAAGTCACATAACGGAGGAGTTAGATAAAAATAAAATTTTTAAAAGAAGAACAAATCAAAAACAAAATTGTTACCCTTTTACCTAATTAAATTTTCAGATGCATTTATTTAATCTGAAGAAAATAATATCAATTATAATAATTATATTAATAATCAATTTATGCATCAAATATTTCTTAATTCTTTTAGCAAACTAGATTGTTACTAATTGATTATTAATTATCCGAAAATTATACCACTTTTTGACCTATCTTGGAAATAAAGCACATAAAATACAAACATTTAAATGATAAATTTTTGTATTTCGATAAAAGAATTATGTTTGCAGGATAAAAGGAACTTGTAACACTTTTTTGCTGAAAAAGTACAATTTCCGGGGATATTAACAGTTTGGGAGTCATAAATAACTGATAACAGTTTCTCTTTGCTTAAAAATACATACTTCATAAATAAAGTAAATATCAAACAGACATAAAGTGAGACAGAATATATTTATTCAAACTAGTCTTCCAAATGCATTACATATGATATTGAATGAATGTAGTTATATAAATATATGCTGTTATTTATTAAATTATGTTTTAATTGCAAAATCCTTGCGTTTATTTCTTTATATTTTGGATTCGGGGGTGGTGCTCTTGAACTTCCCACTCTGACCATTCTCATAATGGCCTCATTCTCAGCTTGTAACTCCTTTAATAAATTTATCATGGAATAAATGTCCATATGAGGAGATCCTCTTTTGTTTATTTTTGAGTGAAATCCTTCCACATTGTTTTTTGTCCTTTCCGTGTAATTGGAAAAATGATTCCAAAATCCAAATTGTGCTGAAAAATAACGAATAAAATTAATAAACATAAAAAATAAACATAAATAATAACCCATGCAGAAACAAACAAACACGCACACATACACACTATACATGTATAATACATATATAGTTTTCTCCGAAAAACAAAAATAATATGAAATTTATCATTTCATTACATTTAAATGAATTATTAACATTTTATATGTATTATATTTACAAGTAAAGACATGTTCAAAATACTTAAAAAAAAAATAAAAATACTACAATATCAATCAGAATTTTGGAATTTTGTTTGAATAAACATGTTAAAATTAAAGTTTTACATTAATCCAAAGAATTTTCTTAAAAAGTTTTATATCGAAAGTGTTCATCTTTTTCGGTTAAACTACATGATTAAAACAAATGACTAAAAATAAATCTTGTTTTTATCTAGTTCAAATACAGGGATTTTAAGAAAATTCAGTTTTAAACCTGCAAAAATTGCTTTTTTGTTTTCCCTATTTCAAAAATATATTATACTATTCTGAATATAACACAAAAGAAACCACATGAAATTATTCAAATTAGAACCGGGTTAATTTGAAATTAAAATGTGTACTTTTAACACAGACTCCGACTGATTTTTAACTTTGCATGCTGTTTTCTTTAAACAGTATTTTTGCTTCCTACTTGCACGCAAAAAAAAAAAAAAAAAAAAAAAAAAAAAAAAAAATGTTTGCATGCAGAAAGATAATTAATTTTGCACAGGAATATATAAAATGACTATACCTACAATCTTGGACTTTTGTGTTGTCATTGATAAGGCATAAATTTTACTTATTGCTATTAGAATGTTATTTCTGTCGTTGTTGAAAGCACGCCCAAATTACAACAAATGGAATCTGCACCCTTTAAACCACAAAACAGTAGGCAAAGATTGTAGGTATGATAATTTTATACATTCCTGTTCAAAAGAAATTATCTTTCTGCAAAGTATTTTTTTCTTTTTTTCTTTCTTTCTTTCTTTTTTCTTTTACAGTGCGAGTAAGTAGCAAAAACAGTTTGAGAAAAGCGCATAGAAGGTAAAAAATAAATTGGAGTCTGTGTTAAAGTACACATTTTCAATTTGAGCTGGTTCTAATTTGAATGCGTTCGTACGATTTATTTTGTTCTATTCAAAAATAGTATGACATTTATAAAAAATTGGAAAAAAAATATTTATTTATTTATTTATTTATTTATTTATTTAAGCTTTAAAATTGCTGATTTGGCTTACGGCTATATCAGTAAATGAAAAATTTGGAAATGGTTGTAAAATTGTGGTTTTGCAACATTTTACTATACAATTACATAATGATCACTGTAATTTAAAAAAAATATTTGCACAAAAAATTTTTGCATTAAAAAGCAATATATAAAGACAAATTTTTCAATTTTTTCTAAAATCTCATAATAATATTTTTTAGAGAACTTATTATAATTCATTATGATTTCTGAAGTGATGAATAAAGGTAATTTTTAGTTTCATGGGGGGGGGAGGGGGGGATGCAGATTTTTGGCTCGAATGGGTGATTTTATTGCCGTAAATTGACTTAAATAATCAATTAATTCAGTGCCCTTTTATTCAATGACGGATTAACAATAATGCAAAAAATCGAACAAACGTACGCGCACACACACACAAGAAAAAAAAAAAAGAGTAAGAAACGCTTGCTATTAATTTAATAAAGAGTATAAATTGAAAAAAATAAATAAATTATTATCTTATAATGAAAAGAAAAATAGTCTTACCTCCATCAAGTACTGCTTTCTTCTCATCTCAACTTTCGTTTAGTTATGTTTCAACGACGTAATCGTGCATTCTTTCCGCTTCAGGAATTTGAGGATCATTTTCTTGAATGTCTAAAAAGGCTGTTCCTACATCTTGGATCGGACCAGTGGTAAAGAAGCAGTTCTTCTGATCCATTTTCGCACAATTGGGTCATTCTTGTACGAAGGAAAAAGGTCAATGCTTTGAACCTAAAATATAATTAATAATTGAGTAATTATACATACGCCTATATAATGTGATAATAATCAGCATTGCTACAAAATTAAAAAGAAATTCTATGTATGCACAGACACACACACACACGATACATATATAAGCTAATACTCATCGTTTGAAATAAATAATGCTTTGCCTAAATCGCAATCATCAATCAATTAAAGTTATTTTAACAATTAGGAAATCACATCAGTGTACTGAGATAAAGAAAAATGACTTCTGAAATGAAAGTTTTACAATATCCATATGTTATAATGTTCATATCATATATTCTAATACGAGCAAATCTTGTGTGTGTGTGTGTGTGGTTATATATGCAAATTTTATCTTAAAAACGGCTCTAACGATTTTGACGAAATTTTGTATCCTACCGCTTTGGGCCACCAGAAAACTATTGGGCTAGGTCACATGTTCCAGAAAATTCGACTAGTGGGTCATTTTGGGTCACCATGGGTCAGGGTCAAGCTAATTGTATCTAAAAAACGGTTCAAACCATTTTGACTAAATTTTGTATCCTACCATTTTCGGGTACGAGAAGACTATTGGGCTGGGTCACATGTTCAAGAACTTTTGATTAGTGGGTCATTTTTCGGTCAACGCGATTCAAGTTAATTTTATCTAAAAAACGTCTCTAACGATTTTGATTAAATTTTGTATCCTACGAGTTTCGGGCACGAGAAAATCATTGGGCTAGGTCACATGACCGAGAAAATTCGATTAGTGGGTCATTTTTGGGTCACTGTGAGTCAAGCTATTTTTTTCTAAAAAACGACTCAGACTATTTAGACTAAATTTTGCATCCTATGGTTTTCGAGCACGACGAGAATGTTCGGCTAGGTCACATTTTCGAGAAAATTCGATTAGTGGGTCATTTTGCTCATAGGCCATAATGGGTCAAGCTATTTTAATTTTTAAAACGGCTCAGAGGATTTGAACTAAAATTAGTATTTAGTTCAATACTAAAGTTCGGTATTAGTATTTAGTAAATTTAGTATGAACTAAATTTAGTATTTGGTTTAGTATTTGGCATACAGTTTTAGGGAACGAGAAGACTATTGGGCTAAGTCACATGTTCGAGAAATTTCGATTAGTGGGTCATTTTGGTCATGGGTCATTATGGGTCAAGCTATTTTCTCTTAAGAACGGCTCATAGGATTTGATCTAACTTTTATATCCTACGGTTTTGGGGCACGACAAAATCATTGGGCTAGGTCACATGCTCGAGGAAATAAGATTAGTGGGTCATTTTTGGGTTACTGTGGGTCAAGCTAATTTTAGCTAGAAAACGGCTCAAATTATTTTGACTAAATTTTATATCCTACGGGTTTCGGGAACGAAAAGACTATTGGGCTATATCACAAGAAATTTCGATTAGTTTCGTAGATCATTTTGACTAAATTTTATATCCTACGGGTTTCGGGAACGAAAAGACTATTGGGCTATATCACAAGAAATTTCGATTAGTTTCGTAGATCATTTTGACTAAATTTTATATCCTACGGGTTTCGGGAACGAGAAGACTATTGGGATAGGTCACATGTTCAAGAAATTTCGATTAGTTTAGTAGATCATTTTGGTCATGGGTCATTATGGGTCAAGCTATTTTTATCTTAAAAAGAGTTGGCGACATTGGCGAGATTCGGCGGAAAAATTGACTTTTAAGATTACCAATGCCAAAACACTTGCTTGGCGCCAAAATGAAAAAAACATAGCCAAATTTGGCGAAAAAAATGGCTTTTAGAATCTGAAGGAATTTTCTAGAAATTCCCAGTAGGAGCCGAGATACATGATTCAAACAATATCCTTCGAGTTTTGGACACAAGATAATTGTACTTGGTCACATGTTCGAGAAAATTTTATTAGTGGGTCATTTTAGTCATGGGTCATGATACTTGAACTCAAAGCTAATTTTGACCGAGCATACATCGGTCTTCCCTGCTCGTGGGTATATCACTCATTTGTCACAATTGATTATTTCATTTTTATCCTTAAGTTTCTTCTTTTAAATTGAAAATTTAGTTGAAAATTTAGTCTTAAAATCGGTGAATTGCAATGAAATACTATTTGATGCAAAATTCAAACTGGTTATACGCGATCTAAATATCTTATAAGATACACCACATGGATCTTATTTTATAACCGTGTAAATTTATAAAAAATAAATACATATGCATATATTTATGTATGCAAATATCTAAGAATATATGTATGTATATATATATGGCGCAAAAGGAAGCACTTATTCAGTTTGTCACCGGCTCTCCAAATTGAATGGCTTTTTGTGCATGAGCCAGGAACAAAAAACTTTTAATATTCATTTTGAATATCTACTGGTATTCTTTCAGGGTCCAGCACAATTTTCATCTTATCTTTGATCTTTCTCATCCACAGCCCTGCGTGTATAAATGCATAAAGATTATCGACTCACCTTTCTCCATATACACTGGGAGTAATGAAATAAATATCCCTTAGTTTCTGTACCTTTACATATTTCCTTCAATGCTATCATTGCTCCGATTTCAAAGTCTAACAGCGCGATTTTAGGCTGAAAATCCAAATCCTTCTGGGAACTTACTGCAAAATGAACGAAAAATAGGAATCTTCAGATTCAACATTCGAGGAATCAATACTCGATTCAGTCCTGGAAATAAATAAATAAATGTTGCTAGAGACAATATATAAAACCTTAATTTAAAGCATACAAATAATAATCCGATCACATTAATCTTACCTTGAATACGTCAAGGAATCCCTCAGGAACTTCATGTGTTCCTTATAGGGCCAAGGTGGTCTTGAACTGGCAGCTTGACCAGTTTTAGCCTTTTCTTTTTTTAAACATCTGTCAAAGCCGTCTCTTAAATTCTGCCATTCATTTTTAGCACGCTTTACTGAAATTAGAAAATAAAATTTAAATTAGAAAATTCTTTTCAGGTATTTAATAACTGGAAATTCATTTCAAGATATATCAGGGAGCTACAGGATGAGAAAAAGCACATTAGCTGGAATTGTACGAGAAGTCTGTTTAGTCATATGGAAACGATTACAGCCACTATACATACCTGAACCATCAACGGAAATGTTGAGAAATTCTGCTGAAGAATTTTCTAGGAAATGGAACTATCCTAACTGCGTAGAAGCTATCAATGGGAAACACATACTGATACAATGTCCAGACAAGAGCGGCTCCCTGTATTTTAATTGCAAGATTTTTTTTTCTTTTGTGCTTGTGGCATTAGCAAATGCAAACTTAGCTGTAGATGTCGGAGGTTATGGAAGACATTCCGATTCTGGAATTTTCCAGAATTCAAATATGCACTGTAAAAAAAAATTCTCAGGTTACTAAAAACTTTTTAGTATATTTGTATTCCACAGATTTTTTTAGTAACCGGTACTAAAAGACTAAAATTTTTTTTGTATTCTTACTCAGTTACAGGAAAATATGTAAGAATTACTAGAAAACAGCTAGCAACATTACTAAAAAACAGCTAGCAATGATTCCGATTTTTAGTAAAGGTTACTAAAAAAATCTGTGGAATACAAATATACTAAAATTTTTTTAGTAATTTCCAAAGATCAGTTAGAATTATTTTATTCGTATACAATCCTTTATCATTTGTTTAAAAAGGTATTCGAAAGGCCTCAGGATGTCCGACAGAGTTCGTCGGGGAACAGGGGAGCTAATTTTTACCAAATATTGCAGACTTAGACTCGGCAGCTTTTTGATTAGTCATGGAATAAGTAAAAATTTTATGGGTCATATTTTTCAAGTTAAGGCTGGTAACTAAATGATCTTTTTACAAAAAATTACATTTTTGTTTCTTGTAATTTTTATAAAATTAATATTAACTTTGTTTGTGATCCTTGAGGCATTCCTTTATAATTTACTAAAGTAGTTAAAAAAAAATGTATATTTTCCTGCTAAAACAATTGTTCATAAATATAAGTACACACTTCTATGACTGAATTAAAATCTTTCTTTTTGCAAAAAGGATAATGCAACACAAAACACTTAGAACAATGCAATAATAAACTTAAAAAAAAGCAAATTACCTGGAAATTTCTACGTGCTGGGATGTGGACGTTCCATTGATGAATTTATTTGACGGTGAAATTTTTTTTGGCAGTTGTTAGAACGTTCTTTTTGCCCGAAAACAGAAGGCGATCTTGAACCGACTCTTCCCATCCATTGGGTTTCGAAGAATCTGTAAAACAATTTCATTGGCGTGAAGATAACGAAACATTTATAAATTACAATTATTGTCATAAAATATATTCAAATTAACTAGGTTATGAAAACAAAAATATTAATTAGCTAAAATTAGCTATAATGGAAAAGAATTTTACTTTTATGTCATTGAGTATATTTAATGATATATAGCGAAATGTTGCGAAATGATACAGCTAATACAGATACAGTGAAAATAATAAAGTTTTTTCTTTAAAGAAATCGATTGTTGTTGATATATATTAAAGTTTAATTTACTTTGTTTTCAGAAATTTCGTCCGAGGAATGTTACGTAGGGAATAAATAAGCCTAAATGGCGATAAAGGTGCTGAAAATGAGGGTTAAAATTTAATATCTCAATTTTTTTTTTCAACATATGACTTAGTATTGTAATTCTTTAACTACTACATACCGCATAGTACTTATAAGCAAAATTTTACACTATTTTATTTTAAGTGTTAAAAAAAAAAAAAAATTGCATCGCAAAGAAACATAAATTCTACAGTTAAATAATGCATAGTTTAAGGCGGTTTACAAATCTTCTGCTCAACAACGCGAAACTTACCGACACATTTTCGGAAACCTTTTTAAACGCAAAGTCACAAAATTGTCAGGCCTGACTATTAAAGTGATTTGGAAAGGAAATGAGTTTTACATTTTTTGATAAATAAATTACTTATCGGGGTATAAGCGATTTTGATCACGTACGACCATTTTTTCTCCTGTCTGGCGGTATCTCTTGAGAAAATTAGGTTCAAAACGTCAATTTTGAGTGTAATTTCTGAAAGATCTTTTGCGTTTACCAAAAAATGGTAAACGTCTTTCGATTATATAGTTTCTGTATAACAACACCTGCCAATTTCATGCGTTTCCGAACCAAAATGAATTTAAAAATATATCCGAAAGCAGCCCTTTTGGATTTGAGAACAGCCTTAATCCTGTCTATATTTTGCTTATTAAAATATTATTAAAAAAAATTACAAACACATGCATTTTGGAAAAGTGCAGTTTTAAACTTTATATGCAAAATTGTAATTTACGAAGCTCGAGAAGGTAACAGCCACAAAGTTCCAGAACCGACCGCTATAACGATCCAAGTGTTAAAAGCTACGTCAAGTACTGTATAAAGCTATCGATGACCGACCGCAAGCAGTATCTTGGACCCGCTCAAAATATTGATATATTGATGATTAATTTATAAGAAAAAATTTACCACAATAACTTTGCCATAATTTCTTGTTCATTAGCGTCTGTTGATGAAATATGCACTTCCAGTCATATTTTGTTTTATATATTCCGTCTTCCACTTTTATTGGCGGTAACAGGGGTAAGGCCATTAACATATTCATTGCCTTATTTATAATATCACATATTTCTTCATCAGTTTCTTAGTCCTATTTTCTGCACCTGACGATAAATCGACTGTAAAAGACAAGTTTTAAATATTAAACAGCAGTAATAAATTATAGAAAAATATAATGGTGCAAGTTGCAACAATAAATATGTAACCTTATCAATAACGCTATACGTATACGATAACGCTGTCGCATTTTGACTTTAAAAAATTGCCATGCTTTTGAATTCGGGAATACGAAACTTCATATTTTGAAGTAAGCAAAAATTTAAAATAAGAGTAATAATGGTGTCAACAGTTGTCCCCAACTGTCAACAACAGCCTCCCTTCTTGACCTCTGAACTTTAGAAATGCTAAGAAAGTCATTAAAGATAAAAATTCCGACATACCGCAAGAAAAGAAACCGACCCAAGTCTACTCTTCTGATCCAGCCTTAAATTGCATAAAGTGCGTATCCGTAGGTATCCGTTCTTTTGTTGCGGTATGTAGAAAACTTTGATCTTTTATGACTTTTTCCGTATGTATCAGGATATCCGACAAAGTCCGACGGGGAGCAGGGGAGCTAATTTTTATCAAATAATGCAGACTTAGACTCGGCAGCTTTTTGATTAGTCATGGAATAAGTAAAAATTTTATGGGTCATATTTTTCAAGTTAAGGCTCGTAACTAAATGGTCTTTTAAAAAAAATACATTTTTGTTTCTTGCTATTTTTATTAAATTAATATTAACTTTTTTGTGTTCGTTGAGTCATTCCTTTATCATTTACTACAGCAGTTAAAACATTTATATTTTTTTCTGCTAAAACAATTGTTCATAAATATAAGTACACACTTCTATGACTGAATTAAAATATTTCTTTTTGCAAATATGACAATGCAACACAAAACACTTAAAGAACAAAAATAATAAACTTTAAAAAAAATTGAGCAAATTACCTGGATATTTCTACGTGCTGTATGTGGACGTACCATTGATGAATTTACTTGACGGTAAATTTTTTGGCAATTGTTAGATGTTTCTTTTTGCCCGAAGACAGAAGACGATCTTGAACCGACTCTTCCCATCCATTGGGTTTCGAAGAATCTGTAAAACAATTTCATTGGCGTGAAGATAACGAAACATTTATTAATTACAATTATTGTTATAAAATATATTCAAATTAACTAGGTTATGAAAACAAAAATATTAATTATCTGAAATTATATACCTATAATGGAAAAGAATTTTACTTTTATGTCAATGAGTACATTTAACCCCTTTATCGTCGCGCCCGAAAAGTGTAGGCTACTTTTTAAAAATTCAGATTGCTTGATTACCACCAGTTTTTTTAAGTAGAAATATTCGTTTTGTTTAATAGACAGATAAAATAATGCGAGAATAAAGCCAATTACACTATTTAAAAAAACTGGTGGAAATCAAACAATTTGAATAAAACAGACGTAACCTACGCTGCCCGTGAATGTCTCGGGCACGACGATTAAGGGGTTAATGATATATAGCGAAATGATACAGCGAATAAAGATAGAGTGGAGATAATAAAAGGTTTTTATTCAAAGAAATCGATTGTCATAGATATATAGATTAAAGTTTAAATTACTTTGTCTTCAGAAATTCCATCCGAGGAATGTTACACAGTGAATAAATGAGCCTAAAAGGCGATAAAGTTGCTGAAAATGAGGGCTGATATTTAATATAAAACAACTTTTGCAAAATATTGTAATTCCTTAAATATGACATATCTTATAGTACTTATTAGTTAAATTTTACACTATTTTATTTTAAGAGTTAAAAAAGAAACAAAAAAATAGATTTCACAGTTAAATAATGCATAGTTTAAGGTGGTTCTCAAAACTTCTGCTCAACAATGCAAAACTTTCTGACACATTTTCGGAATCATTTTTAAACGCAAAGTCACAAAATTGTCAGTCCTGACTATTAAAGTGATTTGGAATCGAAATGAGCTGTGCATTTCTTGATAAATAAATTAGTTATCGCGCTATAAGCAATTTTGATCACGTAGTACCATTTTTTCTCCTGTCTCGCGTTGTCGCTTGAGGAAATTCGGTTCAAAACGTCAACTTTGAGTGTAATTTCTGAAAGATCTTTTGCGTTTAAGAAATAATGGAAAAAATGTTTCGATAACATAGTTTCTGAATAACAACACAACACCTGCCAATTTCATGCATTTCCGAACCCAAAATGAATTAAAAAATATATCCGAAAGCAGACCTTTTGGATTTGAGAACAGCCTTAATCCTGTCTATATTTTGCTTACTAAAATATTATTAAAAAAATTACAAACACATGTATTTTGAAAACATGTGCAGTTTTAAACTTTATATGCAAAATTGTAATTTACGAAGCTCGAGAAGGTAACAGCGACAAAGTTCCAGGAGCGACCGCTATAACGATCCAAGTGTTAAAAGCTACGTCAAACACTGAATAAAGCTATTGATCATCGACCGCAAGCAGTATCTTGGACCCGCTCAGAATATTGATGATTAATTTATAAGAAAAAATTTACCACAATAACTTTGCCATCATTTCTTGTTCATTAGCGTCTGTTGATGAAATATGTACTTCCAGCCATATTTTGTTTTACATGTTCCGTTTTCCACTTTTGTTGGAGGTGACAGGGCTAAGGCCATTAACATATTCACTGCCTTATTTATAACATCACATATTTCTTCATCAGTTTCTTAGTCCTATTTTCTGCACCTGACGATAAATCGACTGTAAAAGACAAGTTTTAAATATTAAATCGCAGTAATAAATAATAGAAAAAGATAATGATGCAGATAACGCTGTCGCATTTTGACTTAAAAAAAATTGCCAAAATTTAGAATTCGTTAATACGAAACTTTATTATTTTGAAGTAAGCAAAAATTTAAAATAAGAGTTATAATGGTGTCAACGGCTGCCCCCAACAGCCTCCCTTCTAGACCTCTGAACTTTAGAAAAGCTAAGAAAGTCATTAAAGATAAAAGATTCCGACATACCGCAAGAAAAGAAACCGACCTAAGTTTTCTCTTCTGTTCCAGGCTTAAATTGCAAACAGTGCGTATCCGTAGGTATCCTTTCTTTTGTTGCGGTATGTACAAATCTTTGATCTTTTATGACTTTTTCCGTATGTATCAGGATGTCCGATAAAGTCCGACGGGGAGCAGAGGAGATAAGTTTTATCAAATATTGCAGACTTAGACTCGGCAGCTTTTTGATTAGTCATGGAATAAGTAAGAATTTCATGGGTCATATTTTTCAAGTTAAGGCTGGTAACTAAATGGACTTTTAAAAAAAATTACATTTTTGTTCCTTGCAATTTTTATTAAATTAATAGTAACTTTTTTTTGTGTTCTTTGAGGCATTCCTTTATAATTTACTACAGTAGTTAAAAAATTTATATTTTTTGCTGCTAAAACAATTGTTTATAAATATAAGTACACTCTTCTATGACTGAATTAAAATCTTTCTTTTTGCCAAAGTGACAATGCAACACAAAACACTTAGAGAACAAGAATTACAAACTCTAAAAAAAATTAAGCAAATTACCTGGAAATTTCAACGTGCTGGTATGTGGACGTTCCATTGATGAATTTATTTGACGGTGAAAATTTTTTTGGCAGTTGTTAGAACGTTCTTTTTGCCCGAAGACAGAAGACGATCTTGAACCGACTCTTCCCATCCATTGGGTTTCGAAGAATCTGTAAAACAATTTCATTGGCGTGAAGATAACGAAACATTTATTAATTACAATTATTTTTATAAAAAATATTCAAATTAACTAGGTTATAAAAACAAAAATATTAATTATCTGAAATTATATCAATAATGGAAAAGAATTTTACTTTTATGTCAATGAGTATATTTAATGATATATAGCGAAATGATACAGTGAATACAGATTTAGTGAAAATAATAAAATATTTTTATTCAAAGAAATCTATTGTTGTTATATATATTAAAGTTTAATTTACTTTGTTTTCAGAAATTTCGTCCAAGGAATGTTACGTAGTGGATAAATGAGCCTAAATGGCGATAAAGTTGCTGAAAATGATGGCTGAAATTTAATATCGATTTTTTGCAGCATACGACTTAGTATTGTAATTCCTTACCTACCACATACCGCATAGTACTTACTAGGACTTCCCTCAAAGGGATTAGTCTGAGTGATATTGCTGAGAACATAGGGTTAACAATTACAATATAAAGAAAAAGAGCAAATTAAATGATAGAATTACAAAATATCATCTATAAATTCATATACACTATTAAAAAATAGAAAAGAAGTACCGTTCATCAGATGTGTTGTCATAAGGTTTTTTTACATGTGGCAAAGAATCTCATTTTCTTAAGCGCGTATTGCGCAAAATTTGAAAAAAAAAAAAAAAAAAAAAAAAACGCCGAATCTTTTAAAACGCCAAGCTTTTGAAAGTTGCGTAATTGGATTTGCAGCCAATAGATTATTCTATCAAGCGTGGCTTAACTAAATTTAATTTCATTGCTGCATCTTTTTTGGTGTGTGAATTTAAAAATTATCTTCCTTGATTATATATCTATTATTTGTATAACTGTTTATAGAAACTCTTACACTTCAAACCACATTGATAGCATGCTTTGCTACAACAATTCCGTTCTTTGCTACAAACCAGATTGCAAAACTATAGTCTAAATTACTATTAAAGTATACAAAAAATCTTTCGATGACTTCTGTAAAATAACTTTTACATTAAATCTCCATATCGGCAAAATTGAAAAATTATATATATTTCAAAGTTAAGCTTAACAGATACTTCTTGATTATTCTCTAGGAGGTTTTGCCCCCTGCGCCTTTACTGCGCCAATCTGCAGACTTTTCTTTTGCCTGTCTGTCTGTCTCTCCACAATCTGTCTGTTTCCCTATCCGTTCTTCTGCCCGTCTCTCTAACCGACTGTCTATCTCTCTACACGTCTCTCTATCTGTCTCTATATTTCTCTACCGGTCTCGCTACCCGCCAATCTATTTCTCTAACCGTCTGTCTATCCGTCTAACTACTTGTATGTCTAGCCGTGTCTCTATCCACTTCGTTATCCATTTGTCTATCTGTCTCACAATTTGTCTATCTGTCTCTCTACCCGTCTGGCTATACGCCTCTCTACGCATCTTCTTACCCATCTCCGTACCCATCTACTGTCTCTCTACTCGTCTGTATACCCGTCTGCTTTTGTACCCGACTCGCTACCAATCTCATTACCCGTCAGTCAACTCGTCTCTGTACTCATCTCTCTACTCGTCTCTTTATCTACCACGCTACGCGTCTCGCAACCTTTCTCGCTACATTCCTGTCTACCGGTGTCGCTACCCGTCTCGTGACCCATCTCGCTACCCCTCTGTCTTCTCTCTAGTCGTCTGTATATTCGTTTCGCTACCCGTCAGCCTACCTATGTCGCTACTCGTCTCTCTACCCGTCTGTCTACCTGTTTGTTTACTCGTCTTTCTACCTCTCACCACCTGTTCCCAATATTTAAACAATTCATTTAATATGCAGAAGCCGTTTATCAGTTATTAAATGCAAACAGAAGTAATTTATCTAATAAGTGTAATCAGATGCAATTTTTTTAAATACATACATAAACCTGAATAATAATTCATCAGTTTTGTGTTCATAGTTGTTTATATCATTTGACAGTAAATCTCAACTTTTTAAACCTGAATTGTCTCAAGCTTTTTAAAAAAACCACAAGGTCTGTATAACTGCAAAGTACCCTGAGGGCTATATTAGCTACATGTTATTAAGTTAAGTGAAAGTTTCGTTATCGCGTTTGCAGCCAATTGCTTATGTCAGAAAGCGTGGCTTAACGCCATTTTAAATTCATTACAGTAACTTTCTTTTCTTTTTTTAGGGGGGGTTGGGGGGGAAGGGTTTCAAATATATACATTTCAATTAAAACTTTTGCCTGCATGCCATTAGTGTTTGTATTATTAACTAATACCTTGTAGACGAGCTTCATTTGAAACAAATGTAAAAGACTTCTACAGTTTTTTTTAGGAGAAACTTTCGTAATTGGGCCCAAAGCCAATCGGAGCATTTAATATCATTATTGTAACTTTTTTAGAGTTATAGAGCTTTACTCTTGTTTGAGACCAGCCTTGCCTGTGTATCTGAATGGAGAAAAGTTTCGTAACCTATGTCGGTTGGCGAAAAAAATTTAAAATGGTGCCAAAAGGTAGTTTTAGCATCTTACAAAATTTTTCAAGAGAGCGGTAAAACATGTTTTTCAAATATTTACAAACATACGTTTATTAAAGCATGTTTTTGCACCATATTAAAAATTTAAGCACAATGCCAAAATAAAATTTTATCGCCATATTCGATATTTTAATAAGTAATGAAAATATATAAACAAACTTATTTAACAAACCTAAAAGGCATTTTTGTGATAAATAATTGTTATTGTCAGGGGGGTAAATTGTAAACAATTAATAAACGGTTAGTAAATAATAAATAGCATTTAAAATAAAAAAAATGGAGAAGTAGTCCGTATAAAAATGCAAAACATAATATTATACGCTTGATATATGTAAATCTTTTTTTATTTTTAATATTTCCGAAAGCACAGATAAAAAGGTAAAAATCTCTTTTCCAAATGCCAAATAGAAAATACACAAAATAGAATGCCAAATATACAAAATAGAAAAATATCTGCAAAAAAATATATTTACATGATACTACATCTGCAAAAAAATAAGATTTAGAAAAAGTAAGCCAAATCCTGCAGATCCCAACAATCACATCGAAAAACTTATCACCAAAAAAGAACTCGCCAAATCTTACGGCACAAGGGATGGATTTTTTCTCTGAATGCAGAATATTAGTTTTTTTTTGTACGACGGGTGATTATAATATAATTGTTTCATTTCACATGCTACATATCGTTTGATACATTCGTACTTTTATGTTATCCTGGCGCAGTTGATAAATCGCCAAATATTGTTCCTATAACATTTTCATATTTAATTCATTTCATTTAAATGTAAACCTTTCACTCATTTAATTTAAAATACATGCCTTTCATTAATCCCATTTAAAATGCTAAAAAGAGAAAAAAAAGAAATAATGCCATAAATCGAAACGTTTTATTTAAACACCAAAGATTTTTTTTTTTATTATTATTATTTACACACTCGAAAAAAAAAAAACTGCTATTGCTGAGATTTGCGCCAAATCTCTAATACCAAGTCTACCAAATTATTGCGGGTTTTTTCTTTCAAACAGAAAAAAATCCAGATTAATTTTAGATTTCTACTAAATTGAAATATATTTTATTGTGCTGAATATTAGTGCGTGCATATTTTTTTGCTCCATGTACTCCATGAACTTTTCAATTCCGATTGTCTACGAAAATCTCCCGCCGGTGAAAATGACGTACGCACAAAATTTTCGTGACGTGTGTACTTTAATTGTGCTTTTTTATCTATTTTTTTAATATAATTTCGAAACGGTTTGACATTTATACTTGGTAATAAATAGACGTCGTTGTCACCTTTATAGGTACCTGCTGTAAAAATTTGAACGAAATCTTTTAAATATTTTTTGAGTTATGCTTGACGAAAGGTTTTAATATCCATCGTAGCTATATATGGGGCAAAGTAATACTGGGCTGTGTATGAGTCTTCGTTGCACTCAGACAATAAGCAAAATTTTACACTATTTTATTTTAAGTGTTAAAAAAAAAAATTGCATCGCAAAGAAACATAGATTCTACAGTTAAATAATGCATAGTTTAAGGCGGTTTACAAATCTTCTGCTCAACAACGCGAAACTTACCGACACATTTTCAGAAACCTTTTTAAACGCAAAGTCACAAAATTGTCAGGCCTGACTATTAAAGTGATTTGGAAAGGAAATGAGTTTTACATTTTTTGATAAATAAATTACTTATCGGGGTATAAGCGATTTTGATCACGTACGACCATTTTTTCTCCTGTCTGGCGGTATCTCTTGAGAAAATTAGGTTCAAAACGTCAATTTTGAGTGTAATTTCTGAAAGATCTTTTGCGTTTACCAAAAAATGGAAAACGTCTTTCGATTATATAGTTTCTGTATAACAACACCTGCCAATTTCATGCGTTTCCGAACCAAAATGAATTTAAAAATATATCCGAAAGCAGCCTTTTTGGATTTGAGAACAGCCTTAATCCTGTCTATATTTTGCTTATTAAAATATTATTAAAAAAATTACAAACAGACATTTTGGAAAAGTGCAGTTTTAAACTTTATATGCAAAATTGTAATTTACGAAGCTCGAGAAGGTAACAGCGACAAAGTTCCAGGACCGACCGCTATAACGATCCAAGTGTTAAAAGCTACGTCAAGTACTGTATAAAGCTATCGATGACCGACCGCAAGCAGTATCTTGGACCCGCTCAAAATATTGATATATTGATGATTAATTTATAAGAAAAAATTTACCACAATAACTTTGCCATCATTTCTTGTTCATTAGCGTCTGTTGATGAAATATGCACTTCCAACCATATTTTGTTTAATATATTCCGTCTTCCACTTTTATTGGCGGTAACAGGGGTAAGGCCATTAACATATTCACTGCCTTATTTATAATATCACATATTTCTTCATCAGTTTCTTAGTCCTATTTTCTGCACCTGACGATAAATCGACTGTAAAAGACAAGTTTTAAATATTAAACAGCAGTAATAAATTATAGAAAAATATAATGGTGCAAGTTGCAACAATAAATATGTAACCTTATCAATAACGCTATACGTATACGATAACGCTGTCGCATTTTGACTTTAAAAAATTGCCATGCTTTTGAATTCGGGAATACGAAACTTTATATTTTGAAGTAAGCAAAAATTTAAAATAAGAGTAATAATGGTGTCAACAGCTGTCCCCAAATGTCAACAACAGCCTCCCTTCTTGACCTCTGAACTTTAGAAATGCTAAGAAAGTCATTAAAGATAAAAGATTCCGACATACCGCAAGAGAAGAAACCGACCCAAGTCTACTCTTCTGATCCAGCCTTAAATTGCATAAAGTGCGTATCCGTAGGTATCCGTTCTTTTGTTGCGGTATGTACAAATCTTTGATCTTTTATGACTTTTTCCGTATGTATCAGGATGTCCGACAAAGTCCGACGGGGAGCAGGGGAGCTAATTTTTATCAAATATTGCAGACATAGACTCGGCAGCCTTTTGATTAGTCATGGAATAAGTAAAAATTTTATGGGTCATATTTTTCAAGTTAAGGCTGGTAACTAAATGGTCTTTTAAAAAAAATTACATTTTTGATTCTTGCTATTTTTATTAAATTAACATTAACTTTTTTGTGTTCTTTGAGGCATTCCTTTATAATTTACTACAGTAGTTAAAAAATTTATCTTTTTTTCTGCTAAAACAATTGTTTATAAATATAAGTACACACTTCTATGACTGAATTAAAATCTTTCTTTTTGCCAAAATGACAATGCAGCACAAAACACTAAGAGAACAAGAATAATAAACTCTAAAAAAAAATTAAGCAAATTACCTGGAAATTTCTACGTGCTGGGATGTAGACGTTCCATTGATGAATTTATTTGACGGTAAAATTTTTTTGGCAATTGTTAGAAGTTTCTTTTTGCCCGAAGACAGAAGACGATCTTGAACCGACTCTTCCCATCCATTGTGTTTCGAAGAATCTGTAAAACAATTTCATTGGCGTGAAGATAATGAACCATTTATTAATTACAGTTATTGTTATAAAATATATTAAAATTAACTCAGTTATGAAAACAAAAATACTAATTATCGGAAATTATAGTTATAATGGAAAAGAATTTTACTTTTATATCAATGAGTATATTTAATGATATATAGCGAAATGATATAGCGAATACAGAGATAGTGAAAATAATGAAAGATTTTTATTCAAAGAAATCTATTGTTGTTGATATATATTAAAGTTTAATTTAATTTGTTTTCAGAAATTTCGTCCGAGGAATGTTACGTAGTGAATAAATGAGCATAAATGGCGATAAAGTTGCTGAAAATGAGGGCTAAAATTTAATATATCAAAATTTTTTGCAACATGTGACTTAGTATTGTAATTCCTTAACTACTACATATCGTATAGTACTTATAAGTTAAATTTTATACTATTTTATTTTAAGTGTAAGGAAAAAAAAAAATAAATAAATAAGCGCATCGCAAACATAGATTCTACAGTTAAATAATGCATAGTTTAAGGCGGTTTACAAATCTTCTGCTCAACAACGCGAAACTTTCTGACACATTTTTGGAATATTTTTATACGTAAAGTCACAAAATTGTCAGGCCTGACTTTTAAAGTGATTTGGAATCGAAATGAGTTCTCAATTTTTTTATAAATAAATTTCTTATCGCGTTATAAGCGATTTTGATGACGTACGACAATTTTCTCCTGTCTCGCGGTGTCGCTTGAGAAAATTCGGTTCAAAGCGTCAACTTTCAGTGTAATTTCTGAAAGATCTTTTGTGTTTACCAAAAAAGATAAAACTTCTTTTGATTATATATTTTCATAATAACAACACCTGCCAATTTCATGCGTTTCCGAACCAAAATGAATTTAAAAATATATCAGAAAGCAGTCGTTTTGGATTTGAGAACAGACTTAATACTGTCTATATTTTGCTTACTAAAATATTATTAAAAAATTACAAATACATGCATTTTGGAAAAACATGCATTTTGGAAACCTGTGCAGTTTTAAACTTTATAAGCAAAATTATAATATACGAAGCTCAAGAAGATAACAGCGACAAAGTGTCACGACCGACCGCTATAACGATCCAAGTGTTAAAAGCTACGTCAAGTACTGTATAAAGCTATCGTTGACCGACCGCAATCAGTATCTTGGACCCGCTCAGAATATTAATATATTGATGATTAATTGATATGAAAAAATTTACCTCAATAACTTTGCCATCATTTCTTGTTCATTATCCTCTGTTGATGAAATATGTACTTCCAGCCATATTTTGTTTTACATATTCCGTCTTCCATTTTTATTGGAGGTAACAGGGCTAAGGCCATTAACATATTCACTGCCTTATTTATAATATCACATATTTCTTCATCAGTTTCTTAGTCCTATTTTCTGCACCTGGCGATAAATCGACTGTAAAAGACAAGTTTTAAATATTAAACCGCAGTAATAAATAATAGAAAAAGATAATGGTGCAAGCTGCAACAATAAATATGTAACCTTATCAATAACGTTACACGTATACGATAACGCTGTCGTATTTTGACTTTGCCCAGATTTTGAATTTGTGAATACAAAACTTTCAATTTTGAAGTAAGCAAAAATTTAAAATAAGACTTATGATGGTGTCAACGACTGTCCCCAACTGTCAACAACAGCTTCCTTTCTTGACCTCTGAACTTTAGAAATGCTAAGAAAGTCATTAAAGATAAAAGATTCCGACATACCGCAAGAAAAGAAACCGACCTAAGTCTGCTCTTCTGTTCCAGCCTTAAATTGCAAACAGTGCGTATCCGAAGGTATCCGTTCTTTTGTTTCGGTATGTCAGAAACTTTGATCTTTTACGACTTTTTCCGGATGTATCAGGATGTCCGACAAAGTCCGTCGGGGAGCAGGGAGCTAATTTTTACCAAATATTGCAGACTTGGACTTGGCAGCTTTTTGATTAGTCATGGGATAAGTGAAAACTTTATGGTCATATTTTTCAAGTTAGGCTCGTAACTAAATTTTCTTTTTTTAAAAAAATTACATTTTTGTTTCTTGCAATTTTTATGAAATTGATATTAATTTTTTTGTGTTCCTTGAGGAATTCATTTATAATTTACTACAGTAGTTAAATTATTTATATATTTTTTCCTGCTAAAACAATTGTTCATAAATATAAGTACACACTTGTATGACTGAATTAAAATCTTTCTGTTTGCAAAAATGACAATGCAACACAAAACATATAGAGAACAACAACAATAAACTTTTTTTTAAAAAAAAAAGCAAATTACCTGAAAATTTCCACGTGCTGGGATGTGGACGCTCCATTAATGAATTTATTTGACGGTGAAAATTTTTTTGGCAGTTGTTTGAACGTTCTTTTTGCCCGAAGACAGAAGACGATCTTAAACCGACTCTTCCCATCCATTGGGTTTTGAAGAATCTGTAAAACAATTTCATTGGCGTGAAGGTAACGAAACATTTATGAATTACAATTATTGTCATAAAATATAATCAAATTAACTATGTTATGAAAACAAAAATATTAAATAGCTGAAACTATAGCTAATAATGGAAATAATTTTACTTTTATGTCAATGAGTATATTTAATGATATGTAGCGAAATGTTGCGAAATGATACAGCGAATACACATACAGTGAAAATAATAAAAGTTTTTTATTCAAAGAAATCGATTGATGTTGATATTTATTAAAGTTTAATTTACTTTGTTTTCAGAAATTTCGTCCGAGGAATGTTACGTAGTGAATAAATGAGCATAAATGGCGATAAAGTTGCTGAAAATGAGGGCTAAAATGTAATATCTCAAATTTTTTTGCAACATATGACTTAGTATTGTAATTCCTTAACTACTACATATCGTATAGTACTTATAATTTAAATTTTACACTATTTTATTTTAAGTGTAAGAAATAAAAATAAAATAAATGCATCGCAAACATAGATTCTACAATTAAATAATGCATAGTTTAAGGCGGTTTACAAACCTTCTGCTCAACAACGCGAAATTTTCTGACACATTTTTGAAATATTTTTAAACGTAAAGTCACAAAATTGTCAGGCCTGACTATTAAAATGATTTGGAATCGAAATGAGTTTTCTATTTTTTTTATAAATAAATTTCTTATCGCGTTATAAGCGATTTTGATCACGTACGACCATTTTTCTCCTGTCTCGCAATGTCGCTTGAGAAAATTCGGTTCAAAGCGTCAACTTTGAGTGTATTTTCTGAAGATATTTTGCGTTTACCAAAAAAGATAAAACTTCTTACGATTACATATTTTCATAATAACAACATCTGAATTTCATGCGTTTCCGAAACAAAATGAATTTAAAAATACATCAGAAAGTAGCCCTTTTGGAATTGAGAACAGCCTTAATACTGTAGATATTTTGCTTACTAAAATATTATTAAAAAAATTACAAACACATGCATTTTGGAAATATATGCAGTTTTAAACTTTATTTGCAAAATTGTAATTTACGAAGCTCGAGAAGGAACAGCGGAAAAGTGTCATGACGGATCACTATAACGATCCAGGTGTTAAAAGCTTACGTCAAACACTGTATAAAGCTATTGATCATCGACCGCAAGCAGTATCATGGACCCACTCAAAATAGTGATATATTGATGATTAATTTATAAGAAAGATTTTACCTCAATAACTTTGAAAACATTTCTTGTTCATTAGCGTCTGTTGATGAAATATGTCCTTCCAGACATATATTGTTTTACATATTCCGTCTTCCACTTTTATTGGAGGTGTAACAGGGCGAAGGCCATTAACATACTCACTTGCCTTATTTATAATATCACACATTTCTTCATCAGTTTCTTAGTCCTATTTTCTGCACCTGACGATAAATCCACTGTAAAAGACAAGCTTTAAATATTAAACCGCAAGTAATAAATAATAGAAAAAGAGAATGGTGCAAGCTGCAACAATAAATATGTAACTTTATCAATAACGCTATACGTATACGATAATGCTGTCGCATTTTGACTTAAAAAATTGCCAAGCTTTTGAATTCGTGAATACGAAACTTTATATTTTGAAGTAAGCAAAAATATTGCCCCAACTGTCAACAACAGCTTCCCCTCTTGACTTCTGAACTTTAGAAATGCTAAGAAATTCATCAAAGATAAAAATTCCGACATACCGCAAGAAAAGAAACCGACTCCAGACTGCTCTTCTGTTCCAGCCTTAAATTGTAAACAGTGCGTATCCGTAGATATCCGTTCTTTTGTTGCGGTATGTAGGAATCTTTGATCTTTTATGACTTTTTCTGTATGTATCAGGATGTCCAACAAAGTCCGACGGGCAGCAGGGGAGCTAATTTTTATCAAATATTACAGACTCAGACTTGGCAGCTTTTTTACTAGTCAATGAAATAAGTAAAATTTCTATGGGTCATAGTTTTCAAGTTCGGCTGGTAAGTAAATGATCTTTAAAAAAAAAATTACATTTTTGTTTCTTGCTATTTTTATTAAATTAATATTAATTTTATTTTTTGTTTTTTGAGGCATTCCTTTATAATTTACTACAGTAGTTAAAAAATTTATATTTTTCCCTGCTAAAGCCATTGTTTATAAATATAAGTACACACTTCTATGACTGAATTAAAATCTTTCTTTTTGCCAAAATGACAATGCAACACAAAACACTAAGAGAACAAGAATAATAAACTCTAAAAAAAAATTAAGCAAATTACCTGGAAATTTCAACGTGCTGGGATGTGGACGTTCCATTGATGAATTTATTTGACGGTAAAATTTTTTTGGCAATTGTTAGAAGTTTCTTTTTGCCCGAAGACAGAAGACGATCTTGAACCGACTCTTCCCA
Source organism: Maratus michaelseni (assembly GCA_963931845.1). Classification (NCBI taxonomy): domain Eukaryota; kingdom Metazoa; phylum Arthropoda; class Arachnida; order Araneae; family Salticidae; genus Maratus; species Maratus michaelseni. Next base: position 169,698,034 of record OZ007593.1, on the reverse strand, counting down.
TCCATTGGGTTTCGAAGAATCTGTAAAACAATTTCATTGGCGTGAAGATAATGGACCATTTATTAATTACAGTTATTGTTCTAAAATATATTAAAATTAACTCAGTTATGAAAACAAAAATACTAATTATCTGAAATTATAGCTATAATGGAAAAGAATTTTACTTTTATATCAATGAGTATATTTAATGATATATAGCGAAATGATACAGCGAATACAGAGATAGTGAAAATAATGAAAGATTTTTATTCAAAGAAATCTATTGTTGTTGATATATATTAAAGTTTAATTTGTTTTCAGAAATTTCGTCCGAGGAATGTTACGTAGTGAATAAATGAGCATAAATGGCGATAAAGTTGGTGAAAATGAAGGCTAAAATTTAATATCTCAAAATTTTTTGCAACATATGACTTAGTATTGTAATTCCTTAACTACTACATATCGTATAGTACTTATAAGTTAAATTTTACACTATTTTATTTTAAGTGTAAGGAAAAAAAAAACGCATCGCAAACATAGATTCTACAGTTAAATAATGCATAGTTTAAGGCGGTTTACAAATCTTCTGCTCAACAACGCGAAACTTTGACACATTTTTGGAATATTTTTAAACGTAAAGTCACAAAATTGTTAGGCCTGAGTATTAAAGTGATTTGGAATCGAAATGAGTTCTCCATTTTTTTATAAATAAATTTCTTATCGCATTATAAGCGATTTCGATCACGTACGACCTATTTTCTCCTGTCTCGCGGTGTCGCTTGAAAAAATATGGTTCAAAACGACAATTTTGAGTGTAATTTCTGAAAGATCTTTTGCGTTTACCAAAAAATAGAAAACATCTTTCGATTATATAGTTTCTGAATAACAACACCTGCCAATTTCATGCGTTTCCGAACCAAAATGAATTTAAAAATATATCAGAAAGCAGCCCTTTTGGATTTGAGAACAGTCTTAATACTGTCTATATTTTGCTTACTAAAATATTATTAAAAAAATTACAAACACATGCATTTGGGAAATATATGCAGTTTTAAACTTTATTTGCAAAATTGTAATTTACGAAGCTCGAGAAGGAACAGCAGAAAAGTGTCATGACGGATCACTATAACGATCCAGGTGTTAAAAGCTTACGTCAAACACTATTGTGTTGATATATATTATGAATAATAATATGATATATATTAAAGTTTAATTTACTTTGTTTTCAGAAACTTCGTCCGAGGAATGTTACGTATTGAATAAATGAGCATAAATGGCGATAAAGTTGCTGAAAATGATGGCTGAAATTTAATATGTCAAATTTCTTGCTCTCTTTGCGCATGCTTCAACTTTTTTTTGAAGGCTTCTCCCCTCAGAAACCGGTTACCTAATTGATTAGCCCTCACCTGTTTGGCCTAGGGGGATTGAAAACAAATGGAGTCGTACCATTATATTGAAGCATAGACTTTCTAATGCATTTTTGCTCTGAAGTTAAAAGCTAAAGGTTTTTTTTTTAAGAACTCATGTTTTCACTACTAAATATGCATATTTTTTCGCAAAATTTGAAAGAGAGCTTGGATACAGTTATATTTATAACGGATTGAAATGTCACATGGGTTCGGAAGATGAGAACTATTTTTTTATTGCTATGTTAAAAGAGCCGATGTGAAAACAAACAAACAAAAAAGCGAGAAAAAAACATTTCTTTTACAACTAGATAACAATATTTTTTCACGAAATTTTTATATGGGCTGTAAAACCGTTTTATTTATCACCAATAAAGATTTCAAAGAGTTCGGACAAAAATAACATTTTATTTTAAATTAGTGAAACGACCCTACGTAAAAAAAAAAAAAAAAAAAAAAAAAAAAAAAAAAAAAAAAAGAGCGCTTTTACCACTAAATATCAATATTTTTTCGTGAATTTTTCATTTTAAAATATAATTTGATACAAAATTTTAAAGAGAGCTTGGATACAGTTATATTTATAACCGATTGAAATGTCAGAGAGTTCGTAAGATGAGAACTATTTTTTTTTTTATTGCTATTAAAGGAGTCGACGCGAAAACAAACAAACAACAACAACAACAAAAAAAAACAATTCTTTTACAACTAGATAACAATATTTTTTCTCGAAATTTTACACGGGCTGTAAAAAACCTTTTATTTATCACCAATAAAGATTTCAGAGTTCGGACAAAAAGAACTTTTTATTTTAAAACTATAAAACCACCCTACTTAAATAAATAAATTAATTAAAAAAAAAAAAAGAGCGCTTTTATCACTAAATATCAATATTTTTTCGCGAATTTTTCATTAAAAAATATATTTTCTTACAAAATCAGGTTAAAGATATAAAATAATAAAAACCTGATGTTTTTTTTTTAATTCATTATTACGGGCCCGGGCGGGAGTGAGCTAGACTAAATTTAATTAATTTATTCAACAACTGAAAGCAGATAATATTTTAAAGGAATGACACAATGCCTAGGTTGTAATTTTGCAACCTCGTATTTAACAGAACATTATCTTTTAAGTGACAATAAAATACACGGAGAAAAAAAGAAAACTTTTAAAACTCCATGAAAGTGTATAACAATCGATACCTTTCAGTATAAATAATTTGAAAACATTCTTCACCAAACAAACACTAAACGATATCTAACGAAAGTCTACAATTTTTCAGACCTCTATCTTTGAGACCTATTTCATCTTCTTATTTGTTTTGTTTTTTAACAAAAAATAATTAAATAAAAAATTTAAGAATATTTAGGTCAAAATATAATGTAAACGACAATTAATTTATATTTTTAAAATTATCTCAATATAACTTTCAGGGGTCGATCCAGGAAAAATTTGGAACCTATTTAGGACCGCTTCACAAAAATCTATTTTATAAAATGTTTCCCTTCACAAAATTCTATTCCATAAAAACTTACTATTTATTATTTATTTATTATTTTGTGATGTTTTAAAATGTGTAATTTGTAAACAAACAAGTTCGCCAGAGCGGAAAACTTCAGCAAAAGGATTTAAGAAAGTTGTTGTTTATAAATGGTTCGAATTTGATTAATTGGATTTCAACTTTAGTTGCAAAATGTTATTTTTCACAAAAATATAATAAATTTCACAAAAATAACCTTTACTTTTCACAAAATGGGCCCCAAGAAAAAACATCTGCATCGACCCCTGATTTTAATAACAGAGCAATAAATATGTAAATTATATGTCATTTAATAATATGTCATTTCATTTTTTTGTTGTTGTTGTATATTTTACTTAAAAAATAAGCAGTTTAAAACGCAAGGGAACGGGCAAACAAAATTGAATACTGCAATGAATATATGTAATATACATAACACGAAGAACACTATCATATATAAGTGTGCAATAAATTATTATTTACTGAATATAAAATAATTTTTATCAACGCTTTCTTACCTGTATTGGCGTCATCAAGTCTTCCAGCGTCCTGTTCTTTATTTGCTGAAAACACTGGATTGTCTTCATTTCGTGCCTGTCAGCAAAGTGCAAATGAGTATCTTTATCACCAATCACATTATTATCGTGAAGTAAAGTCAATTTTGTGCTATAGCTAGGTAACTTGCAGGTCCGCCAGCTGTAGTTATCCTTGGAGGATTTTAATTTATATTGTGGTGTAGCAGCCCACATTTCGTGTTTATCCTACAAGTTTTTTAGATCCTTGTATCCGACATAACATAGCCTAATTTAATTCCTAATGTTCTTTATTAGAACAAACAGTCACATACTAATTAAATTAACAACAATTACAAATATAACAGGGAAGTTAATATTTTGCCAGGAGCAACACACGTGCCCGCTATGTCGTCTCCAAACAGTCTTTTATGATCTTTTTCTCATCGTATCCAAACATCAACAGACTCCAACTAACTCTTTCTTCCAAATTCCAAAGCCAGAGAAAAACAACCTTCTCATTTTTTCATTTTTTCCTTTGTCTAGGGTACAGACTAGAATATTCTATTGTCTGTGCAATAGTTGTGTGTGAATAGGTTCTATTGTCTGTGCCCTAGGGAGTGGTGAACACCTACTGCCACAATACGCCAGTCCCCGTTTTCACAAAAATGCTGCAAGATCCCATTCTGTGGAAGATTCTCGAATCCTTTTTCTCTCCGACGTACAAAAGTTCATTTTTCATGCTTGTGCACAATTCTCGGGAAGAATTTCAAAATTGTTCCTATTCATTCCATCTACAAAGCTACAGCATTTCAATCACGCCCTGTTTTTGTGCTAAGAATGCAAGGGTGAAACAACAGACTAGAATATATAAGGGTTCTATTGTCTGTGGGTGAAACAGTACTGGTAAGTGGCAGGACTATAGAATAATCCTTATCTACCCTGGACCCCTTATCTACCTGCCACCCTGGGTAAGTGGTAACTATGCATTTGACATCTGATATAAATCCCTCCTCTATGTATGCTCGTGACAATATATACAATTCTGAATACAAAAGCTTTGTCATCGGCTGCTTTCTCTAGGAATGTGATCACCAGTGTCGCCAAATAGGGTCGCCAGGTCGCCAAATTTTTTTTTTATCTGGCGACCAAGTTATTTAATTTTGGGAAGGGGGGGGGGGTGGTAGTTTTTTTTAATACAAAAATTGACCTAAGCTTTCAAAAAATGAGCAATCCATTTTTCTTCTCCTCCTCCCCCCAATATTAAAAAAATCCCTGACGGCTCGGCCTACAGGCACAGGTAGATTTCGAAGACGCAGACCGTGGGATGCCTGTTTGTTGGGAATTGCGGAAGAAATGACCTTTTTAACATGATGCGGTAGGTGGAACCGCCCACTTCGAAACCTAACTTGTTTGCAGGCGGAGCCGGCAGGGATTTGTTTTTGCTTTTAATTTTTTCTTGCTATAAGGGTTGGTCCTATAAAAAAAAACTTATAAAAGTTTTAGATAATATTAAGAGGATTGTATAATAAATTCAAGCGAATTTAATATCTTGTGAATTGACGAAGTTATGAATTTTTTTCTTCTAAACTCCCCTTTCCACTCCCCCCCCTTGGGGCCATTTTTAATGATACCAAAAATCTGTCATACATGAATTTTCGGCCCTTTTCCTAGAAGTAATAATAACTTAAACGGACTCGATACGTATCATAATTAAGAAATTATGTTTTTTTTTTCTGTTTTCACAAAAAGGCCCCCCCATTCCCCCCCCCCCTGGTTCGATTTTGCCCATTAACGAACTTGACCGCGATTTTATACCCCTTGATTTTATGTATCAGTTTGGAAGAGATTTGTGCAGAATTATTGCAGTTATCGTGTTCATTAAAAAGTGATACATACATATATATATTGCCAAAGGTGATTGGTCACTTGCGATTTTAGACGTTTTGTTAACTATCTAGAAAAATACATGAGGAATTAACCTGAAACTGCAGGTGTGTAAACAGTATAGTATAGCTTATATATTTCCGTGAATATTTTTTCCCGAAACCCTATAGGGGACTGTCAACAAATTGAAAAAGAACGAATATCTTTTGGATTACCCTGTAAAAACTAATGAAGCAAAATTGTTCAAACTCGAGATTATTAATAAGTGGTTTATTGTAATATACTGTGTTAATTTTTATGATGATAGCATGAATATTCGAAGAGAAATTAAGGTTTTTATAAAAACCGACTCAAATTTCGCCAAGTTTTTTGCTTATAATTTGCAAAGTTCTTACTATAAAAAAAAGTTACTTTGAGAAAATATGTCAAACAACATTATACATAATACTCTGCAATCGGAATTAAAAAATAATAAAAATTGGATGAAAAATGAGCAGGTTTACTAAAAAATGTTTCACTGCGCATGCGCGAATGCAATTAAAATATAATATGCATAATGTGTTAGCTAAGTATATAGAGCAACTTTTGTGATAGTCTCAAAATCATAGCTTGAAAATTCTGAAAATTATCGTCGATAGAAGAAGCTCGAAATCCGTTGTTCCCTAAAGGAAGCAAAAATATGAGGGGTTGTATCAAATATCTGTTGATTAGTGCCAAGATAGCGTACACAATATTGCACTTACTACTATATTTAGACACAACCCCTCATATTTTTGCTTCCTTTTGGGAACAACGGATTTCGAGCTTCTTCTATCGACGATAATTTTCAGAATTTTCAAGCTATGATTTTGAGACTTTCACAAAAGTTGCTCTATATACTTAGCTAATACATTATGCATATTATATTTTAATTGCATTCGCGCATGCACAGTGAAACATTTTTTAGTAAACCTGCTCATTGTTCATCCAATTTTTATTATTTTTTAATTCCGATTGCAGAGTATTATGTACAATGTTGTTTGACATATGTTCTCAAAATAACCTTTTTTTTATATTAAGAACTCTGCAAATTATAAGCAAAAAACTTGGTGAAATTTGGGTCGGTTTTTATAAAAACCTTAATTTCTCTTCGAGTATACAAGCTATCTTCATAAAAATGAACACAGTATATTACAATAAACCACTTATTAATAATCTCGAGTTTGAACACTTTTGCTACATTAGGTTTTACAGGTAATCCAAAAGATATTCGTTCTTTTTCAATTTGTTGACAGTCCCCTATGGAGTTTCGGAAAAAAATATTCACGGAAATATATAAGCTATACTATACTGTTTACACACCTGTAGTTTCAGGTAATTCCTTATGTATTTTTCTAGATAGTTAACAAAACGTCTAAAGTCGCAAGTGACCAATCACCTTTGGCAATATAGTGTATATATATATAAAGTTTTGAACTGGAGGTGGTTTTGGGTTCTGGGAGTCATGATCGGCGTAGATCTGCAAAAATTTTTCAAAAATTGCAACTACCTAAAAAATCCTTGCTGTATCCGCTTGCAAACAAGTTAGGTTTCGAAGTGGGCGGTTCCAACTACCGCATCATGGCAAAAAGGTCATTTATGCCGCAATTTCCAACAAACAGGCGCCCCACGGTCTGTGTCTTCGAAATCTAGGAAAAAATTTTTTTAATATGAAGGCATATGACCTTTGAGAAAATAGTGTCAAAGTTGGGATATGAAGCTGGTTTTTGAAACGCGGCAATTCGGGAAAGATTGTCAGCGGAAAGCAATCGATTATAACTTAATATGTACAATTTACATTTTCGGGTAGGGTAAATGGAAATAGCTATTCGATTCCAAATCAATAATCATACTGTCCGGCAAATTTCATGCTTTTAAATATACAGAGAATTTCGCGTTAAGTACAAAAAAAAAAAAAAAAAAAAAAAAAAAATAGAACATTGTTTAAAATTTAAAAAATCGGAATGTTGGGAAAATGTTTTACGTTTAGTTACGTTCATGCATAACCATGTGAATAGGTCAATATGTGAATTCATTTTTCGAATTTCTTTTTAATTTGAAAAAATATGTTTACCAGATGTTTCCTTAACTAATTTATAGGATTTCTTATTTAAAATATTACACACATACGAATCTAGGAAAAAAAGTAATCGGAAAAAAAGTAAACGGAAAAAAAGTAACTGAGTCAACAAAGGCGGAAAAAAAGTAATCGGAAAAAAAGTAAACGGTAAAAAAGTAAACGGAAAAAAAGTAACAAGATATTGATAAATATTGAACTTATTGATAAATAAGTGTTAAAAGATAACAAAGTAACATATGTCTGATTTGTATAATTCCCGTAGGCGGATATTTGCGAATGCTATTAGGAATTGAGTAAAATCACCCCCCGAAAAAAAGCACCATCGGTAAAAAGCTCCCTGATAAAAAAAAGGATGTGGGGGTGGGGGGGGGGGAAGACTTCATGTTAAGATGGGAAAATACCACACATTTATGAATAACATGTGTTTAAATAAGCCAATTATAATTTCGGGTAAAGCACGTGGCACCCACGTGTATTTACTAACCACGTGTACTAGGAACAATCAGAGCATTATATACATCATTTATTCTAATACGAGAGCAAATCTTGTGTGTGTGTGTGTGTGAGGGGAGGGTGGGGGGGGGGTTATATATATATGTGCAAATTTTATGTTAAAAACGGCTCTAACGATTTTGACGAAATTTTGTATTCTACAGTTTTGAGGCACCAGAAAACCGTTGGGCTGAGTCACATGTTTGAGGAAATTCGAATAGTGGGTCATTTGGGGTCACCATCTGTCAGGATCAAGCTAATTGTATCTAAAATACGGTTAAAACGATTTTGACTAAACTTTTATTACCATTTTTGGGCACGAGAAGACTATTGGACTGGGTCACATATTTGAGAACTTTCTATTAGTGGGTCATTTTTGGGTCAACGCGGGTCAAGTTAATTTTATCTAAAAAAGGATCTAACGATTTTGATTAAATTTTGTATCTTACGAGTTTCGGGCACGAAAAAATCATTGCGCTAGGTCACATGTCGAAGAAAATTCAATTAGTGGGTCATTTTTGGGTCACTGTGGGTCAGGCTCAAGCTAATTGTATCTAAAAAACGGCTCAAACAATTTTGACTAAACTTTGTATCCTACCATTCTCGGGTACAAAAAGACTGTTGGGCTAGGTCACATGTTCGGGAAAATTCGATTAGTGGGTCATTTTGGTGATGGGTCATTATGGGTCAAGCTATTCTTATCTTAAAAACAGCTCAGAGGATATGAACTAAATTTAGTATCCTACAGTTTTACGGAACGAGAAGACTATTGGGCTGGGTCACATGTTCGAGAACTTTCGATTAGTGGGTCATTTTAGGTCAACTCGGGTCAAGTTAATTGTATCATGATTTTATCATGAATCATGATTCTCAAATCTTACAGATATTTCAAAACACTGGGATAATTTTAAGTATTAATAAAAATAATTTTTAACCAGGTATAAAGTTGTTAAAACTGCACTGTAAACTGAAATGTCTGAAATTCAGACACTTAAGTGTCTGAAACGGATGGTTAAAAAAAGAGACACTTTAAAGTGTCTTAATTTTTTAAGACACTTATTTGTGTCTGAATTTGAGACATTTGAAACTCCTGAATTGTGGCCATTTTCGTGCTCTGATCTGTCGGCAATAAGTAGTCATTTCTGACCACATTTTTTAAAGCATTAAATGCAGCCATATTTGACCACATTGCATCCTCAATAAATGGGACTCTATATGACCACAAAGCAGGGCTGGTAATTTTTTAAGAAGAAGAACCTGATTAAAGCATGGGAAAACTGGCCCATGGCATCCCCTCTCCCCACCACCCGATTTTATGGGGCCCAAAATTTAGAATGCAATTTTCGTAAAGCTGATATTTTAAATCTCTTTCGACATTGTACTGATTAAATTCAATGTTTTGAGCTTTTACAGTAAGATAAGATTGAAAACAAAAATTATATTTATCTAAAAACAGTAAAATCTCTCAATAGCGGATACTTCGGGAGCACAGCTATTCGGAAGTGTCCGGTTTTAGAGGTAAAAACGGATACCTCTATTTAGCGAAAATCCACCTTTTCAATACACAACACATGCATAATTTCTGTCTCCATCGCCGATCGACGATTGGGATTTTTACGCTTTCTGATTATTTGTAAAAGCAAACGCTTCTTAAGTCATTTCTGGTATTTTGGAGGATTATGAAGATATAAGAAGGTATAATATAAGAAATTAATATATATTATTAGATTATACAGAAATATAAGATTATATGGAGATTAGATTATATAGAAATTAATTAGATTATATTACTATAATATTTATTATATTACAGTTATAAATTAATTAGATTACATAGAAATTAATAGATATTATATATACGAAACCAAGTTCCGCGGTGGACAGGGAAATTATGCCACAAACACATACATGTTTGAATATTTTTACATCAGAAATGTGGACACCTCCGAATAGTAAACAAATTTTGTAGTCTCGAAATGTCCGCTATTGAAAGGTTTTACTGTTTTTAGATAAATATATTTTTTTTTTGTTTTTAATCTTATCCTACTCTATAAGTTTAAAATATTGAAAGAAATGTCAAATTCGGGAGGCACCTAAATTCAGAGCGGAGGGGGTCAATGCCGTGGAAGAGTTTGCCCATCCAATAATCAGGTCTTGCTTCTGGAAGCAACCCAAACCTGATTTATAGTTCGCTAAATGGAGGTATATAGAGATAGTCCCGAGGTATCCGCTATTGAAAATTTTAACTACATAAATTTATTTTGCAGTTCATTTTCTTAGTAGAAAGTACAAGTTTCTATCATTTAAGTATGCTTTAACTTATTTTAACATTTGAATAGAATAGTTTAAAAATAATAATAATGAAAAATCAAGTTTTCATTCTTTTTCTGAATGTTTTATATTTTTATTCAAATATTAACATCCATAAACACCATGCTGGTGTTATGAGACCTTCTTATTAAAATAAATAAATAAAAATAAATAAATAAATAAAAATAAATAAATAAGAAAGACATTTTTTTTTGTTTTTTTGTAAAAATGTTAAGAGTATATTAAAATTTGCTAAAGAACTTTTATTTTTATCTTGTACATAGCATACTTAAATAGTTATACAAAAAGAACCAATTTAATCCTAAATTTTATTACAAAAAAGAAAACAAAATCTCTGCCATGGGCCAAACATGGTTCTTATCTACCCAATCCCCCCCCCCCCCCACACACACACACAACACCACCACCACTCTTTTTTTTTTCTTTTTTCAATTATCTTTATTTAGTTCCACATTATTTTGATTCTTTATTTAGAATCTTATTCAATAAGACTTTTCTAATTTTCCCAGTTCATATATGATTAAGTAAACCGATTTGGATTCTTTGTTTGTGTTATATTTTGAAAATGGCTGTGTGTCCTGAAATTTAAGTAATATGTTATTTAGATGGAACACAGTAAATACATATAAATACAGTTTTTGTATTTTGAACAAGTTTTCATGAGGAAATACTTAAAAAAATCCATTCCCATAGGAAATATTGAAAATCATTTATAAAATATTCAGAATTTCGCAACAATTTGATTCCGATGCTTTTGTGATTCGTTTTCTTGTTCTATATTCCTCTTTAAGCAACAATGTTTTTAACAGTTTCCGAACATAAATTTAATTTTGTTTAACATGAAAACATTGACTTCGAAAATATAATCTGTAAGAGAATTAACCGATCTGTCACTAAAATTAAAAATTCATATACAAAAATATATCAATAATTCAAAGTAACTGTGTGGAAAGAACTTAATAACTCAATATCATTTAAAAATTATAATTACCATATATACCATAACACCAACTTAAACTATGAAATAACGATTAAGTATGTAATTAGTTGAATGAAAGCATTCCCCAAAACACTGAATATAGATACCAAAAACTTATTTAAAAGAAGAAGAAATTAAATTAAAAATTGAATAAATGAAATTGAATGAATGAAATGAAATTCGTGGAATTTAGACAGAATTATCAAGTCCCAAATGCCTAAATACCACAAATAAAATCAGTGGTTTCATCATCATATTAGCCATAACATTGCTAAAGAATATGATTTTGGGATTACCACTCATAAACAATGAATCAAACCTGTGAAAAAATAAAAAATAAATACAATAATAAAAGGGAAAGATACCATACCTATAATATACAGATAAAACTTGAAATAGAGTCATAAATTACATACTCCATTTGGATTAAAAAAGATACGTGTGCACCACATGAACCACACATGAAAACAACCAAACAGAGGGAATGAATTGCAAAAAATCATTACATGTTGCCAAATTTAGTTTTAGAAAATGATTTACCATGTTGCTAGAATAGATGTTAGAATTATATGAATATTATTGTAAAGCAACAGAAACCATGGTAATGCCATCTATTAGGGTAAAAAGTGAATATACACTGAATAAAAATAGCATTGGATGAAAAAAAAAATATATAAATTAAGATGATCATATGGGCATTTTTTTATATAAATAAGATGATAATTGTAAGAGCTAATTAATAGAAAATGTTAGCTCTCCTTAAAAAATATATCTATTCTTTTTTAATAACACTAGGAAAAATTCATTCAAGTTTCAAAACTAATTAGGTGTTAAATATACATCTTAACTGTATGTAAGTAAACATATTAAATTGTACCTTTTTTCTGATTTCCATTTTTTATTTTAAATAACTTTTTTATTTTTAAAAAAAAAGAATAAAAAATCAAAATTAAAATTAATTTACATTTTCTCCAGGTTTTATAGCGTAAAGCTTTCAAAATGAATTTGTGTCTTGAAATCTAAATATGTTATACAGATGGAACATAGGATCTAATTGTAGTTTTTATTTTTTGAGTAAGTTTTCAGATTTAAAAAAATCTTGCAACTAAATATAATAGTAATTTAATTTTTTTTAATTAAAATTTATTTATAAAATATTCAGAATTTTATAACTTTATTCGGATGCTTTTATGATTATTTTTCAAGTTTTATGTACCCCGTCTGAAGCTAAAATGTCCATAACATTTCCTATATATATATATTTCATTTTGTTAACATGAAAACATTAACTTCAAAATTATAATATGTAAGAGAATTAAATGATTTGTCATTAAAAATAAAAATTCATATGCGAAATCATACCAGTAATACCTGTAACTTAAAATTAGAAATAAAAAACATATTAATACAATATCATTTAATAACTTCATACTTTTAATTATATTGTCATGTTAGTAATTTCTCTTATATATATCAGATGGTAATACCAGAGTTACTAAATTGTTATTAGAAAATTATATATATATTTTTCAATAACATGCAGGAGAAATATTTTCTAGTTTCAAGATCATTTTTCTTTATATATAGTACATTTTATCATGTCCAATTGTGATTTTCTTATCTTTCATGCAAATGCATAAATAAACTTTACAAAAAATCCCCAGCAATTTTATGTGAAAATGTAGTTATGCAAGTAAATAATATAAAACACTTACCTTTTTTTCTAATTTCAAATAAAATCTGAAATCACCTTTATACCAGAAGTAATCGAAAAATCATTATTAATATTATTTTTCAATATCTGAAGTTTTGCAAATTCGAAATATAAAATTTTAAGAAGGAAAAAAAAGGAATTTTTGTTGGCAAAAATATAATACGAAAAATTTTGCCAAATATGGTATGAATATACAAGCAATAAAAGCAATACTCTGCTTTTGTGCATTCAAGCAATAATCAATTTATTTACTATAAAAAACATTTATTTATGAAGTGAATGATTTAAGAATTATTAAACAATATCAATTATTATAATCAAAATAATCAATTTATTTACTATAAAAAACATTTATTTATGAAGTGAATGATTTAAGAATTATTAAACAAGATCGTTAACCCTGGAAATGATATAAATTTAGTGGAAAATAAAAAAATATATTGTGTTTAGTCGGGGAAGACAAATAAAAACAACAACATGGCAAAATTGGAAATTTCCACACAAAAATGGGAATCTAGGAAAAAAAGTAATCGGAAAAAAAGTAAACGGAAAAAAAGTAACTGAGTCAACAAGAGCGGAAAAAAAGTAAACGGAAAAAAAGTAATCGGAAAAAAAGTAAACGGAAAAAAAGTAAACGGAAAAAAAGTAACAAGGTATTGATAAATATTGAACTTAATGATAAATAAGTGTTAAAAGATAACGAAGTAACATATGTCTGATTTATATAATTCCCGTAGGCGGATATTTGCGAATGCTGTTAGGAATTGAGTAAAATCACCCCCTGAAAAATGCCCCATCGGTAAAAAAAGGGGGGTGGGGGGATAGGCTTCACGTTAAGATGGGAAAATACCACACATTTATGAATAACACGTGTCTGAATAAGCCAATTATAATTTCGGGTAAAGCACGTGCTACCACGTGTATTTACTAACCACGTGTAGTGTACTAGGAACAATCAGAGCATTATATACACCATTTATTCTAATACGAGAGCAAATCTTGTGTGTGTATGTGTGTGAGGGGGGTGGGGGGGTTATATATATATATATGCAAATTTTATGTTAAAAACGGCTCTAATGATTTTTGACGAAATTTTGTATCCTACAGTTTTGAGGCACCAGAAAACCGTTGGGCTGAGTCACATGTTTGAGGAAATTCGATTAGTGGGTCATTTGGGTCACAATCTGTCAGGATCAAGCTAATTGTATCTAAAATACGGTTCAAACGATTTTGACTAAACTTTTACTACCATTTTCGAGCACGAGAAGACTATTGGACTGGGTCACATATTTGAGAACTTTCTATTAGTCGGTTATTTTGGGTCTACGCGGGTCAAGTTAATTTTATCATGTATCATGATTCTCAAATCTTGCATATATTTCAAAACACTGGGATAATTTTAAGTATTAATAAAAATAATTTTTAACCAGGTATAAAGTTGTTAAAACTGCACTGTAAACTGAAATGTCTTAAATTCAGACACTTAAGTGTCTGAAACGGATGGTTAAAAAAAGAGACACTTTAAAGTGTCTTAATTTTTTAAGACACTTATTTGTGTCTGAATTTAAGACATTTGAAACTCCTGAATTGCGGCCATTTTCGTGCTCTGATCTGTCGGCAATAATCAGTAATTTCTGACCACAATTTTTTTAAGCATTAAATGCAGCCATATTTGACCACATTGCATCGTCAATAAATGGGACTATATATGATCACAAAGCAGGGCTGGTAATTTTTTAAGAAGAAGAAGAACCTGATAAAAGCATGGGCCCATGGCCTCCCCCCCCCCCCCGATTTTATGGTGCCCAAAATTTAGAATGCAATTTTCGTAAAGCTGATATTTTAAATCTCTTTCGGCATTGTACTGATTATATTCAATGTTTTGAGCTTTTACAGTAAGATAAGATTGAAAACAAAAATTATATTTATCTAAAAACAGTAAAATCTCTCAATAGCGGATACTTCGGGAGCACAGAATTTTCCCGCTATTCGGAAGTGTCCGGTTTTAGAGGTAAAAGCGGATACCTCTATTTAGCGAAAATCCACCTTTTCAATACACAACACATACATGTTTGAATATTTTTACATCAGAAATGTGGACACCTCCGAATAGTAAACAAATTTTGTAGTCTCGAAATGTCCGCTATTGAAAGGTTTCACTGTTTTTAGATAAATATATATATTTTGTTTTTAATCTTATCCTACTCTATAAGTTTAAAATATTGAAAGAAATGTCAAATTTGGGAGGCACCTAAATTGAGAGGGGAGGGGGTCAAAGCCGTGGAAGAGTTTGCCCGTGCAATAATCAGGTCTTGCTTCTGGAAGCAACCCAAACCTGATTTATAGTTCGCTAAATGGAGGTATATAGAGAACAAACCCAGCAGTCCCGAGGTATCCGCTATTGAAAATTTTAACTGCATAAATTCATTTTGCAGTTCATTTTCTTAGTAGAAAGTACAAGTTTCTATCATTTAAGTATGCTTTAACTTATTTTAACATTTGAATAGAATAGTTTAATAATAATAATAATGAAAAATCAAGTTTTCATTCTTTTTCTGAATGTATTATATTTTTATTCAAATATTAACATCCATAAAAACCATGCTGGTGTTATGAGACCTTCTTATTAAAATAAATAAATAAATAAAAATAAATAAAAAAGATTTTTTTTTTGTAAAAATGTTAAGAGTATATTAAAATTTGCTAAAGAACTTTCATTTTTATCTTGTACAGAGCATACTTAAGCAGTTATACAAAAGGAACCAATTAAATCCTAAATTTTATTACAAAAATGAAAACAAAATATTTGTCTCTGCCGTGGGCCAAACATGGTTCTTATCTACCCAATTCTCCCCCCCCCCCATACACACACACACACAACACCACCACCACTCTTTTTTTTCTTTTTTCAATTATCTTTATTTAGTTCCACATTATTTTGATTCTTTATTTAGAATCTTATTCAATAAGACTTTTTTAATTTTCCCAGTTCATATATGATTAAGTAAACCGATTTTGATTCTTTGTTTGTGTTGCATTTTGAAAATGGCTGTGTGTCCTGAAATTTAAATATGTTATTTAGATGGAACACAGTAAATACATATAAATACAGTTTTTGTATTTTGAACAAGTTTTCATGAGGAAATACTTAGAAAAAATCCATTCCCATAGGAAATATTGAAAATCATTTATAAAATATTCAGAATTTCGCAACAATTTGATTCGGATGATTTTGTGATTCGTTTTCTTGCTCTATATTCCTCTTTAAGCAACAATGTTTTTAACAGTTTCCGAACATAAATTTAATTTTGTTTAACATGAAAACATTGACTTCGAAAATATAATCTGTAAGAGAATTAACCGATCTGTCACTAAAATTAAAAATTCACATACAAAAATATATCAATAATTCAAAGTGACTGTGTGGAAAGAACTTGTCACTAAAATTAAAAATTCACATACAAAAATATATCAATAATTCAAAGTGACTGTGTGGAAAGAACTTAATAACTCAATATCATTTAAAAATTATATATATTATATATATATATAACCATAAATGAAACATTACCATAACACCAACTTAAACTATGAAATAATGATTAAGTATGTAATTAGTTGAATGAAAGTATTCCCCAACACACTGAATATAGATACCAAAAACTTATTTAAAAGAAGAAGAAATTAAATTAAAAATTGAATAAATGAAATTGATTGAAAGAAATGAAATCCGTGGAATTTAGACAGAATTATCAAGTCCCAAATGCCTAAATATCACAAATAAAATGAGTGGTTTTATCAGCATATTAGCCATAACATTGCTAAAGAATATGATTTTGGGACTACCACTCATAAACAATTAATCAAACCTGTGAAAAAATAAAAAAATAAATACATTATTAAAAAGGAAAGAAACCATACCTATAATATATAGATAAAACTTGAAATAGAGTCATAAAGTACATAATCCATTTAGATTGAAAAAGATACCTGTGCACCACATGAACCACACATGAAAACAACCAAACAGAGGGAATGAATTGCAAAAAATCATTACAGGTTGCCAAATTTAGTTTTAGAAAATGATTTACCATGTGGCCAGAATAGATGTTAGAATAATATGAATATTATTGTAAAGCAACAGAAACCATGGTGCTGCCATCTATTAGGGTAAAAAGTGAATATACACTGAATAAAAATAGCATTGGATGAAAATTAATATTTAAAAATTAATATATATATATACTATATAACCATAAATGAAACATTATCATAACACCAACTTAAACAATGAATTAATGAATAAGTATGTAATAATTAGTTGTAAATGAAAGATTCCCCAACACACTGAATATGGAAACAAAAACATATTGAAAGAATAAGAAATTAAATTAAAAATTGAATAAATGGAATTAAATGAATGAAATGAAATGAAATTTGTGGAATTTAGACAGAATTATCAAGTCCCAAATGCCCAATTACCACAAATAAAATTAAATGAGAGGTTTCATCATCATATTAGCCATACATTGCTAAAGAATATGATTTTGGGACCACCTGCTCATAAACATTGAATCAAACCTGTGAAAAAATAAAAGATAAATACAATATTAAAAAGGAAAGAAGCCATACCTATAATATACAGAGAAAACATGAAATAGAGTCAGAAAGAATAAAATCCATTATGATTAAAAAATATACCTGTGCACCACATGAACCACACATGAAACACAACCAAAACAAGGGAATGAATTGCAATAAATCATTACATGTTGCCAAATTTGGAATTAGAAAATGATTTACTATGTTGCCAGAAAAGATGTTAGAATAATATGAATATTATAAAGCAAACAGGAACATTAGTGCTGCCATGTATGTTGGTAAAAGTGAGTATAATCTGAATAAAAAGTATTGGATGAAAATTAATGTCTAATAATTAAACCAAATTACTATCGGAAATGATAGCAATTAGTTAAATAATAAATAAATGAAATTAATTAATAAATAGAATATCTAATTACATTAAAGTAATGGATGTATTAATGAATAATTCTATGTTAAAAATAAGTTGTAAGATGGAAATATTAATAAGTAAAGCAACATAAAAATATATGTACCATTAAATGACAAAAACTATTAAATAACTGTGCCAAAAATGCAACATCACATAAATTAAAATAAAATACTAAATATTGGAATTAAGATACAAAGAATTTAAAATTAATATTAATTAAATATTGAAATGAATCAGTAACATATAATGTTTCTTCATACAAAGTTAAAAAATTATAAACACTTAATATAAGTGGTAAGGGTAGAACGTTTAATAAAAATTAAAACATATTATATTAACACTTTAGAAAAGTATACATTATATTAAAAGTTAATATGATATTGTCCACCGTAGGTATTAATCCAAATCATTAAATCAAAAACATTCTTAATATTAATGAATATAAATTCATTTAAATTAATTAAATAATGAATATGTAAATATAACTAAATTAATATACATATGAAAATATCACATCACAGTCCATTATAAAATGTGTAATATCAAACAATTGTGTAAATCAAAAAGCCCCCCCCCTTTTTTTTTAAATAATATAAATTAACCATGCGTTTTTTCCGTACAACTCCGCCACACACCATCTCAATCTAACATCTACCCACCCAACCGTCCTGTTATAATTTTTTTTTTTTTTTTTTTTTACTATTTTCTAAGATTATATGATTTTTTTTTATACATTTTTTAACGCATGTGTTAATTTGGTTACAATTAAGATTATCATATGGACATTTTTTTATATATAAATAAGATGATAATTGTAAGAGCTAGTTAATAGAAAGCGTTAGCTCTCCTTAAAAATATATATCTATTTTTTTTAATAACACTAGGAAAAGTTCATTCAAGTTTCAAAACTAATTAGGTGTTAAACATACATCTTAACTGTATGTAAGTAAATATATTAAATTGTATCTTTTTTCTGATTCCCATTTTTTATTTCAAATAACTTTTTTATTTAAAAAAAAAGAATAAAAAATCAAAATTAAAATTAATTTATATTTTCTCCAGGTTTTATAGCGTAAAGCTTCCAAAATGAATTTGTGTCTTGAAATCTAAATATGTTATACAGATGGAACATAGGATCTAATTGTAGTTTTTATTTTTTGAGCAAGTTTTCAGATTAAAAAAAACTTCTGCAACTAAATATAATAGTAATTTAATTTTTTTAATTAAAATTTATTTATAAAATATTCAGAATTTTATGATAACTTCATTCGAATGCTTTTATAATTATTTTTCAAGTTTTATGTCCCCTGTCTGAGAGCTGTTTTTAAAATAAAATTTGTATATATATATATATATATATATATATATATATATACCCCCCACACACACACACACAAGATTTGCTCTCGTATTAGAATATATGATGTATATAATGCTCTGATTGTTCCTAGTACACGTGGTTAGTAAATACACGTGGTAGCACGTGCTTTACCCGAAATTATAATTGGCTTACTCAAACACGTGTTATTCATAAATGTGTGGTATTTTCCCATCTTAACGTGAAGCCTATCCCCCCCCCACCCCCCCGTTTTTTATTATCAGGGAGCTTTTTACCAATGGGGCATTTTTCAGGGGGTGATTTTACTCAATTCCTAATAGCATTCGCAAATATCCGCCTACGGGAATTATATAAATCAGACATATGTTACTTCGTTATCTTTTAACACTTATTTATCAATAAGTTCAATATTTATCAATACCTTGTTACTTTTTTTCCGTTTACTTTTTTTCCGTTTACTTTTTTTCCGATTACTTTTTTTCCGTTTACTTTTTTTCCGCTCTTGTTGACTCAGTTACTTTTTTTCCGTTTACTTTTTTTCCGATTACTTTTTTTCCTGTTACCAAAAATAGTATTGTGAAATCATAAAATGGCACAATGAAAAATGAAAGAAGCAACAAAGTATGATTAGCTTGATTATAATGGATATGGACAGGAGGCGAACTAACGCTAAGAAGCTGTATTATCATAGACTTTCTAATAATACTACCTTTCCTTTGAGTGTATTATTTACAGTATTTCTCAAGGCGAAATTTTCAATATTCTGACGAATACATGTTAATCTTCTTACAAACTAAATAAAGAGAAGAATGAAATAGGCAGTTTCACAGCACTTACGTGCACAATACACGTCAACAACATAATATTTATAAATCTATGTTGTTGACGTTGATGTGTGAAATTCTGAGAATCGGGAAATGCCAGGGAGTGAATACTGACTGGTTTTCAAAAGTTTGGAATTAGTGTCTAACAAAAGGGTGGAAGACTTTTGCCCATTCGAAGGTAAAATCTCTTGGAAGGTTAGATATCTACCCCAACTGGATTAGTAAATGTTGCAAATACAGATTGAAATAAGAAAATGAAAACTAACTTTTAGTATAAATGTCAGCCATTTTACTAAACTATAAATTTTTATTCTTAGACATATAAAATTGCCAAGACCTCTGTTATTCAGAAACTATGATATAGAATAGCGTTTTCCATTTTTTATTTTACGTGCCATCATGTCTTTCTTAATTTGCGATTTATGCAATTACATAACCCACGAAAACGAAACATGTGAAATAGTTAAAAAAATTATATGAAATACAAGAAATAAACCTGTAAGTTACCATTTTTTGAGTGCAACGTGTCGTTTTTAATGTACGTCGTCTGGAATTTATTCCACAAACAAACTCTAATAATACTACGCCCTTGCGATAATAAGTCACTGTCTGATATGGAGGTTTTACTCTTAAACGATACGAGCAAGGAAGACAGAGCTGTGCTCAGTCAAAACTAGCTTTGAGTTCAAATATCATGACCCATGACCAAAATGACCCACTAATCAAATTTTTTCGAACATGCGATCAAGCCCAATTGTGTTCTCGTGCCCGAAACCCGTAGGATATAAAATTTAGTCAAAATAGTCTGAGCCGTTTTTTAGATAAAAATAGCTTGAGCCATAGTGACCCAAAAATGACCCCCTAATCGAATTTTCTCGGACGTGTGACCTAGCGCAATGATTTCCTCGTGCCCGAAACTCGTAAGATACAAAATTTAATCAAAATCGTTATAGCCGTTTTTTAGATAAAATTAACTTGATCCATAGTGACCCAAAAATGACCCACTAATCGAATTTTATAGGACGTGTGACTTAGTGCAATGATTTCCTCGTGCCAGAAACTCGTAATATACAAAATTTAATCAAAATCGTTAGAGCCGTGTTTTAGATAAAATTAACTTGACCCGAGTTGACCCAAAATGACGCACTAATCGAAAGTTCTCGAACATGTGACCCAGCCCAATAGTCTTCTCGTGCCCGAAAATGGTAGGATACAAAGTTTAGTCAAAATCGTTTGAACCGTTGTTTAGGTACAATTAGCTTGACCCTGACTCATGGTGATCCAAAATGACTCACTAATCGAATTTTCTCGAACATGTGACCTAGCCCAATAGTCTTCTTGTTCCTTAAAACTGTACAATACTAAATTTAGTTGAAATCTTCTGCGCCATTTTTAAGATAAGAATAGCTTGACCCATAATGACTCATGACCAAAATGACCCACTAATAGAATTTTATGGAACATGTGACCTAGCCCAACTGTCTTCTCGTGCCCGAAAACCACAAGATGCAAAATTTAGTCAAAATCGTTTGAACCGTTTTTTTAGATACAATTAGCTTGACCCTGACCCACAGTGACCCAAAAATGACCCACTAATTGAATTTTCTGCGACATGTGACCTAGCGCAATGATTTTTTCGTACCCGAAACTCGTAAGATACAAAATTTAATCAAAATCGTTAGATCCGTTTTTTAGATAAAATTAACTTGACCCACGTTGACCCAAAAATGACCCACTAATAGTAAGTTCTCGATTATGTGACCCAGCCCAATAGTCTTCTCGTGCCCGAAAATGGTAGCAAAAGTTTAGTCAAAATCGTTTGAACCGTTTTTTAGATACAATTAGCTTGACCCTGACCGTTGGTGACCCAAAATGACCCACTAATCGAATTTTTTTGGAACATGTGACCCAATCCAATGATTTTCTGGTGCTTCAAAACGGTAAGATACAAAATTTCGTCAAAATCGTTAGAGCTGTTTTTAAAATAAAATTTGTATATATATATAACCCCCCACCCCTCCCTCCTACACACAAGATTTACTCTCGTATTAGTATATATAATGTATATAATGCTCTGATTGTTCCTAGTACACGTGGTTAGTGAATACACGTGGTGCCACGTGCTTTACCCGAAATTATAATTGGCTTATTCAAACACGTGTTATTCATAAATGTGTGGTGTTTTCCCATCTTAACGTGAAGTCTTTACCCCCACCCCCCTTTTTTTTTTATCAGGGAGCTTTTTACCGATGGTGCTTTTTTTCCGGGGGTGGTTTTACTCAATTCCTAATAGCATTCGCAAATATCCGCCTACGGGAATTATACAAATCAGACATATGTTACTTTGTTCTTTTTTAACACTTATTTATCAATATGTTCAATATCTATCAATACCTTGTTACTTTTTTTCCGATTACTTTTTTTCCTGTTACCCACACATACACACACACGAAAAAAATTCACTTTAATTTTCTTTAAAATTCTTTTTAGTAAATGAATAAATAAGTTTTGAGTGGAAATAAACTACAAACCAAGAAAAAAAGAGGAAATAAAAACTTTGTTTTAAGAAATAAAAATTTCTGCAAATGCCACATTGCATGCCTTTTATCCTGTTTTTGTTCTTTTTTTTCTTCCTTTTTCTGGAAAAAAAATGCAAAAACCGCCTGTAGAAAGAAAAGCATTGAGATTTTTTTCGCATGTTCCCGTAAAATAATAATAAATGCTTTTAACTACACCCAGAAAAAGGAATTGATTAAAACTACAAAACATGTTTTGTTGAGTACATTTTGGTTGTTTTAGCAAAATTCAAGTAAAATTGAACCATTTTACTTGAATTAACAAAACATTTGTTGCTGACGATACAAAATTTTTTTATGGAATTGCAAAAAGAAAAAAAAATTTCTTTTGTTGATTCAAACAAAATTTTTATTGACCTATATTTAAACAAAAAGTTTTGTTGGGTCAACCAAATTTTTGTTGATTCAACAAAACTTTTTTCTGAGTGTACATGCCATTTACAAAAGCGAAACAAGCTGACATGAATCTCATTATCATAATGAATTTCAAGTCAACCCAATCAAATTTACGAAAGTTGGTGCGCAGATACACAGACAGACAAACTGAAACAGAAATATTTTTAGTTATTTTAAAATGTGTTTTTCTTTCGAAGATATTTTCAATTTATTATCAATTCAATTTATTAAAAATAATAAATTCAATTTATTGTCTTAAACAGAAAAAACCTACTAAGACTGAATCGCAAAAGATAAAATTTCGTTTTAGATAGATTCATAACTGAGCGGGTACATCATCCCTTACGGTTACATTCTTTTCGTCAGGACCATGAAATTTTCCGTTAAAAGCAGTTTTCACCTATAAACTGATTCTATTTCCAAAAAGTTCACTATTTAATCAATCTTAATTAATTTATTTCATAAATGCATAATCTCACCAAACTGCACATAACATTCTTAAACAATAGTGTATGCGATTTCAGTTTGTCTGTCTGGTCTCTGTCTGTCCATGCTGTAACGCATGTAAATACGTATACTCGGATTACCATATAATTGATATATGTTATTGAGGTTTTCTATGACATGTTCGGTACACTCTAAAATTGGAAGGAGTGAGAAGTTGACTCTTTGGAAGAGTGAGAGGCATTTTCACTCTTTTAGGAGGGAATTTTATAAATATGCACTTTTTAAAGAGTGGAATTTTCCACTCTCTAGAAAGGAGTGAAATATCTCACTCCGTTGTCGAGAGTGACTGTTTCACTCTGTTGACAAGAGTGAATAGTTCACTCCGTTAAGAGTGAAGAAAAACAGAACAACAAAACCACAAGATGGCGCCAGCTCTCAGATCCCCCGTTATCGAAACGAAACGCCTAAAATGAAATCCTTTATATATAGTAGCACGATTTTAAAAAAACTGAAAAAGGCATTGAAATAATAAATGAATCGATAGAATTATGGACAGGAAATATATTTTATGCTTTACAAATTGCAGGATTTGCCAGTACTAAGAGCAGGACAGGGAAAACAAATATTTGAAGTAAATTTATGCTTAGCTGCAACACAATTTTGCTTCTATTTTATAAACAGAAATTTAATATCTCTGAATGCTAATTATTTTCCTCTTTATTTAAATAACCTATTTTACATATTTTATATCATTTCTAACCTCTTTATGAATATAAACAAAATATAATTATACAGATTAAATTTTCTGTTATTTTTAGCACGTTTGAAATTAGGGGCCTGGTTAGCGGTATAAAAAAAAAAAAAAAAATGTAAAACATTCTTATGTTGAAAATGTTATGTATGAAATGAAAAACGTTGCATTTAATCACTGATTTTATGTGGTTTTGCCCTTTGAAAGAGCTCTTTTCAGCAGACCAAATGCACAATAAACTATAAGAGAAACGTCAGGTGACTGGAGGGGAATATGTTGAAAGGTACAAATACAATACCTGTGTGAGTTTTTAATGTTTTCAACGAATACAGCGGTAGTTTTTGAAGTATGAGCAGTAGCTTTGCTTTGATGCAGTTTCACCCTTTAAAAGTCATTGTAATAAAGAAAATGGCATTTTTTCTGTAAATATCTGATGTAACACATTCTCTTAATAATATAATGAATTGATTGTAACATTTTTGTCCAATATTCTTATTTTTATTTTCCCATTGTAAGATAAATTTGCGATAGTCATAAATCCTTACTTGAAACTTCGTTTTCCGCCTTGAAATGGGCTCTTTTTTTTCCCTGTTTTTTTTTTTCCATCTGGTATCTTTTTACTATGTATATGTACTGATTTTTGGAATAGCACTTTCCAATCAATTGTTATGTTTATTTCGCACTAAAAAGTTTTTATATTATGCGCTTTGCAATCCTTTTAGACTGTCGAATTAGCATACTTCTGTTCGGAAGAAAGAAAACAACGCATCTTCCCTTTCACAGCTGTTTTGCATGCGCAATCTTGAAATAAGAATAAATTTGAAAGTATCAGACGATAATATAAATTACACATAATAAGTTGTTGTCAGATTTTTTTTTCCTCTAAAATAATTCCATTTTTTTAAATCACTTATCAAACCTGTCTAAAAAATGCGCGAACAGTCTCTGTATTATATGATACAAAAAGAAAGTTTCAGTTTTCTTATTTACACAGTTGAGAAACATCGTAAATATTTGTGATTTCTACACAAATTTAATAAGTGTGCTCGAATATCACAAAAGAAACAAAGCTAAAATAATGTAATAACAGCTTTTTTTATCGTTAGCGTTTACAACAGCATGCTGTAGGTATTTTTTTCCCTCTAAAATAATTCCATTTTTTTAAATCATTTATCAAACTTGTCTAAAAAATGTGCCAACAGTCTCTGTATTATATGATACAAAAAGAAAGTTTCAGTTTTCTTATTTACACAGTTGAGAAACACCGTAAATATTTGTGATTTCTACACAAATTTAATAAGTGTGCTCGAATATCACAAAAAAAAACAAAGCTAAAATAATGTAATAAGAGCTTTTTTTATAGTTAGCGGCTGTAGCTTGCTGTAAGTACCAGCTCTCGTCCGAGCGCAGAAGTCAAGCAGCAACGAGTTCGGTTACTATTTGGGAGGGTGACCGCCTGCGAACAAGCGTGTGTGTGTGTAAAATGAGTTTATCTCTTTTTTTATAAGAATTTTAGTCACTCCTAAGCGAGTGACTATTCACTCCAATCAGGGGTGAAAAAACTCACTCTTTTTGCAAGAGTGGATAGTCACTCTTCTGAAAGAGTGAGTATCCACTCCTGTTCAGAGTGAATATTCACTTCTCAGGAGTGAGTATTCACTCTTTCAGAGAGTCAAGAATTTCACTTTTTCCTAGAGTGAATAGTCACTCTAAAGAGGTTGGGCAAATTTTGACTCTGCGATAGAGTGAATATCCACTCCTCCGGAGTGAATAGTCACTCTTTCTTATTTAGAGTGTACTGAAAATGAAGTGTGTAGCATTTATAGTTCGTTTACATGAGCACTCAAAAAAATGCCATTATATTATGGACTATGGTAAAAATTGTTTTCGGTGTATTTAAATCATGTTACACTATTTCAAACAAATTGAAATTAATATATATCACTTACGTGCACTACAAGCACTAAACTACGTGCATTAAATTACGGGCTTACAATAGAATAGGGTGTATAGACTAGACTTGCTAATGGTGTCATTCTATTCATAATTAAAAAATACATGCTAAACAATACCCCCAATCGACCTACTTAAAAAAAAAGTTGAGTTCCCTTCACCCCGAGTTAAAAATGCTCACTTTTGCACCCCAAAAACACGGTAAAACAACTTTATTTTGAGGGGACTTATCGGATCTCCATTTCTAGTGCCAAAACGAAGTTCTTCCAAAATTTTCGTGAATGACCATCATTTGTTGCTGTGAAATCCTATTTTACCTGTACTAAAGATTTTCGACTTTTTATTCATAAAACCGACCGTAACTTTGTAACAAATGGTCGCATCGACTCGCAAATGAAGTGATTCCATTCAGAATAATAATAAAAAAAACAAACATAAACGATATCACATTTGACCCAGGCCCCGATCATGACTAATTGGGCCCCTAGACAAAGATAAATTAAGGGGCCCCATTCAAATCGTTGCAACATTCATTATTCAAATAGAACTGATGGTCAGTCCCATGTGTAATGCATAAACAATATTTTCGCACCTTGGATTTTAAATAGAAGAAAATTCTTAGCTCCGTCAAATCTCAATTAAGTACCTCAATTAATAAAAATACTATTATTTTTAGTACAGAACAAAACTCTTTTATATAACTTTAGCAACTTGTTAAATTAGTTTAAGATGAATTTAATAACTTCAACTTATGGAAAAGTGTCAAATATACTCTAACATGTAAATATGAGTTAATCAAGCTACCTTTTTTTTTACATATTTTTAAGATGTACTACACACAACATAATGTCAAATCAAATAGATTCTACTTCACAAGTAGAAAGTATTAAGTATAGTAGAAAATAGTAGTAGTATGTTTTCAATAAATCTAAAGAGATGGCAATTTAGCTAATAACGCATATAGGTATTATTTTTTATGCCCTGGGCTTGCAGCCAAAGCGGAGCGGTGCTTTACTACTGAGTGGTTGAAGTTAGCTTTGCGAAAGTGTTAAAAATAATATTACAACCATCCCTAACTTTGAACTGAACTGTTGAACTGACTGTATCAATGACTGTAACCGTTAACGTTAGTTCCGTGGTGTTTACGGTTTGACGCGGTGTGCTTTGCACAAGTGTACTTATATATTTTGTGATGTACATATTAATCCAGTTTT
The DNA here is from genome assembly GCA_963931845.1 of Maratus michaelseni. Classification (NCBI taxonomy): domain Eukaryota; kingdom Metazoa; phylum Arthropoda; class Arachnida; order Araneae; family Salticidae; genus Maratus; species Maratus michaelseni. Next base: position 169,670,606 of record OZ007593.1, on the reverse strand, counting down.
TATTATAATTATATTTAATCCAGAATGTATTAGTGCCTATCAGTTAACCTAAATTAAACAGGTTATGGGCTTTCACGCTGTCAACTGCAATTTTAAATCTACATCTTGCTAGGACTGATCGTGGCTGTTAGGCCTTACTACAACGTGACGAAGAGTGCACGCACGTGATTAAATATTTTTTTGTTACCTACTCATTTTGTGAACGCTTTTGATACATATTGCCCTTTGCAATGGATTTCAAAGCACAAATTAAGAAGCTGGAAGGTACGAAAAACTGGACAAAGTGGAAACGACAAATCGAACTGTTGCTGCGCCATAACGATGTGTTAGATATTGTGACTACTGATTGTGAAGTGCCAATTGATCCTGGAGATTCCGCTGGTGAGGATGCAAGAAAAGCTTATGAAACAAAGCGTAAGGCTTTCCTTAAAAGCGATGCATTGGCTCAATTAATTCTTGTTAATAGCATGGATGATGCAAACATTGAGCTAACGGCAACTTGCGATACAGCGAAATCTGTTTGGGAAAAGTTACTTTCTGTGTACGAGCAGAGTTCGGGCCAGCGTGTCGATCGCTTAATGGAGCAATTTTTTAGCTCAAAAAAAGATGTTTCAGAAGATGTCGTAACACACATAGCACGTTTGCAACGGAACTTCCGTGAGTTAAATGATGAGCTCAAAAGGCTGGTGAAAACAGAGCTACCTGACTTGCTACTTATGAGTCGAATTATGTCAACTTTACCTGCAGAATATTTTGAATTTAAAAGTGTGTGGGAGTCTGTTCCAGTGCAGGAAAGGACAATTAACAAATTGACTAAGCGCCTTCGGCTTATTGAAATGAGATTGCCTTCGAAGCAGAGTGACAGTGCAGCTCTTGTTGCAAAATCGTCAATAAAGAAAAAAGGCAAATTTAAAACGGAGAAAAAGTGTTTTTCCTGTCACAAGCCTGGACATGTTGCCAAATATTGCTACAAGAAAAATAGTGGAAATAAGCAACTTGATGGAGATGCCTTTGTGTGCAATGCTGATGATCCAGAAAAAGACCTATGGTTAGCTGACTATGGTGCTTCAGCACACATGACGAGCAATGAAAATTATTTCTTGTCATACAAGCCTTTTTCACTCCCCAAAGAAGTAAGAATAGGAAATAATGAAGTCATTCTAGCATATGGGGAAGGTATTATCAATGTTGAAATGCTGGTCAACAGAAGGTGGGGAAGAAATCACCTAACAGATGTGTGGTATGTCCCAGAAGCTAATTTGGAAAGTTCCCTCGATTCACGCATTTGGCGAAAAAGTCTTGGCGCGAGTAACCGGTAATGGGGTTGCACTCATGCAGGATGCGTGAAACGGGGGAATTTTTTATTTCTCCGCTAGCGTATAGCGTTACTGCATTGTAAACGCGTAAACAAACATTCTCTTTTCGATAATTTATAAGTAATTCACGTTCAAATATTTTATGAATTAATAGTTTAAATAAAATGGCTTCGCTTCTTAAATGTTTGCGAGCGTAAAATGATGCTAAAAAATATATAATCTAACAAAAAGGGCCGACTTTTACTTGGGATGAGCTTTGAATGAACAGTCTTACAGATGGTTTTTATTTTGAAGCTATTGTGATTTGTAATTATTGCAAGGGAGTTTTAGGACACTGATTTGAATAATTTAACCCTCCAATGCATGGTATAGTTGATCAGCTACATCTAAGATTTTAGCTCATATATCACGTGGAGCATTTTTGTTTTTAAAATTTTTGTAAATGACCTTTTGCATTTATTTTGATGCATTCTTATTTCACCCCCCTCCCCCCTCCTAGCAGGGCTTAATTTCTAAGAAAAAAGATCTAATATTCTGCAGGCCTAACACCCGTAGCGTCCACCCCCACTCCCCCCTCCCATCACTCTAATTTTCATATTTATATTTTATACATTATTTTCAAAATTTAAAGCATTGTTTTTTTGTTTAGAAAAACCAAAATTTTAAGTGCTTAAGCTATCAACTATTCCACTTTTTAGTTTTTACAACTTCCAAATAGAAACCTTTGCCTAATCTTAATGTTAATTAATCACAGAATTCTGCGATTAAATAAGCTCAGGATCATGATTCTGAAATAGTGTTAACACAAAAAATGAATAGTTTGCAGCTATACAGAGTAGCCCAGTGACAGAACTATCTTCAAGTGTCTGCAACACTAGTAATGTCTTCGAAAATAGTCTGCAAAATGCAATATATCATATAAATATATTCTTGCTGCTGTTGTAGTGCTAATTAATTATGGGATCATAGATAGATATATATATATATACAAACTGTTTGCATCATTTACATAAATAAATTTAAAAAAAAAAAGTGAGACACACAAAGAGGTTTTTTATTAGGCATTAGGCAGAAAATTAGATAAAAAATGGAACTTTGGAAAATGCTTTATTTAAAAGAAGGCAATATTGTTTTATCATTTTCCAAAATTCTTGACACAACTGTGGATTTAATGCATGATACAAATGAAGTTGATGTTGATAATATTTTTGAAGTGGTTGTAAAAACTTGTGCCATATCTATTAATGTGCTTTTTAAAATTTTTCTAACAGATTTATATCCTGCAGAAGGATTATTGAGTTCAATAAAAGCTTGCATATCTGCTGTGCCTATTTCTTGTGCATTTCCATCATCTGCTCTGGTTCTTTTCTGCATTACATTGCTTATCACAGAACCCCAGCCTTCGCATGTTGCTTCAGATACTGGAATTGATAAGCAGAAACTGAAAAACTTTATAATATGAGGAACTTTTGGTTCTTTTCAGAAAAACATCGCTTTCACCTCATTTTTTTCTTTAAGTATTATTATATCAGGGATGATTTTGAGAAAAAAAAAAACTGGAATTCACAGCAAAATTTCTGAAAGGTTACAGCACAGCGTGAGGGGATAAATCCCTTCGGCAATAATTATTTTTGTTGCAAGTTGGGTTAACTGTGTTTCAGGTCGATTTCAGACTGAGTGTAGATTTCTGCAATTTGGATTCGGGTTAACCCGTTTTTGCAAAAGTTAGTTCAGTATAACATTTCAGATTAAAACTATACCTATTATAACATGTTTGTGTGTACTGAGGTTTGTATAGATGTTTGTGTGCGTGCTGTTTATAATAAAGACAGTTGCATTTTTTCCACGACCCTTTTACAAAATTCGCATTTTTTCCACGATCCTTTGACGAAATTTGCAATTCTTTGACAAAATTAAAGTTTTTCTTGCAATCATTTGACGAAATTTGTTTTTTCTGTGATCCCTTAATGAAATTCAAGTTTTTTCAGCGATCCTCCGATGAAATTCACGTTTTTCGTGCGGTCCTTTGACAAAATTCACGTTCCTGTGATCCTTTGATAAAATTCACATTTTTCCTGCGATCCTTTGATGATATTCGCGTTTTCTCTGCTGCCTTTTGACGAGATTCATGTTTTTTCAACAATTCTTCAACAAAATTCGTGTTTTTTCCGCAATCCTTTGACGAAATTTGCTTTTTCTGTGATCCTTTGACTATATTTATGTTTTGTCTGCTACCTTTTAACGAGATTCATGTTTTTTCAACGATCCTTTGACAAAATTCATGTTTTTTTCAGCGATTCTATGATAAAATATGCTTTTTTCTGCGATTTATTGACAAAACACAGTCTTTCCCATTCAGTTCTACAATTTATCATATGTTATCAGTTCACCATTCTTGGGAACTAAAAATGTAGTCGAAAATAACAGGAAGAAAGATAGTAAATGACAATAAATACTCAAAATTTTCGCTTCATTGAATTAGCTTTGAACTGATATCACTATCAAAACATTCAGTATAGTGCAATATATACGTTTTAATTAAGATTTCTTATTAAATTCATAATATATGGGAAAGTGGAGAGAAAAGTTTAGTAAAAGAAAAAGAATTGAATGGAAAATCACAAAATTTTTAATTAATCCCATCGTTTTCGTACAGTCTTTTAAACATGTAATTTCAATGTCAGACATAAAGGCGACTCTATCCCCAGATTAAAATAATAAATAAATTAAAAGCCTAATGATAATCGAAGAACCTGAGCTAAGATTTTTAAACTGCATTATAGATAATTAAAGTTTTTCTATTAGAGTGCCAGCCAGGTATTATGATAGGGAAAAGCGAGCTTCGCCCGCTATCAGATTGGGACATTAGATGTAATTAAGAAACATCTGTATATTTGTAATACTTTTGCGAGAATGTCGAGATGAGGGGGGATGTGAATGACTTTTTATTAAATATCGTATTTATTCTACATAAACTTGCACTCACCACAAGGGGGCGCTTTGCTATCTCTGTTTATATGGGCTGAATCATGACAGGATATGACTCTTTCCACTCGACATCGATAGAGCTTACTGATTTTAGTTTGGATTTTGACCACCAGGAGGTGCTTTCCTATCTCTTGTTCTATGGGCTGGATCATGGCGGGGTATAGCTTTTTCGACTCGACTTACAGTAACATATGTGAGTGTGCATGGCATGCCCAGTGTATGCTGGCTAAGGTAGTGGGGCCCCCAACATTAGATTTGTTTAAAATTAAAAAATTATTCAACACTGATTTCAGATACAATTAAGGTTGTTGACATGGGCAACGCCGGCCGGGTAAGCTAGTTATAGACCGGGAGGCGACAGCGCAGACAACCACCTCATCGAGTTCACGGCTGGAATTCCAGAATTAGTTAAAACTTGATTCGCATATTAAAACGCAATCGGTCTGCCAAGTCATATCTTGGTGGAAAACACGTGAAAACCCGATTATAGTGGTTGACTCGTAGGTTTACCATTGTGTTTTCCTGCACACAAAAGTATGAAAACATGGAGAACTGGGTGCAGGAAAACACAATGGTAAACCTACGAGTCAGCCGCTAAATTCGGATTTTAAGGTGTTTTCCACCAAGGTATGACTTGGCAGACCGATTGCGTTTTAATATGCGAATCGAGTTTTAACTAATTCTGGAATTTCAGCCGTGAACTCGATGAGGTGATTGTCTGTGCTGCCGCCTCCCAGTCTATTACAATATAAGGGCTCAATGCATTAAAACAGCTTAACCTGAGCTCTAATTAATGGAACCTACACAAATTTTAAACGTGTATACATATTCATTATAAAAAGGGACTGGTAGTTTTTTATCGATGTCCTCTAAATTTAACTATAAAGTAAGTATAAAAGCCAATACAATCAACCGACTATAAACTGGGCCCTAAATTATGTATCTCACCATTTTTTTAAGTTACACATAACACGAATTCCAATTAATGCTTCCTGCACAATAATCATTTTAAAAAAAAGAGAATTTTTTGTCAATATGTGTAAAGTGTAATTAAAATATAAGGGGATAACCAGAGCCATCCTTAGCAAAAGTGAGGCCACGTGCAAGAAGTTTTGCGAGATTTTTCTCTTCCAAACTAGTTAATCAATCTTTCCCATTCCCACCAATGTTATCAATTTAGCTGATTTTTATTTCATGTACCAGAAATTTCGAATAGTAATTTTTGCTTTATTTAATGACAAACATTCTGTGAATAAATAAAGTGAAGAAATTCCGGTAGATATTTTAAATAAAAAAAATTCTGCTAAATTGACAACACTACTTCTCATAACGGAATTGCCTTTTTAAAAAGCTCGCATAACATACACATTGGTGCACCCAGGATTGCACTTTTTTGGGGAGAGGGAAAGGGTGGGAGTATTATGTTTTAGTAGAGGTATATACAGACTCTAACCAATTTCCTTTCATAATTCTCATTCTCGGACTGGACTCTAGTTTTGTTTTTTACCAATTTGGGTTGGCCATGTCAAAGAGGAATTTTATTTTCTTCTGTCTTTTTTAAAGTAGTTAAAGAGAGAGAGAGAACATCCTCATGCTTTTTAATCACCAAATTGCCGCAGAGAGATGTTAAAGGCACTGTTCCACTGGAAATTGTGTTGACTTTTCGAATTCAGATTTTGAAATGGGGTATAATCTACATATTAAAAAATGTTACTAGTTAGCGAATAAATCTAGAAATACCTTCCTACACAAGAAGGGATTTTCTGCAATTGGAGACATAGGCATGGTACGTTTGGATTGGAAGAATAGAAAAGCAGAGAATGGCTTCTTTTTAACACTTTCCAAACCTAGTTGAAAAGTGTTTATGACTTCGGTTTGTCTGCTGACTGTCCGTGCTCTAACTCCCGTAAATATGCTCGGATTTCCCTGAAAATTTTATATGTTATTGCCGTTATCTATAGCATGTTCCCTATTTCAACTGAAGTGTGTAGCACTTATAGTTTTTTGCAGGGACACTTAAAAGAATTCCGTTACATTACGGTCTATGGGGAAAAATCATTTGCGGTTTATTTTAATGATGTTACACAATTTCAAACACATTGTAATTGATATATATCACTAAGGTGCAGTACAAGAAGCTTAATATTGAATAGGGTGTGCATAGCACTTATAGTTACTTTACAGGGGCAGCCAAAAGAATTCCGTTACATTACATCTATGGAGAAAAATCGTTTGCGGTTTAATTAAATAATGTTTCACAATTTTAAACGCGTTGAAATTTATATATATCACTAAGGTGCTATATATAAATTACAAGAGGCTTACTGCAGACTATTGTGTGTTTAGCAGTCATCGTTCATTTACAGGGACATACAAAAGAATTCTCTACTGTCTGTTAACAATAATTCCTGGAAGTGCGTTTTAAGTTGCTGAACGAGATTTTAAATTTAACTCACTTTTTGTCTATTACTTGGTGTGTATAAATTCTGTAGATCATATACAGGCAGCACAAAAGTTCACAAACACATTTCCGTTTATTGACAGAAACTCCAGAAGAAGAATTTTAAACTGTGCTACACGTTTCCTAACTACACTAAAATTTAGCATCCTATGTAGTATATATACAAATCTATAGATCATATACAAGGCTGAATAAAAATATTCGGATATTTTTCCGAATATTGAATATGTTGGAAATGCCTGAAATTACGTTTTAAAATATGTTATGTGTTTTCCATGTTGTTTACTTAGATGTTATTATTCAGCTTATTAAACGGTAATGATTCGTAAAATTATTTTGGAAGCGTTGGAAAGTGTTACATAATCTATGCTTGATGCATGATTTTTCGTTCTTGTTTCTTATTCATTTGATCTTGTGTATTGTAAATGGAACTTTTTATCTATTTGTCAATTTTAATGCACTTGGCTCAGTTTTTCTTTTAAATATTTTAGTTGCAAGACATTTTTACCCGACTTTCATGCACATTATAGGATCTATTATCTGGAATGATTCAAACCTGGTGTATTCTGGATAAGGGTTTTTTCCGTAATTCGCAACACTTTATTATATGTATAAAAAATGTACAAAATAACTAATTTCACTATTTGTTAATATTTATTTATCGAATGCATGCAATTATATATATATTTTTTTTATTTGTGTGGTCTCTAGAAAGAAAGCACCGCCAAGTGGAAATTCTCAAAAAAGTGCACACTGTTCTCAAAATGGGCATTCTTGCACCCTGTTCCAAAAACACATTTTGAATTTGATTGTTTAAAGTCCCCTTTTATCAATAGAATTTCGCAATATTTTTTAGCTTTTGCCCTTGATACACGCACAAATTTGTGATTTTTTTCTGTGACCGATCAAAGAATTTCATGATAATTTTCCTGCAACTTATTGCAGTTGTTAAAAGATTTTTTTTCAACATTTGACTGATGAATTCGCAACTTTTTCCCCACAATTGATTGACAAATTTTGCAATATTTTCCTTCTTTCTATCAGTGGACAAATTTTATGGTTTTTACTGTGACCGATCGACGAATTTCAAATTTTTTGCCCGTAACTGGCTGCCAAATTTCGAGTTTTACCGACTGACGGCGATATTTTCCCCCATGACTTACTGGGTTCCCCACTACTCGCGGGTGTTTATTCATGCGTTTGACGGACGAATTTTGCAATTTTTTTTTTTTTACGTTTCTGAAACGTTTTTGACAAATTGAGCTTTGGTTATTATATTGCATTTCGGTTTTCAGAGCGTTCTGGATACGAGAACGTCAGATAACAGATCCCACACCATATATATATATTGTATCAAATGGCAAACCAAATCTTAATTTTGCATCCCCTTCGTCTCCCTCTAGTTTCGACAGTGACTTCAGATCTAATTATTGAAACCTGTTCCAATTTTATATTACAGCATAGGATCCGTTATCCAGAATGCTTGGGACCAGGGGCATTCTGGATAAGGGGTTTTTCTGTAATTCAGAACACTTTTTTATAAATATAAAAAATGTACGAAATAATTTCATAAAATAGTGATAAATATGAATAATATATGTAAATACATTACTTATAAATTTGTTCATTTAATACATTATTCGCGCAAAATTAAAAAAAAAACATTCTAAATTACAAAAAATAAATAAACTTTCATTTTGGGAGCTGGGAGCAGAATCTTTTGATTTGGAGATAGAGACGGCATCAACTGCCATATTTGCAGTTTGTCTGTTCTTCCCTGAATCATGTGTACATTTTATGTTTTGAAATAAATATATTCTCTAAAAGAACTTCCCATCCATTAACAAAATATCAGCTGTGAGAACAGCCAAACTACAAAAAGACTAAAATATTCTCTCCCCCTCCTACCCCCCCCCCTCAATGTCTAGAAATTCATCCCTTTTTCTGGGGATGGAGAATGGAACTTTAACAGGAGAGTTAGATGATAATTTATTTATTGTTGCTGTTGCTACAAAGTGACAATACCACATAAAATCTTTAAAAAATAGTTTTAAAGATTTTTAAGTTTGTGAGCTGAGGGAGGGGGGGGAAAGCAAATTTTTAGGGGTGTGTGAGAAGAAATTTAGATAATTATTTAATTATAGTTTCAAGAAAGTTCTAAATAGATTGAAAAACAAACTTTTAAAGATTTTAAAGTATGTACTGGGGGGGGGGGGGGAGAAGGAAATAAAGAGGACTTTTTGGAAGGGAGGAGGGTATAATGTAGATCGTTATTTAAATATTGCTGTGAAAAAAATCACAAATAGAGCAGAAAAAATTAAGAAGAAAACTATGCATTTTTGGTACCAAAGTGGGGGCAAAGGGGGGAAACAATAATTTTGAGAGCAGATTTAGATTATTGATTATTTATTGTTACAATAAAATAAGAAATAAAGAAAAATATTAGAAAAATGATTTTTTTTTTTTTTTTTTTTTTTGGGGGGGGGGGGGGGGGAGATTTTAGGGTTGAATTAATTTTAATTTTATTTCATTTATTTATTTTTTAATCTGCTGAAATACGGAAGATTCTCGCTTTATTTTTTTTTTTTTTTTTTTTTTTTTTACAGATTTTAAATTTTACGCGATGCATTTGGAGGGGGAGGATCTTCATGAGACAAGTTTGGGGGGGGGGGGCAGGGATTTTAGGAGGATGGGTTAATTTAGGTGGTACGTTGGAGTTATTTATTTTTAATATAGAGTATTTAATAAGTCTGAAAAGAAGTTTAAAATTAAAAAGTATAAAGGTTAAACTATACATTTTTGGTACCAGAGGGGAGGGGGGCAAAGGGGGCAAAGAGTAATTTTGAGAGCAGATTTAGATTGATTTTAGATAGATAGCATTTATTGTTACAATAAAATAAGAAATAAAGAAAAATATTTAAAAAATGATTTTTAATTTTTCTTTTTTTTTTTTTTTTGGGGGGGGGGGGGGATTCATTTTTATTTTATTTTATTATTATTATTTTTTTTAATTTGCCGAAATATGGAAGATTCTCGCCCCTTTTTTACTTCTAAATTAATGATAAAAACAGGTTTTTAAATAATTTTTAGAAAAAATCCTGATTATAAGCCCCCCTCCCAAATTTAACCTTTTTTGATTTCGAAAAAAAAGGGGGGGGGGTCTTACAATCGGGATTTTACGGTATTTATTGAATTTATAAATTAATGAATGAAGGCAATATCATTTTGTTATTTTTTATTTTACTGACACTTTAAATTTTACGTTTTTTAAATTTTTTTGTAAGAATATATTTTTTTTTCGTTTAGTGTTTTGCATTCCGGCTGCCGGATCCTATACTGTATAAGGAGGCTTTGTCAAATTTTCTCCCCAAATTTTAGTACGGAATAAATATAAGGCGTAACAAATTAAAAGTAATACAAGTTACATGAAAAAAAGGACTGGGTTTAAACGAAAATGTCTAATGTTAAACATAATAAGTTTTAAAAAAATGTGACTTGAAGAGCTGACATTTAAGGCATCTGATCTACAGATTTACACATTAGAAATTTAATTCAATATTTATACTGCTTCTTTATGTACATTTTTTTTTTTTTTTTTTTTTTTTTTGACTAAGCTTTGGGATTTGCCCGCAGTCAGCCATCGTGTTTTTTAAATCAAAACATTTTAACTTTTATTATTAAATATAAATAAAATTAGTCAATAAAATTAAAAACATGTTTATAATAATACAAAAAACTTGTATGTATTTATAATAAAAATTACATATGTTTTATAAAAAAAATAAATGTGTGTGTAAAATTAAAACATTTTTTAACTTTTATTATTAAATATAAATAAATTAGTCAATAAAATTTAATAACGTGTTTATAATAAGTAAATATGAATGAAAATTATTTTGGAAATGAGAAGCAAAACAAATATGTTTTGATTTAAAATACAAGATGGCGAACTTTGGGTGAATTCCAAAGCTGTTCCCTTTTTTTTTTTTTTTTTCACAAATGTATTATCAAATACTGATGATGGAAAATAATATTTTTGCAAAAACTGTTGCAACTTTAATTTTTTTTAAAATTATTATTTGAACACCGCGTGAGCTTCTCTTTTTTTACTTTTGAATAAAATGTTAATGTTAGACAGAATGTAGATAGATGTAAACATTGATTATTATATTTAGTTCTAGTTTATTATTATTTTTCATCAGAATGGCTCTGCCCCCCCCCCCCACACCAAACAGAGCTGTATTAGCTTTAGTTTTAAGCATGGTTTTAACAATCTGGATGAAAATATGTTTTGATCAAATGGTCAAAAGCATTTGTTAAATGGTAAAATTAGTGCAACATTCTGAAGGGTTTGTCAAAATAACAATTAACAATATTTAATAAAACACTTGGAAGTTTTTGCTAGTACTTTAGAGTTACACTTTAATCTTCATTACTTTTTAATTCAGCACTTTTTTTTTAATTAAGCAATTATGTTTTAAAAATATCTTTTCAATTATAAGAAAAGAGAAACCTAAAATTATTCTGTAAAAAATAAATATTGCAATTTCCTATAATGATCATATTAATATTTTTATGGAACAGTTTTATAAATCATTGACATAAGACATTTACTCTTTAAATATGAATATTTGTCCTCCCTGTATACAATCCTATTTAGAAGCATACTAAAAGTCCTCAAAGAAAAAAAAACACACCAGAAATCTAAATGCAATGTCTGCAATTTTTTTTTTTGTAAAAGATAGGCAAAAGATTTCATCAAAATTTAACTGTTTAAAAATATCTTAGTATGCAATTCACAGTAAACAGCTATTCCTATTTATAAATAAAGCAACAATAAACACAGTTATTGTTTATTTAAACCAAATTCTATAACAGTAATGCTGAAAACAGGTATTTTTTCTTAATTATTGGTCGCCTAAATTGATTTTTTAAGTATTATTCAATGGCTGTTTAATATTTTTAAACAGTTTATAATACACAATCACTAATAATTTAATTTCATGAAATATTTTATATATATATATATATTCAGTCTAATTTTAATTCTTATTTCTAAATATTAATAATTGTGTATTATTCTGTAATAAAAAATTATAAATAATTATATACAAAATTTGTAGGAATTTTGATTAAGATATATAAGTAAATAAAATAATAAAATCAACCAAATATACATTAAAAAGTAATCTGCACAAGTATTTAGGGCTAACTCATGGTTAGCCCTAAATAGAAAGAATGTTAATTTATTCTTTTATAAATTGAAAGCTTATAAAGAGATAGAATTTTACTTCATTAAATTAGAGATAGAAATTACTTCATTTTTCAATTTTATTGAAAAATTAAGTACTCTAAAAAAAAAAAAAAGAACTGCAGGGATATTTAGAAAGCTGGACAAAAACTGGTATTACTTAATTAATAATGTCATGAAACAAAAATTATACCTTGAATTAACGCTGAAGTAGAATGTTGATTCAATAACTCCCATTCCAAGCTTTGCAGAAAATTCCAACTGTTACATTTTCACAACCATATCCATACAGAATTAAGTGTAATTGAGCAAGTATTGTCAATGATATGATGAGCATAACAAATCATACAGCACAGACAATACCCATTCAATTAATGTGCTGGTGTTGTTAATAGTAGTGAGCAGGAGCTGTCACTGAAAAAAAAAAAATAATAATCCATATTTTAAAAGAATGCAGAAAAATATATGAAATACAGAGTTTATTAAAAATATAACCCAAGCTTATTTTAAGAGTGACACGGGAATACTATAAAATTAATCATGCAAATTATTTTCTAGATAAATCACTTAAAAAAAAATTTACATTTACACAGTTCATGGTAGTATAATTATTATTATTGTGTGTGTGAAGAAAATGCAGCCTTTGAACTTTTTAAAAGTTATACATGAATTCATACAGAGAAAAATATTTTTGTTAAAATTGCAATCTTGGTAATAAGTAGAATAAAAGAAAGAAACTCTCTGAAAGTATAAATTCTAGTATAAACAAACGCGATTAGCAATTTTATTTATATATTTGGTACGACTATTTTGATCGATGTTAAAGTTCGGTAACAATATTAATTATAATAAGCCAAATATATATACTACAGTGATAAATAATAAATATCTTAAAACTTACTTTTATCAAATTGTTACATTTCATTTCCTAAATATAAACAGAAACAGAGGAGCCAAATAAATAATACAAGCAACTAGTTTTGCAAACAACGCTAAGCTTGATGCCACATTTGAGAGATCAGTACCATATTTTGTATTTTATCTCAAAATGCGTTTCTCGCCAAAAATTATCGCCAAAAGTGCACCAATCGAGGGAAATTTCCAAATTCGCCTCCCAGAAGTAAGCAGAAATTTATTTTCTATAAGTAAAACTGTTGACAAAGGTTTTAAATTCAGAGTTGATGCAAATGGATGTGCTTTTCTGAAGAATGGTGATGTGCGAATGACAGGCAAAAGAACATCTCGAGGCCTGTATGCACTCGAAATGAGAGTGAGATTGTCTGATGAAGCTGCTGATGTTTACATTGCTTCACAAGACACATTACAGCTGTAGCATGAAAGATTATGTCATCAAAATAAGCGCCATGTGAAACACATTTTAGAGAAAAAAGGTATTCGTGTTGAAGGTACTGAAGAGTTTTGTGAAGGATGTGTGCTCGGCAAGCAACAACGAAAAAGTTTTGGTACCAGGAAGAATAGGCCAATGTGTGCTGGCGAGATGATTCATGCAGATGTTTGCGGTCCCATGCAGCAGAGATCCATTGGAGGGTCAAGATATTTTGTCTCCTTTAAGGATGATTTCTCAAGATATCGAAGAGTTTTCTTTATTGAACATAAATCTGAAGTTGCGAAGTGTTTAAAAACCTTCATAAATGAAGCCGAAACTGCTGATAAAAGAATCAAGGAGTTCAGGTGTGATGGTGGTAAGGAATTTAATAATTCTGAAGTTCATTCTATCCTTGCATCAAAGGGAATAACTCCAAATCTTTCCATGCCATATACTCCAGAACAGAATGGTTCTGCGGAGAGAGAAAATCGCATTCTGGTTGAAAGTGCAAGATCCTTGATACATGCAAAGAATCTCCCTATCAGACTGTGGGCTGAAGCAGTCAATACTGTTGTGTATACATTAAATAGAACAGGACCGACAACATTAGAAGGAAAAACACCTTATGAAATATGGTTCAAGAAAGAAGCTCCTAAAATTGATCATTTCCATGTTTTTGGCACAGAATGCTTTGTGCATGTACCTAAGCAAAAAAGAAGAAAGTGGGACAAGAAAAGTGAGAAGGGAAACTTTGTAGGATACTGTGGTGAGAAAGATGGTTATCGAATTTGCTTTCCAGCTGATGGCAAAGTTGTTCTGAGCCGTGATGTCATATTCAAAGAAGAGAAAGTCTGCATTTCCAAGAAGCCATCTGAAATTCCATCAGATCAGAATAAAAATTTTGATTGTATACTCAGTTCAAATGAGAATGTTGACCCTTCAAATGAAGAAAGTTTAATTGAACAAGCTGAAAGTTCGAAATCTAATAAAGAAGATTGTGTAAGTGACATGACATTGCAAAGTCGTAGTGGAAGAGTGGTCAAAACACCTTCTCATTTACAGGACTGTGTTTTATTGGCAGAGCATGATGTCCCTAATTCCTATGCCTCAGCAATGAAATCAAGTGATGCCGAAAGATGGAAGCAAGCAATGGATGATGAAATGACCTCACTGAAGGAAAATCACACTTGGGATCTTGTTGATTTGCCGAAAGATAAGAAAGTTATTGCTAACAGGTGGGTTCTCCGAATTAAAACCAAAAGTGATGGATCAGTTGATCGTTTCAAGGCAAGACTTGTGGCGAAAGGTTTTTCGCAAAAGCCAGGCATCGACTATGATGAAACTTTTAGTCCCGTTGCAAGATATGATACAGTTAGAATGCTATTAAGTATTGCTGCCTGTGAACATCTACAGCTTCTGCAGTTTGATGTGAAAACTGCATTCTTGTACGGTGAACTAAAGGAAGAAGTTTTCATGAAGCAGCCAGAAGGCTTTAATGACAAATCTGGTAGAGTCTGCAGACTAAACAGAAATCTTTATGGATTGAAGCAGGCTCCACGTTGCTGGAACAGAAGATTTGTTGATTTCATAGAGAAACAAAATATGAAATGTAGCAACTCGGATCCTTGTTTATTCATTAAATCAAATAATGAAAAGAAATTATTTATCGTCATTTATGTCGATGATGGGCTTGTTGCTGGCACTTATGAAAGTGAAATTGCATTATTTGTGACCAAGCTGAAAGAAGAATTTCAAGTGACAACTGGTTCATTAGACTGTTTCCTTGGAATGAATATCAAACGGTTGCAAGATGGCTCTGTTTTTCTGGAACAGAGTGCTTATACAAGAAAGATTCTTGATCGGTTTAGAATGGCAGATTCAAATGCTGTTTCCATTCCATGTGAAAAAGGTGAAGCAAATGAGAATGACAATCCAGTTAATGAAGATGTGCCTTATCGTGAAGCTGTTGGGAGTCTAATGTATTTAGCTACAGGATCACGTCCAGATATTGCTTATGCCGTTAGTGTGGTATCTGAAAAATTAGAAAATCCCAAGCTATCAGACTGGAATGCTGTAAAAAGAATCTTCAAGTACCTCAAAGGGACTTTAGGATATGGATTGTTATATCCAAGTAAATATGAAAACAAACAGCTTGAAGTGTTCAGTGATGCTGACTTTGCTGGTGATACTAAAACTCGTCATTCAAGAAATGGCATAGTTAGCAAATTCAATGGAGGTGCTATCTCTTGGATGAGTAAAAAACAAAAAAGTGTAGTTCTGTCAACCACACAGGCAGAATATGTGGCTGCCAGTGAAGGTTCAAAAGAGATAATTTGGCTCCAAAGACTGTTAAATGAGCTCTTAACATCACAAAGTAAGCCAACTCTGTTTGTTGATAATGCAAGTGCCATAAAACTAGATCTAAACATATTGAAGTCAGGTTTCATTTTGTAAGAGAAAAATATCTAGAGGGGTTATTAGATATAAAGCATGTTAGTAGTGACAATCAGATTGCTGACATTCTTACAAAACCCCTACCTCGTATCCAATTCCAGAAATTACGGTCAGAACTTGGACTCAAGTGTTCGAGTCATGTTTGAGGGAGAATGTTAAAAATAATATTACAACCATGCCCTAACTTTGAACTGAACTGCTGAACTGACTGTATCAATGACTGTAACCGTTAACGGTAGTTCGGTGGTGTTTACGGCTTGACGCGGTGTGCTTTGCACAAGTGTACTTATATATTTTGTGATGTACATATTAATCCAGTTTTTATTATAATTATATTTAATCCAGAATGTATTAGTGCCTATCAGTTAACCTAAATTAAACAGAAAGCACTGAGCTCTGTGAGTTCAAAATGAAATGTGTTTTTCAGAAAGTTTAGTAGAATCTTTCAAGAATAAAATTTGTATCTAAAAAAAAAAAAAAAAGTAAATCATATATTCTAATACGAGCAAATCTTGTGTGTGGTTATATATATATATATGCAAATTTTATCTTAAAAACGGCTCTAACGATTTTGACGAAATTTCGTATCCTACCGTTTTGGGGCACCAGAAAACCATTGGGCTAGGTCACATGTTCGAGAAAATTCGATTAGTGGGTCATTTTGGGCCATTTTGGGTCATGGTCAAGCTAATTGTATCTAAAAAACGGTTCAAACGATTTTGAAGAAATTTTGTATCCGACTATTTTCGGGCACGAGAAGACTATTGGGCTGGGTCACATGTTCGAGAACTTTCGATTAGAGGGTCATTTTTGGGTCAAAGCGGGTCAAATTAATTTTATCTTAAAAACGGCTCTAACGATTTTGATTAAATTTTGTATCCTACGAGTTTCGGGCACGCGAAAATCATTGGGCTAGGTCACATGTTCGAGAAAATTTGATTAGTGGGTCATTTCTGGGTCATTGTGGGTCAAGATCTAAAAAGCGGCTCAATTTACACTAAATTTTGCATCCAATGGTTTTCGAGCACGAGAAGACTGTTGGGCTAGGTCACATGTTCGAGAAAATTCAATTAGTGGGTCATTTTGGTCATGGGTCATTATGGGTCAAGCTATTTTATCTTAAAAACGCCTCAGACTATTTACACTAAATTTTGCATCCTATGGTTTTCGGGCACGAGAAGACTGTTGGGCTAAGTCACATGTTCGAGAAACATCAATTAGTGGGTCATTTTGGTCATGGGTCATGATATTTGAACTCAAATTTAATTTTGACCGAGCATAGCTCGGTCTTCCCTGCTCGTATTTTATAAATTAATATATGGATTTGGGGGCCCCTGGGCAGAATCCCGATTTGCCCATGCGATAATAAGGGTCTGACTTGACCTATTTAATGGAAGTTGAATAGGTCCCTCTCCGAATTAAAAGGCCCTCTTTTGCCCCCCAGAAACATGATCAAACAACTTTATCTTTTGGGGATGCATCGGATCTTCAAACGAAGTTCTTCCCAAATTTTGGTGAATGGTCATCTGAAAAACCCTATTTTACCTGTACACATTCCCACTCAGCAGTCCCTTCTTCTGTGGTGGCACATACATTAGCGTAACTTTATCTGTAGTAACTTTCTCGCACCTACTTCAGATTCGGGCCTTTTTATGCAATAATACGCAAAATGCAAAATGAATTTCTTATTTCTTGAAAGTTGCTTCACTTTTCTTGATTGTGAGCGTGGGAGCGATATCAGGAAATGCTTCGTTCTGGCTGATTCTGAAAATTAAAAATTTCTGAATTATCGAATATATGGTGGCGACATCTACTGGCATTTAAAAGAAAAGTAAACAAAACATTTACAATGCGTATTCAATTTTATACTGATAGAATTAAAAGCAACTAATATAAATCAGTAATACGATCTGTAAAAAAGAAGATTCATTAAAAATAAATAAATAAATAATTCTTGTTACAAAATGTTTAATTAAAAAAAAACGCATTCAAATAATATTTATAATATTAAACATATTTAAATAAAACATACTGCAAAGCAAAAAAAAAAAAAAAAAAAAAAAAAATCCAAAAATATTGAAAAAAAAAAAAAAAAAAAAACGAATAAAAATAAATATATATATTGAAGCATCGTTAACCTCTAAAATAAACCTAAGAAATAATTTGCTTTATTTTTTTATCTATCCAACATAAGTGTTTCATGAATTTTATACATTGTCATAACTTTATGTTTAGTAATGTGTAACTTATATACATATTTATTTTATTATTACTTTATCTTATTTGTCTTAGGTAAGGAAATTGGTAGTTCGTTTCCATTTCATTTTAACGATTTATTTTTCACATTATCCGAGCAAATACGAAATTACGGAACACAAAATAGCAAAATGCCAAATTCGCTGCCACAAATTATTCTTACTTATAGTATTTATTATTCCTGATGTCAAACTGTCAGAGTTCCTTTTTGAATGGCGCAGCGAAGGGAAGTTACTTCGGCGTTATCTCCCCCCCCCCCCTCCCAGATCATTTAAAAACTGATAAGATGCATACGTAAAAAACAAAGTAAAGAAAAGCATAGACAGCATTTTTTTTTTTTTATTATTATTCAACTGTTTCAAGGCTCCCTCTATTTCATCACAAAATTAATGAAAGAAAATGTTAGGAAGATTAGCAGCAAAGTCGCACATATGTTACTGCTACCGCTCTTTCTCCCTCTCTTCTTATTTTCCCTCTAAAGATTAAATGAGTTGTCCTTTAAACACATAAATGTTAAATTTACTATGGTTGTTTGTGCTTTCATCATGTCGGTTTTTATGCATCACTAAACACTACCTTATGGACGTGTAAATCAACGAAATTTTATCAGAAACAATGGTTCAAAACCTCTTCCAGATGAGGCTACTTTATGCGCCACTGCATTCTCTATGCACATATACAACACGTATAACGAGGAATGAAGTGGCACACAAAACATTTTTTTAAGACTATTGACAAAGCACTCTTCTATTTTCTTTAAAACGCATTTTTAAAACGCATGAGTAAATAATATTAAAGGTTCCAGTGAGAAGATTTCGCACGGCTCCAGTGGTTTTATATATACTATTAATAGGATATAGATTACGAAAAATGGTCAATAAATGTGTGGCTGACAAACAAAATTTCGTCCAGTTACATTTCTTTTAAAAAAAGAAAAAAAAAAAACACTTGTAACTTGTTTGAATAGTAACTTGTGTTTTATGTGGTTGTATGAAGCGATCTCAGAGCATGTTCTCGAATTTATATATTTTGGTGCTGCCATCTATTATTAATCAGAAAAAATAAGATATAAAGCAAATCTGAGTTTTCAAATTTTGGTTGATTTCGGCTTTATGAAATCCAGATTTACGATAATCAGAGTTTTATTTACCTTTAACCTTTTGATTACGGTGCTAGACTGTCGATTATTTTTATATTCAATCGTGCCAGAATTTAAAAACAAAATTTCTTTGTGATACACATCTCTTAAAAATATTTTAGTATATATGCATAAAAGTGGGTGGTTATTTAAAAAAAAAAACAATAGGAATAGACTAAAAAAAATATCGCTGGGTATACGGTGTCACAACACGTAATCAGAAGGTTAAGCACAAAAGTCCCAGATTTAAGGTCCCCGAATTTAGAGGAGTCTCCAAGTTTTTATTTCCATCTTAAGTTTTACTTTTATAGTGAAGTTAAAAATCAATTGGTACTTTTATATTAGCAGGGCGCAGGTCATAAACTTCTAAGTATTGTTCCCATCTTCATCATTCGTAGTGTATTAATTTCATTTAAAACACAGGACTTTCATTTTTTTTCGTTAAAAATATATAACCTAATTAAAAAATATATATATATTAAATACATTTAAAATACACGTCTTTCACTCATTTCAAGTAAAGTAAATAAATAAATAAATAATAAAAAAAATAGTACCATAAAGACATTTTATTTAAACACCAATGCCTTGTTTCTAATTTACATACAAAAATATTGTTTGTAGGAATGCTTTGTATCCCAGCAATTTAGGTGTATCCTAGAATATATATAATTTAAAATAAAAAGAAAATAAATAAGTTTAAGAATTAATTTGTAAACGACATCAAAGTAACGATGTTCATAATTAGATATTCTGATAAAGAAAATCATCAATCTAATGCTAAAATGTAATATAATATGGTTGTCGCTATAAAGAGTAAGCACAATTAGTCTGTGTGTTTATCCTTTGCTTCGAACGATTTAATATTCTAGAAATTTTAATAACGGGCTTATTTTCTTGATTTTAACTTAAATATCTTTAAAATTTCCTCTTTTGTGAATTCCGTAGCTTTCGGCATCTGTAATAACCAAAGAAAATAGAATATTTGATGTTATACTGCTGAGGTTGGTTGGTTGATTTTATGACGGCCGATTATATACACGAGAGATATTGGCCCTAGGGGGGGGGGGGTGCCCTCCGTGGGGGTCTTTCTAAGGGATCCTAACCTGTATTTACCGCAAGGTTCGAAGAAAATCACGGAAAACTCCGAACGGTTAGATCGACGAACGCGACAGGGGTTTGAACTCAGCACTTCCGGTCTACCAGCTTTGAGAACAGAACCTCTCAGCCGCTGGTGGTGCGTTATGCTGCTGACAGAAAACGTTTGGTTGGTTGAAACCAATCCAGCATTTGTTGACCAAATGTAATAGAAACAACATAATACAATTAAAATATAAATATATTAAATATTTAATGAAATATGAATAGTTGTATGAAATAATTTTTAACTGAGCATGCACTAACTATATCAGATATTTTGTTTCATCATATGGAAGTCAATTCTATACAGCAAATAATATAAAAGAAGACCAGTCGAATATCTTCAAAATTCATAAGGGATAATTAAAAATATCGGCTATATAGTGAGCTGAGTTTCGGTTGCTTTGGAAATTGCTGAATGATAAGGGATTTTCCGGCAAATTGTCATTTTTTAGTAACTTTCCAACAAAGGAAGTAGTATTTAATGAATGTCTACGATTAACTTTGGAACCGATGCTTCGATCTTGATAATTATTTCATTGTTGGAATAGTATTAGTTCTGCTGCTTTTTCGAGATCTAAAAATTCAATTAAAAAAAAAAAAAAAGAAAAAAGAAAAAAAGAAAAAAGGACAATTTTTGGAAAATTCTTTATGATCTAGCTCCTTTTAGAAAGCAACTGAAATTCATATATGATTTTTTTTTAAGTTGTGAAAGTAAAACCCTATAACAAAAGAACCACTGAACCAAATGACCTAAAATTTCACCAGTATGCTCCCAAAGCAATGGGGATTTTTTAGGCGTGGTTAAAAAAAACTTAAAATCACACCGACAGATGGCGCTGTACATGCAGTAAAGTCGGGAGACAAACTTGCGCACGGCACACGCACATTGGCGATAAAAACGTGAAGTACGCACACCTCGTGTTCATTATTCTACGGAAATCCTTGCAATGACTGCGCCATTGACGGACCGTGCATTGTTAGTGAAACTGTGTTATCAGAATAATGACAGCGCAGCAACTGCTGATTTAGGACACTTAAGAATTTAAGAAAAGGTCCAATGACGACAGAGGGCCTACGGAAGATGGTTTCTCAAAGTACCGTCCATTGTTTTCCTCCCACAGACGATATTCTTTGTTTCTGCTACTTTACAGCCCCTTCTGTCGGTGCGATTTTAAGTAATTTTTTATCCATGCCTAAAAAATTCCCATTGCTTTGGGAGCATACTGGTGAAATTTCAAGTCATTTGGATCAGTGGTTCTTTTGTTATAGTGTTTTACTTTCACAACTTTAAAAAAAAATCACCTGTACAGAACTCTATCACCGATATCTTTCGGAATTTTCAAGATATTCGACTGGTCATTTTATACGAGTTGCTCTATAGAGTTGACTACAAAATCGTGAAAAAATATCATTGGCATCGTTCGGGCATGCGCAGTTAAAAGATATTTCATACAAATACTCATATTTCATCAAATATCTAATATATTTATATTCTAATTATACTGTATTGTTTCTACCGTACTTTATCAAGTTTTCTGGGTTGAATACCGTGCATGCTATAAGCAAAAATCATGCGAATTGTTTTTGAATTTTTTAAAGAAACCTTTATATCACCATGAATATAGGTGCTATTCTTACACAAATGAACACAAATGTTGTAAAATATCCCCATAGTCATGTACCGCACCCACAGATAATTTCGAGCATTTTATTTTACAGGATGATCCCAAACATTATTTTATTCTTCATTTTGTTGTTGGTCTCCTAATTGCCCCTCGTGATCAAACCTTCATTGAAAAATATGAAGTCAAGCATTTTCTTCATATTTTTGATGTTCCAGAAGAATTCGTCAAATATTTCTCTAGATGTTCGACAAAATGTGTAAAATCGAAATTGTCCGGTGATTTTTGTCAATATAGTGTGTCTTAGAATACATACAACATAAACATACACACACGTTTAGATACATTCTTACTTACACATTACATAAATACATCTTACATGATATATCTAGAGCTGCAGAGAGAAGCTGTAATGATTCGAATGGAAGCCTTTAAATATAGTACTAGAAATTGAAGTATACTTATTCAATAATTACTTTAGCCTCGCGGGTGTATGCCAATTTCTAGCTACCATTGGGCCCCGTGAAATTGGGGGACCTGGCGTTTCGATAGCTTAACCACTCTACAGTAACACAACTGCTCATAATTTCTTAATAGATGGAACGTCTAGTGTTAATTGTTTTTTCTTAAGTCTGTGTAATAATATTAACACCCACGCACAATATATGCAACTCAAGTTCTAATTTTTTTTTTAATTCTATGCCTTGTTAGTTGTTTTAACTTGAAACTTTAACGTAAAAAAAGAGTTCGTGCCAATTTCTTATTTACTTTATTTAAACCCTGGTACTTTGTACCGTTTCCACCCTTCTTTCTGTGCGTTTGAATATATCTTATAACATACATAGTACATCTTAAAATGAATACAACGCACATACATATTGATATACAACAATTTAAAACACATACTACACACACTTTATACAATACATTTACAATCAGTACAATTTACACAATACATACATTATATACAGCAACACTTTTCAAAATCTTCCTCGGTTTAACTAAAGCCTAAATAAATACACGTTTAAATGGAGGATTCTACTAAGTAGAAGACTTAAAATACATTGAAATTTTTTGTTGTTGATTTTACTGTATAATACTGGCACCCCAGCTGCTAGTATTATACTGTAAAATTAAGAGTAATAAACAGTAAAATAAGCAGTCATACGCTGCCACGCATTAAAATTAACAACTTTTTTTTTTCATTGTATTTGGTAACAATGTTCTTCAACTACAATACTTACTCCGTTGTTGCAAAGAGAGTGGAAAAAAAGATAAAGAAAATATAATAATATTAGTAAAGAAAATTGAAACTGTCATTTTTATCTATTTATTATTTTTATTATTATTTTTACTCGTAATTCCAAAGATACTTTAGACTTATTTTGCTTACTTACTTATTTATTTTTTTATGAATATAAAATCGAACTTGAAAAAGAAGAATTTAAAAATTGATGTGGTCATAAAGTATAAAAATGTAAAATGCACTTTAAAGAATGTTTTGCGGTGAGGTAAACTATATTTCAGCACACTTCCAGAGATCTATATTTAGCTACGAGGGGAAAAAAAAAAGGAAAGAAAAAGTGAAATAAAAGAAAATATTTTAAATATTAAGAGAAAAATTCTCTTCTCTTAGCGAAAAGCACTTACTTTTATGCCATGTTTGAAACTGAGAGAATAAAGATTTTAAAATTTTATTTCTTTTTTTATTGCTTTGGGGAAAATAGTTTATCATTTCGATTTGTCTGTTTATCGGGACAGTAGGATGAAGAATGCTATATTTATTTATTTTATTTGGCAAACCACTAGTCGAAATAAGATTTGACACATAACTATCGCCAGACATGTAAGTCCATTTTTGGAATATGAAGCCACTAGAGATGAATTTGGGCCGTTTTCTCGGATAACCAGCCCAAAAAATTCTGTGTCGTCAGAGCCTCAGCCCGACACCGAAAACACGCAGCAGAAAATTGTTAATAACTTTCTAAAATTGTTTATCGGGAGTAATTTACTTATTTTAAAATGTTTTGTTACATAGGAAAATAAATAATTATTCATTCTAAATACTACCCCCATTTAGACGTTTCGTGTTTTTTATGTCCCTGAAATTCTGTTTAAAGTAGCCATTTTGTTGTTAATAAATACACCAACCAGAGCTTTACAGATTTGATAAAATTTGGTAGCCAGCAAAAAAAATTCTAGTCGCCAGTAAAAAAATCCCTGACGGCTCGGCCTAAAGGCACATGCAGATTTCGAAGACGCAGACCGTGGGCGCCTGTTTATTGGGAATTACAGAAGAAATTACCTTTTTGCCATGATGCCGCAATTGGGACCGCCCACTTCGAAATCTACCTGTGTCTGTCTGTAGGCGGAGCCGGCAGAGATTTTTTCTTGTTTTTTATTTATTTATTTATTTTGCAGTAAGTATTGGTCCTATAAAAAACTTTTCAGTATAAAAGTTGTAGATAATATTAAGAGGATTTATAATAAATTTAAGCGGATTTGATATCTCGTGAATTGACAAAGTTATGATTTTTTTTCTTCTTAAACCCCTATTTTTTGCTCCCTTGAGACCATTTTTAATGATATCAAAAATTTGTCATACATAAATTTTCGGCCTTTTTCCTAGAAGTAATAATATTAACTTTAAACAGATTCGATACGTATCATAGTTAAGAAGTTATGGGTTTTATTCTGTCTTCACAAAAAGCCCCCCCCCCCCCCCTTGTTCGATTTCGCCCATTAACTTGACCGAGATTTTATGCCCCTTGATTTTATGCATCAGTTTGGAAGAGATTTGTGCAGAATTATTGAAGTTATCATGTCCATAAAAATGTGATACAGATAGGTAGATAGATAAAGTTTTTGAAGTGGAGGTGGTTTTGGGTTCTGGGAGTCATGATCGGCATAGATCTGCAAAAATTTTCCAGAAATTCCAACATAGGGGAGAATGTAATAGATAGTATTTCTTACGAGATCTACCTAAAAATATTTACCCTCTTTTCGTCCCCCTCATTGATTTTTAAAAGACACAAAAGTTTTTAATGAATTAATTGAGAAAAAATAATAACAAGCATAATTTAGTATTATTAGTTACATAGTTTAGAATAGTTATATTATTTAGAAAGATAACATAAACTAAGTTTTTTTTAATGAAACTTATCAAAATTTAATATTTCTACAAAAAAAAAAAAAAAAAATATTGTAAAGGCTGAATTTACCGGCATGTTCGAAAAATGCTGATTGTCGAATGCTTCAAAAGTCTGGATAGTTGAGTGCTATAAAATACATATCTGATAAGGGGGGCATTGATGAAAGAGTGAAGCCTGAAAACAATTTTTTGCCTGTTTTCCTGTCGAAGTCAGCCAAATAATTTTGATTTTATTATTTTAAAATTATATTTGATGAACTTATCGCATACACGTATTTTTGCCGAAATAAAAATAAAAAGTAAAATTATTTTTTCTTTGAATATAGTTTCTAAGTTTATTTCTTAATATTGCCGAAAAAAATGTCGTTTATGCTCTTCTTGGCCAATTTTTGTACACACAAGGAAAAAAAAAGAAAGAAAGAAAGCAGAAAAAGGAAAAAAAAATCCCTCCAGATATTTAAAAAAAAAAAAAAAAAAAAAAAAAAAATTGGTTGTTAGTGTGAATTGGCGACCGCATTTCTTAAGTCCTGTACCCAACCACTGATGTAAATCTGCCAAAAGTCACAATTTTTATAGTTTTAAAAATATCATTGTTACATCTATGACAGAAAGACACGAGTTCTGTTAATCAGTAATTCTGAAAAAAGGACTTCAAACAAAAAAGCGAGGACAGACGAGGGATATTCTAAGGCTTCTTTATGTTACTAGCACTGAACGTGCCAAGGCTTCAGATATGCTTTCAATAAAAATTCGATTACGTTTCAAATTAAATTTGAAATAGAAAAATATGATATATAAATTATCATATAATTTATATATAAATATGATATAATTTATTTCGTAACCAAATTGTTTTAACTAAATAACATCAGTAGAATTTGCTGTTAGCCTTTAATGTCAAATTTCTAGCAATGATGTATTAGTAATTATGCGTTTTTTCTCCTCGCAATTTATCACATATTAGAAGTTACATGAAATATAACAATTAACAAGCATAGAAATATCTTAAATAGTGAAGAAAATTATACACGGAATCTAACAAGTTGATTGATTGAGGAAAAAAAATAAAACATCTCATCGACACACCCATTTGATACTTACTCTTAACCACGTTTTTATTTTATTTTTTTAACTCGACGATCAATCATTTTAATCAAAAACTAATGCGAGAAAAAAATGAAATGCCTTTCGGCGAGAAAGTAGCGGTGATAAATACATTCAGTGTGCAATGGAAATTGATATTTAACAATTTTACCCTTTAGCCATGCTCAATAATAAAAAATTAAACAAAAAAAAAAGGCACTTAAACCAAATCTCATTTAACGTGATTCTCAAATCCCCTGCTCAGCAAAACGAAATTTTCTGACACATTTTCTGACTCATTTTTAGACGCAAAACCAAAAAATGATCAGGTCTGACAATTGAAGTGATTTGGAATCGAAATGAGTTTTCCATTTTTCGATAAATAAATTATTTATCGAGTCATAAGCGATTCGTGTCTCGTGACGACACGTTTTCCCCTTTTTCGCGCTGCCGCGTTGGAAATTCGGTTCAAAACGCCGAAATTGACAGTATTTCCTGAAAGAAATTCAGCTTTTAACACAAAAATGGAAAACGCTATTCGATTACATAGTTTCTGAATAAAAACACCTGCCAATTTCATGCATTTCCGAACAAAAATGAATTCAGATTCGTGTCAAAAAGTACAGCTCCTTTGGATTTGAGAACAGACTTAAAATAGACACGATGAACTAATTTTTTCATTTAAGCTCGCGGACTGCTAAGGCGTTCGTGTACGGAGCCTGATTATCACAGGGGCACATAGAGCATGTGCCCTGGGTCCACATTTTGTGGGGGGCTCAAATTGCATTTTATTCAACTCTGTGAAGATACAAATTAATGAAAATTTCCCTTTATAGTTCGTAGAAAAAATATTTTTTTTTCCATTCATATAAATTAAACTATGTATCTAAATGTTCTTCACTAATGACTATGAAATGTAATGTAAATTTCGAAATTCCGAGAAGAACAGACATTACACCAAACATATTTCATTCAATCCCTTATGTTTAGAGTTTTACTCTCTCTAAACAGCATATAGTGCAGAAGATTTTAAATTCTCAATTTTTAATGCATTTTTATATGTATACATATAACATTTAATTACTATATGTATACATAATATAAGTTAAATTTTAAAATTGCATACGTAAAGTTGTTCGTCGCATGTTTATAATTGCAATTTTCTTGAGAAAGGGGCCTCAACATCGCCTGTGTGCCCCAGGTCCCACATATTAGAGTTGATCAGGCTGGTGACGTGAATCCCGCACCACTTTCAGTTTTGCGCAAAAATATAATTTTTAATAATATTTGTAATATAGTGTATTCATTTATTTAATAAATAATTCTTTAATTACTGTGCTTTCTAGCAATGTAAAAATGTGTTTCTCCTTTTTTTACCAAATTAATGTTAATCTAATTTAGGTAAATTTAATGATGAAGTTAAAGGGTAAATTTTATTTGGCAATTATTGACTGAATTTAAAATCCAGTAACGCTCTACTCTGTAAAAATGCCCTTATTTGTATTTCTAATATTTAATCTTTCTATTTGTATTTTAATCATATGTTTATATGTAAATAAATTGTTTTTTTTTTCTTAATTTCTTAGTCATAATTTCTACAGTTCTGTGTTTTATTCCTTAATGTTTAATTACTATTTTTTAGGTCTAAATTTTAAATTAAAACTAAATTACATTATCTTGCATGCGCTGTTTTGTTTAAACCGGGGTGATTTATCATCTGCGTCGGAACAGGGCCATAACTTAAACAGCTTATAATAAAAACTTCAAAGACCATGCAATTATAGAATATTCCCATTTGTTTTTGATAATGGCTCGGAGTGAGCCGAAACATGTCAACAATCTAATAAAAGTTATTTTGCTGTATATTATGTTTTTAGTTTACACCTTTTAGCATTTAAAAGAAATATGTTAAACAGTTTTTCGAAATTCACAACGCATGTCTTATTTTAATTCTTGAGGTTAATTCATTTTATTAACTTTCTCTGTTTAACTAGGAATTCGTGATCACAATGACTTTCGTGGAAGCCGCATTAAGATAATAAGAAGGTATAAAGTTTAGGTGTTCTCCACACTTACCTGTGCGATTGTCTGGTGAATCATTACACTCTAAAAACGACATTTTCAAAATTGAGCAAAAAATATTCAAATATGAGTATGTCGCATAGTCAAAATGGCTCCGAATCAAAATTACTCAAGTTTGAAACACGTATATACTCATTTCTGAAAAGATGCACACATTCAAGAATAAAACATCATGTGCTCATATTAGAGTATTTCCATGTTTCAAAAATGAGTTTGAACTGATTGTAATCATTTTTGAGTATGTGACAATGTTTCAAAAATGAGTATGAACTGACCTCTATGTGCTCAGTTTTGAGTATGTCCATGTTTCAATATTCTGAGTATTTCTGGTATTTCAGAATTGAAAGCATTGGTTCGTCCTATTTGAAACAAAAAGTTTCATAACAAAATGAAAACATCGATTTACTGAGATTTGAAAGTGTCATTTTTCTCAGTGTAATTAAAGACATAAAGTAACCAGCCTTTTAGAGGTTTATGTCTAGATCTCGCCAGCAGAGGCCTTGACTATAGATAACCCCAGACAAGTTTTGTGTCATCATTGCCCGATACCGAAAGTACGCAGTAGAAATTTTTTAATAACATATTAAAATTATTTCAAGAATAACTTTCTACTTTTAAATCTCCCTTCTTACACATAGAAATAACCTAAATACTCCCTTAAGACGATACGCGAGGTTTCGTGATTTTCACGTCCTTGGAAATATTTTTAAAATAGCATATTTGTGGTTTAAATCCAACCCCTCGCAGAAATCTGCCAAAACATCACAATTCTTATTCCTTTAAAATATAATTGTGCATCTACACCAGAAAAACATCAGTACTGTTTTCCAATAATTCTGTAAAAGGACTTCAAGGAGAAAGCGGGGATCGGCAGCAGGCGCTGCAGATTATTTTAGATCTTGTATATTAATCTAACATCTTTAAAAAGTACTGGGTTTTTAAAAAATGCCAAAATTTACTTTAAGTCTGTAGATTTATTGTATTTTTAGCCACACACAGGGTGGCTTATTCTTTCAATCTCTATCATTTTAGCCACACACAGGGTGGCTTATTCTTTCAATCTCTATCATTTTTCATGTTTATGAAAAGTCACAGCAATCCATCGTTGCCACAGATTAATCTCGGAAAATGAAACATTTGAAATTACTTAAAAATTTAATAACTCGAAAAGTATTTGTCACAAAATTGTTTTACAAACTGCGTTAGAATGGTAAAAAAATGTATTTTTCTTGATATAAATTTCAAATCTATTGATTATGTTGTTTTTCAAATATTAGATTTAAAAAATTACAAAACTTCACAATGGAGTACCGTAGCGAAACTTTTACGCGTAAAAAGATAATGATAAAGGCATTGTGGCTCGACGTGTATCGTGTATACTGGCCATAGCATGAATAACGAATTATAGTAAACTTATTATTCTGTTAAAATATAAAAGTGAATTATGTATATACATTTTTAAAAAATAAAGAAAATCATTTTATCACAAACATCAACAATTTTTTTTCTTCTATTTATTCCCTTATTCCAAAGATATCGTTTTATCGTCTGCTGCCATAGCAACATGAATTAAATTTCATTAAAAAAAATTGCTCAGTGGTAGAAAAATATTTTCTAAATCGAATGGTTATTGAACAACTCAACACTTTAACAGGGGAATTTTTATTTGTTATTTAGATATTTTAAAATTGTTTGTTGTCATTACGTTTTTATTCTGAGTTACAGCTAGTTTATTTATTTTTTAAATAAAAACCGTGTGTGGCCATCTATATTCGGCCTTATAGCAGAATTTTCCCCTCTTGTTTTATTATGTTTTCTTTGCAAATGCAAATTTTGCTTTTTTTTTTTTTGTGTGTGTGTTACTAAGGCTTATTATTATTCAATTATTTTTAACGCGTATTTTTAGGATTTATTTATATACACTATTCTGTTTCTTAAAAAAAAAAAGAAAAGAAAAGAGATGAAAAGAGAAGAAAAGAAAAAGAAAAAAAAAAGAAAACGTTCGTGTTATTATTATATTTATTATTATATTTTCTTTTGGTTTCAAAGGAACACTAGTGCTTCAATCTTATTTTTCTCCTTCACTTATAATTTTTTTTTTTTTTTATTAATATAATACAAAACTCACAAGACTTTAAAAATGTGACGTGGTTAACAAGATACATAAAGAAAAAAATCATTTTAAAGAATGTTTTGCGGTAACGTAAAATATATTTCAGCACATTTCGAGGTATCTATTCTTAGCCATGAGAGAGAGAGAAAAAAAATGTAGAAAAAAATGCAGAAAAAGGGAATATATGTGTATCTTTTTAAATATTAAGAAAAAAAAATGCATTTCTGGAATGAAAAGCACTTTTATATGTGAAACAGAGAGAGGAAAAAAATATTGTAACTCAAAATTAATTTATTATTTTAGTTTGTCTATTTAATTGTATGATGAAGTGGAGCAAATGAGAATGCAGTAATTATTTTTTTATTTATTCGGCAAAGCCTCAATTGAATATTCGGCACATAAATATAGATTCGGCACATTGTCATAAATATAGGTCATTTTTAGGGTTTCGTTCAGGAAAAGAAACAAGTTGGAAATTGTACGTCAAACGTGACAAATGAGGTGCGTTCGCACTATAGCTAGTCATATAAATATTCAGATCTTTTCTGATTTTTAATTCTGTGAAATGAATTATATCGTCTGCAGATTAATTTCTGTAATAAAGTAAGTATCTCGGTCGCTTGACGATTCAACCTTGGAAGAAGCTCCTCTAACAAGAAAGCACCGACTTAAAAAAAAAAAAATCAAATTTCTTAATAAATATTTTTATTAATATCTCCTAAAGTTTTGATTAAATTTAAAAAAAAAAATGAAATGTCTCGAAAAAATTCTGCAAAGATAATATATCTTAAATTCCAAACCATTCGGTTGGGTAGTTTTTGCGTTGTTATATGCGGACGGACGGACAGACGGACAGACGGACGGACCAAGCGACGACAATAGGTGCTACGTATTTATATAATTACGAACGCACCTAATAACAAGAAAGCACCGACTTAAAAAAAAAAAATCAAATTTCTTAATAAATATTTTTATTAATATCTCCTAAAGTTTTGATTCGATTTAAAAAAAAAATTGAAATGTCTCGACAAAATTATGCAAAGATAATATATCTTAAATTCCAAACCATTCGGTTGTGCAGTTTTTGCGTTGTTATATGCGGACGGACGGACAGACAGACGGACAGACAGAAGGACGGACCAAGCGACGACAATAGGTGCTACGTATTTATATAATTACGAACGCACCTAAAAACGGAACCACGGTCTCGCTTTGTAAAATCAGTTTATGGAAAATCACGTAATAAATTGACATGGAGTTATAAATTAATATTTTCGGATTTTTTCTTTTACATGTGCTATAAGACCTTCTTTCGTGCCATATTTAAGGTCAACCGGAAGTATCCTATATGTTTTGAGAGTAAAACCTATAGAATACTTCCGGTTGACCTAGAACCTTGAAATTTGGCACGAAGGAAGGTCTTATAGCACATGTAAAGAGAAAAATCCAAAAATCGTTAATTTATAAATTTATGTCGAATTATTACGCGACAAACTCAAGACTTTCCACTACTGATCATATATAAAAACACAACATTTATCTACTACATCATTCCGATCTATACGAAATTCCAATTTGCAATAGGGTGTCCCAAAAGTCTCCGTACAACCTCAAAAATGTATTACTAAAAAAATAATAGGCTTACAGCAAAAATAATTACAACAGTGCATAGAGTAACTTAATTTTTTTTTTTTCTACTGCCTTAGTAAACTTCAACATGCAATCCTTTCGTAGCACGAAGAATATCAAGACGATATTCCAATTCAATCCACGAGCGTTTTTCATGCTAACATCAACAGTAACTACTGCTGTTTGGATCTTTTGTTTCAATTCCATGAGAATATTAACTTTTGTTCAGATTTCATCAAACAGTTGTAACTACTGTTGATGTTAGCATGCTGAAACGCACGTTGGATGGAATTGGAATATAGACTAGATATTCTTCGTGCAACGAAAGGATCTCATGTACAAGTATACTAAGGTAATAGAAAAAAACTTTTTAAGTTACTTTATGTACTATTGTAATTATTTTTGCTGTAGGCCTATTATTTTTTTTGTAATAAATTTTTGAAATTGTACGAAGACTTTTGGGACACCCTGTATATTGCAAAGGGGAATTTCGTTCCGAGTGCTTTTAAGTTGAGTAGTTTTTTAAAAGTTCTAGTGAACGGATTTTGACGTGAGTTGCACTATTATACAGATTAATTATGCGAATAAATAAATAAATAAATAAATTATACGTAAAATTTGCATTCTGAATTGCAAAACTTATATTCAACGTGAGCGGAACCACGGACAAAAGTTAGTAATATTATAAATTAAAGATTTTCGGATTTTCTCCTTTACATATGCTATAAGACCTTCCTTTGTACCAAATTTCAAAATTCTAGGTCAACCGGAAGTACCCTATAGGTTTTGAGATGAGAGTAAAACCTATATAATACTTCCGGGTGACATACAACCTTGAAATTTGGCACGAAGGAAGGTCTTATATCACATGTAAAGGGAAATATCCAAAAATCGTTAATTTATAAATCTATGTCGATTTATTACGTGTCAAACTCATGACTTTCCATAAACGGAACTAACGCCAAATTAAGGTACTGTAAAGGAATTTTTTGTAATAATAATTATAACATAACGGTACGGAACCTTCAGGGTGCGAGTCCTTCTCGCATTTTTCATGATTTTTGGTTCATGAATCCACCCCGTTTTTTAACAGGATCTACACAATTCTAATTGTTGAAAGCGCCCTTTTTTCCGTACCCCTCACTTATTTACCAGCCTTCAAGTCAGAGGATATTCCATACCACAGGCTAGCATGTACACGGTGCCCTTAATTTTCCAATTATCTTTATAAATTATTGCTTTTTATAGTAATTTTTAAATACTGCATACATAATTGTACATTGCTCCCATACTCATTCACTTTCATATATTCATCTTACATATTTGCATATATCTTAGAGCATACATGCATCTTACATATTTGCATATATCTTAGAACATACATACATACATCTTACATATTTGCATACATCTTAGAAGATGCATTCCTCTTAAAATGCATACGACATAAAACAAACAACATACACATTATACTCTTTTCAGTTTTATAACTATAAAGAATCTTCAATAGTTCTTCTATTAGTATTCTAATAGTACTTCATTTTAATTTGTAATATTTCATAATTGGTTGTAAGTTTTGATAATAAGTATTTTTTTAAAAGAGGAAAATAATAGTATTCTGTTCCTCAAAAAGAAAGAAACACAGAATTAAAAGAAAAAAAAAAACCCGTCAAGTGTATCTATTTATTATTAAATATTCTTGTACTTCTCTAAAGCGTCTTCAGTGTTTTACTTTTATTTTTTCCTTCACTTATTTATTTTTTATGAAAATACGAAAATCACAAGACTTTAAAAATGTGATGTGGTTAACAAGATACATAAAAAAAAAAAAAAAAAAAAAAAAAAAAAATCAAATGCACTTTAAAGAATGTTTTGCGGCAACGCAAAATTTATTTCAGCACATTTTGACGGATCTACTTTTAGCTACAAGGGAAAAAAAGGAAATATTCTATTTTTTTAAACATTAAGAGAAAAAAAGTATATTTCTCGAGTAAAAAGTACTTACATTTATGTTTGAAATAGAAAGAAAAAATATTTTAAGGCTGTGTACTTTTTATTGCGGGAAGTAGTTTATCATTTCAGCTTGCCTGTCTATACAACTGTAGGTGAGGTGGGACAAATGCAAATGCCATATTTATTTATTTGTTTATTTACATTTTTTGTGGAGTGTAACCGAATAAGTATTTGACATTTGGATAGTCATAAAAAAATCAGAGGGTTATACTCTATAGACGGAAGGTATACACTATAAAGTACATACTATAGCTACGGAGGGTATATGGAGTTTTAAGCAAGTCCATCAGGTTTTAATAGTCATTCCTGAAAGAGTAACTATTCACTCCTACCAGGGGGGGGGGGTACTCCTTTTGCAATAGTGGATCCTCTGAAAGAGTGTGATTACCCACCCCTGTTTAGAGTGAATATTCACTTCTCAGGAGTGATTATTCACCCTTTTCACTTTTTCCTAAAGTGAATAGTCACTCTAAAGAGGTTGGGTAAATTTTGACTCTGCGATAGATTGAATATCCACTCCTCCGGAGTGAATAGTCACTATTTTTTATTTAGAATGTAGGAGTACCGGAAGAGTTGAAAGGAGTTTAACGATAAATTAGGCTTTAAAACCTATAGTAAATATTTTAAATATCTGTCTGTGCTTAAATTAATCAGATAAAGAAGATAGATGAAAAACAATTTGTATGAAAAAACCTACATTTGTATCGAATTTGTAAATATATTGCTAAAATTATTCGCTACCTCTTTTGTATTATACTTATCCCGCCGTATGCCTTCTAGTACAGTCCTGTTGATATAGAATATTACCAGAAATGTAGATAATTTTTTTGGTTATAAGGCAGGTTAAAATTCCGATAACTTGCCCTAACTTTTAAGAGGATCCCCACAATTTTGACCGTTACCGGAAAGCACATTCTGCTACGTAACACTAACCTACCTCTCCTAACCTACCAAACTCCCAGCAAGAAAACTTTCCATGAGGTGGATTTTCCATGAACTTAGATAGCATGTACATGGTGGCCGTAAAACCCTTTTGCTTCGGAATATAAATCCTCCACATTTTCCGCAGCCTTTTCCAATTCTTTCTGACTAGATCACGTTCGTTTCCAATCCTTCATAGCCCTGAAATTTATATATATAAAAAGTACATTACAACCCGGATGGTATTCATGCGTACCACTAAAAAATAAACCGCGTAAAAGATATGTTTTTTACATTTAAAGAATAATTATGGTCTGTTTTGAACTTACTTTGATGTCTAAAGATTGTATCAGCATAATTATCATAAAAAACACAAAGAACACATAAAAACACATAATAATCTAGCACAAAATCAATAGCATGTAGCAAAAACAGGAGACAATCACATCCATGTGCTCAGAAGTCCGAATAACCTCCATTTAAGCGAACGGTTCCTGGCAAATTTCATTAACATATGTTTAAGCACTGCAGTGGTACACTTTTCTTACACTTAATACTGGTGAAACAAACTTTCGATGTTTCAAAATGTTACTGGTACATATGCGTACCGTTCGGGGCGAAAAGGTTAACTTTTAATCATCCTCTACTTTATTGCTTTTTATCTTTGTATTTAATATTGCATATTTAATAGCACATTGCTTCCATGTTTACTTCCCTACATCCATCCTATATTAATCTTATATAAGTTGCATGCATCTTAAAACAGACAACATGCATCTTAAAATACACATATCTTACAGTATATGCAACACACGATATCCTTGTAATACAGGTAGGAAAATTATAAATTCGCCATCTTTTATAATATGATATACATTTCGATAACGTTTCTTTTTCAACGAGGAAAAAAAAAAAAAAGAAGCTACTCTGATCCTTAAAAAAATACTAAAACCGTCAAGTGTATGTATTTATTATTATTATTTCTGATAACCTCATTTTTTCCCCCTTCACTTATTTAAATTTTTTTTAATATAATATTAAATTCAAAGAAGAAGACTTGAAAAAAAAATGATATGGTTAAGAACACGGACACAGAAAATAAGAATAAAAATAAAAAGCGCTTTGGAGAATGTGTGTTTTGCGGTAACTTAAAATATACTTCAGCATATTTCCAGACATCTATTTTACAAGAAAGAAAAAAATAATAAAAGAAAAAGAGGCCAAAAGGAAATACTTCATTTTTTAAAACATTAAGTGATATATACATTTCTCCACTGAAAAGCACTTACTTTTATATTTGAAAAAGAGAAAGGAAAAAAGAGTTTAAAACTGTGTTACATTTTGATTTGTCTGTCTATTTAACTGTAGGATCAAGTGGGTAAATGAGATTGTTGAACACATCATCATTCATTCGTCATTAATTTTTTAAATTTCATATTACTTGCCAAATGGTATGAATACAATCAGAGATATTTTAAACGCTTCTACAAGCATATTTCGAGACAGTGGTGAATTCAGAGGGTCACCGAAATTCTACCCAGAGACGATTTGATATTTTACACTAGGAGTATAATTCTCCATTCGTAACCCCATAATGCCCCCCCCCCTTCCCTTGAGTTGCAGAAATCCCTCGCTGGGATAAATATCTTAATTCAACAGATTCACGCATTATAAATCCCAAATATAGGATGATCATAAAGTCTTTCCTTGATTACAACAATTTATTGTAAAAAAAACTAATATAATGTAAATACATTTATGAAGTTTTTAATACAAATACTTACACTAGATTATAAAATTAATCTAATGTAGTCACGTATCCAGCGTTTACTGGAGTTCCAAATTACCTGCAATTTATTCTGTTGAGCTGATTCAGATATCCGACTACATGCTATGATCAATAAGGTTAACTGGATAAATTAGGTCCTCTAGATTTGACCGGAATGGTTCAGTCAATAGATCACTGGCAGCTTCAGCCAAGAGATCCCAGGTTTGAATCTTGGCCCGGACATTTTTCATCCAGTTGGAATATTACAACTAACAAGTACTTACGTCAGTAAATTTCGATGTGAGCACCCTTGGTAGAACGCAGAATGTCAAGCCGGTGTTCCATTTCTCGCCACGTATTGCCCAACATTTGGGCTGTCACACTAGACACAGCATCTGTGATCCTGACCTTGAGTGTTTCAATATCTTTTACTGGTGTTGCAAACACTTTGTCCTGTATGTACCCCCCCCCCCCCCCCAAAAAAAAAAAAAAAAAAAAAAAATCTAGAAGAGTTGGTCCTCCCGTCCGATCCATCTTCCAAAAAATTTGTGATCAAGGAACTCACGAACGACGGTAGAGACTTGTCTAAAAAAACATAAGAACATGACTTTTCCATATCAAAAATTTTACTGTGTTACATTCAATGGTTATTTCGTAATATTTTTTTGTAATCAGGGAAAGACTTTATGACCACCCTGTGCGTCTAAAGAAATTAATTATGTTTATGTACTTCACGCTTTGTATTTTTTAATAAAAAATTAGCAAGTTTTATTGTTTAAACTGTACCGCTTGCCACCCGAGAAGGCAGGCATTTTTAGGCATGCTATGAGCAAGGCCATAACCATATGAGGGAATGCTGGGTTTCTCTCCCCCCCCCCTACCCTAACAAGTGGGCTCCTCATCCTCCTCTAGCAATCTCTTAAGCCCCTTCTAAACCCTTATAATATTTTAATTATTGAATAATAAAATTTCAAAACGTTAGATTGGAAACACACTTTAAAATTGTCAAAATGCAGAATAATACAGAAAATTCCAAAAACTAAAATAAAAACATCTGGTTTTGCTGGTCGGTTACTGTTACAGATTTGACTATGAGTGTTTAGATATTATACTGTTTAAAAAAAGTTAAAAACAAAAAATAATAATGTTATTAAAATTTGTGATTTTCTATTATATAACTTGTACTTGATTTACAAAAATTTATGGCTGAGTATGTTAGATACAGTCTTTGTTTTTGCCCTTTTTATATCGCTAAATTCATTCCTTCAAAATAAACCAAGGAGTATTTTTATACATTGAAAAAATACGGAATCGATTACGAAATATTTTGAGGTGATAATTTTTGATTAAGAGCTTTTTTTTAAAAAAGTCATTTTATTCTTGTTGTGGACCTTTTTATAAGATTCTGGATGCATTACACCCCCTTCTCCTTATGGCCGGCCCTGAACGTACAGCTATATTCATTACATTTGCGAATTATAATTTGAGAAAATCATATTCTTCGCTGAATTTATTTGTATTTAATCCAGCTTTTTTACACTAAACGAGAAAAACAAACTTTTTCGAGATGTTTTTTGTTGCTTTCGAAATTTCTGATAAATTTTAATGGAAGTCCAGCGTACTTTCGTTTATTATTGTATTCAAATTAAACAAATTTGGGTATCAAATCACAACGGTAAGCTCAAATTCGTCCGTGATATATTAACGCATCCTATAAAAGGGCCTCCGAGGGGCTTTTTAATTCTGTAAACTGACTCATTTCGA
Source organism: Maratus michaelseni (assembly GCA_963931845.1). Classification (NCBI taxonomy): domain Eukaryota; kingdom Metazoa; phylum Arthropoda; class Arachnida; order Araneae; family Salticidae; genus Maratus; species Maratus michaelseni. Next base: position 169,632,126 of record OZ007593.1, on the reverse strand, counting down.
ATAAAAGTCTCTTGGTAACGTAACAGCAATTACCCTCTCGAATCAGATGAATTGGAGGAAAACCCGTTATCCGCCTGGATGGCTTCTCTCCTCTTTTCCCTCTCTCTCACTTCACAGAAAGAGATTTTTGTGAGAGGGAAATCGGAAAATGCAAGGTTGGCTGGGGACTTTCCGTGCAATATCACATTTTACCACCACTTCATCATAAAAGCTCTTTATGACGTCGTCAAAATATGAATCTAAGCTACGCAGCATCGTTTCGTCATAAAACGTGCAGAAGTTGAGAACCGAGCTCAACAAAAAATTGTCTATGGGCTTAAAAAAATTTAATGTAGATTTTAAGTTTTAAAAAGCACGTATGATATGTATGCTATCTGACTTTCTGAAAATCCATAAATTTTGTTTAAAGTAACACATTGTAAACAAATTTAATGTTGAAAATGCTTTTATGTAACCTGGTTTATTCTCTCAATTAAAAATAAATAAATAAATAAAAATAGTACTTAAAGTATTTTTTCTTCAAGCAAGTAAGATAGCCACCCACCCTCCCCTTGAGAGCGAGACAGGCAAAGACACAGACTGACAAACATTCCAATTTTTTTTATCCTATCTTAATCCAGTTTACAAAATTTCACCAGGAAACGAGCGCTTTCCAACAAAATAAAAATTATTATTAAAATGTGAGCTTTCGAAAATTATGCGTAAATATTATATTAGGTAATGTTGTAAAGCCTGCGAAAACAGTTTCTGTATGTACAGTGTCTCACATAAGTGATGGGACACTTGTGCTTTACAAAAGGAAACTAATCAAATAAATTAAAAAAACATGTACACATTTTTTTTGTGGGTGTGTTTCATACTTAAATTTAGTAAAGATTATTACATAACATACATTTTGTCAAAATATTAAAATATTAATTTAATAAAAATACAAATGTTTAGAACGGAGCAAAAAATAGCTCACATAAGTGATGGGACACCATTATATATGCAACAAAAATCGTCTGAAATAAGCAATAAAAATATTTTTTGGGGTTTTATTTTTACTTAAAAGCAATTGGCAATAATTTATAAAATCGTCTGCAGTATTTCTCTCCAGTTTGTTTTGGAATTTTTGTGTTTTTTAGCTCTGTGTAGTCATGAATGCTAAACGAAAAGAAACTTCGCCTGAAATTCGAAAATTAGTTATTAATTTGCATATTGAACGTGGAAAATCTATTAGAAAAACTGCTGAAACAGTTAACTTGAGTCGTTCAACAGTTTTCAATATCATTAAACGATATAAAAAGAATCATATGATTCAGGATAAAAGAAGACCTGGCTGACCATCAAAGCTATCCAATGGAATAAAGCGAATTATCGTTCGAAATATTAAAAAAAATCCAAGAATTAGTGCTTCAAAAGTTGCTGCTGATTTACAAGCATTATATGGAATAATTGTTAATCCTGAAACTATTAGAAGGGCAATTCGATCTGCTGGATATCACGGTAGAGTAGCCAGGAAAAAATTCTTCGTAAGTGAAAAGAATAGAAAACTCAGACTAGCTTTCGCAAAATCCAACATAAATAAGAATTCTGATTACTGGAATAAAGTTATATTTGCTGATGAGAGTAAATTTAATATATTTGGTTCTGACGGTAGAATCTTGGTGTGGAGAAAACCCAGGGAAGAACTTCGCAAACAGAACTTGGTACCAACAGTAAAACATGGTGGAGGAGGAGTTATGGTATGGGGGTGTATGTCGTCCGCTGGAGTTGGTAATCTTGTTTTTATTGACAGTATAATGGATCAGTACAAGTATATTGATATTTTAAAGCAAAATTTGAAATCTTCAGCACGAAAATTGAACCTTCATAACGATTTTAAATTCTACCAGGACAATGACCCCAAGCACACTGCTCTGAACGTTAGACTCTGGCTGCTATATAACTGTCCTGAAATAATAAAAACACCACCACAATCTCCAGACTTAAATCCCATAGAGAATATTTGGCAAGAATTGGAATCAAGAATTCGCAAACACACCATTTCTTCAAAACAACAACTAAAATCGGTGCTTCAAGAAGAATGGGGTAAAATCACTCCAGAAATCACAAAAAAATTAGTCGAATCCATCCCAAAAAGATTAAATCATGTTTTAAAAGTAAAAGGAAATCCAACAAAATATTAAAACCTTTTAAAAAGTAAAATTTTTGGATAAATATTTGATGGAAAAGTAAGTGTCCCATCACTTATGTGAGCCATTTTTTGCTCCGTTCTGAACAATTGTATTTTTACTAAATTAATATTTTAATATTTTGACAAAATGTATGTTATGTAATAATTGTTACTAACTTTAAATATGAAACACACCCAAAAAATTTTTGCACATGTTTGTTTATTTATTTTATTGCAGTTTCTTTTTATAAAGCACAAGTGTCCTGTGAAGAGGAATTATCTTCACATATTCTACTTCTAATTAATTTACACCTTAGCCCCCCCCCCCCCACCTAAAATACCTTTTTTCAAAATTACCATCCTAAATATATTTTATTTTTCTACACTGTAAATGTATATAGTCCCAGCCTTTTTCCCACTTTTATTATAACTTCTTTTCAATTCATTTGTAATTCTTTCGCTCTGCGTTTCTCTTATAAAAAAAAAAGAAGAAAAGAAATTATTTAGTTCGCCTAGCAACTGTGAATGTATCTCTATCCCACGCTCAGTCAAATCTACCAGATGCCCTCTGCTACCCTTTCTCTTTTACATTTTTCTTCTTAAATTGTATTATCATTGTAACGTATATGTCTATTTTTAATTTTTAGTAACACTCCTTAATACAACCCTATGTGAACCAGGCTCTTGTGGTTTGCGAGGCTACTATATACATTCCTCTCTGTTGGCATCTAAAAATTCATATTTGATCGTCATCAATCTCCCATTGACTTAACATTTAACGGAAAATAACACCTGCGTTTCTATCACATTCCTCTCGCCAAATGTACGTTAATCTGGCTACTTGGCTTTCTGTAACTCTGTCATCACTGCTCGGTATCCACCGAAGAAATTGTTCTAATTAATCACCATTCTCTCTCGAACCTTGTGATTGATAACAACATGTAAAAGTACGTATAAGTGTACGTTTGGAGTCCCGGGTACCATTGCCTTCGGCAGCTGTACCTATTCGACGATGTACCCTGTGCTTTATTTGAACCTGGATTAAACCTGCATATATATATTCAATTTTCGACTATTTCTTCAAGATGTCTCTCCTGTGTCTTCCTTTATTTTTTTTAATAACTTACGATCACGACGCACGAAAATCACGACGCACGAAACTCCAGTACACAGATTGGTTCCTTGACCATAGCACTTGTACAATAACATTTACAGCACGGTACCCGGGAATCAACGAATAGTAAATAACGAAAAAAACTATTATTTAAGATAATATCCTCGATTTTTTTGAGTATGTTTCGGAAATCGTTGTAGACATAAGGAGAGATTTGTTTCCGTGTTTTCGCAAACAGTGTGGACATAACAAAACTGGAAATGACGATAAAATTTTGAACTGGAATCCCCATGTTTTTCTCGTATGAAAGATCATCTCCAATATTTCAAATGGAAGAATTATATGGAATATAATTTTCTCCGAGTCTCGGATAATTATTAAAGAAGCAGCTGAACCGCAGTACTTTTTTTTCCCTTACATAATAAAGTTAGCTGTTCAAGAGAATTGATAGACGAAAACTGCTTCATCGCTTCTTTTTCCCGGCGATATGTATGAACGCTGTACAGATCTGATATCTAATTTTCAAGTTATTAATTGTTTTCTTCATCTATAAAACAGCTGTTTTGAATAGCCGCGGTTTGTTTTTCGCATTCTAATATTCACGGATTTGTGTATGAAAATTAAGGATTACTGCTATTTACAATAATTCATTGCGGAACTCAATTACCGAAAGCACAACTGAATACAGCTTCTACCGGCGAAAATTAATAGTGCGACCCTGACGTCAAGCATATTTCACTAAACCATCGCATCCGTACTTTTAAACACTTATAAACCCGCGATTCTTCTTTTTTTTCTCTCTTCGCTTTAGAGATTATTACGAAGTATCGAAAGAGTAACTAATGAGACAGACAAAAACAAATGCATATTGAGTGCGCTGTGGTTTATTTCAGTTCTTGAACTTCATATCAGCTCAGTCATAGACTTATAATTCATTATATGCTGCGGATAAGGAATTTGACTGATAAACAGTGCTATTGTTATTGAATATCGAAATTGGAAACCGATATAAACGTTTGTACTTTATATAAGCACGAACTTTCCAGTGATCCATCTTCATTATTATAGCAAGGATTCCCATATTTTAGTGGACATTTGCAATGCACATTTTATGCGCGAAGTATATATTTTTTTATTTACGAATATTGCTTTCAAAGGTAAGGATTATTGCGTGAAATATTTCACCGTTAATTAGCCTACATCAATATTATATTTAGATAAAAAAAAATTGCTTCTTAAATTTGTGCTAAATGGATTTACTGATGTTAATATTTCAAGTGGTAAGTCACTTATTTTTATATTATTCTGCGTGATAATATTTTTGGTCAGGTAAAGTAATGAAAAATATATATTGGTGCTTTTATAGTATAAAAATTCAATATATTTAATTACTGCTCAAACTGACTTAATAAAAGATTTGGCATGTATGCACTAGTTGGATGTGTTTCAAAATAATCATGCTTTTTTAAAAATAATATTTTAACCATCTAATAATAAAGATAAAAGGCATAATATTCATTCATAGATATATTTCTTTATAAATAGTTAACTTTTTGTGTATCCTGTGTATTTGTCTCCTACAATCCTTTATTCTAAGTAGCAGTTTGCCATACAGTATTTCAACATTTTTAAATATATGCTGCCGCTCATGCAAATTTTATTGAAAGAATATTTTTAATAAGATTTTGAATTTTCCTCGTTAAAAGAAAATGTATAATATGCAAATTTGATATCTTTCACACTTGTGTACATTTATGTACACACTTGCGTACATGTTGCGCAAAATGTACTTAATGTTGTGTTTGAATTTTCCTTGTGGGCCTACTCGGCTGGTCCAAGTATCTTCCTCATCAAGGGAAATACTAACGTGACAATCCTGCTGTGAATTTTATCTTTGTATGAGTTATTTGCATATATACACATTCTTTTTTCTCTCATAACATTAAAAAAAAATGAATAATACTAAAAATAGAAAAAAAACTAAATCTTCTAATTTTTTTTTCCTTTATATTTTTCTTCTCACACAAATATTTACAATAATTGTAATAATAATAATTGTCACATTAATTTTATTCTAATTTAAATATTATCTTTATTAATTAATGGCAGTTAAGTATTTTATAGATCTATGCCCGCATCTCATGATTTGTTACACTTACCGATTTTGACAAACCGATTTTGACATTTTGACAAGGATAGAATTTCCTTACTCTAGGACTGACTTTGCATTTAACATGCATACAATGTATATAATTTTTTTTAATTCTCCATTCATTTTTATATTGTGTACTTGCATTTATATCTGTTTTTTTTGTTTGTTATTGTATTTGGTATTATATGCTATACTATATCAGTGTTTTTATTTTATTCGAATAAGCATAATACATTTATGAGATAATTGCATCATCAAAATAAATTAATTGTCTTTAACAATAATACAAGTATAACAACCTTGTGTTTATATACTGGATCAGTCAACGGATAAATTTTATGTTGCAGTACGGTACATGTTGCCATATATATATATATACATTTTTATTTATAACGAATTGTCCTTTCTTTTTAATATATCCTTTGGACGCATAGTTACAGTGATTCAAAATTTAGTGTTGACATTAGGGGTGATCGCACAAAATAAACAGGTAATAAGTAATGGCAATGTACTTTCATACAAACATATTACACACTTACAGTTTCGTAATAGGAATTCCATATTCGTAGGATACTATCTAATTTCTTATTATCAATTTATATTGTGTTGGAGTGATATTTACTTGCATATTTTTTTTCATGGATCCAGAAAAGAGTGTAAGATCTTGTCATTTTGTATTGATTTGAATTTTTAGCGCTAATTTTCCATCAATTCATTCGGATCAATCTTTGATGATAAACTTGGTATCACTTCTTCACAATAGACTTTTAGTTTTTAATTTATTGATACCTTTTTGTTGTTAAATTTAAATATAATTATAATATTGCGGTTATATTTTGGTAAGAAAACCTAATTATTACACGATCTAGACATGATACACTCTGTTTATTACAAAATATATACACTTTATTTTTTTCAAAATTGGTTTTTTAAACTTTATTTGATAAATAGATAACACTTGATATGACACATTTCTTTGTATTATTGATCGAAGTTTTGATCTACACACATGAATAAAAATAACTTTACTTAAATTAACATTTTTTTTTTACACTTTAAGGTCACTTTTGTCATGTTAAAACAATTTGCAGTACTTTTGTGTCAGATATTTCTGGCCATGTATAAAATTACTTTTTTTTAAGTTTTTTTTTTCCCCCAGTGCTGGTTTATGTTTTAATAAATATATAAGGTTTTGTGTACAACAAATTTTGCACATCTATACTTATATTAAAGATGACCTTTCCTTCTCAATTTCTTTACACATATTTATTTATTTATGCCATATTTATTGTCATATTTCAAAGAAGTGAAAAATTTCAGGTTTGTATATGTAAGAGTTAATACATAATTGCCACTGTTTATTTTTTATTAATGTTTTGAGCATTCATCTTCATATAGTTTTTTTTTGCTGTTTCGAAAGAAGATAGAATATATATATTTTTATAAAATGTGTTTTTCATAATTAGACACAACCGTGTTAAAAAAAATTTAATGAATAATTTAAGTAATATTTTTCTTCGTTATAAACATATGGCACTGCTTACCGATATAGCAACTAATTAATTAAAGACATTCTTATTTTTTTTATTTATACATGCCATATTTCCTTTTACACTTAGATAAAATTTATTTGTATGATGGCAAGTATATTTTTGTGTAATTTTTATTAAGTTGATATAATTTAATCAATGTGTATTATTTTAGTAGCATTATTTAGGAACTTTTTTAAACAGCTTAAAGAGCCTTTGAGATCTATTGCAATCTTGCAATTATTTGAAAATGCTTTTCTATATTCAATAACCAATTTTATAATCTACAACGGTTCCTTCTTTTTTAATTACACATGTCAATTACACAACTAGTCAAAGTTACCAATCCTTATACACTACCAGTTTGTACCAATCCTTGTTATACTCTTTACCATTCATTGTTTTTTTTGTTCTGTTCCTTTTTATATCTTCCGACATCATATATCAATTCCACTTTGATAAACACTTTAGTCAATATTATATAAATAGACACATAATTTAAAAAAAAAAAACATACTTTTCATTAAATAATACTTGTTTGCTGATACAAAATAAAGGGTGCATTACTGAATCAGGCCTTAATGTTAATTATATTATATTTAATATTACGATTCTTAGAAATCAACTCAGATTTCTGTACAATGCACTCATTTCAGGAAACTTTCATGATTAACGCATCAAGTATTTCTTCCTGTAAATTTACACAAACTTCTTACACATACTTCTATAATCTATACTTAATGCATTCCGTTTTCTCATTTACAGTTTTTTTTTTTTTTTTTTACTAATCAATGTTTCAAGCATTACTAATCAAGGATATATAAATATATAATACCAGTCAAAGTATTTGCTCCACCATTCAATGTACAACTGTGCTTGTCACATTCTTTTTTTTAATTAACACCTGTTTCTTTAACATTACATACCTTACTTGTAGGTTCTATCTATACTATTTGTAATATTCAACATAATTCATTAACACAATCTCTGCACATGTATCATCGCATCATGTTTTCCATGTAACTTTATATTAGGTACTAGTTATACCATATATTTATTGGAGGAGTTCATAGAATTCGCTTTATGCACCAATTATGGTAAACAACACTGTACTTAGTTACCTACTGCAATCGCAACAAGTTTGGTAATGTTAGTTATCATGGTCAAATACTTTTTCTTTTCTTTCATTATTCATTTTATCGCTTACTTTACTTCTACATTTTCTGTCATATTTACATAATCACATATTCTTTTTAATAAAAATAAGTTAAATAACCATTTTTTCCCTTGCTAAATTTTGTCTACAGTTGAAAAATAAAAAATGTGCACTACTGAATCATGCCAGTATGGCAATATTATTATTTTTATAATAAGATTTTATAGGAAATTTTTCCTCTTGTAGTGCATGTCGCTTTCATGAAATTATTGAAATAGAGGCATCAATTTTTCATTCTCTGGACATACACAGCATTTTACACATTTACTTTTCTTACATGTATAACACAACATTTCATCAGTCACATTTTTATATATCTTTTAACAATTTTTGTCACTGGTTCTCTTTTTTTAAATTATTATTCCTGACATATTAAATAGTAAAATACTTTAGTACATGCAATTGATATCTTTTCACTGTACATGTTCTAATTTAAATTCTCCTTTTCTCCATTTATTTTCTTCCATAGAGTATGTGTCACACCTCATTTTCATCACTTGTTTTGCCTACTGAAATGCTCGTAAATTAACCTTCTTTATTCGTTCAATATATGTATTTTAAAGACATACTTTTTCGCATTTTTTCATGCACTACACTTGTTTGTGGAAGTATTTATTCACGGTTGTTATGTAATTGCAACCTTTGGTATTTATACCAGTCATTTCTTCTGCCGAAGTTATATTAATGGTTGCTTTCAGACTGTACATACTTTCTCAAATACCTCTTTTCATTTATACAATGCAAATGTTCCACACAGTTGTCTCTAATTTTTTTTTCTCAATCTATATTTTTTTCTCAATCTATACTTTCACATTTTGTAAATGTAGGTACAAAATTAAACGAACAGTGTTTATATGTTCTATTTTGCTCACACTTCATCTTGCACTAATCCCTAACACACTCTCAGTCACATTTTTTTTTGTACATGATGTCACACTTTTTAATTCACATCTAAATTGCCTTTCATATTTAATACAACATATGCTATTTTTTCAATTTTAAATTAGTTCACATAATTTTTCTTACTATTTTACATACTATGTAATGTTCCATTACATTTTTACCTTATCATCCCGGCACAACAACGTATGAAGTAGTTTTTCATGTGTCATGTTTCATAACATGTTGTGGACGGTAAGTTGTGGTGATCATTCACCCTACATAGAAACTATATCCCACGTTACACATTGCTGACAGTCCTTAAATTTTGTCAATAGTTGCAAGATATGCGATTTTACATTTTTATATAAAATTATGCCAGTTTTTCTAAATATGCTACTTCGCCAAATTCTCCTTTATATTATTCTCATAATCAAGTATGCTATATATTTATTTACATTTAGCTTTATTTTTTTATATATATGTACAGCAATTTATTCTGCTGATACAAAAATATGTCTCATATCAAAGGCCTTCAAATAATTGAATATAGTTTGATATATGGCCAAATGACATTTACTTTATACATTATATTTTTTTGTCATGTCTCAAAAGCATAAGTTTATGTTGGAAATACCCAACAATTGTAGCAATAAAAGTAATTGCTATTGCTTGAATTTGCATTTCAAGTTAATGATTAATTTTAGTTTCTGGTTTAAATAATGATATATGTGTGCACACTCCTAAAAAAACTAAAGAAAAAAATCCAGAAACGTACTGATTATTATTTTGAGCTCATATTTACGTATACTTTTCAAATCTTCAAGCATAAGAGGTCGACCCAGCTTGTCTTTACTTTATCATGCCTATACGCATGTATATATTACTTGAGACATGATGTTTTTGTTTTTGTATCAACATTTATTTTGTGAATTATTATCAATTACGCTTAGATAATTTACCAGGGTTCTATCACAAGTGTTTTCTTTTATGATTTTATATGTGAATTGCTATGTTAGTGAAGAGGCGCAGGTAAGTTTTCCGGTGCTCATGCCCTCCTTAATACAACAAAAATAATTTTTCTTTCTTCGGTTGTTGGGGAGAAATATGTGAAGAGGAATTATCTTCACATATTCTACTTCTAATTAATTTACACCTTAGCCCCCCCCCCCCCACCTAAAATACCTTTTTTCAAAATTACCATCCTAAATATATTTTATTTTTCTACACTGTAAATGTATATAGTCCCAGCCTTTTTCCCACTTTTATTATAACTTCTTTTCAATTCATTTGTAATTCTTTCGCTCTGCGTTTCTCTTATAAAAAAAAAAGAAGAAAAGAAATTATTTAGTTCGCCTAGCAACTGTGAATGTATCTCTATCCCACGCTCAGTCAAATCTACCAGATGCCCTCTGCTACCCTTTCTCTTTTACATTTTTCTTCTTAAATTGTATTATCATTGTAACGTATATGTCTATTTTTAATTTTTAGTAACACTCCTTAATACAACCCTATGTGAACCAGGCTCTTGTGGTTTGCGAGGCTACTATATACATTCCTCTCTGTTGGCATCTAAAAATTCATATTTGATCGTCATCAATCTCCCATTGACTTAACATTTAACGGAAAATAACACCTGCGTTTCTATCACATTCCTCTCGCCAAATGTACGTTAATCTGGCTACTTGGCTTTCTGTAACTCTGTCATCACTGCTCGGTATCCACCGAAGAAATTGTTCTAATTAATCACCATTCTCTCTCGAACCTTGTGATTGATAACAACATGTAAAAGTACGTATAAGTGTACGTTTGGAGTCCCGGGTACCATTGCCTTCGGCAGCTGTACCTATTCGACGATGTACCTGTGCTTTATTTGAACCTGGATTAAACCTGCATATATATATTCAATTTTCGACTATTTCTTCAAGATGTCTCTCCTGTGTCTTCCTTTATTTTTTTTAATAACTTACGATCACGACGCACGAAAATCACGACGCACGAAACTCCAGTACATGTCCCATCACTTTTGTGAGACACTGTATATAACAGAATCTTGCTTTAATCAAAGAAAAAAAAAACATGGTCCCGGTAGAAAGAATATAATACATACAATCATAAGGTCTGATAAGACGAAAATCTAATTAACGAATTTTTTTTTTTTCCCAGGTTCTTTATACGATTCCGTCTTAGAATTATTTACTATATATATATATTTATGAATTATCTATTTGTATAATCTCCTTCCTTGGAAAGATGGTACAAAAAAACATTTTTATAATCATGACCATTATGATAATTATTCCTAAGTTAAAATAACTATACTTTCTGGAAAATTGTCTGCAGATGAAAAAATATCTGATGTTATCGTCTGCTGCTGTTACCCATAAAAATTGCATTTCTTTTTCCCGTTCAGCATACCCGAAGGAAATTTCCCCAGTTATTGTAATTTTGCTCAGAAAAGTAACTCAACATCTGTCATATAGATATATATATATTTAAATTTTTAAGTACTGTCTTTTTAAAAGCTGTTATAGAATGATTCGTGCGGTAAAAATAAAAATTGCTTACTATATATATTTAGTTTTTCACATCCGTACATATGACTGACTGATCTGTCACATCATGTAAGATAATTAAACTATGTTCGAATGACAGGGTAAACAGTATTTCTGAACGAGCAAGATTGTGGATGACATCCAGGGAATTAAATATTGTATAAGTATGTAATACAATTCCAATTCCCTGGATGTCATCCACAATCTTGCTCGTTTAGAAATACTGTTTACCCTGTCACTCGAACATAGTTTAATTATCTTACATGATGTGACAGATCAGTCAGTCATATGTACGGATGTGAAAAACTAAATATATATATATAGTAGGCAATTTTTATTTTTACCGCACGAATCATTCTATAACAGCTTTTAAAAAGACAGTACTTAAAAATTTAAATATACAGTGTCTCACAAAAGTGATGGGACACTTGTGCTTTATAAAAAGAAACTGCAATAAAATAAATAAACAAACATGTGCAAAAATTTTTTGGGTGTGTTTCATATTTAAAGTTAGTAACAATTATTACATAACATACATTTTGTCAAAATATTAAAATATTAATTTAGTAAAAATACAATTGTTCAGAACGGAGCAAAAAATGGCTCACATAAGTGATGGGACACTTACTTTTCCATCAAATATTTATCCAAAAATTTTACTTTTTAAAAGGTTTTAATATTTTGTTGGATTTCCTTTTACTTTTAAAACATGATTTAATCTTTTTGGGATGGATTCGACTAATTTTTTTGTGATTTCTGGAGTGATTTTACCCCATTCTTCTTGAAGCACCGATTTTAGTTGTTGTTTTGAAGAAATGGTGTGTTTGCGAATTCTTGATTCCAATTCTTGCCAAATATTCTCTATGGGATTTAAGTCTGGAGATTGTGGTGGTGTTTTTATTATTTCAGGACAGTTATATAGCAGCCAGAGTCTAACGTTCAGAGCAGTGTGCTTGGGGTCATTGTCCTGGTAGAATTTAAAATCGTTATGAAGGTTCAATTTTCGTGCTGAAGATTTCAAATTTTGCTTTAAAATATCAATATACTTGTACTGATCCATTATACTGTCAATAAAAACAAGATTACCAACTCCAGCGGACGACATACACCCCCATACCATAACTCCTCCTCCACCATGTTTTACTGTTGGTACCAAGTTCTGTTTGCGAAATTCTTCCCTGGGTTTTCTCCACACCAAGATTCTACCGTCAGAACCAAATATATTAAATTTACTCTCATCAGCAAATATAACTTTATTCCAGTAATCAGAATTCTTATTTATGTTGGATTTTGCGAAAGCTAGTCTGAGTTTTCTATTCTTTTCACTTACGAAGAATTTTTTCCTGGCTACTCTACCGTGATATCCAGCAGATCGAATTACCCTTCTAATAGTCTCAGGATTAACAATTATTCCATATAATGCTTGTAAATCAGCAGCAACTTTTGAAGCACTAATTCTTGGATTTTTTTTAATATTTCGAACGATAATTAGCTTTATTCCATTGGATAGCTTTGATGGTCGGCCAGGTCTTCTTTTATCCTGAATCATATGATTCTTTTTATATCGTTTAATGATATTGAAAACTGTTGAACGACTCAAGTTAACTGTTTCAGCAGTTTTTCTAATAGATTTTCCACGTTCAATATGCAAATTAATAACTAATTTTCGAATTTCAGGCGAAGTTTCTTTTCGTTTAGCATTCATGGCTACACAGAGCTAAAAAACACAAAAATTCCAAAACAAACTGGAGAGAAATACTGCAGACGATTTTATAAATTATTGCCAATTGCTTTTAAGTAAAAATAAAACCCCCAAAAATATTTTTATTGCTTATTTCAGACGATTTTTGTTGCATATATAATGGTGTCCCATCACTTATGTGAGCTATTTTTTGCTCCGTTCTAAACATTTGTATTTTTATTAAATTAATATTTTAATATTTTGACAAAATGTATGTCATATAATAATCTTTACTAAATTTAAGTATGAAACACACCCACAAAAAAATGTGTACATGTTTTTTTAATTTATTTGATTAGTTTCCTTTTGTAAAGCACAAGTGTCCCATCACTTATGTGAGACACTGTATATATATGACAGACGTTCAGTTACTTTTCTGGGCAAAATTACAATAACTGGGGAAATATCTTTCGGGTATGTTGAACAGGAAAAGAAACGCAATTTTTATGGGTAACAGCAGCAGACGATAACGGCAGATATTTTTTCATCTGCAGACAATTTTCCAGAAAGTTTATTTATTTTATTTTAGGAATAATTATTATAATGGTCATGATTATAAAAATGTTTTGTTATACCATCTTCAAAGGAAAGAGGTACAAATAGATATTTCATATATATATATATATATATATATATATATATATATATAGTAAAAAATTCTAAGACGGAATTGTATAAGGAACCTGAGAAAAAAAAATTCGTTAATTAGATTTTCGTCTTATCAGACCTTATGATTATTGTATGTATTGGATTGTGGATGACATCCAGGGCATTGGAATTGTATTACATACTTAAGAACACAACACAACACTACATATCTGTTTATTTTTAGATCCTTCAAAGAGACAGACTGAGAAACATTCTGTTTTCATATCATAATTAATTTTATAAGTATTCACCAAGAAATCAAGTAATTGATTAATAATAAACGGTAATAATAAACGGTAGATGAGAAGGCGAAACTAATTTAAACAAAAATGCTTTTTGTTTTAAAGTGACAGTAACACATTTCTATCGAACTTATTAATAAAAAAGAAAACTGCCCAGTTAAACTGGGCATTGAGCTCACAGGCTATTCACATTAATTGTATATTATACTCTTATTTCAAAGAATTTAAAATAAGCCCCTCGGAAAAAAAATTGAAGCAAATCGGATAATTCTGCATGAAAAACCGATTTATCTAAATTAAGGAGGATTAACCCCCCCGTATTCCCCTTTATACTTAACCAATGAACCCCAAAACTAATTAGAGAAGCGCCGTTCCACAATGAGCCTATATACAAAATTTGAAGAAAATCGGATAATTCTTCATGAAAAACCCATTTATCTAAATTAAGGGTGGAGGATTAGCCCCCCCCCTCCGTTATCCCCTTTATACTTAACCAATGAACGCCCAAATCTAATCAGGAAAGCGGCTTATCACAATGAGCCTTTATACAAAAATTGAAGAAAATCTGATAATTCTGCATGAAAAATCCATTTATCTAAACTGAGGGGGGGGGGAGATTTAGCCCTTCCACCTTTTCCCCTTTATACTTAACCAATGAAACCCCGAAACTAATCAGGGAAGCGCCTTATCACAATGAACCTATACACAAAAATTGAAAAAAATCGGTTCTGCATGAAAAAAAAACATGTATTTAAATTAAAAGGGGGTTAGCCCCCCGTTTCCCTCCTTTATACTTCACCAATGAACTCCAAAACTAATCAGGGAAGCGCCTTATCACAAGGAACCTATAAACAAAATTAGAAGCAAAACGGTTATTTCTATCAAGAGTTATCGCGGTACGTACATACATACGTATACATACAGAACGGGCGGGCACATTAGCTCTCAGGCTTTGATAGCCTGTGAGCTAAAAATATACATTGATAATATTGTACAAATCTCTATAATAAAACCGTAAGTCATGTGACTGTCATCAACAGTTCCGGGATGCCCGCATCGCTTTTTCATATGCCAGGCGGCCATTTTTATTCAAAATTATGTTTCGAATAAAACTGCATAAAAGTTACATTTTTAGAAAGATCGTTCAAAATAAATTAATATTTGAGAGATGACTTACGTTCAATTATGTATATATTCTGCAATAACTTCAGTTGAAATTAGATTCGCAGTTCAAATTCTCTATCCCTGAAAGTAAACAAACAACAACAACAACAACAAAAAGAATCATTCGTCGTGAAGGTTTAAAATATTAAACCATTAAACCATGGAGATAGTCGTTCGTAAAGTAAGTTTTCCGTGAATGATTTTTAGAGCGCTGCCTGGTGTCAAAAAAATTATTCGCACAATGGACCACATATATATCACAATAAACCTGTGAGACAATTAAAGTTCATAATTCCGTTTGATGAAGTGCTTATACAACTCAACTTCCTTCCGAATCTTTTCTTGACGTAAGTTGAATGTAAACAAATACAACTCCAGCATCGATCTTAGTTCAATAAAAGTTAAAATTTCAGTGCAAATTCACCTTGTTGATAATATTGCGCATTTCGTATTTGGTATAACGGACTGTGCAACCCGAAAATTCTGTTTAAAGTCAACCCGAAACCGATAAAAAAAATTTCGCCAACCCTGAAACCTGACACACTTCAACCCGAATCCAAAGTGAAAGAAAATCAATCCATCTATACTAATAAAAGAAAGTTTAGCTCTGTGTGTGTGTGTGTGTGTGTTGGCGATGGCTAGGAAAATCCAGCCCACCTAGAAGGCTGCAAATTTAGATATAGGTAGTCCAAATCCTCTCCTGGTGCACCATTACGTCAGAATTTTAATATTTTGAAAATTAAAGTAGTTATTAATTAAAAACTGATCAAAGATCACAAATAAAAACGTCATTATTCAAAAGCTAGCTGGCGCATGTGCAGAAACCAATATCCATATCTTCCGGAATAGAACAAAGAAAGCACAACACATCCCGTTTTTGTTTTAAGTTTTCTAAATTCGCCATGGGCAAACGGTTAGAAATACGGAAAAACCGTCTACATATTCTGAAAGAAAATACTTTTACGTCTCAAACGATCTGGTTGGTTTGAAAAAAATTTACATTTAACCCTTTCAAAAAAAAATAATCAAAAAGCATCGAATTCATGTTTTTTATTTTCTCCCGTTTTCCGAGCCTTGCATCCACCGAAATACAAAAAATACGGAAAAACGAAGGTCACCAAATTAAAGAACTGACTTTGCCCTTTCCAAAGCCCCTTTGGTTTTAAAAAATACAAAAATTAACCCTTCTAAAAAGTATATTTTCTGTATGCCGTTTTGTGATTTTTGCGATTTTGGCAATTTTTAAAAATTCGCATCGGCGATTCAGAGAAAGGTACGAAAAACTGAAAATACCAGACAATATCTAAAATTATTCTTTTTTCGACATCTGTATTTGTTTTTGAAAAATACAAATATTAACCCTTCAAAAAAAATTCGTGCGCAGGACTCTCTTTTGCGAATTCCGATTTTCTATGATATATAAAATCTGGCATCGGCTTTCTAAAATAATCAAACAAAAATCAAACACACCTAAAGACATCTACGTTCTGTCGGATTTAGGCAGAAACCTTTAGTTTAAAAATAAAATCACGTTAACCCTTTCGAAAACGTTTTTTACCGTAAGTCAATTTCGCTTTTTTAACTATTTCCCCTATCTTTAAAAATCCGAATTGGCGTTTATAAACAAGATACGAAAAACTAAAAATACCTCAACTAATCTACATCCCTTTGTTTTTTAAAATCTGGTATCCGTTTTGAAAATTTTTAATTTTAACCCTCCAAAAAAAATCCTTTCCAAAACTCACTCACGCGATTTTCGTTTTTCGGTCCAGGTTTAAAAATCAGCATCGACTCAGGAAATGTGAGCACGGACAAACAGTAGACTCCAGATCATAGACGCATTCATTTTCTTCAAAACGCATGATTGGGTTTTAAAAAATATCTACATTAACCCTTTAGAAATCGATCGATTACGTAACCAACTTTCTCGATTTCCGCTATTTTGGCAATGTTTACCCGTGGTTAAATTTCAATTCTACTAGGAAATTTGGTTGGGTCGAGTGTTCTGAAAAGGCCTCTTCCAGAACAGACTGCGCCCCCTGGCGGTGGAAGGTGAAACTATGGACCCGATTACGACGGGGTTTGGTTTAAGTTTCGTATAGAACAGATTATTAATATTTTTGGCCCGTGCAATACCGGGCGGGTTAGCTAGTAACTTAATAAAATTATGGAAAAGTAGTCTACAATTATATTTCATATATCAATTTAATCTTTTTTGATAAAAGTGAACATACGTACACTTAGTAATATTCCATATAGATTTTTTTTTCAATTGAAAAATGTTCAAGACTTTCTTTTTAAAAACCAAAAGAATCAAAATTCAACCCGAAACTCCCCGAAACAAGTCGTCCCGACCCGAACCTGAACCGAACCGAAAGAAAATAGCGTCAAATCGTTTAAATAGTTTTACGGGTAAAATCGGGTCAGCCGTGTTATTTTTCGGTTTGTGTGATTTGTATCTGACTGCTCTGAAATCTTCAAAATGAAGCTTATTACGCGTATATTGTGGTTGATATACATCAATAGTTTTTTTATTTTTCAAATTACTTTTCTTTTAAAAGTTCTACAAAATCTTTCTTTCGTGTGTATCTACATTGTAGAAGGCATCAATCATTTAAATTTCAGGATTTGTAAGGACCATTGACTAGAAATATAAATATAAATTTATATTTCTAGTCAATGGTAAGGACATTAGTTGAGACTGAGCATTAATGTGTTTGTGACTGTCAATTGTTGATGTTTCACATGTATGAGTTTTCTATGGTTTGCCTCACAAATAGGGCTATAATTCCATAGCCAAGAACTAAATAAAGACGTTTAATCTTCTTCCCAGAATTACTCAATCTAACATTGCAACAGGTGTCTATGAAATCCGTTCAATAAAAGTTAATGTTCCTTTTCCATAATTTGGATTCAATACATACAAATAAGTGTAACACCTTTCAGTACATCTCTATTATCCCTTCGACCACTTTTCATAATAAAAAACTATCGCCAAACTGTAAGATTAAACGCCAAAAATGCAGTTCCATTTACTTGATGTCAGAAGCCATTATACGTGTTTGTTATGTCATCAAGTGGTTTTTAATTCGACATTTGCGTGTGTTTTTCATTATGTTTTACTGATTTATTAGTTATTTCATTAATTAAAATAACAATTGTGTCCTTAAACTATTATATTTTATTTATTTATTTATTTTGATATTACAATGGCAGAAGTACCCACCTTTCTTTTTTGCAAATGAAAGTAATAGTGATCGTAAAAATAGTTATGAAATTAAGAAAAGAAATAAAAAACAGATTTTAAAAATATTTTTTTAATTAAAATAAATTTAGAAAATTTCTGTTAAACAGATAGGCAATATCACTATTATTTTTTCAAAAGAAAGTCAGTCTGACAAGATTTGAAGTCTAGGTTTAGACCCGGCCAATGATCTAATAAACTTCTATTTCTGATGTTTCCATTTGACATATCTATGATTTAGAAATAAAACAAGATGGGAAATTTAATGTGCTTCAAATTTTATACGTTTTTACTAAGCTATGGTTTCATATGAAGGGTGTTTTTGCCGTTTAACTCACGTTAAATTATATGATGTGATGTTAAGATTGTAAATATTTTTCTGAGAATAAATTGCAAATAAGCAGGGTTTTTTTACAAAGGAAAATTAAAATCGCGTCGACACATAACAAATTCATATCTATAATTATAAAGCACAAAAATGTCCGACATTATTGTTAAGTTCAAAATTAACAGTAAATGTCGCTTTCTGCGCTATCGCTTTGATTGCATATATTTTCGTTTCTAAATGCCACATAATGTCAATATTTAGTCCATCTAATAGATCATAAATCTACTTTCAAATAAAGTTTGTTTAGAAACTGCAACTTAAATTACCGATTTTTGATGATTTTTAAAATAATTTTCAGACATTTAAATTTTTAATCTATCTGTACGTGACGTAACAATAAATATTTGTTCATTAAAGTAATCTAAAGTGACATAAATATAATGTAACCTAAATATATCTTTAACAAAATATGCAAAATTAAGGAGAAAATGGCGGGGTTATCTACTAAAATATTATTTTAACGCAAATGTCAA
Source organism: Maratus michaelseni (assembly GCA_963931845.1). Classification (NCBI taxonomy): domain Eukaryota; kingdom Metazoa; phylum Arthropoda; class Arachnida; order Araneae; family Salticidae; genus Maratus; species Maratus michaelseni. The sequence goes on along the minus strand of OZ007593.1, from coordinate 169,612,623 downwards.
AAATCTTATATAACTATTTTTTGCAATAAGTTATGAATGTATAGATCATAAATGTACTTTCAAATAAAGTTTGTTTGAAAACAGTAACTTAAATTACCGATTTTTGATGATTTTTAAAGCAATTTTCAGGCATGTGATTCTTTAATCTTTTCAACGCGTAACAGTAAGCATTTGTTTACTACATTAATGTCAAGTAACAAACATAATGTAATACAAATAGATCTTTAATAAAATATGCAAAACTAAGGAGAAAGTGACAGGGTTATAATATTACAACATTATTTAGTGCTTATGTCAAAAATCTTCTATAATTATTTTTCACAATAAGATAGATATGAATGTATACCTTATAGAATATGTTCTTTGATATGCCTTAATACAGGTAAAGGCAATCAACTTTTAGTTTGAATTAATTCCGGATTCAGATGTTTTTACCTTTCCACTACTGTATTAAAGCCCTTTCCAAGATCAGAAGAAAAAAAAAAGAGTAATTAAAATGAGAACATCCATTTGAGATTTGTGTGCAACCATGCATTAAGAAATATTTATATATTGCACAACTTCCTTTTGAAGTCTGTTAAGAAAGCATTATTCCAATGGAATATTTCTTCTTGGCTAGAATAAATATAATTTTCTCAAAAGTCGCCTGCAGTTAATTTAATTAAAAAAATATGTTATCATTTTTGGGTGATACAAAGGAGCTGTGCCCATTTGCTGACATTTCGCTTTGAAAAATAACTGAACATTGGTTAAATTTTTCTGAAGTTCAAGAGCACTGCTAGTTTACAAAAATAAATAAATAAATAAATAAAAATAAAAATAAAAATTCGAAGTACACTAGAATAACATAAAAAGTATATTTAATGATTAAGTTTAAAATAATGTTTAATATTTTAAAATATATACTTAATTTTACTCGCAGTGTTAAAATCTTACTCAGTTTCTCGAAGATTTTCATACATAAAATTATAATGGAAGTTATATATTTTAGAAATACCTTGACAACTAAAAAAACAGAGACCATCTTTCAAAGAGAAGCTTAAAATATTAATTTCCTAAATAGATATTTTAAAAATACAAATGCATCACCCGCCTACATTTTTAACATTAACGAGGGGAATTTGAGATCTCATTCTGACCAATGGATTTAATCGTTTATATCCCAGTATTTTATTGATTTAATTTTATTTTTATGTTTGAAGAAGCTCTCTCAATACATTTCCTCAAACCAGCTTGAAACTTTATTTGCACATAACAAAATAAATGGACAAAACAAAATAAAGTAAAATAAATAAAAGCATTATTTTACAAGGATATTTTGTCCTGTCTAAAATTAATGTACTTTCTCAAACAATCGTCTGCAGTTGAAAAATTATGTTCAATTAATTATCGCCTGCTACAGTTACCTCTAAAGTTATTTTTACCGTTCAATGTTTCAAAGCAGCTTATATCATTTGTTGTAATTTTGCTACAGAAATGTAACTAAACATCCGTGACATTTTTTTCAAGCTCAAGTACTATAAGTTTGCAAACTTTTTAGAATGATTGGAGGTGAAAAAATTAATATTGATTACGTATTTCAGAACGACGTATTCATGGATTGATCCGTGACAATAAGTACAGAATTGAATTATGCCCCATTGACAGGGTAAACATAGTATTTCTGAACGACATGACTGTGAATGACATTCAAGGAAGAATCCTTATATATTAAAGCAACAAACCAAAAAGCCAAACATTTCAATGCAAAATCCATCTTTCTGCGCATGCTTCAACGTTTTTTGAACGTTGAATAAAGGAGGTAATAGAACTATCAAGAATCAAGAGGGTTGGGGAAAGAATAGCTCGCCTATTAGCTTACTGATCGCAACCCTAGCACTCCTTCTACGACTTCTATTTTTTCTACCCTTTCCCCGAACGCCTTAATCGTGATCGATGAGCCTCCTTCCACATGCTTTGTTTGACAGTGGGATTTAGAATGAGAACCCTATTCGTTGGTGTTCAGCCGGAAAGGAGGACGGAAACCACATTTCTTTATACTAGAAGAATTACGGCCCTATTAATTTTTTTGAAATATTGCATTTATGGATTTGTGCTATATAAGTATTCTTCAACGACGAATCCAAATATCTAATTTTCGTAACCATAAGATAATTAGAAGCAGAAACGTCATTTATTTTTTAATTAATTGATTCACATTTTTTAACGCATCCCTTCATAGCCGAAACGCCCAACTTTCACTCCAGACATTGAGAGTACTTACCAAAAGATTGAAAATTTTTATACTACCAAATTTCAGGGCCATATAAAAATTTTAAAAATATCGGATTTTTGGATCTGAAAAATATGCATCCTTGCTTAAAGTTGGGCTGGGATTTCAGAGTCTCAAAAAAGTTTCAATTTCGACCCATAATTTTTGATTTTAGAAAAATTTTGACTTTTATAAATAAAAAGAAATAAAATGCTAAGGATTTTGCTATTTCATTTCAAATTATCTCGGGTTGTATGGGTTTTATCACGACGCGGTTTGGCTCATTCGACTCGATATCGATGTAACTTGCCGATTTTAGTTCCGAGTTTCACCAGTGAAAAAATAAATCAACAATCACAGTTTTTAAAAATACATTGATACAGCTTCTGCAGGAATCTAAATGAAATTTTCTTACTAAATAAACCGACCAGCGTAGCGGGCGAAGCTCCGCTAGTTGTTATTATGTTTCTTTACCGCATTATATTTCTGCGTCTTTTAACGAAATTTTGAAACTCTGTGTGGCATAAGCAAAGAAACAGACTGATAAACATATTAGTTTGTATCCTAATAAATTTTCAAAGCGAACGAGTCATTTCCATGAAAGTATGAATAATTAAAATGAGAGCATCTGCTCTAAAGTTATATATATGTGCGAACATATATTAAGGAATAAATATGTTTACATAGTGATGAATTGTGTAACTTTCTTCTTTTGAAATAGATAACACATCGGCTGATAAGTTCCCGGTCTGGCACACAGATGGTGTTGCAATCGCCGAATCAATGTTTTTTTTAGTAAATAATAACCTTTAAAAGGTAGCAGAAAAAATGTCATGACTATTCGCCGTGTGGATAAAATGTTAGAGTGGTTTTAGTTGAACGACTTTGTTGATAAACAAAAAAATGGATAAACAAGAATTTCGTGTTTTGATAAAACATTGTTATTTGATGGAAACAAACACCGTTCAAACAAAAGCTTGGCTTGATAAGCGTTATCCGGACACTGCACCAGGTAAATCAACCATTATTGACTGGTTTTCTGAATTTAAACGTGGTCGTACTGACACCAGTGATGCACCACGCTCTGGTCGCCCAAAAAAGGTGTGGTTACTCCGGAAAACATAAAAAAAGTCCACAAAATCGTTTTGGGGAACCGTAAAGTGAAGTTGCTGGAGATAGCTCAGACTCTGAAGATATCCAAGGAACGTGTAGGTTTTATTTTGAATGAACATTTGTCTATGAAAAAGCTATTGTCAAAGTGGGCGCCGCGCGTGTTGACTTTTGACCAAAAACAACAACGAGTCGATGATTCTGAGCACTGTTTGGAGCTTTTTCGTTATAAAGTTATGTTATTTATTATTAAATTATTATTATTTATTTATTAAATTATTATTATTTATTTATTAAATTATTATTATTTATTTATTAAATTATTATTATTAAATTATTATTATTATTTTTATTAAATTATTATTATTAAATTATTATTATTTATTTATTAAATTATTATTATTAAATTATTATTATTAAATTATTATTATTTATTTATTAAATTATTGTTATTAAATTATTATTATTTATTTATTAAATTATTATTATTAAATTATTATTATTAAATTATTGTTATTAAATTATTATTATTTATTTATTAAATTATTATTATTAAATTATTATTATTATTATTAAATTATTGTTATTTATTATTAAAGTTATGTTATTTATTAAAGTTATAAAGTTATAAAGTTATGTTAAAAAGTTGTGTTTTCTTTATTAGACCTGGAACTTAATAACCCATGTGTTATAGAAATTATTATATCACTGTGATAATTATTCCTGGCGATAAAAATTATATTTTCTCAAAAATCGTCTTGCATGTGTAAAATTATCTGCAGTAATCGTCTGCTACTGCGTTTGTTATGTTGGTGTCATAAAGGAGCTGACCTATTTGTTGAAATTTCCCTCCGAAAAGTTAACATGTATGGTATTTTTTCAAGTTCTAAGCACTGTAGTATACAAAATAATTAGAATTTTTAGAGGGGAAACATTAAAAGTGCTTGCTTTTTCTTACTGGTGTATATGATTCTGTTTGATACGCGACAGTCAAAAGAAAAATGAATTATGCCCGAATTACAGGTTAAAAAACACAGTAATTCTGAAAGATCCTTACTGTAATGACATTCAAGTATTCAATTGTATTAAATATTTTAATAACAATATAAAAAGTCATATTTTAGCCTTTTTAACGAAAGTTAGACATTCAAGGATAGACTAGCAGAAGGACAGGCTGTTAAACAATTATTTTTGTGTCCTAATAAAATTTACAAGGGCCCTTCATGAAAACGAAACATTTCTAATAAAATAGGAATTTTAAAGTCTGTTAAAAAAGTGTTGTACTACTATGATAATTGTACCTGATTAAAATAAACACATTTTCTCAAAAATCGTCTGCGGATGAAAAATTAAATTATCATCGTCTGCTGGTTTTATCCAAAGTCTGCATTCTTTTCGCTGTTCAGCGATCCAAAGAAGCTCCACCTCCACCATTTGTTCTCAAAGAAGTAACAGAACATCTGTGATATTCTTTTCTAATCCCTATCAGCTTACAAAATATTTAGGATGATTAGAGGGGATAAATTTAGAGTACTTATTTTTTCACATCGTTGTATATGTGTCGGATTGATACGTGACAGCAAGTAGAGAATTGAATTATGCCCGAGTGACAGGGTAAACACAACATTTCTGAGCAAACATGACTGTAAATGACATTGAGGGAGTTAGAATTGCAATACGCACCTTAACAAGATTATATTTATGTCTATTTTTAGGGACCACAAGAAGACAGGCAAAGAGACAGGCTGAATAACCTTTCATTTTTGTATCGTAATTAATTTTAAAAGGCTCCACCACAAAAACAAACATTTCGGATATATACAGTGTCTCACATAAGTGATGGGACACTTGTGCTTTACAAAAGGAAACTAATCAAATAAATTAAAAAAACATGTACACATTTTTTTTGTGGGTGTGTTTCATACTTAAATTTAGTAAAGATTATTACATAACATACATTTTGTCAAAATATTAAAATATTAATTTAATAAAAATACAAATGTTTAGAATGGAGCAAAAAATAGCTCACATAAGTGATGGGACACCATTATATATGCAACAAAAATCGCCTGAAATAAGCAATAAAAATATTTTTTGGGGTTTTATTTTTACTTAAAAGCAATTGGCAATAATTTATAAAATCGTCTGCAGTATTTCTCTCCAGTTTGTTTTGGAATTTTTGTGTTTTTTAGCTCTGTGTAGTCATGAATGCTAAACGAAAAGAAACTTCGCCTGAAATTCGAAAATTAGTTATTAATTTGCATATTGAACGTGGAAAATCTATTAGAAAAACTGCTGAAACAGTTAACTTGAGTCGTTCAACAGTTTTCAATATCATTAAACGATATAAAAAGAATCATATGATTCAGGATAAAAGAAGACCTGGCTGACCATCAAAGCTATCCAATGGAATAAAGCGAATTATCGTTCGAAATATTAAAAAAAATCCAAGAATTAGTGCTTCAAAAGTTGCTGCTGATTTACAAGCATTATATGGAATAATTGTTAATCCTGAAACTATTAGAAGGGTAATTCGATCTGCTGGATATCACGGTAGAGTAGCCAGGAAAAAATTCTTCGTAAGTGAAAAGAATAGAAAACTCAGACTAGCTTTCGCAAAATCCAACATAAATAAGAATTCTGATTACTGGAATAAAGTTATATTTGCTGATGAGAGTAAATTTAATATATTTGGTTCTGACGGTAGAATCTTGGTGTGGAGAAAACCCAGGGAAGAACTTCGCAAACAGAACTTGGTACCAACAGTAAAACATGGTGGAGGAGGAGTTATGGTATGGGGGTGTATGTCGTCCGCTGGAGTTGGTAATTTTGTTTTTATTGACAGTATAATGGATCAGTACAAGTATATTGATATTTTAAAGCAAAATTTGAAATCTTCAGCACGAAAATTGAACCTTCATAACGATTTTAAATTCTACCAGGACAATGACCCCAAGCACACTGCTCTGAACGTTAGACTCTGGCTGCTATATAACTGTCCTGAAATAATAAAAACACCACCACAATCTCCAGACTTAAATCCCATAGAGAATATTTGGCAAGAATTGGAATCAAGAATTCGCAAACACACCATTTCTTCAAAACAACAACTAAAATCGGTGCTTCAAGAAGAATGGGGTAAAATCACTCCAGAAATCACAAAAAAAATAGTCGAATCCATCCCAAAAAGATTAAATCATGTTTTAAAAGTAAAAGGAAATCCAACAAAATATTAAAACCTTTTAAAAAGTAAAATTTGTGGATAAATATTTGATGGAAAAGTAAGTGTCCCATCACTTATGTGAGCCATTTTTTGCTCCGTTCTGAACAATTGTATTTTTACTAAATTAATATTTTAATATTTTGACAAAATGTATGTTATGTAATAATTGTTACTAACTTTAAATATGAAACACACCCAAAAAATTTTTGCACATGTTTGTTTATTTATTTTATTGCAGTTTCTTTTTATAAAGCACAAGTGTCCCATCACTTTTGTGAGACACTGTATATATATATATATATATATATAAATTATCAACATATTACACATGCAGCTTTTAAAAACATAAATAAACATATATCAGAACTACAAAACAAATTTATAATTACTTATGTAGATAAATCTCCAAATAATTATGCTATTATTTGTAAAGAGTACTATAAAGTGTTAATTCACAATGCAATTAACACAAGTAATATTTTTAATAAAACTAAATTAAATATTGAAATTAATAATAGAAAATTATTAAATTATCACAAATTACTAAAAATAAAATGTAACAATTTAAATTATCCTTATCTTGTTATAATTCCAAAATTTCATAAAAATCCAATTAAATTTCGCACAGTTACCATCGGGTGTAATATTATAAATATATATATATAATACCTTACTATAATGTGAGTGCGTTCAAATATTTATCTCTTTTCTATCTTCATATTTAATAAAATAAGACAGGAAAATATATCTTACCTGTTTCAGTAGCGCAGAGACCCACCATAATCTCGATCCTTCGGTATTCGTTCAACGGATGCGCGACCTTCATTCACCGTACATTCACGATAGATTTTAGAATATTATTCATCGAAGGCACGTAAAACATGGAACGTTACTACTTGAAGAAATAAAAATAATATTATTAATACTGTATAAATATGTATTTTAGTGTAAATTCCTCGTTAGAATATTCCAGCGAGTCTGCTTGGAAAAACTAGAATTTTATATCTTGATTAAATTAACATTACAATGTGTAAACCGAGAGAAATAAAATATCTTCTCGGTGAGCATTTTAAAAGGTGTTACTGCAAAGACAGTTAAACATGAACTGAGAAAAGAAACATCGAAAAAGTTCAAAGTCTAACGCGGAACAAGAGAGTATATGCGATCACAGCACGTGTAAGCGTAGGAGTATAAAAACTGCAAGTATGCATCTTTGTTAATTGTCGACACGTGCACATCACAAAACGCAAAAGAGGAAAAGTTTCTTGTTTAAAATATATTGAGAGAATTGTTCTTTTCAGGTTTACACACCTCAACACCCCACCTTAATCCCTGAATCAACAATTCACAGATTCAAGATTGTCTTTCGATGAAAAGTAAACTTAGGCTTTGGCAGGGGTTTCGTAAGTAGATCGGCTGTCATCAAGTCAGTGTTGACGTAGTGGAGTCTTATTATATTTTCATTCACTAATTGTTTTAGGAGATGATAGCGCAAGTCTATGTGCTTCGTTTTATGATATTTGTCTGATTCTGCAAGTTTTATTGCAGACTGATTGTCATCCATTAATGTTATTGGGCACTGCTGCGGAATGTCCAGTTCGTTTAGTAGATTTATTAGCCATGTTATTTCTTGCGCCGCACTCGCGGCAGATATGAATTCTGATTCAGCTGAAGACATAGCTAAACACTTTTGACGTTTAGATGACCATAGTATCGGATTGTAGCCAAGTAGAAACACATTTCCTGACGTAGATTTCCTATCAAGTGGGTCGTTTGCCCAATCAGAGTCTGCGTATGCCCTCAAGACAGGTTCTTCAAAATTAGTATATGTTAACTTTAAATCGATAGTTGTTTTTAAATATCTAATGGTTCTTTTAACAGCTTCCCAGTCTTTTGCTCTGGGATTTTCATTTCTCCGACACAGGATATTAACGGCTGCACTAATATCCGGTCTGGATACGGTCGAGATATAAAGTAGTGCGCCGACCGCCTGTCTATAATTTACATTATCCGGTAAGAGATTTTCATCATCGGTTAATTTAACAAATCCGGGTTCCATCGGTGTATCTGTTGGCTTTGAATTTTCCAAGCCACATTTGATTATTAATTCATGAATTTTAATTACTTGATCTACGGTCATAGTGTTTTGGTTAGGGCGATTAATGTTTATGTCTAGATAATATTTAGCATCACCTAAATCCGTGACAGGGTATTCTTTCTTTAATTGACATATAAGTTTATCAATGTTTTGACTTTCTCCGGCAATGAGGAGATCATCAACATAAACAATTACATAAATCGTTTTGTTATTTGTGGTTCGTTTATACAAGCATTTGTCTATCGAGCTTTGGTGAAAATCTAATTTTGATAACGAATCGTGTATCTTTAAATTCCAAGATCTCGCGGCTTGTTTCAAACCATACAGCGCCTTTTTCAGTTTACAAACTTTGTGTTCCTCTCCGAGAGCTACATACCCTTCGGGTTGACGCATATATACTTCCTCTTACAATTCCCCATGTAAGAAAGCCGTCTTAATGTCGATATGCCTAAGTTTTAAGTTTTTATGCAATGCCATTGCCAAAAAGCTTCTTATCGTAGTATGAGACGCAACGGGGGCGAAAGTCTCGTCGTAGTCAATTCCATATTTCTGGGAGAATCCCTTAGCCACTAACCTCGCCTTGTACTTCTCTATTTGACCCTGACTATTGTATTTCGATTTAAACGCCCATTTGCTTCCAATTACTTTTGTCCCTGGTGGGGCCTCAACTAATTCCCAAGTACAGTTTTCTTTAAGCGAATTTATTTCATCTAACGTAGCATTTATCCATTTTTCCTTTTCCAGGGGATTTTGCATTTTTAGTATGTCATCCCAGCATTTGGGCTCATTTATTCTAACGTCATTTATTAAAAATGCGAATCTATCAGGAGGAACCCCTCTGTTAGATCTGTTCGACCTACGTGGCAAATTCTGTGGGGTGCCTGTCAAGTTTGTGTTCGCATCCTGATCTTGCATTTCAATTTCGGTGCTATTATTTTCCTTATTAATTAGTTGTAATTTTGGTTGCGGATTATTCTCGCTTTGCATTTCTTTATTTTCATTTGATTCATTATTTTTGACTAAGTCCTTATCCTTATCCTCTAAAAATTTTACTGTTCGACTTATAACAATTTTCCTTCCATCTGTACAAATCCTGTAACCTTTACTTCTATTGTCGTAGCCGACAAAAATACCCGGTCGTGCGGTATCGTCCAATTTCCCCCTATGGGTTTTTTGAATATATGCATAAGCGCGGCAACCAAAAGTTTTAATGTTAGATAGATCTGGTTTACGACCAGTCCATTTTTCATATGGAGTCCGATCGCATGATGAAGTTGGGAGCCTGTTTTGAATGTACGTCGCTGTGCAAATGGCTTCCCCCCCAGAACGAATTAGGTAAACCGCTTTCCTTAAGAAGACAGCGTCCCATCTCCACTAAACTGCGGTTTTTACGCTCTGTGACTCCATTTTGCGGTGAGGAGTATGGTACGGTGAATTTATGATCAATTCCCTCATTTTTCAAATATTCTTCGAATTCCTTCCCCGTGTACTCCCCCCGTTATCGGACCGAATTGCCTGCACCTTTCTGCCGAATTTGTTTTTAGTCATCGGTACGTATTCCTTAAATTTTGAGAAAACTTCATATTTATTTTTTAATAAATATACAATAGTAAAGCGACTGAAATCGTCAATGAAAGTTAGAAAATAGTATTTCCCCCCAACCGTTGCAGTTTGCATGGGCCCGCACAGGTCACTATGAACCAGCTCAATTGCCCTCGTAGCTCTAAAACTAGCGGTTTTGGGGTACGGATTATCAGTAAGTTTTGACGCAAGGCAAACTTCACATTCATTGCTGTGTTTACAATTATCAATTTGAATCCCTGATGCCACGTTTTTATCAACTAATTCTTTTATGTGGTTAACATTTCTATGACCTAACCTTACGTGCCACTTATGTAAAAAAATTTTCTTTTCGCAGTGGTTAATCATATTTACATTTTGAATTGAAGCAGGTTTTACTTTACTTTCATACAAATTATTGCTTACAAATCCTTCAAGGTATGTTACGCCTTCGTGAGTTATTTTGCACATATTATTTTCGAATGTAGCTACGCAGCCATTTTCGGTAGCTTGTTTTATAGAAATTAAGTTTGTTTCTACCTCCGGTACATATAAAACATTTTTTAGTGTTATGGTTTTACTCGTATTGTCTGACATAACAGTATTTAATTTTACAGATCCGTAGCCGTCAGAATTTAATTCTTGACCATTCGCGATAGTTACATTAGATGTATCATAATTAAAATCATCAAATTTACTTTTGTCATTTCAAATATGGGCCGAAGACCCTGAATCAATAACCCAGAGGTCTTTCGAACCGTTACCTATAAAAAATGTTAAATTTTTATCAGCATGTTTTTCCCTATCAAAGTTTTTGGTTTTAGAATTATTCGCGCCTACATTGTCTTGAAAGCATACGGCTGACTTATTAGGCATACCATAATGTTTATTCCCGTAATTTTTCATTTTCGGTTTCTCATAGGTTTTATTTTTTAATTTCCAACATTCTTCAATATTATGGGAATTTTTCTTACAGTAACGACAAAATTTATTTGTTTTTTTGCATTGGGAATTTGACTTTTAAAGCAGAGTGACTGTTTGTATTTTCGACATTATTTTGTCGTTTATCGTATTCATCCATTAGCTTTCCCCGAATAAAAGTTGGTGTCAGTTCATCGTCATTTCGTGCCTCAAGAGCACATATCAACGTGTCATAACTAGCAGGTAAAGAGCATAATAGTAAAGCCGCCAGGTGTTGATCATTAATAGTTTCACCAATGGCAGTTAATTTGTCGCGTAACTGATAAATTTTAGTTAAGTGTTCAGTCATGTTGCCATTTTCGGCTAACCTGCTAGAATATAATTTCCTTAATAGGAATAATTTACTGCTTAAATTCGATCTTTCATGCACATTCTTAAGCGCATTCCACACCTCCCTAGCAGTTTCTAGGTTTTTGGTGTGTATAATTTGGTCGTCATCTATTAGCAAGTTTATAATTGCTCTAGCTTTTCTATTTTTTGTTGTATACTCGGGAGTGACGGGATTTGGGGGCTCGTTTATTATTACATCGTAAAGATCTTCTTTCTGCAAGTACATTTCTACACGGAATTTCCAAATATCATAGTTATTCGAATTTAATTTTTCTATGACAGTGTCTTTTACAATACTCATTTTTATTATTATATAGATAACACAAAATCTTATATAATATAATATAAATGTTTGACAATTCGATGAAATAATAATTCAGTGGTATTATTTTATTTCTGTTATTCAAAATATTGCTATTGCTACTTCATTCCTTTATTTATATAAGTGTAACAAAATATTTATATCAGCACAATGTTTGTTAAATTCTTCTATTCGCACTCAAGTAAAGATTTTAGCACACATAAGTCTCATAATCTATTATAAATATATATATAATACCTTACTATAATGTGAGTGCGTTCAAATATTTATCTCTTTTCTATCTTCATATTTAATAAAATAAGACAGGAAAATATATCTTACCTGTTTCAGTAGCGCAGAGACCCACCATAATCCCGATCCTTCGGTATTCGTTCAACGGATGCGCGACCTTCATTCACCGTATATTCACGATAGATTTTAGAATATTATTCATCGAAGGCACGTAAAACATGGAACGTTACTACTTGAAGAAATAAAAATAATATTATTAATACTGTATAAATATGTATTTTAGTGTAAATTCCTTGTTAGAATATTCCAGCGAGTCTGCTTGGAAAAACTAGAATTTTATATCTTGATTAAATTAACATTACAATGTGTAAACCGAGAGAAATAAAATATCTTCTCGGTGAGCATTTTAAAAGGTGTTACTGCAAAGACAGTTAAACATGAACTGAGAAAAGAAACATCGAAAAAGTTCAAAGTCTAACGCGGAACAAGAGAGTATATGCGATCACAGCACGTGTAAGCGTAGGAGTATAAAAACTGCAAGTATGCATCTTTGTTAATTGTCGACACGTGCACATCACAAAACGCAAAAGAGGAAAAGTTTCTTGTTTAAAATATATTGAGAGAATTGTTCTTTTCAGGTTTACACACCTCAACACCCCACCTTAATCCCTGAATCAACAATTCACAGATTCAAGATTGTCTTTCGATGAAAAGTAAACTTAGGCTTTGGCAGGGGTTTCGTAAGTAGATCGGCTGTCATCAAGTCAGTGTTGACGTAGTGGAGTCTTATTATATTTTCATTCACTAATTGTTTTAGGAGATGATAGCGCAAGTCTATGTGCTTCGTTTTATGATGAAATTTGTCTGATTCTGCAAGTTTTATTGCAGACTGATTGTCATCCATTAATGTTATTGGGCACTGCTGCGGAATGTCCAGTTCGTTTAGTAGATTTATTAGCCATGTTATTTCTTGCGCTGCACTCGCGGCAGATATGAATTCTGATTCAGCTGAAGACATAGCTAAACACTTTTGACGTTTAGATGTTAAACATGTAACACATACACATGTCCTCAACATGTAACACATATAATAATAATGCAAGCAATTTACTTCTTAATATTTTAAAGCAGATATATGATATAACGATAAAACATAATAACCAACATTGCCTAAAAAACAGTTTTCAGCTTATTAATAAAATACATAATATCAATCCGGTAAAATTCATAAAAAAATTGGATTTTAATGATTTATTTAACTAGTAAATCTGCAGATCAGGAGCCTCAACGTCAGCTCAAGTCACTGTTTTTTAATCTCACTTTTCATATTATTTAGCATCTTACAATCCGCAATTTAATTTTTTTCTATTGCATACACATTTACAGGTATATAAAATTCTTCGGAGGTTTCAGAAATTAGAAACGTTAAATTAAACACGGTTTATGCAATGATATTCTGAAATTCTTATGAACTTCTTATTCATGCAACTTTTTAGATTAAAAAAAAAACTTGTATTAAAATACATTCTTCATTTATGTCAATAGAATACAAAAATAATTTATTTTGCTAATAAATTATTGGAACAAAATAGTGCGTGTTGCTTTTATTATTTTTATCTTCTTTGAAATATCGTTGCTAGGCAACTGATCAATTAAAGAGAAAAGTAAAAAAAAATGCATTTTAAAATTTGTAAAAAACATGAAAATAAAAGTTTTATATTTCCGGAACAGATGCAAAAAAATTTCCAATCATTTAAACAATTAATATCTCAATTCTAATAAATGTATCGTCAATTTTTTAAAATTATTGGATATATTTAAAAACTCCATATCGAAAATCAACATCCATAATTTTACGTTGAAATCCATTATTCAAATATGCGATTTCCATTTCAGTTAAAAATGAAATTTGAAAATCGTCTGCAGTCCCATAGGAAAGCATTATGATTTAAAAAGAAATATTCTCTATTTTTCGAACGAATGAACCAAATTTAACCAAAAACTATACAGCTAATTCGGGGTATCTCACCAACATATCCACCAAAAATCAACCTAATCGGATCATTTTTACGGCAGTTATCGCGGAACAGACAGACAGACAGACAAACAGACAGACAAACAGACAAACAGACAGACAGAAACCAAAAACCTTTCGGGTCTCAACAGTAAGCCTTCACTGACGTTTCGGCAATAACATTGATATAAAAGACTTACATAAAACAATGTGTATATTATTTAAAGAATTTAAATCTCAATTAAAATTAAAAGATCATATTTCCGTAAATTTTTTTAAAACTTTATTAAACTTTACATTGCATAATAATTACATCATATATGACAATATTATTTATAAACAATGCCAGGGAATACCGCAGGGTGGGACCGCTTCTAGTATTCTCTCTGACCTTTACTTATATTATTATGAAAGAAATATTGGTCCGAACAATGATTATGTATTTTATCGCTATATTGATGGCATTATCATTTTTTATTTCAATGATAAAAATTGCACATCTCCACTCAATTTTTACCCTAATCAGCTTACATTAAGCGAATATGATTTGATTAATAATAACATAAATTTTCTTGACTTAAAAATTGATATTAATGATAATTATAAATTAATATTTGATATTTATGATAAAAGATTTGACTTTCCATTTAAAGTAAATATTTTTACCAATTTTGCTTCATGTTTACATAAATCAGTTTATAAAAATATAATTATCAATTACCTTCATCGTATAAAATATCTATGCTCAGATATAAATAAAAACAAAAATATTAGATTTATACGAAATCAAGCAAAACTTTATGGTTATCCTATCTTTTTATAAATTCAATTATCAACTCTTTTAAATAACATTTATTACATCATATAAATATAAACAATTTATGTAATAATTTATTTTGTTTTAGTGTGCGATAAAATATAGCAAATAATACAATTAAAACATATAAGGACTATTATTAAGATGGTTGAACATTGTTTACATTTTATATAGTCATGGTGAATGTGCGTCTGCCGATCACCTGTATATTAAGTGATACTAATGATCAGTTATAAAAAGTCTATAAAATATGCATTGTATTAAAATAATTGTAAACATAACATATACAAAAGCACAACTCATCAAGATTATGATATTTCATGATGTGCGCCATGTGGATGTATTGGTATAAATGTAGACCTTGTGATGTTTAAGGAATTTTTTGTAATTATTGTGAGTAAGATATTTTATCTATTCTTTACAAGTTTTTTTTTTATTTCCAATTGTTTTTTGGTAATAATACAGTATACCTGGATGAATATACTGATCTTAGCATAAATGCCAGTATATTTATGAAATACTGTATTATTTTTAAAACACGTGTGGATACATCCAGGCTGATGATTATATCTACACGTGTTTTTTCATATCCAATTCTAATTTAAATCTCTTGTTATCCAATTTTCCATTATATTTAGTTCATATTTCAATTCAAAATCCATTTGTATTCACTTGATATCAACTTCAAATTATTAACATTTTATGGTTTATTATATATTTTTATTTTCTCTCTCTCTCTCTCTTTTTTTTAAAAATATTTTTCATATTTTCAGTATTTTTGGCCAATTACCATTGAAGCAAATGCTATGGTATTATTATGATTGCACTTGTTAATTTATTAACTATGTGGTATTCTGTCTACACTTTATTACTAATTATCTCTTAGGAGATTTAATTAGAATGTTACAAGAACTTGATATGTTTTTTGAAATTCAAAGCTATTATAATTATATATATATATATATATATATACTATTTCGGTTTCCTTGGAAACTACTGTCAAGAATTGAAACTTTAATATATCTAAATGTCAGAAATTAAATCGGCAATCACTATATCGGGGACTACTTACTTTGTTTGGAAGATTTTCATTTAAAAATATAAATTCATGCAAAATCAGTTTTAAGATATAAAATAATACATATTTAAGGTTTGGGTGAAAAACAAATTTAAGCGTGCGTAGCACGTCTGGTGTACGCTGACGAAGGCAGTGATGCCCCTAACTCGAAGGTTCGTTTGAATAAATTTTTATTTAAAAATATAAAGTCATACACATGCAAGGGTGTACGATGCCGAGGGCATCGTCTGTCCCTGCTCTAACTTGCGTAAATATACTCAGATTGCCGTGAAATTGAAATATGTTATTGGGGTTTGCTATGACATGCTTGGTATTGAAAATTAAGTGAGTAGCATTTATGGTTACAAGGACGCTCAAAAGAATGCCGTTACATTACGCTCTATGGGGAAAAATCGTTTGCGGCGTATTTTAATGATGTTACAATATTTTAAACACATTGAAATGAATAAATAATCACTGAGGTGCACTTGCTATAGAATATGGCGTGCATAGGATGTATCGTTCATTTAAAGGGACACTCAAAAGAATTTGGTTACAGTACTGTGTATGAACAATAATTACTAGTAGCATGTTTTCAGTTGTGGTACACGTTTTTAAGTGTAACTATTTTTTTTTTTGCGCATTAATTTGCGCACATAAATTCTAAAGATCATATACACAGGGTTGCTCAAAAGATCTTACGTACATTTTCGTCTATTGACGGGAATTGCTGAAGCGGAATTTTTAATTGTGCTTATGTATTTCCTAACTGAAGTAAATTTTAGCACACTGTGAAATAAATTTTATCATACTATTTGTATGTATAGATCATATACAGGGCTGCACAAAATAATCCGGATACTTTGTTCTACACTCTAAAAACGACATTTTCAAAACTTGGCAAAAAATACTGAAATCTGAGCATGTCACATAGTCAAAATGTCTCCGAATCAAAATTACTCAAGTTTGAAGCATGTATATACTCATTTCTGAAAACATGCACACACTCAAGAATAAAACATCATGTGCTCATTTTTGAGTATGTCCATGTTTCAAAAATGAGTTTGAACTGATTCCAATCATTTTTGAGTATGTGGTATGTCCATTTTTCAAGAATGTGTATGAACTGACCTCTATGTGCTCAGTTTTGAGTATGTCCATGTTTCAATATTCTGAGCATTTCTGGTATTTCAGAATTGAAAGCATTGGGTCATCCTATTTGAAACAAAAAGTTTCATAACAAAATGAAAACATCGATTTACTCAGATTTGAAAGTGTCATTTTTTTTAGTATACCATTTGTAGTAATTGCTGAAATTGTTTTTTCAAATTTATTATCCGTTTTCTAAATTGTTTACTTAATATGGGCTGTGAAATTTTGTTAGAAAAACATATAACAATATAGTAAATTATAACATCTTGTAATAATATATTTACTTTAAATGCTAAAAGGTGTAAATTAACAACATGATACAAATTAAAATAACTTTTATTAGGTTGTTTTACATTGGTCAACTCACTCCGAGTCATTTTCAAAAACTAGTCTTCATAACTACTAAACTCGGCATAGTCTTGATGAACTTAAAATATTTATAAATCAGCTAAACTTAATTGACAATAACAATAAATTCACTATTGAAATTGAACATAATAAAAGTCTTCCATTCCTTGATGTAATGTTAACCAGAACAAAGAAATCTATCGACAGAGCTGTTTTCCGGAAAAGTATGGCTAACCAATCTACCATACCAAATAACGCATGTTCTCCCTTTACATACAAAGTCTCAGCCTATAGATTTCTCCTAAGACGGGCCTTTATAGTATGTACTGAAAATAAATTGAATAACTAATTAGATAATATTCGTAAAATTGCTAGTAATAATGGTTTTAAAGTACACCATATTAATAAATTAATCATGGATATCACCAATAATAAGAAACCAGAAAAGAAAGTTGATTCGCAAAAATACAAACTTTATACTCTTCAATATTATCCAAGCTTTTTTGAAAAATTAAAACACAGCCTTAAACGTTTCAATATCTGTTTAATAGCCAAACCCCTCAGAAATTAAAGAATATCATTTGCAGTAAAATAGACCCAATTAATTTTGAGAATTATTCAGGAGTATATGAAATACCTTTTATTAAAGAAGACGGATCCAAGAATTACTTACATAGGCATGAGCAGCAGAAAATTTAATTGCAGAAATAAGGAGCATATAGCTGATATTAAAGATAATAGAAAAACTACAGCCCTGGCAAGATTATATCAAGAAGAAACCATCTAAATAAATTTCAATGAAAGTAAAATAATATTTCCCTCTAGTCTATACTATCCATCCATAATACGATAAACCATAGAGATACTAACGCGCAAAAATACAATATGTAACTATGCGGCATCTTTTAATTTACCGAAACTGTGGCTCGAGTTACTCCATAGTCACAGATATAAAAATAAACAACCAAGTAAAAATAGAAGATAACGTGCGTAATTTTTAGAAAAGTACATGAAAATAATAACTTCAAAGCCCGTGCAATTCTAGAATATTCTCATTTGTTTTTGAAAATGACTCGGAGTCAGTTGAAATTTGTCAAACAACCTAATAAAAGTTATTTTAATTTGTATTATGTTGTTAATTTACACCTTTTAGCATTTAAAGTAAATAAAAGAAAAACATATCTCAACACATTTCGTCAAACGGGCCTTACTTCATTTTCACAATAATTATAATAAAAAAAAAATAAAAAAAAAAATATTACTCTAATAGCCATGTATTTCCATGTCTAAAATAATTATACTTTTTTAAAAAATCGTCTGCAGATGAAAAATTATCTGCAGTTGTCCATAAAGTTTTCATTCTTTCTCTTCTTCAGATAATTTCTCAGTGTTCGAACCGTTTTTCCAATTTTCCTCTGAAAAGTATGAACATCTGTGATATTTTTCTGAAGTTCTAAGCACTTTCAGTTCACAAACTATTTAAAATGATTAGAAAGAAAGAAAAAAAGAAAGTTAAGAATAATTACTTTTTCACTATGGTGTATATGATTCTATTTGATACGTGACAGTAAGTGCAGAATTGAATTATCCCCGAGTGACAGGGTAAACACAGTTATTCTGAACAAGCATGACTGTGAATGACATTTGAGGACTCGGAATTGTATTTTCGTTCCCTTTTTCACTCACAGTTTTATATTTGCCTCCCTTTCTGTTATCGAGATCCCATAGTCGTTTATAAGGGTGTTTGAGTTATAAGCGCTGTTGTGTCATAAAATTTAAAATGAATTGGGGTTACTCATCTTTAATAATTATTTACTATTTCGAGTTCAACAGGCAGAAAAATATTATTTTTTATTATAATATGTTTTAAAAGAAATCATATATATATTTTTTCTCTAATTGATTCGATAAAAATGTATGACGAACTATTAGTTCATTTTAAAATCGTCTGAATAAAGTGAGATGTTTTGGCTAATGGTACAGCGAGTTCAGAAACACATACAGTGTCTCACATAAGTGATGGGACACTTGTGCTTTACAAAAGGAAACTAATCAAATAAATTAAAAAAACATGTACACATTTTTTTTGTGGGTGTGTTTCATACTTAAATTTAGTAAAGATTATTACATAACATACATTTTGTCAAAATATTAAAATATTAATTTAATAAAAATACAAATGTTTAGAACGGAGCAAAAAATAGCTCACATAAGTGATGGGACACCATTATATATGCAACAAAAATCGTCTGAAATAAGCAATAAAAATATTTTTTGGGGTTTTATTTTTACTTAAAAGCAATTGGCAATAATTTATAAAATCGTCTGCAGTATTTCTCTCCAGTTTGTTTTGGAATTTTTGTGTTTTTTAGCTCTGTGCAGTCATGAATGCTAAACGAAAAGAAACTTCGCCTGAAATTCGAAAATTAGTTATTAATTTGCATATTGAACGTGGAAAATCTATTAGAAAAACTGCTGAAACAGTTAACTTGAGTCGTTCAACAGTTTTCAATATCATTAAACGATATACAGTGTCTCACAAAAGTGATGGGACACTTGTGCTTTATAAAAAGAAACTGCAATAAAATAAATAAACAAACATGTGCAAAAATTTTTTGGGTGTGTTTCATATTTAAAGTTAGTAACAATTATTACATAACATACATTTTGTCAAAATATTAAAATATTAATTTAGTAAAAATACAATTGTTCAGAACGGAGCAAAAAATGGCTCACATAAGTGATGGGACACTTACTTTTCCATCAAATATTTATCCAAAAATTTTACTTTTTAAAAGGTTTTAATATTTTGTTGGATTTCCTTTTACTTTTAAAACATGATTTAATCTTTTTGGGATGGATTCGACTATTTTTTTTTGTGATTTCTGGAGTGATTTTACCCCATTCTTCTTGAAGCACCGATTTTAGTTGTTGTTTTGAAGAAATGGTGTGTTTGCGAATTCTTGATTCCAATTCTTGCCAAATATTCTCTATGGGATTTAAGTCTGGAGATTGTGGTGGTGTTTTTATTATTTCAGGACAGTTATATAGCAGCCAGAGTCTAACGTTCAGAGCAGTGTGCTTGGGGTCATTGTCCTGGTAGAATTTAAAATCGTTATGAAGGTTCAATTTTCGTGCTGAAGATTTCAAATTTTGCTTTAAAATATCAATATACTTGTACTGATCCATTATACTGTCAATAAAAACAAGATTACCAACTCCAGCGGACGACATACACCCCCATACCATAACTCCTCCTCCACCATGTTTTACTGTTGGTACCAAGTTCTGTTTGCGAAGTTCTTCCCTGGGTTTTCTCCACACCAAGATTCTACCGTCAGAACCAAATATATTAAATTTACTCTCATCAGCAAATATAACTTTATTCCAGTAATCAGAATTCTTATTTATGTTGGATTTTGCGAAAGCTAGTCTGAGTTTTCTATTCTTTTCACTTACGAAGAATTTTTTCCTGGCTACTCTACCGTGATATCCAGCAGATCGAATTACCCTTCTAATAGTTTCAGGATTAACAATTATTCCATATAATGCTTGTAAATCAGCAGCAACTTTTGAAGCACTAATTCTTGGATTTTTTTTAATATTTCGAACGATAATTCGCTTTATTCCATTGGATAGCTTTGATGGTCAGCCAGGTCTTCTTTTATCCTGAATCATATGATTCTTTTTACAGTGTCTCACATAAGTGATGGGACACTTGTGCTTTACAAAAGGAAACTAATCAAATAAATTAAAAAAACATGTACACATTTTTTTTGTGGGTGTGTTTCATACTTAAATTTAGTAAAGATTATTACATAACATACATTTTGTCAAAATATTAAAATATTAATTTAATAAAAATACAAATGTTTAGAACGGAGCAAAAAATAGCTCACATAAGTGATGGGACACCATTATAATGCAACAAAAATCGTCTGAAATAAGCAATAAAAATTTTTTTTGGGGTTTTATTTTTACTTAAAAGCAATTGGCAATAATTTATAAAATCGTCTGCAGTATTTCTCTCCAGTTTGTTTTGGAATTTTTGTGTTTTTTAGCTCTGTGTAGTCATGAATGCTAAACGAAAAGAAACTTCGCCTGAAATTCGAAAATTAGTTATTAATTTGCATATTGAACGTGGAAAATCTATTAGAAAAACTGCTGAAACAGTTAACTTGAGTCGTTCAACAGTTTTCAATATCATTAAACGATATAAAAAGAATCATATGATTCAGGATAAAAGAAGACCTGGCTGACCATCAAAGCTATCCAATGGAATAAAGCGAATTATCATTCGAAATATTAAAAAAAATCCAAGAATTAGTGCTTCAAAAGTTGCTGCTGATTTACAAGCATTATATGGAATAATTGTTAATCCTGAAACTATTAGAAGGGTAGTTCGATCTGCTGGATATCACGGTAGAGTAGCCAGGAAAAAATTCTTCGTAAGTGAAAAGAATAGAAAACTCAGACTAGCTTTCGCAAAATCCAACATAAATAAGAATTCTGATTACTGGAATAAAGTTATATTTGCTGATGAGAGTAAATTTAATATATTTGGTTCTGACGGTAGAATCTTGGTGTGGAGAAAACCCAGGGAAGAACTTCGCAAACAGAACTTGGTACCAACAGTAAAACATGGTGGAGGAGGAGTTATGGTATGGGGGTGTATGTCGTCCGCTGGAGTTGGTAATCTTGTTTTTATTGACAGTATAATGGATCAGTACAAGTATATTGATATTTTAAAGCAAAATTTGAAATCTTCAGCACGAAAATTGAACCTTCATAACGATTTTAAATTCTACCAGGACAATGACCCCAAGCACACTGCTCTGAACGTTAGACTCTGGCTGCTATATAACTGTCCTGAAATAATAAAAACACCACCACAATCTCCAGACTTAAATCCCATAGAGAATATTTGGCAAGAATTGGAATCAAGAATTCGCAAACACACCATTTCTTCAAAACAACAACTAAAATCGGTGCTTCAAGAAGAATGGGGTAAAATCACTCCAGAAATCACAAAAAAAAATAGTCGAATCCATCCCAAAAAGATTAAATCATGTTTTAAAAGTAAAAGGAAATCCAACAAAATATTAAAACCTTTTAAAAAGTAAAATTTTTGGATAAATATTTGATGGAAAAGTAAGTGTCCCATCACTTATGTGAGCCATTTTTTGCTCCGTTCTGAACAATTGTATTTTTACTAAATTAATATTTTAATATTTTGACAAAATGTATGTTATGTAATAATTGTTACTAACTTTAAATATGAAACACACCCAAAAAATTTTTGCACATGTTTGTTTATTTATTTTATTGCAGTTTCTTTTTATAAAGCACAAGTGTCCCATCACTTTTGTGAGACACTGTACTTATCATACAAAAGCTAAAAGTGTGCTGTGATTTTTTAAATCATATATTTCAAATTGAAATAATTATATTAAATGTATATATTTTTTAAATATATGTTATCTGCTTATAAAAAAAATACTTTTTAATCACCAAACTGCTGCGAAAGGGAAAATTGTCTTCTGTAATTTTTTTTATAAATAATTATGCTTGAGTTAGTGCCATTATGTCATAAAATTCAGAATGTATTTGAGTTACTCATCTTTTATTATCACAAAGTTTAACAACCTGTTTTTTTCGTTCTAAATATCTGAAATTTCAATCGGCTATAAATATAACTATCCAAGCTCACATTAAAATTTTGCGAAAAAATATGCATATTTAGTAGTGAAAACATGAGTTCTTTAGGAAAAAGCTTTAGTTTTTAACCTCAAAGCAAAAGTATATTAAGTCTATGCTTTCAATGCAATGGTACGCCTCCATCCGTTTTCAATCAACCCTTTTCAATCCCTTAGGCTAAACAGATGAGGGTTAAACACGTTTCCCGTTTCTGTTTGGAGAAGCCTTCAAAAAAAAAGTTGACGCATGCGCAAAGAGACCATTTTTATATGGAAAAAATTGTTTGGCAGATATATACGCTTTTCGCTTTAAATATATGGATCTGTTTGTTCTCGAGATATAGCTATCTCGGAAATCCGGATAAACGTAGCACAGAAGCAGCACCTATTGGGAGATTTGCACCAAAATCTAATCAGCGTCTATTTATGTCAGTATAACAGAATATGATGTTTGATGAAATTACGTACATTTGTCCTTGAGATATAGCTATCGCGGAAATCGGAAAAACTGCTTGCATAGAAGCGCTACCTGTTGAGCGATTTACACCAAAACGTAAATGGCACCAATGTCAAGGTTAAATTTCGTGCACTAGTTCTTGAGATAGAGCGTCCACAAAATTTTTGTCACACAGATACCCACAGACTTATGGACATATGTTTTCTAAAAGCAGTCAGTGTTCAGAACCTTCCTAAAACGCATAAATCCGTCGAAATTTTTCCCAAGTCCAATACTTTCTTGTAAAGATAGATGAAAGCATCAAATAAATAAGACTGCGAATCAAATTTCCAATGATAAAACATCGGCAGTTTGGCCTATGTTTTTCGTGTATTTTCATATGAATGTTATGTATATGTATATAAGTATTGCTTATAGTATACAGTTAAATTTAGTGACGTACTCTTTGACTAATTCCATTAAAAATATCATAGATAAACCAAAGATTATACTTAGCCTTGAGTTAAGAATTTCATGACTTCCTTAAAGTAAAATCAAATGAATTATTCATAAACTTATATTCCCGTTGTGAGGATGTAAAATTCTTAGACGAAAATAATCACTTTCTCTATGTAGCAACCACAGATATAATAATATAGTTCAATATCTATGGTAGCAACTTCTCCAAACCCTGGTATTGACAATTTGAAAACGAGGGCAGCTATTCAAAATTTAACGCTGCTCTTACTACTTTATTTATCTGTAAGACATTGCCCCTAAATTAAATATCCTTTGAATATATAGATATGTGGTTAATAAAAAAGTGAGTCAAGAGGTAAATTATGATTTTATTTTCTACAATATTTATTTAGTATAGAGCATTGCATGGAATTTCAAAATGCGGAAGGAATGAAATTAAGGTTATTGCCCATATTTAAGGCAACATTTTTAGTAAAAGTTATTTAATTATATTTTGAGGCTTTTAGATAAAATACTGAACCAAAAACGTGAAATTTTACAAAAAACTAATTATTTATTGTACTCTTTTTTTTTTTTTTTTTAAGAAGTGAGTCATTTTAAGAAAATTTATCTGAAATTTCTCCAAACCAATTAACAAACTAAGAAATAGACATGCGATCTCAATATCCTTTACAGAGTACATAGGATAGTATTTTTCAAAATTAATAATCAAAAGGAAACTTTAAAAAGTAAAGAATATACGGATGATTGTAGACTCTAATATGTTAATTTTCAAAATTTTCTCTTTCCTACGAAAATATTATTAAAAATAAATGTTGCATCTAATTTATATAAAAAAAAAAAAAAACTTTATTTAATTTACAATACTATTTAAAATATTATTAAAAATAAATGTTGCATATAATTTATATATATATAAAAAAAAAAAAAAAAAAAAACTTTATTTAATTGACAATACTATTTAAAATATTCTCTGAAAATGCCATTACATTTTTTTTTTTTTTTTTTTACTTTTGAGATATCATGAGAATGGAGCATATTACATTAAAGAAACAAAATTTTGAGAAAAATGAATTTTCAGAGTAAAGTTATTGCAAAAACATAGAAGCCAATGTTTCTTAAAAATAATAGGTCAAGTGCTATTTTTACTCGCGCAGAAAGAGTTCCATAGAATACATTTAATAATTACTAACACGTAATATTACAAAATATCATTGCTAAAAGAATAATGACTTTGTTAAAAAAAAAAAAAAAAAAAAAAAAAAGGATTTTTTCTATTAATAATTTTTTAATAAATGAATTCAATTGGAATGAAAAACGTTGACTATTTATCACTATGATTCGCCTTGCATAAAACAAAGACCTTGTAAGAAGTTTAAACTTGGCATTGTGTCAAGCACCCTTCGAATGGCGGTCGCAAAGTTGCAGTCCTCTTGCTCCGTTCCGCATTTTTCTAGATAGGTTTTTAATTAATACCTCGGCTAAATGCGACATTTCTTTGTCAAAAATCATTATCAACAATCTTTGGATTATTTCTCCTCAATAGGTACCTCAACGATAAAACATATATTTTTGAGTTCGGTGTTACGAGATATTCCCCACACTGTAAAAAAATTTTCCTGAAAAAAAAAAAACGGAGATTGTACTGGCAATCGAGACGCCAGTACTATTTTCGTAAATTCCAGGAAATTTTCCGTGATTTCTGAAATATCCGTTTTTAAATTTCCGTTTTTTAACAGATATCTTCCGTATTTTTTAGATATTTTTATATCGTTAAAATAAATTTTATAGGACCAAAAAAATACACTATATTTCTCAAGGAACATCTTATAACACTTTTCATTTTTTCCCCTTCATTTCTGTGCGAGTTTTCAGTAAATAACCAATACTTGGCACGAAGGGGTACGAACGCGGAACCTTCAGAGTAGTAAACTGGCGGGCTGTACCATTACGCTACGACCGGACACTTCGTTACCTCAAATGTTGTTATTTAATTTAAATAAAACAATAATTATCTTAAGTAGACGTATTTATTGCATGCTATTAAAGTAAATTTTCTTTATCTCTTATTTTAAAAACTTATGTGAATAAACAATTTTATAATAAATTAAATTATTATATTTAATCTTTGCTGAGAGCTTTTGTGTACGATTCTGTTAAACTGAATAATTTTAAAAAATCAAAACAAAAAAATAGATTTTTAGAGAACATTTTGAAATTAATGACTTTAGGATAGGTAAGTTGAAATTTGGACTTGATAATTTAGTTTAAAATAATTTAGTTTAATTTATAAAATTATAAACTAACGAAATAAATTATAAACTTTATAAAATTATAAACTTCATTTTTATAAAAGTAAACAAAAAGTTATTAATTATTTTTTATATATTTAAAGAAAAAAAATATGAACTTCGTAAAATTATAATTTATAAAATAATAAATTTTAGTTTAATTCCCAAATTTATAAGACAAATCAGCTTAGTTTAACACCTACATACCGATAATTTGCAAAAATATTATTCTATAAAACCTTAAAAATATTTTTTTTTTTAAAAAGAAAGAAAGGAAAGAAAAGAAAGAAAAAATAGATTTTTAGCGAAAATTTTGAAATTAATGACCTTGGGATAGGTATGTTTAAATTTGGATTTATTAATTTAGTCTAAATTAATTTAGTTTAATTTATAAAATTATAAACTAACTAAATATATTATTATAAACTTTATAAAATTATAAACTTCATTTTTATAAAAGTAAAGAAAAAATCATTAATTATTTTTATAAATTTAAAGAAAAAAATATAAACTTTCTAAAATTATAATTTATAAAATAATAAATTTTAGTTTAATTCACAAATTTATAAGACAAATCAGTTTTGTTCAATACCAATAATTTGCAAAGATATTATTTTACGAAACCTTTAATAACCTAATATTGCCTCACGTTAATAAAACTAAAATTAAATTTTAAAATGTCAGTAAAAAAATTCATAATTTGAAGCACTATATAAAAAAAAAGTAGATTTAAAAAAATATTTTTCTGTAATTTATATAAATAAAATAAATTTCTAAAGATTTCACTAAAAAATAAAAAATATCATTATTATTTTCCCAAAAAATTACCGTCCAGACTCGGGCCCGGTTAGAATGAGAACCAGGATTGGCCCAAGTCTAATAACAGAAAATTGGCCCACGGGTAGGACCGGTCCAGGCCTGGATCCTAGAAGACCCTGGACCCTAGTAAATACAACAATCTTAATTCGCATTTCAAACAAGACGATATCTGTATGCAAACCTCTGAACGTTTATTTACGGAAATCGGGAAATACGGACATTGTACTGATTTGAAAAAATTCCATCAAATTTACGGAAAACTTTCTGTATATCTACGGAATTGAAATCTCCTTTACGGAACTAATGTCATTTACGGAAATTGTACTGTTATTTTGGAAAAATGAAACTTCTCCGTAAAATGTTACGAAAAATCTCTTGTATTTTCACAGATTTTTTTAGAGTGCACACACACACACACATGTATATATATATATATATATATATATATATATATATATATATATATATTAAATTTTGTTTTTTTTTCAAGTGATATAATTAGCCCCCCTAAACTTTTCCTCAAAATATTTGTGATTGGCCAATAATCTATAAACATGTGGGTCAATAGCCTTTATAACTCTGCCGAGTTTAAACTTTCCACGTTCCATGGTTTTCGAGAAAAACGGCTGTGACAGACAGACGGACAGACAAACAGACAGACAGTGATCTTATAATGGTTCCGTTTTTATTTTTTAAGTACGGAACCCTAAAAACTTTCACTACAAAAAGAGAGAGGAAGACTTTCAAAGTTAAGATAATTTATTAGTTTTACAGTACCTTTAATTGCAAGATTTTTTACCTTTATTTCATAGTTTTTCTTCAGATTTATTCAATTTAAACCTATTCTTCCGAAATTATTCTTTGTAGTCTGTTTATTATATTCCCTGATTCATTTGAATATCAATAAATAAAAATTTTATCATACGCGCAAAGTATTCACTACTTATTAAAAATATGAATACAACAATACAAGCACAAAATTTTTTTTAACACTTTCCAACATGGTTGAAAAGTGTCTATGAATTCGGTTTGTCTGTCTGTCCGTGCCCTAACTCGGAGACGTACTGTCGAATTGCCATGCAATTGATATATGTTAGTGAGGTTTACTATTGCATGTTCGGTATTGAAAATGAACTATGTAGTGATTATATTTCATTTACAGAGATACTTAAAATAATTCCGTTACATTACGGTCTATAGGGGAAAAATCGTTTGCGGTACATTTTAATGTTGCACTAGATTTCAAACATATTGAAATCCATATATATATCACTGAGGTGCACTACAAAATGCTTACTATAGAATTGGGTGTACATAACGTTCATACTTCATTTTCAAGGGCACACAAAAGAATTCGGTTACAGTACTGTCCAAGAAAAATAATTACTACAAGTGCGTTTTAAGTTGTGGTACGCGTTTTTAAATTAAAAAAAAATTGTCCTGTTACTTGGTGGGCATAAATTTTATAGATGATATACAAGGCATCACAAAAGATCTCGAGTACATTTCCGTTAATAAACGGAAATTACTGAACAGGTATTTACAACTGTGTTATAAGTTTCCTAACTGAACTCAATTTTAAGCATACGTATAGCTTATGTACAAATCTATAGATCATATACAGCGCTGCACAAAAAAATTCACATATTTTTCCGACTATTGATGGAAATTCTTGAATTTGGGTATTCAAATGTGTTATGCGTTTTTCAAATTGTTTACTTAGACATTACCTTTCCGCTTGTTAAACGGTGAAGTTTTGTTAAAGTATTCTGGAAGAATTGGAAAGTTTCATAATCTATGCTAGACGCAAGATTTTTCGTCCTTGTTTGTTTCAATTTTGAGTGTTTATTAATATAAATACATTCGATATAAACCTAGACTTATTATTTTGTAAAATATATGATGGAATTTTTATTTGTTGTGATTAGAATGCATTTTTGAATATGATATTTTTCGTACTTTAATTATTATATTGTTCTCCATTAAAATATTTTTCATATAATCTCAAATCTTTAGGGCTAGATTTATATCCACTGTATTTACATTAATAAAAACTCAAAATAAACCAATAATTCGTTTTTGTAGCTGTAAGAATGCGCGCAACAATTATATTAAAATTATTTTTAAAAAAAAATAGATAATGAATATTTTCCGTGCCATAGTTTTTATTCGTTGATATTAAAATGGATCTTCGAATATAATAATTAAACTGTAAGCAATACTTTCTGAAGAGTAGGTTTAAATCGAATAAATCGAAGGGGAAAAAAAACTGACACATGTGAAGAAATGTGAAAAAAAAATCTTTCAATTAAAGATACCGTAATCACCTTGTCCCTGATTTAGAAATTTCATTCATGACTCTTTTATAGTAAAAATACGCGCAAATAAATGCATTATTCATATTCATAGACTTCTGTTATTTCCTGTTCTGAAGGATAAAAAAACTCTTTGGCGAAAATCCACCGGTTCTCATCGCCAAGCTTTACCCTTGCAATGCCGTAACCTGCCAAATCCTCATATTGACAGTTTGGAAAAGAGTAGGCCCATTATTCAAATATTAAATATTCTAAATCGAAATAAAGGATGATCAAGAACGAAAAATCATGCATCAAGCATAGATTATAAAACACTTTCTAACATATTCAGTAACAAAACCTCGCAGTTTAATAAGGTGAAAGATGGCGTCCAAGTAAACAATTTCGAAAACGCATAACACATTTTAAAAACCAATTACTGTCAATAATCAGTAAAATATCCGAATTATTTTATGTAACCCTGAATATGATCAATATAATTAAAATTCATAAAGATGCAACTAAATGTAAATATATTGCTTAAAGGTGTGTAAAAACATACATAAAACATTTAAAAGCACATTAAAGTCCTCTTAAAAAATCAAAACGTTTTCAACCGAACTTACTCGGTCATCATCAGTGAAAAACTAATAGTTAAGTTGAGCTGTTGTTTTCCAACTTGTCCGGAACAAACCATTTTACTTCAAGGGTGTGGAATATAAAGTGGGATGGGAAAGTTCATTCAACTTTCAAAAATAAGTGCAGGTTAATCAATCATGTATTAATTCATTCCAGAATGCGTGGATATCATATGATAATACATCGTTACAGACTATTTCTTTTTTAGATATTATTTCCAGAGACTCTCTTATGATAGTTACCTGGTTGTTACTTGTGCGGAATATAATTTTGGATCCATTGAAATCTACTTTTATAAGTTCAGTTTGTGCTAATCTTGCTAACGCAGTGTGGGGTCTATTTAATCTCAGATCTGCTTCATGTTCTTTTACTTCATGTACTTGTTTTTGAAATGTTGAATGACCTTTCCCATACCACCTTATATTCCATACCCTTGAAGTAAAATGGTTTGTTCCGGGCAAGCTAGAAAATGCGAAGAGACAACAACTCAACTTAACAATAGATTTTCACTGATGATGACCGAGTAAGTTCGGTTGAAAACGTTTTGATTTTTTAAAAGGACTTTAATGTGCTTTTGAATGTTTTCGTGTATGTTTTTACGCACCTTTAAGCAGTATATTTACATTTAGTTGTACCTTTATCAATTTTAATTATTAAACAAGGTGAATTTGCACTGAAATTTTAACTTTTTATTGAATGATCAATATATTTGTAAATATACTACATAGTATGCTGAAATTTAGATCGGTTAGGAAACTTATCGCAGAGCTGAAAATTCTTTCAACAATTTCCGTCAATAAAAAGAAATGTACTCGATTTTTTGTGAAGCTCTGTATTAGGATCTAAAGAATTTATACACACCAAGTAATATGCAATATATTAGTTAATTTTTTTTAAGTGCGTACCGCAACTGAAAACGCACTTTTGAAAACCGTAACCGTATTTCAGCAATTACCATCTGCATTAGGAAAATATCCGAATTCTTTTTGTGAAGTCTTGTATATGATCATATATGAATTATATGGCAATCCATCTATATATATTCGAATTGAAGACCGACTGCCACACAACCAAACTCATAAACAATTTTCAACTACGTTGGAAAGCGTTAAAAATGTTATATTAAAAATTTGCAGCTGCAGAAACCTCCCCATTCACAGATATGATCACACTACATTTATTTACATTGTTTTTATAAGAATTGTAGGATTTCCACAGTAGTGTTTTTGTTAATTAATCTAATTATTCTTGTGACTGTTTTACAAAAAGAGCTCTAACTATACCGATTTATTAAATCAGTTAAAAATTTTAAAAAAGTTAAATCAGTTTAGTTAAATCAATTTAAAAAAAAAACACAACTAAATTTCATATAATTACTATATAATTTTTCTAATATATCTTGCAGACAATAAAGAAGATAATTATTGAAGTGGAGCAGTTTCTTGATTAATAATTTGACGCATAAAGGGTTAATATAGATTATCAATTACGTGTCGAAATGAGCGATATTGGCAAGAATGGCCTTTAAAAATGAATATAGATAACAATAAAATATTTAAAAAAAAAAACTTTTGCTAAACCAGTTTTACTAAATAATGTCAACTAGCGTGCGATAAGTATACAATAACAATCAAATGAAGTTTTTTTTTTTTTTCTTAAAAATTACTTATAAATTATGTTTTGAATAATTAAAGTTTTACAAATTAAATTTTTCAAATTAAAAATGTTTTTGCGGTTCAGTTTTGGGACTGAAAAAGCAATATAAGTTTAGATCCAGTTTTTGCACTCTTTACTTAACGTGGTTTTTGTACCTAAAAATGGAATTTTTTACACTTACTTCCTTATAAGCTAAAACTATAAAAATTATGTTCATAGGCGTGTTTCCAATGATAATACAACATTTTAAATATTTTTAGAATTGAATTATAAATTAATAGCTTTTTTTTAAACTTTTTTTCCTCTTAGCCCACCGCAGGTGATAAATTGCTAAATATTCTTTATGGTTTACCATTGTACACGAGTTGCAACAAAAATGGATCTAATATCTAATGATGAGCCAAACCATGCTCGTGGAAATAGGACAACTGGCTGTGGAACTGCAACAACAAAATATTTTAAACATTAAAAAGCGGAAAATATAAATAAAAATTAAAGAATGTGATATATATTAAAATATGCTTTAATCAATTAACAATTTCATATTATAACTATACATTAAGAAATTAATTTAGAAATCCTAAAAAGATAACTTATATAATGTTTGTTTTTCTTACCTGTTAGTCATATATAGAAAAAAAAAGAAACAGAGCAAAAATTATATTTTTTTATTAAATTCATAGCTCGCACTTTATACCATGCGTGAAATGCGCGGTGAATTTTCCGTAATCTGGTTCGATGCCAACGCCACATTAATTTATTTTAAACTCTTTTTTTTTTTGTGGATTAATTATGAATTAGATGTGATTCTCAAGATAAATATTGAATGCTTATAAAAATTTTATAAAACTGTTTTTACTTTTATACATATTGTATCATCAGTAATAACGGGTTTTCCGGTGGTTTCGTGTTAGGTTTCGGTTCGAAACCCTTAAACAACCACCTCCATTTCTTAACTCAAGCACGTTTCTATTCTACAGCACGGTAAGTGAATATTAAAAGAAAAAATATTTCACAGCCTTTCATTATGTAAGTTTCTTCAACGGAAACATACTCATGAACAACGTTTACATAGAAAATCAAAGAGAAGAAAAGAAATGTAACAAAAGATGCGGGACGAAGAAAATAATTATCTTTCATAATAGTAATAATAAAAAAAATGCGAACGGATTGTTTGTAAATGATGAACTATATATATTTTCGGCAAGTAATAATGAGACACTCTTAGTATTTCGTTTGTTTATTTAATAAGGTTGCGGTCAACGTAGGTCATGCTTAATATAAACAACAAACTGCATTTATCCTCTTTGAAAAAATAATGCTCAGAAATGAATGATAACTAGTAAATCTACAAATCAGAGGCCTCAACAGCAGCTCTAAAAATTATTGTTCATTAATCTCACTAATTTTTAACATTATCTGCATAATATTTGATATCCTAAAATTCAATTTTAAAAGTTATTTATACATTTATAATAATACAAAATTTATCGAACGCTCCGGCAATTTTAGAAGTATTGGATTAAACACAATAATATGCAATGATAGAATAAACTACTTATTACTGTATTTTTTCAGAATAACAATACATTTGTCGCTTTAATATAATATTCTCAATTTCCAGCATTTGTGCTATTTCATTTCTTGAGTATAATGTCTGAATGTATTTACTATTTTAATTTCATTAGAATAACCATCTCTTTGTACAAGAGATTTTATCCTAACCTTAAAAGAATACTTATATTTCAACAACTAAACATCATATGTTGCTGAAATTGAATAAAATTTCGTGTATAAAATATACTTATACAAATGTAAATTCCTCTTATGTGACCTATATTCAATTTACACATTCAAGGGTTTTATTATTTTCATTTGGAAAACCGATTTGGTAATCAAAATAAATTCTCATCTATTTCATTAAAAAAAGCATATTTAAAATTTAAATCACCCGAAAATTGGCTATTTTGTTAATAAAATTTCACGTTGAAATAATGCGATTCACTTGAATTTTCCTTTGTTGATATTCTTTGAAATATAGTTGCTTAGCAACCATTTAATGGAAGAGAAAAAAAATGCATTAGAAATTTTTGTAAAAAATGAGAAATTAAAATGTTTCATATCTTTCAAATTAATGCATAAAATTTCCCAATAATTTATGCAATTAATTTCGAAATTCTAATAAATATATTGGCAAATTTTCAAAGCGATTGGATTAAATTAAGAACTCCATTTCGTAAATTTAGCACCCATAATTTAGCATTTACAAATATCCCAATGCGACATTTTCTTTTCGGTGAATGTTAAAATTAAAAAATCGTCTGACTTCCCATCGAAAAGTATCATGACTTAAAATGTTCTACATTTTTCGAACGAATGAACCAAATTTAACCAAAAACTATACAGCTAATTCCGGATTCCTCGCCAACATACCCACCAAAAATCAACCTTATCGGACCCTTTTTTGCGGCAGTTATCGCAGAACAGACAAACAAACAAACAAACAGTTATTTTTTAAAATAATTTCATTTCAGTTTTAATTCTAAATAAGACAAAACGCATTTCCAGCAGTTACCAATCATAGTCGGTCCTTTTAACCGAATTATTTTGCGTGTCTCTGTGAATGAACGATAAATTCCACGCACTCCATAATTTATGGAAAACAAGTTGTATTGAATCTAAGTGATGCATATAAATTTCATTCTGTTTGAAGTATCTTAACACTATTAAAATGCCCCGTATAGATAGATATCCATAGATCATTTACCCCATACATCACAATGTAACAGGATTTTCTTGTGCGCCCCTGTAAGTGAACTATAAGAGCTACTTTTCTATACTCTACAGAAAGCATGTTGTAGTCCATTTAAGTGATGCATATCAATGTCATTAGGCCTGCATTATTAGAATATGATTAAAATTTCTCGCAAACGATTTTTCCCCATGGACCATATTGTAACGGAATTCTTTTGTGTCTCCCTATAAACGAATTATAAATACTACACACTTCATTTTCAACAGGGAACAATCTATAGTGAACTTTAAAAACATTTAAAAATTACATGGCAATCCGAGTATGTTTACGAGAGTTAGAGCACGTCCAGACAAGCCGAATTCATATACTTTTCCAACTGTATCGGAAAGTGTTAAAAATTATTAGATTTTTAAATGTTTATTATGTTTTTCCTTTTTAATGCCCGTAGGTTACGCATGATGCAATAAAACCTGCTAAAACGGACTTTGAAAAGACCAATGAAAATTTTCGTTTTAGCTGGTTTCCATCTTAGAAGGCGTCATTGTATTGTTTTCTTTAGGTCGTGACTATGAAATTGTTCCGGTTAATATAGGATTCCGTAATAGACAGGTTCGAAACAGGATTTCGTTTTCACAGGTTTTACTGTATTAGTACTGCAATACAGAAAGTTACCTCAAAAATCTTAACTCAATAACTCGGGAAGCAAGTTCGTCGAACTTTGAAACCAAACGTTTTACATCAAACATTTCTGCATAGATTTGTTTTAGAGATATAAATTTCACGCGACCATTCCACTGGCGATATTATTCATCATGTCCGTTTTTCAGTTACTACTCAAACTAAGCATAATTTTTTTACTTTGAATGCCAACCATAGCTGATATCGTTAACAGGCCGTTCAACCCACTGTAATATTCTGTCTCTTGTTCGCCTTTTTAATCTCGTACTCATATGCGGAAGTCCCTATTATATTTGATCACACTCCGCAAATAAGCAGAAATAGTTTGCCGAGAACATACAAATGCAGCTGGACGAATCGCCGAGAAATGCGATAGAAAAATGTTTGACTCTTGTGGAAATGAGATGAAAAGTAAGATAAAGACGATTGCAAATGAATTTAACATTAGGAGTTCTAAACTTTAAACATTCATAATTCCCAAACTATTTGACCGATTGACTTCTTGTTTGATATCTTTGGGTAAAATTTACTGAAAAATTCAAATATGTTGTCAAACGTAGGTGTTATTATTTAAAAGAAAAAAAAGTTGGTACAACATGTATATGTAGTCGATTCCCTCAGAAAAAATTAAGTATATTATTAATTAGTATAGACGTTTTTGCTAATCGATTGGTAGCAGTACTATGATTTGCGGCAAAGTTACACTGAAAAAAAAAAAATTCATTTTACTGTATAATACTGGCAGCTGGGATACCAGAATTATACTGTAAAATCAACATTTTTTTTTCGCAGTGTAGTAGGGGTTAATGCGGTTTTTTTTTTTTTTTTTTTTTTTTTTTTTCCAGGGCTGTATCTTTATATACAGGGGTGAGGAATTTTCGTAAACTCTTACCAGCCAAAAATCTGTTTTTATCAGCCAGAAAGATGCAATATACAGTCAAAATTAGTTATGGCGAAATTTACGTGACTGCAAAAATAGTTCACTACTACAATGCATTAAAATATTAACATTTAAATAAAATTAAGAAATATAATGCAACAGAGGAAAGTTTAGTGTTCGTTGAAACTTTGTGTCGTGATTCCATTACAGATATATATATATATATATATATATATATATATATATATATACATATATATATATATATATATATATATATATATATAAACACACGAAATGTGGCCAACGAATAAAAATATAACAAAGTTTTTGTTCTATCTTTTATAGACTAAATTGTTTAAAAGACTGCCTAAAAATTCACTCGTCTGCTCAGAAAGAGAAAATCCACTTGCCCGTGGCGAGTAAGATTTATGTAATTGCCCACCTCCGTTTATATACATATATTCTTTTTCACATGCAAAATTTTTAAGAAAAAAAATTAAATTTAAATATAAAAAATTAAGACTTTTAAATTTTAGCCATGTTTAAGATTTGATATATCAAGAAAAGGCTAAATATGACGTCATAATAGGTGTTCATATAGCAAATTTCGGAGTTTAGCACAATTTCAATATGAAAACGACCACCTAAACTTTTTTTTAAAAATCTTAAATTGGAAGAAGACATAATTTTCAGTAGAACGTCTATTTTTCTTCTTCTTTTTTTCACCTGGTACAATTTTCTGATTAAAATGTATGAGGGGTTCTGTCTCTCTCTTTTCTTTTTCTTTTTCTTTTGACCGACTTTACGCATATACGAAAGTCCCTATTATGTTTGATATCAACACTCTGCAAATAAGCAAAAATAATTTATGGAGAACATACAAATGCAGCCAGGGCCCGATTAACCTCTGAAGCTATGGTAAGCAGTGTCATTTCAGGCCCCCCCCCCCCCCATTTCATTCTAGAAGAGTTTTCTAAATTCGACATACCCGCAAACTCACCAATGCTACAAATAGTGGCTCAGTTCACATATATTTCACTGGTACTTTTCGGCTAGCCAGGCATCAGTGAAAAATATATATATATATATATATATATATATGTGTGTGTGTGTGTGTATTTCACTGGCGCTTGGCTAACCGAAAAGTACCATTTCATTAAACAGCTTTTACGTTCTCCTATATACAAAAAATGGATCAAGAAAAATATGACAAATGACTTTGCATAGTATTAGCAGAATAATGTAAGTTGGATAAAAAGGTTGAATTCAGCATGCATGCACAACATAAAATATCAATATTTTAAAATGCTTCTTTCAATTTTGGTAATAGTTTAAATTATTTATATTTTACGTTGTGCATACCAGCCAAAATCAATAATATTCAAATCCAATACGTAAAATAATCTAAAATAATAATTTACGTTTTACTTGTATTCCCGACTTTTTTTTTTTTTTTTAATTATTTGCACAAAATGAATTTAAATAATTATCAAGATTCTGATCACATTATTTTTAGTCAAAATTAGGCAACCAATTAGCATTTTAACACATGCACATCATAGGAAACATCAAAACAGAAACAAGTAGGATATTTTTGTAGAACAAGGATTCGACAAATGCAATCACTTGGCTAAAATATATCAACTGGCGAAATGTGTTTATATTACTTTTTAAAATTAATTCACTTACCGAGTGGAAGTGTTACAGCAATTCATGATATATCATTACTATAATAGTAATTATTCTTCTATAATCAATGTTTTTTTTTTATGTATGATTAAATATTTTGTATGTGTAAGGAAAGGGGGTGGCACATATGTATTTCACCAGCAACTAGAAATTTTACCAGATGACTATCACATTTTTTTTTTTTTACTTGTACAAGGAACAGTAGAAGGGGAGGGATATAATTCATTTCGCTATTTTTTCAGAACAGAAACATATTATAAAGCTAATTTTGTACATTAAACATACATTATATTGGAAACTTAACAACAGGCACAATTAATTCTAGTCTTCGTTATTTTTTTTTTTTTTTTTTTTGGCTTAGATGCTTTACACTCACGCTAAAAAAAAAAAAATAATAATCGGTCAAAAAAAAGAAAAAAGTCGCCAAATTTAGGGGATTTTTTCCTTTAATGGCAACCTAGCCATTGTATTAAATTATTCGTTTGGCGCAGTCTTGGAAATCGCGCCAACCAAACAGTCGCCAATCTTTTGTTTACATTTTAGCGTGAGTGTAACACATCTGTTCCTTTTTTTTTTCCCTCTCATATTAACCTCAGAAACACATTTTTTTAATAAAATAGATTTTTGTGAAGAGACAAACAAATTCATACAACAGCATGGATCTATTTATTGTAGTAAACATTTAAGAAAAAATGAGATTTAAGACAAATTTCTGCAGGTTTCTTTCAGTGCATTTCACATTTTTTCAAATTTTTAAATGAACTTTAAAAAATTAAATGGTGGAATTCAATAATTGCAGAAACTTTTTATAAGTAATTTATAGAGAAATTTAATACATCTCTGAGATAGAAATAGGATACAATAAATATCCACTATCTGATACAGAAATATTCAAAATAACTTTTTATAGTTATTAGCTATGTTCATAAAATTATTCATTAAAATAGAAAATTCGCACTTAAAAATAAGTAGAATATTTGGAAAACTTAAACAATAATTATAAACATTTTCACTTTGAATATGAGGATGGTCACTGACATTATTTTAAATCAAAAAAATAAAATAAATCATTCCTCCTACATTAATGAAATAAATGATAAAGTTTTTTCTTATACATTTAAGCAAAATCTTTTTGAATCATCTGCAATGAGCTGTTTTGAAAAAAATAAGTTCTAGCAAGAATTATTCATGCCATTAGATCAAAACTAAACAGTTAAAAACTAAGTCATTAGTTTTCTTAAATAATTTAAAGAAATTAAATAAAATATTATGAAACAATAAGAAATATTAAAGGAAAAAATAAACTTAAATTTTCACTGATTAATGAAAAAGTATTTTTTGATACATTGTAATCTTTAAATATTTACTTCTTTAATTCTTGAATCTGCTGCTCGAAGCTAATACAACAGCATGGATCTAATTATTACTGTAAACATTTAAGACAAAATGAGATTTAAGACACATTTTTGCAGGTTTCTTTCAGTGCATTTCATCTTTTTTTCAAATTTTTAAATGAACTTAAAAATATTAAGTGGTGGAATTCAATAATTGCAGAATTTTTTTATAACTAATTTATAGAAAAATTTAATACATATCTGGGATAGAAATAAGATACAATAAATATCCACAATCTGATACAGAAACATTCTAAATAACTTCTTATAGTTATTAGCTAAGTTCCTTTTTCGTTTATTGCTTTCTGACGGTACTTGAGGCTTAGTTTTAGCCATGCTGAATAAATAATTAAATTAAATATAAGAAGAATCTGCAAAATTTTAACTATAAAGCAATAAATAAAATATGCATGCACCGTATATGTTAAACTCAGCACGTGAGCGAGCGGCGTCGAACACAAATAATATTTTACACGTCTAAAAGTTGAGAGATTTCATTGCCGAATTATGAAACTCTACTCGCAAATCGCAAGGTCAATTCACTGCAACAAAATTGATAAGCTCTTTCGTAATACATGCAAGAAAATTCGTAGGAGACTTAAAACGGCCTATAGAGGCGCTGATTGCAGCCGTCGGTACAGGAAAATTGGCCCTTTAACTAATGCTAAAGTGCCATTGAAACCATTATTTATTGTAAATGCGTTTAAAAGTGTTAGATATTCAAATTCGGATAATTTTTACTTTGGCATATAAACACAGAACACAAATAGCACATGAAATCTGAAATAGTGCATAAAAATAATCATTATGAACAAATTCAAAATGCATGTAACGCAATGGGATTGCAAGGGATTTTCCTGAAGGGAGAAGTTATATCTTTTTTCCACCAGATGGCGTATTCGAGCGCTTGAATTCCCAATTTAAGTGACATTTTTACTTTTCCCGAGAAGCCAATAAATCAGTTTCAACTGACGTCATACCCTAGCAACCAACTTAACAACCTGGTGGGCATTTTGCTTGCCCACTGGATTTTCTCGGTATTGATTGGATGGACATTGATACTGCTTGCGACTTTGATTGGTTGGACAAATTGGAGAATTGTAATCATGTGGTTGAAAGCTGGCTATTATATGAAAAATTAATTTGTTATGAAAGGTATTTTTATGAAACACTTTAAAATATCAATTTGAAAATAAATTAGATAAATTTTTGGAATGGAATTAATTCAATAAAAAGGGCCCCCTGTTCTCTCAGTTTTGGGCCCCTTTAAAATTTTCTAGGGGAAGCACGTGCTTATCGTGCCTATTCGGTAATAAGGGCCTGAATGCAGCTGGACGAATCGACGATAAATGCGATGGAAAAATGTTTGGTTCTTGGGCAAATAAGATGAAAAATAAGATAAAGTGTAGCCAGTTGCAGAATCATTAATAACTACACTTTAATTGAACCAAAAGAGAATTCATTAAATTTCCTCTCAAACGAGATTAATAAAAAAAAAATGTATTTAATGGAGTACAAAACTTTAATATCAAACCAGTATTCGTTGTATTAGTTCCATTGGGGTCCATATTGCGTTGATATTTAATTTATCGAAATTACATCCTATAATATTAATATTGATAAAACATAGTCTTTATATTACAAATATTTCCAATAAAATTCCAGCACTACAAATATGTTGGCTTTAAATGAACTATTTGCAATGAAATACCGAAAAATTTCTTGCTAGCATTGCAGCAACATTGGCAAACTGTAAAAACCATATTGGGGCAAAATATGTGATGTTGAATCATATATTACACATTTTTTAAACTTTGCGTATTTAATAAATAGGCATCATAAAATGAGCAATAAAATGAGCAATAATACGGTCTGAATATAGTTAAACTATGGTTATATAACCGTTTTCTAGAAAAACGGTTAAATGACTGGACAGTTTGCTGCAAATTTTTAACAGTGTATGTTATGCGGTTATAAGTTATTAATATAATAATATGATATAATATATATTTTGGGAACAATGCTTTGGCGTTATTCGCAAATTGAGTCAATCACATTAAACGGCAAATTTTCATTTTAGAGTTCAGTTGTCTTCCGATTGTTCTGCGAGACACTGTGTGAAAATAGATTTTTCGAAAGTATAGCTTTTTAAAAATAATATAGCTTTATAAAAAAAAAAAACAGTATTAAAGAAAAGCTTTAAAAAAGTGTTTAAAAAGGCTTTAAAAAAGCTTTAAAGAAAGCTTTAAAGGTTTTAAAAAGTTTTAAAAAGGCTTTAAAAAGCTTTAAAAAATCTTTAAAAATCTTTTTAAAGTAAAAGCTTAAAGTAAAGTAAAGTAAACTTAAAAAGTAACTTAAATAAAAAGTATAACTTAAGTTATGCTTTTACTTAAGTAAAAATTAAAGTAAGCTTAAGAAAACTTAAAGTAAAGCTTAAACTTAAGCTTTTTAAAGTAAAAGCTTAAATATTTTTTAAAGTAAAGCTTTTTTAAAGTAAAAGCTTTTTCAAAAACTTTTTTAAATAATATTTGAAAAGCTTTAAAAAAGTATAGCTATATAAAAATAGCTTTTTCGAAAGCAGTTTTCAATCCATAAACAGTTTTATAGCCTGGATACTTCGCTGGTTGTGAACTGTATAATTAAGAATCTGTTATATTAAAATCTGACTGTCTGTTTGTATTACACAAGTAGTTCTCCTAGAATATGGAACGCGGCATCATAAAATTAACACGATTTATCCTCATGGATCGGAGAGTGTCACATAAACTCTCAAAATTTAAATATTCGAATTAGTTTCTGAGATATTTTGTAAGTTATAACGAGATTTCTCTAAAGGTGGCAAGTAAATTAGTACATTTTGTAAAAAAAAAAGTGGGGGGAAGGGGGGGTGGAAGAGAAGTAAAAGCTAAATAATGGAATATCGTCTGCTATCCGAAATGGTGAACATATATTTATATTTTTGTGTTTGAATAAATCGATTTAAGGATTTTTAGCTTACTTTCTCTTTAAAAAATGTAATGTAAAGAATAATCATATGACTTATTTCTACATTTACTAAAATTATTATAAACATTTTTTTTGAAAGACTAATATTATCTATCCGTATGAAATAAAAGTATCTGAATTTATTTAAAATGTAAATGAATGGACTGTGAATGGCATGTACTCATCAGAACTAGACGATACTCACTAAAAATATACACTAAATACACCAACGTTTAACACACAATATCAAACTATAGTACAATGGACAGACGTACGTTTCGTGAGTACTTGGACTCACATCCTCAGTGTCAATAAAATAAAATTAAACAATATTGTATCC
Organism: Maratus michaelseni; assembly: GCA_963931845.1. Taxonomy (NCBI): domain Eukaryota; kingdom Metazoa; phylum Arthropoda; class Arachnida; order Araneae; family Salticidae; genus Maratus; species Maratus michaelseni. The sequence continues at coordinate 169,570,094 of OZ007593.1, read as the reverse complement.
CCCAAAGACATGAAATTGAATCGAGAAACCCAAATGAAAACGACAACACACCGAAAAACTCATCACGCATGAGCCAATGCGTGATGAGTTTTTTGGTTTATTCTTTTAAAATAACATATTTTTTTATTCTTATTTTAAAATAACATAGTTTTTTTATTCTTATTCTTTTAAAATAACATATTATCTTTTAATTAATTAATTAATTAATTTATTTATTTTCTTCACTGGCGAGAGGAAATTTTCGCTTATCTAATGAAAATAATATTTGTCCAATAAACTGGGGATGATATAAAGAGTTTAAAACTATTATCTTTTTCAACTAAAATATTTTTAAAAACTTATAGAACTAAAGAACTTTTTGAAATAACTCATTACCTATTTTTTTCTTTTTCAACAAATGTATGATTTTTCTTATGAGGCTAATAAGAGAAAATGCAAGATTCCACGCAAACAATCTTTTACAACAGTTAAAAGCAAAAACTGATGTTATCATATAATGTCTATGGATCATATGCGGAAGGAAGTGCCTATTATGTTTGATCACACTCCGCAAAGCATAGTAAAAGAAGTTTACCGAAATGCAAGCTGGGCGAATCACCGAGAAATAAGATTAAAAGTAATATAAAGACTAGTCGGTTGCGGAATTATTATTATTTGTATTTTAATTTATCCCCAAAGAAAATTTATAGCATTTTAGTTCAGTAGAGTTTATTTAAAAAGTTTTAAGCGACAGAGTTGCTTATTGCTTTGAATCACTTGAAAAATGTAGTGTCATTTACAGTAAAACAATCTCGAACGTGTAAAGAAGCCATTGTTGTAGCTATTTTTAGGTGCGTTCGTAATTATATAAATACGTAGCACCTATAGTCATCGTCTGGTCCGTCTGTCTGTCTGTCCGTCCGTCCGCATATAACAGCGCAAAAACTACCCAACCGAATGGTTTGAAATTTAATATATATAATCGTTGCAGAATTTGGTCGAGTCATTTCAAATTTTATGAAAATCGAATCAAAACTTTAAAACAATATTAATAAAAGTTTTTTTATTCCATTAAATCCAATCGTATGTAATCTATATAATAAAAGCGCAAATCGTGAGACTAAGGAAAACAAATACGGGCTAACCACTTCTTTTTTCCTATGCCAAGCGGCCATTTTTACTCAAAATTATTTTTTCGAGTAAAATTGCATAAAAGTTACATTTTTAGAAAGATCGTTCAACATAAATTAATGTTTGCGAGATGTGTTACGTTCAGATATGTGTATATTCTGAGATAACTTCAGTTGAAATTAGATTAACACCCAATATCTCATTCTGTCAAAGTAAACAAACACAAGAGATTCGTTCATCGTCAGCGATAAAAATATTAAACCATGAAGGTAATGATTCGCAAAGCAAGTTCTTCAGCGATGAATTTTACAGCGCTGCCTGTCTCAATAATAATAATACTAATTCGCCACCTGTAAGCCAATCAAAGATTAGCATAATTTTGTTAGGTGAAGTGCTATACAATTCAACTTCCTTCACAATCCTTTCTTGAAGAAGTTAAATGCAAACAAATACAATTCATGTAATAATATTTAATGAATCACATCACATTTTGACGGAGAAACCTTTTTACCCATTAATAATCTCCACGTGTTGTGAACGATGGAAAGAACGCATCGAACATCACTCAGTGCATACTTGTAAACATCGCAGCTAAAAACACTAAATGTTAAAAAACAGACCCCAATTAACTCTAGTACCTCAAGTGATAACCGCAGCTGTGAACCAAACTGAATATAACCAGATGGACCTTATGTCGAAACTAATCAACCCAGAAATACTCCAGACTGCCCCTCTTCAACCTTCAACTGATACCGCGCGTGTGCACTTAATATAAACTCTTTCAGTATGTAAGCTATAACTGAACTGTAAAGACGTCCGAATGAAAGTGTGTATATATCTTAAATTTAATGTAAAAATGGAGCACTTTTAAGCCGACTCCAAACGCGAAATAAATGTATATATATAGTCAAGAAAGTGAATAATATTATATTCAAACCAAAATGGATATCTACTCATTACATGCCAATTTATGATTTATTACTAATATTACTTCTAATCCCAAAATAGTGATACGATGATGAATCAAAAGGATAAGTATTAGGATCTTACTGTGGATATAATTCTTAGTTTTAAATTTCAGGTAAGCTGAATTAGCCTTTTACTATTATCAAAAGATGAAAATGAAAATTAAAGTATAAAAACTGATATAACAATTTATAAGAATAGAAAATTATTATGCTACCGAAGGTTCCAACACATTTGAAAACAAATCGTCAGTTAATTTGATACTTGCGTATTATTCGTGCCCAGAAGATAGATCACCGAAAATGACTGTTTATAAGCAAGTAAATTAACCAAGTAAATTAAATTTTGATTAAAAGTAACATGTTGCATTGCTTAGCACACATTTAAAGGAGACCAAACTGGTCGCCAAAGGCTGCTAAGTTTAAATAGAATTATAAGTTGTGCAAATGTATCAGAAAGTTTCGCGTTGTTGAGCTGGGAACATGTTTTTTCAGAACCACCGTTAACCTTTAACTGCTATTATCAGCGGTCTCGCAGACCGCTGCTTTTTCATTCAATTTCTACTATTAGCTTACACTCTCTATATATTCATATAACTTGTTCAAATTTTCAATCATTAATAAAATATTTTCTATTCATCCACTCAAGTTCAAATACGTTTTTTTAAACTTGTAGTGGATGACACTGGATGTTAATACAGTTTTTTCAAACATTTATTCATTAATTAAATTTAATTAATTAATTTTAGTTTTATTCTTTAGTTTTATTAATTTTTTAATTAATTTAATATTTCTTTATTTTTAATTAATTTAGTTTTTATTTTAAAAATTCTCTGATTGTTTTCATAAATGAAATGAAAGATTTTCCTCAAATTAGTGATGCCACAAAAATAAAATACTGCAACGATGATTATAAAAAAAAATGGTCAATAAAGATAACTTGGGACATTAAGGCTGCATGGGTTTATTTTATTTATTTATGATTAAAAAGTAGGAATTGACTTAAAAAAAATTTTTATATTACTTGTTTCAATTTTCAAAGTATAATTTTAAATTTAACTATATATATTAGAGAAATTTTGTTACGTTTGAAGCGCAAGTACTATTGCTAGAAACTTCTGGGTACTTTCCATTATCTTGTCGACCATTTGTCATAAGAAAAAACTATCGCCAAACTACAGGATTAAACGCCAAAAATGCAACCCCAGTCACTTGACGTCAGAAGCATTACACGGGTTTGTTGTGTCATCAAATGGTTTTTAATGCGGCATTAACTTGTATTTTTTATTATGTTTTAATGATTTATTAGTTATTTCGTTAATTAAAATAACAATTGCGACCTTAAACGGCGGTGCCATGATATTGGAAAAGAAAAAACGTTGCGATGCATGGTTAAGTACAATAGATCATTTTCAACTGACGTCACAATGATTTATTCAACAGCCGATAAAGATAATTAAGAAAGATTATGTAAACAAATAAATATCCAAAATTGTATTTTTTCTGTTTTCATTATTATATTGTAAACTTTTTTTTTTCGTTAAACTTACTGATAGTTGACACTTTGGTGTGGGGCTTTTCCGAATTTCTTGTATTTTATTTATTTATTTATTTTGATATTCCAATGGCAACATTCTTCCATTTGTTTATTTGACGTTACAGCTTGGCGATAGTTTTTTGTTACGAAAAGTGGTCGACGGGATAATGGAGAAGTACCAACTTCTGAATAGGTGAACTTTAATTATAATAGTCTTGTACATAAAATTTAGTACAGAAACAGTATCTTATGAGTTAATCGAGCCTTTTATTCATCTTTTGATCAAGCTGTCTGTAGTAAAGTGGTTCAATGAGATAATATTGCATAGTCCGAATGCACAGAAGATAAATAAGAAAACACCGTCAACAATAACGGACATGTAGATATTGCAAAAGGGCACTATAGAAAAATCCGTAAAGCTGAAAAAGAGGCACGTGAAACCAAATCAATGGTACCCCAATGTCCAGGTAGTTTATACATCCTGAGTGTCTGAACTGGAGTTCGCGTATGAAAAAGAAAACAAGAGCAGCAGAGTAGATACGACTTCTTTTTAATGAAAGTCCAGCATCACATAATCACACAAGGAACATTTGCATTCACAGTATTTCCCACATCACAGGTGTTAGTTGTTCCATGGCGAGGGTGACTTTCAAAATGTAACTTATCATCGGGGAATAAGTAAAAAAAGAGTTCTTCGATCAAATATAGACTTAATACAGTTTATCCATAAGAAGGGACTGAGCGCAGAAGTCATTATTAGGAGAGACGACGAGAAGAAAGCAATTCCTCAAGATTGGCGCAGGGGGCCTCTTCATCTTAGAGGTGTTTAATCAGGTGGAGATCAGAGGAGAAGTGTGTAGTAATGAGAGATAAGCACGCGTTACAAATCTTGGCAACGATTTGCATTTTTGCGTAAAGAGGCGTGAATTTTTGCACGGGTTGCCAAAACCGTTTAGAATAATCGCATATTAAATTTTGTAATTGGCGACAGGGACAGGTAGATTTCTTTGGTATAGAGCACCAAACACTTATTAGCACACTTTGGCTAAAAAGGAAAGGATTCTGAATTTTTTGACGGTTCTGTGTTTTGGGAACGACTGGAAAGGAATTTTTGCAAGAATGCATGTTTTGACGACATAACGTCGGGAGCGCATCTGGTACTTTTTGGGAAGCCAAAATTTGACCCTGAGAGAGAAACATTTTATACATTGCGTTATTTCTTTTACAGTGATAACTGGCTGGGAAATTAAAATACGTTAACGATAAATTGATAAAAATATCTATGATTTTGACTACATATATTTTCGTTGAGAGAGAAGGAAATAGGCGCGTCTTTAACTGCCGGGAATATATGTAAAATACGATAATGCAGAAAAGGGAAAATATATTTACTAACAAAATTTAAATATAGATTTCTTTAATTTTGAAAAGAATATATATGGTTTCTTTACCATACTGTCTGAAAGACCGCTCACAATATTTATGCGACAGTTTTTGTCACAACAGTTAAGGGTTAAGATATCTTTGGCATAATGTTCTTAATATAATTTCAATGTTTAATAAGAACTATGCAATAAGCAATATTTCGAAAGCAGTTGCATAACATGATTAAGAATGAACTGTTTCATCAGATGTGGTGAAATAATTCCTAATTGGAAAGCCCATTTCGAATTGGGTATAAATCATTTAAGCCGGGATCGAAACAAAATTTCTTGGCAGTATTTGGCAGTGGCAGCACAAATAATTATTGGTGGTTTATTTAGCATGTTATTAATCCACTTTATGCATTTCTCAGTAGCGGATAGATAATCTTTAGAGATGATTTATTCCAGAAGTGTGCTTGAAAGTGTTTGAATTGTTAAATGTTTAATTCCTCTAGAGGAGTATTGTATTATGGAAAACTTATGAATAGGAATTTTGGTGTTAAACATTTAAAAAACATTCAGTCACATAATCACAATCATGGATAATTTCCGGTTCTCTAGAATACATTCTACAGCATACCTGCCAACCCCCCAGTATTTTTCTGTAAAATGTAGGTTAATTTGATCCAGGTTAAAAACGTTTCGAATCAGAAATGTTTTTTTAGAAATATAATCAAAGAAAATTCACGTAGAAATATGAAATTTAATATATATATATATATATATATACAGTGGGCACTCGTTAATTCGAACTCAAAGGTTCTCAGAAATAAGTTCGAATTATCCGATGTTAAGAAAAAATATAACTTAAAAAGTGAATAACTGAAGAAGAAGATTTTCCTAGTATGTATAACCCCTAGAAAATATGTTATACTATGCTATTTAAAATTAAACATATTAAAAAGCAACAAAGACTTACCTTAAGCATAAAATAAAGCAGAAGATACGCAGTAGAAAGTAAACTTTAATTAAAAACATGAATTACACTTTTGGGAAAAATTGGAAAAGGTTTTGTTTGGTTTTGTTTATTATGCCTACACTTTTCAGCCAGATTCTCGATTTGAAGTAAACATTTGAATTCATTTTTACAGGAAAGTTCCGTCTGAATAAATGCTTTCAGAGTTTTTATTATAGAGTCCATTATAGCTTGATCATTAGGACGCTTAACAGTTTCTGCATGGTACAGAGTGTAGGCATGTGCCTCTTTACACAGAAAAAAAATTACAGATGATTTTGACACACAAAATAATAAATACAGCGTGTACTTTCTCCGTTAAACGAGCAAAAATATTTTTTTTTTGTCAAATTTTTAGTTCGAATTAATGAGATATTTTTAACGTTAATTCCAATAAAAATTTTGGGGGATTAGTTCGAATTAACCGAAAGTTCGAATTAACGAGCGTCCACTGTATATAATTAATTTTCGAGTTCGAAACCTGTTTAACATGGGTTAAATTAAACCACATTTTACGGAACAACAGTTGGTGGTTGGCAAATGTCGTATACACTCCAAAAGTTGATCCGGGTAAGATTTGGGGCCTATTTAAGACACCTTTACAAAATTCTTAATAAAACAGGCCTCCACACATAATTCCTCTTAATAAAACAGATCCCTTCAGAAAATTTCTTTTTAATAAAACAGATTCTTTCACAAAATTCCTCTTGATAACATAGACCCCTTCACAATTATATTTCACTCCATAAAAACGTACACTTCATTATTTTTATTTTGTTAGCATTTTAAATAAGTAATGTGTAATTTGCAAACAAAACAAGTCCACCAGAAAGCAAAACTTTATCAGAAGGACTTAAAGAAGTTATAATAAATTGTTAATTCCGAATTTGAGTAACTGGATTTCATTTTTCGTTGCATAAAAACTTAATAAATTTCACAAAAAATACTTTTACTTTTCACAAAATGGGCCTCAAGAAAAAAAAAAAAAAAAAAAAAACCTGCGTCGACCCCTGCACTCATAACACGAGGAGAACTATTTATTTTCTGTGCAATTTTTTTATTATATCACGAGACTCTTTCCACATTAAACCCTATTGTTTCATAAGTCTGACAATCGCAATTCTATATAGAATTCAATACCTCATACCTTCTATCTGAAAATAATCAAAATATTGATTTTGTGATAATGGTCATGATTAGGGGGAACGATTAATTATTCTCCTACATATTTTATTGATTGATGATAATACTAATTGTTCGATTTATTTGAAACTGACTAACTTGAGATTATCCCCTATTTTTGAATTGCTACGCCTATAATTAGTAGCAGAGTTCAGGTACTCTCTACAAAAGATAAAGCCAATTCTTGTGAAAGTGTAACTTCTAAATTTACCTAATTTTAGACGAAAAAGAAATTTCCTTTATACATGTTCTTATTTCCTGTGTGCTTACTATTAACTAAAAAATCGAGAGACATCGGATTATATGCACTTAAAAGCTGCCAAAATACGTACGCAATATTCCCTAAAAAGTTTCCAAATAGGCACTTATACTTTAAACGAAAAACCCCATACTTGTTAATGCAAAGGCTGTTTAATTTAAAATTTATTATATAAGTAATAATTTATAGTCATATCAATATTTACTTCTTGAAAACTAATTTATTATTTATAATAATTTTATTAAAATACATATGCACATTAACACAAATTTTCATCTCACTGTAAGTATTTTTTATTGCAATACACGAGTAGGATCAATTGGGGTTTAATTGTGAACAAATTTTACTAGTTTCAACTACTAACAGCTTTAAGGATCACACGATCTATGTAAAACCTTGTAAAACTTTCCATACGGCTATTCTTTCACCCCTATACGCTTCAATTTCCTGAAACTACTTAGTATTACTACTAATTAGATATTACTAATTAGATATGACCTGCATCGGATCGGGTAACCCGATTTTAACCAAACGCAATTTAACAAGGCTTGCTGTTCGGTTCGACGCTAATTTTTTTTGTTTCGTTTCTAATTGACTAATTATTTCGATTTCGGGTTGGATTTGGACTCTTTCGTATCAGTTTCGGATTGACCCGATTTTTAAAAAGAATGTCATGAATATTTTTCAAATGAAAAAAAAAACTAATTTTGAATTTAATAAGTTATTTATGTTTTTTTTTTGTTTTTTTTTTTACAAAAATATATAATTGGTATTAGAAATAAAATTGTGGACTACTTAACCATAATTGTACTAAAATATGGTTTAACTTTATTTCACTTCGGGTTCAGGTTAGACTATTTCGGGTTCGAGTTGAAGTGTGTGGGGTTTCGGTTTGATGATTTTTTTTCTGTTTCGGGACGGGTTTCGGAAGCAGAATGTTCGGGTTCGGAGAGCCGGTGTTGGTTCGGGTCGGGTACAGGTACAACCCAACTGTATAGGACTCTATTACCAATACGAAAGAAATGAAACTGAGTGTTGAGAATTAAAAATATTAAATAATATAAGTTCAAAAGGAAAATGAGACTCATTAAGCTGACATTGATGTCTTCCATCTCAAGATTAAACACTTCAAAAATATAATCAATATTTATAGCGTTTCATTTCTTACAGAGTTCATTTTTACGATTGGAATGATCGTACGTTGAAGATAGAAAATAAAAGTCTTTGGGCCATCTTATACAATTTAAAAAAAGTTTTCATTTGAATTGGTAGGATTCGAACCCCATGAGTTCTCCTTTTCCTGTGGTGCTAGAAGAGACCTGCGAAATTCTATTTCAATTCAACTCACAATCCGACCCAAACCCAATACACTTCAACCCAAAATCAACAAACCAGAAGTCGACAAAAAAAAAAAAAAATCATGGATCCGTAACGCGATACACATTCGAAGCCGAAATGAAAAAAAAACAAAAACATTAATCCATAATGGAAAACTAGTCTACAATATATCTCTAATATCAATTTTATATTTCATTAGGAAAATAAACATGTATATAGTCATTAATGTTAAAATATATAGATTTTTTTTTTTCATCCGAAAAATATCCAAGACTTTCTCTTAAAAATCGGGTTAGCTCAAAACCGAAACGAAAGAATCAAAACCCAAGCCGAAAATGACCTGAACCCGAACCGAAAGTGTCAAAACTCAACTCGGAACCGACCCGAATACGAAACAATTAACTCGAGCTACACCGCGGATCGGGTAGAATCTGGTTACTCATTCCGATGCTGACCTCTAGGCTGTTTATACACTCTTATAAATAGTAGAGAATATATATAAATTACCCCCAAAAAGCTATTTCTGAACCTACTAATTATTTGAAGGGGAAAAGGAAGTTCTCCTTCAATATAAAATGGGACTCTCTTAAATTTTACATATCTTCATATTTTATGCATTATATTTTATGCATTAAACTTTATTTTTACATAGAAAGTTTTAAGGGAAAGTTCTACTTCTTTAGCCTAAAATTAGCGTGATTTTTACGATTTGTTTTCGGTTACAAAAAAGAGATATATCAGCATCGGACTTTTTGCATTATATTTATTGACATTTCCCTTTTATAATAAAATTTTTGTGTGTAAAAAAAAAAAATGAATACTACGCTTTGTGGAAGGGGAGTCTCTGATGGTAGGCGCCGTGAACTTCCAATTGGGCGACCGTTTTTTCCCCGGTCAGAAGCAACTGAAACAAATTTGGTCGCCAAATTATGAAAGGGCATTAAAATCTCTGGAGCATATAACCAACATTTAGTTTAAAAAGTTGATTTTAGAGTAGAAAAAAACTGTAAGAAATTAGGATATCACGAAACCGCTTTAGTGACACAAGAAGTACTCTACAACACTTGAGGAATGCCAAAAATGCAATTTTTAAAAAATCGCCATTTTTTACCCTAAGAAGTAGAATCATAATCATAAGATCTAGAAAATCAAATTAGGGATTCTTTTTTTTTTTTTTTTTTTTTTCAAGGAAAGGTATTTCATTTGAAAGGATAGCGTAAGAGAGTATTTTGATATACTTTTTAACTTTTTGGTAAAGACAGAAATTTTTTCAGAAAATGACGCTTGCGTTTTGAACCGAATTTCCGAACGCGACAGCGCGAGAAAGGAAAAAGACTGCCGTTCCGAGACAACAATCGCCTATAACGCAACGTGTAATTCATTTATCGGAAAATGAAAAAAAAAAAACTTCGATTACAGATCACTCCAATAATTATGCTTGCAAGTACTTTAATGTTTAAAAATGAGCCATAAAACGTGTCAGACAGTTTTGCAGGGAGAATTTTCTTTTGTTTGGAAATCTACTTAAAGTAAATAATAATAATAATAATAATAAACTATTTAATTGATGAAAAATCTTTCAAAGACAAAATATGAACTTGAAATATAATTTGCAAGCAATAATAGAATAGATTTCCTTTTCAATATACAAAATCAAATTTTCCAGTTCCAGAATTCAACAAGGAATAATTTTGCTGTATGTGAATCTAACGATAGCAGCAAAATATTTCCTAGACATCAATATATCGATTTTTCGAAGCCTCGAAGATATCGGTGACAGAAAATTGTCGGCAGGAAAAAATATATCTCATCAAAAACAACTCGTTGTAAATGATCCCGCCAAGCCACAAACCTAAAACGTCAGTCACAAAAAGAAGTGATATCCCATAAAAAGAAGCGATATAGAAGTGCATACTCCGAGTCCCGTGTAAAAATCTATCACCACTCATAATGTTTCCAAAGGACTCGGAGTGAGGTACAGTATGTGAAAACTGCTTGGCGACCAGCAGGCTTTTATAATATATGTAGTATATCAATTTTGAAAATCGAAAAATAAATTTTATATTTTTGTTATACCACTTTTATAAATATTTTTGTATGCGAAAGAACTGACAGAACGGATTTTCCCCCAGATCTATGTCATTCCCTTACGCTAGAATTACTGCAATATATCTCAATTTAGTTAACGTTTATTATAAGGTTTATATATATATATATATATATATATATATATATATATATATATATATATATATATATATATATATATATATATATATATATATTACAAACTCAAAATCTTTATACGTTTACTTAAAAAATCCTCTTCGTAAGAGTGGTGTTTTTAGTTTAAATAATGGTAAATAAAATCAACAAATTGTTTTTTCAAGCTCATAAATAAGAAAGGACATGCAAACACAGAAGCTTCAACTTTTACAATTTTATGGGAGCAAAATAAATAAATAAATAAATAAAAGAAAAAAAGTAAAAGAAAATAAAAATAATATAGCCATATGTAATTGCTGGAAACGCAAACATTATAAAAGCCTGCAGGTCGCCAAGCAGTTTTCACATACTGTACCTCACTCCGAGTCCTTTGGAAACATTATGAGTGGTGATAGATTTTTACACGGGACTTGGAGTATGCACTTCTATATCGCTTCTTTTTATGTGATATCGCTTCTTTTTATGACTGTCGTTTTAGGTTTGTGGCTTGGCGGGATCGTTTACAACGAGTTGTTTTTGATGAGATATCACTCCTTTTTGTAAGGTATTTAATTTCAATTATACGGATTCCATTTTTATTCAGAAAAGAAAAGATGAAAGAGGCAAAAAAAATAATAGTGATGCTATAAACAGAATTATACATCAGAATTATACAATTTATTGAGTGACTTATTCCAATGTACATGTCGCTACCATAATAACGGGGAAACTTTTATATTAATTTCCTTATATTGTATTCATCAGATTATTTATGACATATTTATTTTCCTTTTTCTTTTGTTTATATCACTCTTCCGTTTATATACATTCAAAAACAAAAAATTAGGCAATTTTACAGTAGTTTACAAACTAATTAAAATACTACAGTTTCAGAAAAATGTGGAAAAATAAGAATCACTTTTTTTCGGTCAACGATAAGTTTATGGAGCATACTTTACCGAGAATAGTCAACATTTTTTTTTCTAGGAACCTATTTCTATTAGTATAAAAATTTACAGGGATTTTTATACTAACATATTAAATATATTATTTTTGAAAATTACTGAGCACCTTTGAAGTTTTTTATTTGTTTAAGTTTTTTAACTCAACGTTTCGAGAATTTGAAAAATATAAAATTCGCAACGTTTGCAAAAGTATAAAAACTATTAAAGTGATTTCTGTTCATATAGTCTGTTCATTCCAATTCGGTGATCCTAAAATATAGGTCCCCAATCTCCGGCCGTCCATGAATTAATTAGGACATATGTGTGCAACTGTTAAAATGTTCTCAAAGTTGACAATAGAGGCAATAAGTATAGCTCGGCAAATATGAAACACGGCATTGCTTCATCATGGCTTTGTTTCGTGAGGTGTTCGTTGTCCGAACATAAAAATCTCACGCGAAAGTGTTCGTTAACCGATTTGTTCGTAAACCGAACAGTTCGTTACCGATCACCTATTGTATACGAAATTTAGCATTTTAAGTTCGTCATAGCCGGAGATTTAATGAACGGCAAATATTTAAACGCAAAACTTGTAATCTTGGGGTAGCAAAATTTTTATATTCTATTACTCAGCGCATGAACATAAAGTTGGAATTTTGTAATCGCTATTTCAATCAATTCCTGATACGCTAGAATTATATATTTATAAATAAACACAGTTTTTTTAATCGATGAAAATACTATATTTTAATAGATTTAGAGCTTAACATCGACGAGATTTCAGACGGACAAAATGGACTCATATTAAATTTTAAAGCAAGATAATGAAACCTTACACAGATTGAAACAGTGTAAAATCATTAAAATACATCTCACTCAGTAAATATACATCGGTTGTAATGTAATCAAGATCTTCTAAGAGACTCTGTAAACGAAACGTATATGCTTCAATGCCGCTTTACAATAGAGAGGATGTAGTAACATATTTGAATATCTTGTGTATATAGCCAATTTGACAAAAGTTATGCAATTTACTATTGTTTTTCCTCTGTGTTAAGTACAGGAATCATGTACTTCAACGTAAAAATTCGCTAATTACACAACTTTTTAGTCTTATTAAAAAATCTTTTGAGTTACCCTATTAACGAACAGTAAATTCTACAATTCTGTTTCACAATAGGAAGCTAACTTAGGTCGTTCGTAGTAACATATTTTAACATCATGCGCATACGTTCTTTTTGAAAAGAGTTAGACCATTTAATATTTTTTTTGCTTCATCTTAAGTATAGGAATAAATCACTTTAAAGTGGTATACATAAAAAACTAATTAATATTTTTACACGAAATATTAAACATTTGAACTACTCATAAAAAAAATTCAAATGCTGCAAACTGCGTAAAAATAGGATAATTACACAACTCTTTAGCCCTATATCAAAAGATCTTTTGTGAGACTCTGTAAACAAACCTTAAATGTTACGATTTTTTATAATAGGAAGCTTACTTGGGTCGAGTGTAATAACATATCTTAATATCATGTGTATACGACCATTCCTAAAAGAGTTGGGTCATTTATTATTTTTTTGCTCTATGTTAAGTATAGGAATCAATAGCTTTAAACTGATATAAATCAAAAACGAATTAATATTTTTACATGAAACTTACAGAGGTCCGAACTACTCATTAAAACGATTCAAATAACGTAAACCGCGTAAAAATCCGATAATTACACATTGCTGTAGCCCTGTCAACAGTTTTTTGCTCTACGTTAAGTGTAGGAATCAATAACTTTAAACTGATATAAATCAAAAACTAATTAATATTTTTACATGAAACTTACAAAGGTCCGAACTACTCATAAAAACGATTCAAATAACGTAAACCGCGTAAAAATCCGATAATTACACATTGCTGTAGCCCTGTCAACAGTTTTTGGTCTCAACAAGATTTAAAAAAGTGCAAAAAACAGCACTTTTAAAATCGCATTTACGGAAAACCTAATCGTCGGATTTTGCTTTACTTTTGAATTCTTAGACCCTTGGCACGCCCCATTCCATAGAATCAAGAATTTTGTTTCTATCATAAATAGAACGCGAGATATAGATGTGTCAAAAACCCGTTTTGTCCCGTCCGCAAATTATAAACTAGACAGCTAAAATTTTTTGTAAAATCGTTTGGCATCCATTGGCGGAAATTCCTTTCATTTACGGTTCAATGCATTGCTGTTTCTTATGCTTGGCGAGAAACTCTGTCGAGTTTCTATGATATTGTGTCCATAATTTTTACACATCGAATATTTAATAATTTGTTTTTCCTTAATAATTAATATTTTATTTAAGACACGAAATGATTTATTTCTATGATAAACAACATTTATATTTTCTAAAGTAGACAATTCACAAAATAGAGTAATATATATTTATTTTTCATAAATGAATTCTTCATACAGGTAGGCTTTATAAGGGATGAGGTAGTTTTTAAAGACAACGGTCGAAGAGTTGTTATTATAAATTACAGACCAGTCATTATTACACTCTCATTTTAAGCTTGCGATCGCTTACGAAGATTTTGAATAAAAATTTCTTTTGAAATTAAAACCTGAAAAAATATTTGCTGCATCTACAGGTTTTACCGACGTGACATCATACCAAAATATATTATTAAAATTTTATATAGAAATATTATTTTATAATCTTAAATTTGGTTATTTATAGAACGTCTAAACAAGCAAATCATGTAGTCCCTTTGTCATTGTTATATTATAACAGCAAAAAAAGCAAGCAAACGTGGTTAAAAAGTCGGTCAAGTGCGAGTTTTACTTGCGCACAAAGGGTTCCATACTATAAAACCCTATTTCTTTTAAAAACGTTCTATCATTAAATATCTATTATCTATTACAATATTTCAAAGTGCTCTCATATATATATTTTTTTCTCTCCGCGTCAAGGATTCATTTTATTTTTTTTCTTTATTGCGCGTTAAATTCGAAGCTATTTTTAACTACAATCTCAAAACAGATATTTCGTTTTGTTTATACTTCATTAATCTGAGTGCGAGTCTTTAGAAACGTTTAGAACATTTTCGGCGCCAGAAAGTCTTTTTTTCTTCAAAACTAATGCACCGGAAATAGAAATGAATGAAATCCTTCTAAAACCATTATGATTGGAACAAAAGGATCATGTGACATGTTTTGTAATCTTACGCAAGCTCAGTTAAAACCACATGCACGCTCTGATTCCAGCAGAGAATTTGACGTTTGGCGGTAGCTAAAAGTAGGAGTGAAACTTTTATCGGCGTTTAATTTGCCTCATCGTCCTTTATAGTTTTATGATGTAGAGTTCTAAAGTATTTTTATGGGTGTTTAGTGTTAAATTATGCCTCCAACTCATCGGGATAAAAATCTTGAGTCTCGGGGAGGAGATTTGTGGAGAGTGCAGACTGTCGCAATGGAATGTATTGGTTCTTCGGTGTAGTTTTGATATATCGAGCATTCCTCCTGAAGTGACGTCTTCAAAAAGTAAATAAAGTTTTGTACTTTCCACTCAATTGTGCGTAGACTGTGAATCACTGCAAATTACTACCACACGGCAAACCTGGTGCGATTTTTAAAATGGGAAACCTTGTTAAGTTTTTGTGAATGTTATCAACAGCTTCTACGACTACAACGCATCGATCACACTGGAGAGTCTAAATCATGACATATATGTTATATAAAAATTTTATTTCTCAATATTCCTTTAAATTGATCTAAATTCTGACATAGTCATTATTTCCTTAATTCTTAATAATATTTATTCCTATTTAATGTCCTTTTAAAAGTAATAACACCTATATTAATAATTATTTTATTCCAAATCTTAATCTAAAACTTTAAGTTCATTCGTAACTTTTATCAACTCCCCAATCTATAATATTCTGAGAGACGCTTGTTGTCATTTCAAATGTTTTTAAAAACCATTTTTTTAAATTCCATGCTTCGCTTCGCGTGCTGGCTGTTTTTCACCTCAAAATCAATGTTCAGTTGGGATCGGGATTATTTCTTGTTAAATCTTCTCCATCGCACCTCATTTTCTTAGCTTAATTTCGTCTTTCACTCATTGGTTCGTGCATACGTTACGTAGCTTCTGCAACTTTACGCGCTGTTTAACAAAACTCGCCGGCAAGCATTTGGAGACCAGATTTTTGTCGTGTTTGGAAGTTCTAACCAAAGCGTTATCTGGTGTTCGGTGACATAGAATTTCTAACAGGATTTTAAGATCAATAAATAATATAGTGAGTTAACGTCAATCCTGCGGGCTATATGATTACACCTTGATCCTGTGAGAACTGTTACTGGTATCGCTCCTGTTCGTTAATAAACAATTTATCTGGAAATTGGCTGCATATTATTGGAGAAATTCATTGTGTTCCATCATTGCCTAATCTCCTCGCCATGATTCTTGATAGCGACTGCAATAATTCTTCATCTGTAACCAACTGTCATTTTCTCGTGAAATATTTAATCATCTTCGTAAGAAGCTAACACATATATATATAAAAGAAAAATTGTAAGTAATTCAATTAGCCTCCCTAAATTGTTCCTCAGAATATTTGTGAATGGCTAATAATCTATAAATATGTGGGTCAATAGCCCTTATAACTATTTTAACTTTTCTAACTAAAGTTTCAACTTTCCACGTTCCATAGTTTCGCGAAAAACGGCAGTGACAGACGGACAGACAACACACGAGTGATACTTATGATTCCGTTTTTAACACTTTCCAACCTAGTTGAAAAGTGTTTATGACTTCGGTTTGTCTGGCCGTCTGCCGTCTGGCCGTGCTGTAACTCCCGTAAATATGTTCGGATTGCCTTGCAATTTTTATATGTTATTGTCGTTATCTATAGCACGTTCCCTATTTCAACTGAAGTGTGTATCACTTATAGTTTTTTACAGAGACACTCAAAAGAATTCCGTTACATTGCGGTCTTTGGGGAAAAATCATTTGCGGTTTATTTTAATGATGTTATACAATTGCAAACGCATTGTAATTGATATATATCACTAAGGTACACTCTCAAAAATGAATACTCAAATTTCAAGAAATTTTCTTCGTTTTTGACGAAACTGTTTCTTGAAAAATGCTCCGAGTAAACATTTCGTCAAATCGAGTAAATTTGCATCCTCAAAATTACGAAGAAATCAGTTTCCTCAAATTGTTTCTTTGACGAAGTTCCAAAAAAGGTTGGTGCTGCCGTCTATCGGAGTTTTTAGAAGCATCATTATTGACTAGGGCCAAAATAAGATCACTCGGGACTCGAACACGCGATGTTTAGCTTTGCAGCTAAGTGCTCTAACCACTTCGCTAGCGGGCCTTCGGAATTACTTCATTTTAAATGTATTTATGGGATGTTGATGTGTGTTTATATTTTTAGAAAGCAGATTGTATTTTTATCGGTGCTGTTATACTTTCTGCATGTTTTAATTAATAAGACTAGATTATTATTATGGTTTTTCTATGGTTAATAAATAATTAGAAAATGGCTTGATTAATATAATTTATTAGAGAAATTTCCTTTGTTCAATGAATGATTAAAATGTCTAATTAATATGTTGATCAGAAATAATTTATTTTGGAGGCGAGTTCATCAATTTTAGCGGATAAGATTACTGTTTATAGAGGGGGGTCAGTTATACATATTTTAAATTTGATTGTTATATGAATATATTTCTTAAATAAAAAAGAGCTCCTAAAATTGTGATTTTTTTTTTAACCATTGGGAAAATGTTGAGGCTTTCGGTCGAAAATGGACCAAATGATGTTCGCATTTTACTATTTTAACCGTTTTTAACGAAATTCTGTACCTTTAGAAGAATTTTTTAAGCGTTTTTAACGAAATTCTGTAACTTCAGAAAAATTTATCTTTGAATAGGCAATAGAAATGCATAAAATCGTTACAAAAAGGACAGACGCAAATTATCAGATATAAAAAATAAAGTAGAAATTTGGTACATTCCTGTTATAGCGGCCCCCAAGGACGAAATATTTTTGTTTCTGTTTTCATCAATATATTGTAAATTTAATACTTTCGAGTAATTTTTTTTTTTTTTTTTTTTTTTGAACGATTTTCTAACAAAAATAATCTGGCCGGGAATGGGGAAACATTTTTGTCAAATATTTGAGATTTTCCATTTTATTGAAAATCACTTAATTTTGAGACGAAATAATTGTCAAAAATGACGAAATATAGTTCAAGAATTGCGGAATCGTCAAAAGTAAGAGTTTTATTTTTGACAGCGAGGAAACAGTTTCGTCAAGATATTTGAGGATTCGCGTTTCGTCAAAAACCACGTGACTCTGTGACGAAATGATTGTCAAAAATAACGAAATGAGGCCTGAGGATTGCGGAATCGTCAAAATTGAGTGTTTTATTTCTGAGAGTGTATATTACAAGAAGCTTAATATGGAATAGGGTGTGCATCGCATAGTACTTATAGTTAATTTACAGGGACAGTCAAAAGAATTCCGTTACATTACGTCTATGGAGTAAAATCGTCTGCGGTTTAATTAAATAATGTTTCACTATTTTAAACGCATTGAAATTTATATATATCACTAAGGTGCATTACAAGAGGCTTACTACAGAATATTGTGTGTATAGTAGTCATCGTTCATTTACAGGGACACACAAAAGAATTCTCTACTGTCTGTTAACAATAATTCCTTGGAAGTGCGTTTTAAGTTACTGAACGCGATTTTAAATTTAATTCGCATTTTGTCTATTACGTGGGTGTATAAATTCTGTAGATCCTATACAGGGAAGCAGAAAAGTTCGCGAACACATTTCCGTTTATTGACAGAAACTACAGAAGGAGAATTTTAAACTGTGCTTACGCGTTTCCTAACTGAACTAAAATTTAGCATCCTATGTAGTATATATACAAATCTATAGATCCTATAAAGGGCTGAATAAAAGTATTCGGATATTTTTCCGAATATTGTATATGTTGGAAATTCCTGAAATTATGTTTTTAAATATGTTATGCGTTTTCCAAATTGTTTACTTAGATGTTATCTTTCAGCTTATTAAACGGTATGATTTGTAAAATTATTTTGGAAGCGTTGGAAAGTGTTACATAATCTATGCTTGACGCATGATTTTTCGTTCTTGTTTTTTCATAGTCTATGATCTCGTCCGTACAAAAAACCAATGAAATCAGGGTCAACCCAATTTCTAAAAAAATGCCGATATATCTTAACGAATATTTTCCTACAATTAAAAATCTTAAAAAATAAATGTTGTATACATATCTGTGTGTAAAAATTTTAAAGTGCAAAATTTTTCTTGTATGTTCGCAATCCAAGGAATGCAAAATAGCAAGATTAATCATCATTTAGAAAATTACATTCAAATAAAGAGTACTATAAAAAAATAATAATTATGTACTTTACAATGAAAGAAAAAAAATGGTTAAAGAAACTCGGAAGTTTGAAGCTCTATTAGAAAAAAGAAAAAAAAAATTATTTATTTATTTATTTATTTATTTATTTATTTCGGTTTATTAAACAAAGATAATTTTCTAAAGATTGAGCTAAGCTGGTCCGGGATATTTAGACATTTTTATTTATATATATAAAAAATATTACTCTTTTTCTCTTGAAATGTACGGTCCTGGAAAAAGTATAAAAGGAGAAAAGAAAAAAATAATGATTTGAAAGGTAATTGAATTGTTAATGTTGGGAGACAAGGAGACATATTCTATCTAATTTTGAGCCTTTCAACGGTCAATGTTAGTAACAAAGAAAAGAACTCGTGTCTTTCTGCCATACTCGTACAATGATATTTTAAAAGAACGTTCGTAGATTCCTGTCAGTGGTTGGGTAGAAATAACAAATTTACTATTTTAAACAGATTTTCAGGGGCATGAAAATCACGAAATCTTGTCATAAGGGTGTATTTATGATTACTACTTATTTCTATGTAAGAAGATATATTGAAAGGAGAAAATTAATCTTGAAATAATTTTAAAATATTATTAGCAACTTTCCACTTGCGTATTTTCGGTATCGGGCTCGGGTTCTGGTGACATAAAATATTTTGGGCTCGGATTTCAAATCGTCGTGTTCGGGATCCAAAAAAAAAAAAAAGAGGAAAAAAAAAGAGCCCAAATTCTCTCTAATTTACATACGTTTTGCTTCATTTTATCCTAAAAACTTTCCAGTATTTTTAAGTAAAAAAATAAAATTGTAGAATTTTTCGAGATTTTTGTGTCCCCGAGCGCCTTAAACGATATGATTTGACAAACTGTCGGATGTGCCACTCCCAAAACTTTCTTTTATCTCATACATGTTACTAATACTTCAAAATTCGCCATCACAGCGCCACCTTCTGGCTGAATATCTCAAAAATTTTATTCAAACCCCGCCCTATGATAATCACAGACTGCTCTGAGATGATAATACACCTAAATATAAAATTTCGTCGAAAAATATTCATAATTTGTTCACTTAAACTGCCAGAAAATTTGAAAATCGCACAAATATCGCTTCTACAGATCCCCACGCTCCCCTTTTCTAGGGGAATACTCCCATTTTCAACTGGGACTTGACATCCATAGTCAAAAACGTATGTATGAAGTTTGGTTCAAATGCTATGCATAACTTCGTACACTTTCCGATGATACAAAGTCAAAGTCAAACTGGGCGGGGAGGCCTACCTTTCGGCTTAAGCTCAACTAGCCCCGCCCAAAAGGTTTGTTTACTCGGAAAGGAAAATGGCACAAAAATCGCTATCACAGCGCCCCTACCGGCGGAATATCCCCAGATTCAACTGGGACATACTGACCATAGCCAAAAACATTTATATGAAATTTAGTTCAGTGCTACGCATTAACTTTATACATTTTTTGATAATACAAATAGAACTTACAGATGGACAAACAAGACATTTTGTAAAAACATGTTTTTTGGGATCTCTGACCCCTAAAAAGTGTAAATCCTTCGAAAACTGGAAGTCGAAGAAAACATTGATTCCAATACTTTCTTCTATATAGATAGAAAAACGTAAAAAAAAAAAAAAAAATCAGCCTGCCAGACCAAGGAAACAACGAATTTCCAGGCTTGGTCCGGGCCGAGTATGTTGGAAAAAGTGAAGTTTGAAAGAAATTATCGCGCAAATCTAAAGGGAGAAAATGGCGAGCTCCATGCCGAATTGAGATGAACTCGAGCTCGACGATTTGAAATCCGAGCCTGTCAGAATCCGAAAAATTTTGTGGCATCAGAGGACGAGTCCGTCTTCTAAAAATCTCTTCTTATATATAAACAAGTATTAATCTCAAATACTCATGACAACGTTTCGTAATTTTCATGTTCTTGAAAATCTGCTTAAAATAGCAAATTTGTAAACTACACCCCACCCTGCAAAAATCTCAATTTTCATTCTTTTAAACTATAATTGTACCAACTAGCACCGAAATACATGAGTTTTATTTCCCAGTAATTCTGAAAAAAGGCTTGAAACAGAAAACGAGAACAGACAAGGGTTTTATGGTACTAACACTGACCTTGCGAAGACCTCAGAATCAGGTAGACTATTTTTCCTTATATTGCCTCAATAACAATTCAATTTCCTTTCAAATTTTAAAGGATTGTAAAATACTTTAAGAAACTTAGATTACATTCTTGTTTCTAAAATAGCAAGTTTTTTTTTCTCCCTTTTTTTCAATTTGTGAATAAATAAAATTTTATCTTTAAGCTCGAGTCCCGAACCGCGTCGTATCCTGGCTCGGGTTAGTGTTGCCAGGTGTCCCGATTTACACGAGACGGGGATCCAAGACCTGACCCACATAACGACTGCGTGGGACTCTAAAAGTCCCGATTTTGTCATGATGCACTAATTCTTTTAAATTTCTTTTTTTTTACCATGCTATTCGTTAGTCTGCATCGAGTAGAACTTAATACAGTAAAACATGTCGAGACAGAAACTGTCTATAACGGAAAATTTGTATAGTCTCTTCGAAAGGAATACCTACAAATCTACCTGATTAGCCGAAAACAGATTTTTTTGCAGCTTATCGTGATTCTGTTTTTACAGGGTTTATAGTTTGTTCAGCAAAGTATGTGAAAACAGACCTGTTTTTAACGGAATTCCATTTCAAAAGTTAAAAAATTTCATTGTGGCAGCGATTCCACTTTCACAGGTTTTAGTGTATAAGATTATTGTGATTATTTAGTATAGTAAATAGTCAAACCTACTAAGACAGAATCGCAATCGATCGAAGAAAAATTGCGTTTTAAACAGGTTTTTGTCTTAGCAGGTATAAATGGTTGGTATTCTTACCGTTGGGACAATGGAAATTTTACGTTTAAAACAGGATTCCGTTTCAGAGAGGTTCCGCTTTAATATAGTTTATTGTATTTTTGTGTCCCGCTTTTTGTGACCTAGCAACACTAGCTCGGGCTGAGCCTGTCCCAAGTTCCCATTTCTAATGCCGATCTCTAGCTGAGGCACTCGGAGAAGCATTTTCATTTTAGGCGAACCAATCCCGTCAAGCACGAAATATTTCTCCCAAACGCGTGCGCCATCTGCGTTTTGTATAATCACGTGACCATATCGTAAGCACGTGGTTTCCGCTCGTAAACGATGGATAAAACTTAGGAAAACAGTTTGCTCTTGATCATCCCAAGTGTGCGGCGTATTTTATTGTGTTGGTGCGTTTCGGTTGTCACGCTTTGTGTACTTCTCAAGTTCTTTTTCTCTTGGATACTAACTATTGTGTCGAGAAGCAGGGGATATTTTATAAAGGTAAGTTTATATCTAAACTAGTTAAGCGGGGAAAATATGATACTGTTGGCATTTTATAATAATTTAGTTATACAAATAGTTTTGAAGAGAAAAATATTAATGTTTATTTTCCTGACAAAAGAAAAAAAAATCTCTTTCATTTTCTCTTTTTTATCAATACATTTAAAGAAAATTAATAAGAAAAGTTCTGTCGTAAAGATCTTTACAAAAGTTTAAATTTTAAATAATTTATTTTTGTGATAACATTCTTTTTAAAGTCAAACTCTTATAAATAATTTTTCGTTCTCAACAGCCTCACTGTTTTTTCCATACACAAAACCTAAAAAAAAAAATCGCATTTATTATTATTATTTTAATTTAAAAATTACCCTAGAGTATATAGAATAAATACACCAATCGCATGTAATAACGATAATTAGATCAAAAGTTCTAACACTTTCTATGTTATAACTGTCTGTAGCTGACGTTTCCTTTTTTAGGATTTAAATCTTATTACATTGTTTTTATTTTTTTATTATTTATTAATTTTTATTTTTTAAGGATTTGCTATTTAAATTGAAATAGCTAAATTTCTATGAAGGATAAAACTAGGAAACTTTGTATAATGTTTCAAGTTATAAGGTAGATGTACCAGTAATGAACATCTTTAAGGAATTTCTTTTATTTTTTAATTAACATTTGTAATTAGTATATTTCGTTTTTTAATGTTATATTAATCTATGAACAATATTTAATAATTTTCATAGTCGCATTTCCCAATGTGAATCAAAATTTAATTGTAAATAACAGGAATAAATCAAAACACCCAAAATTCCAGTAATGGGCTCCCTATGTTCCCGTAATGGACAATCTCTGTTCCAATAATGGGCACGGGCATCCTACAAAAAAATAATAGATAATTGTTTTAATGATTGTATTTAGAACCAGAACATTACGAAAGCACAAAATAGTCATTTTCAAATAAATTTATCAATTAGGATATCGATAAGTAATAAAGTATTTATGAGAATAATTGTTTAAATTAATTATTGTCCTTATCACAAGTTTAATATTTTAGATAGAATATTTAAAATAATGAATATCAGAGAATTGCAGCTACCAAATTATTGCGACAATGATGTGTTAAAATATATATATATATATATGTCCTAGAGTATTAGTGCATGGAATCTTATTTCCCATTATTCTTATAGCAGTTAAACTTCCTGAAACTACGTGATATATTACTTGTAGTAGTATTACGTACATGAAAGAAACGAAACTGTGGGTTGAATGTTTTAAATACTAAATAAAATTTCAAAATAAAGCTAGAGAACTGACCTTTCAGGCCCCTGGTCTCCAAATTTACTAGTTTTATTACTACCATAAATTTAATTAATATTATAGAATTTTTTATGTACAGAGATGAATAATCAAAACATTTAAGACAGAAAATAATGCATTTTTTAATAACTTTGTGTGACTTAAAAAGCCTCATGAGCCCCTCTTTTCCCTATGCCATTAAACATTCTCTGCTTCCTGATTGGTTTGATTGATTGCCAGATTATAAAATAATAAAATAATAATCTAATTAACATATAAATATTTTATTAATCACATTAAATTAATTAAAAGCAGCCATTTTTTAAATCAAAATTGGCCCTAAATCAGGGTTTCCCAAACTTTTGTGTCTCACGTACCCCTTGAAAAAACGCGCGTGCTTGGCGTACCCCTATCTTTTATCTGTCAGAATTATGAATAGAAAGTGGAATAGAGAAATCAATGACTGCATGCAAATAACCATAGATTACTGGTAGCAACTTTTTTTAATGTGACCAGGGCCCGACATACACTTTACAGGGCCCCGGGGCGAGCATTATTCTGGAGTCCCCTTCTATCCATCCACAGTCGTAAATTATGCTAAAGTGTCTAATACTAAACTTCATACCCATACCTATTGTATGTATACATAAATTTCGTACCGGTTACACAAGATATCACAAAAGTAAGATGTGCTAAAATACACTACTTTTTTTCGGCGGGGGGGGGGGGTGGTATTGGAAAGTAAGTGCTCATTGAGCCTTTTGAAGTGCAAATACAAGTCCTTTAGTCACTCTTCGCTAACTGTTATAATATCATAAAATTGGGAAGGGGTGAGCTAAACTCCCTTCCTAAATATTTGACAATGTAGAAATTTTGGTCACTTTAGACCAATATTATACCCATTTGGCACACTCCAGCCATAATCAACCTTTTTTTCTCGCGGGCCGCAAATATATGTTTGCGATGTTAGTCGGGCCGCAATATATTTATAAAAGGGTAAAAAAAAAGAGCTATTAAAATAGTAAGATAACATACATAGTATAACAAAGCAATATAACAAAATTACTTATCAGTAGCGTTGAACGTTTGTTGCGGAAGAAATGTTATAAAATTTTAACACCACTATTTCCAAACAATAATCTTCATGGAAGATTTCTGTTGCAAATATTGTAGAAATACGCTGGGAAGTTTTATTGTTGGGAAATAGTGGTGTAAAAAAATATTTGTGCCAATTTTTTCCGAGACGAACATTCAACCCTACAAAGCAGTATTAGTTATGTAATTCGTATAAAACGTAATAATATAACAATGCAGAATTTCCAAGTTATACAAAAAAAAAACAAAAAAAAAAAAAAACAATTGATTTTCTGTTATAAATCAGTTTTTTTTTCTCATGACAAAAACTTTTTTTTTTAATTTGTAGAAATATACAGTGCAAATTTAATTAATCTGAAATAATGTATTATTGATATTGAAGATTAAGAAACGTATACAACACTGTAGAACAAACAGTACTACATGCAAAAAGAACATTTGACTAAGAAAATGGCATTTAATATATTTTAACATAATTTTAAGTTAATTATAAATAACAGGACATATTTTCTCATCCTATGAAATCGGGCCACATGCGACCCGCGGGCCGCAGGTTGAGTATGGATGCGTCTAAGCGAAAGTTCCGATTACGCCCATCGGGAGTCAGCTGTCCCTCTTGCCCTGCATTAGTCAGGCCCTGAATGGGGCGGATGCATTATTTAACCATTGCATACTTCTTGCATTATTTGATGGTATTTGCTGAAATAGAGTCGTAAGTCATTTTCGACAATTATGTAAAATTTTGATTTTAAAAACGTTCAATTGAATCTAAAACCTTTTTTAACTGATTCATTTAGCCGCGCTGTGATTGTATTTGACACGAACACAAAAATTCTGCTTAAACTCATCCCGAAAACCGACCTGTTGAACCAGACAAAAAAAAAAAAAAAAAAAATTCGTCAAACTGAAACCCGATCGAACCTGTTATATCTGTAATACTAATTTTATCTTTTTTGTATGAAAATATTACTGTTATCAATATTCGAATATATAGTTTTTTTTTTTTTTCCATTTGAAAATATTCAGAACATTCTTTTAAAAAATTAGGTGAACGCAATCCGAAAGATTGGGAACCCAATTCGAAACATTTAAAGTAAACACGACCGGAACTTGATCTGCAGCGAAAGAATTAGCGTCAACCAGACCCGGCCCGAACCACGGGTTGGGTCGGGTATCGGGTAACGTCGGGTTACCTAGTCTGATGCAGGACTAGGGAGAGGACTGAGAGGAGTTCTAGGGAGAGGACTAGTTTAGAGGGAGGGGAGAGAAATTTCACGAAATTTTGCGTGATGTAATTAATAGATTATCCCTACATAATTGTAACTGATATAAAGTGTACTTATAAAAAGAAATAAACTGATTAAAAATATTTGCACTCTGATAAAAAGTAAAAACATCCATATCTCAATTGTCTAGCATTTTTCTGGTAGTAAACTAAATAAAGCAGATTTTCTGAAATGGCCCTATACCAGTTCCGACTCTTCCCATTATTTCTGCAAGTCATTTTTGACATAATTTGACTCCCTCACAGTGGAGTCAAACATGAGAGGTTACTTGAACTCACCATTAAGTAGGAAATATACTGTGGCACTTCATGCCACATCTTGAAACAGCTGGCGGAAATATGGAACACTTCGTTTCAAGGACCCAAACAGTCCGAAATTACTCCAGACATAGTAGGGAGGGGGGAAACAGTTTCTCTCATATGCTGCGACATCTTGAATTATGTTTTCGAGTGATTATCTTTGACATACATTTTATTTTAGGAAAATTTTGGTATGTCACTTTTCTAAAAATTGAAATAATATGATCTTCAAAAATCAAATAAAGTGTACTGTAACTTATTTTTAAACTAAGTTCAATGCGCTTTTTGTCGTACTTATAAAGAAAAGAGTGCATGTACGCATGAAAGCATGATTTACTAGAGCTAAAGTAATTTAACCTTAACTGCTGTTAGCGGTCTCACAGGCCGCTGCTTTTCGTAATTTTCACTGTTTAATTACAGATACTAGATAAATTTTATTTACTTTGGAGCCTTAGTACTATCACTAGATAATTCTAAATAGTTTAATTTTAATTATAGTAGTCCAGTATAAATAAAGTTTAGTACATAAACGTTAAGTTTAGTAACCTATGTTAATCGAGCGTTCTATTCATCCTTCGATCAAGCGGTCTCGCAGACCACTCACAGATGCCACAATTTCTGTCGCAGAAGTCTGTTAATCGGTGTTGATGGATCTGGCAGTATAACATCCTTCCCCCTCCCCTTCCCACAGTTTAACCTTATCTTTTTTTAAGATTTAAGATTTTCCACCTTTGCCAATATTTTATTTTAAATGTATGCACAGTCACATTACTATTAGGAAACTAATATTGAAAAATGCTAAAAAATATATAATACAGCTGCCGTACTGGCAGTATACTTTATTTTCTTTAATGGTTTCAATTAGAAATTTATTTGTAATCCCTTTCTCTAAACGGAATGCTTGTATTTTTTTTCTATGATATTATCATATTTCATTCCTTCGAAGTGGCAATATAATTAAAATATAGTTTTAATAATAGAAATTGGGAATAGACATTAAGACGCTATTTCCAAAAAAGTTCGATGTATCTGAAATGGAAAGCATATTTTATTCAAAATTTTGATTCGTTTTGGATTAATTTGCGTTTTAAAATATAGATATATATATACTGATTCAATTAAACTGTGTAAGTACAATAAAATCTGTAAAAACGGAACACCTATACTTAAATAAAAACTGCTTAAAACGAGGAAATTTATGGTTCCAACAAAAAAAAAAAAAAAAAAAAAAAATACAGTTCATTATAAGAGACAATTTACTTGAAATCTGTCTAAAGTGGAATTTTAGCAGTGAAACTTTAAAGTGGAACTGGTTCCTTGTGATTTCGTTGTTAGCAGATTTTACCGTGTACATTTAAATTGCTGGATCTTTCGTAATAGAAATGTGCTAACCCCCCCCCCCCTCCTCTCCCCCCTCCCTTGAACTTCAGAAATCTCTCAGATTGAAAAATTTCTGAATTCAACGTTACCAGATATCTATTCTTAAATACGTTTCAGTAATATTCCAATTTCTTTTTATAGCAGACAATCTGTGTTATGACATAAAAAATAATTCTAAATACTTTTTTTTTAATTGTATTTAATTTTTCATAAAAACTACCCCCTGTAAAATGCAACATTTATTTCAGCTAATGACTGTTTTCTCAGTTGTTTATTAACAGTGAAAGTCTTATCATACGCATAATTTTGTTAGAGCGTTTTTTGTCTGGAAAAAAGGGTCATTATTCAATTACGCCTCATTTAAAATAAGGATTTCGCGGATAAGGTTCGCTGAAGACATACCCTGATGACCTAAGCACGCTTCACTTGGGTTTTCCGATAATAATCGACATGTGATATTTTGTTTACGGAAAGTTTTTAGCGACGGAAAAGCTAATTTGATTGTTGAATAAAGAATTTAAGGGGACGTTCTACATTTTTGGGTTAAAAATTTCAATATATATATATATATATCGTATATATTATTTCTCCTGTCAACATCCCTTTTTCTAAGAAAATACGAAATGCAGAACGACGAATGAGATAGCATATGAAAGGATTTTGAACAGGCTTCTGACATAGCACTCTTAACATTTCGTTAAAACATGTTTTTTGATTAAAAATTGCAATTAATTAAAAATTAAGTCGGCATTGTTTTCATAAATGAAATAAAAGATTTTTCTCAAATCAGTGTTGCCACAAAAATAAATACTGCATTATCAGATGACGTCATCCTATAATGCAATTAAAATACGATTGTTAATTTATTTCTTGCGCGTACTTTTTGAAAAAATATTGAGCTTTCAATCAGGTTTTTATTTAATTTTTACGCGTGCGTCATCACCTATTGTTTATTTGTTTTCTTTGTTTAATGATGGCTGTGTATATATGCGTAATCTGTAGATTACGTAATTTAAGGATTAACTTCCATTTATATCTACAGTTCATTAGGATTTACAAAAATTGCAAGCATTTATTTTTTAATATTTCATTAAGTTAATACGCCAGCAAAGTCTGACGTATTTTTCATTGGCTGCTGGACCACAAAGTTTGAACATCCCATGTTTAAGTTCCCATAGGCTTGCAAAATTGGTGTACCAAATGTTGATTTATGTATTTAAGACATTTCTGGAACAATTTTGCCAAATCTGAAGAAATGCTTTCATATGAATTCCCTAAACGTCTGATTCAGTGTTTAATTTTTTTTATAATTCGTTTTTTTCTTCCCAGTATAGGTGTTTTGGCAACCTAGAGAAATGACCTTGGCGAGAGAAGAAAATTTGAAAAAAAAAAAATTTCTGGCAATCTATTCCCATTTTCTTGTACACATCATATACATTATTTCTGTTGTCAACATATTTTTTTCTATGCACATACAAAAACATACAACGATGAATGAGGTATCATTCGAAAGGTGTTTGAACAAATTTCTGAGATAGTACACCCACATTTCGTTAAAACGCATTTTTTCATTAAAGAAAAAAATCAGTGCTAAAAAAGTATTAAAAATTAATGCTAAAACGTACCAAGAAATAATATCCAAGATTGCAGTGCGAAAGCTTCGCACGGGTCCTTCTGGTTTCTTTTTAATTTCAACTCTCAAGTATGTAGATTGTTGCTCTAAAGCGGCTTCGTTTATCTTCCAATTCCTAACAATATTTTTTACTCGTTGAACGTAACGCCGCAAAAACCAGAAAACTGCTTTCTACGCGCAGCTAGCTCTACGCCCAAAGTTTATTGCGTCTGGAAACCCTGTTGGAACCATCTCGAAACAGAAGTATTTTTCTCGACAACTATTAGACCGATTTCCTTCATTTTTCTTAAAAAAAGGTAATCGTTTTCGCAGGAGAGCAACCGAAAAGTATAATTTTCATTGATTATTTTTTTCAAGCTCGCAAAAGGTTTTTTATGACCTTTTTTTTTTGTTCTAAATGGCCACCAACTTGTCAAAAATCAGATTTTAAAACTAAATGTTGCTATAATCTCCTGATAATTGAATGTCTTTTTATATTTTGGAGTGCAATATTTTTCAGAAAAACTGTCATCCGATTGGAAGTTTACGGCGTTCAGGCTTCAGGTACCCCACGTCGCACAAGGCGGTTTTTTTTTCTCCACACAAAAATTAAAATACATAAGTGTCACTAAATATAATGCAAAATGTTCGCAGGTGATATCTCTTTTCTTTGTGACCGAAAAAAAAAAATCGTAAAAAACACGTAAATTTTAGGCCAAAGAAGTAAAACCTTTCCCAAAACTAAAAATATTAGACTATCGACGATTCCTTAAATTAAATGCACAACTTATTAAATTTTAGTAGAATCGGGATTGTGGATAATTTTTCATTGGCCAATAGAGTTGTCGTTATTGCTTTCATTGCTTGCGTTTTCGTTGTTGTGTGCATTAAAAGATTTATGAGTATGCAAATGGGATGCATTCAGTGAGCAGAGGCAATGTGAGACCTAATGTATATTACGCTTATGGGCCCTCTGCTATGAAATCGGCCCCTGACGGAGCTCTTTTCGGATTGCAGCCTGGTACATCTAGAGCTCCTATAATCCCCTTATAGGAGCCTTAGGTACATCTGTCCCTGTCCTTTTGACCGCCTTTGTCAATGAGTCGTCATTTATGGAAAATGTTTAATATTTTTCGTTTGAGGTAGGAAAGTTTTTTCAACTAGGTAAATCATATTCAATGGTTGGAGTATTGTATATTAATTTTTTACAGAATATTAAAAAAATGGTCATAATGAAGAGAGGAAAGTTGTTCAACTAGGCAAATCATATTCAATGGTTGGAGTATTGTATATTAATTTTTGACAGAATATTTTTAAATAAAGGTTAATGACGAGAGGGAAGTTTTTTCAGCTTGGTAAATCATATTCAATGGTTGGAGTACTGTATATACATTTTTGACAGAATATTAAAAAAAAAATGGTCATAATGAAGAGAGGAAAGTTTTTTCAACTAGGTAAATCATATTCAATGGTTGGAGTATCATAGTTGAGGTTTATTACAACAGAGCGAAAAAAAGCCAAGGTACCAAGTTTCTAGTCCTGGCCCGGATATTTTTCGCTGTGTTGGAATAAACCTCAACTATGATACTCCAACCATTGAATATGATTTACCTAGTTGAAAAGGCTTTCCTCTCTTCATTATGACCTAATTACATGGTATACAGGAGTTTCTATATTATATCACACTTTCATCATATAAATGCTATAGTTATAGCTTGGATGAATGTAATTAGCGCTGCAGTTCAGTCATGTCTAACAAATGAGAGTGAATTATTCCAGTTAGGATATCGTTCGGGTAGCTCAGTAGGAGAAGCATTAACATGGCAAGCCCAGGTACCCAGGTTCGAGTTCTGGCTCGGAAATTATTCGCTCTGTTGGAATAAACCTCAACTATGATACTCCAACCATTGAATAAGAATATATAAAGAAATGTTTTGGGGGGTTTTAGATAACATAACACATTACAAAATAAATTGGATGAAGAGTGATTTGTGATTTTTTTTTTCTTTTTCGGAAATTCCTTTATATACCTTTATTTTATAATTTATTTAATTAAATTTTGTGTCCCCATTATATCCTCATCCTTGAAAGTGTCCTCATGAAAGAAAGAAAGAAAGAAAAAAAACTGCAACCAAAATCGAAGAAAAGTACGAAGATACCCGATTAGTCATCGACTCCTGCAGTTATCTTATGAAAAATAAATACATATTAATAAGAATATTGAAATGCAAACGAGAAATTTGAAAAAAAGATTGCCATTGGTTTAAACATTAGCTTGCAAGAGTCATCGTGTTACTAGCGTTGGCTCTTAAGGTATCTTAAAGAATTATACTAAAAAAAAATTATCTTCAGATCTACGAAATAAAAAGTTTTTAAGCAATGTAAAGCTAACTGTACTCACTATTTATTAAAAAGGAATAACTGTTCTTTATATTTTTTGTACAGTTGTAGAAGATACTGGAAAAACAGATTATGAACAATGTAGAAATGCGCCGACTTCCTAAAACACATCTCATATTTCAACGCAGAAGTTCAAGGATATGAACTCGTGTGTCTGTTTTCTGTCAGTACACGAATGTGTGTGTTTATAATACCAACCCACATACACTGACGAATCGGAATTTCTAGACTCCTATTTCGCCTTAACTAGTAGCATTTTCAAAAATACTTTAAAAAAAATGTTGTCTTGCGTAAAAATATAGATGAGATTACTTTGCAACGTATTTACTCGCTTATTTTTCACACACTGTTTTGCAATTTCTTCCGTGCCAAAATTTTGGGGTGCATAAATTCGACGAATTATTTTTCTTAAGGATTTACTGATATCCATGAATTGCTAAAAATATATATATGCGCGTGCCTTTTAGAGATGCTCGATTTTTTATACCAATATTAAGACTCAGGCTCAAAGTGAAAATTTTATTTATTCACCAATTAATACTGAAAAAAAAAATGTTTGAGAAACAAGAATGTAATCTAAGTTTCTTAACCCCTTGACTACCAATTTTTTTTGTAAGATATTTTAAATCAAATTTCGCACAGTGTTTTAATAAGATCTAAAAGCCACAGAACTGGTGAGAGACCAGTGGGACATGGTTTTCCAAGCGTTTCAGGGACTGTTGTGTCCAGTGATAATTTTTGATGTTGCACTGAGACATAGTGTCCCACTGGGAGTCTACGGGTTAAAGTGTTTGATAATACTTTAAAAATCGTTTTGAAAGGGAATTGATATGTTATTGATGGGAAAAACAGAAAAATTGACTGGGTCGGGGCAAGAGAGTGCCAAGCCACATTTTTGAGCTTCTGAGATATTTCAATTTGAAAATTTGATCCAATTCTCAAATCAAGATATACAACCTAAAGTTTTCTCGCCAATATCTTAGTAACATTTGAGATATTCTGAGTAACGATATGGCATTATTTTAATGATATTACTATTACGTTTTTTGTAAATTAGCTATCTTCATTGGGGACAGAAACATCTGGGGCAAAAACGAAACCTGTCAAATAAGCTGCCACCAAGTGACATTAGAAACAAATTATATATTGGATATTATAATTTACAATGTTAAGCAACAGATCACAGCGTTAGATTTATTTCACCGAAAATATGGCTTGGCACTTTCTTGTCCCGACCCCTTTAATTCTACTTGATTCTGAAGCCTTTGCACGGTCAGTGTTAGCAACATAAAGAACCCTGGGATATATCTCGTCTGTCCTCGCTTTCTGTTTGAAGTCCTTTTCTTGAATAACTATAGAAAACAGAACTCGTGTCCTTCTGCTATAGTTGTAAAATGATATTTTAAAAGAATAAGAATTGCGGCTTTTTGAAGATTTCTGACAGTGGTTGTTGGGTATAAATAACAAATTTTCTATTTTAAACTGACTTCAAGGGACCTAAAAATCCCGAAACGTTGCCATGAGGAAGTATTTAGGACTAATATTTACTTCTATGTCAGAGGAGATTTCTAAAATAGGAAATTAATCTTGAAGCAATTTTAAAATGTTATTAACAATTTTCTACTGTTTACTTTCAGTATCGGGCTCAGGTTCTGGATGACACCAAAATGATTTGAATTCGGGTGGGCTCGGATTTCAAATCGCCGCGCTTGGGCTCCGAAAACAAAACCCGAACTCATCTCTGCCTTTGTGATGAATAATATAATATAATTTAATAAATATTTAACATTTAAAATATACCTTTCACCAGCTTGCGGGCCTATTTAAAAAATGGAACACCTCCCTTTTTTTTCAGGAGTATAACAAAAAAAAAAAAGGGGGGGGGGAGGGAATGCCCAGTTAAACTGCGGGCATTGAGCTCACAGGCTATTCACACTAATTGTAATATTATACTGTTATTTCAAAGATTTTGAAATAAGAGTATGTAATTTCAAAGAATTTGAAATAAGTCCCTCGAAAAATAAAGAAATCGACAATATATTAAGGGGGATCACTCCCTCCCGTTGCCCCTCTTATAATTAACTAATGAACCCACAAAACTAACCAGGGAAGCGCCTTATTACAATGAACATATACAAAGTTTGAAACAAATCTGATAATTCTGCATGAAAAACACATTTATCTAAATTAAGGGGGGGGGGGGGGGAGGGGAATTAGTCGCCCTTTCTCCCTTTATACTTAACCAATGACCTCCAAAAAGTAATCAGGGAAGCGCCTTATCACAATGAACATATATACAAAATTTGAAGAAAATCGGGTAATTCTACCTGGAAAATACAGAAAATACATTTATCTAAATTAAGGAGGGGTTAGCCCCCGTTTCCC
Organism: Maratus michaelseni; assembly: GCA_963931845.1. Lineage (NCBI taxonomy): Eukaryota > Metazoa > Arthropoda > Arachnida > Araneae > Salticidae > Maratus > Maratus michaelseni. The sequence continues at coordinate 169,535,631 of OZ007593.1, read as the reverse complement.
CCATTATACTTAACCAATGAACCTCCAAAACTAATCAGGGAAGTGCCTTATCACAATGAACCTATGAACAAAAGTTGAAGCAAAACGGTTATTTCTATCAAGAGTATCGCGTTACGTAAATACGTACATACAGAACCGACAAGCACATTAGCTCTCAGGTTTGATATATTTATAAAATCAATCCGGTGATTACCAACGGCACACATGTACAACAATGTGGTTGACAAAGACGACTATTTTTTTTTTACTATTTTGGCTATCACTACTTTTAAACAATAATCTTCGTAGCAGATTTCGCCTAGAAATTTATCACGAAGATTATTGGTTGGAAGTAGTGGTACACAAAATAGGTAAAAATAATATAGTCGCCTCTGGCAACTCTGTCACACCAGTGGAAAAAAAAAATGTATTCTAAGGGTTAACCAAACTGAAAACAGATTGTGAAATGAAAGCCTCCAAAATACACGCGATTACTTAATACGAAATTCCATTTCACCAATTCAAATTCTCAAATTTTTTCAAAAAAAAAAATATCTGATTTTTTTTTTTTTTTAAATTAGAGCATGGGAAAAAATACAAATAAATATGGTATTCTTTTATTTGCATAAGAAAGCAGCTGCGCTGAGATAGAATTCACCTTCGCAGATGCATTATTGAAAGATGAAACTTTAAAATTGTATTTGGTATTCCAGCTGCCGAAATAATCGGGTACTACAAAGAAGGAGGATTTTATACATACATATATATATATATATATATATATTTTTTTTTCTGAAACGTTGTGAAATGCAGTCAAATAGAAGAAACATCTTGGCAGTAAATACATTGTGGCATATGACACACTAATTCGTAAAATGATACGCAAAAAGAAAGTTTTTTGAAAAGACATTTTCAAGCATAAAGCAATTATTTTATTTAGAAAGATATTGTAAATCAGCTGAAAACTTATATATCTAGAATCTGAAATATATATATATATATATATATATATAATGTTCATATGAGCTTCGTTACGACAGATTATCTGAAAATTTGTAGATAGTAGGGCTGTATAATGACCCCCAATGCAAAATATACGACAGTCGCTCTGGGGTCGATCGCTTGTAAAGATATTTAAAATTTAAAGATACGGACGGATTGTAGTAATAAAGACATGGGCAGTGCACTCTAGGTGTCATAGGTTTTTAAAGTCTAAATAACAACTTTTAATGATATCCTTGTTTAATGCAATGTCCAGCAGTAGTATAAAAGTAATAAAGATGAAATTGTTGAAAAAATTAATTCAGAATTAATATAATACGGACTGTTTTGTAGTACGTATAATGGACAAGATTGGCGTACTCCATGCTGCAGAGCCTTTTAAAGCCTAAAGAATCAACTTTTGATGCTAAAGGAGAATTAGTATCTAATGTCTAGTAATAGTATAAAAGAAAACAGACGTCACATTTATAAAATCAAAAAGTTTAATTATGAAAGGAAAATGAATATATTACACAAATACCACAGGCGGCATATTCCGTACACCAGTGGTTACTTACCAATAAAAATAATGAAATAGGCAGAAATTTTTTTAACTTCAACTTACAAATTGGTTGAATATTAAAGGGATTTTGGGAAGAGGGTAAATGAAGCGCAAATGTTAATCATGTAATTATTTTAGAATTCACAACTCTTTTTTTTTACTGAGTGGCACACTTCAGTCTAGCCACTTTATGAATAAAGTGTACAATATATAATTAAGTGATTTACTACTATGAAAACATAACTGTATGAACTTTTTCACATTGAAACTATCAATTCTGTTTCATTTATTTTATATTAAGTATTACTTAACAACTTGCCTTTCTCACGCTTTATTTATTTAACCCTTTCCACTGAAAGTTGTTTCAAAATAGCGATCATCAGTATGCTTCCACTATTTCTATACTATAATCTTCGTGGTATATTTCTGTTGCAAATGCTGTAGAAATATACTACGAAAATTATTATAATTTTTTAATTAGTGGTAGCCAAAGCTTAATTCTGAAGTAGCGGCAAATGGAGTGGAAAGGGTTAATAGTTTCTGGACAACTCTTGCGAATTGTAACTCGAACTGTAGTACTGAAGTGCTCTGGCATTTATCTTCTGTGAAAACTTGTTACATCAAAGGGACTCCACCAACCGGAACTCCCAGTTGTCTCATGTATTTGATAATTGTTATTTTCTAGAATTTAGTATCTTAAACATTTTATCAAAAATAATTAATAGTAATTTTGTGATAATGACATTAATAATTAGTGTGATAAAAAATTATTCATGAGAATAATTAATCTAATTAAAACATTTTTCCTTCGGGAGGAATGTTTGCAGTTTCAGGGACAATTTTGAGTTCCGGGGGGGAGGGGAGGAAACACCTGAATTCAACACTGCGTACCACTTCAATTTATTTGAAAGTGACTATTTGATTCCCTCTCATAATTTCTGAATTGCTACGCCACTGCCTAATTATCATAAAAACTGTTTCAAACAAATTAACAAGCCTGCTTGTGGTTATCGTGACATTTTCTTCCAAGCTTGTAAAGATTCTGTACTACTTCACAGATCCGGGACGTTAAAATGCCAACCCGTCTCTCTCATGACCGCAGAAATGCAAGTACTTAATTCAGATCTTTGATATTTGTGGATCACTTAATGCCACTTTGGCGGAATGTTAATTAGCCGCCTTGCTGACTCACCATATGTCAATGTTCTCCTTCTCTTATTCTAAAACCACCATCCCCCCCTCTCTCCCACAAAAAATAAAAGTAAAACAAGAGCAAAAAATCATGCGTCAAGCATAGATTATGTAACACTCTCCAACGCTTCCAAAATAATTTTACAAATCATTACCGTTTAATAGGCTGAAAGATAACATCTAAGTAAACAATTTGGAAAACGCATAACATATTTAAAAACGTAATTTCAGGAATTTCCAATATAAATTTCCATATACAATATTCGAAAAAATATCCGAATACTTTTATGATCTATAGATTTGTATATACTACATAGGATGCTAAATTTTAAATTAGTTAGGAAACGCGTAGCACAGTTTAAAATTCTCCATTTGGAGTTTCTGTCAATAAACGAAAATGTATTCGCGAACTTTTGTGCTGCCCTGTATAGGATTTACAAAATTCTTACACACCAAGTAATAGACAAAAAGTGAATTAAATTTAAAATCGCGTTCAGCAACTTAAAACGCACTTCCAGGAATTATTGTTAACAGACAGTAGAGAATTCTTTTGTGTGTCCCTGTAAATGAACGATGACTGCTATATACACACTATTCTGTAGTAAGCCTTTTGTAATGCACCTTAGTGATATATATATATAAATTTCAATGCGTTTAAAATAGTGAAACATTATCTATTTAAACCGCAGACGATTTTCCTCCATAGACGTAATGTAAAAGAATTCTTTTGACTGTCCCTGTAAAAAAACTATAAGTGCTACACACTTCAGTTGAAATAGTGAACATGCTATAGATAACGACAATAACGTATAAAAATTACAGGGCAATCCGAGCCTATTTACGGGAGTTAGAGCACGGACAGACGGACAGACAAACCGAAGTCATAAACACTTTTCAACTAGGTTGGAAAGTGTTAAAAAGAAACTTGCGACTGATAGCAACATAAGAAACTGTCTAAGATTGTTATTTTTAAGTATTGAATTTACTCTTTTTCCGTAGCAGCCAGTGAAATACTAAACGTATGTTGAAATTTCAATGTGATGAAATTTCATTAATTTTCCTCCTTTTTTATTAAGAAACTGTGCATCCTTTTAGTTCAGAATGTTCACTAAAATTCTGCAAGATACAAAATCTGGTAGAGAAATGAGTTCGAGGGCCGCACATAATGTTTTTGCAGTCATATGACTATATATTATAATGATTTAATAATATATAGTATGTGTTCGGAAATAAAAAATGGGACTTCAAAAAGTTTTCCGCTTCTTAGCTGCCACCTTCGCTTGAAAATGCCCTGAGAAAATTTATTTTTCCCTTTTGAAAAAAAAGGAATCTCCTTCCTTTTCTTTTACTTTCTTCTATCTATCATAGGAGAAAGTGTTGTAATCGACATTTTTTTCGAAGGATTTACCCGTTTTAGGGGTCAGTGATCCCGATAAATATGTTTTACAAAATGTCTGTCTGTCCGTGTGTGCGTCCTCTTTTTATCACCGAAAAGTGTATGAAGTTATGCATAGAATTGAAACAAATTTCATATACATGTTTTTGTATATGGTCAGCCGGTCCCAGTTGAAAATGGGGATATTCCCCTGCAAGAAGGCGCTGTGATAGAGATTTGTGTGCCATTTTCCTTATTGTATCATCGGAAAGTGTACGAAGTTATACATATAATAGAACCAAATTTCATAAATATATATTTGACTATGGCCGTCTGTGCCAGTTGAAATTCGGGCTAATTACCCGGAAGAAGGCACTTCGATAGCGATTTTTGTGCGATTTTTCTTTTGTATCATCGTAAAGTGTATGAAGTTGTAGATAAAATTGAACCAAACTTTATACATATGCGTTTTTGATTATCGATGTAAAGTCCCAGTTAAAAATGGGTATATCCCCCCTCCCCCAAAGGGGACGCTGTGATATCAACTTCACAGAAAAAAATAAAACCCAATTATTATTATTATTATTTTTGAAAAGTGGTATTTAACAGTGCCCAAATGGATACACAGTGGTAACCAAAACAGGCATGGCCCAATTTGGGCACATAACTAAGAATCTTTCGACCCAAATTGGGTTTTATTTTTTTCTGTGTTCAGTGCGATTTTCTCGATTTTCCGTAGTTATGTTGTACATCTGCTGCTCGTGCCGCGAAGGGTGCTTTGCATCCAGGTAAAACGGCAATTCGTAAGAAGCTGACATATAACCGAATAACAAAAAATATATATATTGATTGTATTGAACAGTATGATCTAGATTAACTCGTATTTCTCGATTTATAAAATGAAGCAGAAATTTAAATTGAACATCAAAGCCGGTGTAGTTGTGTTTTGCACTGGATGCTCGTGCAGACACGCACACTTCGGCATCTTGTTTGTTTCTAAAATGCATAATGAAAGAAAAAAGAAAACTGTTTTTGAAATATTAACATGTATGAGAGAGAAGAAAGTTTGGGATTGGCACATCCGACTAGTTCTTCCCTTTCCAGGCAACATTTAAAAATAAGTTTGGTCCTGGAGATATGCTGGTATGTGATTGATCTCTGACCATTTTCATCAAACATTGCATCGTTTTTAAAAAAATATTATTTATACAAATGCTTGCTAAATTATCTTTACAACGAAAACCTCAATTCTGTGGTCGACGTTAAAAGCCTCATTGAAAGGTTTTCGCTGAATAAAACAGTTAAGTTAATGGAAAGGCAGACCCTAGTTTGCGGGGAAAATAAATTAAAATAAAGCTGTGTAACAAAATGACGTCCCATATACTCGAATAAATATCAATCAAGATTTGAATTTCAATGGGGTACGTTTGGAATTCCTCGGAAAAGAAAAGAAAAAAAAAACTTTAATTTTCAAGACGATCTAATAAATGCTGGTAACAAAATTAATAATAAACTTGAATAAATAAATGAATAAAGCAGTTAAATCTTATTCTTTACATAAAAATGTTCTTTTTTGTGCCGCCGAAAAATATTGCCATGCTACAATAAATAATTCCCCATCTGCCTTTGAACACGAAAATGTTTCGAACGAGTGACCAAGGAAACGAATGCAGCAGCTGTTGATTTAGCTGATTAGTTTTCGAGAGTTCATACATATACTTAGAAGAAAGACTTTACGGTTTATAAATCCATCCTTTTATTATTTTTTGTTTTTAGTATTTTATATAAAATCAACTTTTTAATTCAATAGACAGTACAATGAGAATTTCGTTAAGAAAAGCAGTAGATTTTTTTAGGCCACCTGTATTTTCAAATTTAATTAACTAAATTTTCTTATTCTCATAATTTTGAACGAAAATAATTTTTTGTTCTCAAATGATTTAAAATAGTTAAACACTGAAAAAAAAAAAGCAAGTAAATTTTTCTCCAGGAGGACTCTGGATCCCTTATTGGATTTTTAATATCTTATTTATTTCGTTTCTATATTGTTTTTAGGGTTTCGTTCATCTCACGAAACCCTATTGCTCCCGCTCCGTTGTCTGTCTGTCACAGAGCCATTCTCGAAAACTGTGTAACTTACACAGTTGAAACTTTGTGTATAAATCTGAATATCGGCTGTAAAAAGCTGAAAATATTAAAATTTGAAAAATTCGTATTATTTTAATAAATAGAGATAAAAAACCAAAATTCTAACAGCCTTTTCTTATTAAATTTGAACATTTTTCCTTATAGCAGGTGCCAAAAATTAAAAATCCATGACGAAATTCTATCTACAATAATTAATTTTCTATCGGACGATTTCCACGTGAAAAATGAAAATGAAATAAAAAGTTTCACCAATTGAAAAAAAGATTAAAATGAAATAAAAATGATTGACGTCATAGTGGTAATAAAACAGAAAGATTTCTCAATAATACAAGGAGTATGAGTATGTGTGCATGTACACAAAGCAGATTAATTACACGTCATTAGAGAATTAAAAAGAAAATCTGACGTCATATCGCAAGTTTAACGGATTTTTCAAATGTTTCAGTATAATACAAAGCGAGTATGAATATGAGTAATAGAGAATAGTAAAAATTTGAGTTTGAGGAACGTATTGAATCATGATAAAAACCCGATTATGGAAATATTCGCATATTTTAACATTTTGAAGGTGTACAACATGTTTAATTTTGAAATTATTTTTTTTTAAATATCGCATTTAGTCCACACGACAGATATTATGACAAAATATAATACTGGGCTTCATCCGCTATCGGGCCGGTTCAGATATTCGAAAAACCGAGAAAAATAGACAGTTTTTTTTTTTTTTTTAGAAAATGAAATTTATTTGGATTTTTTAAAGAAAGGATAAAGTGTTTTGAAAGTAATATTAAACGAAACCCTTTGTGCTTACTTGGATCACACTTACCCACTTGTTTATGTTGATATGCAGAGATGCCAAGCTTCCACTAATATTTTGTAATATGTGGGTTCATTTGACCCAGTTTAATAAAGTTTCGAACCAGAAAATTTATTTGATGAATATTTATTTAATTTCAAATATCTACAGGGAATATATTTAATTTCATTTCATAAACAAACTTCTGGTGTGAATCATTAACCCCTTGGAGACGAGCGACACGTATACGTGACGCATAAGATGCTCAGAATCCTCGATTATTCCCACCAGTTATTTTTTATTGTAAGCTTTGCCTTATTAAAAAAGCTTAGCATTTCTGCGATTCAATTAAACGAAAATTTCTGTTTTGAAAAACCAGTGGTAGAAGATTAAAAATTCTGTAAAAGACGCTCGTCGCGAAGGGGTTAAAACTGGGTCAAATTAACCCACATATTACGGAAGATTAGTGAGAGCTTGGTACCTCTGTTGATATGTTTAAAAATGCATTATATGTTGGGTTTCTGACAAAAAATTCTTAGTTTAGTTTTTTTTTTTCCGTGTTTATATTTTCCATTAACCTTCTAATGGCCGTAAAGTGATATATCCGTTAACTACGCTATAGGTTTCACTGCAATAGAAGTATTATTTAAATTAACACAATTCTTAATGAATGCAGTTTTAAAACATTGAGTAAGGATTAATACTCTTAAGGATTATATTCATATACGTAATTAAGTTTTATATATCTTGGTTAAAAAATCATCTTTTTTTAGCATTTTAAAAAAATTACACAAAACTATTACAATTTTGCTTCCCAAAATTTCCCCAGTTTTCCCCAAAAATTTCCATTACAATACATTAATTTGAAATGCGCACTGATTTCGATTTTGAAAATTTCATTGCTTTGCTTTTTAGCTCACAGTCTATCAGAGCCTGAGAGCTAATGTGCCCGCCGGTTCTGTCTGTACGTACGTATGTATGTACGTACGTACGTTTGTTTTTAGGTAACGCGATAACTCTTGATAGAAATAACCGGTTTGCTTCAAATTTTGTTTTACTTTTGGTAGGAAGAGCAAGCAAGTGAATATAACAAAAAATATATAATTTTTGCTCGATTTCTTTTTTTAAGATAGAGCAACAGGAAAGAAAAAAATGAAACATTATTTAAATTATCTTTTTAGAATTTCTAAATTGACTTCTCAGCGTATAGTCGTAAATTATTAAACTATTAATTGAAAAAAAAAAGTATATATATTTTTAAATATTACTCTTTATTTTTTTATAATTTATTTTCTACATTTCGGTTTTTAAAATGTTTCATGGTTGCAGTTTCACAACGATTTTGGCATGGTTTGGCGAGTATTTATTAGCATCCATTGTTGTTTCAACTCCTATACAACTGTGCTACACCAGTGGCTGAGAGTTTCTGCTCTCAAAGCTGGTAGACGGGAAGTGCTGGGTTCAAACCCCTGTTGCGCTCGTCGACCTAACTGTTCGGAGTTTTCCGTGGTTTTCTTCTAACCTTGCCGTAAATACGGGTTAGGATCCCTTAGAAAGACCCCCACGGAGGGCACTCCCCCCTAGGGCCTATATCCCTCGTGTAGATAATTGGCCGTCATAAAATCAACCAACCTATACAATTGTATGGGTTACAGAGAATATTTGCGATTTATCACCTGTGGCGGGTTAACGGAAAAATGCATTAAAATTAATGTATATTAATTTATAATCTAGTTCTAAAAATATTAAAATGCTGTATTACCATCGGAAACACACCTGTGAATGTAATTTTTATAATTCTAGCTTATTAGGAATTTAGTTAGAAATAGATTGAAAAATTCCATCTTTACATACGAAAACCAGGTTGAAAGTAATAAAAGAATAATAAAAATAAATAAATAAATAAATAAATAAAATATGTCTTATTCCGGCATAAAGTTTTTTTCCCTTCTTTAATGCAGCCCAAAATACTGCATGCTGCAATAAATAATTCTACATCTGCCATTGAACACGAAAATGTTTCGACCCAGTGACCAAGAAGAAGCAGCAGCAGCTGTTGATTTAGCTGATTAGTTTTTGAGAGCGCATACTTAAAAGAGAGGTTATGGTTTATAAATTCCTTACTTTATTCCTTTTTTATTTCTGTAATTTATATTCCCTCAATTTTTTTTTATATCAAATCAATTTTTAATTCAATCGTGAGAATTTCGTTAAGAAAAGTATTCGAATAGTTAGGGGTTTTTTATTCAGAAATTCTGTAGTGCATAAGTTTAAAGAAGTCGTCTGTAATTTCAATTTTTATTTGTATTCTAATTGACTCGCTCGGTGTTTACCGATCACGGGATAATAAATAACCTTAAATATATCCAAAAAATGTTTTCAAATCGGACATTTTTCCCCTGGTAGGGATTTAGTGTTGGGATTTTTAAAAAAATGCGAAAAAATCAAAAATGAATGCACGAATGCTAGTCTAAAAGATTGAAACCGGATTTCTTATACGAATTTCAAAATAAATAAATAAAAATAACGCCGCGGAAGGCGAAAAAACGCTAAGATATGCTTTAAAAAGGGTAAAGTAAAAAAAAAAAAAAAAAAAAAAAAAAAAAAAAAAAAAACTATACTAATTTCGAATGAACTTTATAGTGAAAACCGGTTACAATCTTTTTAGCCCCATTGTAATAAATTTTGTTTATTGCGATTTTTGAAATTTTCCTGAATTTTTTATGCAAACTTTAGTGTTTCACGTTCCACAGCGATTTTTTGACAAAATTTTTCTGAAACGGAAATAACTCTATGGTATATTTTACTACTGCCGTGATTAAATTCAAGTTGGAAGATTTCCAAATCTGTTCCTATAGCAATGGGAACGGCGATGTGGAAAATTTAAATTTAATCTGTGTCGAAATAAAAAAAAATCGCAATAATTCAAGCTTCGTTTGATTCGAGACTGGAGCGTGAGCGCCGGATTTCTTTTGCGAATGTGAAAAAAATCGCCACGAAACCGAAAAAACACTACAAATCGTATTAAAAAATGTTCAAATAATTCAAAAAATGCTGTAGAAATTCCGAATAAACTTTAAAAAAACTTTGAAAGGAGGGACAAAACTTACTACATTTGCCTAAAAGATTGAAACCGGATTCATTTTTCTTATGTAGAAAAATCCAAAATTGACTATATTGGTCTAAAAAATTGAAAACGAATTCAGGCTACGAATTTCAAAAAATCCCCGCAGAATGCGGAAAAACTTCTTTTTTTTTTTTTTTTTTTTTTTTTGCAAAAAATTCAAATTTGCAGTCACGAATTTCCGAATATAATTTATTAGGAAGAAAACAAAATTTAATACATTGAGCTAAAAGATTGAAAACTGATTCATTTTACTAATGTGGAAAAATTGCCACGAAATGCGAAAAAACGCTAAGAATTTCCAAAAAAATTATTAAAAAAAATCCTTAAAAATTCAAAAATCGTTGTATGAATTGCAAATAAACTTCATTGAAAAGAGGACAAAATTTAGTATATTGTTCTAAAAGATTGAAACTAGATTCATTTTACTAAAGTGGAAAAATCGCTAAAAATTGTTTAATAAATCGCTAAAAATTCATGAATCGCAGAGGACGAAATCTACTATAATGGACTGATTGAAACTGGATTCCTTTTGGTAATGTCAAAAATCGCCAATGAGTGAAAAAAAAAATGCTAAAACCGAACTGCTAATGTGCTAAACATGGCACATTAGCAGTGGCACATTAGGAAAAAATGCTAAACTGGAGTTATAAACGGCCATAACTCCAAAAATCTCATAAAAAAAAAATTAGTGAAATTCAAAAATCTGTACACGAATTCCGAATAAACTTTAATTGAAAGAAGACAAAATTTGCTGAATTGGTCTAAAAGTTTGAAACCGGATTCATTTTTCTAATGCGGTAAAATCACCGCGAAACGTGGATAAACACTGAAAAGCGCATATAAAATCTCATAAACAATTCATTAAATCCAAAATCTGGCTTCGATGTGCATAACTTCAGACACATCTTCCTGCCGAATCTTGTAGCTCTGCGTCCAACCGTCTCTTCAAAACACCACACAGAGCACACATACTTCTTTCCTTATTATTATAGATGAATAAGATTATATTTTCATTTTAATAGAAAATTCAAATCCCTATTTTATATAAAGTATATTTATTTGTTCATAAATTTTGGAATAATTACGCAAATTTTAATATCTGCGAAATTTGTTATACTGCTATCAAAAATTAATTAAATATATTTACAGAGAGCCTCGCTGTTTATTCAGTCTTGCCATTTTTCGAGAAAATAATACTTTCCTTTAAACGCTTGAACTTGTCCTCTTGTACTTTAATTTTATCGACGAAATTTTTCGATTCTTCGTAGTAAATTTTCTCATTGGTTGTATAGATTAAAATAACTTTGTTTATCGATTTCTTTTTGGCCATTTTGATAGTTAAATCAAGTGGAGTTTAAACGAAAGTAATTTTATTTTCCTATGTTTGGAACAATATATTTTTTCTTTTGTTTTTCTCATTTTTTGATTTGAAAAAAAAATATATCTAAAAAAATTGGTTATATCATCTACGAGCAATTCGTTTTTTTTTTCCACTTGAAATAGTTTAGATTAGTGCTTCTCAAAATGTGCGAGTGTATATTCACTGGAACACTAATAGGTGCTAGGGAGTACTAAAATGTACATTAAGTCTACAGTAATTAGAATCAGTATATGAAGTGGGGCGGGAGTCCGTAAAAAAGGTTTTTCATCTCATTGACTGTTTTAAAAACAAAATTCTAAAACAAACTGAATGTTGAAGATCACTTACGATTCTATTTCAGAAAAATAACGCAAAATATGAGAGATCTATACCTCTCATGCAAAAGCATACCCGTTAAAGGGTGCAAAAGCGTACCCGTCACGTTAAAAAACTTTTGGTCAGCTAGTACCTTGCATTAAATGTAAAATAACAGTTATGTTTATCTGCACCCATTCTTTGCTAACGGGTAACGTGAGTCATGAACTACTGGCTTAGATAATAGATAATAATTTCAAAGTATCCCTCAACAATAAGTTTGTTTGGTAAGATTTTCGTTATAAAATATAAAATCATACAAATTCGAGGTTCGTTTGCAAAGACAAACCGGAGTGTGTGGAGCATCCTCAAGTATATGTTGCCGAAGACTGTGGGGTCCCTAACTGGTAGATTCATTTGGACAGATTTTTGTTTAAAAATATAAAATCATACAAATTTGAAAGTGTACGCTGCCGAAGTCAGTGGGGCCTCCAACACTAAATCATTACCCAAGAAAAATATCTAAATTTAACACTGATTTTAGGTATATTTAAGGTTATTCTCCCGGGCCCGAGCAACGCGTGGGCTGCTCAGCTAGTAAATAATACATTGGAAATCTTTATTGCGAGTGTGTAAATTTGTTTGCTTAAAGTGTACAGAATTTCATGAAAACTTTTAATTAAAAATTAATTTTGTCCTTTAATTTTAAGAGAACATTTCAAAATTAATAAACAAATTCGAGTGTATTAACAACATGTGCTGTTGAAAAATTCTACTCAATGCATTTCACCCTTTTTTTTTGTATGATGTATATCTGTTCATTACTTTTAGAATAATTACTCTAATTTGAATATCTAAAATGTTATGCTACTTTCAAAAACTAACTAACCACATTTCTCACCTCTTTCTGTTCTTTCAGTCCTGCCGAAAATTTTACACTTTTGTTTAAACGCTTGAACTTCCACGTTATATACTTTTCCCTTTAATTATCGGCAAAATTTTTCCATTCTTCATTTTTATCCTCCAAAATACCTTTGCAGATGTTTTTATACACTGAATAGACGATGAAATTGATTTACTTTTAGGGACTTAATATATTAAATTTTTTACTCTTGATTTTGTTTTAAATTTTTGAAGTTTATCGATTTATCCTGCACTCTTTTTTGTTATCTGCATAGTTGAAGTAAGTGGGGTTATGTCAAAATAATTTTGTTTTCTAATTATTTCTCACAATCTTTATCATTTGTTTATCTTTTAATTTAGAAAAGTATTAAATCAATAAAAACCATAATATTATCCAAGCGTGCCTTTAAAAAAAAATCTGAAATAATATAGATGCATCATAATATAAACAAATTTATGCGTTTTCTTAAACGCTAGAACGTCTTAATTACAAATTTCGTGCTTTAATTGTCGGCAAATTTTTTCCATTTTTCATTTTATCTTTCAAAATACCTTTGTAGATGTTTTTATACACTGAATAGACGATGAAATTGATTTACTTTTAGGGACTTAATATAATAAATTTTTTCCCCTTGACTTTGTTTTAAAATTTTGAAGTTTATCGATTTATCTTGCACTTTTTTTGTCATTTGCGTAGTTGAAGTAAGTGGGGTTATGCGAAAATAATTTTGTTTTCTAATTATTTGTCACAATCTTTATCATTTGTTTATCTTTTAATTTAGAAAAGTATTAAATCAATAAAATCCGTAATATTATTATAAGAGTGCCTTTAAAAAAATCAGAAATAACATAGATGCATGATAATATAAACAAATTTTCGTAGAACTTCTAAATTAGAAACTTTGTGCTTTAATTGTCGGCAAAATGTTTTCATTCTTCTTTTTATCTACTCGAATGCCTTTGCAGATGTTTTTATACACAGAATAGACGATCAAATTTATTTACTTTTAGGAAATTTATATAGGAATCCCCCCCCCCCCCCCCACACACACACACCTCTTAATTATGGTTAAAAAGTTTGAAGTTTATCGATTTATGCTGCGCTCTTTTTTGTCATTTGCACAGTTGAAGTAAGTGCGATTATACGAAAATAATTTTGATTTCTATAATTAATTGTCACAATCTTTATCATCTGTTTATCTTTTAATTTAGAAAAGTATTAAATCAATAAAATGCGTTAAGAGTGCTTTTAAAAAAATTGGAAATAATATAGACGCATGATATAATATAAAGAAATTTACGTAGAACATCTAAATTAGAAACTTTGTGCTTTAATTGTCGGCAACATTTTTTCATTCTTCTTTTTATCTTCCAGATTGCCTTTGCAGAGATGTTTTTATACACAGAATAGACGATGAAATGTATTTACTTTTAGGACATCTATATAGGAATTTTCCCCCCTCTTAATTATGGTTAAAAAGTTTGAAGTTTATCGATTTATCCTGCACTCTTTTTTAGAGTTCCCTACTTAAAAAGTAAAAACGGAACCTTTATAAGATCACTCCTGTGTATGTCTGTCTGTCCGTCTGTCAGAGACCTTTTACTCTTAAACTATGGGACGTGGAAAGTTCAAACTTGGGAAAATTATAAAACTTATAAAGTTATTAAGCCATATTTTCAGATTATTAAACATTCACAAATATGTGTAGGAAAAAATTAGAGAGTTAATTAAGTTGCTTAAATTTTTTTATTAGTATATCGTGTAGGGTATTGTGCGAAAGATCTCGTAATACCGAACTCAAAAATATTCTTTAAATTTTCGATACTGCGTGTACTGCAAAAATTCCTCTACTATTTTGAATTTACTGAAATTAAAATTAAGAAAAAATTAGGGGTGGGAGTTTGTTGTGGGAATGTACGGAACCCTTTGAGCGCGAGTTATATACTCGCACTTGACATATTTATTTTGTCAATTGTATACGTGAAGTAAGTGGAGTTATGCGAAAATAATTTTAATTGTCAGCATTTGCAACAATATTTATCATTTGTTTATTTTTTAATTTAGAAAATTATTAAACAAGTAAAATCCATTATAGTATCTATGAGTGATTTTTTTTTCTCCTTAACTCTGAAATAATATCAACGATAGATAAAGTATTTCAAAACATTAAAATAATAAATTAATCATATTACAATGAATGGTTTATTGGTTTGCTTTCAGAATATAAGATAAATGAAATATTATGTAAACATTTTAGATGTTAAAAACGTTTCTAGTCATGCAATTTATTTAATCAATATGTACGACATAAAAACTTTTAGGTAATACGCATTTTTAAAGCATCCCATAATGATTCAGTTGCAGAAAACATAAAATAAAGCACCATATACATGCATTTATTTCACCAGCATAAAACTCATTTTTAAATGAAGTTTTCAGAAACAAACAACGTTTCATAAATAATAAAAAAAAAACCTCCAAACTTTGTACGTACGTATATTTCATTCCCACAATGAATCTTCCATACACAGTACATTGGAATCTTCATTGCGACTCTGTAAATTTTGTTTATTTAAACAGGACACAAAAATTGATAAATACTTTCTATTAAAAACTAATGGTAACCATTAATTTTTACGAGCACATTTCAAAATCAATAAACAAAATAAAATGTATTAACGACACACGCTGTGCCGAAACCTTCTAAGCCAATACCAGTTCTCCCTATTGTATGAAATCGGGTTTGGGTGTCTATTATTTTGTCGAATAACTACGCTGATATTAATATCCGAAATTTTTGCTATTTTCAAAAACTTAACTACTTTTCCAGCATCTTTCTTTCTTTCAGTTCCCCCCAGGGTGATATCTTGTTTAGGTATTCACGAGCTTCGCAACCCCGGGCACCTGAGCTTCACTCTCATTGTGGTTTCCTCTTCTGAGGTTAGAGTGATTCTGCATAAGCCGATATCATCCTGTTTATATCGACTTATGGAGAATTGTAATGCCGTGCGTGGTGACAAGTATCCCTGGAAAGGGGGATCCTGGCAGTTGAGAGAAACCAAGACACTGGTTTAGCCTCTGCTTCAGGTAGACGGTAGGTGCATATTGGTCCCCTATGCATCAATCGGCTGGTCAGCTGACTTGTCACTAGCTGGGGATCAAGTGAGTGGGAAGATACTAGTCATCTCGTTAAGGTGGACACTGAAATAGCGTCTTGTGAGCGTATGGGCCCTGGTTAGCACTGGTGCACGAATGTGCATCCCTTTGTTGGGCTCGGTGGTGGGTGGTGTGGCCGGGTTCCGAATTGTTTTTCTCTTTAATATGGATGGAAGTAATTCACTTTCTTCTATTTCTCTCCCATGTGAAGAGCAACAAATTGTACAGATGACTTCATTCACTCGTTTTTTTGTTATTAAACGTACTCACAGTGTTTCTTTTAAGAGAACTTCACCATTTCTTACCGCGAAAACATTTCAATCTGTTTTCGGAGACGGTTATTCACTTAAAAAACTACAGTCTGGGTATTTACTTGTTGAGATTTCTTCAGACAAACAATCAAGATTTCTCTCAAATTGCACAACAATAGGTTCTTTCCCTGTTTCTGTTCAGGCAAATCAAACTCTAAATACAAGCCGTGGTCTAATATCCGAGCCAGGGCTTTTACTCTCTACAAAAGAATAACTTCTACAAAATTTAAAAGATGAAAATGCCATAGATGCACGCCGTATTACTATCCGTCGGAATGGGCAAGTGCTTCCTACAAAGCATATCATTCTGACTTTCAATAGCCCTACTTTGGCAACAAGAATTAAAGCTGCCTACCTGAGCTGTCCTGTCCGACCTTATATCCCTAATCGGTTCCGTTGTTTTAAATGTCAGCATTATGGTCATACTACTATTACTTGCCGTGGTTCTGTTACCTGCACACGTTGTGCGGAAGCCGGCCACGAT
This sequence comes from Maratus michaelseni, assembly GCA_963931845.1. Lineage (NCBI taxonomy): Eukaryota > Metazoa > Arthropoda > Arachnida > Araneae > Salticidae > Maratus > Maratus michaelseni. Next base: position 169,518,942 of record OZ007593.1, on the reverse strand, counting down.
GGTAAGTCATGCGAAAAGCCTGAACGCTGTAGAAACTGCAAGGGTGACCATACTGCATACTCCCGCTCCTGCCCAAATTGGATTTGTGAGAAAGAAATTCTTGCGATCAAAATCACTCAAAAACCGTGAGTAACTCGGAAGAGGTTATTGTATATTATCGATCGTTCGTGATTATATTACATTTCCCTAGATTAAGAAACATTTATCTTTTTTTTACAGTGTGTCATTTTTCCAGCTTAGTCATTCTATTGTTGCACCAAAGCTAATAAAAACATTGATCGGCACTAAAATCCTTCCTGTAAAAATAATGGTTGATCCTTTAGAGATTTTACTTCACTAAGTCAAAATATGGCAATGAAATTACTGTATCAAGTCAGTTATTAGGTGGAGTGTTTTAAAGGTAATTTAAGTCTTACTAAAATATAAGTGAAAATTGTGTAAATAATAAAATGTATAAAATGATTTGTAAGTTATCTATAAGCAGATGGATAAAAAACATTACTCGAGTTACAGAGGCATAGTCCATGAAAATATATTAGTGGACCGCAAATAGTAAATTCAGACACGAACGGGGGGGGGGGGGAGAGAAAACTGTACAGTGCAAGTATCAACAAACTAATTTTCATGCTATATTTTATCGATTTGTTATCTAAGACAGTGAAAATACTTTTTCATCATTTCAATTATTTCAGTAAGGCATTGCAAATTAATATGACAATCCTTCACTATTTGTTTGTATAAAACTCTTTCTCGAAGAAATAGTACGTGTTGTGACAATTTGGATGTCATATTTATATGTAAGGAGCATTAGACCTATATAGTTTACATATTTGTTTTGCAGGGAGGAAAAAAATATTTTTTTGCCGACCAGTGTGATCAGTAGATAGAAATTTTTATTATAATTGCTTTGTCTTAGCTCTGTGTATATTAAGTTTAGCTTGCATAATTTAAACGATTCAAGTTCTTTTTTTTTATGTTAGTTATTTTAAATTTAAAATTGCGATTAAATGAGGGGCGCAAGTTTGTTTTCCTCTCTTTTATTTAAAAATTACGATCCATCATGGGCTCTTCAAGAAAATTGGGCCCCGGTAATTCTTACCGGCTTCCCTCTTTCTCTCTGTGTGGTCCTGATTGATAAACAAAATGTGTTTCAAAAATTTACACTAATAAATTAATCATCCTTTCGATAGCAATGTATATTTTATACCATGCTATCATTTTCGATGGGAGATAAACTTTAGTCATATGATTTATTTTGTCAATGCGTGCAATTTAAATTTTTATTTTTTTTTAATATGGTAGTAAGAAGTAATGTTTTAGAAACAATTATAAAAAATTTCGAATATTATATATTTTATTCACACAATAAATTTTCCACAAATAATATTTTGGAATTCTTTCTTACGGTTCTGTAAGTTTAAGCTATAAAAAGTTAAAAAAAAGTTTAGTTAAAAATTATGAATTTTTATCATCATTTTTTACGAGTACTTTTCAAAATAAATTAATACATTGAGAAAAATATTAACGACATGTGCTAATGTAAAAGTTCAATCCAATAATTTTCCTGTTTATTTTATGTTAAATCAGCAGCTGTTTATTTTATTTTCTCGAATAATTTCATGAATTTTGATATCTAAAATTTTTTATGTCGCTTTCAAAAACTAATTAACGATTTTCTGCTTCTCTCTGTCTTATTTTCCGGAAAATTACATTTTTGTTTAAAGGCGAGAACTTTCACATGAAATGCAAAGTACTTTTTTTAATTATAGGAAGAGTTTTTTCATTTTCCTTTTACTTTTCAGCATACCTTCCCAGATGTTTTATGCACTAATAGATAATGAAATTTACTTTTAGTAGCTGAAGGGGATTCATCAGTTTTAGAGTGTTTTTAATTGCAAGATTTTTTTTTTCACCTCTATTTCCTGTATTATACTTTTCTTCAGATTTATTCGATTTTAACGTATACTCTTAAGAAATTATTATTTACAGTCTGATTATTGTATGCCATGATCCATTATAATATCAATTAATATTTTTTATTTTATTTAAGGCACAAAAAGTATTCACCATTTACCTAACAATAATAATACAATCTGTAAAATATGTGATGTAAATTTTATTTTTTGTGATTCGAATGCATTTTTGAAAGTGAGATTTTCCATAATTTAAATATATACAGGGTGATTATTAAAAGAAACTATCCCGATATATAAGCCCCTAACTATCATACTGTTCACAGAAACTGAATAAAATTTTGGTTTAAAGTAATTTGAGGTTATGCGCTCAAGAATCACACGAAAAACAACAGTTAAATTCTGACAATTACGGTTACAGTGACAAAATTTCGAAAATTTCAAATGGCAACACTTATTTTTTTTTTATTGATATGAGATCTGCATAGTGAGAAACCATAAAAAGCGTTGGAACGAATCTGTAACACGAAAATCGAAGGCGCTAGACAGACTAAGAAGAAAAGTGAAAACAACCAATAAGGACAGAGAAGCAACAGAAAACAAAACCTTTTATTGTGTTTCACAAATTTTCCACTTCACAGGCGATGACACTTTGCATGCGGCAGATTGTGAATAGCACTGAATAATAAAATATTTTACTTTCTGTTGCTTCTCTGTTTTTTATTGGTTGTTTTCACTTTTCTTCTTAGTCTGTCTAGCGTCGGCAATTTTCGTGTTACAAGTACCGTTCCGACGCTTTTTATGGTTTTTCACTATAAAGATCACATTTCAAAAAAAAAAAAAAAAAAAAAAAAAAAAAAATAGGTGTTGCCATTTGAAAATTTCGAAATTTTGTCACTGTAACCTCATCTGTTAGAATTTAACTGTTGTTTTTCATATGATTCTTGAAAGCATACCTCAAAATACTTTAAACCAAAAATTCCATTCAGTTTCTGTGAACGGTATGATAGTTAGGGGCTCATATATCAAGATAGTTTTTTCATAAACACCTTGTATATTTTTCATATGATATAAAACCTCTGGGTTTGGGTTTATATCTAATCATTTACATTAACAAAAACTCAAAACTGAAACTAATAATTAGTTTTTGTGTCTGTCAGGTTGCGCGCAACAATTATATTATTTTTATAAATTATTTATTTATTATTTAATTAATTATTTATTTGTTATTTAATTAATTATTAATTAATTATTTATTAATTTATTTATTATTTATTAATTTATTATTTATTAATTTATTAATTTATTAATTATTCAATTACTTATTTTAATTAATGGTGAATATTTTCCGTGTCATAAAGTTTTTATTCATTGATATTAAATTAGATCTTCGAATATAGTAATTAGACTGCAAAGAATAATTTCTGAAGAATAGATGTAAATCGAATAAATGCAAAAAAAAACTTTAATATATGGAAAAGGGTAAAAAAAAAATCTTGCAATAAAAAATACCGTAAAACTAATCAAACCCTTTTAATACATTCATTTTCCTCCCTTTTGATTCTAGTTAAAAAGCTTGAAGTTTATTGATTTATCCACATTCACTTTTGAAATTTAATTGTTTATATACCGCAAACACTCAATTTCACAATTTAATTATCTATTTAAATAAAGTTTATTCGAAACAAGTTTAAAACTTTTGAATAAACTTTGCAGAAAGAGAACTTTCAAAACAGTTATAAAAATTGCTTCAAATAATATGTTGTTAAATCATATAAAAATATGTTCCATTCACTCACCTTCCGTAAATAATATACCGGTATCTTTGTAGCTGCATTGTAAATTTAAATTTAAACTGTAGTAAGTTTGAGGAAGACTTTAATTTAAAATTATTTTTCACTATTAATTTTTACATTTCAAAATCAAACTAAATCAAGTGTATCAACAACATGTGTATCAACGATTCTACCCAATACATTTTCCCGCTTTTCTATTATGAAGTATATTTATTTATTGCTGCTTTTCGAATTATTACGCCAATTTTAATATATATATATTTTTTATCCTATATTATGTAATGTGCATTTGTTTATTCATTAATTTTTTCAAATAATTACGCTAAGTATCCGAAATTTGTTATGGCGCTTTCAAAAACTAATTAACTATATTTCCAACGTCTTTTTGTCCATTAGGCCCTGCCATTTTCAAGGAAATTACGTTTTTGTTTAAATGCTCGAACTTTCCTATTAGATGCTGTATACTTTATTTAATTATCGCCAGAATTTTCCCATTTTTCTTTTACTTTCCAGGATTACCTTCAACAGATGTTTTATACATTGAATCGATAATGAAATTTCTTTACTTTCAGGAGCTTAATACAGTAAATTTCTACCACTGGGCTCTTGTTAAAATACATTACATTTATCTAATTTTAATATAATTTTTACGCTATATTCTTAGTTAAAATATACCGTATATTCCGGCGTACAGCATGTACCTAAACTTTAAGAGTATCCAATTTTGGAATACTTACGAAGTATAACGCGTAACCTCTTTCTTTACAAAGAAATCTTCATGAGATTTGCAGCAAAAATAAATAAATAAATAATAAAATCTACTATATATAAAAGATGCATATGGAAATTTTTAAAAAAGAAATAAGTTAAGAATAACTAAGCTATTAAGGCACTGCGAAAGTCATTGAATGATGAAAATTACGTCATATTTCAAACGATATATTTAAAACGTCATATTTAAAACGACATATTTAAAAAAACATTTTCTTATAGCGTTTCCAAACAGATACATTGTCAATATTCAATATGGAATATATATTCAATTAAAAAAAATATATTTATACGTGAATTGGGACAAAGAACGAAAAGTTTAAAATAATTAAATTATTACATATACGAATAAAGCATTTAATGGTGAAACAAAAGTTAAAACGATATGTTTAAAAAAAGTGAAATTTAAAACGATTTTCTTATAATATCTAAAAGAAAACTTTTCTTCTAAACGTTATAAAAGGCCGGAAGGAAACTAATTTTTTTACTTAACCATTTTATACAAGCTGATTTTCAAATGTGTAATTGATATTTCTTAATCAAACTGAAAACACCCATCAGCTGTCGCGACAGTGGTGGATGCGGCCATGGACACCGAAAAATCTCCCCACAGTCGAAGGGAAATGAACGACAATCCGATTACAGGAGATCAAAACTGGTCGTGATGGTATCATTTAATCTTCCGTAATCGGGTAGTTAAAAAAAAAAACAAAGCAAATTAGGGTGTTTTTAGAGCTTGTGGTGTCTGGACGGGGGTTGACGAGCGTAGCTCGTTAGAGGGAACAGCCCCTTGTTTATAATATAAGAAAACTAATTTCTTCAGATTTAGTAAGCTTCGTATATCATTTTGTATAATGCGGAAATGCATCCAATTCTGAAAAATATTTCGGTCCCTGGCGATTTTACATTGAATATGTTTTACCGTATCTGGTGTCTTTCTGTTCTCCCAGTTCTGCCATTTTTCGTGAAAATTACTTTTTTGTTTAAATACTAGAACTTGCATATTAGGTATATTATGCTTTAATTAAATTATCGCCAGGATTTTCTCTTGCTCTTTTTTACCCCCCCAGAATACCTTTGCAGATGTTTTATACACTAAGAGATAATTAAATTACCTTACTTTGAGAAGCTTAATGTGGTAATTTTTCTTTTTGACTCTAGTTAAGTAGATTATCGATTTTTCCTGTACTCTTTTTCGAAATTTTCATAGTTAAAATAAGTTTATGTGAAGATAATTTTGTTTTTTTAATTTTTCCAGCAATCTGTTTTTCGTTGTCTTTATTTTGATTTGGGGAAAATGTCTATGTTAATAAAATCGGTTGAACCTTTCATCCCTGCGCAGTCGATAAAATGAGTACCAACACAGTAAAAAAAATAAATTTCCTATTTTTCCAGTACAATTTCCGCATTTCTATGGAAGTAGGCTTCTGCAATAAAAGTAATTTCGTGAATGTCTCAAAAAATATGGATTTGAGAATATCTTTGACAGATTATTCTACATTTTTATTTTTCTAAAGCTGTGGGTTTTATCTTTACTATTACACTAGAACTAAAAACCCCACCCAAAATACGGAAATTCTTTTTAGTGTGGGGAAAAAAAAATAATTGTGATCGAAGATAGCACAAATGGTTTCGTTTAATATTCTTTTCAAAACACTTTATTCTTTTATTAATGAATCCAAAACATTAATTCATAATTATTAAATCCTTATCATTTATCAATTACACTTTATCAATAAGAACATAGTTGGTAGCACCATTAAATTTAATAATTAAATGATAACAAGGGGAAGCTATTTTTTAAATCAAATTAAAAATATTCAAGAACTACTTTTCAGACAATTGTAACAGCATATGGTTTGTATATCTGAAAAGCATGCGTAATTACATGATTTAATTTTAGATTAAAATAAATAAATAAAAGTAAATAAATACGAAAGTTTTTTAAATTAAATCCATGGGACAATGAAATGTAGTCCGAGGGGGAAAAAATCGAAAATTTCAAATTCCGTCGTCGAGAACAGAGCCCGGAAGCTTTCGCTAGAAGGGAAAACGCACTACCACTAAACCACCTAGCCTACGCGAAAAAGACGGAAATTAAGGTGCTGTTTTAAGATCTAAATCGCTGAAATGGTCAGATATTATTTAAATAAATTTTTTAATTAAAATAATATAAGACCTTTTCAAAATTTTATGATTTGCCGTGTGACAGGAGCTATTCAGCTGTAAGTATGCAAAAAATTCAAGTCTCTAAGTTATACAGTTTCTGAGAACGAACTCTGAGACACACAAACAGACTAAGGAGTCAGACGAATAATGTTTCGTCAAATGAACGAAACCCTAAAAAATAAATAAAATAAATAAATAAAATAAAAATACAAAGTCTTAGCAAAAACTACAAATGAGACTTTTAGCAATGTTATTTATCAAGGAAATTCTTAAATCGGTATTCGCTAACTTCTGACACATTCATGAAAAATTTCATCGGAGACATAAAAAAAAAAAAAAAAAAAAAAAAACCCTTAAAAAACAGGAAATTGTAATGGAAATCTACAGAATATATTTTTTTAAATATAAAATGAAGCTTGCTTGCGAACTAAACATTGGGAGTTCCGCGTTGGGCTGACTCCTTCCCCCCCCCCCCCCCCCCCTGAATGGACCACATAATATATATAGAACTTCAGGGTCGATGGTCAAAGCGGAGATTTGTACTGGCGACCATGATCTTTAATGGATTGAAGCCCTGCAGAGTTTAGTTGTTTTTGTTAAAATCTATTACATCTCAGAACTGGTTAGTAGTTCTTTTTTTTTTTTTTTTTTTTTTTTTTTTTAATCGCGAATAGTGTTAACAATAGATAAGAATTGTTTAAAAATATCATGCTAGTAAATAAGTAATTTTTGAATGAATTATTTTATAGTTTTAGAATGGAATATAAATGAAATAGTCTGGAAGTATAAAACAAATTTACTTCTCTATATTATGCTTGAAGATTGATTTATCCTGCACTGTATTTCGCCATTTTCATATTTACTAAGTGAAGTTTATTTTGTTTTTTCGCAACAAACTTTATAGGCCTAATATTATATGATTTTGAAAGTGTTTAGTTAATAAGTTTGATTGTAGTATCTATAAGAATGACTTTTCATAAGGAATTGTGTCAATGATAGCTTTAAAAAGTTTTAAAATATTACAGTAAAACTTAATTTTTGAAAGAATGATTTGTTATTATGCTTTCAGAATGGAATATAAATTGAAACAGTCTGAAAGTATATCACAAATTTTTTTCTGTATTGTGCTTGAAGATTATTGATTTATTCTGCACTCTATTTCTCCATTTTCATAGTTTACTAAGTGAAGTTTATCCGGTAGTTATTTTGTTTTTTCGCAACAAATCTGAATTTGAAAGTGTTCAGTTAGTAAATTTGATTGCAGTAGTATATAAGAATGGCTTTTCACGCAAGGAATTGTGTCACTGAAGCTAAAAAATGTTTTAAAATCTTATAATAAATTAATTTTTGAAAGGATGATTTCATATTATGCTTTCAGAATGGAATATGAATGAAACAGTCTGAAAATATATAACAAATTTTCTTCTATATTGTGCTTAAATATTGATTTATCCTGCACTCTATTTCGAAATTTTCATAGTCTACTAACAGAAGTTTATCGGCCTCATATTATCTGAGTTTGAAAGTATTTAGTTAATAAATTAGGTTGCATTAACTGAGAACGACTTTTTATTAAGAATTTTATCAATGACAGCTAAAAAATGTTTTAAACTAATACAGTAACAAATTAATCTTTGAAAGAAAGGTTTTATGTTTTCAGAAGGGAATATAAATGAGTCTAAAAGTATTATAATACTTCTCTGCATGTATTATGCTTGAAGATTATTGATTTTTCCTGCACTCTCTTTTGCCATTTTCATAGCTTACTAAGTAAAGTTTTATGCGAAAGTTATTTTGTTTTCGCAACAAACTTTATCGGCCTTTTATCTGATTTGGAAAGTGTTTAGTTAGTAAATTTGATTGTAGTTTCCAAGAATGACTTTCTAAGAATTATATTCATGATAACTAAAAATGTTAATATTACAGTTACAAATTAACTTTTGAAAGAATGATTTTATATTCTGCTTTCAGAATAAATTTAAATAAAACACTCTGAATGTATGCATATAACAAATTTTCTTCTCTATATTATGCTTGAAAATTATTGATTTATCCTGCACTATATTTTGCCATTTTCATAGTTTACTAACTAAAGTTTATCGGCCTCATATTATCTCATTTAGAAAGACTTGGTAAATTCAACTAACTAAGCGACTTTTTATTAAAAATTGTATCAATGATAGAAAATGTTTTAAAATATTACATTAACAAATTATTTTTTGAAAGAATGGTTATATATTATGCTTTCAGAATGGAATATAAATGAAATAGTCTGAAAGTATGAAACAAAGTTTCTTCTCAATATTATGCTTTCAGATTATTCATTTATCCTGCACACATTTTCGCCATTGTGCGAAAGTTATTTTGTTTTCAGTTTTTCTCAACGAACTTTATCGACTTCTTATCTGATTTGGAAAGACTGACTTGGTAAATTTGGTCTAAGAACGACTTTTTTATTAAGAGTTGTATCAATGATAAATTAAAAATGTTTTAAAATATTACAGCAACAAATTAATTTTTGAAAGAATGGATTTATATAATGCCTTTCAGAATAGCATATAAATGAAACAGTCTGAAATTATATAAACAACTTTCTTCTTTGCATTATGCTGGAAGATTATTGATTTATCCTGCACCCTCTTTCGCCATTTTCCTAGCCTTACAAAGTAAAGTTTATGTAAAAGTTTTATTTTCTAGTTTTCGCAACAAACTTTATCGGCCTCTTTCTTCCTTTCTCTTCATTATTGTCACTGACAATTTCTCGATCTATCAATAACAAATGTTACATCAAAGTTGCTTTTGAAAAAATACTTTACAATAAACATTTTCGATTCTGCTAGGTCAGTTAGCGAAAAACTTGTCCGCATTATTCCATGCTTTAAGGAAGTGATGGGAAAAATGAAACTGTCCTAATTAGCCGGAAATAAATTTTAAGCGGAGACTCATTAACGAGAATCCACTGTATTAGACACACTCTATATACAGAGGTCCTTTCTTAGCAAATTGCGTATGAATGCCACTTTTTAGGTGCGTTCGTAATTATATAAATGTGTAGCACCTATAGTCGTCGCTTGGTCCGTCCGTCTGTCTGTCTGTCCGCATATAACAACGCAAAAACTACCCAACCAAATGGTTTGCAATTTAAAGTATATTATCTTTGCAGAATTTTGTCGAGACATTTCAAATTTTATTAAAATCGAATCAAAACTTTAGGAGATATTAATAAAAATATTTATTAAGAAATTTGATTTTTTTTTTAAATCGGTGCTTTTTTGTTATAGGAGCTTCCGATGGATGTTAAATCGTCAAGCGACCGAGATGCTTATTTTAATACAGAAATTAATCTGCAGACGATATAATTCATTTCACAGAATTAAAAATCATCAAGATCTGAATATTTATATAACTAGCTGATACATATATATCTGAATATTTATATAACTAGTTAAGATATTTGTATGAACAGTGTCATAAAATATATACTTAACTAGCTGTTTAACCCGTTCTACGCACGGGATATCATGAATTTAATTCTAAAACGTGCGTACGAACGCACCTCGTTTGTAACGTTTGACGTACAATTTCCAACTTTTTCCTTTTGAGTTACAAGCTATCTGATTTTTGAAATTTTTTCAAAATTTAAATTGTTATAATTCAGGAGGGAAAAGAAAATAGCGTGCTTTACTTTTTTAACACATTCCAAGATAGTTGAAAGTTTTTATGAATTCGGTTTGTCTGTCTGTCTGTCTGCCATCTATCCATTCTCTAACTCGCCTTAATATACTCGCATTGTCATTAAACTGATATGTGTAACTGCGGGTCCACTATGGTATGTTTGTTATTGAAAATGAAGCGAGTAGCATTTAGGGTTCGTTTATACAGGGACACTCAAAAGAATTCCGTTACATTACGGTCTATGGAGAAAAGTCGTTTGATGTGTATTTTAATTATGTTACCTATTTCAAATATATTGAAATTAACGTATGTCACCGAGGTGCACTACAACGTGCTTAGAATATGGTGAGCATGGCATTCATCGTTCATTTATAGGGATATTCAAAAGAATTCTTTTACAGTACTGTCTATGAACAATAATTGCTGGTAGCTCGTTTTCAGTTGTGGTAGGTGTTTTTAAATGTAACTATTTTTTTTGCATATTAATTGGTGTATATAAATTCTATAGATCATATACAGGGCTGCTCAAAAGATGTCGCGTTCATTTCCGTTTGAGAGAAATTGCTGAAAAGGAATTTTCAATTGTGCTATGTATTTTTTTACTGAAAATGTTTTTAGCATACTGTGCAGTATACATACAAATATATATTATATACAGGGCTGTACAAAATAAATCGTATATTTTGTTCGACTATTGGTAGTAATTGCAGAAATTGGGTTTTCAAATGTGTTATGCGGTTTCTAAACTGTTTACTTATTAAACTGTGAAGTTTTGTTACAGCACTCTAAATGTGTTGGAAAGTGTTTCATAATCTATGCTTGACGCGTGATTTTTCGTTCTTGTTTTCTTCTGGACAAGTTTTAGAAATAGTAATGGCACATATAAAAATTTATACTTTTATCCCCTTTCTCTTCATGAGATATAATTTTTCAAAAACAGCCATTTTAACAAATATTTCAATATATATTAAAGTGTTAAATAAATAAAAAAAAAAATACAGATCCACAACAATTGCATGATCTGAAAGGAAAAAGTGTATATATTTCAGATTGCTTAGAATTATTTGTTTATTTCTATTAATTAAAAATATATATGCAAGATATTAGAAACGTTTAAATTTTGTAAAGTCGGTTTTGTTCAAAAATGTTTAAGACACAATTTTTTTGTAAATGAATATAAACTTATTTTCTATATAGATTTCCACATACAATATGGGGAAAATCGAAAATGGTTTCGGTGACCGTTGTTTGTCGAAATACTATAGAAAGACTACTAACAAAATACCATTTTTTAATTCAAAATCGATATTACAAATCGTAATTTACTTTTAGTTTGTTGATAAAACAGCATAATAAAAAAGCACTCCAACTTTTAAAAAACATCGAGTAATCATAAAAACTCGAACAAGACAAGTTGTAAAACACTTTATTATTGATAGAACCATTTCCGTGGATTCAATGAAAACAGTACATGAAGCCAAAAAGCTACTCAGAGCGGAAAACGGAAAATCAAGATTTTATTTACATGAAATAAACAAGGCGGTGCAGGTACGTCGAAATGGAAAATCATATAATAAGCCTAAATGCAGCCAACATCTCAGATTAATAGAAAAAGAAAAGTCTGTATTACAATTTATAGACAATAACTTCACTGTTAAAAAAAAAAAAAAAAAAAAAAAAAAAATCTCTTGATTGCCAATACAATTTTTGTAGTTTTACTTTCTTTCTTTCTTTCTTTCTTTTTTCTTTCTTTCTTTTTTTTCTTTCTTTCTTTTTTTTTTTTTTTTTTTTTTTTTTTTAATGAAATGATTTTGTAAATGTGTCAAAAGTAGCGAATGTGGATTTAAAAGTATCCTTGATAAAAGTCTAGCTATCATTGGCTTTGGAATTTTTTTATATTTTTACAATCTAAAAACTATTTCCGTATTAGGTAGATTTCGTAAGAAATACTATACCTATTAGATTCTCCCCTAAGTTGGAATTTTTGAAAAAATTTTGCAGATCTACGCCGATCATGACTCCCAGAACCCAAAACCACTCCCAATTCAAAACTATATATATATGTATGTCTTTTTTATGGACACGATAACTACAATAATTCTGCACAAATCTCTTCCATTCCAAACTGATACATAAAATCAAGGGGCATAAAATGTCGATCAAGTTCGTTAATGGGCAAAATCGAACCAGGGGGGGGGGGGGGGACTTTTTGTGAAAACAGAAAAAACCCATAATTTCTTAATTATACGTATCGAATTCGTTTAAAGTTATTATTACTTCTAGGAAAAGGGCCGAAAATTTATGTATGACAGATTTTTGATATGATTAAAAATGGCCCTAAGGGGGGAAAAGGGGGGGGGTTAGAAGAAAAATAAATCTTAACTTCGTCAATTCATAACATATCAAATCCGCTTAAATTTCATATAAATCCTCTTATTATCTAAAACTTTTATATTGACAAGTTTTTTATAAAACCAACCCTTATACCTAAAAAAAAAAAAAAAATTCTCTGCCGGCTCCGCCTGCAAACAAGTTAGGTTTGGAAGTGGACGGTTCCGACTGCCGCATCATGGCAAAAAGGTCATTTCTTCCGCAATTCCCAACAAACAGGCGTCCCACGGTCTGCGTCTTCGAAATCTACCTGTGCATGTAGGCCGAGCCGTCAGGGATTTTTTGCCAGTACAATTTCTACGGATTTTGTGGAAGTTTTTTTTCTTTTGGAGTGTAGTAATAAAAATAAATTGTACAACTTTAGATAAAATAAAAATTTATAATTATCTGTCAAGGGCACTTTCAAATCTATTTTCTCAATACTTTTTGACTCGTACACGAAATCACTTTCATCGGGGGAAAAACAAAACAAAAAAAAAAAAAAAAAAAACAAAAAAAAACGTTCTCATAAAAATACGGCAAAGTTGTACTGAGAATCAACACATTTTTTTAAACAGTGTTCGATTAAAAATACATTGTTTTTTAATTCGTATCCATTTCATTGTTATTTACTGTAAATTGTTAGTCGTGACGTACTTTCGAAATTTTGAATTTGGCGTAAAACTAAATTGGATGTAAGCGCAAATAGGCGAATTGATAGGTGACACTGTTTTGTTATTATTGCTGAATTATTGAATTGTAAATTTTTAGATGTACAAATGTTGTAAACGTGTAGGTGTAGATGTGCATGATGTATGGATTGTTTATCTTAAAGAGTGGGTAAGTCATTTATTTAGATGTGTTTATATTTTAAAATAAAAATTCAAAGGTATATGCTTTATTACCTTTGAAGTCCTGGCGCATAAATAAAAGCTTTAAATAAGACAGCTTTTCTTTGCATTGTTTTCTTTTAACGCTACTAAAAGGATCACAGCACTCTAGTATTAAACAATTACTTTTGATCTATAAAACATTGGAACGTTCCAAACGAATTGGAACTATTTTTTTCTTTTCCTGTAATTTTTCTGTTACAAATATTTATAAATAACTGCAATTTACTATTTATGGAAATAAAAAGCACCAATTCAGCTTATAAACGGATTTTATTGGCATCTATTCAAAGATGTCTTTTTTTTTTTTTTTTTTTTTCCATGGAAGCTCTTATCGTAATTCAATTTGTAATATGGAGGACATTTATTTCTATTGACTGAATCAGTTTCTTTTATTGCTTAAGAAAATGTTTGGTGTGCGATGCACCGCGAAGGAAATATGTGTTTTACTCAGATATATGTAAACATTTTTCACAGTTGAAATCACGTTATATAGTTTTGAAAATATAATGAAAAGGTCCTGGACATATCACGAAAAATAAAGAAATAAGTAAAAATATATAATTAAACATGTTTTACTTTTCTCACTGTTTATTTTTACACAACTTTTTATTTTTGTGCCAATATTTTATTTTCGTTTATATTTGCTTTTTAATAACATATTAATATCCAGGCCACAAAATATTGTTTGATGTGCTACTAATTATACACCTAATTTCTTCGCGAAGTTTTTTTGAATGTTTTAGTATTTTTTACATACTTTTTCTTTTAACTTATTTTTCTGTATGTATGTGGCAGTCAAATCTTGTGACTCCCTTTTCACCCACTTCCCGTTGACGTAGAGCTGTGAAATTTGAAATATACATGTATTCCTGAACGCAATACATGAATTGGACATTTTTTTAAATTCGATCCCTAAGAGGGGTCAACGACGCCCCAAAACTTGCATTTTCCCCATAGAAATAGCGTTACGATTGTTTAATTGAAAAAAAAAAAATAGCTCCATTGTTGCAACATTCATCCATTTTCATCACATTGTTTCCCGCATCATTATGACGTCAGCATTGAGCGACGCATACATTTGTGCTTTATTATACGAATATTTGGGGGAAACATAGAAAGAAATAATTTGGACTCTGGACCTCTGTACGGATCGAACTCGTTTATTGAAGTGTTTCATTGTACATCATCTTCGCGCGTTCGATCGGCGGCCCCGCGAGCCATTTACGTTAATTTTAGAAGATCTACATGGTCGTTGCTTTTACAGAACACTCAAATCTGTAAAATCGCCGCTCTTGATGAGTTGCACGCCAGTTTTGTTAAGCATTTAGGATATTTTCCAGCAGAGGGCGAAGGTGCCAAACTGGGAAGGTAAATTACTTTAATTGGTCAATTAGCTCTTGATTGATGTCTGGGGTCTTATGACGACAACAAGGTTTGGCCAAGGCCTGGATGCCGCAAACCACAAACGCCTGCAAGAAACACAAACTCAGCACTTTTTATCTTATGGTTGGATAGAAATTGAGGTCCGAAAGTAATAAGTGCTATGCTGCAAAATAAACTTAACAGGGGCAAGAAGCGTTAAAGTTATGGTAGGGAGCTGTGAATTTCTAATTTAAAATTTTGAATTTAAAATTTAATTTTAAATTGAAAAAAGGTTTATTTTTATCTTTTCACACACACACACACACACACACACACACACACACACACACACACACACACACACACACACATATATATATATATTTAAAATGAACTCACATGTGGGAAAAACAAAGTTAGAGATATTATAAAAATCACATATACTCATTAATGTTTAAATATATAGCTTTGCTTAACCGGCAAAAATATTCTAAACTTGTTTTTGAAAAATTGGATCAGTCCGAAATAGACCCGCAAGAGTCAAATTCGAAACCGAAGCAATTAGTCCTCCCCCCCCCCCCCCCCCACCGAACCCGAAAAAAATGTAGCGTTAAACTGACCCAATCCGAACCGGGCGTCAGGTCTGCTGCAGGTAAAATCGGGTTATCTGACCCAATGCAGGACTCCACCCTGCCCTTTTTGATGCACGGTCCTCACAATACATGAATATTGTATTGTCATCGGCTATGGACTTGTGTGTACCATTAGATGGAAAATCGGCTCGATAGAAGCTATCCAAAAATAAGAGTTGAGCAAATTTGTAATTGCAATTATCTGCAATGTAATTACAATTTAACCCATTAACACCGACTTATTTTACACTTCTTTTAATACTTCGATACCAGTTGACACCAGTTTCCCCATACTGTTATTTTAACTGATTGAATCTCTGATAGTTTCATATTGGATAATATGAATTATTTTTTTACTAAGATACTGGTGTACATATTTAAAAGTTTAGTATCACTTAAATGGTAACTTTTCGTACCAACCGGCATTAATGAGGTAATTGTATGTAATTTATAACAGTTACACACATTCAAGCAGAGAAATTTCGTCAAAGAATGGGATGCGGGACGGTTCCGGCTACAATACCGCAAGAGTTTTTTTTACGGCATGTAATTGTAACTATAATTACATACAATTTAAAAGTAAGTAAATTGCAATTACAAATTTGACCAACTTTCTCCAAAATTCGATTGCAAAATTTAACTTAGACAGACAACAAACGAAGTTAAATAAACGTGTTTAAAAACTGATAATTTTGAATTTTCATGAATGAATATTGGTTTTGCTAATTACGAAAATGATCCCAGTCTATTTAACAGTAATGCTTAACAATAAGCTTTTTCCCACTATACAAATTTCCTATTCGAAACTAAACATTCATTATTTACGAGAATCTGACAGGCTTTTTTCCCATGGCATGCCTGACGTAGCGTGCGATTTGCACAACTTTATTAAGGCGCATTTTTCTGGTGGGAAGATGTGCTTTGCTGAGTCGCTTTCATGCTCAATTTGCGATCCGTTTGACACCCTGCGAAAATGCTGTCAATCTTTCTTGGGGTTTACGGAAATCACGCTAGCAGTTTATGTAGGAGGGAATAATATGGTAATTTATAGGTGGATTAATTGGTGTTGCAAGCAACTCGGAGAGAAAGGGGGGGGGGATTAACTAATCTTTTAAATCACTTTCTTCCTTTCTTGGACTTCTTTTCTCAGAACTTTAATAAAATGAAACTCGTCTTTTTAAATGAAAACTGTAATGTTAAGATAATTCCTGATGATCCGATAATCTTTTAACCCTTTAATGGAAAAAGCACTTCAATTGCTAAAATGTTGAAATAAATGATTGACACCGGAAATTATGAACAAATTTATTTATATATAAGAAAAAAAACGATATTTCACATACATAATAAATGGAAAACATTTCTATTAAAATTCTGCTGGCATTGTTGAATTTCGTAATTAAAATTTTGTGGTTTCGTAGGGAAACCAATGTCCGTTAAAGGGTTAAACATAAGTAAAAATCCACTTGAAGAAATGAACTAAGAATTTGTATATACATGTAAAAAAAAAGCTTTAAACAAATCCTTTAATTTTGCTAAAATATTTAGTTGTTACAATTGGAAATTTTTTCGATTATTAATTTTATTATTCATATTTCATACGTAAGTCCTAAAATTGCATTAAGTCGTAATTTTGAAAGAGATACATAATACTTGAATTGCCAATAAATAATACAGTGTAAAAATGTTTCTAAGGAAACGTAATTAAAAATATTAATTTAGCATTCGTAGTTCAAAAATTCATATCTATATAATTCAGAAAATGTTTCTCTATGACTTGCCTGATAGTAAATTTTACTAGGAGTAATATCTAGGACTTACTAGGCTATTTTACTAGTAGTAAAATAAGATTTAAATTTAATATAATAAAATATATGCTTTAAATAACACAAATTCATACAATTTCTATAATATCTCTTCCTAAGGTGGGATATTTTTCGCCTTATTGTAATCTTTTTTACATTATGTAATACTTAGGTATTCAACCCGGGCTTTCCGGGTTACAAAATATAGGTAAAAACCTTTTTGTTTTTTTGCTAATTGAAAACTCTAATAGATTTTTTGCATTTATTGCATTTTTTTAGATTGCTCACTAAAACCACCAAAAATCATTTTTATATATAAAAAAAATAGCAATTATGTTTTCAAAAAATGTTTAAAATTCATTAAAAGCGATTATAATGAAAATAAAACATTTTTACTTGTTTTGAACACAAAATTACCTCCAAATTTCAAATTCGTAAAACATTTTCACTTGATATGTCTCATTCATAATTTGTCATGTTTAAATGATATAATCTAAACTTTTTTGCAAGATATGTGTATGGTAGTTTGTAGAGTTTTTATAAAATGTTTTTAATACATTGTCTTCAGGATTTTTAATTTCATGTGAAAATTTTGGAAAATATATTCCTCAAAGTAACAATCCTCTCTTTTTTTACTTTTAAAATTTTTAAGTAATATTTTTATAAATCCCGAGGACAAATTAACAAAAATTCTTTTCTGCATACCATAGTGAGAAAAGTAACAAAATCGCACAAGTGGTTCATAAGTTTTATATATATATATATATATATACGTTTTAAAAATTTTAATTTTTTTTTTCAATGTTTAAAAACTTTTTATCTGAAAAGTAATTTTTATAGAAAGACAATTCGGAAAAATATTTCCTTTAAAAAAAAAAAAAAAAAAAAAAAAAAAATTACCCGCGGACCCCCTTAATATGAACTTCGTCTAGTGTGGTCAAAAAAAATCTCCTCTTCTGGAAGTCCCCACTAACTGGAGTTCACTGTATTCTACTATCTTAAAAGAACAGATTTTACAAGAACGTAAATAAAGACCACATGTACAAAAGATACACATCACGATAAGTTGATTTGCCATCGAGAAAAAAATAAAAATAAAAAATGAAAAAGAGGGTAAAAGCAACACGCACGGCTCATCATTCCAGCCCCAGTTATTATTATTCAACACCTTAGATCACCTGTTTAAAAACTGTTCGCGCTCGGAAGCCGTTTTCGAAAAAAAAAAAAAAAAAAAAAAAAAAAGATCGAATAATAAATTTGGGTCACGGAGTTCTTTGTTGATGAGCCATGGCATGTGATCACTGCGGGCGAAAATAATAGTTTTTATCACTTCAATTGGGGAAAAGAATGTTTTCATGGCTGTGCGCTGTCGTCTGGGGAGGAATTCTTTTTTTTTTTTTGTACCAGAAGGGGGAAAATATTTTGTTCATCCTCATTAATCGACGAGGAAATCGTCTGGCGAGATGCGGAGAATAAACGCGGAAATGATGCTTGATGGACGATGGTCTTCAAGTAGGTATTTCGGGGGAGGAAAGCAGGTGTTTGTATCCTCCATAACTGCACGATTCGAAGGTCTTTAAATAAATGGTATTCGTTTACAACTTCGATAAGTACTATTTTATAGGTGTTTACATCAGTTATCAAGTGGATGAATTATCAAATTATGCTTTATCTGTTGACCCTGGACTCATTTGGTGATAAATAAAATAAAGTAAAAACTTGTTAAGACGGATTCGCAAAGATAGGAGAGAACTTCCGTTTCAGACAGGTTTCCGTCTTTGCAAGTTATAATTGTATTAATGTCCACTCTAGAAAGAAAAAGGACAGGGAGATAGACATTAAAAAGGGCATTATTGCAAGAGAAAATGTATTATTGTTTACAGTTATGATTAAAACAAAGGGGGAAAACAAGTAATTTTTATGTATGATGTATAAAGTAACTTTAATTTTGTAGATTTTATGCATTAAAAATAAAAAATACCCTTAACTTACAGCATGATGGAATAAATTACCTCAGTTTTTCCTAAAGAAATGAGAAAATTCTATACTTTTTGCAAGTTTTCAGGCAAATGGATTTAGAAATACTGTGGTATGGATAAAATGTTATTAGAAATCTCTAGTTACAACTAGAGACTCTGGTTACAACGAATAATTTTACTAATTTTAAAAAGTGCTGGGTGCATTTTGTCAATTTTAGAAAGAGCAGGGGAAAAAATGGCCTATAGGGAATACTAATTATATTGTAATATTTTCGCCTCGTCCACCCGTTTCACCCGTTGCGTTTAAGAAAAGATTTCATTATATGCAGATTCCGTTTTCACAAGTTTTACTTTATTTCCAGATACTGACATATTTGCTCTTTGATATCCTTGGATTGCTTCTGTTCGGGCTGTAGTATTCCCGAAGAAGGAATATTGAATACTTCGAACCGCGTCGCTTTTCTTGGTCTTCTATAGGATTAGTGCTATTTCATGGTGTGTTCCTTTTGTCTGGTAAAGACATTTTCTGTCCCATAAAGGAGGAAATTAATTGTTGATTCTCCTTAATCGACGAGGAGGTCATCTCGTCAATTGTGGAGAATCACGCGAAAATTATGCTCTATAGACGAGGCTGGTCTTGCATGTATTTAGTGGGAGGTATTTGTGTCCTTCAGTAATGCGCGATTTGTAAAGTTGCAAATAAATATTTATTTAAACTATTATTTTATTGGTGCTTGTATCGGAGTAATTTTTGAATGAATGAATTTGAGAAAAAGATCTTTTTAATGAATACTTTATTACAAGACAAATAATGAAGAATTGCTAATGCTGAATAATATGTATGATCTGTGTCATCTGTATACTAAGGATGCATCTTTATACTTGTCTTGCACGAGTGTACGCGTTATATCCAATCCGATTTGATATGGGAGAAATATAATTTGAAATCGATCCGCAACCCCAACTGGAACCAAACAAAAAAATTTTCTTCGACACTGAAACCGACCCGAACTCCCAAAAATGATTTCGTATAGACACTTAACGATCTAAAGCCAACCTGAACCCGAAATGCCATCCAGACCTAAACATCGAAATGAAGATGATTAAGTGAAGATACAGTTCGTGAAACAGAAAAATCAGTTTTGATTTTTCGAATCCCTATAGTGTGTATAAGAAGTTCTTCAAACGGTTTCGTGACATACGGAATATTTAAGAAGTTACAGACAATTGAAAGCGAGTGCGGACAAGATGAAAAACAAGTATACATCAGGACTCTGCGGCACGCATGCTTCTTTACTTCGTCGTTATACATCTAGGAATTGCGGGCTAATTTACAAAATACAACTATTAGCTGAAAAGTTTGATACTTTTTTTATTCTTTCAAATTAGTAAAAAGCGTTTTCCTTCAAACGACATTTTTCAGTGCGCCGTGTAAAGTAATTTACTGTCACCTAATGACATTAGAAACAAATTATATGTAGGATATTATAATTTACAATATTAAGCAACAGATTACAGTGTCAGATTTATTTCACCAAAAATGTGGCTTGGTACTTTCTTGCTCAGATCCCTTCAACTTTAATAATTATTATAAAAATTAATTAAAAAAATTCATAGTAAAAACTATTAATAATAAGCGGGTAAATTCAGTTTTTGTGTTACTGTATTATATATTTTGAAAAAAAAAAATCCTGAAGTTGCCTATTTTTCGGTTTGATGAACGGTAACCTCCCCTTAATATTATACCTGAAAGACAAACTATGCTTTATAAAACAAAAATTGCTTTAATTTTATTGAGAAAAATAATAAAATGTCAGTTGATACTTTTTTGCCATACATACAAAAATATCTGCTTTATGATTTTATTATTATTATTATTTTTAAATTTCACATACCAAATTCTTTGGCTTTTCAATGTTTCTATAAAAAAAAATATATATGTTTTGAACAGAGTAAAAGGAGAGATAAATATCTATAACAGATAAAAAAACAGATACGTATTTAACTTTAACAAGAAGAAAAATATGAAATCTTTTTCTGGTCATTTAATGCACTTTTGATAGGAATACAAAAATTGCTACAATAGTTTTTACAATGTATTTAAAAAAATAATAATGCTTCTTGTCAATGAAGAATAGGATTTATTTTTCGTTGGTATATGTATTCGTACCTATAAATAATTTTTTTTAACGTTCTTATGATTAATTCTTATGTTATGATGAATTCTTAACGTTCTTATGCTTTAGAAAAAATTGCATATTTATTCTTTTGCATTTACGTAAAAAGTTTGAATAGTTTTCTAAATATCGTGAAAAATATTTTTATCAGAAAATCTGGTATCTCATTTTTGTTAGTTGTAAAAGTTTTTTTTATGGGTGTCCTTTATTATTTTTTATTATTAAGTGTAAAAGGAGAAATATTTTTAAAATTCTTTGTTCAGCTTGAACTTTGTAGTACTGTAGTTGATTATGCTTTTTCATGTATGAAAAAATCTATTAAAAATGTTTGTTTTCAGTTTTGTTTCAGGATTTGTTTTCAGTTTAAGTGTTCGAACCAAAACAAGCCTTTATTTTTAAGCTCTATGAATTTTTATATAGTCATTTTTTGTAATTGTAATGTTATTTTTAAGTTACTATTGTAATAATATTTTTTTTTTTAAAGGAAAATTTGTCCTATTTATAGATTGTATTTTACAGACTATAATGTACGATATATCTTTTAAAAAAAAGTAGTAGTTATTAATAATAATAAAGTAAAGTAAAGTACAGGTTTGCTTCAATTAGTGTGGTCAATTGATCTTGCAATGTCATCGCACCAGTCGAAACATGTAATCATAATGAGAAAAAAAAATCAGCCAATACATAGCCAACATTCTTAAGAGTATACGCTAGTCTCGCGAAGAAACGCTCAAGCTAATGTTAAGTCTATGGGAAGGTTCTTGCGCGATTTCTCGCTGGCATTTTAATATTTTTAAATGATTTTTTTGTATAGGATAGCTGGGGCCGATCCCTAATGTTGTTAGTTTTTACTTTTTCGATTTTAGTTAGTTTTTGTATAAGCGGACATTTCTAATTTCGAACCGGTTCTGAAAGTGAAAGTACCCTTATATATATAAAAAAAAAAACTGGAACCAAAATCCAAAAAGTAAAAACTAACAACGTTAGAGATCGACTTCAGCTATCCTATTAAAAAAAATCATTTAAAAATATTAAAATGCCAGCGAGAAATCGCGCAAGAACCTTCCCATATAGACTTAACATTAGTTTCCGCGTTTTTTCGCGTGACTGATGTAGGCTCTTAAACTCAATATGGTACATATAGATGAACAATATAGTAATGTACTATGATGTAGTTTTGGATGTGTTATTGTTAGAAAGTACATATTACATCTTGATTTGAAACTTTTAAAATAAAATTAAGGTACTTCTCCATTATCCCGTCGATCACTTTTCATAACAAAAAACGATCGCCAAACTATAGGATTTAACACCAAAAATGCATAATTGTGGCGTCACATTCACTTGACGTCAGAGGCATTACATGTGTTTGTTACGGCATTAAGTGGTTTTTAATTCGACATATGCATATATTTTTCATTATGTTTTACTGATTTATTAATTATTTCATTAATTAAAATAACAATAGCATTCTTAAACGGCAGTGCTGTGATATTAAAAAAGAAAAGGCATTGGAAAATGTTGCAATGAACAGTTACATACAACAGATCAGTTTCAACTGACGTCACAAACATTTATTCACCAGCCGAGAGGGATAATTAAGAAAAATAATGTAAATAAAGATCCAAGATTATTTTTTTTTCTGTTTTCATTAATATATTGTAAATTTTATTATTTAAACTTACTGATAGTCGATACTTTGGTGAGTGAGGTTTTTCCGAATTTCTTGTATTTTATTTATTTGCTTATTTATTTATTTATTTATTTGAGATTCCAATGGCAAAATTCTTCTATTTGTTTATTTAGCTTTCAGTTTGGCGATAGTTTCTCTCTCTCTCTCTCTCTTTTTTTTTTTTTTTTTTTTTTAAATGAAAATTGATCGATGGGGATAATGGAGAAGTATCAAAATTAATTTAACATCAACTTCCACTAACATTAACGTGTGATCTAATTTAATAAGTGACTGTCAAAAAACATTAAGGTCCATTTTAAGTTGAATTCTGTACAATAAAGACCTTTGTCTGATTGTCCCACCATTGGTTTTCTGTAACATGTCTGAAAACCTTAATAACTGATCGCAAATTCAAAAGATGACGTAACAGAAGAGTATTTTATATTTTTTGCAACATCGTTTTGATCGTTATCTGAAAAACGTGTCGCTAAAATCTATAAAGGCTAATTAGTTATTCTTCCAAAAACATCCATTTTCGATACTGATTCTTTTTTTAAAAGTGGGAATTATAGGTATTAAAAAAATTAAATGTATTTGAAGTTAATCTATAGCATGAAATTCGCCTCCATTGTGAAAAAGTAATCTGCATTAAAAAAAAAAAAAAAAAAAAAAACGCAAAGATGTCCTAGAGGTACATGAGAGCGGGGTCTTCTACGTAGACATGGTATTCCACTGATATTTATGTCTATTTAATGAAATATTTGTAACGCTCGAAATATCAGATAATGTAAAACGCTACTGCTGAGTAATGTTTTGTGTAATTTATATTGATTTTTCTACTTTATATTCTTTCCCCGCCCTTATCTTAATGACAGAACAGTTATCTTTATGTTCAGAATTTCTTCACAGCTTTTTTAAGTTAAAAACTTAGCAAAGATTAGACTTGCAACTTATGCCAGTCTAACCTATGTAAAATATCTAACAGGCTTCTTTTTACTTTCTTCTATTTTTACAGTTAGAAAGTATTGGATTCATGAAAATTTTCGACTTCCGATTTTTGATGGATTTATGCGTTTTAGAAGGTCCTAAACACGATTTGATTGTTTTTGGAAAATGTCTGTCTGTGAGTCTGTGACTCTGTCTGTCTGTATATGACGAAAATTTTGTGAGCACTCTATCTCAAGAACTAATGCACGAAATTTAATAAAACTTTATATTCAGTTAGTCTCTGATATCAATTGGTGCCCATTAGTTTTTGGTGAAAATCGCCTTATAGGTGGCGCTGTTATGCTGCATTTTTCGCGATTTCCACAATAGCTCTATCTCAAGAACTAATGCACTTTTCATCAAACTTCAAATCAATTTAGACCTTGATATAAATAGACTCTGATCACGTTTTGGTGTAGATATCCAACAGGTGGCGCTGTTATGCCACTTTTTTCATGATTTTTACGATAGCTATATTTCAAAAACTAATGCACGGAATTTCACCAAACTTCCGATTCTGTTAGACCTTGACATAAATAGATGCTGCTTACGTTTTGGTGTAAATAGCCCAACAGGTGGCGTTGCTATGCTACTTTTTTCATTATTATCACGATAACTATATCTCAAGAACTAATACACGGATTTTCATCAAACTTCAGATTCAGTTAGACGTTGAGAGTTGAGATAAGTTGTTGTTGATTAGGTTCTGGTCTAAATCTCCCAACAGGTGTTACTGTTATGCTGCATTTTGCAGGATTTACACGATTTTATCAAAAGTCATCTCTCAAGAACTAATGCACGGATTTAATAAAACTTCAGATTGAGTTAGACCTTGATATAAATTGGTACTGATTCTTTTTAATGTATGCGAAACCTGTGTGAGATAGAAGAAAGTTTCGGGATTGGCACATCCGACTAGCTTCACATTTACGTGCACGTGCCAAAAATTCACAAACAATATCTATCAACATTGTAACGTATGCAAAACGCTTACGTAAGATATTACGTAAAAATATAATACAGCATAGCCTGCTTATATACGAAGCACTATTTACTCGAATCAGTCGTTTTAATTCATTAAATAACTAAGAAAAAAATCAAAATGTGATTTTCCTGCATATTTTGAATTAGACATTACTTTAATGAAATTTCATTCAGCTGGCGCGTACTGTAACAAGGAAAAAAAATAATTTTATTTGAGTAATTTTTAACTTATTATTAATACAACATCTAAATTATAATAATCCAAATTGGGGGGAAAAAAGTATCCATAATTTATTGAGATTTTTGCTTTTGTACATCCGATGAGAAATAGGCCACACCAGTGACTTGAGATGTTCTGATCTCAAAGTTGGTAGACGGCAGGTGCTGGGTTCAAACCCCTGTCGCGCTCGTCAACCTAACCGTTCAGAGTTTTCCGTGGTTTTCTTCGAATCTTGCCGTAAATACGGGTTAGGATCTTTTAGAAAGACCTCCCCCCCCCCCCCACGGAGGGCATTCCACCCTTGGGCCTATATCGTCATAAATCAACCAACCAACCAATGAGAAATGCCTTATACACACTTCATATTTTGTTATTTTTATAATAGTAGGAGGCTTTGCTGTATAGGTCGCCAACCACCGTCCCAGATACCAGAGACTCCAAAAACACGATAATTTGCTCTGGTTTTAAAATATTACCTGATTACGGAAAATTGAGTGATATTATCACGGCCAGTGGCGATCATATGTTATCGGGTTGCCGTTCATTTTCCTTTGATTGGAGGTATGCTCGCCTCCCAAGGCCGCATCCATCGCTGTCGTGGCAGCAGACGGCGGTTTTCATGATTAAGTAAGATCAATTACACATTTGAAAATAAGCTTGTATAAAATGTTAAGTAAAGTGTGGTTGCCTCCCTGACTTCTATAATGGGTTCTCAAATTTGGGAAGCAGACTTGGAATTCGATAAGAAAATCGTTTTAAATGTTTCGCTTTAAATATGACGTAATTGTCAATATTTAATGTTTTTCGCACGCAATAATTTAATTATTTTAAAGTTTTCTTTATTTTTAATATTTACGTGTAAATATATTTTTCAATTAAAAAGTGTTTGTAAATATTATTTGGTCTTATTAAAATCCGGCAACATCAGGTAGAAAACGGCTCTTTCAAACTATGAATTAAATCTGTATTCAAATAATGCTTTTTTCAATAACAAGTAAAAAACAAAGCGAAAAAAGCACCTTAAATTAGACAAATAGATAAATAAAAAATACATTTTGACATTGCACGCCACAATCTAGTCGCGTATGTGCCTGTAAAATATGGTTAAATTGCTATCCATAGTTTTTGATCCTATCAAACTTATTTAACTGAACTAGCTTGACCGATTTCAACGTTAAACAAGGTAGACGTTCAAAAACATAAATATTCCGTGTTTGGGAAGTTTATTCCCCATTGTCACTATAGGCGCTGTGATCGTCATTGTGTTACTATTATGCTATGGTAGTGTCCTATCTTGTATGTTAATCTATGGTTATAGGTGGATGTGAGATCGAGTTCTACGCTGAATCGTTCACTTTATTAAGAGTGGACATCCCGGAAGAACATTTGACGCATGCGCATTAGGCACGATTTTCGTGTGAAATTTGACAAAAATACCTTTTCGTTTTAATATATAGATAGTTAAAATAATTCGTTGATTTAAAAACTATCTGCTCCAGCGGGTTTATCATATTTCGCTATAAAACTGCCAGTTTTCATGTTTTTATATGGAAGAGTTTTTGCAGTATAAGCCGAGAAAGCAAAAAGATCTCAATAAATTCAATTACGGCAGGAGCAGCATTTGTTACTTTTTTTTTAGAATAGAGATATACATAGCAAAATTGGGTCCACTAGTCACTTTCTTGCAATATTTTATAAAATTCATTCGATTAAAGATTTTTACATTCACATGGAAAATTCAAAATAGTTACATGTGTATATATTTATTTAGCATTTTAATAATAATGTTATAATAATAAAGTATTTAGCATCTCTGAAAACTAAATTTTCTTGTGTGATAATTATTGTGATAGTTTGAACGTATTAATCAAATTTGTATTTATTATAACAAAAAGAAAAATAAATTTTATCTATATATAATTATAAAATTTTTCGCATGCCCTAGGTTCTTCACCCTTGCTCTTATATACTATTAAATAGAGACAGATATTAAAAATTGAAGATGGTAAATTAAACTGATTAAATCTTTCTTAAAGACGGTAAATTAAACACCTCTTTGGCAAGAATCGTTTATATTCTATTTATCGATGCCACTCGGCTATTATTTTTACAAAATAAATGAAAATCATTCCTTACTTTGGAATTTCTAATAAATGGTGAAAATTTTTAACCTTTTTTTTTTTTTTTTTCGTAGCTTTCGGAATTCTTAAAGAAAGATACGTTACAATAATCAAATTGCTCGATCTCCTTTCCAATAAATGGAGAAGAGAAGAAAAAAGAATGGAAAAATGGAAAAGTTTCATAACTCTTTATTTTTATTTAAACTTATTTTTACCTAGAAAAAAAAATAATAAAAATTATGAAAGAAAATATAATTTTTATTGAAACTCAAAAATATTAAATTCCTAAAATCTGATATTTTATCAACAAAATATTAAAAATATTTTATAACTTCTTTCATTAATAGATAGTGTATTGTTTACTGCTTCAGATTACAGAAAGAAAAGTCCTGTCATTAATACTAAAAATACTTCTATCAGATCAGAGAAAGAAACCACTGCCGCTTCGTTGTTTTTGCGTGTGTGAGTGTGTGTGTGGGGGGGGGGGGGGGAAGTCGGGATAAAGAAAAAAATTAAATTTGAATAATTTTTATTGAAATTGTTATATTTATATATATTATTATTTGAAATCTTGCAATTTCTTAATCAACGCATTTCATCATTATGTCTTTTCTGTTGTTCAGTGCATCTGGGAATAATTGGAATATATTAATTTGTAACCTCCTTAAGAAAAGTAATAAAATATGGCTGTCGATAGATATATTTTCATCATTTGCATTGTAAAACAAGAAATGGGGAGTGCAGTTGAGAAATGTTATATGAAAAATATCCGACTTTATATGAAAAATGGATTTTTTAAAAAAAATATTTTACATTTTCACATTTAAATGTCAGATAATGTTTGAAGTTCATTGTTGTCTGGAATTAAGTATTTTTAACCCTCTATGCTCCGACGTGACTTCAAAGCCTTATTAAAGAAAATTTGATTATATATATATATATATATATATAGATCTATTAATAACAATATTTTTTTCAAGCTCGTGCAAAATACTTTACTTTAATGTTTGGAAAACCATAGCTTAAGGAGATTACAACAGTTTCAAAATCCTATGGGAAGAAAACTGCTGATATTGATGCACTTTTTCTCGGGAAATACTGAATATATTTCACTGTATTTTTATTTATTTATTTGGTATTATAATTAGCTATATTTGGTTCGTTTTATTTTTCTGAAAATGAATTCATTTTTTGTAACGTTAATTTAACAGAAACTTGGAATTTCATATCACATAATTGTTGCATTTTTTATTTTTATTTTTTTGCTGAACAGTCAATTTATAGTTTAGATATTGCCAAAACTATTATATATGGCTTCAGTAGTTATCGTCAGTTAGTTATGTTACCCCCTGAACCATTTAGGGACCATGGGTGCATATACGCACCCATGCGCTTATTTAATTACAGCATTTCCGCGATTATGCAAGTAAACGTAACTGTTTAAAAAATGTGATGCCAACCGAATAAAATTCGTATATGGGGCTCCGGTCCCGAAAGGGTTAATATTTCACATGTTTAGTCGCAATACACTCCAGACACTTTCACAGCACACCTGGGTGTCGCGACATCCAAGTGTGCTGTGAAAGTGTCTGGAGTGTATTGCGGTTGGGGAATACTGCTTTTAACCCGGAAACCCAATGACTGTAAAACAAGTTTTGCCGCAAC
The DNA here is from genome assembly GCA_963931845.1 of Maratus michaelseni. Taxonomy (NCBI): domain Eukaryota; kingdom Metazoa; phylum Arthropoda; class Arachnida; order Araneae; family Salticidae; genus Maratus; species Maratus michaelseni. Next base: position 169,489,752 of record OZ007593.1, on the reverse strand, counting down.
AAATATAGCAACGCAAGGAAGAAATACAAATATCTAATACAGTGAAACTTATAGCGGGGTTTAATTGAAGGGATCGGAAGAAAATATCTTTATAGACAAGTTTTTTTTAGCAGTGCCGTCCTTTGAGGTGGAGGACATGTGCAAGCGCCGGTAGAACATAAAATATTTTCTAAATCTAATAAAAAAAATAATTATTCAAAATTTTGTTTGGTGCTAGTTGTTTCATGACAAATTTATATATTTAAACATTTTGTTTATTTATAAACGTGTAACTTTCCCAATTTGCAGGTATAAAGTCGAATTAGTTGATGCCACTGTGCTTAACCAAAGCACAAATAATACATGCGATTCCTTTTAATTAATTTATTTTAAGTTTCAACACGAGGAAGCTGGTGCTATTGATGAATTTAGTTAATTAATATTTTATTGATTATTTAACAACACATTTTTTTTTTTTCTGTAAAAAAATAAATAAAAAAATAAATAAAATAAAAATAAAAATCGCATAAAAAATTAAATAAGAAAATCCGGTACTATTCTAAATCATGTAACTAATAATTCTGAACTATGCTTGTTATTATTATTTATCAATTAATTCGTAAAAAACTTTTGTGCTTTTTGAAAAAGAATAATGGGAGAGGGGGGGGGGGGATAAATGGTTTTTTATTGGCGACTAGAATTTTTTGATGCTACCAGATTTTATCAAATTTGTAAAGCCCTGTTATATCTATAGAATGTGTTGAAATTTTGTAATTTAATACGTATGTAAATATATAAGTACGTAATATGTATAGCTCTAATCATATGGGTCATTCCATGTCAAATCAACCAGTGACTCAACCTGACCATTTTAGATTTTCATGAAACTTACAGGAATCATTTTCCCTGATGATATAAATGAGAATATACTTTTATTTTTTTATCTCCGTAAATTTTCATACAATTATTTTTTTATTTTCGAAAAATCCTTTTTTGGCTTGTATAAATGTTTTCAATTTTGAATTTCTCAAGTTCTATCAGGCGTAGAGATATTTAATTTAATTTAAAAATTTTAAATTATTATTATTTTTTTAAATTTTGAAAAAAATGTGTTTTTTTTTTTTTTTTTTTTTTTTTTTGTAATATTATAAACTTTAAATTTTGAAAGTTTTAGAGTGAGATCTCAATGGGATCAGCAGTTATGTTAAAAAAACTAATGTTAAACACCAGATGGGGCTGGTATTTAAAGTTGGCACCTCGCCAACTTTATGATTGTGCTAAAAATATTGTTGTTTTATTCATTTTAAACATATATATATAACTGCTGATCCCATTGAGATCCCACTCTAAAACTTTCAGAATTTAAAGATTATAGTATTACAAAAATAATGTATTTTTTTTTCAAATTTTTTAAAAAGCACTATTAAAAATTTTTTTAATTTAAAATTTTTAAATTAAATTAACTTTTTTTAAAACCAAGCATAGTCAACTTGCATATCAAATTAAACCTTATTAAACTCTCTTTAAAATGAGGGGTCAAACAACTCTCTACGCTTGATAGAACTTGAGAAATTCAAAATTGAAAACATTTATACAAGCCAAAAAATGATGGTTTTTTGAAATTTAAAAAATTAGTTGTATGAAAATTTACTGAGATAAAAAAATTATAAAAGTATATTCTCATTTGTATCACCAGGGAGAATGATTCCTGAAGGTTTCATTAAAATCTGAAATGTCCAGGTTGAATATTAAAATTTTTTGTTTGATTTGACGTGGAATGGCCCATATATAATAAATAAAAAGGTGTATATAAGTACGAAGATTTTTCACTAAATAAGAAATATTCAGCATGAAGTTAATTTAAAAAATAAAGTATTTAATAATCTTAAATATATTGGCGCATAAATAAAATTTACCGAAGTCAGTTCTTTTATGAATTATTTTATTAGAGACAAATAATACAAAGTTAATTTTCTTAAAGTCGCTAAATTAAACTGGTATAGTAAGCAAGAAAGAATTATATTCTATTTACTGATGCCAGCATCAGCTCTCATTAAAAAAAATACTTTCTTTAAGAATAAACAAACTAAAAAGATTGCTTTAATTTGGAATTTCTAATAAATGCTGAATATTTTCTGAACTTCCGGAATTCTTATGAAAGATACGTCACAACACTCGACTTGTGTTATCTCCTCTCCAATAAACGGAGAAAAGAGGGGGGAAGGGGAAGAGAGACAAATTCTAATGCATATAAAAAGAGAGAAATTTGAAAACTTTTTATTTTATTTATTTTTGTCTTAGATAAAAAGAACCAAACATAAGGCAAACATATTTTTTATTAAATGCAAAAATAATAATAAATAATAATAAAATAAATTGCGATGTTCCTGAAAATTCATGCATTTTTTAAATGAAAAATAAAGAACTCCTGTCAGGATTTTTTCCACCTTATGGCTGATAAATGACCGTTATTTTTATTAAACCACACTCTTAAAAGAAGACAGATGTTTCTTAATCTAGGATAATATAATATAATCACGAATGAAAATCTATACAAAACTCCCCCGAGTTATTAACGATCCCGTAAAGCGTTTTTTAATTTTAGAAATCTCAGAAACCATGTATTTTCGTGATTTTAAAGAAGCATCCATAAAAACAAAGTTCCTTTTACTGCCACTGATTTTCACAAACGTTTCCGAGTAGATTTTAGTGTATTAATCAGTTTTCTCAAACCGGAATATCAGTTACATATATAGAAAAATCTTCTAATATTGGAACATAAATTCATCTTAGTATACCAATTAAAAACATGAAAACATTTCAAATGAATCACAATTTATTTATTACTAAAATAGGTGTAAAATTTAATAAAGGTTTTAAAACATTAAAACCATTCTAAGATGTTAAAAGTTTCGTCGAAGTCCCGAGCACTTTCGACCAATACCTGGCTATCATCAAAGGCGAAAATGAGAAAAAAAATCGAAATTTTTCTCTTATTTTCGCCGTAAATTTTCTCTTTTTCGCCCTTTGATGATGGCCAGGTTCTGGTCGAAAGCGCTTGGGACGCCGACGAAACTTTTAACATCTTAGAATGGTTTTAACGTTTTAAAACCTTTTTATTTCGTTTTACACCTATTTTAGTAATAAATAAATTGTGATTCATTTTAAATGTGTTCAGGTTTTTAATCGGAATATAGGGTTTTTTCTTTTTTCTTTCTTTTTTTTTTTTTTTTTTTTTTCGAATTTCTATCCATCCTCAAGTAAATATTTTCATGGTCAACAAATTGTTTTACAGAAAATGATAAATTAACAGAATTCAGCTTAAAATCAATAGTTATTTTGTTACTCTTGCATGTATAAGTTCTGTTACGCAGAAATTGTTTAATTGAGAATAAATAGAATCCTAAAAACCTATATTCCGGTTTGAAAAAATCAATCAATACGCTATAAAAATTACTGGGAAACGCTTTCGAAAACCAGTGGTAGCGGAAGAAATTTTATTTTCATAAATGTTTCTTTAAATCTCGAAATATATTGGTTTCTGAAGATAAAAAAACGCTTTTCAAAATTGTGGGCAACTCGGCGGTTATTGTATATTTTCGTACAGCATGATTATATTATATTTTTCTAGATTAAGAAACATTTATCTTTTCTCACAGTGCACATATTAGCTTATTGCTTTCAATCACCGGAAAAACGCTGTTGCATTTATAATAAGAAAAATGAAATGATATTATGAAAGAAACTATTGTTGTAGCAATATTGTATATTGTAGATGCGAAATCTATTACCGATTCATTTCTGTATGTTATTAATCTCAAATAAAAATTAAGTGCAACCAATTTTAAGAATTATTCGATTTTATTCGATATGAAATTCTGTTTTTTCTGAAGTTTTTTCATTAGTTACTATTACCTTCACTTGTTGGAAAAGTGTTGTTATATCTATACACTGGAATTTTTTATTTTACAGTATAATACTGGCACCCCAGCTACCAGTATTATATTGTAATGCGCGGCAGTGTATTACTGCTTATTTTACTGTTTATTACTGTTAATTTTACGGTGTAATACTGGCAGCTGGGGTGTTAGTATTATACTGCAAAATCAAAAATTTTTTTTTGCAGTGTAGAATATGTTGATGTTTTTTGTATTTAAATACGTATATATGATATATATGATATATACGATAAATTTAAGTACGTAATATGTATATTTCTAAGCATATTAGAAAGAACAAGAACGGGATACCATGCACCAGCACCAGGCACAGTTTATGACACACTTTCCAACATTAACAGCATATAATAAATTGTATTTTTTCATACAATGAAATGAGATATCTAAATACACAACTTAAAAACATACACATACCTCCAGTAAAAATTAATTTTCAACCATTACTGTCCATACCCGGTAATGTGCGATAATTTTTTTCGTGTAGTCCTGTATACGATTTATAGAATTTAGACACACCACCTAATAAACTCAAAATTAGATAAGTTTAAAAATGCGTATCACAGCGAAGAACGCACTTCCAGCAATTATCGATCTTAGCCAGTACTTCAACCGAATTCCTTTGCGTGTCTCTGTAAATGAACAATAAATGCTATAAACTCCATAATCTATAGAAAGCATGTTGTAGTGCACTGCAGTGATTTCATTTTGTTTGAAGTATCATACCATCATTAAAATGCACCACAAACGATTTTTACCCTTAGATCATAATGTAATGGAATTGTTTTGTGGTATCTGTAAACGAACTAATAAGTGCTACTTATTCTATACTCCTGAGAAAGTATGTTGTATCTCATCTGAGTTATTCATATCAATCTCATTATGTTTAAAATATCGTAACATCAATAAAATGCACTGCAAATGATATTTTTCTACAGACCGTGATACGGAATTATTTTGCATGTTCCTGTAAAGGAACTGTATTTGCTACACTCTTCATTTTCAAAACCGGGCATTCTATAGTAAGCCTTAACATGTAAAAATTCTTTGGCTATCCGAGTATTATTTACGTAAGTTAAAGCATGGACAGGTAGACAAATAGACAAACCGAATTTATAAACACTTCTCAGTATATCAAAACCTGTCCAAACCTTTTTATTTTCAATAGCAACATCCAATTTTGACACAATATTTTAAATCTTCTGTTCAAACTTTGCCTACATACCAAATTGCAAGTCATTTGGATGATAAGTTTTTGAATTATAAACACTATGTTGGAAAGTGTTAAGTGAGTATAAATGGTGATTATGCATTAAGTATGAAATATTCAGCATGAAGTTAATTTGAAAATTAAAGTATTTAATAATCTCAAATACACTGACGCTTAAATAAAATCTGCCAAAATCATTTTTTCTTATTAATTCTTTTATTAAAGACAAATATTAACAAGAACGAAAAATCACGCGTCAAGCATAGATTATGTAACACTTTCCAACGCTTCCAAAATAATTTTACAAATCATTACCGTTTAATAAGCTGAAAGATAACATCTAAGTAAACAATTTGGAAAAGGCATAACATATTTAAAAACGTAATTTCAGGAATTTCCAACATATTTCCAGCATATACAATATTCGGAAAATATCCAAATACTTTTATTCAGCCCTGTATATGATCTATAGATTTGTATATATACTACATTGGATGCTACATTTTAGTTTAGTTAGGAAACGCGTAGCACAGTTTAAAATTCTCCTTCTGGAGTTTCTGTCAATAAACGGAAATGCGTTCGCGAACTTTTGTGCGCCCCTGTATATGATCTACAGAATTTATACACACCAAGTAATAGACAAAAAGTGAGTTAAATTTAAAATCGCGTTCAGCAACTTAAAACGCACTTCCAGGAATTATTGTTAACAGACAGTAGATAATTCTTTTGTGTGTTCCTGTAAATCAACGATGACTGCTATACACACAATATTCTGTAGTAAGCCTCTTGTAATGCACCTTAGTGATACATGTAAATTTCAATGCGTTTAAAATAATAAAACATTATTTAATTAAACCGCAAATAATTTTTCTCCACAGACGTAATGTAACGGAATTCTTTTGACTGTCCCTGTAAAGTAACTATAAGTGCTATGCACACCCTATTCTATATTAAGCTTCTTGCAATGCACCTTAGTGATATATATCAATTACAATGTGTTTGAAATTGTGTAACATCATTAAAATAAACCGCAAATGATTTTTCCCCATAGACCGTAATGTAACGGAATTCTTTTGGGTGTCCCTGTAAGAAAACTATAAGTGCTACACACTTCAGTTGAAATAGGGAACATGCTATAGATAACGACAATAACATATAAAAATTGCAGGGCAATCCGAGCATATTTACGGGAGTTAGAGCACGGACAGACGGCCATACGGCAGACAAACCGAAGTCATAAACACTTTTCAACTAGGTTGGAAAGTGTTAAAAACTAACCATTTTTTTAAGTCAATAATTTAAACTGGTGTATTAAACAAGAATCAATTATATTCTATTTATCTCTGCCAATCGGCTATCAGTTTTAGAAATATACCCCATTAAGGAGTAAATAAATGAAGATGATTCCTAACATTGGAATTTTTAATAAATGCTGAATATTTTTTTCAGCCTTTTTATTTTCTAAACTTGCGGAATTCTTAAAAAGAAGGTGTGCGACAATAATCAAATTTCGCCATCTCCTTTCTAATAAAGCGGAGAAGAGGAACATTCAAATCCATAAAAAATGAGGAAATTTGATAACCTTTTATTTTATTTAACTTTTGGTTATTCTTTATAAAAGCAAAATAAATAAAGTAAGAATAAACTTTTCTTTGAAACGCAAAAAAGGGAAATTCCTGAAATGGGATGATTTTTATAAACGAAAAATTAAAAATGTATATGCTGTCATCATTTGGTCTTTCTGCTGAAGGAAATGTGTTTCATTAAGCGACTGAGTTGTTTGTTGTTTCTGATATCCTGGAAAATGTCATATTGTCAATGATAAAATAATTTCGATCAGGGAAATAAGATATTGCATTAGCATTGTTGGGGTGAGAATCCAATAGTGATTTATTTCTGTACATTATTTATGTCGAATAAAAATTAAATTTACCGACTTTTGCATCAAACCTAATGGATTTATTAAGGTTCCAGTTTCATCAGGATTAAGGGAGATTTCTCATCAGACACTATTACTTTCATTTCGTGAAAAATGTTCTCCTATCCGTTGTATGTTTTGAAAATGATTGTATGTAAGTGTGTATACGTAAATGTATAACCTGAATGTAAGTTTGCAAAATGTATGCATATAAGCATTAACATATAAGTAAGGGAGAAAATGTAAGTACGGAAATTATTTATTATGTAAGACGTATTTAACATGAGGGTAATTTAAAATTATTAACTATGCGCTAATCTTAAGAGACTACTTCATTCGACGAAAAAACCCGCTCGCCAAAGGTAATCCTATGGGGAAAATTTTGTAAAAGATCTCGTTTGTATTTCATTATTTTAAAATACTTTTTTCTCTTTGCATTAGATAGCTGAGGTCGATTGCTACAAAGGCCGTTTTTGACTTTTTCTATTTTGTTTACAAAGTTTTTTTATGAAAACACTTTCGGTTTCGAACTAATATATATATATATATATATATATATATATATATATTATATATATATATATATATAAAATCTTTTTTTTTTTTTTTTTTTTTAATACTTTCTTGAAAATTAATAAATAAATGAAAAAAGATTGCTTTGGAATTTCGAATAAATACTAAATATTTTTTTTAACTTTTTTTTTCTTCTCTTGACTTTCGGAATTCTTATAAAAGGAAGATATGTAACAATAAAACAATAATCGAATTGCGCGGTCTCCTTCTACTAAATGAAGAAGAGAGAGGGGAAGAAAAAAAAAATTCTTATGCATATAAAAATGCGGGAATTAGATAACTCTTCATTGTATTTAATTTTTCCCTAGACAAAGAAGAACCAAAAATAAGAAAGATAATATAAATTTTACTGAAACGTAAAAATGTGAAGCTTCTGAAATGTCAAGAGATTTTTAAACGCAAAATTAAAAATTTATGCTGTCACAGTTTGGTCTTACGACTGAAGAAGACGTGTTTCATTTAGCGCTAGAGTTGCTTATTGCTTTTCGCCCCCTTAAAAATGTTCATTGTTGTAGCGATTACAGTGTTTTGAATTAGAATTACGGAAGGTTATTCATTAATCACTATTGCTTTAATTTGTTGAAAAAAAGAGTTATTATATACATTGTAAGTATTGAAGGTTGTTGTATCTAAGATTCTTGTATAAATCCATATAAATATGGAAACGATATACCGTATATACTCGTGTATAAGTCGAAGAATTTCAGACAAAATTTAGGAGTTGAAAATGGGGGGTCGACTTATATACGAGTTAGTAAATAAAAATAAAAATAAAGAATATTTCACACTCCGGAAGAAATGTGAAATGACAGAGTGGAATACCGGAGTCACCCGGTCTACGTAGGATAGAGAAATAAAAGCGGACAATAGGCATTTCCCTATGATTGACCAAAAAAAAAAAACCAATAATGTCTCTCTAATTGTTCTGCATCCATTTTCTCTTAGGATGGAGTTGCCTTCAATACAGGGCCATTCATTTCAGCATTTTAATCCCTTTTTTAAAAAGAGTTCAACTTGAGAATGCGTCTTAGATTTCTCTCCTAAAAGTCCTACAATACAAAGAAGTACTATAATTTAGCATTCTAAGAAGTTGTTTACCCTTGTAAATAAGGCTAGAATAAAATTTTCAAGGAATTTTTCTTATTAGGTATCATTAAATTGATGTGAATAGGTTCCAAATAGTTTATGCTTCTTCTGATGGAATTTAAAAGCCCGATTCGAAACGTAAAAAAAAAAAAATGTTCACTAATTTAATAAAAATGTATTCATTTTTTTTTTTTTATCCTCGATTACAAATAATTTTTCAACATACTACCAGAAATGTGTTTTGACTTGTACACGAAAGTTTAATTTTTTTCAAAATTTTGCATAAGAATTGGGGGGGGGGGGGGGAATCGACTTATACACGAGTATATACGGTATGTAAGTAAGAACTATTTGGAATGAATGTAATTTAAAAATATATCTCAATACAATCTGCCAATAAGGCAGTTTTGTGTATGTATTTTTATATAATTATCTTTTTTTTTCTTTTCTTTTCTCTAGGTAGGTACTGTTATTCTTTTCTTTCTGTGATATATTTTAGGTAAGTCTGCTTTCTGCAATTAATTTAGATCAATGATATAAATCTTATTACGTCACCCCAACCACCAAAATTTAACTGACAATGCAAGTCCTATGAAACTCTGTTTAGCAGAACGTGAGTTATACGCGTTTGGAATGAAATTCATCAAGATTTTCTTCATAGACGTATAATGCGTTTCTATATTTTTAGTGTCAGAAAAAGCTAACAAATCATGAAATTCAAAGTATCATAACACAATGAGTTTTGATCATATAAAAATGAAAATTCATTGTTTAAATTGCTCAGAGAAAGTTTTTCTGTGGATAACATACAAGAACAGAGACATAATAAAACAAAATTTAATTTAAGTATTTTTACAAAAATAACTATTTGTGATAAAAATAGCTTCTAAGAAGATGAGTAACAATGTCTGAAACATTTTTCAGTATAGCACTAAAGCTAACGGTCTACGAATTAGCTATAAAATAACTATAAGTGGCTACATCATGTATTATGTATTTGTTTTCAAGTAGTAAATACTAATTTAACTATCAATTAGACTTACACATAATAAAATTTAAATAAAACCGTAAATGTATTTGCAGGTAAGGATCGTTTCATTATAAATTATAAATGCATACTTTGATTTTAACAGCGTTTTTGGAGGTTTTTTAGTGCATATTTGTGTGCAAACACTGTTTTAAAAAAAAATGTTTCTTGGGAAATTATAATATAACTACAAACGAAAATATTACAGTAACCTCTACCGCGTTACTAACGATACCGAAAACGTTCTTTATCTTTAGAAACTTCAGAAACTAATGTATTTTCGAGATTTAAAGAAGCATTTTGAAAACTGTTTCTTTTGCCGATTGATTTTTGAAAACATTTCCGAGTTAGTTTTCTTTGTGAATTAATCAGTTTTCTCAGTTTTTTGGGTGCAATTCATTGTTAATTAAACATTTTCATGTTCAACAGACAGGTTTTGCAGACTAACATGATAAATTACCAGCATTAGCATTAAAATCTATAATATTTTCTTTCCCTTGCACGTATAAATTCAGTTACGGAACTGAAAATACTTGAGAATTGACAGCAGCCTGAAAACTGATATTCCGGTTTTAGAAAACTGATGAATACACTATAAAAACTACTTGGGAACGTTTCCGAAAATTGGTGGCTGTACTATAGTTTTAGTATACTGTAGTTGTAGTTTATTTTGCAGTTATATTATCGAAGAGATGAAGCAAACGTCATATAGCAGATATTTCACCTTGAAAGTACATTGCAATATAAAAAGATCAAATTCTTTGAAATAGTACAGGAAAAGATCAAATTCTTTGAATAGTTACAGGAAACGTACCTTCAGGTACGTTTCCTGTAAGAACGAAAAACAACAAGAATTAGGAGATGCATTGAAAACACATTCTGTCGAAATTTAATTCTTTATTTTGAAGAGACAAGTAAAGCAATAATAATAATAATAATCCAATTAAATAGGTGGCTGGCTCGCTCCATTGCAGTAGTAGAGAAAGTGTTGTTAGTTAGTATTGTTACATGAACATATCAGCAAAGAATAAATATAATATCGTTACAATGTTCACAGGTCAGTGAGTAGTTAATTTCACTCCAAATCGCAATTGGCAAGACTCATTAACGCCAAACAAAAACATCCGTTAATGATGAGAGATAGATACATTTAAATTTCGCGATCAAAGAGGGGGTTGTAATTTCACAAAGTACATTGTAACCTTTCTCTGGTTTTTAGATCCTGAGAGACATCTGCAATCAGCGGCAAAAATACTGAGGCAGAAATAACATTTTGTACAAACAGAAAATGCAGATGTATATAATTTTGTGTTAAAGCAAATTAATTACAAGGTTAAAAGTAAATGTAGTTTGATAACTGGAGGATGCTCAAAGTTCAGAATTAAAGAAAGAAAATGATTCTGGACAAAGTCTGCATTCTCGCATAACGTGAAACATATTGGTAATTGTTCTAACTTTTGGCTGCAGTGTACTTGTAACATTAAAATAAAAAGACAAGAAATGCGAGAATAAATTGCATCTGCATGCATAAAGGATAAAGCGTTAATCTATTAATAAAGGAGATATGATTTTGGAATAAAAGAAAAAGATTTTTTTTTTCCAGTGTACAAGCGATTACTGACGTATTTCAGCCGGTGATTGGTTATCGAAAAATGTACATTTCAGGACTTGCGATAAAGTTTTGAGATTATAATATGTAATTTCATGCTAAATCGAAGACACTCTACACTTTTGTAAATGATCTTTTTTCGCTATCACTCATAGTTTTTGCAATAGGATCTGTAATTTCTAAATTTCGCCACTAAGAACGCTGGAGTCAATATCATATGATAGCACATAGTCATCTTACTATATAAACAGACGCTTGTTTCACAATTCTAGCTTTATCTGTTTAAAAGTTATTTCAAGATAAAGGGAATTTCCTATTCGCCCTGTATAAGATATATGTAAATATTAAAGATGTAAAAATGATTTAATATTTAAGAAAAAAAGTTAACTTCATTACAATTTGAGCAATTGCAGAACAGAAATTAAACTCGTTATCTGTTTTAATCATAAGCGGCGCTGTTCATGTAGATTTGACTGTATTTTTTTCATACATTGGAAAAGAGTCATTTAATAGCCACTAGACAACGTCGTTTTTTTTTTTTATCCCTCATATGGTATCCGGTTTTACCCCAGGAGAATGAGGTCCGCAAAGCAAGAAATGAAATGGCACCTAGAAATGCGCTATTGTTTCATTGTGGAAAAAATATCCTTTATTAAATATGCTACCCATAATAATTTAAAAAGTTTGAATAACTTTAAATGTGTTCATGTTTAGGAATTTTGAAATGAGAAGGCAATAAAAAGCAATAAATAACTCATTGCTTAAAATTAATTAGTAATATGTAACTACTAGAAATGTATATTAATATAATTTCTACGCTAAAATTTGATATCGGCATGTAAATAGCTATATTTATTTTTTTTTTCTTAAAAAAAAACAACATAATATTTTTAAGAATTCCATAGAATCGATATATTTTTAGATGCAATTGTAATTTTCTCATTTTGTTATTCAAAAAGTATTCACATGAGAAGAATCAACACTTGAATGATGCTGTTATTTAATCCAAAATACAAATACGAAAAATGCATCAGAGAAAAAAATGACAAATTATATTCGAGGAATTATTTACAAAAGTATTCCTTGAAAGCAAAGAAAAAAATTTATTTAAAAGAAATTCTATTAAATGCTTTATAGGTGTGTTTCTTTTAAATCTTGAAAATTCTTAAGGAATGCAGTTCATTGTTATTTTGACATATTTTATATTATACCAGCGCATCTGAGAATTGTTGGATTTTAATAATTTGTGATTATATATATATATATATATGAATAGAATTTGGCTTTTGATATATTTTTATCATTAGCAATGCAGAAATAAACAAGAACGAAAAATCTTGCTGCAAGCATAGATTATTTTAAAACACTTTCCAACACATTCAGCATAGTATTAAAAAAAAACTTCCCCGTTTAATAAGGTGAAAGATGATGTCTAAGTAAACAAGGGATAACCGCTCGGGAACTTTCGCTTTAGAGTATAAGTGCAAGGTCAAGGTCTAACCGGGCGGGGAGGCCTACATTTCGGCTTAAGCTCAACTCCCCAAGAGTATAAGTGCAATTTGGAAAACTCATGACACGTTTGAAAACCCAATGTCAGAAATTACCATCAGTAACCAGAAAAGCAACCGAATTCTTTTGTGCAGCCCTGTATAGTATTTATAGATTTGTATATATATATATATATATATATATATATATATATATATATATATACACAACATATAGTATTCTACAATTTACTTCAGTTAGGAAACTCATAGCCCAGTTAAATTCACCTACAGCAAATTTATCCAATTAAGCGGAAATTTATTCGAGATCTTTGGTGCAGCCCTGTATAGGATCTTTAGAAATACACCCAGTAATAGGCAACAAATAAGTTAAATTCAAAAACGCGTTCCACAACTGAAAATGCACTTCCAGCAATTATTATTGATGGACAGTACTATATAACCCAATTATTTTGTATGTCCCTGTAAAGGACGCTATCAATGTTATGCACACTTTATTCTATAATAAGTATCTAGTAGTGCACCCAGTGATATATATCAATTTCAATATGTTTGAAATATTGTAACATTATGAAAGTACACCTCAAACGATTTTTTTCCGATATACCGTAATGTAACGATATCCCTTTGAATGTCCCTGTAAATGTAGGATGAATGTTATGCGCATCTATTCTATAGTAAGGATTTTGTGCGTTTCAGTCATATATATCACTTTCAATATGTTTGAGACAGTCTAATATTATTAAAATACTCCGCAAACGATTTTTCCCCATAGACCGTAATACTTTTTCTTGGAGGTGTAATGGAATTGTCCTACCTTTTCTTTCGATGATTACCATACTTCGAAATTTATATTGTTATCCATCATATGAGATTATATCCATGAAGAACATTTGTAGACGATGTAAACATATCCTTTGTAACTAGATTTCTAGATAAGAACTTTTTTAGAATATTAGAATCGACACAAATAATAAATCCTTTTTTTGTGTAGGAGTAATTAGATATATATAAAAATCTGCCAAATTTTAGCTAAGTACTTGGCCAATACCAAGTTGTAAGAATTTTTTTAAAGCATTATTAAAGACAAAAGAATGTACAACTGATCTGTAAAAAGTTATTTGAATATAAATGTATAATATATGCGTAAATTCGTAAACACTGTTTACTTGGTATATAAAAATGTCTACAAAATATGGTAAAGTTAAGGAGGGGAAAAAATGTAAAATTAATGCAGATCAAAATTTAGTTTTACATTTATGCAAATAAAAATATAGGTCATTTTTAAAACTAAGAAAATACTCTGATTTTGGATAAAGAGACAGTTTGTAGAAACAGAAAATACAATAAATGAAATTAACAAATTTAATTATTAAAATATTTTTTATCTCACAAATTGTGATGCAAAGACATCAATTGTTATATATTTTTAGGAGATAAGTATTCGCACAATACCGAGCACTATCTTACTACTCTTACTAATTATTTAAAATAATTGTTACTGTTTTTAAATTTTTGAATTCTCAAAAATTGTTTTTAAAAGACGCACAATTAAATTTTGAATTTAATCAGTTAATTAAACAGATTTTTAAATAGAACAATTTGTAAAAAACGACAACAAAAGACCAATTCAAATTTTAATTAACCATTTCAATTAAACCAGTTGCTATTAGAAACGTGTTTTTTTTTTAATTACTAAACTAATTTGTTTAGAAAAGATTGTTAAGATAAATATTTATGGTTTTAAGAAATTTAATGAGACCGTAAAAAATTATTGATTAGGATTTTACATTAGAAAATTTTTATATTTAATTTTTCAAAAATTGTTTTAAATAATATGATTGATGAATGTTTAAAAATATTATTATAAAGATGTATGTTTATATATACATGTTACCCTTAAGCTACCCGCATCAGTGGTTCATTCTTATACACAACTACTGGGTACTGGGCAACGATACTCGGTCGAGTAGTAAATGACCGAGTACTCGGTACATCACTTATAGAAATAAATTTAGGTGCATCTGGAACATGAAAATTTATCGTTAAATTGAAATCGTTATATCGAGGTCATACTGTATTTATTTTTTTCTAGTATTTTAAAAAAGGAAAAAAAATTCTCTTTAGATAGATGGACAAGGCTCCTTTTACTAACTGGAAGTAGCGAGGATATTTTCAAATTTCTCGCCATTATAATCCGCGATTTATCGTTTTTTTTTTTTTTTTTTCTCTCTGGCTGTAATCTTAAAATAATTTTCCAAAGGCAAACATTTCCTGCTTACCCTTTTCTTGAAAGAAAAAGGAGGAAGAAAGAAAAATCTATTACTTGCTATTTACAAATGTGAATAGGATAATTTTGGCTTGTTGAGTATTTGGCTCGTTGCCAAAATTGTCTTTCATAATTGACAGTTCAGACAAGCTATAAAGATGAAGGGATTGCATAATATCTGGCAGCTGACGAAGAGAATGCATTAGTTTCTCAAGAGATCTTTTCTGCTTATGGGAAGGCATGTTGGAATTTTATAAAAATAAATTTAAAAGAACTGCAATTAATTTGATAGAATTAATGTAATACTTTATATGGTTAGGAGGGATGTTTTTAAAAATGGTTAATCATACATTTTAGGAAAGTTGAATGGAGAAAATGATTTTGCCTTTGAGAAAAATTGAATGTCGCAGACATATTGTGTCTGGTTTTAAATGAATTGTTATTACCATTCGTCAGTTCCAATGAGGAATAAATTAAGGCTCTACTGTAATTGTTCATCTTAATTAAGCTCCAAACATTTGAAAAATCGATTGTGTTGAGCATTGAAGGAATTCGGTACACCCACATAACTTGTTGAATATACTATCTTTTTTAATTAAAAAACATTTTTGATTTATTTGTAAAGAAAATGATTACATATTTAGCGAAAATTTAAGTAAATTATCAAAATGGTTGACAACGTCAAAAACTACGTTTTTGGAGGAAACTATTTTGTAATTTATTTGTAGAATATTTAGATAAAATACTATTTTTTTTTTAATCTGGGAATATTTATTATAAAAGATTAATCGCTAATATCATACTTTTTCAAAAAAGTGAGAGATTTGAAGTAATTTAGTAATATTTAACCAAAACTGTTACGTTATATATATATATATATATATATATATATAACCATAAATGAAACATTATCATAACACCAACTTAAACAATGAAATAATTAAGTATGAAATAATTAGTTGACAATGAAAGATTCCCCAATACACTTAATATGGAATCAAAAACATTGAAAGAATAAGAAATTAAACAAAAATTGAATAAATGGAATTAAATGAATTAATTGAAATGAAATTTGTGGAATTTAGACAGAATTATCAAGTCCCAATTGCCTAAATACCACAAATAAAATGAAATAAGATGTTTCATCACCATATTAGCCATACATTGCTAAAAAATATGATATTGGGACTACATCTCAAATACAATGAATCAAATCAGTGATAAAATAAAAAATAAAATACAATATTAAAAAGGAAAGAAGCCATACTTATAAATTACAGAGAGAACATTTAATAGAGACATTAAGTATAAAATCCATAAAGATGAAAAGAGATATAAATAAGATACCTTGCAGTTCATGAACCATCATGAAAACCAACATGACTGGGGAATGAATTGCATAAAAAAATCATAACATGTTGCCAATTTTAGAAATATAAATTGTTTTATTACTCAGAGAGCATACTAGTATTTTTTAAAATAAACTTAGAATCTAGGAGAAATTTTAAAATGGAAACCAAAAGGTAATTGTATATTCTAATAGTATAGTCACTTTTTTTTTTAAACAAAATATTCGTAAACAGAAAAATGTTTCACCTACATCAAATGTTTTAGTTCATTTTATAGATACGGACATTTTAAAAACATTATTTGAATACTTGAGTAAATTACTTTAATTATTACTTAAAATATCATGACAATGGTGGAAAATTATTTCGAAAAACAAAATTTAGAGAAAAATTTATTAAATATGTAAAGGGTATTAAAAAATAATAATAATTTAAAAGAACTGAGTTTAATTCAGTAGAATTAATTAATTTTTTAAATACTTCAATGAAATATTTTAAAGATGTTCCTATTATAATTTTTATTGAGATAAATAGTTATGTGCTTTAAACTTCGAGAGAATTTGAATCTTGTAAGCAAATTGTGCCTTGTTTTAAATGAATAATTATACTCTTGAGTTACAAAAAAAGGGTTTAGATAAATTGTGGATCTACTGTAATTATTGGTTTTAACTAGGTTTTAAACATTCTAAAATTCAAATGTTAAGTAATGAAAAAACTCCATTTTCCTATATAACCTTTTTTTTAATTTAAAATTTTAATTAAATTTAATTATTAAATGAATTTATGTGAATTAATCACTAAAAACTGTGCACTTTTAATATTAATTCTGAAAATTTAGATAAAAAAATTATCCCATCTTGTTAAACATTTTTAAACTTTTTTTTTTGTTTATATGTTTTAAGAATTTCTTTAAATAACTTTAAGGTTATTTTTATTTTCCCTTATTTTTAAATAAATTTAATTAAAAAAAAATATCGAAATTTAATTAAGTCATTGCTAAAGAGAATTAATCAATGAAAATCGTACACTTTTGGTGCAAATAAAAAATAAGAAAAAAAGAAAAAATAAATAAATGTTTAATATTTTTCCCGCTTTTCCTTTATGTAAATCCTTAAGACTTGTTTGAAAAATAACTTCAGGGTTTAGTTTTTGATTTATTTTTATTAAATATTATTAAAAATTTAAATAAAAAAAATATTTAGTTTATTAAATTTAATAAAGTGAATTCAACATTGTAAACCGCATAGTTTAAAAGCAAAGTTAAAAGTTTAAATTGAATTATTTTTTTCGTCTCAGCCGCAATTTTCTTCGACATTTTTTTGATGATTTAAAAAAAAAACTATATTAATAATAAATATTATAAATATTTTTTAATATAATAAATACATTTTTTAAATAATAATAATAATAATAGAAAATATAGTGCGTGACTAAAACGATATGTTTGAGGCAAAAAATATTTATTTAAATACGACTTATTTTAACACTTATTTTATTGAATATATTTTGAAATTTAGTTTTTATTGCATTAAAGATTATGCTTAATAAAGAGAAAAAAAATCTAATTACGTGGAAAAAATATTCTTCACATTTTACATGTTATCCCCAAAGCATTACATACTTTACTAAAACTAAAAAATAAAATAAAATAAATGTTTTTCAATGTCTACGTAAAGTGCGGCATTTATTCTTGCTATACTGTTTCTTAATATAATATTGAGGTTTAATACTTTTCACACATATACACAAAAAAAAGAGTTATAAATAAGAAGCTGAAAAATATACAAGGACTAGTTAAAGATTTTTGTAAAATTTTTTATCGTGATTAAATATTAATAAGGAATCTGACAATTTAATACCTGAAAAATACATAATCCATAAAATTTTATTAAGGAAAAAAAAAAAAAAAAAAACCCTTGAAATGTCTCTAAATTTTCTTTTATTTATTTTGTAATTTTAATAAGTTTATCAAAACTAAAAATAGATAGTTTCAAGAAAACTTTGGAAACTATGTTATTTTTGCTTTTATGGTATACTCAAGGCTTCTGATTAGTCAGACTGAAAATCAGTAATTGTAAACATATTGGTTTGGAATGCATCCATAATTTTCTACTCGGAAAATTAAAAATTTTACTTTCTTTTTTCTGTTTTTTTTCTGTTCTTGTTTCTTTTTTCTCTTTCATTTGACAAATATAGATAATACATATTAGTTTTGTTTCGAGTGTTAAAATCGTATTTCCAAATAGTTTTCTTCATTTAGATTTTAATACTTAAAATATAAAATTAAGTATAATATATTTTGGAAACATTTTATCAAATAAAACAGAAATATCCTTTCAATACAGAAAAAAGAAAGTAATTTTTTTAATTTTCCTAGGAGAAATTTGAAACATTCGGATGCACCAAGTCCTACAGTTTTAACATTAGAAAGGAGAGTTTGTGGTCTGAGACTGATTTGTAGAGATGGGCAGTACCTTCTAAAACATAAATCCGTCGAAAACCGGAAGTCGAAAATTTTCATGAATCCAATACTTTCTTCTTGTAAAGATAGAAGAAAGTAAAAACAGCGGTGGTTGTAGAGATCGATCTCAGCTATTCAATGGAAAAAAAATCGTTTAAAAATATTGGAATGCAAACGAGATATTAGAAAATGGCACAACAGCTGTCTCAGCTCAGACACACCGGGGTATCTTTTTAGCGCCAAAATGGTAATTTTATGCCTGGGTAAACCGGCGATTATGCTTTGTATGGCAATCCGGTAGAGCAGATTCCTTGTGTTTTATATTAAATTAAATATTGCGTGCTTTATAGTAAAGTAATCATTGTGTGTGTTTGTAATTGAAATTTTCTGTATTTTATAATAAAATAAACTGTTTCATAATAAAATAAAACTAACATGCTATTTTAGCAAGCTAGGCCTAATAGGTATCCGAAAAAATGTTTTTTTTTCGCCAAAATGGCACAAAACAAAAATCGTGCCAACCTCGATGCGTCTGCGACAGTTGTTCCTAGAAAATAACTGACCCATAGGATTAACAGTGGCAAGCGGGTGTTTTTGCGGAGGCTTCTAGTCAGTCATATATCAAATTCATGTCTCTAATATTAATTCTATGGGTATGGAATGTATCCATATTTTAATATTTTCTTATATGATGTTTCTTAGCTGTCCAATTAACAAAATGTTTCTGAAAGGTATAAATGTTAATTTTTTATTTTAAGTGTTGAAATCTTATCGAAGCTGACGAGCCTTGAAAATGATTTTAATGCTCAAAATAAAGTATTTATTTTAGAGACATTCGACAATTAAACAACAGAGAAACTTTCTTTAAGAACTCTGATTGTCATGAAAATTTTATACATTATTGAATTTTACTGTAGAATGTACGGTATTGAAAAGGAAGTGTGTAGCATTAAGAGTTCATTTACAGAGACACACAAAAGAATTCCGTTACATTATGACCTATGGAGAAAAATCATTTGCGGCGCAAAGCAGGGGAAAAAATGTAATTTAAATAAAGAGCAGGGGAGGTTAAAATTTTAATATATGATTCTCATATCATAATACTATTTGTATCATTTGTAGTTCAATTACAGGGACGGACAAAATAATTCCTTCCCGTTATGATCTATGGGGAAAATCGTTTGCGGTGTATTTTGAACATGTGTTAATTATATGTGAAAGAATGAAATTTAAAAGGAAAGGTTAAATACAACTTATTTTATATAGATTATAGAGTGCGCAGGATTTATCGTTCATGTACGGAGACGCACAAGATAATTTTGTTAAGGACCAACTATAATCGGTAATTGCTAGAAGTGCACTTTCCGCTGTAATATGCAATTTTATGTAATTTTTAGTGTATTACGTGCTGTTTACAGATTTCTGTAGATCTTATACAGGGCTGCACGAAATACTTCGAATATGGGCAGCAATTGTTGAAAATGGATTTTTAATGAATTATATATTTTTTTAATTTTTCATTTAGATATCTCATTTCATCGTATGAAAAAGTTATTTTTCTTAATAATATTCCGTTAGTGTTGGAAAGTGTTTCATAATATATGCCAGATGCATGCTTTTTTAAATTTTTGATTCATCCGTAATATGTTTAGTTATTTGAAATGTTACAATTTGGTAAGTGTTTTGCACATTTTTTTTCACAATATCTTTCAGTTATTGAAAATATACTTTTGCAAGTTAAATTCAAAATAAATTTTAAATGTATTTTTTTTTTTTTTTAATAAGCTGAAAATTATATATAAGTATAAAATATATTCTTTTTCTCTTATAGTAATTGAATTTATTTAAATAAATAAATAAATAAATGTAATTATTAAGCTTTGAACTTTTATTCATTGATCAGGAAAAGTGATATGGCATAAGATTAATTTTATTTATCTGTCTTTCTTTCTTTTTCTGTTTCTTTCTTTTTTTTTTTATTTACTGATATCGCTTATCTGTTAGCTTGTGCCAGTTAAACGAAATATAATATCTCTGATGTTAAGTTTTTCTTCAGTCAGCTTTAAATTAAGTTATTAACTTTTGAAATATTAATCATCTTTCACCCAGTAAATTAAGATTGATGATATTTTTTCGAAAATTTATATATATATTTATATCTTACTTTATTTCATTTTACCCACCCTTTAAAGATAAATAAAATCAAAGTAATAATGTTGACAGTCTGATAATAGACTTTTGAAATTAAAAACAATGCCGCATTTTTTCATAGATTTTTTTAAAAATCTGATTTTATGATTTACTTTTAAAGAATAATGCTTCGAGAAACTATTTTCTGAAATATTTTATAAGTATTCAAAAAAGTCTTTTAAGATGTTCTAGAAAATAACGAAGAAAAGCGTTTTTCTTATTTACTAAAGAAAAGGGAAATAAATGAAGAAATGCATTCAAACGAATTAATATATTGCTTTTCAAAGAAATTTGCTGAAGGATTGAGATAAATTAAACTATTCAGTGAACTAAAAATGGTGAAAACGTCATTCAAAATTTATTTTTATCTTTATTTTAGTTCTAGTTTTCTCATATGTACGCTAAATTTCAAAGGGTTCTGTGAAATTTATTTAAAGAGTGTATTACTGGTTCTTCTCCGGTGTGCTGTGACACACTAGTGCGCCATGAGAGGACTCTAGATGTGTCGCGAAAATTGGCAATAAATTTATGTCAAGATTCTAGGAACTAAGAAAAGTACTTTAAAATGCATCATTATAAATGCTGAAATTTACTGTGTAATGAGATTTGGTGTCTTAAAGTTGCGTTTGCTTCCAAATTTCTTTCAGTGTTAAAATGTTCTTAATAAGAAATTTCAGATAATTGTATTGAAAGGGATTTAAAAACATTTTATAATCTATTGCTTTTTCCTCAATTGCAAATTTACAATTATTAAAAAAAGTGTACCACTATTACATTTAGGAAAGATGAAATAAGTTGAAAAATGTAAAAACGAAATCCAATTTCGGTTTTAAGCCCTTGGATGGAGGTTTGCACAGAGTAAGGAGATTTAAACAGAGAATCAACTCTCATAGACTTCAATGGTAACTTCTTTAACATGGGATTACACATAGACAGTGGCGCTAGCTGCGGATGACGCGAAAACTACAGCCGTAACAGAAGAGAGGTTGCTAAATAGAGCTATATATCGCTTTCTTGGCGACAAATGAGGAAAGGAAAAAAAAAACGGCGACTACTTGCTTCTTGTTTTGGTTGGTTGTTCGGTTGATTTTAAGACGGTCGATTATCTATCTACGCGAATGAAAACAGATTTATTATTTTTAACATGTTCTGAAACAATCGGAATTCAACTTTATTTTAAAATAAGTGCTGTGGCAAAACAAAATTTTTTTTTTCCAAGTTTGAAAGGAAAATTTGATTTTTTTAATTCTTCAAAATGTAAGTTGTGATTTATTTTCATGTGTTATTTTCATTCTTGTTTTTTCAAGTTCCATAATGTTTGAAATATTTTATATATATTGAGTGTTGACAGATTTGTGCCGAAACGTCATGTTAAGGCTCACTGTGGAGACGCGAAATGTTTTTGGTTTCCGTCTGTCTGTTTGCCGTAAAAATGGTCCGATTAGGTTGATTTTTAGTAGGTATGTTGGCGAGGTATCCGGAATTAGCTGTATAGTTTTTGGTTCAATTTGGTTCATTCGTTCGGAAAATATAGAATTTTTTTTAGGTCATAATGCTTTCTTATGGGGATGCAGACGAATTTTCAAATTTCATTTTTATCTGAAATGAAAATGGAATATTTGCGTAATGGATTTAGATGTAAAATTATGAATGTTAAATTTTCGATATGGATTTCCAATAGTTTTAAAATTTTGCTTATAAATTTAATAGAATTTAGAAATTAATTGCTTAAAATATTTGAAAATATTTTTGCATGTGTTCGGGAAATATAAACATCTTACTTTCATATTTTTTACAATTTTTAAAATCATTTATTTTTACTTACCACTTTAATTTAAGGATTCTAATTTCTGGAACATTCGAACAATTTTATATGCTTATAAACATGCATGCAATTGAAAAAATAATTCCGGATTGTACGAAGTTAAAATGATATTTAAAAAAAATGATCTGCAGATTTACTAGTATAGGAAAAAACTTATTACCATGTTTACATTGCGATAGAAAATGTATATGAATAAAATTTTATATAGAGAAATTTTTTTTAACATGACTGAGATTTATGGTATGGCAGTTATTTTAACGATAATATAAAGTCAAAATTTGTTAAAAATCTGCCAACACTGAATATATATAAAATATTTCATACATAATGGAATTTGAAAAATAAAAACAAAAATAACACATAGAAATAAACCACAACTTACCGATTCTTAGGAATAAAAAATAACTTTGACGTCTTGTTCTTGCAAACAATACACTCCTCTCTTCGTAGCATTTTGAAGAATTATAATAATTATAATCAACTATTTGATCTTCAAAGAATAATTTTAATAATAAGTAATAAACAAGAATCGAAAATCAATTAGCGAACGCCGAAAATTTGCACATGCGCAAATGACAACAGAAAGACGCCAAGCAGAATAGGGTTACACTTAACCCTTTAACGGATAAAGCACTCCAATGGCTAAGATGTTGAAATAAGTGATTGACACCGGAAATTATGAATAAATTTATTTTTACATAAGAAAAAAGCGATATTTCTCATATACAATAAATGAAAAACATTTCTATTAAAATTCCGCTGTCATTGTTGAGTTTCGTAATTAAAATTTTGTGGTTTCGTGGGGAAACCAATGAACGTTAAAGGGTTAAACGGAAATCACGAAGATAAAAATCGCCAAAGCGATGATTTAGTTCTTATGTCATCCGCCGCAGTCGCTCTTTTCAGGCGAAGTTGGATACTCTGTGGAGGTTTATTAGTAATGCTTATCATAAAATCCTATCTTGGGAAGAAGATATTAAAAATAAATACATATTTTATTATAAATTATAACAATATTTTACTTTATTTATCTATGATGAAGAATTTTGTTTGTGTAACTAAATAAATAAAGTAGCACATATACCTTTCGTAGGTTTTTAATCATAAGCTCAGTGTGCCGCAGAAGTTAAACCCTGGGTTCGAGTGTACCGCCAAATAAAAAGGATTGAGAAAAACCGTTCTGCAGAAGGTCGTTCACGCTTTGTGTAAACGATTTTCACAATTAACTTCTGAACATATAAGCCATACTCCTTGAGACAATTTTACTCTACTGTATAGCCCCGACTCTTGTTTATAACTGTGGATCAAAATTTCCGTCATAGTCGATTTTTCTCTTAGTATAATCATATCAATTTTCTCTCGCAGCTCTTTCCGAAGTCTTCCAATGTGTTGTGAATAGCGCTTTCTAACGCTCGCTTTAACAAACACATAGGTAGTGATAAATATAAAAACATGGTAACACTGGATGAAACATGGCTTTATTTAAGTGAGTGTATCAAAAGAAGAATAATTTTTTATCAATTAATAGAAAAGAAAGAAGTGGATGTAATGAATGTAAAGAAAAATTTCTAAAAAAATTCATGATTGTTGCTGGATTTTGCTATGAAATTAAATTAAAGATAAAAAAATGCAGTAAAGCTAAGGTGATTTCACTTTATTATCAGTAAAATATTTTAGAACCCATTTTTGAAGAAGAAATTCCAGCTTTATAGGAAAAAGACATTAATTGAGCTTTATATGAAAAAGACATTAATTGAGCTTTATATGAAAAGACATTAATTGAGCTTTATATGAAAAGACATTAATTGAGCTTTATATGAAAAGACATTAATTGAGCTTTATATGAAAAAGACATTAAGCTTTATATCAAAAAGACATTAAGCTTTATATCAAAAAGACATTAATTGAGCTTTATATGAAAATACATTAATTGAGCTTTATATGAAAAGACATTAATTGAGCTTTATATGAAAAGACATTAATTGAGCTTTATATGAAAAGACATTAATTGAGCTTTATATGAAAAGACATTAATTAAGCTTTATATGAAAAGACATTAATTGAGCTTTATATGAAAATACATTAATTGAGCTTTATATGAAAAGACATTGAGCTTTATATGAAAAGGTATTGAGCTTTATATTAAAAGACATTGAGCTTTATATGAAAAATACATTAATTGAGGTTTATATGAAAAATACATTAATTGAGGTTTATATCAAAAGACATTAATTGAGCTTTATATCAAAAAGACATTAATTGAGCTTTATATCAAAAATACATTAATTGAGGTTTATATGAAAAATACATTAATTGAGGTTTATATGAAAAATACATTAATTGAGGTTTATATGAAAAATACATTAATTGAGGTTTATATCAAAAGACATTAATTGAGCTTTATATCAAAAAGACATTAATTGAGCTTTATATCAAAAATACATTAATTGAGCTTCATATGAACAAAGTCTCTCAGCTGCTCAACTATAACTTAACTGACGCATATTTACCAAAGAAAGAGTTCCAAATGGAAATAAATTGTCTCAATTGAAGAAATGCATGTAAAATTACCTGACGCCCCCCCCCCCCCCTCAATTATCAATGACATCTTTCTGCATTTGGCGTGTTTAAATGAATTTACGAACATTGAAAAAGTTTTGGAAAGTTTTACAAAAGGTATCGGGAAAAATTGACATGACTGTAACAAGGTAATTCTATTATCATAGAAATTTCGACCGAGAGCTAAGTCAAAAGTCAAGGCTATCCAAACAAAGTCAAATTGTTGCAAATAATTTCATTTATGCGTAGAAATTAACTTTAAAAATCGGTTCCATAAAGTGTGAACGACCTTCTGCATAACGTCAGTTTAGATGTGACATATTAAAAATTTGACTAATACAATGGCCAGGCTATAATTTATTTCCTATACGAACTCCTGGCGATAAATATATCATATATTCTAATACGAGCAAATCTTGTGTGTGTGTGTGGGGGGGGGGGGTATATATATAGGCAAATTTTATTTTTAAAACGGCTCTGACGATTTTGACGAAATTTTGCATTTTACCGTTTTGGGGTACCAGAAAACCATTGGGCTAAGCCACATATTCGAGAAAATTCAATTAGTGGGTCATTTTGAGTCACCATGGGTCAGGGTCAAGCTAATTGTATCTAAAAACGGTTCAAACGATATTTATTAAATTTTTTTATCCTACCACACGTTCGGTCACATATTCGAGAAAATTTGATTAATGGGTAATTTTGATTATGGGTCATTATGGGTCCAACTATTTTTATGAAATAAAAGGCATTATAGCAATAATACAGAGAGAAAAATATATCGAGTTGAACTCAAAGCTAATTTTGACCGAGCATTCGGTCTTCCCTGCTCGTAATTTTAAAAGTATTGACATCATCTTTATTTGATTTAGCGTTTTGCGTACGAGTTATATTGTATTTTCTATTTTTATATCTAAGTTTTAGCGTTCAAATTTAAATTTTTTTTTTAATTTTCAGCCCTATTTTAGTATAAAATATAATGTTGAAATTCAAGAAATTTCCAATAATGTATTTGATGTTATTATGAAACTTTAAGTTAAAAGAGTATCGCAAAATGACTCATCTAAAATAATGTAATTTCTGAAATATAAATGCACACAAAACTATTTTCTAACCTGTCGTTAAAAGCATGTTTAGATAGGTTTTTAAATGATTGAGTAAGACAGGTTTTCTCACTTTTATCATCTGGCTTCGGACAGCTCTAGCGCTATAAGTTTTTAAATAATTGTTCGCAACCTAATTCATATTGGCAATTACCTTGTTTACTGTCATAATTTGTTCCCTCGCGCAATTTACGCACCCAAAGCTTTTGAAAGAAAATTTGTATGTAATAAAGTTTGTAAAAATGATAAATGTAGTTGTTTTTGTCAATGTGCATAAACTTTTGAGACAGTTTCGTTTGAAGATATTTTAAATTATAATTTTTACAATTATGTGATTGATTTTTTTTTCTACTTTTGATAACATTTATTCAAATGAAGTTGCGAAATCCGGAAAGTAAAAAATGCTATTCATTCAAATTTTTTATTATTCTTTAAAATTTCACATTTTATGCTCGTTTTTAAACTTGTGAGACTGACCTTATCATATATTCTAATACGAGCAAATCTTGTGGGTGGTTATATATATATATATAAAGTCATTCATAAATTAAAATTTACATGTGGGCAAATTCTATAATTGTTGTTATGATTATATGGAGTTGATATTATTGGGGTTGTAACAAAAGTTAAAATTATCAAGGATGTTACAATGGGTTGATCAATACAATATAATATTAATATGTTAAACATATTTAATTTTGGTAAATATTAAATGTTTATTGGGTGTAGTACACTAATAAACATATCTCTTAGTTTTATATTATTTATTTTATTTTATTGTTGGATCATTTAATTTAATTAATATTTATGTTTTTTATATATTTTTTTCATGGTAGATATTATTTAAATAGCTGGATTTAAATTATAATAAGTGCATTACCATATTGAATAATCTATGTTATTTCTAAGTATAATACTAATTTATAAAATGAAAGCATCATATGGATTCTACATTAATGTTTGGGTTAAATTAAGATATATTTTAAATGGGTTAGTTAAAATATAAATTATATTATACTAGTAACTCTTATTCTCTATATATATCATTAATATTAACTAGTAAAATTAATATATTTACACTACATTACAGCTGCATATAAGTAATTATACATACAATATTAAAGTTTTAGTAGAATATCTGTACACCAGATGTCAGCAGCAATGTATTTGATAGTATGCTAAAATAGTCTAATATTTTTACAATAGATGGCAGTAGTATAGCTTATTTAAAATATTAAAACTTGGAAATTTAGTATGGAGGTAATAATATCTATGAAATACTTTCAAATTATCAAGTAATATTATATATTTTAATTTATTAAATTAAAATTAAAATAAAATAATTAATGGTTTTTATTTATATGTAAATCATAATTTTTTTTCTACATTTTTTAAAATGTTGTAATCTATTTAGTTAAATAAAAATAACTGTAACTGTAGGTTACAATTTATGATCTGAAGGATTCTCTATTTAACTGTGAATTTAACCTCTTCTTTTGGATACAACTTTGTACATGTGCTCACAATATACTAAATATCTTGGGATATTATTAATATAAGTAATATATATATTTTTTAATTTTTTAAATTCTTTTTCACACTCCTTTTCAAATTGTATGTATAATTTATAATATTCCATTGTAAAGGTCTTGTTATTCAATATTGTTTCAGCGATTGTTCGGGCAAGATATGGCACTATATTTAGCAAAAGCTGGTGTCATATACAGAAA
The DNA here is from genome assembly GCA_963931845.1 of Maratus michaelseni. NCBI lineage: Eukaryota > Metazoa > Arthropoda > Arachnida > Araneae > Salticidae > Maratus > Maratus michaelseni. Next base: position 169,461,400 of record OZ007593.1, on the reverse strand, counting down.
ACAATCGTTCTTTGCTTATAAATGTGATTTTCTTGCCCTTGAAAAAGTAAATTACTTTATAAGCTTTTATTTGTGTATATACTCGTGTGGTTTATATTTCATTCCTTATTTTCTATTTATTTAATTTTTTTCTTCTTCTTCTTAATTTGAATTAATAATGTTACTTTTATTAGGACTACAATTTTAATTTGTAAATTGACAGGGCTCTTTGGTATCGGGATTTCAGTGTATGTGGTCAGTTTCTTATGTTTCAATGGTTAAATTTTACTTAAAGTTTTATATATATATATATATATATATATATATATATATGCAAATTTTATCTTAAAAACGGTTCTAACGATTTTGACGAAATTTTGTATCCGACCATTTTCGGGCACGAGAAGACTATTGGCCTGGGTCACATGTTCGAGAACTTTCGATTAGTGGGTCATTTGTGGGTCAACGCGAGTCAAATTAATTTTATCTGAAAAACGGCTCTAACGATTTTGATTAAATTTTGTGTCCTACGAGTTTCGAGCACGATAAAATCATTGGGCTAGGTCACATGTCCGAGAAAATTCGATTAGTGGGTCATTTCTGGGTCATTGTGGGTCAAGATCTAAAAAGCGGCTCAATTTACACTAAATTTTGCATCCAATGGTTTTCGGGCACGAGAAGACTGTTGGGCTTGGTCACATGTTCGAGAAAATTCAATTAGTGGGTCATTTTGGCTCATTTTGGCTCATGGTCAAGCTAATTGTATCTAAAAAACGGTTCAAATGAGTTTGACGAAATTTTGTATCCGACTATTTTCGAGCACGAGAAGACTATTGGGCTGGGTCACATGTTCGAGAACTTTCGATTTGTGGGTCATTTTTGGGTCAAAGCGGGTCAAAATAATTTTATCTAAAAAACGGCTCTAACGATTTTGATTAAATTTTGTATCCTACGAGTTTCGGGCACGCGAAAATCATTGGGCTAGGTCACATGTTCGAGAAAATTCGATTAGTGGGTCATTTCTGGGTCATTGTGGGTCAAGATCTAAAAAGCGGCTCAATTTACACTAAATTTTGCATCCAATGGTTTTCGAGCACGAGAAGACTGTTGGGCTTGGTCACATGTTCGAGAAAATTCAATTATTGGGTCATTTTGGTCATGGGTTATTATGGGTCAAGCTATTTTATCTTAAAAACGGCTCAGACTATTTACACTAAATTTTGCATCCTATGGTTTTCGGGCACGAGAAGACTGTTGGGCTAAGTCACATGTTCGAGAAAATTCAATTAGTGGGTCATTCTGGTCATGGGTCATGATATTTGAACTCAAATTTAATTTTGACCGAGCATAGCTCGGTCTTCCCTGCTCGTGACCAATAATGCTTGCATCAACAGACGTGTGTTTGTTAGTACTTTCTGTCGAAAATTAATCTTAAGTTAAGACATTTGATCATATTTTTCGTGCTGTGCAATTATAATGGTTAAAACAGCAAGTTTTACCACACAACACACTTTAAATTTAGAGCGGCCTACTTTGAGTTAAAATATAGCACTAGAATTTTTAAATTATACAAATGCTTTCTAGCTAACTTAGTTTATTATTATTATTATTAACCTAGATAACTCCTGAAAACTAAAAAAGACTGTGTTTACCCTGAGTAAAAATGCCACTTTAAATAATTGTTGCAACAGTAATTTATGTTTCTAATATTAATTATTATTTTTTAAATCTTATAATTATTTTAAGGGAGGGAGAGATTTCTTTAATTACTGTAAGTTTTCTCCGAAGAAATTTAATATCAATAAATAAAATAATAACCCGCATATTTTTCGCATCTTTTATTTTTTTCAAAGAAGAAATGGTAAAAAAAAAGCGTAAAATACAAGATTAATTACGGTAATTACGTTGAACCTGTAAAAAGACTTCAATTCAGTATCTAGCTTCTATATAAAAGAAAACAAAAAAAACTAGATTTTATTACTAAACATGTTTTTTACTTTTCCTGAAAAACTAAATTCGAGTTTGTCACTAATAATATGTGCGCGAAGTTTCTATATCCACATGTGAGGTTGTCATGTCTGATTTTACGCTTTTTAATGTTTCCCACGTTTCTCCGATTCGTTGAAACGAACGTGATGAAGGGTGTGTTTGTTTAACAGGAAGTGGGGGGCATTTTTTACCTTTGAGCTCACGAGGTGGAGAAGGGCCCTTTGGATCTCCGGCGGAAGTTACCGTAAATGGTTACCATACGCCACATCCTGCATAAATAGCACTATCTTATTTGCAATGGAAAGCGGACTACCTTGCACTTTGCACAACAAATTTTAAGTAATTTTTTGTCCCTATAAACGAATCCAGGTGATTTTTCAATAAATCGGATGTGTTTAATACAAATAAATACTCATTTTTTATATCATGTGTAATTTTTAAGACTTCCTACGAAGGAGGTTAGGTTATACAATTTGCTTGTATCTCTCCTATTATTTCCTTGTATCTTGCTATTCTATTTGCTTACCCCCGCCTCCCACCCACCCTCTATGTTCACGCATAACTTTTGAACGGATGGTCCAAGTTTCATACTTTTTTTTTTTTTTTTAACTACTGAAAGCGCTTTTTACCGATGGTCCTGTTTCAATGTCATTAGGACGTAAAAATAATGTTAGTCTAAATCTCTCTTAAAAATAATGTTTGCTCAATTGTCTGTACCGTTTGCGATTTATCGTGTTCACTCTCTCTCTCTCTCTCTCTCTCTCTCACACACACACACACACACACACACAAATCATGAAACACTTTCTTTACAGTATATGTTCGTCAAGTAAGTAAAATAAGGCAACGTTATTTACATGAATGTTTTTGCACAATCGTAAGCAAGTCGTGGATTAATAAACATTCGATTGGATTATTTATTTATTTATTTTTATTTATTTATTAATATTGAAACTAGACCTGCAATAGTATATGTGTGGGGGGAGGGAGGTGAGAGAGGCTGTAATCAAAAACGGGATGTTTTTATATAAAAGTAAAATTCTCAGATCAGTTATGTTGAATTTAAACTCGACTGAAGCTTTTATGTATTTATGTTCAAACATTATTTCAGCTTAAAATAACTCAAATACTTTGTAATGACTTAAACATGTCTTTGATTGATAATTCTTCAATTTCAATCCCCAGTCTTGAAAATCAAAAGTTTTTGTTGTATTTCAAGAGGTAAAAAGAGAATACGCTCATCTCTAATTATATAACGGAGCCTAAACTGAAAAAAGAAAAGAGCAGTCTCATACTACGCAACTTTTTTGTTGAAATAAAAAAGAAGAAAATGTGTACTTAGAAGCTTATTAACTATTAAGTTATGACTGAGTGACACCATGTTAAGTCAAAATACATTGAGTTTTATTGTGCTGAAGGACAAGGTCATATTTAAGTATCGTATGATAGCAAGAGGGGAAAAAAAAGAAAAGAAGGAATGCCTATGCTTTCATTCATTAAAATGATCTATATCCTTGCTTCTTTCAATGCTTTGACAATAGCCTGGCTGGCTTTCTGTTTGCTTATGAAACAAGCCATTTATTTTTCAATAATATAATTGATCTGCAATTGTTTCCATTATACACTGCAAAAAAAAAAAAAAATGTTTGCGTAGTAGTGTATTACTGCTTATTTTACTGTTTATTACTATTAATTTTACGGTACAATACTGGCAACTGGGGCATCAGTATTATACTGTAAAATCAAGTTTTTTTTTTTTTTCTTTGCAGTGTATATTTAACGGAAACATTGAAATAATGATACATGTGTTACTTTTTTACTTCGTTTCTATTTTAAGTGTTTTTCTTTTTTAACCAAATTCAAATATACAGTGTGGTTCAAAATAACGTTGACGAAATGAAAGAGTAAATCAGTCGTACTGGGAGAAATAAATGAAAATCGCATAGAACCACGGGTGGCATCGTACCCTAGTTCAAATGTATAGGATCTTTCATTGAAAACTGAATTCGGATTTTTGTTAATAACTGTAGTAAATTATGAAGGTATTGTAACGATATTTACAACAGATTTATTTTACATTTGCGGGAAATGTATTCACATTACTAAGTCAATTCTAGAAGTCTAAATAATAAACGTAAATAATAGTATTAAATGATAAGTTTGACTGATAAAATTTTATTACTACTAAATTTCTGCACGCTGAAAAAAAAAAAAAAAAAAAAAAAAAAAAAAAAAAAAAACATAATAATAATGTTGATTTTACAGTGTAATACTGGCATCTCTGCTGCCAGTATTATACCGTAAAATTAATAGTAATAAACAGTAAAAATAAGCAGTAATACGCTGCCGCGCATATATATATATATATATATATATATAATTTTTTTTTTCAGTGTAGGCTACTAAAGCGACTATTTTGTACTATTTTTTTTCTGTAGCAACCTCTTATAGTGCAATAATAATTTAGCCTTTTAAGAATGTACAAAGTCATTTATCGTAAGAAGACTAATTACTTCTTCCATTCCCGACTCTCTTTATCTCAAATGTTGCAAGTGTAATAAGTTAAGATTTTCACAACTTAACAAGTTTATAGTTTCATAAGTTAAGTTTGTACTTATAATTTTCACAAGCAAGTCTTATTTTTCATTTTCACATGAATATTCAATTATTCTTATAACATGTAATACTTTTGTAAAGGAACAAAATAAGTATAAGCTTCAATATCCAAAATTTCTATTTCCATACGTAAAATATATTTTTGTTCTATTAGATAAAATGTATGTTGAATAAAGTTTGCGTACTCTTTTCTTTTTCTGTTTTGAGTGTGTGTTGAGTGAAATATCTACAGAAATCTCATTTAAAGGCCTTTAAAAAAAAAACCCAAAAAACCTATAGTAATCAACAAACAATTTACTTCTTAGATGTTAACAGAAATTGCATCTATAGGGTTTATAACTAACTTAATAACTAATTCATAATTAAAAGCCTTACTTCATTCAAACTTCTCAATTGCGAAATCCCATGTCAACCTATTGGGAAACTTAAATGCGTGATTATTCATTACATAATATAATTATCGAAATAAAGTTTTCAACATCAGAAAGTAAACTTCAGCTGCCTACTAGATGCGTTTTTAAAGAATGTCTCTTTAAAAAGTAGTAGTATTAAAAAAAAAAAAAAAAACCCACTATAAACTTTGAATTTTCCACTTGATGAAATTTTATCTTCTTAAAATTGAAGGAGACATTTAAAAAAAAAATCGGCATCTGACGTCTGCTTTCTGATAGTGAAAACCGTATTTTGATAATTATATTAGGAATTGAGTAATCTCGCATTTAAATTTTTCGATAGGTTTACATGAAATTTCGCGATCGGGGAGTTAGTGAAGCTGCCCCGTAAGATTAAAAAATGTATTTTCTTAAGAGGTGTGAAATCTTATAGCACTCTCATTCATGCATTTCAATAATAAAAAAAGTAAAAATTATTTACATATAATAGCTTTAGAGATATTTCTTTAAATACAAACTATAAATGTTGAATCACTTTTTTAACTAAACAAATCAAATTATAAACAATTTTAATTAATAATCCTAGAAGAATCATTAATTCTAAAATGTTTGATCGAAAGTAAAAAGAAAAATCAGTTGAATTTTTTAATTAAAATAGGAAAAATTATTAGTATATTTTATTATTATTATTTGTGCAATTTTATCGGTGAACTCAACGATTGTTTAATTTGCGATTCAGATCTTTAGTACAACCAACAGCCCAACTGTAGGCGAGAAGGCCAAACTCAACTGTTTGGGCATTGAAGATAGTAAACAATGGTCTAACAATGTTCCAACAATTCTGTGTTGCTTGAGAATATCTGCTCTTGAATAAAAAAGAATTGCATAAGAAAGAGAAGAGACAGTCAAGTCTTATTTCAAATATCACAGCACGGTTAAAAAAATTCGCAAATATCTTCTTAAAATCCAGGCTGAAATAGCTAACGAAGTAAAACAAGGAACTATGGACAAATCAAGTTATGGCCTGTTCTAGGATATCTATTGAAAAAAGCAGTAAAATAGGAAGTTCTGGCTTTATTATCTGTCAATCTAATACAAAGCAATTTCTTTTTACTTTTCTGAAGTTTTATAATAGCATAATGACTTGTTATAGAATATTGTGTAGGAAATGGGTTTGATGGAGCTTCAAAGATTCACGGGGAATATAGCGGAGACTACTATCAAGGCCGTAACCAGAAAAATATTTCGGAGGAGGATTTGTAGGTTCAAAATTTTATTCTTATTATCGTATTTTATATTTGTTTTGTAATACTTTAATAAAGGTAAAATTATTTAAAAGTTATCTATTGTGAATTCGAGTAACCGATACTTATCACAAAAGAAAATTGAATATTTGAGTCTTCTTCATTGCTAAGAAATTTATAATTTCATTAGTGTTGATGGTGATTCTACTTCGCCTATGTATCAACAATAGTGTCAACCAAATTAAAGATTTTTGAAGCTCTTTAAATATATTTTAAAATGTATTTTGTCAGAAATGTATTCCCCGGAGCCTATGTCAAAACGGTTACGTTTGCCAATTTGTGGATCTTTGGAATTAGGTCCTCATTGTATTCTTCAAGCGTTTCAGTTAAACAAGTTGGAGAATCTATTTGAATATTCCACCAATTTGTTTGATAGCGTGGAAATCCCGCTTTTACACAGTACCATTAAAAAAAAAAACTTTCTATTGTTTATTACTTATTTTCTATTTTCTTAAATTGCATTCATCTTTTCAACATGCTGACGTAATCAAAGAGGAAAAGATATGCTAGCTAATAGAATATTTATTTAAGATTTTTAATTGTAGTTTATTTTTTAATTTTGATTTTTTTGATTGATACTTAATGCCTTATTTTTTGGAGGGGGATCAAACCCTGATGAACTATTTGAACCACATTGGCTACGGCCTTGACTACTATCCAGACTCACAGCTATAATACCAAGACAGTTTTCATACTTGGTGCTATGCGAATGTGGTTACCTTGTAAAGTCAGATACTATAAAAGAGGGTAAAATGCCTTAAGTTCATTAAAATATCTGCGCCTCTTAAAATCTAAGGTCTGCGCCCTTTTCTCTGGTCCAGTCCAAACATGACAGCAGCTTAGTTATATAATTTTATTTCCAATTTTAACTCTGTTGTTTGGAATGTACTTAGAAAGTATAAGAAAATACTGGTATTGATTGACAATAAAATTAAAAAGACACCTTTCATTTCGTACTCTGAGCATAAAATATAAAAGATGAACTTGCCTGTTTTTGTTCGGAGATGAAATATAATATAATTTTAAAGCATGATTATTTTTTCAAAAAATGCATTCTTTATAGCATTTTCTGAAAATAGAATTAGTAAAGAATATTCGGTTACATTTTTTAGTCGTTCTGAAAAAAAAAGAAGAAAGTTAAGCAGATTTATTTTACTTCATTCTATCATGCATATATCATAGCTTGAATCTTTAAACGTGATTATCTCAAAACTATGTTTTTAAAGCCTGTGATTACAATAACTCGAACAAATCTCAATTAATCTTCAAATCTTGACCAATTTCTAACGACAATATTATCTAGAGAATTACAGTTCCTTTTGACGATCTGGTGATATTTTCTATTTTTTTTATGAACAATCAAACTTAATTTTTTTTGTGAAAATTGGTACCTTAACTATGAATGGCCACCATTTTGTTCAAAATCAAATTTTCCAAAAACCGAACGATTACTGTCTAGTTTTAGGTGTTCAGAACAAAGACATCATTATCCTTCTTAAGCTTCAAATATTAACATTTAACAGAGTTACGGTGATCACCATGGACTATGGTCCCAGAACGACACCATCTCCGGAAAGCTGGTCTGCCGGAGACATCCAACTTTATTTCGTCATTACCAAAATCAATTTCTTTCTTTCTTTCCTTTTTTTTCTCTTTTTTTTCTCTTTTTTTTTTTTTTTTTTAAGTGTAATAAATAAAATACAAAAAAAGTTTTTCAAATATCTTGTTTCATTTTTTAGAAACAAAAAAAAATCCCCCAAAATACGTTTTTTCTTTTCGACCTCGCAGTTAGGTTTAACCCCTTAATTTCATCATACTCTTATTTATGTTAATTCCTGTTTACATTCATGTATTTGCACCTGTGTAGCTTTAGGAAGTTCTTAAATGTGTTTGAAATACATTAAAATTATTTTAAAGTATGATTGCATTTCCTACAAAATTGTCCTTTAATATACTGGAAGACGAATAGCCAATATCCTTTAATAGTATGCATGTTTTAAAATCCTTTATAAAATATTTAACCATATGACCCTTTACCTGTTCATCATTTCCTTATGAGTCATCTTAATGATGTCTGCTTGTTCAAGATATGTTTCCGATGGCTCTCCAGGGCTATTTTATCGTTCCCAGAAATAGAATTTCTGGGAGCTTAGAGCTTATAAAGTACATTAAAGGCATTCGATTAGGCGGGTGTTTTCTATGTTATGTCATTACATCTCCAAAACTTGAGGGAGTGAAACGGAACATCATTTTTAACATGTTGTAGGCGTTTGCAAATGAGGTTGCTTCATAAAAATCGAACCGTGATATGTTTGTTCACTGCTAGATTTATTTGACTATACAGATATTTAATTTATTTTAACGTTTTCATTCAGGGAATCTAAGTTTATACAATAATATAAGAACACACATTTTATCAGACAATTAAATACACTTAACCAACATGAGTGAGTAATCAGACATAGTGTTTATGCTTTAATATATATATATATATATATATATATATATACAGGGTGATTATAAAAAAACTATCCCGATATATGAGCCCCTAACTATCATACCGTTCACAGAAACTGAATGAAACTTTTGTTTAAAGTATTTTGAGGTATGCGCTCAAGAATCATATGAAAGACAACAGTTAAATTCTAACAGTTACGGTTACAGTGACAAAATTTCGAAAATTTCAAATGGCAACACCTACTTTTTTTTATTGGAACGTGATCTTCGTAGTGAAAAACCATAAAAAGCGTTGAAACGGTACCTGTAGCACGAAAATCGCCGGCGCTAAGACAGACTAAGAAGAATAGTGAAATCAACCAATAAGGACAGAGAAGCAACAGAAAACAAAACATTTTATTGTGTTTCATACATTTTCCATTTTACACACGACGACACTTTACATGCGGCAGATGGTGGATAGCACTGAACAATAAAATGTTTTACTTTCTGTTGCTTCTCTGTCCTTTATTGGTTGTCTTCACTTTTTTTCTTAGTCTGTCTAGCGCCGGCGATTTTCGTGCTACAGGTACCGTTCCAACGCTTTTTATGGTTTTTCACTACGAAGATCACGTTCCAATAAAAAAAAGTAGGTGTTGCCATTTGAAATTTTCGAAATTTTGTCACTGTAACCGTAACTGTTAGAATTTAACTGTTGTTTTTCACGTGATTCTTGAGCGCATACCTCAAAATACTTTAGGCCAGAATTTCATTCAGTTTCTGTGAACGGTATGACAGTTATGGGCTCATATATCGGGATAGTTTTTTTTATAATCACCCTGTGTGTATATATATATATATATATATATAAAATAATCTAAGTTCACTGTTTGATTTTTTTGGAAATGTGTTTGTACGGAAAGACATAAGTCTAATATTCATGACAGAAAAAAGTTTAAATTATTTACCAAATTATTATTATTTATGTGTGTAATTTATTCTGACAAAATAATTAAAAGATTTCTTCATTGTAACAATTGCTTGATTTTTGGTACTAACATATCGCTCACCCTCGAGAAAAGTGACACAGCTCCAGAAATTTCGCTTTGCGACTAACAGGTCTCAGTTAGGTGCATCTTGCTACTGGAATTATATGTCTAGTTATCCAAATAACCGCTAGATTACGCTATTTGTCCATTTGCAACCGCAGAAGAGGGGCAAATTGTATGGGATAGATAGATTTACTCAATCCTCCAAACTTCTTGTACATCTTAATTTTTAAGGGGGTTTATCAGTCAACCCCCCAATTCCCCTCGCTAATGTTAACCCAATGAGTGCAGAGAGCATTCGTATATTTAAAATATCTCCTCAGGAAATTAATATTTTTAACTTCTTTTTTCTGCTTACTCATCTTAAAGGAGCGTTCGTAATTATATAAATACGTAGCACTTATATAGTCCTCGCCTGGTCCGTCCTTCTGTCTGTTCGTATATAACAGCGCAAAAACTATCCAACCGAATGGTTTGAAATTTAATATATATAATCGTTGCAGAATTTTGTCGAGTCATTTCAAATTTTATGAAAATCGAATCAAAACTTAAAAAGATTAATAAAAATATTTATTGAGAAATTTGAATTTTTAAAAAATCGTTACTTCATTGTTCTAGCAGCTTAGGCGGATTAATCGTCAAGCGACCGAGATGTATCGCCAAGTTATCCGACATGTATGACGGTATAGTCATATATGACGTATTTGACATTTTATAACCTCTATAACTAAGTTATAGTCACATTCTTCATTCTATTAAATCCTATCATACGTAATTAATTCAGTGATATCCATGATAGGTAATGATTCTAGGTTGGCATGGTGATTACTCCTATTTAAGATGGAGTCCTATTATTTCTGTATTACTGGATTTAAAAACAGAATTTGTATACTAAAATTGTTTAATTATAGCAATCACATAATCTATCGAGAGTTTTTTGGTGTTTCCGGAGAAACAGATATTAAATGGAAAAAGAGTCTAAATAGGGATTTCAAGTTCTGAAATTTTCAAAATTGCGCTTAAGTTTCCCATTGGAATTTTCAGTAAATGTCAACAAAAGATAAAATGTTGCCAACTTAAAATGTGCTTATTTTATTACTGAAATTAATCATATCATAATAACAGACGATATAATTCATTTCACTGAAACTAGTTATAGTACGAACATTCCTCATTTGTCACGTTTGACGTAAAATTTCCAACTTGGTTTTTCTTAGTTTTCAAAATATTTCTAAAATATATGCTTAATTTATCATATATTCTAATACGAGCAAATCTTGTGTGTGGTTATATATATATATATATATATATATATATATATATATATATATATATATGCAAAAATTATCTTAAAAACGGCTCTAACGATTTTGACGAAATTTCGTATCCTACCGTTTTGGGGCACCAGAAAACCATTGGGCTAGGTCACATGTTCGAGAAAATTCGATTAGTGGGTCATTTTGGGTCATGGTCTAGCTAATTGTATCTAAAAAATGGTTCAAAAGATTTTGACGAAATTTTGTATCCGACCATTTTCGGGCACAAGAAGACTATTGGGCTGGGTCACATGTTCGAGAACTTTCGATTAGTGGGTCATTTTTGGGTCAACGCGGGTCAAATTAATTTTATCTAAAAAACGGCTCTAACGATTTTGATTAAATTTTGTGTCCTACGAGTTTCGAGGACGATAAAAGCATTGGGCTAGGTCACATGTCCGAGAAAATTCGATTAGTGGACCATTTCTGGGTCATTGTGGGTCAAGATCTAAAAAGCGGCTCAATTTACACTAAATTTTGCATCCAATGGTTTTCGGGCACGAGTAGACTATTGGGCTAGGTCACATGTTCGAGAAAATTCAATTAGTGGGTCATTTTGGGTCATTTTGGGTCATGGTTAAGCTAATTGTATCTAAAAAACGGTTCAATCGATTTTGACGAAATTTAGTATCCGACTATTTTCGGGCACGAGAAGACAATTGGGCTGGGTCACATGTTCGAGAACTTTCGATTAGTGATTCATTTTTGGGTCAAAGCGGGTCAAATTAATTTTATCTAAAAAACGGCTCTAACGATTTTGATTAAATTTTGTATAATACGAGTTTCCGGCACGCGAAAATCATTGGGCTAGGTCACATGTTCGAGAAAATTCAATTAGTGGGTCATTTTGGGTCATTTTGGGTCATGGTTAAGCTAATTGTATCTAAAAAACGGTTCAATCGATTTTGACGAAATTTAGTATCCGACTATTTTCGGGCACGAGAAGACAATTGGGCTGGGTCACATGTTCGAGAACTTTCGATTAGTGATTCATTTTTGGGTCAAAGCGGGTCAAATTAATTTTATCTAAAAAACGGCTCTAACGATTTTGATTAAATTTTGTATAATACGAGTTTCCGGCACGCGAAAATCATTGGGCTAGGTCACATGTTCGAGAAAATTCGATTAGTGGGTCATTTCTGGATCATTGTGGGTCAAGATCTAAAAAGCGGCTCAATTTACACTAAATTTTGCATCCTATGGTTTTCGGGCACGAGAAAACTGTTGGGCTAAGTCACATGTTCGAGAAAATTCAATTAGTGGGTCATTTTGGTCATGGGTCATGATATTTGAACTCAAATTTAATTTTGACCGAGCATAGCTCGGTCTTCCCTGCTCGTATGTGTTAAAAGCTGACGAGCTCTGAGAAAGCTTTTAATACTTCAAATAAAATTAAATATATATATATATATATTAGAAATATTTTGACAACTATATGAACAAAAAAAAAATCTTTAAGATGCAAAAATAATTTTAAAAATATATATTTCCTGAGGAGATAATTTTACATATACAAATGCATTCCACACCCATAGATTTAACATTAGCGAGAGGATTTTGAGATCTACCTGACCAATATGGTTTACTTTAAGGGTTTTACGCTTTTATGCACACTTTTACAGTTGCATGCAGAGCTAAGTGCTATAGTTTTATGTTACAGTAAAAAAAAGACATCTTCTTTTGCCTCTTCTGTGAAATGTAGTATTTTTGAATTGTGTCTCTTTTCTTGCGGGTGAGCGATATTTTATTTTTCTTTTCTCTCATTTCTTATTGTTTGGTGGTAGGGAGTGCTGAATAGCGAAATCCGACATATCGAAGAAACAAGAAATATACTTTATAATTTTTGAAGATGCATAATTATTATTCAAATATATTAATTTTATTTATTTTGAAAGCAACATTTTCTTTTACGTATTTCGTGTCTGCTGTTTGTTTTCTATGCGTATTTACTGCGCGTGACGGTAGCTTGTAGATTCATTCTTTCGAAACTACTAGCTTTTCTTTCTTCTTTTTTTTTTTTTTTTTTTTTTTTAATGGTATTTTAACATGTTCATTGCGCGTATAGTACCTGTACTATGCTAGATGCCAGGCACATGAGGCGCGTATAACCCCGGATTTTTCCTCTTCTCTCCGCCTTTACTCGGCTCCTCCACTACGTAGCACTCTCTGGTGGGCTTGTTGGATTCAGTATTGAATAAGCTTTCGAACGTGACTTTGCGCCGATCGTTAGCTATAAATGAAAGTTTGATTTTCTTCGGATTTTTAGGTCAAATTTTTGATTGCCTCCCTCTTTTCCCCCACACAAATAAATAAATAAATAAAATAAATAAATAAAAATAAAAATAAAGCTATTTTTTGGTAAAATAAAAGTCAACTGATAAAGAAAATACAAAAAAAACTAATTGCGCCAAGAGTAAAGAAGTTTGATAATTAGTAAGTGCAAAGAAAGTGTTAAATATATTTTGTACTGCAACAATTTTTTTTTTCTTTTCGTAAATACAGGTATCTTAAAATAATACAACTGAAAATTCAACTGAAACAAGTGCTTAAAATCTTTTATGAAGGTTTAGTTAGATGATCCTATACCTGTTTGTCATTCCTTGCATTGTCAGCCTAATAATCGCTTCACTGCTTGTGCAAGATATGTTTCCAATGGTTCTCCAGGGCTATATTATCGTTTCCAGAAATAGAATTTCTGGGAGCTTACCAAATGCATTAAAGTACATTACTGTATGTTGTGGTGTCATTACTGCGCCATACGTGAGGGAGTTGAACAGAACATTATTTTTAACATGTCATAGGTGTTTATAAAAAGGGCTACTTCTTAAAAATCGAGCCGTGATGCAGTTCACTGCTGGAATAACATCCTTATTTGACTATAGATATTTAATTTATTTTAACGTTTTCATTAGTGGAATCTTTAGTTTTGATGCTTGTTTCTTGGGAAATTTGTTTGTACAAAAAGGGGAAGTTTGATATTGAAGAAAAATGCTTAAATTATATACCAAATTATTACTATTAAATGTGACATTATATATTATCATTATATATTATTATGTGACATATATATTTAAGTATTACTATTATTGTGACAAAACAATTGAAATGATTCCCTCGTTGTTTAATTGATTTTTGGAGGCAGGAGAAGGGGGTGAAACTGGTGGTGATCACTGGTGATGAGTTATTTTGATGTTCGAATGAATCATTCGGGCATGCGCGAAAGCATAGCTGCCAACCTTCGTATTCTTTTTAATCAATTAAAACCAGAAATGTTAAAAGAATTAAATTAAGAGCCACAGGGACTGAGATTTCGAAGAGATTTACCGAGGTGCCTGTGGTCTACTGACACACATCCCCAGAGCACAAAAGATGTATAGTTAATAAAAAAGAATAGCATGTTCCGAACTGGTAGCAACAATTTTAAAAAAAAAGGGGGGGGGGGAGGGGATACTAAAATGGAAAAATGAGCTCATGGAAAAGAAAAAAATAAAACATTAAATTAGGAAGTTTACAGACAGCTTTACAACAGTTAGATATTTTTGTAGTATATTCAAAAATTTTGTATTTTTTATAGTTTTTTTTCCTTTAAATAAAAATTTAAAAGAAAACAAGGGGGGTAGTCAAAAGGAGAATAGGAAAAAGTAAGCGAGAAAGAGAGAGTGGTTGCATGTTTCTGTGGTTCTATGCCAGCATTGGAGTGGTTTGATCTCCTGGAAGTGTCTGTGTATGCCTGGTACATTATATGGTTCCTAATATATATAAAATTATTTTACAAAATATCTGGTTTTAATTGATTAAAAAAAATATGAAGTTTGGCAGCTATGCTTTTGCGCATGCCCGAATGATTCATTCGAATATCAAAATAACTCATTATGCCTATCACTAGGTGAAACCACAGGTAATATCGAGGAAAAATGCTTTTTTTATGCGTTTTATAATTATTATTTAAATTTATTAATTTTACTTATTATAACAGCTGTATTATGAGAACTGTTTTTTTTTGCATGTTTCGTGTCAATTTGTTTTTCCGTACATACTTACTGTTCAGACGGTAGCTTGAAGATGGGTACACTGCAAAAAATAATTGTTGATTTTGCAGTATAAAACTGGCACCCAGCTGCCAGTATTATACCGTAAAATTAACAGTATTAAACAGTAAAATAAGCAGTAATACGCTGCCGTGCAAGCAGTAATACGCTACCGCGCGCGTATTACTGCTTGCACGGCAGCGTATTACTGCTTATTTTACTGTTTAATACTGTTAATTTTACGGTATAATACTGGCAGCTGGGTGCCAGTTTTATACTGGAAAATCAACAATTATTTTTTGCAGTGTACATTCCTTTAAACGAGAAGCTTTTCCTCGCTTTTACGGTATTTTTAAAGATATTTTGTATCGCTATCTATAAACATAAAACTCATTTAACGATTCAACTTTTACTATTTAAAAATGTAGATTTCTTAAATTTATTGGAAAATGCCTATATTGGAAATTTAACTGCAGCATGTATATGTTTTAAAATCTTTTATGAAATGTTTGTTCATGTGACCTTTTTATCTTTCATCATTTTCTTGCATTTTATCTAAATTTCTGCTTGTTCAACACATGCTTCCAATGACTCTCTTGGGCTACTTTATCGTTCCAGAAATAGAATTTCTGAGAGCTTGCGAAATGCATTAATGTTCTTCGATAATAGGGGTGTGTGTTCTATGTTGCGATGTCATTACAACTCCAGAGCTGGATGAGCGGAACTGTGCTACATAACATAGTTGTTAACATGTTATTGGTGTTGTAAAACAGATTACTTAGTAAAAATGAAGCTGTAATTTTGTTCTCTGCTAGAATGCATTGTTTGAGTTTACTCATTTAACTTAATGTGACAAAACTATTACGAACAGTTGTATATATGGCCGTTTAATTATTAGGGAAGTTGTATTTCTCGTTTTCTTTTAATTTTTCTCGGCTTTGCTTAACCTTCTAGCCGTTCTGTAAAGAACATTGCTTAAAAAAAAGTTTACTTTTACG
Source organism: Maratus michaelseni (assembly GCA_963931845.1). Classification (NCBI taxonomy): domain Eukaryota; kingdom Metazoa; phylum Arthropoda; class Arachnida; order Araneae; family Salticidae; genus Maratus; species Maratus michaelseni. The sequence continues at coordinate 169,445,293 of OZ007593.1, read as the reverse complement.
ATTCAATAGCTTTGATTTGCTTATAAAATTACAGAAGAAAACAAGAAATTTTAACAAAAGTCAGGAACAACTTTTAAAATTAATAATTCGTAAAAGAATAAAGAAAATACCGGCACAGGTAGATTTCAAAGACTCAGTCCGTGGGGAGCCTGTTTATTGGGAATTGCAGAAGAAATTACCTTTATGCCATGATGCGGCAGTTGGGACCACCCACTTCTAAATTTACCTGTTTCTGTACCGCCTGTAGGCGGTTCCGGCAGGGATTTATTTTTTTAATTTTGTTTTGCTGTAAGGGTTGGTCCTATAAATAACTTGTCAATATAAAAGTTGTAGATAATATTAAGAGGATTTATAATACATTTAAGCGAATTTGATATCTTGTGAATTGACAAAGTTATGAATTTTTTTCTGCTTAAACCTTTATCCCCCCCCCCCCCCGCTCGAGTCCATTTTTAATGATATCAAAAATCTGTCATACATAAATTTTTGGCCCTTTTCCTAGAAGTAATAACTTTAAACGGATTCGATACGTATCATAATTTTGAAGTTATGGGGTTTTTTCTGCTTTCACAAAAAGATCCCCCATTCCCTCCCCCCGTTCCTTGGTTCGATTTCGCCCATTAACGAACTTGACCGAGACTTTATGTATCAGTTTGAAAGAGATTTTAGCAGAATTGTTGAAGTTAGTGTGTCCATAAAAAAAGTGATATAGATAGATAGATATATAAAGTTTTTATCTGGGGGTGGTTTTGGGTTCTGGGAGTCATAATCGGCGTAGATCTGCAAAAATTTTCCAGAAATTCCAATATAGGGGAGAATGTAATAGGCCGTATTTCTTACAAAATCTTCCTAAAAGATGCGGTTTGCACACAGAACTGATGAGAAAGAAGCCGGATTTGTTATGACGAAAGCAAAAATGAATGCTTGAATAAATGCAAATGCTTGAGAAATAATAAGAATGCTTGAAACCGACATCACTCCCAACATTGAAATATATCATTCGCCAATATGAGTCTTCCATATCCATACCACAATAAATGTTGCCGAATGCTGTGAACGGTGTTGTGCCTCGTCTAACATCTGTGCTACTGAATGACGAATAACACATTGGCACAACTGTAGGCTTACTTGTAAGCAACTTTTAACTTGTAAGCCATCTGTTAGTAATAAAAAGAACCATTCAAGCATTCGTTTTTGCTTTCGTCATAAAAAAAAATCCGGCTTCTTATCTTCATTTTCGAATTATTAATTTTTAAAGTTGTTCCCGACTTTTGAATCTCCCGTTTGAAATGTTCTGCATAAATGCATTAAACTCAAATGTATTGTTTGTTTGTAATAAAATAGGAAAAAGCAATATGCATATTTTAAATATTTTGTGAATGACTATAAGATGTTCTCTTTGTCTAAGTTGCCATTATTCTTGCATGTCATCCAGACGATCTAGCTACTTGTTCGAGAGGGCTATTTTATAGTTTCAGAAATAGCAGGTTATTTATGCAGCTTAGAGTGCATTAATGGCTTCCGATTAGGCGGGTGTGTTCTGTATTGCTGTGTCATTACAACTCCAGACCTGAGGGAGTGAGACAGAATTAAAGAACATTACTTTTAACATGTTATCGTTTTTGTGTAAAAGAGGTTGCTCAGTGAAAATGAAGATATGAAGTAGTTTTCTGGAAGAATGCATTGCTTGTTTGTGTTATTTGAGATTATAGCAGTTTATTGTGACAAAATAATTACGATTTTTAAGTATCTGAGTTCTTCCTGTTATCCTTCATTGAAAACAAATGTCGTTTATGATAAAAATAAAAGCACCTCGATCATGGAAAGAAAGCATCGTTGAATTATGTAGGAGAATCCATTATATATGTCTGTACACTATTCATATAAAAATTAAAAGGCTCCAACTTTTCTTCAACATAATAGATTTGTTAATGCTTAGAAATCTTCCATAATCCTGATTCAACTAAGTAATTCTCCTTGTCAGTCACTATTTTCATTTCTCGACAAAAAAGGTTTTTATATCTTGCATGTATCAAAAGTTGTTCTACGTAATGAAATGTATGAAGATAAGTATATAAAATGATGTAAGTGTGTAAAATATATGCTTGTAAGCATTTAGGAAAGGAAAAGATATATATGTATGAAACATAACTGCACAACGTACTTAATTTCCAGAGTTGAGAAAAAACAACAATTTTTCAAAGTAGGTTTCCTTTATTGGACATTTAAAAGCAAGAATTAAGACGAGGATGGTGAAACATTAGAAGCTTTGCAGTCCAGTTATTATAATTTTAACTTAATTTTACTTTAACAGACTGGTCGAAAGAAGGAAATAAATAGGCGTTTATACCGTCTCTGGATCAAGAGCAATCTATGTAAGCAAAATAAGCAAAAAGAGATCAGATGACACTGAATTTTTATTTTTTACACTAATTCGTCATATGAAAGTTTATGCGTATTTTTGCTAGCATGTACAGGGTGTCCATAATTAAACGACCCTACTTTAGCGTTGTCTACAGACGAAACTATTGGTCAGAAAACTGTGAAATTCTGTGAAGGACATAATGAAGGAATGGGAATTTGTTTAAGGGGAAAAAATTAGTTCAAAATTTCGCCACCAGAGGGTGTTTTTTAAGGAATTACACATTTAGCATACATTTAAGATAGGTTACAAATTTTATTACAACAAAACATGTTGAACAAAACTTTTTGAAACAAAAACATGTTTTTAGCATTTCCCAGATAACACTGCAGTCAATTGTGGAACATGTTATCTTACAATTACAGATGGTAGCTGAAAATGATAGCCGCATATGGAACATGTTTTGTTGCAATAAAATATGTAAACTATCGTAAATGTGTAATTCATTAAAAACGCCATCTGGTGGCAAAATTTTGAACTTTTTTTTCGCTTAAACAAATTCCCATTCCTTCATTATATCCTTCACAAAATTTCACAACTTTCTGACCAATTGTTTCGTCTGTAGACAACTTTAAAGTAGGGTCGTTTAATTATGGACACCCTGTATTTGAAAAATGCCGAGACATTGAACACATTTGTCTATTTAGAATTTAATTTGTGATTCTCAAACTGAACAATCCGGCATCGGACATATATAAAGCAGGCTGTATTTAGTAATGTCTAATAGCACCGTAATTACCGTGGTTTGTAACTCTCGTTCGATTCACCCTGTCTAGTTGGAGTGTTAAACTGTAGCAGATACAGAAATTGATTTAATCAATTTTATAACTTGTACGCAGAAAAAAATAAAACCCAATTTGGGTCGAAAGATTCTTAGGTATGTGCCCAAATTGGGCCATGCCTGTTTTGGTTACCACTGTGTATCCATTTTGGGTACTGTTAAATACCCATTTTCAAAATTGAAAAAAAGATTTTTTTTTTTTTTTTTTTTTTTTTTTTTTTTTTTTTCAGTTTAGACGTTTTATTTATTCTAATAAAAAAAACTTTGATTTGTAAATACAATTTATTGGGACAAAATTATTCCATTGATTGTGTAATTTAAAATCTGTAGCCGTTCTTAAAACAAGTTAAACTAAAAATAATTCAAAAGTTTTTTTTTTTTCTTTCACTTTGCCAAACACTCTAACTTTAACAATAATATACATATTTTAAAATAATACGTTAAGAACTTAATAAAAGATCCATTACCTAAATTGCTGTTTCCTTACATGTCGTCCAAATGACCTCTGTTTGTTCGAGAAATGTTTCCGATGTCACTCCATGACTATTTTATCGTTCCAGAAATAGAATTTTCTGGAGTTTAGAGTGTATTAATGACCTTTTGTTAGACGGGTGCATTCTGTTTTGCGATGTCATTACAACTTGAGACATGAGCAAATGAAACAGAACTGCAGAACATCATTGTTAACCATGTTATCGATGTTCTAAAAGTGGTTGCTTTGGTAAAAATGGAGCTGTGATGTAGTTTTCTGGAAGAATGAATTGCTTGTTTCAGTTTAGACGTTTTATTTATTCTAATGCTATTATTATGATGATTTTCTATGTTTGTGTGTTTTTACTAATTGATTTATTGGAATTAACTTGTTTCAACTGTTAAAAATATATCGAAAATAACTCTTTACAAACAAAAATAATAATGAACTTTGATTTGTAAATACAATTTATTGGGGCAAAATTATTGCATGGATTTCTTTTTAAATACAGAGTTGTTTATTGCTTTTTTAGTGATTACCGCTACTTGGGTTTGAACAGGTAACTGCTGAACAATATGGCGAGAGCGTTATCGTTGAGTAAAAGATCAAGCCAGCAAGATACTCTAAGCTAGTTACTCGTTTTATACTGTTCAAATGAGATGAGAGATCGCTACACACTCCACCTCCAGTGACAGTGAGGAAGACTGCTTGTTGACGAGCGATGTGCAGTGATAATGCCTTGCGCAGCGTAAGTGAAGGCCTTACGCTGTGAGCATTTCATAGACTGGGGATGATTCTGAGTTGTTCTGCCCTCTGTTATTAGTATTGAGAGGAGATAATTGTTGAAGATTGCGTGTTTGTCCCAGTTACCAATTTAGGGAATCGGCGACGAAGAGGATTGAACCAGGGACATTACGAACGTTAGCATCGAGCAAAAGGTCCAGCCAGTTATTCTAAGCTAGTAGCTGGCTTTATATTGTTCAAGTGAGATGAGATCGCTATACTTTCAATCGCATAAAAACATAGCCTTATTCACAATACAATCACTCTGATCATGGAAAGAAAACACTGTCGTACAATTGTTGCATTCTAGAAGAAAATCTATTGCAGATTCCTTTCTTTATGCTGTTAATCTCAAATAAAAATTAAATGCTACCAACTTTTGCATCCACCTAACAGATTTATTAAGATTTAATTGTAGCATGGTTATGAAAGATTTCTCATTAGTCACTATTACTTTCATTTCACGGAGGTAAATTGTCATACCTATTTTATGTATTGAGATCTTTTGTGTGGTAAGCATATGTTCTAAAATGGGCTAACGATTTTTTAAATTCCAACGACAGTAGTTGAAGTTATTTTTTCAAAAGTCTAATGTGTTAGGTGCGGATGTTCATTATACTACTTTGTTAGTTACAAATATCGCCGACTGATGGTAATGCTCTAGCTATAACCATAGTAATTTTCAAACTAACCTTGTTATTTCAAAATGCAAACCATTTCTTTCTGGCATTTTAACCCTTTTAAGGACTTTTTAATTTTAATTTCCAATTGCCAATTGACGCCCAGAATTTTTTAATAAAGGTTTGCTTTTATAAAATATGAGACGAAAAGAATTATGCAAATCGATTCATTCGTAAATTCGGGTGATAATAAATCAATTTAGTGTTTTAGTAATGTAATTATTTTCCCCCTTAGCAGCTAAGGAGAATGAATTTTAAAAGCTGAGTGAACTTCGGTCCATTGTAATACGTTAGTTTAAGCTTTTACCATTTTGAGAGAGCGCAGCGCTGTCCATCGGTTATTTTTGGAACTAAAACAAGGAAGCGTCGCAATTACATTCTCGACCTGTTTAATTTCCTTTAAGAATAAATTTAATAGCTACCATCGTTTATTTCTTATTGAATTTTAAATGTTGTCAGTTCATTTCAGGACAATCTGTGTATGAGATGGATAATATAAACTTGTAAGCATGTAATCACAGTCGAACATCTCTTTAATAAACCCCTATTTTACGAACTTTTCTTTGGAACAACGTTGGCGCAGCTTGTCCCCAATGGGACCTTGTGCCATTAAACCCTATATAGCCAACCTTTGGAACAACGAACATTTTACGAATTTCATTGTAAATAACCTCTAAATAGCGAAGTGGGTTCTCTATTTAACGAACTTTTCCTTGTGATCTAATTTTTTTTTTCTCCCAAATTCTCAAAATATTTCTCGATATTTCAAATGTATTCTTTATTTTTATGCATACGGTAATATCATACAATATTAATTCATTAATTTTAAATGTAAAATTATTTTCTTAAGCTATAAATAATACAGCATATTTCTGGACAGTAGTGCGTTGTTTTATAATCTTATTTTTTCTACAAATGTTTATATTTAAATTAATATAATAACTAAAACAAATGCATATAATTTATAAAAAAAATGTGATATTTCTTTAATATATATATATATATATATATATATATATATATATATATATATATATATATATATATATATATATATATATATATATATATATATATATATATATATATGAATGATATTTAGTATATATTTATATTAAAAATTTGTATTTATGTAGGTTAAAACATTTTCACAGGTGAATCTCTATTTAACCATAATGTATCAAATTATGAATTAATGGAAATTTCGCCTTCCAAACCATTTTTTCTGACTATTTAAAAATATGTTTGTGGATTTCTACAATCATTAAACAAATTTTAGAAATTTTTCATTTACTAAAATGTAATTAACTTAATCAGTATTTACAGAGATTTTGTAGAGTATTTCCAACTCTACCCAAATCATTTCTTCAGGATATTGTTTTTAGCAAAATTATATTATTAGGAAATATACAAAAGTAATGGTATTTCATATAAATTGGAATTAAACATAGGAATTTTTCAAAACTGAAACTTTCCACTGAATGTCTGTCAACATAAAAAAAGATGAGCAATTACAATTGGAAAAATAAATTATCCATTTAAAAATATGTTTTGCTTCGTACAGCGAATAATGCTTTTGGAGCATGATAAAGTAAAGTGTCTATAACTCATGCTAACTTGCATTGCTGACAATAGATCTATTAAACGAATTTTATAACAAGTTTCCTTTTAATTGTACTTTAAAGTACCATCAACGATTTTTCCTTATTACGAATTTTTTTTCCTGGATTTCGAGAGTTCGTTATATGAGATTCGACTGTAAGATAATGTATTTAGGTATAAAATATTCAGCATAAAGGTAATTAAAAAAGTCTTTGTATAATATATGATATATGTCTATACATACATTATTATCACTTCATTTATGTTTCAGTAATTAGTAATAAAACAAAAACCCTTGCTTAAAACTCTTTGCAGCGTTTGTGATTCTGTTCTTTTAAACATAGTTCCCTTCTTTAAATTTAAAATAGATGCTTAACTTTTTCGAACCAATAAGTTATGATAAAAAAATATAAAACACAGGAAAGTTGTTAAGTCTATTTAATAGTGTTGTAATTTAACATTTTCCAAACGTCTTCAAAAATTCTTCTTTAGCCTATTACCATGTTAATAGAACGCAATAACTATATTCGTTAAATTGCAGTAAATGATATAATTCACTAAATTTCGGCAAACCTTAACGTTTGTAATATGGATAGCTACGTTTAATTTTTTAAACGTAAATGTCATTTTCCCTCAAAAATTAAAATAATAATAATGATAATAAACTGTTCGGAAAGGGTTAAAGAACGTGTTTAGGAATAAAATAAAATTGACGATTCAACGTCTTCTAATAAACCTTATCTAATGGCAATATAAAGATGTTGAAATATTCTGTAAATAATGTAATAATAGACCCATTACCTAAGTTGCCACTATTTTTGCATGTCATCCAAATGGTCTCTGTTTGTTCGCGATAGGATTCCGATGATTCTCCATGACATATTATATCATTCCAGAAATGGAATTTCTGGAGTTTAGAGAGTGTTAACGGCCTTCGATTAGAATTGTGTATTCTGTGTTGCGATGTCATTACAATTCCGAGACCTGAGCGAGTGAGACCGGAGATCATCATTGTTAATAATGTTATCTGTGAAGTAAAAGAGGTTGCTATAGTATAAATAAAGCTGCGATGTTGTTTTCTGGGAGAATACATTGTTTGTTTGAGTTTAAGTATTTAATTTATTCGAATGCCATTATCGAGGTGATGTTCGATGTTTGTGCCTCTGTATTAATTGATTTCTTGGAATTAATTTGTTCCGACTCTTAAGAAATATATTCCAAGGCTCTTAAAAGAAAACTTCAAATCATTTTAAAATCACTATCTATAATATTTGAATTTGACAACAAATATTACAGGTATAATATTTATTCTACGCGACAAAGTTGCTTTTTGCTATCAACTGGTGGGAAATCATAACTTAATTTATAATAGAAACACTACAATCTTGGAAAGAAATGTTGTAATGCACTGGCGATTCTCTTGCTGATTCATTCCTGTATGCTAGTCAGCTAAAATAAAAATTAAACGCTACAAATTTTTCCTCAAATTTATTAGTTTTAGTTGAATCAGAATTGTGGAAGTTTTTCTGATAGTCAGTATTGTTTTCATTTATTGGAAAAAGGTTGTCATATGCATTTCAAGTATCATTAAAAAAAAATCTACCTCTATCGCGTGCAGCCCTATTACGGAAGATCAACCCGTTTGCACTTAAACAATATCAATAATTCATCTTTGTTCCCGTCTAATATTCTAAAAGGAAATTAAAACTTCATTAATAAGTAAATAAAATAATATAATTAAAACGCGCTTAAACATTGATATAATTAGAATCAAAAAGGTTGCTAATAAATAGTGAAATCTTTTGCGATTTCTTTGGGTATTAAGGACCGGCTCTTAGCATTTTTTTTATATAAATTTCAGAACTTTACTTGAATATATAATTGATATTTGTCATATAAAAATGCTTTTGGGTATTATTAGTGGGTTAATCTAAAAAATACATTAAATTTAAGAAATCTATTCATTTTCAATTATAAATAATTTTCACTTATGTATTGTACATCGAGCAGTAATGGAATACTGCTTTAATCTATCTGTAACCCCGGAAGCCCACATTGGATCCTCTGGTGTATATAAATGGATAAAGATGTAAGCATATAAGTAATAAAAAATATATATAATTATAAAGATAATGTATTAAGTACTGACTATTCAGCGTGCAGATAATTTTAAAATTAAAATGTATTTATTAATTTTTTACACTCCGGCTCGTAAATAAAATGTGAAAATTAAGAATTTTCTCATTTTCTTTTTATTACTTCCCGGTTTGTTTATATTTTTAATTGTTCTTTAAATAACGTGATTCAGAAAAAATAAATTTATACTCTGACTGTTCAACATCTTTGATTTGCTTGCAAAACTATATAAAAGAAAATAAGTACTCCATATCTCATGACAGTTATTCATATTTTAAAATATTTCCTAAATAACTTAATAAAAGACCCCATTATCCAAGCTGTCATCATTTTTACATGTCATTTAAATGGCCTCTGCTCGTTCATGATATGTTTCCGATGATTCTCCATGACTATTTTATCGTTCCAGAAATAATTTCTGGAGTTTAAGAGTGCATTAATAGCCTTCGATTACATGGGTGCGTTCTGTGTTACGGTGTCATTACAACTGGAGATCAGAGCGAATGAAATAAAACTGCAGAACATCGCTGTTAACATATTACTGGTGAAGTAAAAGATGTTGCTTTACTAAAAATAAAGCAATGCTGGTTTCTGGGAAAATGTATTGTTTGTTTGAGAGAGAGAGTGTGTGTGCTTAGACGTTTAATTTATTCTATTGCCATTATTAAGGTGATGCTCGATGTTTGTGTCTTTTTATTAATTGAATTCTTGAAATTAATTTGTTTGGTTTGTTAAAATATATATCCTAAGTCTGTTAAAATAAAACTTTAAATTATTTTAAAATCACTATCTGAAACTTTTGTAGGTAATAAATGCTATTTTTTTTTATAACAAAATTATTGCAGGGATACTCTTTTAAGCAACGAAGTTGCTTGTTGCATTCAACTGGCGGAAAATAAATATCACTTCATTTATAATAATAGCACTCCGATCATGGAAATAAATCATCGACTTACAAATGTTGGGCTGTATAAGGAGAATCTACTATCAATTCATTTCTGTATCTTTGTCAGCTCAAATAAATATTAAACGATACAATTTTCTTTTCATCAAATTAATAGATTTATAAAGTTTTAGATGAATCAGGATTGTGGAAGTTTCCCTCTTAGCCAGTATTACTTTCATTTATTGGGAAAAGGGTTGGTATATATATTGTACGCATTGAAAGTTTTGCATATGAGCATGTATACGTATAGATATGGATTAAATATGTATGTATTGATGATACGAGTTCAGCCAGAAACAGAGACTGAGCCCAAAACGGACTCGGGCTCGACATTAATACCAGTCAAAAAAAAAAAAAAAAAAAAAATTAAATAATTTTTTCAGAAAAAAAAAGAAAAGAAAAGAAACTTGTTATTTGAGGAAAAATATGAGGGCTAAGTTTCTTAAAGGGTTTTATAACTGTTTAAAAATCAGTTTGAAAAGGTTCTTTATGATCGCTCCCAGGAATAAAATTTCTGGAGTTTAGTGTGCATTAATAGCCTTCAATTAGACGGGTGTGTTTCTTGTTGCGATACCATTACAACACGAGACCTGAGCGAGTGAAACAAAACTGCAAAACATCTTTGTTAAGGCAGTTCTTAAAAATATTTTTCCCGCTCATCAACACGAAACTTTGACACATTATAGTCAATGGTTCGAGTATCATAGTTGAGATTTATTCCAACAGAGCGAAAAATGCCGGGATCAGGACTCGAACCTGGGTACTTTTGCTTGCCAACAAATAAGAGTGAAACATGCCAGCCAGGATATCGGTGGGATAGCTCAGTAGGGAGAGCGATGGCACGGCAAGCAAAGTACCCAGGTTCGAGTTGTGGTCCCGGCATTTTTCGCTCTGCTGGAATATATCTCAATTATGATACTCCAACTATTGAATATAATTTACCTAGTTGAATATACTTTCCTCTTTGACACATTTTCTGACTCGTTTTTAAACACACAAAGCATGATACTTTAGACATGATTTTTGAAATGATTTATAATCGAACAGGTCTTTTTCATTTTCTGATAAGTAAATTATATATTCAGTTATAAGCGATTGTTGTCTCATGACGGCAGTTTTTTAAGGAAATTGCTTTGGTAAAAATAAAGCTGTGATGGAAGTGTCTTGAGAATGCATTGCTTATTTGAGTTCAGACGTTTAATTTATTCTGGTGGTTTTCGATGTTTGTGTTTCTGTACCAATTGATTTCTTGAAATTAATTTCCTTATAGATGGTTATAGAAAATATAAAAGAAGTATCGAAAAGAAGGTTTAAATTATTTAAAAAATACCATTTTTATTATTTGAATTTGTAAATGCAATTTATTGGGATAAAATTTTCACCAGGATTTGTTTTTAAGCGACAGGGTTATAATTGTTTAAATTGTCCTAAAAACGTGTCTTTTATGATAAACGGAACACTGTTCTAAAAAAATTAAAAAATCTTGTGGAAAAGATCCATTTTCATATCGTACTCATCTATACTAATAAAAGAAAGTTTCGCTCTGTGTGTATGCGATGGCTAGCGAAATGTACTGCACGTAGAAGTCTGAAAATTTGGGTGAGGATAGCTCTAGGCAGGTCTAGATGCACCTGGAGGATCAGATTTATAATTTTTTGAGATTCGGTCCCCCTGGGCTCCTTTACGTTTTTGTGCCTTTAATTGTTAATAACTTGCTCCTTTTTTATCCGATATTCTTCGTTTTTGGGGCCCTTGCTCTATATAGTTATTCCTCCATTTCTACATTCCAGTTAGGACACTCTCCTCCTGGTGCCCGGTCCGGGGCCTCTTGAATTTTTTGTGCGCCATGCATTTTTCATCACCCTAATTGTGTCACCCTCTCAATGCATAACCTTAAAGTTCAGTTTTGGACTCCTCTCCCCGGTCCAACACCCTCATATTTTTATTGGGGCCCTAGGGCCTTTTTTAAGCAATTCCTTAAACTGTTATTTTTATGATTAATTTATACCCTATACTTAATTACGACTAATTGGAGATCTAAAGAGCTAAGTACTAGGAGCTTTTAAGATGTGTTCCTCATAGCGCCCTGCTCAAAACTATCAGTTGACCCCTTTTGGGGTCCCCTACTACAGTTCCCTTAAAAATCGTCCGATTTATTAGCTTTTTTTCTAACAACTTCTTAGGATTTCCGACTACTACATGAACGACCAAAAAAAAAAAATTCTCGATCAAGACCCGAGCCCCTTGGGATTCTTAAGTTTTTGTGCCCTAAATTATTAATAACTTGCCCCCTTTTTATCTGATCTTCTTCATTTTTGGAGCCCTTTTCTCCATTTATTTATTTCCCTATTTCTACATTCCAGTTAAGACCCGGGGGCCCGGTACAGGGACCCTTGAAGATTTTGTTCCCTAAATTGTTAATATCTTGCCCCCCCCCCCCTTTTAATCTGAACTTCTTCGTTTTTGAGGCCTTTTCTCTATTTAGTTATAACCCCATTTCTACATTCCAGTTAGGACCCTGGCATCCTGGGGTCCGGTCCAGAGCCCTTGCACTTTTTGTGCGACATGCATTTTTCACCTCCCGCCCCAATCGTATCATCCTCTCAAAGCATAACTTTAAAGTTGAATCTCTCCTCGAACACCACCCTCATATTTTTATTGAAGTCCTGGGGCCCTTTTTTAAGCATTTCTTTAAAATTTTATTCTAATGATTAATTTATACTCTATGCTTAATTTCGACTAATTGAAGATCAAAGCGCTAAGTACTAGGATATTTTAAGATGTTTTTATATAGCCCTGCTCAAAAAGCTCCCTTAAAAAAACGTCCGATTTACTAGATTTTTTTTCCTAATAACTTCTTAGGACTTCCAGCTACTTCTTGAAAGACAAAAAAAAATTTCGGACCTCAGATATCACCAATTTTGAATATTAATCTCCTTCTTGGGGACCTTGGTGCATCTTCTTTTTAAAAAAATCATACAAACTTGACCTCTTAAGGTTTTTATCATGAGCCCAAGCAATGCCGGGCGGGTCAGCTAGTTTCAAATAAAAATTGAACGATACCAAATTTTCCACCAACCTAATAGATTTATTAAATTTAGTTTGAAGCGGTATTCTTCAATGATCACTTTCATTTTTTTTTTCAAGTATCTGTTTTATCTGTTGTATGCATTGAAAATTGTGGTATGTATGCAAATATGCAAAATATATATAGGGTGTCCCAAAAAGATTGTAACGCGCTTTAATTTTTTTCCTGTTGGAAATACGTAGACAAAGTAAATTGCGAAAGTGTTCAAAATACGTTAGGAATTAAGATTATGTTAGTAGATGTAAGCTTATATCATTAGAATAAAAATAAAATAGCCCTTCCACTAGTTTTCAAAAAGTTACATTTTTTAACTTTTTATACGGCGTATGTGTCTTTTTAAGTTATATTTAGAAATATTTTGTCCGTGTTTTGACAAGTGCAACAGTAAAAATTTCATTTTTCTACCGCCTCACAGTATAAGATTTTGCGAATCTAGCGGGTCAAAATTCAATTTATGAAAATTACTGATATTAATTAAATAAAATTGCACTTACTATAGATAAAATGGTTCTATATTATGGAAAATATACATATTTACTCGTTACATTGTACATTTTACGTCATCAGTATTACATTATCATAATCATAATAGAAAGAGTTTTCGTCATTTTCATTTATTGACGCTTATGCAGTGTTATTTTATTCAGTGCAGATTTTAAAAATATACAATACCTAACTTTTACAACAAGAAAAGTTTTTTTTGTAAATAGTAATTGAGTTATTAGGTACTGTCATCGCTGTCAGTGTCATCATTAATATTTTCGGCACTGCCTTTTTTTTTTACATCCAATCTATAACCGATATGTCAAAGGCATTCCATAAAACTTATCTGTGCATGTAGTGTCGATAAGCCCCAAGAAAATGTGTGAGCATTACTCGTATATGTTCAAATACATTTCAAATTATTCATAACCTTGGAAGTTGCGTTAAAGATATAGCATTTTTGGGTTGCTTTATTTAAAGATAGAATATTGCATACTTTGCAATCTAAAATTGTTTCTTCAAATCTGTGCTCTATTTCATTATGTTTGATCATCTCATTCTTGACACAAGAGCAGTAATTTGATTTCTGACATTTTCAAATTCTTCCGTTATTGACTGATCAGTTTGCTTGGTGAACTTAAATTTTATGGGTCTACAGTAAGAAGTAAATGAAGGGTGTGCATTTTGCCATAATACAAAGTTTTGATTTTCTTCATTACAACCAAATAGTTTTAAAGGAACCACAGATGGGATTAGAATATTTGCATCTTCAAAGTTGTTTTCATTTGATTTTTGCTTGTATCTACTTTGTCCACCACTTCCATCGACCCCCCCCCCCCACTCCCATTTAAAAATCATTGTTATACTTTTTAACACAGACCCTTTTGCTTTAGTAAGAATATTTAATATCTGTTTTTGTATAATACAATGGCTTTCTATCGTTAAATCTACAATAGATTGTAATTTAACTTCTGCAAATGATTAAGAAAATATGCAGTTTTCTTGGGATAGATAGCACATTTTTTTGCATCTTTTACCTGCTCATAGGATGGATAAATGTTCAAAACTTTTTGTAACGCAGAGTTTCTCATAATCCCGTATTTTCAAGCATCTTTATTTCATAGTGGTTATTAAAGCCAACGCTTCTTCAAGAGAATATTTAAATATCGGGTACCCGGCTTTTTGAACGATTTTTTAAAGTTTAATTGCATTTTTAAGGCTTACAGATATTTGCTTTGACATACCCGCGGCATCCTTTCGTCCAAATTGTTTTAATTTTAAACACGTGGCATGTGTGAGTTCATTTAGTGAGTGTTCCCAGAAGAATGGATAAACCTTTTTTTTCCGATTTTGGTCCACTTGAACAAAATTTTCTTTGGACGTCCAACTTTTTTCGCGTAGTCATTATTACTTCTGTCTGGTATATAGAGATTACTTATTGTTATATTCGAATCTAGCCATCTCTTATATTTCTTTAAAAAACGTTCTTTATGCGATGGCAATTTCTCCATCTTCGATTAATGTCAATCATAAACGAATGGCTCAGCCGCTTAATCTGGTCTAACATAACATATGAGCAATGTTGACGTTTATATTTGTGCAATACATTATCTATCAAGATATTTTTAGAATTCACTGGCAATGATTTATGTCCAGTAACATAATTTATAAATATCTCATAGGATTCTCTTTTCGAAATTAACACTTCAGTACCTGTAAAAATTTACTTATATTCAAAAGTTGCAAATAGTTGCAGCTGAAATTGATTTATTTTATATGTATATGCATATATAATTACAAAAAAAAATTACCTTACAATGTACCAGAGTGTACAAAATTTTTGGCAGCTTTTTTAATTTATCATATGCTATTAAATTTTCAAATAATTTACGTATCAACTTACAAGTTTATTTTTAAGAAGTAACACTTTTAAATAACTATCGTAATTGTAAAATACAAAGTAAATACTTTGTTGTAACGATTCCATACAATCATAAAACAATATTTACAAAATAAGTATATTTTTAGCCATAAATATCATTTGCAATTACATCTACAACAATCGCCGCTCTAAAAAGGTTTACAGAAAACTTGGTTTTGAGCCGACTTTTGATGGTGTTGTTGTGGAGTTAAACTGCTTTCACTTTATCTCTTTCATCTTCAATGTGCTAGATGTAATTTAAAATGTTTAAAACTGAAATTATTTAAAATCGATTTTCTGAATTTTTTCCAGCTAGATTTGCGAAATCTTACACTGTGCGCCTAATCTCATTGAAATATGATGACTTTGAATTCTATGAAATTTCGAAGCTTTCTGCGACTTAAAACAAACACACAATTTTTTTAGGGTCAAAAAGCTCCGAATTTCATAAAATGCAAAGTATCATAACTCGATGAAATTTCGTCATAGAAAAATGAAATATGTACTGTTGCACTTGTCTTTAGCGTGAAGAAAATATTTCTAAATATAACTTAAAAGGACACATGCATGAGCCGTATAAAAAGTTAAAGTATAACTTTTTTTAAATTAGTGAAAGGACTATTTCATCTACTTTTTTGTTATAAAGCAAAAACATGTCCATGAGTAACGCTAACGTCATATTGACGGTGGCAACACCTGACCAGAAAAAAATTGGTTTTTATTGCTTTTTTTAGTTCTAAAGATCGCATAATTTCAATTTTTATACCGTCGAAAATTAATAGAACAATGTTCTTTCAAATGTAATTTGCCTCAACTTTTCCTTTTTTTTGTTTTTAAAATAATTTTCAAGCATGATTTTTATTTAAATCTACCTCTATTGCGTGCAGCCCGATAACAAAAGATGAACCCATTTGCACTTAAACAATATAAATAGTCTAGCATGTGTTTCTTGTCAATATTCCGTAACGAATTGGAAACTTCATCGTTACAGAAATATTATAAATAAAACATAAATTTAAAAGACATGTAAAAACAGACATATGACAATCGAACTATGTTCTCAAACCATTGACATTATTAGAATAAAAAAGGCTGCTGTAAGCAGCGACATCTTTGGCGATTTCTTTCGCTATTAACTCCTGGTTTGCGTCTAATACGAAAGTATCGTTTTTAATAAATTTCGAAACTTTATTTGTAATAAATAATTGATATTTTTCATATAAAAATGCTTTTTCGGTGTTATAAGTGAGCAATGTAAAATAATATATGAAATGTAAAAAATCTATTAAAGCTTTCAATAAAAAAAAAAAAAAAAAAAAAAGAAAAGTTTTTACTCATATTCTGAAGCCCGGGTTGAATCCGTTAGTAATCTTAATACCGCTTTATTTTTTTTAAACACTTTTGCAGTTTACATTGTGTATACGTATATCCAACTGGAAAAAAAAAATTACGGTGCATTTTAATCTTTGGGGGACACTGTATAAGCTAAGCATGGAGATGATGTATTGTGTATGAAAAACCTGAACATAATTTAAAAATTTAAAACTATTTTTAAATCTAAGGTGTTCATGTAAATAAATAAAATTTTCCAATACAGCAGTTTTTTTTGTTTTTTTTTTGTACATTTTTCTTTATTTGTTTTATGTATATTTTACACGATGTAAAATTTTTTCGCATGTGTCCCAAAACAAATGAACGCTGCCCTAATATAGCTGCTATAAATTCTATGTGTCAAGATTCCAATATATCGAATGTGTAGAGTAATTTATTGTAGCATGTTACAATCGACAAAATATTCAGAGCAGAAAAGCATCCTTTTTTTCTTTATCTGTTTATATGACAGAGGGTGCGTGACCTTCCCGGTTCATTGTGTTTCGAGTAAGTTGAGTTGTTTTAAGGTTTGGATGAAAAAAAGATCGATTTGATGTTCAATGAAAAATACACGCTTGAGAGTATTGAATGAAACAGACTGCAATGTTGGATTTTGTATTTAAAAGAAAAAAAAAAAAAATAGTTGCGTGTTTAAAAGTTTTTTCCGTGATCCTCATTTTGGGATCTGTTGATTTTCTGTTCGTAGTGCGTAGTTTAGATTTTAGATATTTCACATATTATGAGATTAAATATGTTCAAGGTAGTCTGTTTTAGACGTACTATTAAGGTGCTTCAAATGTGGATTTTTATTTTATGCGAGATATTGTAGAGTGAATACACGATTCATTCAATAAATAACTGAAAAAGTTGCATAGAATTCTAAAATTCGACAATAACCCGAAAAATGAAATTAACTAAATGTGAAGTTACGTAATGAAACATTTTTAGTATTTTTATGGGTATTATCGTATTTTGAATTTTTGACTGGAGACTTTTTTGAAAATTGATTAAAATGACTGAAATTTCTTATACGTTTATTTTTCCGTAACATAATTTTCTCCCCCCCCCCCCCTCCCAAAAAAATTCCTGTTTTTTTTTCAGGAAGTGAGTTAACAATTTAAAATTGTTCGTATCTGTTTCGTATCTCTAATTTACTACTGAATTGTTCTGTCTGACTAACGCTGCAATTCACAATATTTATTTATACTTTTAATATGCCGCATTTGCTTCGACATGCCTTGGTATAATGTAGGTATTATGTTTTTATATGCCTTTTATTCAGGGTTGTAAAAAGCACAACCCGGGCGGGTATCTGGGCAGCTACCCACTACAACCCTAAGGGTTGTACAAAACCCGTTAAAAAAACCCATCCCGGGTGGGTACCTGGGCAGCTACCCACTATAACCCTGGTTTTATTAAATAAACTATCTGGCGTAGCAACCGAATGTGTCGTCTTTCTGTTGCAAGTGATCTTTCGATTTTGGGGGAAGGAAATAAATTAATAATATTAAAAAAGAATATTCTGTTAGTGTTGGAAATTGTTTCATAATCTATGCCTGATGCATGATTTTTCGTTCTTTTTTATTATGTCATTAACTCTCTTCATTTTTTTTTCTTTTCTCTAGGTAGGTACTGTTATTCTGTTTACTTCTGTGATATATGTTAGGTAAGTTTGCTTTCTCTGATTAATTTAGATAAATGACATAAAACATAAAACATCTGTGAAAGTATATGAAGAGCTCTGTAAAAAATTTTATAGTTGGGTCATTCTTACAGAAAACGTTACACAATTTAGCGGGAAAATTTCGAACAAAAAAGTCTATATTAAAATAACTGCATCAGTGGTGGACACTGTGTACCAATAGTGGGACACTGTGTACCAGTAGTGGGACACTTTTAACTTAAAGCGATTCTAAAAAGATTTCCTCCCCGCTCAACAACACGAAACTTTCTGCCGCATTTAAGGACTAATTTATTTTTAACTCTTACTAACATAGTTGAAAACTGTTTATAAATTCGGTTTGTCTTTCACACAAAATAATTTAGTTACAGTACTGTCTATGAGCTATAATTGATGGAAGTGCGCGTTTTCAATTGTGGTATGCGTTTTTAAATTTAACTAATATTTTGCATTATACTTGGAATGTAGAAATTATATAGATCATGCTAGAAATTTCTGAAGTGGAATTTTCTTCTTTTATGCGTTTTCTGACTGAAATAGTATTTTGTATACTATGTAGTAAGGGGACACTCGTACACACTGGACCTATGGGCACAGTGGACCACCCCCTAATATTTTATTTATTAAAAAAATTTTAAGCTTCTCTTCTATCTTAATAGACAACAGCACTGCACTGATTATTTATATCATTCAGAAAATGTTTAGCTCAGATTGAACTATTTTATCCTAATTGGTTATTTTGAGCTCCTAAAAGTAAAATTTTTCATAATCATATTTATATTTTTTTTAGTAATTAAAGGTTGTAGATCTATGGTACTTGTTTTTATTTAACTTTAAAGTTAATATGTTTAAAAGAAAGCTATAAACAATATTAATATGATTATTTATTGAACTTCAACATGTGGCACAGTGAACCACCCACTCCTGAGGCACAGTGGTCCACAATCCACTCTGCTCCTGTAATGTATAATGTTCAGAATATTTAATAATTGCCTTTTTTCTATAAAGAAATATTATTTTAAAGTAGTTATTTAACTGTAAAATAAAGTAAACAAAGAAAAATAACAATTTATTTAACATAGTAAGAAATGTTTTGTATTTACTGCCTTTGATAAATATAACTGTAGTCTAATTGGTGATGATTCTATTCAAGTAAGATTCATGAGACACAAATTGAATGGGAATCAGTTTATTTTTCCTGAAACTGTAGATGAATCATTTGTTGATGTCAATGATTTCATAATGTTGCTCCCAGACCCAAAAGTATTTCAGGAAAATTCCAGGCTCAATCTTACTCATAAG
Source organism: Maratus michaelseni (assembly GCA_963931845.1). Classification (NCBI taxonomy): domain Eukaryota; kingdom Metazoa; phylum Arthropoda; class Arachnida; order Araneae; family Salticidae; genus Maratus; species Maratus michaelseni. Next base: position 169,425,625 of record OZ007593.1, on the reverse strand, counting down.
TATTTTGGAATTTCATTTGCAAATTTTAATGTGCGCTGATTTTTTTCTACTTAAGTAATAACTTCAACTAAATTGCAATTGTTCCTGTATTAATCTGTTATTATTTTCAAAATATAATTATTTTGTTTTTGTTTCAAAATGTTACTTGTAAATTTATATTACTATGTTATTTTACGGGTAAAGGGGAAATATAAAAGATTTAGATTAATGAAAAATAGATTTATATTGTATTTCAGATAATACCTGATGGAATGCTACAGAGTGATCAATTAAATTATTTGAATTTAAGTCTGATTGCATAGGATTTACCACTATATTGCTGTTAATTGATTAATATGAGTATTTTAAATTATCCGAGACGTATAGTATTTATTTTGCACCTATGACTCTAAGGATCTGATATGATAATTTATACTTAGAAAATTTTATTAGACAAATTATCAATTAATTATAGAAAAGAAAAAGTTGCGTTGTGAATTATTTTTGAAGTTCGGATCCTCTTTGAGCCAATTACAATCATCAAAGGTTACCTGCAGAGAGTTATGTAACATTAAATATATAATGGCTTATTTTAAAACCTAGATTGTAATATTAAAGAAAACATTTCCTAAAATAAAAGACTTAATATTAATTCAATAAATTAAGTAAACAAAAGGAAAACTGACTAAAATTAATTGAATATAAAATTGAGTTTATTTACAAGGTAATTATAAGCATATGATTAAAAACAAATATAAGTGTTTTAAAAAAATAAAAATATTCAATCCTAGTTGAGAACTGTATTCTCAACATTTATTTTCTGAGAATTACAGTTTATCTTACTGAATTAACAAATTCGATTTTGAAAGGCAGAGTTCCATACCCTAGAAGTATTTATTTGATTAGCCTTTTTATGTTTAGATCGGGGTAGGATCTTCATACACACTTAAATTCGTATTATTAAAAGAATATAGTTTAATTAAATAAAATGGAACAATGGTGAAGGAAGATTGTTTGTTACCTTATATTACTAGATAACGTTGACAGCAGGAGGTAATGGCTGACGCGTTTTCGCTTTTTCTTAGCGCGTACATTTCCATCTATTGGCACACACACTCAAAATCTGTTTTTTTAGTTAGAGAGCAGTCAACCTTCTACTTTTCCATCTTTTTTGAATCTGAACTCTCAAGAAAAATCACATTCTTTTCGTGGAGCAAAAAAAAAAGGATGGAACCATTTTTCCCTTTTCACATAAAATTAAGGCCTTATACGTTTTAACTTCTTGAAAATTTGCATGTTTCGGCCATACCTCTGATTTTAGAGAGATGACCATTGGCATGCGGGAGAAATTTGGTACTCCCCTTGAGTGTTTCATAGGTCCGTCGGTACAATAGCGATTCCTCTTGACGCCGTGCTGTGTCTGGGAGGTAAAGATGCTTTGACTTGTGAGGTCTTCGTGCCTATTTAAGCTCTCATAAATAAATGTGTCATATTATTGTTCTGACAATTTTCTCCATGACATTTTTATTAGGTGTAGTTAAATCATTCGTGGGAACGGAAAACCAAATATTTCCTTGACTGCCGTGGTTCACTTTGTTCCACAATTATCTATCTGTATGCGCTGATCCTAAAATGGATCATTAATTTGTATTGTTCACTGTTCACTGATTAAAATGATACCAAATACTCTGCTAATATGCAGAAAAAAAACCAAATACTTTTTTTTTTATAGTGTGTGCTAGTTTAGATCTAGATGGTGGTATTTCTCACCATCATCTCTTCCCCCGACATTAGAAAAAAAAAGGTCCACAGTATCTTTTTTTTTATATATATATATAGCCACAAAGTACTCGATGAAAGTCCATCGTCGTATTATATTGAAGATCAAAACTGAAAATGTTCACATGGAAAAGTCTAGGAACTTGGGATAAGCTGGGGTGTCACTAGGTTTGGAGTGTAAGTAGGTTTGCAACACCAGAAAAAAGTTTTACACATTGGTGAAATAAAGCGTAATCAAAAGTTCACTGTTGAAAAATCTGATGAAAGACATGACTTCTTCAGCAAGTTATCATGTGTAGTTGGTTTCAATTTCCATTGTTCCAAAAACATTTATTAAAATTTTGAGTTTTAATAGGTCCAAATCCAAATAAAGCAGGAAAATTTGAATAAGCCAAATAATAAAATAAAATGCCCGAGAGAAGAAAGAAAAAAAAATTAATTTTCTTTTCCACTCTTATATTTTTAGTTATTACATACATATAAATTGGCAAATCTTTTATTTTAATTATTACAGGCTAATTAGGTACCCATACGTTGAAACACAATATACAGAATCATTTAAAACAAATACTCAATATAATCAGTAAGCTGTATGCATTGATAATGAATACCATACAATTAAAAAAAAATTATATAATATATGAAAAACATTGAGAGAAAACACATCTATATAATCACATGTCTGTTGTACTACAATCTGTATTATAAACATTATAATCTAATTCTCACATGAATTATTTTCTCTTGAGCAGAAAGGAAAACTTCTTTATTTTTTTTTATATATATATAAAGAAAATGTTATGTTAAAAAAAAAAAATCTTATCATTCTTACTAAAACAATTGTTTTGGAATATGTGAAAAGGCTACTTTTCTGAATGAAAGATATTCTCAATAATAATATATTTTCATAAAAGAAACAGATCGAAAAAATGAAAATTTGTTTTCTTCTTTCGATACCAAAAATTTAAATATCCATCTATAAAGTCAAACACAATACCCTTTTAAACTGCCTGCCTTGGAATGGACGGGGTTGGGAAAAAAAAAAAAAACAAGGCAGAAGAAGAAAAAGAAAAAAAACAGTAATCTTTTCTCCCTCTAATCCATCACCGCTAAGCGGAAGGATAGAGAATGACAGCTAGATGACCCTACCTGTGGACAATGACTCATCTCCCTACCTTCGGATTCAGTTGTACCCAGGGGACGATTTGCGAAATGATAAGCCGTGTATTAGGTATCTTTCCTCACCTGTGGGTGACGTTTACTAAACTCCTGTATTACTGACAGTGGGGAAAAAAAAAAAAATCAGTGAAACGATTTGATTGCACGTGTGTCTGTGCAGATTTTGGATTACTCGCCAAAATTCAGCTATCTGTATTTTATTGTTGAAATAAGATTACATGTGTGATTAAAATAAAAAAAAGTCGTGTATACCCGGCTTGGATTTAAAAAAAAAAAGGGGTATGTTTAAATCTGTATATCTGTTTAATATTTTCTATAAAAAAAAAAATCGGTACACGTGTAACGTGGTCAAATCCGTTTGCATCGCACTATCTTCTCGTCAATTTATATATTTACTTATTTATTTATATTGTGTATAAAAACGTAATGTATTATAATATATATATTTTTTTAATATAATATTGATTTTCTAGTTACAATTTAAGTTAGCGAGAACAAGCGAGCGTTGCTTTGCACAAACGAAAATGTTCATGCAATTGTGAAATGTTTATTTAATTATTTATTCTTCTTATTATTATTATTTTAAAATATATTAACGTGTAAATATACATATTTAAGGAATCGAAAGCGAGCGTTCGCTTTTCTTTTCTCTTATTATTTTTTGTTTTATAAAATATTACATATAGTTAGAAAAAAAAAAATTAAACAAATTCTTTTTTTTTGTAAAGTTTGGAAATTTAGTTAATTAGAAATATCTCAGCTAAATGCATTATTAGATGCTCTGCGCAGATAGTCTCAATTTCGCCTGCAAAAACGAGACTTTAACATCCAATAAATTGCTGAAATGATCATTGACATGTATCCAACACCTTTTTATCATTATTATTTTTTAAGTATGAAATAATTTACCTAAATATTTAAGGTATAAATTAAACATCCAATTTATGTTTTGTAATAATTGAAACGTTCAATGGTATTTTTTTTTATTTATTATTTTTTTTTGTAATTAAATTATCTGAAATGTTAATCCTTAGGGACAACTAATAATTTTTTTTTTTTTTTTTTTTTTTTTTTTACTTGTTTGTTTTATAATATGAAATCGTACGATTATTCTAAAATTAAAATTGAAACGCGTTGTTCTAACCAAGTTATAGATTATATCAAATATTAAACTAAAATAATTTTGTAAAATCTGACCGATTTTTTTTTGTTATAATAATTCAAGTGGATTCGTCAATCCGTGGCTTTAAGCAAAGGATGAATTATCATAAATATTGGTCAATATAAAATGTTGTATTATTATTATTTATATTTGTGTCGCCGAGTGAATAGATGTTGACTTGTAATTTTAAATCGATTAGTTATATGTTTTGTGCTACATATAAAGACTTTTATTTTCACTTTTAGTAGAGGGGGTAAGGTTATATATTAAAAATTTTTTTTTGTTTTGTTATATAAATTAGTATAAAATGGGTTTGAAAGGGTGATACCCTGGCAAGGCTGCCTCTGTTTTTATTTTTACCGTAATTATTATTATTTTTTATTTAACGTGCATGTTTGTTCATAACTCCCTCTGACGAGCCAAATCCCTCAGTAGTACACTGTGTAGCAAAGAAAAAAAAACTTGCAGTATCCTCCCTAAATGATCTTTTTTTTTTTTTTTTTTTTTTTTTACATAGTAACCTGTCCTCAATGTACTGTAAATAAACAATAATGGAAAATTATAAAATGTGTACTAAACTAAAGAAAAATAAGACATCTATAAACGATAAAAATTTAAAATAAATATATACATATTGCCTCGACAGCAATAAAAGAGAAAAAAAATTTCTCGCTTCCCTATCTAGGAATTTATGTGTATAGTCTGTGATTCCACTTTCGTTGGTGAGAATAATTTATTTATGTGGCGTTTAATAGTCGCTTTATCTGGGAATGCAATTTCCTTTAATAGGTAATTGTTATTCCTAAGCTTCCTTACCACCTCGAATGGTCCCAAGAATTTTGGCTGAAGTACACCTGGTTTACCCACGACTTTTAAGTAGCATTCTTGTCCCGTTTGTAGAAATTTTACTTTTTGGACTGGAGTACTGTCGATGTACTCCGCCATCATTTTTTTTTGGTTTTGTAAGGCTAATTTCTTTATTTCCTCAATATGTTGGACTCTATTTTTAACGTAGGTTTTGACAATTATGTCTTGGTCAGGCAAGTGTATGGAAAAAGAAGTTCTTATTTCTCTACCGAAAAATAGAAGTGCCGGAGAAAATCCCGTAGCTCTGTGCGGCGTACTGTTATAATTAATTTTAAAAAAATCAATCCTGGTATCCCATTCTAAAGAGTTTTTACACATAGCCACAATTGAATTCTTTAATATTTTATTACTGATTTCACAGAGCCCATTACTGCGTGGATTATTCACGGACGTAAAATCTAGGTCTATGTTAAGAGAATCCATGTATTCTTTGAATAAATCAGAGTGAAAATACCGGCCATTATCCAATTTTATGGATCGCGCCAATCCGAAATTACTAAAATAGCGATTCAATACATTTAGAAGTGTTTGTGATTCACAATTGCGAACCGGTACAGCCTCCAAGAATCTTGATGTGGAATCAATAATCATAAATACAAATTTATTTTTGCGTAGCGTCATTGGAAGCAAACCAATTAAATCTATATGCAAAACTGATCCGATTTCTTTATCTTTGATTATTTTTTGTGTGGGAACTTTAATAGTTTGATGTTGTTTAGTCGTGTTACATGGTATACATTTAGTACAATAATTCTTTACATCCCTGTACATCCCGTACCAGTAGAATCTAGCTTTTATTATTTGATAAGTTTTAAAAAATCCGAAATGTGGTTTATGAGCTTCCTGTATTATTTCAGCTTTAAGTTTATCCGGAGCAATTAACAGTTCATTTGTATCAGAGCCTGGCTTTAATATTAATATTTCTTTTTGATTGAGAGTGAATTTTTTTGTGGTTTTGTTTTGTTTGTCAGTTTTAATTTTGTTTATTATTTTATTTAATTTTTCGTCTTCTAATTGTTGTAGTTTAATGTTTTCATCTGATAGAGCTTTGTTTACCGTAAACAATGAATTTTGCAATTTTTCTCTTGAAATTATATTATTAATGTTCCTCGAAACATAATCAACAGGATTTTTAGATCCCTCGATATGCTGAAAAGAGTAGTTAAAAGGGGACAAATTGTCCAACCACCTTGCTACAATGTCTGGTTGCTTTTCCAAATTTAAAAAATACGTTAGCGCTTTGGAGTCTGTATAAATATTAAATTTTCTCCCTGCAAGAATATGCTTGAAATACATCACCGCTTCATGAACCGCCAGTAGTTCGAGTTTGAAACTGGGGTAGTTCTTTTCGGGATCCCTTAATTTTCGCCCAAAATGTTCAATTGGCAGCTGTTCTCCGTCGTATTCTTGTGCTAAAATTCCAGAAATAGCTGTTTTAGAAGCGTCTGTGAATAAAATGAAATCTTTTGAGAAATACGGGGGTTTTAATGTGGGATTTTTAACTATCGCTGCTTGGATTTCTTTGAAAGCATTTTCTTCTATGTCAGACCATTTAAATTTCACTTTGTCTTTAGTAAGATTAATTAATGGGTCAACTATTTTAGAATAGTCTTTAATAAGCGATCTAAAATAATTCGAAAGACCAAGTAGAGATTTAACTCCCTTCTTATTTTTAGGTTTAACTAAATTTTGAATTTTATCTATGTTTCTTTTTGAAGGAGAGTATCCTTCGCTGTTTAGGGTGAAACAGAGAAATTCGATTTCTGACATACAGACTTGTATTTTAGTAGGCTCAATAGTTAAATTATTTTCAATAAAAGCTTTAAGGACTTTGTCTAACAGATCTAACATTTCTTCGAGTGAGTCGGCTGCTAGGATCACATCGTCAATAAAATAAGCGACTTGATCTTCATTAAAGTGGCCCAACACTTTATCAATTAATTCTGCAAACACCGCAGTACTGAGTCGCGTTCCGAAAGGCAATCTTAAAAAGGAGAATTTACCGTGCTCCGTTATGAAAGCTAATTTTTCAGTGTCTTCTTCACGTAAATTTATTTGGAAAAACGCACTGTGTAGATCCAGTACTGTATAATATTTTTTTCCACTCATTCTCCGCAGAATCTCTTTAATTTCGGGTATGGGGTACGCATAATTTTGAAGTATTTCATTTAAAAGTCTATAATCGACCGCCATACGATATTTAACTTCATTAGCCTGTTCGTTTTTCTGCAAAGATTTTTTTTTAACGAAAATAACAGGGAAAGCGTAATCAGAGTTGGATTTACGAATGATATTTGCTCTCAAAAGTTTTTCAATTTCTTTTTTAGCATACTCCTTAACATTGTGTGCAGTTTTGTATGGTTTAGTCTGCAGAGGATAATTATGTATTAAATTAAATCTTGGGACGACTAATGAAGATTGTCCGAGTGTATCGTAATTCTTAGAAAAGGCATGTGCATTATTTAGAAGTATTTTTTTTAATTTTTCTGCTGTGTCCGAGTCTAAATGTTGTAAATTAAAGTCGTCTGATCTAAGTTCTGCTTTTCTCCGTTCACGAACTTGCTCTAAATTCAGATTATTAATGTGCACTACCTGCTTCGTTACTTCTTGACCCTCAGTGTCAACTGATTTTATTTCAAAATGTTTAGAAATTTTGCCAATGTTCATTCCCTCTGTTAAGATTAATTTTTGTTGTGATTTGTTAGTGATTATTATATGAATTTTATTATCCTTGGCAATTTCGTGAATTGATGTTTTATAATAAATTTTCATATTATGTTTAATCGGTTCCAAGAGTATTGTATTTGTAGTTGCGAATTTATCTGGATCTAATAGTAATGCAACAATTTTTTTTTCGCCTGGTAGTAACTCCGTTGTCTGTGTTAGTTTTGCTGTAACAAAATTTTTGTGCGAGATACGTTTTTTTTTCTTTTTGCGTATTGTTTCTTTATTTTGATTCTCATTAGAGTTAGCAGTTAAGTTACTTATCAGACTTTGAGGTTCATTTTCTAGAAATTGAAGTGCAATGTTTTTGTTTTTTAATTTCATGGTTTTATCTTCAAAATCTAGGATAATATTATTTGTTTTGAGGAAATCGAATCCCAATAGCATATTGTAGTTCCGACCAAAATCTTGAGTTGTAACATAGAATGCCCCCGATACAAAAACGTTTTCCAATTTGAAAGTTAATTTAATGCATTGCTTAAAAGAGATTGTCGAATTTGTTAATGTTTGAATTTTTACCTGGTTACAGAGATTTTTATATTTTACGTGTGCATTCTTTAATTGTTCGAACAATATAGGTGATGCCAAAGTTACTGCCGCCCCACTGTCTGTCAAAGCATTAATCTTAACACCATTAATTTCAAAAGTAATAATCTGAAGTTGAGAATTGTCATTACTTTTGACACTAGCAATAATTTTGTTATTTTTTTTAGACCCGCAGTGAGACTTACGCGGGTGCCTTGTATTTGAGAATGTAAGTCCCGACTTTAGTTTCCCTTATTGTTACTAGAATTCTGATCATGATCTTTATCTTGTTTATTGTTTTCAAATGTCTGCTGTGAATTATTTTTTTTTGTATAATCATGTTTTTTATAATTATTTTGCTTGTAGCCCCCTCTATGCCCTCTATAATTTCTTCGCTGGTCATATGATCTCTGTTCGTTGAAATTGCCTCCATAATTTCCGAAACTGGGATATGATATCGGCATAAATTGTTGGTGGGGTGGGGGTGGTGCATAGTACATGTACTGAGGAGCAGAATATTGCATAGGGTTGAAGTTTTGGTGCGTGTAATTTGGGGTTTGCTGAAAGTTTCCCTGAGCTTGTTGGTTTCCCCCTTGATAAAAATTTGGTTTTTCGATTTGAATATTCTCAGGAATTTTTTTATTTTCGTCCACGTAATTACTGCTGTTTTGTTCGTTGCCCTTGTAAAACCAACAATGTGGGTTCGTATGGGATGTGGATTTACAGTACTTGCAAAACCTAGTTGTATCATTGTTAGTGGCATTTACCTTTAATTTTATGTTATTTAGTTCCGCGGTTAATAATTTTATATTCTCTGCACTTTCTACATTGAGTTTAAGCAGTTCATTTAACAAATCAGAATCTTTAGTTTTGGAAATGTTGTTGATGTCCTTTAAATTGACATGTGAATAAGCCTCCTCTAATTTTAAGGCTATGTTGCACGCTGTTTTAAAGTCCGGCGGAGAGTTTTTTCTTACTTCCAGACTTAAATCACTACGAATTGATTCCAAAAACTGAGATAATTTGATCATTTCCATGAATGTAGAGCTGTTGTTAGCTCCTATATCTTGCCCACTTTTTTTTAGATAAAGGTCTGCTGCCGCATTAAATTCTAATATAAATTCGTTCATGTTTTGTTCCGGTTTTTGTTTGAGATTGCAAAATTTCTTTTGCGCTTCTAGAAATGTGGTTTTGGGTTCGAATAATTGTTTTAACTTTGTTTTAAAGGTTTCTAAGTTCTGTTCCACGAACAAATTTTGATCCCTCATCAATTTATCTTTAGCAGGTCCTACAATTTTCGCCTTTAATATAGTTAATTTAGAATCATTATTCAATTCAGTTTTATTGATGAGATTGTCAAATTGTAAGAAAAAATGGTTAATATTTGCTTCCTTTTTTCCATCATAGTATGGAATCAGATTAATTAGGCTATCTGCATTTGGGGTGTCCATTGTAGTAATTTTAGGAGTAGCTTTTTCAGAATTTATAATTTTCTTCTCTTTCTTTTTTTTCTTATTATTATTATTCTTATTATTACAAATAATATTAGTGTCTACAGTTTGATTATTTAATTCGCGTAATTGTTGTCTAGTTTTGACACCAGTATCTATTCTACTAATTCTTTGACTTTTACGCTTATTCATCCAATTAAAGTACAAAAATCATAAAATAGAGAGAGAGCAAAAAAAAAATTGTTTAACATAAAATAAAAGATACCCAATGGTGAATTGTTATGCACTGTTCGAGAAATTAATTATATATAATATATATCATTTCAATATTTGAGCATTATTATGTATTTATTTTATATTTGCTGCTGTTGCAGTATATGTAACACAAGTCATATTTTCAATTCTTTGTTAATACAAATCAATCCAATAACACTTATTATTATTTAATATATCATTATATATTTAGTGAGGTACCCAAAAAGAATTGCCAGGTATATGCATGTTACAGAGTGTATGAAGATTCCCCAATGAATGCTTAAAATTTTTTAATATTGCATATATATTTTTATATTTAAAAAATTATACAATAACCTAAAGTTCTATTTCTAAAATTAAATTAATATATTAAAATAATTTAGAAAGAGGTAACGGTACCACTTCTAATTCGGTAAACCCTATGATGGAATGCTACAGAGTGATCAATTAAATTATTTGAATTTAAGTCTGATTGCATAGGATTTACCACTATATTGCTGTTAATTGATTAATATGAGTATTTTAAATTATCCGAGACGTATAGTATTTATTTTGCACCTATGACTCTAAGGATCTGATATGATAATTTATACTTAGAAAATTTTATTAGACAAATTATGAATTAATTATAGAAAAGAAAAAGTTGCGTTGTGAATTATTTTTGAAGTTCGGATCCTCTTTGAGCCAATTACAATCATCAAAGGTTACCTGCAGAGAGTTATGTAACATTAAATATATAATGGCTTATTTTAAAACCTAGATTGTAATATTAAAGAAAACATTTCCTAAAATAAAAGACTTAATATTAATTCAATAAATTAAGTAAACAAAAGGAAAACTGATTAAAATTAATTGAATATAGAATTGAGTTTATTTACAAGGTAATTATAAGCATATGATTAAAAACAAATATAAGTGTTTTAAAAAAATAAAAATATTCAATCCTAGTTGAGAACTGTATTCTCAACATTTATTTTCTGAGAATTACAGTTTATCTTACTGAATTAACAAATTCGATTTTGAAAGGCAGAGTTCCATACCCTAGAAGTATTTATTTGATTAGCCTTTTTATGTTTAGATCGGGGTAGGATCTTCATACACACTTAAATTCGTATTATTAAAAGAATATAGTTTAATTAAATAAAATGGAACAATGGTGAAGGAAGATTGTTTGTTACCTTATATTACTAGATAACGTTGACAGCAGGAGGTAATGGCTGACGCGTTTTCGCTTTTTCTTAGCGCGTACATTTCCATCTATTGGCACACACACTCAAAATCTGTTTTTTTAGTTAGAGAGCAGTCAACCTTCTACTTTTCCATCTTTTTTGAATCTGAACTCTCAAGAAAAATCACATTCTTTTCGTGGAGCAAAAAAAAAAAGGATGGAACCATTTTTCCCTTTTCACATAAAATTAAGGCCTTATACGTTTTAACTTCTTGAAAATTTGCATGTTTCGGCCATACCTCTGATTTTAGAGAGATGACCATTGGCATGCGGGAGAAATTTGGTACTCCCCTTGAGTGTTTCATAGGTCCGTCGGTACAATAGCGATTCCTCTTGACGCCGTGCTGTGTCTGGGAGGTAAAGATGCTTTGACTTGTGAGGTCTTCGTGCCTATTTAAGCTCTCATAAATAAATGTGTCATATTATTGTTCTGACAATTTTCTCCATGACATTTTTATTAGGTGTAGTTAAATCATTCGTGGGAACGGAAAACCAAATATTTCCTTGACTGCCGTGGTTCACTTTGTTCCACAATTATCTATCTGTATGCGCTGATCCTAAAATGGATCATTAATTTGTATTGTTCACTGTTCACTGATTAAAATGATACCAAATACTCTGCTAATATGCAGAAAAAAAACCAAATACTTTTTTTTTTATAGTGTGTGCTAGTTTAGATCTAGATGGTGGTATTTCTCACCATCAATACCTAATAGCGGTCCACTTTACGGGTGCATTTTTTGTTTGAAAAAATGTATTGAAAACTATGTTCTGAGAAAATTATGATGAATGTATAAAGGTTTAAGAAATATTCAAAAATATTTTCATGCAGATCGATTTGTCCGTTAAAGAGAAAAAAAAAATAACTGTAAAAGTGGTCCACTGTGTACCAGTCTCCCCTATATATTGAAATCTATAGATCATATACAGGGCTACACGAAAGAATTCGGATATTTTTCATACCGCTACTATAGATGGTAATTGCTGAAATTGGGTTTTCAAATGTGTCATGCGTTTTCCAAATTGTTTATTTAGTCATTTCCAGTCAATATAAAAGTATGACACTTTCAGGCATGATTATTGAAGAAATTTTTAATCTAACTTTTTTTGTGATAGAGTACCTGTTATGATATATAAGCGATTGTTGTCTCATCACTGTAGTTTTTCCCCTTTCCTACACTGTCGCGTCGTTGTTATAGCTATTGTGTATATTGAATCCCGATCATGGAAAGAGACATAACTTTTAAATGGATTTCGAATGTATTTTCACTGATGGTCAGGAAAGTCTCACCACGTTTTTTCGGGGTGTTTGATTATAGAGGGCATAATTAGGAGACAAATCATAGAAATATCACACACCCGGCGTATCAAAAACTGACGATGTCATAAGTGCCCTGCTTTAATCACCGGGCCTAAAATCATGAAATGTGAAAGATATGTACTTTTCTAAGGTAGGATGTGGGTATTAAAAAAGGGAGTATTTCGAAGAACATTTAAAATGAAGGTCGTTTAAACATTAAAAAGTACCTATTAATCTCCGCTAATTCTGGCGCAAAATAAAATCTATCAATAAAGCAGCTTTTATCATCATTTTTTGTTTGTGGCATGGTCAATATAACTAACTGTCGCTGTTTCATTTTTAACTCTGCCCTAAAGCGAACTCAAACGAAATCACTGTCACTGTCCGCCGAAACGTATATCATATAATATCGCGTATCAAATAAGCAACCAAAATATCTGTCTCTGTAACTTATCCACTATATTTGGGGAGAGGGTTTCGTGAAAATAAATAAACCGATTCCGTATTTAAATGTTATATCAGGTTTCCCGCCTGAAATTTCATCGTCTGCGCTTGACTACCCTTGTGCAGTGAAACACAAGCCCAAAGTTTACGGTTAATGTAGCATTCTGAAAGAATATCCTGTGACGTTCTGAATGATTCGATTGTTGGGTGTATCTACACGAAGTGGATTGTGGTGAATTTAAGTCATAAATTCGACTTGTTTTTACCCAACTCTTGGATAATGACTGCTGGAGTTACTTTGTATTATCTAAGCAGACACTATGTAGGCGTGAATTACTTAGAAGAGAGAAGGCGACACTTCCCGCTAACTTTCTGATAAATAGCGCGAAAATTGAATTGTTTTTAACCCACTTCCAAGTTTCTTTTTCATTAAATTGTGTTACAAAATGAGACTACGGCTGCCCATCACAGGTGTGTTGTTGTAAAGATAACTACAATCAATATTTAAAATAAAGTTTAATATATTGGTCAATGTGCAAATCAATCTTGGTAATAAATTTTGGGACATTGTGGCTTTGGTGACTAAATATGGTACCAGAAACTTCTCGGGAAAATTCCAGAAATCTTTCTAGAACCTGTATTTAACGAAATAGTCAGAACATTTCAGGAAACCTAAAACTTCATGATCAGATGCTCGTTAAGGAAAGATATATTTAAATTCAAAACGAACCTATCACATCTCAGTTAGTTAATTAATTTGTTCGCGTATGTTTTATTAATTTATATTTAAAATAACAATCGGAGACCTGCCTCAAGTCAGGTAACTCGATTTTACACAAACCCGACTCGACCCGCGTTTTGGGTCGGGTCAGGTTGACACTCTTTTTCTTTCGATGCGGGTCTGTTTGACTTTAAATATTTCCGGTTCGAATGGGTTGGGTTTTGACTTTTTCGGGTCCGATTCTGGTTGACTAATTTTTTAAAAAAATGTCCTGGAAATTGTTCAAAAAAAAAAAAAAAAAAAAAAAAAAAACCCTACGTATTTGGATATTGATGAATGTTTCATTTTTATACAAATAAGATGAAATTGGTATTATAGATATAATTGAAGACTACTTATACATAATTATATTAAAATATTTTTTTTTTTTCACTTTGGGTTTTTGTCTGAATGTTTCGGGTTTGGGTTGAAGTTTGTTGGGTTTCGGGTTCATTTAAAGCAGAATTTTCTGTTTCAGGCTAGATGTAATAATCTAACTCGTGTAGGGCTATGATAACAATATCATTTGACACGCTCTAAAACACAAGGCTGTTTTTTAAGTCATCTGCCCTGAATTTTCTACTGAACCAATTTTGTTAATTGTTTAAATGAAAGCTGTCCATTTGTAGATGTGCCCACGCTAGCTATTTTTTAAAATATTCCCATTTTTATTTTAACTTTAAAAGCTTTTTATGAAATTTCTTCGCAATGGTGGCAGTTGGGTTACTTCTTTGTTACAGAGAAATATGAAATAATGGGAATTATTATATCTTTACTGGTGCCATTTCTTCATTATAATTAAAATATAAATTTGTTTTAATGTGAACAGAAAATGACGTTACTTATAAAAAACACGCATTGTCCCTTTACAATTCAATATTTATTCATTCCTCTGATACTGAGTTTGAGACGCTAATCTCAGAGGGAGGCGAAATGCTCCAGCGAGGGAAAATGACGTCATAGTAAAAAGGAAACTAATATTTTCTTGGATAAAACTATATATTTTACTAATAATGCGTAAGAATAAATTTCTGGATTTCGCGGGTACTAAGAATAGAGCTTTAGAACCTCAAGTCAACAGTGCGAATGTTCACATGTAAAGTTGTAGCTTGGAAATATCTTTATTAGTCTATTGCACTTTAATATATTTTTAAAATAGTGAATGTGAATATGAAAAGTACGCATGTAAATTCTGCGACGGTAAAAATACGTTATGTTTAGATTTCGTAAAAAAAAAAAAAAAAAAAAAAAAAAAAAAAAGTATGATTGTGTTGGCGCAATTTTTGATCAAAGTCTCAATTGATAAATTCATAATTACTTATCTTGATTACATTTTACTGATTACTTATAGGAAAAAAGTTAAATTTTTCGATAATTTGAAAAGTTGAAGTTAAAGGTAAGAGCAATTTGGTGACTTTAGTTTAAAATAATATTTCTTTTAAGTGTTAGGTTAATAGGTTTCCAATGTAAAATTAATTTTTATTGTAATTATTTTTGAATTTTTTTTAAAACTATGAATTCAATCTAACAGTTATTTTGAACATTGTGATCTATCGAACTCGACTGGTTCCGGCTCGTCAGTATTTATTCTTGAACTGAACCTTAGTTCATTCAATAAACTTATAATTAAGTTTTATTATTATTTTTTCCTTTTAAGGAAAACTTTGCAATAATCGCATTTATTTTCTTTACATTTCTCTTTTGAAATAAATTTGATTTAATTTTTTTTTTTTTTTTTAAATATGTTGCAATTAACATGTTTTAAAGTCAATTTTTTTAAAGATTGGGCTGAAATAAGAATTGTTTTTGATTTAATACCGTTACTTTGAATTTAGATCCTGCAGAGAAAACATTTTTTTAAAGGATTGATTAAAGCATCCTAAAAAATCTGTAGCTTTTTACATTGTACCGACTGAATATATTTTTCATCAGATCAATTCAGTTGCTTTTATAAGATGTTAGTACTTAATTAAAAACTCGATTAAAAAAAAAAGTTTCAAAACACTTATATCATTTCTTTTAATAAATCCAAATAAATTTCGTTTTCAAAAAAAAAAGTCATGTTTTTTATAAAGTAAAAATTTACCGGTCTATTTTTCTCGTTTTATCGAAAATCTGAACCGGTCCGATAGCGGGCGAAGTCCTCTATTATACTTAGTCATAATATCATCTGTCATGTGGACTAAATAGGATATTTAAAAAAAAATCAATTTCAAAATTAAACATAGAGACCTTCAAAATGTTAAAATATGCCAATATTTCCATAATCGGGTTTTTATCATGATTCATACGTTCCTCAAACTCATATGACGTTATAATCACTTGCTGACGTCCTATCTACTCGCTTTCTCTATTACTCATATTGATACTCTCTTTGTATTATTCTGAAACATTTGAAAAAGTCCTTTAAACTTCCAATAGGACGTCAGATTTTTCTCTTTAATTCTCCAATGACATCAGATTAACCTGCTTTCTGTACCTACATATACTCCTACTCCTTGTATTAGTGAGAAATGTTTGAAAATTTCCGTTTTATTACCAATATGACGTCCTATTAATCTTTTTTCCAATTGGTGAAACTTTTTGTTTCATTTTCATTTTTCACGTGGAAATCTTCCAATAGAAAATTAATTATTGTAGAAAGAATTTTATTGTGGATTTTTAATTGTTGGCAACTGCTATAATGAAAAATGCTTAAATTTAATAGGAAAAGTCTGTTAGATTTTTGTTTTTTTATCTCTCTATATTAAAATAATACGATTTTTTTTAAATTTTATGATTTTGAGCTTCATAGCTGGTATTCAGCTATATAAACACAAAACTTCAAGTCTGTAAGTTATATAGATTCTGAGAACCGGCTCTGTGACCGACAGACAACGTAGCGGAAAGAATAAGGTTTCCTGGGATGAACGAAACCCTAAAAAATAACTCTTTCTGCTGATCAGTTAAATGATTTTTTTTTTCTTTTCACGTCTGACAAATAATTGTTATATAATTACAGAATAAAGCTTGAACCATTTTATCTTATCTATAGAATAGTTATTTTAATAACGTTTAATGCGCAGCTTTGAATTAGAATATCATTAATATCCAATCTTAAAATGTTAGCAGTTTGATACTCCTTATGACCATACACTTTTAACGCTCGAAACATAAAATGAGAGGGGATTTTGATTGAATTGATGCAGTTTAGGTTCAATTTACTTTTGGTAAATTTCGAATGTTTGCAAATCAGTGTTTGTTTATTTTGTATGTACAAGTAGTGTTAATTTAATATCTTTGATAGAACACGCCTATTAGTGATGAGATTTGTCATGTTTTTGGTACTAAAATGTTCAATGTGAAATATAACGTTGAATGCAATGAAATATTTAATCTTTCTGTCAATTTGTAAAGTTACAACAAGCAAAAATAAGGATGCGCACGTGGATTATGACATGTTTTCAACATTACATTATTGAAAGAAAAACAGATAATTAATTAAACCCGTTTCAAAATACCATTTGAAATTTGATTTTTTGAAGATTTTCTTTTTTTTTTTTTTTATATTTATGATAGTTTTTCTGAAGGTAATATTTCAAAATACTAAAATGACATAGATTTTTTTTTTTCATTTATACCTGAATCTACCTGAGTCTACCTGAATTCACTCCAGTTCGTGCGAAGAAAACATAAAAAAATTTAGACATTATGTTCAGTTAATTAAAAAATAATAAAAGCCAATCAATTTATAAAGTACTTTAAAAAAATTCTATTTACTTAAGAACTGATTTTTTTTCTTTTAAATGCTAAAAGGTGTAAACTAAAAAAATAATATAGTAAAATAACTTTTATTAGATTGTTGACATGTTTCGGCTCACTCCGAGCCATTATCAAAAACAAATGAGAATATTCTATAATTGCACGGTCTTTGAAGCTATTATTTGAAATGCTATCATTTAATTTTCATGTATTTTTTAAAAATTACACACGTTACCTTTTATTTTTACTTGGTTGTTTATTTCTATATTTGTAACCATGGAGTAACTCGAGCCCCAATTTCGGTAGGTTAAAAGATGCTGCATCGTTACATATTGTATTGTTGCGTGTTAGTATCTCTATGGTTTCTCATATTACGGATGCATAGTATAGACTGGAGGGAAAAATTATTTACTTTCATTGAAAGTTATTTGAATGGTTTCTTCTTGATATAATCTTGCCAGGGCTGTGGTTTTTCTACTATATTTAATCTATCTGTCAATTTGTAAAAGTAAAACAAGCCAAATTAATTAATGCGTAATTTTAAGAAGTACATGAAAATTAAATAATAGCGTTTCAAATAATAACTTCAAAGACCGTGGAATTTAGAATATTCTTATTTCTTTTTGATAATGGCTCGGAGTGAGCTGAAACATGTCAACAATCTAATAAAAGTTATTTTACTGTATATTATGTTGTTAGTTTACACCTTTTAGCATTTAAAAGAATTATTACTACAAGGTGTCATATTTTTTTATTCAAATGGATTTCTTCTGCTCTTATAAGAAGGTGCTTAATTAAGAATCTGATACAGAAAATTGTATTTATTGTGGTTAATTTGTTCTAATGATCAATTAAAAAATCCTTTATTTCTATTATTCACAGGGTTGCAGTGGGTAGCTGCCCGGGTACACGCCCAGCTACCCGCCCGGGCTGTTTTTTTAAACCCGGTTTTTTTTACAACCATGAGGGTTGTAGTGGGTAGCTGCCCAAGTACCCGCCCAGCTATCCGCCCGGGCTTTTTTTTTTTTTTTTTTTTAAACCGCGTTTTTTACAACCCTGATTATTCATCAGCAAAATAATTGTCACATATTTAAAGAAAAATGCTTGGAATCTGCAGAGTAATATTTTTTTAATGACGTTTTATTTGCAGATTTGAATTAGAATCTCATTAGTATCCATTTAAAATGTTAGTTTTTTTTTTTTTTTTTTTTTTTTTATATATATATATAACTCCTTATGCTATTAAAGTTTGGAACATTAAGAAAAACACACAAACCAGTTTTGATTGAATTTGTTGAGTTTGTTTAATGTATTTTGAATAAAAATTAAAGGTTTGTAATTAAGTTTTTGTTTAATTTGTATGTGCAAGTCTTATTAATTTCTATTTGATAGAATGTATTAAAGGTTAATCTTATATTTTAATAGAAAAATTACCCGAAGTTAAAAGTGTTTGGCAAAACGTAAAATACATTCAAATGATTAATCTTCCAGTGCATTTGTAAATAGAACAAGCAAGAAAAATAAAGCGCACAGGAATTGTAATATGTTTTCCAACATTACATTATTAAAGGAAAATTATTCAGTAAAAATGAAACAACTTTTTAACTACTACACTTTCGAAATAAATTTCCTTTTTTAAGAAATTTTTGTTGTCGTGATTGTTTTTCTGAAGATAATATTTCGAAAAATTAAGATGAAATAGAATCGCATGTTCATTTAATACTGGTATCTACTTGTATTCAGTTTGTGCTTAGACTTATTTATTTATTTATTTATTTATTTGAAATATGATGTTCTTATGCTCACTTAATAATTAAAAAAAAAAAATTTCAACCAATCAATTGATAAAGTACCTAAGAAAACTGAAGCATTTTATTTAGTAAAAACTAATATATTTTTAATCAAATGAGTTTGAGTTTCTGCTCAGTAATAGTACCTAATTAAGATAACCCAATAAAGAAAAAAATAGTTATTGTGGTTTACTTGTT
The DNA here is from genome assembly GCA_963931845.1 of Maratus michaelseni. NCBI lineage: Eukaryota > Metazoa > Arthropoda > Arachnida > Araneae > Salticidae > Maratus > Maratus michaelseni. The sequence continues at coordinate 169,406,243 of OZ007593.1, read as the reverse complement.
CTAACGATCAATTAAATGATCATTTTTTCTTTGGTTCGTTTGCAAAAAAAAAAAAAAAAATCTTGGATTATTTTATTTTATATGCAAAGTATTTTCTTTTCGAGATGTTTTATGTTCAGATTTGAATTAAAATCTGATATTCGATACTCTGAATGTTCATTTGCGTTTAACGTACGATAGAAAAAAGTAAATGGGGTTTTGATTGAATTTATTCAGTTTGTTTAATTCATTTTGGTTAAAAAATTAAAGGTTTGTACTTAAATTTAAAATTAGTTTGCATAAATAAAGTTTGCATAATAAAGTTTTATGAATGTATGTTTGATAGAGCATATAAAGTTTAAACTGATATTTTAATAACCCGCCCCCCCCCCCCCCCCCCAAAAAAAAAAAAAAAAAAAAAAAAACCCTGAACATCAGTGTAGGGCAAAGCGTTGAATACAATGAAATTGTTTAATCTTTGTATAAATAGAACAAGCAAGAAAAAACATAGATCAATGTATGTTTTCCAACTTTATATTGATAAAAGAACAGCGATTCAATAATAATAAAACATCTTTTTAAATGGTACTTTTACGAACTAAATTTGTTTGTTTCTCTTAGAATTTTTTATCATCATGATGGTTTTTCTCGAGTTTTTCATCAAAAGATTAAAATCAAATAGAATATTGTTTTTCCCCATTTTATATCGAAATCCACTTGAATTCAATTCAGTTCAGTTCGGTTCGCGCGTAAAAATTATATGCAGTATGTCCTTATGCTGCCGTTAATTAAGAAATATTAAACCACTGAATTGAGTACCTCCAAAGGAAAGAAAGGAGAAAAAACATGAACTTATTTTTATCTCTAAAAAAATATCAAATGAGTTTCAATTGCTATTATATGCAATAGTAGTTAATTAAGAACTAGAAAAACTATATATATATATAAACAGTTATTGTGGTTAACTCGTTCTTACAATAAATTAAATGAACGATTCTTCTTTTGTTTGTCTGCGAAATAATTGTTATATAATTAAAAGAAAAGGTTGCATGAGTTTATCTTATCTGCACAGTAATTTTTTTAATGTCGTTTCATTTGCATATTTGAATTAGACTCATTAGTATCCCTTCTTAAATGGCAGTTTGATATTTCTTATGATCAAATACTATTAATGTTTGGAACATTTTAAAAAAAAGTTCTGATTTTATTCAGTTATCAGTTTATCCTTAAATTACTTTGGGTAAAATTTACAGATTTGTAATTAAGTTTTTGTTTAATTTGTAAGTGCAAGTCTTATTAATTTATCTTTGATAGAACATATTAATTGTTAGATTACTATTATAATAGAAAACCGAAACTTCCGCGTGTAACAAAGCATTGGATACAACCAAATAATCAGTCTTTTTAAACATTTGTAAAATATGCAAGCAAAACAAAAAGCGCGCCTAGATTATGAGCGTTTCCTAACATTACGTTACCAAATAAATAAACAAATAAATAAATAAACAAATAAATAAATAAATAAAAATAAAATATTAATAAATAAAAATAAAATATTAATAATGAAACTTATTTTAAAATAAATAATATTTTTTCGAGCTATAGTTTTTAAATATTTTTCTGTTGTTAGGATTTTTTTTTCTGAAGGTAATATTTCAAAACATTAAAGTGAAATAGAATTTTTTAATTTAATTCACTTTAGTTATGTTCTTATGTGCATTTCATTTTAAAAAGCATTCAGCCAATCAATTGATAAAGTGCCTCAATAATAATAAAAAAGAAGATGATGAAGCATTTTACTTAATATGAACCGATTTTGTTTTAATTAAATACGCTTATTCTGCTCTTATAAGTAATAGTATTTATGTAAGAATCTTATAAAGATTAAAATAAAAAAAAAGTTATTGTGGTTAACTAGGTCTAATGATCAATTAAATAAACGATTTGTCTTTTGTTCGTCTGCCAAATAAATTGTTATATAATGAGAGTAAAAAAAGCTTTAATCATTTTATCTATTTGCTCAGTAATTTTTTGTAGTGTTTTTTCATGTGCATTTTTGAACTAGAATCTCATTAGTATTTCGTATTAAATGTTAGCTATTTCATATACTTATCATCTTCAGGTGGTACTAATATTCAAAACATAAAAAAAAGAAAGGCAGTTTTGATCGAATTTATCCAGTTTATATTTACTTTGGGTTATTAAAAAAATTTAATTCCTTCTAATTTATTGTGCATGAACAATTGCTGAATACAAGAATACAATCAAATAATTACTATTTCTGGTCATTAAAAAAAAAAAAAAAAAAGAGAAACGACTTTTAAAAAGATGAGCACATAAAACTTTACGAACAAAAATATTAAATTGCATATATTAAGTTTCTGTTAAACGTTTTATTTACAGAAATCATTAAAATTACTTAGCAGTAGACACAAAAAAGCTAACACAACGAGAATTAACTACAATTGAATCGGTGATTGTTGAAATGGCATTTCTGATTTTAAAATGATTTCAATGTTTTTACTTATCCATCATATACGTAGTATAGGGTAAGTCTTGTAATCGTTTTGAAAATCGAAAATTTTTTTTTGACGGATTTACACGTTTCAGAGACTGGAGATTCCGAAAAACACATTTTTAGAAAAAAATATTTTGCCGTCCGGTTGTGTGCCTGTAAACGCTCTATGTCACGAAAAAATTAAGATAGAGACTTTAAATTTGGTATGTACTTAGTATGTTTTAATGGGAAGAAGCCTATTGAATTTCAGTAACCTCGATTAACCGGAACTATTTTTTTCGGACTCTCGAAATATTCGTTCTGATAAAAGGTATATAAAAATTTTCGAAATTGTTTATTTTAAGGAGTGACTATAAAAGTCAATAAAAAAAACATAAATTTTGCATTAAGCATGAAGTTGATCAGATAATGAGTTGCCGAGATATTTGTAATCCTATTTTCCACACTCTTCGATTTTTCATGACCCTGTATTTCATCCAAATTTCAATTCAAAGATATATTTTAATTGGAAATGAGACGCTTAATCAGATGCAATAAACCGCTAGTTAATAGGATTATTGTTTTTGGAGTTATAAGATGTTTCTTTTATGCAATTCAGTAATCGAGCCTTTAAAGTTTATAACGTCATCAAGCCACGATTTTATTCGAATTTCAATGCATTTTATAAGTAGTTTACACATTTTTTAATATTTTACATTATGCAATCCATGATGGGTAAGTATTACGGTGGCCCCCAACGACTAGTTTCATGTTTATTGACCGTTTCGTGAAGTATGGAACTCATTCCGTTGGAGTGAGGTAAAGCAGGGTGCCTAACGGTTTTCCTTTGTTGACAAAAATCTAGAAGGGTGAAGAAATCAGAACACCCCACAGGAGTGTTTAGGGATATCTGGGCTATTGAAAAACCACACCTGTTGCCGAAGGAAAATTCTTCTCTACTTGAGAAAAGGCGTTTTCTAGGACCATCTGAAAACAGCTCTGAATTGAAGGGGACGGGACGAGAAAGTGCCAAGCCACATTTTTGGTGAAATAAATCTAACACTGTAATCTGTTGCTTAATATTGTAAATTATTATATCCAACATATAATTTATTTCTAATGTCACTTGGTCGCAGCCTATGTGACAGGTTTCGTTTTTGTCCCAGATGTTTATATCCCCAATGAAGATAGCTAATTTACAAAGAACGTAATAGTAATATCATTAAAGTAATTCCATATTGTTACTCAAAATATCTCAACTGTTACTAAGACATTGGCGAAAAACTTTAGGTTATATATATCTTGATTTGAATATTGGATCAAATTTTCAAATTGAAATATCTCAGAAGTTCAAAAATGTGGCTTGGCACTCTCTTGCCCAGACTCCCTCAATTTTGGTGGTTGGGTAAAACCGGGTGCTGATCAGAAATTAACTTTTTACGCTTCCAGTAACAAAAATATTTTATGTAATAACTTTTGAATCAAACTTTTAAAACATATAAACATTTTTTTAAGGTCAGTAATTTTTTTTTTTTTTCAGTTTTCAAGCAAAATTTTTGATCTTATCATGTAATAGCTTTCTCAGTCTCAGATTTTACTTCTCGTATCCGCTGCACTTCTCATGTGTCCACTCTTTACAGACTGAACATTCTATCTGTCCTTCACCAGATGTTGAGTAAAAAAACAATTCATTGCAGAATTGCAAAACCATGGATTCGTGGTTTTGTCCCAAAAGACGACCAAAAATCAACATGGTCGTTCTTCTGTATAAGGAAAGGGCAGCTGACGTCACTGTTGGTTAAATTACTGTTGGATAGCAAGAAAAACCAGTTTGTTCTTTATGACTCTTACTGTACACCTGGGAATGGGTGATTTGATTGGTCTACGTTATACAGGTCTCCGATATGATTGGCCTACTTCGCCATGATGATTCCTGCTACGACAAAAATGTAGTGGTAGATTGGTTGATGGAAGTGTTTATTTGTAAACATGCCCTTTCCTTATAGCTGTACGTACACTCCTACTTGACATGAAAATATCGTGTGACTATAAGAAAATAGTGGTTTACTTACTTACATCGATCCGTCATGCTGGATTTATTTTAAGAGTAGAAAAGAGGGCGAAAAGTTAAAATTTTTGAGGTGAATTTTTTTTTTAATAGCACTGCACGGACACAGAGATTAATTCACTTCAAAAGCCGATGAAACATTGTTAGGGGACGCTAAGGGATGTAGTTAAGACGGGTGCTGTCCATAGGGGAGCACCCAATCAGCGAGAAAACATGGTATCCGATTTGACCTGCCTGCCCGGTTCTACCCAATCATCCCCTACTACAGTGGTTCCCAACGGGGGGCGTACGCCCCACAGGGGAGCAATTTGACTTTTTAGGGGGGCAATTCCAGATTTTTGTGAATTCATACCCTCTGAGTTGTTTTTGTAATAGTAATGCAGTAGACTGAAAATAAAAGTTACACATTCAAATTTAAAAAAAAATGAAAAAAATATTTTTTATTCACTTTTTAAAAAGCCTCCATTCAAAAATTTTAAATACATCTATACCAGAATAATTATAGTAAAAGTTATTTAAGATATTTAGATACTTTAATATATTTAAAAATTCTTTATAATTTTTCTGATTTATAAGTATTTTAGAATGTTAAACAACTTTTTCGACTATTTATTGAATGAGTCGCACTGCAATATGTCACATGGAAATCCATTTTACACATGAAACTATTCAAGAGTATATTTAACAATTACTTGACGACCTTCCTTTACAGAATCTTTTATCACGTTTTATTCTGCTGTATAATTTAATTGCAGAAATTCGGTGATTAAATAAGACAAAAATGTTTTATTCAAAATTATTGATTGGTCTAATCAAGGATTCTGAGTCCTGTATATATCACGCATACGTGGCGACCGTTGCGAAGAGAATAAAAGTGACCCTTTATGTGCCTACGATACTTTAAACTACGAGTAGTATCAGATGATTATAAAAAATATTTGATTCATCCATTACCTTCAGTATGTTTCAGGATCAATGTTAAATTTTTTTACTCTATCAGTTTATTCATTTAAATTTTTATAGGAATTATATTTTTTAGGGGGAAGGGGGGGCATCATCATTTTAGAGATGCTTTGGTGGGGCACGGCCAAAAAAGGTTGGGAACCACTGCCCTACTACCTATGCATGTTTGGAAGGGAAGAATTTAAAAGTTGCGTAATGAAATTCAACTTGGGAAATTTCAAAATTAGTCCTTAGTTCCTTTCAACAATCACCGATTCAATAAGAAAAAAAAAAGATTTAAATAATTAATAATAAATTACGTGTTTTATTATAAATATGACACTTATATATACCCGAGTTCATTTCAGTTCGTACGGAGAAAAAAAAATTTAAATATATTTTTTAATCAAATGCAGCTCAAAGTCATAGTACTTAAAAATTTGATAAAGGGGAAAAAAATAGTTATTGTGGTTAAATTGTTCTAATAATCAATTATATAAACGCACTTACTTTTGTTGGTCTACAAAATAATAGTTATATAATATTTTTAAATTTCTTATCTTCACAGGTTTTTTTTAATGACGTTTCATATGAGATTTAAATTAGAATTTAGTTGATTGATACTCATTTTGATAGAATTTATTCAATTTATATTTAATTCACTTTAGGTAAAAATTAAAAGTTTTCTTTGTTTAATTTGTACAAGTTTAATTTATATTTAATAAAACATATTAAAGGTTAAATCAATATTTTAATAGATCAAATATTCAGAGTTCAGTGTGTCACAAAGTATTACAATTAAATAATTAATTTATCTGCCCATATGCAAGTAGAACACGAAAGAAAAATGATGGGCACATAGATTTTGACGCTTTTCTAACTTCCAAAATATGAAGTCTCAATAATAATGAAACCTGTTGTACAGTCTTTGTTAGGTGGTGGATTGAAGAATATGCCTTTAATTATTTTATTGGAAGACGACAAACATAGATACATACACAATTTACATTTCACTACACGTCACAGCACACAAATTATAAGAAATAATATATCTGAGCAAGAAACTTCTATCTTATATATTAAAACGAAAAGAGATTTCCGTCAAATCCACTTTTCACACGAAAATACCCCATTTGCGCATGCGTAAACTTAAATTTAGAACCTGTTCAGTTTTAGAGTAGACTCGAATGAGAAAAGGGTGGCCGAGTGGCATAAGGCGCGTTTCTTCTCCAGAGTTGCCAAGTCTCCGGCTTTTTGAACACCAGTATTTTAGTACAGAAAATGTTGTTTTATGTAATCGGAACATTCGGCGATTTAAAAGAACAACATTTTCTCGAATATAATACTGGTGTTCAAAAAGCCGGAGACTTGGCAAGTCTGCTTCTCTGTTCCGTTCATCGTGTCGGTTCGATTTCCACTATAGACAGAATCATTTTTCTTATTTTATTGGCAATAACTCATTTTAATAATGCCATATTTTGAACTCAGGAGGAAAAGTTATATAATTTGTATTTTTTTTATTCGAATGCTTTATAATTAAAATTTAACACCAGATAATATTTTGTTTTAATTATTAAATTTATATTAAAAGTATTTAAATTAAAAGATCGTGCATGTAATTATCTATTAAATAAATTGAACTGGTCTACAATTTTTATTATATTTGGTATGCTCATTATCAAGATGTCATATATATAATAAGATAAGTATGTGATTATTTTTCGTGAAAAAAGAAAAATAAAAGGAGAGAAAACAAAAAGAAGGAAAAATATTCGTACAGGAACTCTAGATTATCTTGATATCCATGATTTAACAATTAATGTGCGAAAATGGAAAATATAAATTCAAGTAATTAAAAAATATGTTTTATAAATCGTTAGCTGCAAACAACAAATTTTAAATTCGGTGTTTTAGAATCGGACTGATAAAAATTAATGTAATGAAAATTTATAAAGGTCGTGTAGTTAAAAAAAAATAAATAAAAAAAAATAAAATAAAATAAAAAATCAAATACTAAATATTGTATTTTTTCAAAATATGGGAACTGTGATAAATAAAATTTCACAACCGACAATATTTTTTTAATTACTTATTTTATATTATAAATATTTAAATAAAAGTTTTTGCATGTAGTTATCGACTAAATAAAGTGATCGAAACTTTTATCTATATTTTGTGTGACCATTATCAATAAAATATATTACTAAGAAAAGTATATGATTATTCTCCCCCCTTCCCTTTTTTTTAAAAAAAAGAAAGAAAGAAAAGAAGAGAAAAAAGAAAGAAGCAAAAATATTCATATAAGAATTATAAAAGAAATCACCTTGATATTCATGGTTTATCTGGGTTTTAGAGCCAGGCTGATAAAAATAAAAGTAATGAAAAATTTTAAAAGTCGCATAGTTAAATAGAAAATACTAAATATTGATAGATATTTTTTTTAATTGTTCAGACTGTAGTAAGTAAAAATAAATCATTCAATTAATATTTTTAATTAAATTCTTGCTAAATTAATTCAAGTATAACAGGATGTAAATTACAAGCTTAAAATCATTTCACTTCATTAGTTGAGTAGGCTGGACTGACAACACAATCTATCGTCTTATATGTATAGGAATCGCTTACACAATATAACAATTCATAAATTTTTCAATACTTAATTAATTTAAAAGCAGCTAATTAAAAATAAAGCATATTTCTAAAGGAAGTTTCAAGTTATTTACTCGACCACGACACGCATCGTACTACCGTACTACTGGCACAGTTTGTTACTGTTTCAAAATTCTTTTGATTGAATTTATTAGTTTTGAACGATTTTGATTTAATCTATACAGTTTATGTTTAATTTACTTTGGGTAAAAATTAAAGATTTTGAAAGTACGTTTTATTAATTTATATTTGACAGAAGATATTAAAGATCTGACTAGTATTTTATTTTTAAATAAAATCCCTGACGGCTCGGCCAACAGGCACAGGTAGATTTCGAAGACGCAGACCGTGGGGCACCTGTTTGTCGGGAATTGCGGAAGAAATGACCTTTTTGCGATGATGCTGCAGTTGGAACCGCATACTACGCCCGAGGATATCTCAAACCATGTGGTTACATTCGAAAATCGCTCCAATGGCCGGCTAAGTTAAAGGCGTTTATAGGTAAGTGGGAATGCTCTCTTCGGTTTTATTCGACGTCTAAAGTTATTCTGTTCAAAATGAGACCAGCCACGACCAAATCGGTCATTCTTTGAATGAATTATGTCCATTTTAGTGATGCTTCTTTGGCCCTATGGCCAAAATACATGGCATTCGAGCGTCAGTGTCCGCCATGTTTATCAGCTTCTCATACGCGCAAAAATTGTACCTATTCTATAAATTATCATTGTATTTATTTTCTTTTATATGTATCTCATCATGTAGTACCATTTATTAGTCATTTTAAACAATAAAATTCGCGTATTTAAAAAGAAAGAAGAAAAAGAAAAATTCTGAAAACCCGCCTTTTAACCACCTTTTTTTTTTTTTTTTTTTTTTTTTTTTTTTTTTTTTTTTTTTTTAAACTATATCTTCTATTCATCCGATCTCTTGGATTTTTTGTGTGTTCATGTATATAGTGCTCCGATAACCTCTCAAAAAATTTTAAATCTCTAGCTAAATTTTAAGTTGGGTTACGGGCCATAAGTTTTTCAATTCTGGCCCCCGTTTAACAACTCTTCTACTTTTATAAATTTTTAAACATACTTCCAAATTTTATTTCACCCTGTAAATTTACGAGCACATGTACTTAGTGCTCCGATAACCTCTCAAAAATTATTGGAGCGCTGGTAATATTTTAAGGGGGTGTACCAGCTTTGTTGATTAAAATTCGTTGTTTCGCATGCAGTCGTGGCGTGGGCGTGGCTGTCTGTTTTACATAAGTAAGTTTCAAATTAGCTCCCTTTTTTATAATTAATTTAGTGTTCCCGAGAGTGTTAAGTGTCCATTTGACTTTGTAGAAGGTCTTCCTAAGCTCTGTGGGGCACTTTGGCATATTTTCTATGTATTTTAATACCTGTTTTGAGCATTCTACCATACCTTGTCACGTATTTTATTATCGCTGCAATATCTTTTCAAAGTGTATATTCTTCAAACCCTCGTAAAAAATACTAATTATGTCTTTTTCATATTTCCGTCGTTTCTTATACATGCTCAATTAAATTTCCTACACATAGATGCCATTCATTTTTCTCTCAGTTTTTTTTTAAGTGTCTGTTTTGTAGCTTTAAAGTGAAATGTACATATTTATTATAAATGGCGGCCATTATAACAGACTCACGCCAAATTTTCCCAACGATTGGTTGGTTGGCTGCAACATGACGCTGCATAAAACTCGAGTAGGCAAACTCAATAAGAACTGAGATGCCTTCATATGGAGAGTAGTGGCGGATGAGTTGGTTACTAGGCAACCAGTATCTAGTGCTAGAGGTTTTGAACACACTACCCCAGCTTCCAATAAAATTGTTAGTCTTAATTTAGAAATCTGTCTCCCATTGCATCCTGGGTAATATCATCAAACCCAAGCATAGGTGTAGAGGTTAATATAGTTATATCCCAGACTCAAACCTGCGAACTCAAGCCTGTTTTTTTTTTTTTTTTTTTTTTTTTTTTTTTTTTTTTTTTTTTTTTTTTTTTTAACTAGTTTTTTAAACAGCTCAGATCGCGCCCCGTCTTCCCTATTCGTAATGGAAATTTCGTGGGCTTTTCGATTCTGAGGCCCTCATAAAGCTCAGACCCACAAGGGGGGCCCTGGGGCCCCCTCATGGGCCAAATTAATTTCAACTCCATTTCACTAATGCAATATATAAAAAAATGGTTTTTCAAGAGGGCTATACATCCCCGTAGCCCATTCTCAGCAATTCTCATTTTTACGCCCCTGGCCCTATTTTTAAACTTTAAATTAAAATTTTAAATTCTTCAATAATGCTCTCAGCACGCCCGTGTCGCATATTGCTTCGTAGGCAATTACATTCTACATCTTCTATTCTTAGTAACTATTTCATTCATTCACTCAGGGGCGCAGGGGCCCTCCTTTTCCCGTACCAGGTCTGGTCTATCTCTAAACTAATAAAATCTTAAATTAAATGCTCGGATCGCCCTGTCTTCCCTATTCGGAATGGAATTTTCGTGGGCTTTCCGATTCCGTGGTCCTCCTCAAACTCAGACTTACAGGGAGGGCCCCAGGGCCCCCTCTAGGGCCAAATTTATATCTACTTGAAATCACCAGTGCATTATGTCAATTTATAGGTCCTCAAGAGGGCTTTATATTCCCGTAGCTCTTTTTTAAATTACTTTCATTTTTTAGCCCCAGGTTCCACTTTTTAAACTTTAATTTAAATTTTAAAATCATAAGTTTTATCCTCCAGCATACCGGTGTTGGATATCATTTCATAGGTAATTTCATTCTACATCTATTACACAGTGTTTCAAAACCAATTTGTCATTTCTAAGCCCCTAACCCCTTTTTTTTTTTTTTTTTTTTTTTTTTTTTAACTTTTAATAAAATTTTGAAGTTTTTAAAATCTATTAAAATAATCAAGTGTAGCATATCTGCATATAAGTATTTCAATTCTACATCCACTAAAATAAGTACAAATCTCTCCTACCCAATTTGTGGGCGTAGGGTGCCCCCTCTCATCTCCTTCAATGTGTATTTCGATAACAACACGAAATATACATTATAAATTTTGCCCTCTGATGTTTTAGATATTTCTTGATAAGTTTTTTTTTTTTTTTTTTTTTTTTTTTTTTTTTTACGTCCATGGCGGACACTCCTTAAACTATATTTCTCAAAAGGGCATTATCTCATACTAATAAATTCATAATCTTCCATAATCATTGCATTTAGGCATCTTCAAAATTCTAAACTCCTCTCTGCATCTTAAAATCTCACATATTTCATGTTCCAACGTTAAGAACTTATAATTTAACTACACTCCAATGGGGAAACTCCAAAATTTTTTATAGTTTCTCTCAGAGTCAATGCCCTTTTGTCTTCTCTACATACTTTAATCAATAACTCATACCCATAACTATTCATCACATACCTCGGCTGGCCTCATATTCTTCATACAATCTTAAGCCCATAAGGCACCCTTATTATCATAGTATAGATATTGTCAATAACCATCTCCCATGAGAATATACACAATCTACATCTTCCTCAATCTTAATAATAATAATCTTAAGCCCCTAAGGCATTCTAGATCTCATAGTTGAATAATTGTCTTAATATCCTCACATCTTACGTTCTCTTAAATTAATTTATAACTCTTGCATCTTTTGTATTAGTACTTACAGTCCACCTGCCTTGACCGGAGAGAGCCCCCACAAACCTCTAGCTTTAATTAGATTTAAAAAAAAAAAAAAAAAAATTTTTAAATCCATAGTCTAGAAATAGAGTTATTACAGAGCACAAAGAAGAGAAAAAAAAAATTGAAAAATGTCGAGCGACAGTGAAAAACGCACCGTACACTCAATGAATAATGAAACGGACGGTTCCGACTCACCGGACTCTGACACCTCCAACATATCGAAACAAACAACAACATCTATAACATCCAATGCATCAAGAACCAACCCAAGAAAACCAAAATCTACCAAAAAAGAAAAGAAATACATAAAATACAACCATATAACAGCTACACGAATGAATTTAACACAACTCTTACAACAACACAATGACTTCTTGAGAAGAAGGGATAGAGGTGACGCAGATGAAGCAGCTTCATACAAAGAAGAACTGATGGAAAGATTGGATAAATACGACGAGAACATCAAAAACATAGAGAAAGAGAAAAAAGAAATGAAGAAAAGCGAACAAGACCAACTACAAATGCAACGAGAAATAACTGTTGAAAACGAAAGGCTAAAAGAAGTCATAAAAGCAAGTGATATAAACACAGAAATAATAAAACAGAAAAACGTAACACAACAACAAGAAATAGAAACGATTAGAAAAGTGAATAGACAACTGCAACTACAAATCGATGAACAAAAAGAAGAGATACCAAAATTGAAAGAAGAGAACAAAAAACTAAGGGAAAAAATAACCAATACAACCAAAATTCACAAACACACACAAACACAGATTGATGAAACAGAGAAAAACAAAAAAGAACACCAAAGAATAAAAGAAATGTCAACACAGATAGAAGTCCAACTAAAAGCGATAGCAGACTTAAATAAAGAAATCACACATATTAGCAAGATACAGGAAATCACAAAAGACCACCTAGAAAATCAAACTGAAGAGAACAAACAACTACAGACACAAATAAGAGAACAAGCACAAAAGCTAAGAGAAGAAGAAGAAATAAACCTAGAAGAAATAAACCTTGAAAATCTGAAAATAGAATACGCAAAATTAAACGAAAATAACAAAAACCTAAGACATGAAATAAAACATCGATACACAGAAGTAAACAATAGAACAGAAGAACTGCAAAAAGTATTTGAAATGTTTAACCACATAAAGCAAGAAAAAGACAAGAAAGAAAAACGTAATACAGATGAAGAAGAGGAAATCACAGTAGAAAACAACAACAACACAACATATGCAAGAATCACACAAAAAGAAAAGATAATAGATACGATGCAAACAAAAACAGCAACATCATCAGCAATACTTGTAAGAAGAACAAGGGACACAAACCTAACACTACACAGCATCCGAGAAATACTTAACCAGGAAGCAAGAAAACAAATAAATCTGCCACCAGTCCAATGCTTCATATCACGAGACAAAGAAACACTAATATTCACGACAGAAACCGAAAACAACATGAACAAGATCACAGACTTCATAAACAAAATACGCAAATTAAAAGGAATAATAGAAGTTACCACCAAACCGTCTAACAACAAAAAATTAATAATACTGGGTATACCAAAACAAACTACAGAAGAAGAAATAAAACGAATATTACAAGAAATAAACAACAACACCTCCATAGAAACACACAAGATAATAGATAACCCACGTGCAAAAACAAAACAGATGGTGATCCAAACCAATGCACAGCAAGCTATAAAACTACTATCAATAGGAAAAATCACCATCTGTTTCAACACTTGTAAAATAGAATCATACCGTCCACTCATCAGATGCAACAACTGCCAGAAATACGGACACACAGGAGATCGGTGCAGAACACGCGCAGTGTGCGAATTCTGCACCAGATTCCACAATTCAAACTTATGCCCAAACAAAGACTACCCACGCTCACACCGGTGCATACACTGCAAAGTCGCAGGCGAAGATGACTATCACAGAGCCTCCTCAAGTAAATGCCCGGTATACCAACATTACCTGAAGAGAAGAAGTGACACAACAAATACACGTAACTACAAACATAACATTCCAACATATTCGATCCGATGACGCAAACAAGTAACACAGGCAACAACTCCCAACAAGACACACCTACAGATAACAGCCAACACACAGAAGAAGACATCCCCAAAAATCCAATACAAGAAAACGACACAATAAAATGCATCCAAATTAATCTACAGGGTTCCAAAGCAGCTACAAGCAACCTGATGGGCAGAGCCAATCAAGAAAAAATAACCATTCTGCTCATACAGGACTATTACAAACACAAAAACATGATCTGGGGAGTACCATCAAAAAGATGGCAAATCTTCGAAAGTAAAAATAACACAGCAGCAATAATAATAACAAGACCGGACATAGAAGCACTACACTCATATACAGATGAAAACTCCAGCTTCACAAATATAACCACAACAACAGGACACATCACCATCGGATCGATATATTCAAAACCAACATCAGACATAACACAAGACATGAAATGGATCGACAATTACACACCACTACAGAACATCATAGTAGGAGCAGATCTCAACGCCCGTCTCTCCTTGTTGGGATACCTCAAAGAGGACAGTAGAGGTACCCTCCTAACATACCTAATAATGTCAAAAGGACTAATACTAATAAACGACACGGAGGCCCCAGAGACTTTTGTTGGACAACCAAACAGGAAGTGCTCAAGTACGCCTGATGTGACGTTATGTACCGAAGATGTGGCAGAAACAATCCAATCCTGGAACGTAGACGTCACTAATGATAGCCACTCAGATCACAGGTATATCTATTTTACAATTAAACTCCAAACAAAAAAAATAGAATTAGAAAGATACAAAACTAAACACACAACTTTTAAAAAATTCAACAAACATATAAAAAATAAGCTAATTAACTTACAAACAAAACTACAAGACACACTTACACAAGAACATCTAGACACCTGGTTAGAAAACTTTAACGATACAATAACAGCAACAGCAAATGAAACACTAAAAACCAAAAAACTCAAACTCTACCCAGAATTCAACTGGTGGAACAACAAACTAAAGACACACAGAAACAAAATTTCGGCACTCAGAAAAAGGTTTAATAAAACAGGCGAAACTAAATGGAAAATTCAACTTAACAAGGAGAGAGCCCTCTATAAAAAACATATTAAATCAGAAAAACTAAAATCGTGGCAAACCTTCTGCACACAAACAAAAGATAAATTTGGCCAAACCTTCAAAATTGCAACATCCAAAAACATAACTAATAAACACTTTATACACACAACACTAGAGGACTCTCACACATACGCGACAAAATCAGATATCTTTAAAGATCTAACAACACATCACTTCCCAGTGCCTGTAGTCACACAACAACAACTAACAGACCTGACAACGGGAGAAGACGCACACTCTACATCCCCTCCACTATTCACATTTAAAGAAATCAAAAACGCAATAAAAGAACAAAATAATCTTAAAGCTCCCGGCTATGATAAAATAGACGCATTCATCATAAAAAACCTATTCAAAAACTTTAAACACATAATAAGAGACCTACTAAATAAATGCCTTACCCTTAATCACTTCCCAACAAACTGGAAAATAGCCCAAGTAGTATTTTTCACTAAGAAGAACAAAGACCCAAAACTACCTACATCATATCGCCCCATCTGTCTCCTCCCGATGCTCGGTAAAATACTGGAGAGGCTCCTAAAACACAGAATAACACACCATCTAGAAAATCTAAACTATCTTCACCCATCCCAATATGGATTCAGAGAGGGCAAAAACACAACACAACTATTAAAATTAACACACACAAAAATAAAAGACCTCCTAAAAACATATAAATATTGCATCCTAATATCATTCGACATAAAGGGAGCCTTTGACAGCATAGACTGGCAGGTACTGGGAGAAACAATAATAAATTCTCCACTTCCCACATATATCAAGAAACAACTACTAAGTTTTCTAACCAATAGACATGTAATAACAGACTACACAGACAACACATCAAAACGAAAAGTCCACCAGGGCTGTCCACAAGGTTCGTGCCTTGGACCCCTGCTGTGGCTACTCATAGCTAACAAAATACTAATAGAGTTCTATAAAAAATTTAAAAACCTTAGATGTTTCTGCGACGACTTTAACATGATAATCCATGCGAACAGTCGTCGCGATCTAGAATTAAGAGCAAACAAAAGAATAAAACTATTCCTAAACATATGCAACAACTTAAACCTCACACTATCTACAGAAAAAACAGTATACATAATGTTTGGTAACAACATCCTAAAAGCCCGCCCACCAACACTAAAACTTAATAACACTACAATAAAACAAGTAGAAAACATAAACCTCTTAGGCATAGTCTTTGAACAAAAACTTATATGGCAAACCCACCTCCAAAACATCAACAACAAACTATTATCAATAACATCTTCAATCAAAAGGGTTTTTTCGGCAAACTGGGGGGTGAATCGAGCATTCCTCAGAGAATGGTACCTCACCGTGCTTGAAAAAATCATTGATTACGGCTCAGAGGTGTGGTTTGACCACCTACGAATAATCGACAAGAGAAAAATCCAATCAATTCAAAGACTATGTCTCACATCCATAACAAAATGCTACAAAAACGTATCAACACCGTCCCTACAAATTCTGCTCGGAATACCACCGCTACTCATAACTCTAGAATATAAAAACATCAAAAATAATATTAACACGAAACAAGGAATCCTAATACACAATAACGAAATAATAACAAAAGAAAAAATAGAACAAAAAATCCATAGATATCAAATAAACCCAGAAAACCACATAAATAACTTAATAACGACAGAATCCATAATAAAACAACACAATACAATACACATCTACACAGATGGTTCAAAGATAGAAACAAACACGGCATGTGCTTTAATAGCTTTTAAAAATGATATTAAAATCCATGAACAAGTACACAAGCTACAAAACAACAACACGGTATTCCAGGCAGAACTCCTAGCAATAATAAACACAATAAAATGGGCCATAAACCGAACAGAATCAATATTCCAAATTTTCAGTGACAGCCAATCATCAATACTAGCCTTAACTAACATATTCCCAACAATCCAGAACATATACGACATACATCAAACAATAAAACAAAACAAAAACAAACTCTTTTACCTCACATGGGTGAAGGGCCACGCTGGGAACAAGGGAAATGAGCTTGCAGACAAACTGGCAAATGAGGCTGCCACTTACTGTGATCACCCATTATCCAGAGACTTTAAACTCCCAAAATCGTACCTCAATAAAATAATTAAACAAAGTCTCCTGGATAAATGGCAATATAACTGGGACCACTCGGAAAGTGGCAGACACACATACTCATTAATACCGAAAGCGCATTTCTCACTCATATGTAGCGACAGGGTCTCCATGTTCTTTCTATCAGGCTGTGGCAGCTTTCCATCATTTCTACACAGAATAGGCAAGAAAGATGATGACCTCTGTCAATGTGGTCAACATGGAGACCCGACTCACTATCTTTTTGGTAAGTGTCGCTACATGAAACATAAATTCCCACAAGACACAAGTAAAACCTTCCAACAAAACATAATGGAAATCCTCAAAGACAATACTAAACTTAAAAAACTATATGAAAACTATAACATTCTAAACGAAAAATACTCATTTATCAGATACAAATATCTAACTTAAATAAACTTAAAATAAATAATTACATCTCAAATTTAATAAATACCTGTGATCAAGACTGCACTATCAATAACAAATTGTAAATACTAACCGATAAACTGTAAATAAGTAATCAACTCATCTTAAACTGTAAATAAGTAATCAACTCATCTTAAACTGTAAATATTATATTTATATTCAAGAATAATGCAAATGTAACTTCAAGTAATAATCAAATCAACTAATATATATTAACCCCTTATAATGCCCACCCTCTTGCCAACTGGCAAAAGTATGTCAAATAAGATCTTCCATAAAAAGAAGAAACTCAGACAATATGCCATGTGGCATTAAATAATGCGATTATCTTGCCACTGGGCAATAGTATGTATAAAAGAAAAGAAGAAACTTCAACAATATGCCATGTGGCATTTTAACAACTTGTCTAAGTCCGAATGAGGACTTCAGAAATTGTAACCCTCAATGTAAAAAGCCAAAAATTTTCTTTTCAATAAATCAGGGCCGGCTCTGCCTGGGGGATCTTTCGAAGGGCGTTCCCATGACTGAAGACGCTAGTAGTAGCTATTTTCCTACCTCAGGCTTTGGGGCTTGTCCCAACCATATGCCAAAAGCGGGTTCCTGAGGTGGGGGCTTTCAGTAACTTTCAGTTGGAACCGCATACTTCGAAACCAAACTTGTTTGTAGGCGGAGCCAGCAAGGATTTTTTTTTTTTTTTTTTTGCTATAAGAGTTGGTCCTATAAAAAACATGTCAATATAAAAGTTTTAGATAATATTAAGAGGATTTATAATAAATTTTAGCGGGTTTGAAATTTTGGGAATTGTCGAAGTTATGAATTTTTTTCTTCTAACCCCCCCCCCTCCCCCCCCCTTAAGACAATTTTTAATTATATCAAAAATCTGTCATGCATAAATTTTCGGCCCTTCTCCTAGAAGTAATAATAACTTCAAACGGATTCGATATGTATTATAATTAAGAAATTATGGGTTTTTTCTGTTTTCACAAAAAGTCCCCCCCATTCCCCCCACCTGGTTCGATTTTGCCCATTAACGAACTTGACCGAGATTTTACGCCCCTTGATTTTATGTATCAGTTTCGAAAAGATGCGGGAGTTGGAACCGCCTACTTCGAAAAATAACTTGTTTGCAGGCGGAGCCGGCAGGGATTTTTTTGTTTTTAATTTTTTCTTGCTATAACGGTTGGTCCTATAAAAAGCTTGTCAATATAAAAGTTTTAGATAATATTAAGAGGATTTATAATAAATTTTAGCGGGTTTGAAATTTTGGGAATTGTCGAAATTATGATTTTTTTTCTTCTAAAATCCCCCTTCCCTCCCCCCTTAAGGCAATTTTTAATTATATCAAAAATCTGTCATACATAAGTTTTTGGCCCTGTTCCTAGAAGTAATAATAACTTTAAACGGATTTAATACGTATCATAATTAAGAAATTATGGGTTTTTTTTCTGTTTTCACAAAAAGCCCCCCCCCCATCCCCCCTCCTTAGTTCGATTTTGCCCATTAACGAACTTGACCGAGATTTTATGCCCCTTGATTTTATGTATCAGTTTCGAAAAGATGCGGGAGTTGAAACCGCCTACTTCGAAAAATAACTTGTTTGCAGGCGGAGCCGGAAGGGATTTTTTTTTTTTTGCTATAACGGTTGGTCTTATAAAAAACTTGTCAATGTAAAAGTTTTAGATAATACTAAGAGGAATAATAATAAATTTACGCGGATTTGATATCTTGTGAATTGACGAAGCTATGATTTTTTTTCTTCTAAACCCCCCCCCCCCCCTCCTTTTTCCCACCCTTGGGGCCATTTTTAATTATATCAAAAATCTGTCATACATAAATTTTTGGCCCTTTTCCTAGAAGTCATAATAACTTGAAATGGATTCAATACGTATAATAATAAAGAAATTATGAGGGTTTTTCTGTTTTCACAAAAAGCCCCCCCCCATTCCCCCCCCCCTTGGTTCGATTTTGCCCATTAACGAACTTGACCGAGATTTTATGACCCTTGATTTTATGTATCAGTTTGGAAGAGATTTATGCAGAATTTTTCCAGTTATCGTGGTCAGAAAAAAGTGACATAGATAGATAGATAGATAAAGTTTTGAACTGGGGGTGGTTTTGGGTTCTGGGAGTCATGATCGGCGTAGATCTGCGAAAATTTTTCAAAATTTCCAACTTAGGTGAGAATGTAATAGGCAGTATTTCTTACGAAATCTACCTAAAAATACTTAAAGTTCAGCATGTCGCAAAACAATCGATACTACAATCGAATAATTAATCTTTCTTTTGTAAATAGAACAAACAAAAGAAAAGATACCCATGTATTATGACAAATTTTCCATCAGTGTGCCATTTAAAAAAAAAAAAAAAAAGTTAATTAATGATAATGAAACATCTTTTAAACTACTACTTTTTCGAACAAAGTTTGAATTTTTAAGAATTTTTTTTAGGCACGATGGTTTTACTGAATATAGTAATTGAAAATAAAATACAATATCTATATTAAAGGCATTAAAATCCCATTTTAAATCTCAAATTTAAATTATTTACCTATCTAACTCTTAACGTCTAATTCTGAAGCCGCCTCTTTTAAGTTGTTTCCCTAGACCAACAAAAATTACTTTTTATATATTCAATTTTAACCAGCTTTAAGATTAAAAGTACAAGTTAAATGCAATTTGCAAGCGTTTATGGTTAATAATTCAGCCAGGCTGACCAGCCCTTGTTCACGTCCACAGAGCCGGCATTAATAGTAAATTATTAAATCAATTAAATCAAGGTTCCCTTTCAATTTGACACCTTCTCCTACTACTGGAAAATATTGAAAGCGCTAAACAAAAAGTGAAAACCCACTCGAAAATATCAGAATTGGCAGTTTTGAGCCTTGTCTACAAACCTTATGATCATGTAAGTCTTTAAATACAGGGTGTTTTTTTTTAAACTGACGCTATTCAGAGCCGCCTGTAGCTCGTTCTAATAACTGGATTGATACAAAATTTTGTGAATGGACTAAGAAAACCATGGGAAAAAAGATTAAAAAAAAAAAAAAAAAAAAAAGTTCCAATCACCACCGATAGGGGGAAATGTGGCGCTGTGGTAATTTATGCAACTAAGAATTAGCATAAAATACGGGCAATAAATGCAAATGCAAATTTTTACTTACGCAAGCGACAGTAGCGCCAATAGTTTAAGTTATAAATGCATGCAAAAAACACCGAGAAACAATTTCAGCTCAGGTTGAAAATGAATCTCACGTTGCCGCAGCGCGCGTTACTTGTGAAGTTCTACAGGGTGATTTTTTTTAAAGTTGTGAAAGTAAAACCCTATAACAAAAGAACCACTGATCCAAATGACCTAAAATTTGACCAGTATGTTCCCAAAACAATGGGAATTTTTTAGGGGTGGTTAAAATATAGCTTAAAATCGCACCGACAGATGGCGCTGTACATGCAATAAAGTCGGGAGACGAACTTGCGCTCGGCACATGCACATTAGCGGTAAAAACGTGAAGTACGCACACCTCGTGTTCATTATTCTATGGAAATCCTCGCAATGACTGCGCCATTGACGGACCACGCGTTGTTAGTGAAACTGTATTATCAGAATAATGACAGCGCATCAACTGCTTTTAGGAGATTTAGGACACTTTAGAATTTAAGAAAAGGTCCAATGACGACAGAGAGCCTACGGAAGATGGTTTCTCATAGTACCGTCCATTGTTTTCCTCCCACAGACGATATTCTTTGTTTCTGCTACCTTACAGCGCCATCTGTCGGTGCGATTTTAAGTTTTTTTAACCATGCCTAAAAATTCCCATTGCTTTGGGAGTATACTGGTGAAATTTCAGCTCATTTGGATCAGTGGTTCTTTTGTTATAGTGTTTTACTTTCACAACAAAAAAAATCACCCTGTATTATTGTAACCAGTGCAATGCACCAGCCGCTCTTCGTTTACTTAGAACACGCCATAAACTGCGCAAAGGACCTATATCCGTTAATGTATTGAAAACAATGATTCTGAATTTATCTGAAGAAATAGGCTCGCTAGCAGTTCGGTCAGGTAGAGGACGTAAACCGGTGGCAGAAAAAGTGATAATGGATGTTTCAACTGCAATCAACGAAAGGGAAAGTGTAAATGATGAATAAAACATGGCATTTTATCCAAATTATTAATTTTGTCTGTTTCTGATGTTTTTTTTCAATGTACAGCGCCACATTTCCCCCTATCGGCGGTGATTGGAACTAATTTTTTTTTTTGTTGGAATCTTTTTTCCCATGGTTTTCTTAGTTTATTCACAAAATTTTGTATCAATCCAGTTATTAGAACGAGCTACAGGCGGCTCTGAATAGCGTCAGTTAAAAAAAAAAAACACCCTGTACACTGCAGAATTTTTTTTTTCTTTTACAGTATGCACGGTAGTGTATTAATGCTTATTTTACTGTTTATTACTGTTAATTTTACGGTATAATACTGGTAGCTGGGTTGCCAGTATTATACTGTAAAATCAACAATTTATTTTTGCAGTGTATTAATACGTATCTTCCATAAAGTTATCAAAAATCGTTCTTCCTCCTAAACCTAAGAACCTTTTCAAATCCCTGAGTGTTTACTCTTTTTTTCCCTCTGTGCAATAATAGGAGTTATTAATTATTTTATTAACGCGGATAAAATCCTCTTTCATCTTATAATAAATAAATAAATTTTTGATTTTACAGTGACAGTAAAATAAACAGTAAAATAAGACAGCAAAATAAGCAGTAATACACTGCCGCGCATGCGCGGTAATGTAATACTGCTTATTTTACTGTTTATTACTGTTAATTTTACGGTATAATACTGTCAGCTGGGGTGCCAGTATTATACTGTAAAATCAACAATTTCTTTTGCGGTTTAATAATAGTTTTCGGGACTTCCTTAACAACGGTCGTATTCTCAACTATGTGTCTGCATCCTGGAACGGGCTAATAAATAAATTTGTTCAATGAAGAGATTCCGAGTCAAATTATTTTATTATTTCCTCTACAAGTGGTACCAATGCCACATGAAGCCAATATTCTACAATAACCCCATATTTGTGATACAAAGCTCATGTATATCTAACATCATTTTTGACACACACACTCAGTGTGTGACCAAAAAATATATACAGAGTTTGAATGATTTTAACTTCAGTTTTTATCCATATATAATTAAATATAGAAATTGCAGAATAATATACATAAAATTTATAACATTTCCTCCTACCGCAGTTATCAACGTTCTGGTCAATACGCTAACGGTGGGGTATTTATTCACAAACTTCAACAAACATTTCATTTGGTGTTGTGGAGCATTCTTGCTCAATTGCGGTTCTGGAACGCTGTCTATGAACATCCATTCGTTTGAAACTTATCTTTTATCCGATTAATTGTAAGTCGCATAGGTGGGTCTGCCTGAAATTCCCTACGATTTTGTCTTTGTACTACTTCTACATTTTCATACACTGCAAAAAAAAGAAAAAAAAAAAAATGCGCGGCAGCGTATTACTGCTTTTTTTTTTTTTTTTTACTGTTTATTACTGTTAATTTTACGGTAAAATACTGGCAGCTGGGGTGGTAGTATTATACTGTAAAATCAATTTTTTTTTTTTTTTTTTTTTTTTGCAGTGTACTTCCAATAGTATTTTAAAATAAATTTTCTTGTTTCGAAAGTTAATCTTGGTCCACTCATTATTTCCAATTAATTACACTTTGAAAAGAAAGAAAAATTAGAAAGTTATGACCCGTTAAACAGTGTATGTATACAGTTTTTGGGACACCCTGTATTTATTTATTTATACGTTCATTTAATACTGATATCTACTCTAATTAAATTCAATTCGTGCAAAGAAAATGTCAAAATTTCTATGCAGTACGTCCTTATGCTGTCGCTAGTTTAAAAACATTCAACCAATGAATTAAATGAAGAAAAGAAAAGAAAAACACTAAAGCTTTTTACTTGGTCCAAACTCGATTTTATCTTTTTTTTATATCAAATTATTTGTACAGTTGCTATTATATAAAATAGTATTTAAAATTAGATAAAAAAAAAATAATTATGGTTAACTGGTTCTAACGATCGCTTAAATTAACATTTTCGTTTTTAATTAAAAGAAAATATCTTATCTTTTTATTTTATTTGCTCTTATCTTATTATTTTATTTTATTTTTAGTGACCGTTCATGTGCAATTTAGAATTATAATCGCATTAATATTCCATCTTTATATCTTAGTTCTTTGCCGATTCATATGTATAATTAAATACCTGTAATTAGGTTTTTGTTTAATTTGTATACACAGTTTTATTTATTTGTTTTTGATAAAATATATTAAAGGTTAGACTAAATATTTTAATAGAAGAAAAACCCTCTGATGTTCTGTGTATGAAAAATGGCTAAATGTAATTAATAATTCCGCCAATTAAGGAAAAATAGGAGCGTAGATTGACAAGTTTTCGAACATTACAAGCAACAATATAAATTATGCGTATTACGCAATTTATGTTAAGAAATTTCTGTAATAATATATTAAAATTACTTAGCAGTAAACACAGTTATTTGTGCTGATATACTATGAAAAGTTTTAGCAAAACGCCGACATTTGAAATTTTAGAAAGAAAGGATGTACACATAGATGTTATTACTTATTTTCCAACAATGCGCTATTAAAAAAAACTACTAGTAACTAATTATCTATTTTAAATAAAACTGTGATACGTCGGTTTAAAAAAAAAAAAAGAGAGAGAGAGAGATAATTTGTTCCAGAATCGTTAACCGAAACATGACTTCTCGTTAAATTAAAATGCAGCACAACTTAATTGTGTTAACGTGCTATTTTAATAAAAATTCGTTAGCCAAATCTATATCCCTTAGCGGAATCCGAAAAAAAAAAAAAAAAGTCGTTGGGGGCCACCGCAATACTTGCCCATCACGGATATGTATAATATAAAATAGGAATATAAAACATGTGTAAGCTATACTTATAAAATGCATTGCAATTCGAATAAAATCGTGGCTTGATGACGTCATAAACTTTAAATGTTCTATTACTGAATTGCGTAAAAGAAACATCCTTATAACTCCAAAAATATTAATCATATTAACTAACGATTTATTGCGTCGGATTACGCGTCTCATTTCCAATTAAAATATATCTTTGAATTGAAATTTGGATGAAATACGGGGTCATAAAAAACGAAAAGTGTTGAAAATAGGATTACAAATATCTCGTCATCTCATTATCCGATCGACTTCATTCTTTATGCAAAATTTGTTTTTCTATTGTCTTTTATATTCATTCCTTAAAATAAACAATTTCGAAAATTTTTATATACCTTTTATCAGAACGAATATTTCGAGAGTCTGAAAAAAATAGTTCCGGATAATCGAGGTTACTGAAATTCAATAAGCTTCTTTCCATTGTTGCATACTAAGTACATACCAAATTTCAAGTCTCTTACCTCAATTTGTTCGGGAGATAGAGCGTTTACGAACACACAGACAGACGGACGGCAAATTTTTTTTTCTAAAAATATGTTATTCGGAATCGCCAATGTCTGAAACGTGTAAATCCGTCAAATTTTTTTTTTTCGATTTTCAAAACGATTACAAGACTTACCCTATACTACGTATAATGGGTATGTAATATACTACGTATGATGGGTAAGTAAAAAACAGGAAAACAATCTTTGTTAACCGAAACATTCGTTAGTTAAGGGCATTGGTTAGTTCAAGTATCACTATACATTTTTTTTTTCTTTTTTTTTTTTAAAGATTTTTTTTTTGTTTTTATGATTCTTTTTCCGGAGATAATTATTTTAAAAGAAGTAGATTAAATGGATTTTATTTTTCACACTCAATATCGATATCTATTTGAATTCAGTTCAGTTTACGTGCTGAAACTATAGAAATGTTTATGCAGTATGTTCTTATACTGTGGTTACTTAAATATATTATTCAACCAATGAATTAAATAGTTACCTCCAAAGGGGAAAAAAAACTGAAGTCTTTTGCTTAGTCTGAACTTATTTTTATCTTTTAAATGAAATGAATTTCAATTGCTATTAAATGAAATAGTGCTTAATTAAGAGCTAGATTAAAAAAACAAAAAGGTATTTAACTTGTTCTTACTATGAATTAAATGAACATTTTTCATTTGATTCGCCTGTCAAATAATTGTTACATAGTTAAAAGAGAAAGCTTGTATCATTTTATCTTATTTGCTCAGTTATTTTTAATGATGGTTCATGTACAAATTAGAATTAGAATCTCATTAATATTTCATCTTAAATGTTAGCTGTTTGACACTCCTTGCCAATAACCTCATTAACGTTCGGAACATAAGAAGAAAGTGGATTTTTCAGTTTGTATTTAGGATTTTGTTTAATTTGTATGGGTTAGTCTTATAATTCTTTTGATAGAACATATTAAAAGTCAGACTAATATTTTAATAAAAAAAAAAAAAAAAAACACTCAAACTTTACAATATGAAAAAAAGATATATCATTCTTAATGTAGGAAAATATAATATAATCACTAACGAAAATATACAATTAGTCGTTGGGGGCCACCGTAATATACTTACCATCATGGATATGCATAATGTAAAATATTAAAATAAAAAATGCGTAAACTACTTATAAAATGCATTGCAATTCGAATAAAATCGTGGCTTGATGACGTCACAAACTTTAAAAGGCTCGATTACTGAGTTGCTTGAAAGAAACATCCTTATAACTCCAAAAACAATAATCCTATTAACTAGCGGTTTATTGCATCTGATTAAGCGTCTCATTTCCAATTAAAATATATCTTTGAATTGAAATATGGATGAAATACAGGGTCATGAAAAATCGAAGAGTGTGGAAAATAGGATTACAAATATCTCGGCAACTAATTATCCGATCGACTTCATGCTGTATGCAAAATTTGTTTTTTTTATTGTATTTTATAGTCACTCCTTAAAATAATTAATATTAATTATCGGTTAATCGAGGTTACATAAATTCAATAAGCTTCTTCCCATTATTACATACTAAGTACATACCAAATTTCAGGTCTCTATCTCAATTTATTCGGGAGCGTTTACAGACACACAGAGACACAGACAGACGGACGGCATTTTTTTTTTCTAAAAATATGTTTTTGGGAATCTCTAGTGTCTGAAACGTGTAAATCCGTCCAAAAAAAAAAAAAAAAAAAAAAAAAAAAAAAAAAGATTTTTAAAACGATTACAAGATTTACCCTATACTACGTATGATGGGTAAGTAATAACCTTACCCGAGTTAACCAAGATTCGGGAAAGCATTTTAGGTAAATTTCGTAAGAAATACTACCTATTACATTCTCCCCTAAGTTGGAATTTTTGAAATATTTTTGCAGATCTACGCCGCTCATGACTCCCAGAACCCAAAACCACCCCCAGTTCAAAACTTTATCTATGTATCTATGTCACTTTTTTATGGACACGATAACTCCTATAATTCTGCACAAATCTCTTCCAAACTGATACATAAAATACAGCGGCATAAAATAACGGTCAAGTTAGTTAATGGACAAAATCGAACCAGGGGGGAGGGGAGGAGCTTTTTGTGAAAACAGAAAAAAACCATAACTTTTTAATTATTATACGTATCGAATCCGTTTAAAGTTATTACTTCTAGGATAAAGGCCGAAAATTTATGTATGACAGATTTTTGATATCATTAAAAATGGTTCCAAGGGGGGGGGGGTGGAGGGGGGGGGGGGTTTAGAAGAAAAAAATTCATAACTTCGTCAATTCACAAGATATCAAATCAGCTTATATTTATCATAAATCCTCTTAATATTATCTAAAACTTTTGTATTGACAAGTTTTTTATAGAACCAACTCTTATAGCAAAAAAAAAAAAAAAAAAAAAAAAAAATCCCTGTTGTCTCCGCCTGCAAACAAGGTAGGCTTCAAAGTGGGCGTTTCCAACTACAGCATCGTGGCAAAAAGGTCATTTCTTCGGCAATTCCCAACAAACAGTCACCCGCGGTCTGCGACTTCGAAATCTACCTATGCCTATAGGCCGAGTCGTCAGGGATTTTTTTATATTTAGAAACCTCAGAAACTAATATATTTTCGAGATCTAAAGAAGTATAAAGTTTCTTTTTCTGCCACTAATTTTCGGAAATGTTTCCAGGTAGTTTAACATGGATTATAGGTTTTTTCGAGTGCTATCAACAGATTTGTTAAACATTTTCATGTTCAACAAATATGTTTTACAGACAAACAAGGTAAATTAAAAACGTTACCATTAAAATTAATATAATTTTGTTACTTTTGCATGTATATTGTAAATTTTTAGCATTCTAAAAACCGATATCCCTGTTTGAGAAAACTGATTAAAACACCATGAAAACTACTCGGAAAGGCTTCTAAAAATCAATAGCGGGAAAAAAAAAAAAAAAAAAAAAAAAAAAAAAAACCTCAGTTTTTATAAGTGATTCTTTAAATCTCGAAAACATACTGGTTTCTAAAGATAAAAAACGCTTTTCGGAATAGATTGTATATTTTCGTACGTGGTTATATGATATTTTGATAGATTAAGAAACATTTGCCGTTTTTGGTGCGTTCGTAATTATATAAATACGTAGCACCTATAGCCGTCGTCTGGTCCGTCAGTCTGTCCACGTATAACAGCGCAAAAACCACCCAACCAAATGATTTGAAATTTAAGATATATTATCTTTGCAGAATTTTGTAGAGACATTTCAAATTTTATGAAAATCGATCCAAAACTTTAGAAAATATTAAAATATTTATTAAGAAATTTGAATTAAAAAAAAAAAAAAAAAAAAAAAAAAAAAAAAAAAAAAAAAACAAGAACGAAGAATAATGCTTCAAGCATAGATTATGTAACACTTTCCAATGCTTCCAAAATAATTTTACAAATCATTACCGTTTAATAAGCTGAAAGATAACATCTAAGTAAACAATTTGGAAAACGCATACCATATTTAAAAACATAATTTCAGGAATTTCCAATATATACAATATTCGGAAAAATATCCGAATACTTTTATTCAGCCCTGTATATGATCTATAGATTTGTATATATACTACATAGGATGCTAAATTTTAGTTTAGTTAGGAACCGCGTAGCACAGTTTAAAATTCTCCTTCTGGAGTTTCTGTCAATAAACGGAAATGCGTTCGCGAACTTTTGTGCGCCCCTGTATATGATCTACAGAATTTATACACACCAAGTAATAGACAAAAAGTGAGTTAAATTTAAAATCACGTTCAGCAACTTAAAACGCACTTCCAGGAATTATTGTTAACAGACAGTAGAGAATTCTTTTGTGTGTCCCTGTAAATGAACGATGACTGCTATACACACAATATTCTGTAGTAAGCCTCTTGTAATGCACTTTAGTGATATATATAAATTTCAATGCGTTTAAAATGGTGAAACGTTATTAAATTAAACCGCAAACGATTTTTCTCCATAGACGTAATGTAACGGAATTCTTTTGACTGTCCCTGTAAAGTAACTATAAGTGCTATGCACACCCTATTCCATATTAAGCTTCTTGTAATGCACCTAAGTGATATATATAAATTACAATCTGTTTGAAATTGCGTAACATCATTAAAATAAACCGCAAATGATTTTTCCCCATAGACCGTAATGTAACGGAATTCTTTTGAGTGTCCCTGTAAAAAAACTATAAATGCTACACACTTCAATTGAAATAGGGAAATTGCTATAGATAACGACAATAACATATAAAAATTGCAGGGGAATCCGAGCATATTTACGGGAGTTAGAGCACGGATAAACGGTCAGACAAACCGAAGTCATAAACATTTTTCAAGTAGGTTGGAAAGTGTTAAATCGGTGTTTTCTTGTTATAGGAGCTTCCAAGGTTTAATGATCAAGCGACCGATAAGCTTATTTTATGACAGAAATTAATCTGCAGACGATATAATTCATTTCACAGAATTAAAAATCATCAAGATCTGAATATTTATGTAACTAGCTATAGTACGAACGCACCTCATTTGTCACGTTTGACGTACATTTTCCAACTTGTTTACAATGCAGAGAGTGGCAAAACGTTGCAATAATTAATCTTTAAGTTGATTTGTAAAAATAACTGCAAAAATATTAAGTTATCCACACCTTACATAGCTCCTAATGGATTTTTTTTTTTTTGGTTACCAAACCTATTAATATTTTTTAACAGTAGACAAATACTAGAAAAATAAATGATAAATGAACGTGAATTGATTATAAGCTGACAAAATATACCTGCTATGAAATTGATATTTTTTAAATCAAAATGAGCTTGAACTGAAAATACTATACATAAGAGCTTGTTAAAGAACAAAAAATAGTTATTCTGGTTTACTTGTTCTGACGATCAATTACATGAATGGTTTTTTTTCCCTCTTCTTTGTCTGTCAAATAAGTTATATTATCTGGAAAAAAAAAAGAAAAAAAATACCTGGATCATTTTTATCATATCAGTTCAGAAATATTTTAATGAAGTTTCATCTGCATTTTTCAATTAGAATCTCATTAGATATTCCATCCTAAATGTTATCTGTTAGATATTCTTTGTAGCCTATGCTATTAGTGTTTGAAACATGAAAGAAAAATGTTTTAATTGAATTTGTTAGTTTTACTTTTATGTTTAATTTACTTTTGGTTAAAATTAAAGCATTAGAATTTTGTTCTTGGTATTTAATTTGTGTGTGTGCAAGTCTTATTAATTTATCTTTTATAGAACATATTAAAGATTAGACTGATATTTAAATAGAAAAATACCTAATGTTCAATGTGTAACAAAGCGTTGAAAATAATTAATCTTTCTGTCCATTTGTTAAAAAAATAAAATCGCTCACGGACACCTTTTAAAATAACTACACTTTTGAACTAAATTTTATTCGATTTGTTAAGGTTTTTTCTAGTTATGAAAATTTTTCTGAAAATAATATTTGAAAAGATTTAAAAAAAAAATCTTTTATTTGTCACCGATATCTACATGAATTCATATCAGTTCGTGCGATTAAAATAATAAAATTTTCATGTAATACATTCTTATATTGTTTATACTTATAAAACATTCAATAGTTGTCTTTAAAAAATTGAAGCTTTTGTTTACTGTGAACTTTTATATTATTATTATTGAAAGAACTGTAATTGCTATTATGAGAAATAATATTTAATTAAGAACTATTTTAAGAGAATATATAGCGATTCTAGTCAGTTTGCTCTAATAATCAATTAAATGATTCTTAATGAACAGAGGGAAAATGCTATAGTTATAGCTCGGATGAATGAAATTAGCGCTGCAGTTCACAGCCTTGTCCAACAGATAAGAGTGAAATATGCCAGCTAGGATATCGTCGGGATAGCTTAGTAGGCAGAACGTTGGTACGGCAAACCAAAGTACCCAGGTTCGAGTCCTGGTTCCGTAATAACAAAATAAAAATAATCCGTTCATAACAAATATGCCGGAACCAGGTTCGAGTCCTGGTTCCGGCATATTTTCTCTCTGTTGGAAAAAAATCTCAATTATGATACTCCAACCATTGGATAAAATTAAATGATTGTTTGTTTTATAAATAATTAAAAAAATAAAATGTTGGATTAATTTCATTTAAAAGATTTTTAACGATATTTCCATGTGCCATATTATAACTAGAATGTCATTAATATTTCATCTTAAATATTAGTTGCTTGGCATCTTTTGCCAATACGCCATTAACGTTCGAAACATAAAAATAAAGGTGGTTTTAGTTGAATTTTTCAGTCTGTATTTAATGTTTTATTTAATTTGTGCATATAAATCCTCTCTATATACAGGGTAAGTCAAAATGAATATAGCGATTACAAACGGCTATAACTACTTAATGGAAAAGAATTTATCGATAAGATTAACACAGAATGTAGACGGAACTTCAAAATTTTGTATACAGACGTCATAGATGTTCTATGTGACTTCCCTTGATCACACGGACAACATCTAAGCAGTAGTAGTCCATTTCACGCCATACATTCTGAAGAATTTGTTCAGTCACCGTCGCAAGCGCTTTACAAATGCGTCGTTTGAGTATGGTGTTATGTGAAAGACACCGTTAGTGGGGTTATGTGAAGGTATGTGCTTCACATGCCCAAAACAATTGAATAACTCAAAGTACGCATTTGTTATGCGCTTGCGTCGGTGACTGAACAAATGCTTTCGAATGTATGGCGGGCAATGGACTACCGCCTAGATGTTGTCCATGTGACTCAGGGAAGTCACATAGAACATCTATGACGTATGTATACAAAATTTTGAAGTTCCGTCTACATTCTGTGTCAATCATATCGATACATCCTTTTCCATTAAATATTTATAGCCGTTTGTAATCGCTATATTCATTTTGACTTACCCTGTATATATTTTTTTCATGCAACATATTGATGGTTAGATTGACATTTTAATTTATAAAACAAAACACTCAAACTTCAAGTGTGACAAAACTTTAAGTACATTGCGGTGATTAGTCTTTTATGTCGATTTGTAAAAATAACAATGCTGTATTTTCCAACATCGTGTGCAACAATATTAAATTGCCTATCTTGCGTAACTCCTAATGGAAAATTTATTTACCGATTCCATTAATATTTCTTAACAGTAGATGAAGTATTAGGAAAAAAAAAACCCATGCGAATTGATTATAAACTGACAAAATCTACCTGCTATAAACTTGATATTTTATTAATCGAACGAGTTTCAGCCATGAGAAGTGCTACTTAAGAGATTGTTGAAGAACAAAAAATAGTTATTGTAACTTACTTGTTCGAATGATCAATTAAATGAATGTTTTTTTTCCTATCCTTCGTCTGCCAAATAATAGTTATATAATAATAATAATTAAAAACCTGGATCACTTTTATCTTATCAGTGAAAAAAAAATTTAATTGAAATTTCATCTGCATTTTTTAATTAGAATATGATTAGTATTCCATCTTAAATTTTATCTGTTAGATACTCTTTATAGTCATATGCTGTTTGAAACATGGAAAAAAAAAAACGTTTTAATTGGATTTATTAGTTTTACTTTTATGTTTAATAGATACTTTGAGTTGAAATTGAAGTATGATAATTTCGTTTTTGGTATTTATTCAATATGTCTGTGGAAGTCTTATTAATTTATCTTTGATAGAACATATTAAAAGTTAGACTGATATTTTAACAGAAAATATACCTAACGTTCATTGTGTAACAAAACGTTGAAAATAATTAATCTTTCTGTCCATTTGTAAAAATAAAATCGCAGAGATTATGACTTTTTAAAAATAACTACCCTTTTGAACTAAATTTTATTTGTTAAGGTTTTTTCTCGTTATGATGTTTTTTCTGAAGATAACATTTGAAAAGATTAAAAATATATAATTTGTCATTTGATACCGATATGTACTTGAATTCACTTCAATTCGTGCGATTGAAATATCAAAATTTTCATGTAATATATTATCATGTTGTTTTTAATTATAAAACATTCAACCTATTAATTATCTTTAAAAACAATTGAAGCTTTTTAATTATTCTGAACTTTTTTTAATTGAATGAATTGTAATTGCTATCATAAGAAATAATATTTAATTAAGAATTAGATTTAAAAGAATAAATCGTGATTGTAGTTAGTTTGCTCTAATGATCAATTAAATTATCGTTTTTGTTTGTCAGACAAATAATTGTAATATAATGGAAAAAAATAAAATGTCTGATTATTTCATTTAAATGTGCTTTTTAATGACGTTCCATGTTCAGATCAGAATTAAAAACTCATTACTATTTCATCTTAAATGAGCTGTTTGGCATCCTTTGCCAATACGCCATTAACTTTTGAAACATAAAAAGAAAGGTGGGTTTTGACTGAATTTTTCAGTTTGTTTTTAAGCTTTTATTTGATTTGTATATGTAAGTCCTATATATTTTTTTATAGAACATATTAAAGGTTAGACTAACATTTTAATTTAAAAAAATAACTAAAATTTCAGAGTGTGACAAAATTTTAAGTACAATTCCGTGATTTACCTTTATGTAGATATGTAAAAATAGCAATTAAGTAAAAAGATACTGTATTTTCCAACATTGCGCGTACCATATTAAATTACCTTACATAACTCTTAATGGATTTTTTAAACCGAATTCATTAACATTCAAAAGTAGGCATATACACTGTAAATAAAAAAATAAATAAAAATAAAAAATAAAAAATCTTGAGGTTACTAAAATGTTTTTAGTAAATTTGTATTCCACAGAATTTTTTAGTAACCGGTATTATAAACCGGAATCGTTACTAGCTGTTTTCTAGTAATTCTTACAGATTTTCTTGTAACTGAGTAAGAATACAAAAAATTTTTTTAGTAATTGCAAGGATCAATGAGAAAAACTAGAATTTTTTTTTTTTTTTTTTTTAGTAGAAAGACCCCTTTTTTTTACAGTGGTACTAGAAAAATAAATAAACGTTAATTAATTATAATCTGGCAATAATTACCTGCTATAAACTTGATATTTTATTAATCAGTTGAGTTTCAGCCATGAGAAGTACTACTTAAGAGATTGTTAAAGAACAAAAAATAGGTATTGTGGTTTACTTGTTCCAAATGATCAGTTAAATGATTTTTTTTTTCTATTCTTCATCTGCCAAATAATAGTTATATTATAATAATAATTATTAAAAGCCTGGATCACTTTTATCTGATAAATACAGAAATTTTTTAATTAAATTTCATCTGTATTTTTTAATTAGAATATGATTAGTATCCCATCTTAAATGTGCTATCAGTTTAAAACTCTTTATATTCATATGCTGTTTGAAACATGAAAAAAAAAAACTTTTAATTGAATTTATTAGTTTTATTTTTATGTTTATAACGTATATACTTTCAGTTGAAATGGAAGTGTGATAATTTCGTTTTTGGTATTTATTTAATCCATATATGCAAGTCTTATTAATTTATCTTTGATAGAATATATTAAAGGTTAGACTGATATTTTAACAGAAAAAATACCTAACGTTCATTTGTAACAAAGCGTTGAAAATAATTAACCTTTCTGTTTATTTGTAAAGATAAAATCTCAGACATTATGACTTTTTAAAAATAACTACCCTTTTGAACTAAATTGTATTTGCTAAGGTTTTTTCTAGTTATGATGATTTTTCTGAAGATATTTGAAAATATTAAAAAATATATAATTTGTCATTCGACACAGATATCTACTTGAATTCACTTCAGTTCGTGCGATTAAAATAACAAAATTTTTATGTAATATATTCTCATCCTGTTTTTAATTGTAAAACACTCAACTCATTAATTATCTTTAAAAACAATTGAAGCTTTTAATTATTATGAACTTTTTTTTTAATTGAATGAATTTTAAATGCTATCATAAGAAATAATATTTAATTAAGAACTAGATTAAGAGAACAAATAGTAATTGTAGTTAGTTTGCTCAAAGGATAAATTAAATGAACTTTTTTTTGTTTGTTTGTTGGACAAATAATTGTAATAATTGAAATATAAAATGTCGAATTATTTCATCTATTCTTCATTCATTTTTTTTAAAATAACGTTTTATGTGCAGATTAGAATTAGAATATCGTTCATATTTCAGCTTAAATATTAATTATTGGCATTTGGATTTTTTTTTTATCGAATTCATTAACATTAGAAAAATAAATAAATAAAATTTATGACAAAATCTGCTTACTATACTTGATATTTTTGATGAGTTTCAGCTATAAGAAATATTACTTACGAAATTGTTAAAGAACAAAAAATAGTCATACTGTGATTTACTTATCCGATTGATGAATTAAATGAATGTTTTTTATTCGTTTAGCGAATGATAGTTATATCATTTAGAAGGGGAAAAAAAAGCTTGGATCATTTTTAACTTATCCGTACAATTTTTTTAATGAAGTTTCATCTGCATTTTTTAATTAGAATCTCATTAGTATTCCATCTTAATTGTTGTGTGCTAGATATTCTTTATGCTCATATGCAGTGTTTGAAACATGAAAGAGAAATGTTTTAATTGAATTTTATTATTTATACTTTTATGTTCAATTTACTTTGAATTAAGGTTAAATTAATTAAAACAGATAATTTTGTTTTTGGTATTTAATTTGTGTGTGCAAGCCTTATTAATTTATTTTTGATTAGACTGATATTTTAATAGAAAAAAAAATAAAGGTTCACTGTGTAACAAAGCGTTGAAAATAATTAATCTTTCTGTTCATTTGTAAATAGAACAAGCATTTAAAAAACAACAAAATTGGGATCATGAACTTTTAAAAAAATAAATACTTTTTTAGACTAAATTTGATTTTTTTTTTTCGGGTTTGTTGTAGAGATGATTTTTATTAAAATAATGGTATCGAAATCTACTTGAAATCACAACAGTTCGTGCAATTAAATTAACAAAAAAAAAATGTATGCAATATATTCTTATGTTGTGGTTACTTATAAAACATCCAATCTATGAATTGTCTTAAAAAAGAAGCTTTTACTTATTATGATTTTTTTAATTGAATGAATTGTAATTGCTATCATAAGAAATAATGTTTAATTGAGAACTAGATTTAGATAATAAATAGTAATTGTAGTTAGCTAGCTGCAATCATGAATGAAATGAATTTTTTTTCTTTTGTTTGCCTGCCCAATAATTCTAATATAATTGAAAAAATAAAATGTCGAATTGTTTAATTTAATCTTCAAAGTAATTTTTTAATGACGTTTCATGTGCAGATTAGAATTAGAATCTCATTAGTATTTCATCTTAAAGGTTGTAGTTGTTGTCATTTGGTTTTTTTTTACCGAATCCGTTAACATTCCTTAACACAAATATTAGAAAAATAAATTAAATTTAACTGACAAAATCTGCTTACTATAAACTTGATATTTTATTAATCAAATGAGTTTCAGCTATAAAAGAAGTATTACTTAAGAAATTGTTAAAGAACAAAAATAGTCATTGTGGTTTACTTATTCGAATGATCAATTAAAGGAATGGTTTTTTTCTTCGTTTACCAAATGATAGTTATATAATTAAAAAAAAAAAAAAAAAAAAAAAAAAAAGCCTGGATCATTTTTTATTTTTTTAGTACAGAATTTTTTTTTATGAAGTTTCATCTGTATTTTTTAATTAGAATCTCATTAGTATTCCACCTTAATTGTTGTCTGTTAAATATTTTTCATACACATATGCTATTAGTATTTGACAGATGAAAGAAAAAGTTTTAATTGAATTTATTATTTTTAATTTTATGTTTAATTTACTTTGAGTTAGGATTAAATTAGATAGTTTTGTTTTTGGTACTTAATTTGTAAGTGAAAGTCCTTGTTAAATTATCTTTGATAGAATATATTAAAGATTAGACTGATATTTTAACAGGAAAAATATTTAACGTTCATTGTGTAACAAAGCGTTGAAAATAATTAATCTTTCTGATCATTTGTACATAGAACAAGCATAAAAAAGAAAACAGAGATTATGACCATTTAAAAAAATAAGTATTCTTTTAAACTAAATTTTACTTGTTCAGGATTTTTTTTAGTTATGATGATTTTTCCGAAGATAATGTGTGAAAAGATAAAATAATAATAATAATAATAATAATAATAATCTTTCATTATTTGATAGCAAAATCTACTTGAATTCACATCAGTTCATGCGATTAAAATAAGAAATATTTTATGGAATATATTCTTATGTTGTACTTACTTATAAAAATTCAACCTATTAATTGCCTTAAAAATTGAAGCTTTTACTTATTATGAACTTTTTAAAATTAAATGAATTGTAATTGTTATCATAAGAAATACTATTTAATTAAGAACTAGATTAAGAGATTAAAGTAGTTAGTTTGCTCTAGTGATCTTTATTGAATTTTTTTCTTTTGTTTGTCTGCCAAACAATTATAATATAATTGAAAAATAAAATAAAATGTCTGATTACTTTAATTAATCCTCAAAATAATTTTTTTAATGACGTTTCTTGTTCACATTTGAATTAGAATCGTATTAATATTACATTTTAAATGTCAGCTGTTTCACGCTCTTTATGATCATTTGCTATTAACAATGGAAACATAAAAAGGTGATTTTTCATGGAATTTGTTCCGATTCCATTTATGTTTAATTCACTTTTACTAAAAATTAAAAAAAATAATTTGTAAAGATTTTGTTTGTTTAATTTCAAAGTGCAAAACTTGCAAATTTATCTTTCATGAAAATATTGAACGTTAAATTAACTTGAGAATCCAATCCGGGCTTCTCTGGTAATAGAAGATAGGTTAAACCTTTGTAATTTAAAACTTTAAAAGATTTTTTTCATTTAATATATATACGAGGGAAAGTCATTAAGTAAGTCATAAAAGATAATTAAATAATAACTTACAATGAAATTTACTTCAAAACTATTTTTATTTCTCAACATATTCTCCACCAATATTTATGCACTTATATCACCGTTTTATC
Organism: Maratus michaelseni; assembly: GCA_963931845.1. Lineage (NCBI taxonomy): Eukaryota > Metazoa > Arthropoda > Arachnida > Araneae > Salticidae > Maratus > Maratus michaelseni. The sequence goes on along the minus strand of OZ007593.1, from coordinate 169,368,147 downwards.
AGTGCCCCAACACCAGCTGCATAACATTCTTTGGGTTGCTGTCTCAGCCACATTAGGACTTCAAGTGGAACACAGGAGGCAATTCAAAAGTTTGGTTGGCAACTTCTTCAACATCCACCATACAGCTTCGACTTAGCCCCGGGTACTTTTCATCTGTTTAGTCTACTAAAAAACCATCTTGGAAGCAAGATGGCGTTCACAGATGATGGAAAGGTTCTGCTTGAAGTCCTAATGTGGCTGAGACAGCAACCCAAAGAATGTTATGCAGCTGGTGTTGGGGCACTGATAAAACAGCGATATAAATGCATAAATATTGGTGGAGAATATGTTGAGAAATAAAAATAGTTTTGAAGTGAATATCATTGTAAGTTATTATTTAATTATCTCTTGTGACTTACTTCATGACTTTCCCTCGTATATTTAGATTGACCACTAATAACACCAAAACGCATTTTTATATAAAAATATCAAATTCAAATGAAGTTTTGAAATTTATTAAAAATGATGCTCTCGTATTAGCTGCATGCCAGGATTTAATAGCCAAATAAATCGCCAAACATTTCGCTACTTACAGCAGCCTTTTTGATTCTGATTATTTCAGCTGTTTAATCGCGTAGTCCGTTTACATATCTGCTAAATTTGCGTTTTATTTGTATTATCTTATTTATTGATGAAGTTTTAATTTCGTTATGAAATCTTAGCCGGAAACAAATGCTGAACTATTTAGATTGTTAAGTGCATTAAATCTTTTGTAATACGGTTTTAAGTGATAGATTTAAAAAAAAAAAATATTTTAAATACCATTAAAAATATTAGCAGTTTGAGAGAAAGTTTTGAAACAAATTGCATTTTTAAGAAATTTTTTTCTCTATTCGACGGTGTAATTTTGCGATGTTTAGAAGTTAATAAAAAATTGCAGTAAAAGCGAAATTTATAGTCCAGGTGTTGCCACCACCAATATGACTTCAGCGTTACTCACGGACAGGTTTTTGCTTTATAATATAGATATTTTAATAGAAAATAGTTTGTGGCAAATCACCTAAATAAAGAAATAACTAATCTTTCTTCCGACATAGAACAATAAAAGAAATAAACTTTTCTTTTCGCAACTGTTATTCATGCGCCAGAATAATCAAGATTAATAGACGCTTTTTAATTTTTAAATTATCTGCAGGCTAAATACTCCTAACGTAATGTCTTATCTTCATGTTTACATTGCATTTGTTTTAATTACTTACATACATACCGGGTGCGTCATAAATTCATTAAAACTTTAAAAAATCATTAAAAAGGAACAAATGATGCTAAAAAAAAACAAGAACGAAAAATCATCCGTCAAGCATAGATTATGTAACACTTTCCAACGCTTCCAAAATAATTTTACAAATCATACCGTTTAATAAGCTAAAAGATAACATTTAAGTAAACAATTTGGAAAATGCATAACATATTTAAAAACATAATTTCAGGAATTTCCAACATATACAATATTCGGAAAAATATCCGAATACTTTTATTCAGCCCTGTATAGGATCTATAGATTTGTATATATACTACATAGGATACTAAATTTTAGTTCAGTTAGGAAACGCGTAGCACAGTTTAAAATTCTCAGTCTGGAGTTTCTGTCAATAAACGGAAATGTGTTCGCGAACTTTTGTGCTTCCCTGTATAGGATCTACAGAATTTATACACACCACGTAATAGACAAAAAGCGAGTTAAAATTAAAATCGCGTTCAGTAACTTAAAACGCACTTCCAGGAATTATTGTTAACAGACAGTAGAGAATTCTTTTGTGTGTCCCTGTAAATGAACGATGACTGCTATACACACACTATTCTGTAGTAAGCTTCTTGTCATGCACCTTAGTGATATATATAAATTTCAATGCGTTTAAAATAGTGAAACATTATTTAAATAAACCGCAGACGATTTTTCTCCATAGACGTAATGTAACGGAATTCTTTTGACTGTCCCTGTAAAGTAACTATAAGTGCTATGCACACCCTATTCCATATTAAGCTTCTTCTAATGCACCTTAGTGATATATATAAATATTAATGCGTTTAAAATAGTGAAACATTATTTAAATAAACCGCAAATGATTTTTCCCCATAGACCGCAATGTAACGGAATTCTTTTGAGTGTCCCTGTAAAAAAACTAAGTGCTACACACTTCCGTTGAAATAGGGAACATGCTATAGATAATGACTTTAACATAAAAAAATTGCAGAGCAATCCGAGCATATTTACGGGAGTTAGAGCACGACCAGACGGCCATACGGCAGACGGCCATCCGGCCAGACAAACCGAAGTCATAAACACTTTTCAACTAGATTGGAAAGTGTTAAAAATGATGCTTCCGCGAACGGGATTAGAGGCATATCAGATTTTTTTAATAACAAAAAAGTTGTCGTTCAAAAAATTATCGATAGTTAGCGCTGACATGCATAATATGAAGTAGATTTATGTAAATCAGGGTGTCAATAAAACACCTCGATGCACATAGTCTTCATTCGATGCCAGCTGTATTCTATCGTTACCAGATCAAGCATTGTTGGTTAACAATGCTTGTTATACAAAATTAAGCGTTGCGAAAATTCCGAACGACAAAAGGACTCAAGACGTGAAAAGGGCCTGTTTCATGTGCTGTGATACTGAAGTTTGTCAGACACTTCAAAGAAACGGGTCTTTTTCTATATGCCTGTTTTGCATACATCTGCGTCATATTATGCACGCCAGCGCCATCTATCGGTAATTTTGTGAACCACAACTTTTTTGTTATTAAATAAAAATCCGATCTCCTTCAAATCCCATTCGAGCAAGTCGTAATTTTTAGCATCATTTGATCCTTTTTAATGAATTTTTTAAGTTTTTACGAATTTATAGCGCGCAGTACATATATTTACATATAGCAGATATAACAAACTTTTTTCAAAAAATTAAATTAACCCCTTAACTGTTGGGCTTTTTCGACGCCATAAACTAAAAACAGGAACAATACACCACTTTTTCCGTACTAAAATATTTGTCTTATATAATCGAAAAATGTCTGTGAAATAATAAACCGAAGATTGCAATTAAAAATTAGTGGTGCCCAAAAGCTTTTAGTAACGAAACAAGCAAACTCTTCTTGCCCGTTTTTCAATTATATAAAACAATATTTTAGTACGGAAAAAGTGGTGTAGCGTTCCTATTTTCAGTTTATGGTGTCGAAAAAGCGCAACAGTTAAGGGGTTAATAGTGACTCAGAGGAATGTTCATTAATCCTCATTTAACTAAAAGAATAAATCTGTTCGGTTGATGTAAAAGTTAGTAGTGTTTTAACGTTACTGGTTGCTGAACAGAAATAAATCTAATATATTTGCCTATATATAACTTAACAATGTTAGTTCTAAAAATATTAAAATGTTGCATTGTCATCGAAAACGAAAAGACACCTGTATACACAATTTTTATAAATCTAGCATAGTAGGGGATTGGGTAAAAAATCTATTACAAAATTCCAGCCAAGTGGAATTACATAAAAGAGTATATAAACAAGAACGAAAAATAATGCTATAAGCATAGTTTAAGAAACATCTTCCACATACTTTACCAATACTTCCTCGTTTAAAAAGGTGAAAAATGATATCGGAAAAAAAGAAAAGAAAATGGAAAACTCATACCACATTTAGAAACCAATTTTAGCAATTGCCGTCCATAAGCGGAAAAGTATTCAAATTCATTTGTGAACTCTCCTATTACGATCTATAGATTTGTATGTATACTACATAGTATGTTAAAAGTTATTTCAGTTAGGAAACGCATAACACAGTTGAAAATTCTTATTCGGGAATTTTCGTCAATAAATGGCAACGTTTTCGAATTCTTCTTATGCAGCGTGTATAATCTATAAAATTTATACGCACTAAGTAACGCATCTCCGGCAATTATCGCTCATAGACAGTATTGAGCCGAATTATTTTGTGTGTCCCTGTAAGTAAACGATCAAATGCTATGCCTGCTATATTTTACAGTAAACTTCTTGTAGTATACTCCAGTGATGTATATCAATTTCAATGCGTTTGAAATAGGGTAAAATCATAAAAAATACTTCGCAAACAATTTTTGCCCACAGATCATAATGTAACAGAATTCTTTTGAGTGTCCCTGTAAACGAACCGTAAATGCGACACACTTCATTTTCAATACCTAATATGACATAGTAAACCTCAATAACGTATATCAATTACTTACATGGTATATTTACGCGTGTTAGATCTTGGAGAGACAGACAGACAACCGAATTAATAAACACTTTTCAACTAATGAAGATAGGAAAGTTTTTTGAACTAGGTAAATTATATTCAAAACACATTTTCACTCTGACATTTTTTACTCTGTTTTAATAAACATCAACTATGATGCTCCAACCATTTGAATATACTTTTCAACAATTTGGAAAGTATGTCAAAAACAGGCAGTTGGCTGCTATATAAGTTAAAAAAAAATTAGGTAAAATTTAAATTAAAAATATTTTTTTACCGTTTTGAATACTTGTTAATTATTTTATGAATTAGATTACATTTTACACCCTTTTCTTTAAAATTTGCCATTTGTAATCTATAAATTCATATAACAACATCATCCTTCGAATATTCATAGAAAAATAAACAAGGAAGCATATTTCTATCTTTCTAATATTTTTCCGCTTAATTATGATGTTTTCTTTTCTTTTTCTTTTACCTGACATTGATCTAGTTTGTTTTATTGTATTTTTTAAAAGCCAGACCTATTTTTTTTTTTACATCTTCCTTTTCAACTGACGAAGACCCATTGACCTTCATTTCCTTACACTCCTGGCTATACGCTCAGAAGGGAAAAAGAAGGGAAGAAAAAGAAGAGAAAAACAGTTAGCTGGTAGATCCACATTTGCTTTAGTGATTACAGCTGACATTGTTATGACATAATGTCTTTTTTCCCCCGAAGTTGTTGTGTTTCGGAAGTAAGTAGGTAAGTTATTAAAACAGCTACTGGCGAATAACGGGTGGAAAAAAAAAACTGACTTAAAGAAAATAACTTGTCAGAGCCACTTGAATTCAGTTGCTGACATTTGTTCGTTCATTGTTGGTCTCCCCCCCCCCCCCCTCCATTTTATTATATTCTGAAATGTCTTTATTTATTATTTTTCTTTCTTCCTCCCTTTCTTTATTTTTGCGAAGTCATGCATTATGCGCTTCTTGTATGGGGGGAAAAAAAACTGTTTCAATTAATAATTAGAAAATAATTCACATATTTATATTAAAAGTTGTCAGTAAGTAATTATTTAAAATATATGCAGTGTGTAACAAAAAGGTAGTAAAGTTAATTTGTAGACACCCTGTCTGAAAATTTAGACTTAGGGTGAATCTAATTTTGTTTTGTTTGAAATATGAGGACATCGCAGGAAGTAATGGAAATGTACGGTAAATTGGACAGTAACACCGTGTGTACTGTCAGCTACTGAATTATGGGACATTAGCTGTGTGTTGGTTGGACTGAAATGGTAGACACTCGGCTTCTCATGATTCCACTTCCTTTAACAGAAGTAATTATGTTGAGAAGATTGTTTTAGTATCTTCATTTTATTCATTATCAGAAATGGGAAAAAAATGAACAGTACAGAAAAAAAAAAAGTTATTGTGTTAGATCCACATTTGCTTTAGTGATTTCTGCTGGCTGATTTATTTTCGAAAGTTTTTTTTATTATTATTTCTGAAATTTATTGATAAGTTAAGCTATGGGCAAGGTTTCGAGAAAAAACAACTCGTCAGAAAACCGCTTGAATTCAATTGCTGACATTTATTCTCGTGATCGTTCTTTGTCGGACACAACTGTTTTATATCATTTTATAACTTATAGTCTAAAAATATTTGCAGTTTATTATTATTATTTTTATAGTTGAAATATTTTGAATGCTAATGCATATTTCTGCATTATGTGCTCCTTGCTTGAAAAAATAAATTTCAAAAACCTATTTCACCTTTAAATTTCATAGCTCCGAGTATTTAATTTTCAAAAATGCACGTTTTAGTTTTCTACGGATATACTTTCCTTTTACACAATTCTCGGGTTACGCCTATCTTTTGTATAAAAAGTATAAAATTAAAACAGATTGCAGCGCGTGCGTAGCACTTTCGGTTTATGCTGGCGGAGGCAGTGGGCCCACCCAACTCTAGGTTTGTTTGGATAGATTTTGATTTTTTGGAAAGATTTTCGTTTAAATATAAAATTACTCCATATTCATTTCAGGTATATTTAAAATTATTTTCATGGGCGCAGGCAACGCCGGGTGGGTCATCTAGTAAGATGTATAAATTCCATCATATAAAATAGAAAAGGGTGCAGAAAAGTGCGGAAATAATGAATTAAATTTGAAATATTCAGCATAAAGTTAAGTTTAAAAAGTATAAGTTTCTCTTAATCACTCTCGCGTGTAAATAAAATTCGCCAATACAGCACTATTTTTTCTGGTCTTTATTTTTATTGTATCTAGGTTATATTAAATGTTTGTATCATTCTAATATATATATGCATGCTAGTTTCTAGTTACAACTTAGAAAATGGCAGTGAAAATACAATACCATCGTAACTCAGAATATATTGCTTAAAAACTGCATGATTGTGAAGACTCTTGAGTGATATAAACGTAAAATAATTTAGCAGTGCGTGCTGTTGCTACAGCTGCACAGTAAAACAGGCGTAAAAGTACTTATGTCATGCTCCGGGATTTATAACAGTAAATAACCGTGCTTGGGTAATATACCTTTTTAAAGAGCTACATGAAACTGACGCTTAAATGACCGTGTCGTAATAAAGCGCAGCTTATTGGCTTGGATATACTATTTATAGAGATAACTTTTTATCTGCCATCTTGTTTCTAATATTTTTTTTCTCGTTTGTTTGTTTTTCTTTTCTTTATTATTATTTTATATATTAATGTCGTATAAAGCAGTGATTCCCAGTGATAAATTGGAGGGAGGAGACATTTCCCATCGAATTTTCGTAAATGTCACCCCCCCCCCAAAGATTTAGGAATTTTTACTAATTAATGGTCTATAAATGTAATTATCTTTATACACATCGAGTTACATGCAAAATATTAGTTAATTTAAAAAGGCATACCAAAATTGTAAACTCAATTTCAGAAATTATTGCTCAAATACAGTACTGTAAACAAATTCTTTTGTGTGTCCCTGTAAACGAATGATAAATGCTATGAAAACCATATTCTATAGTAAGCATCTTATAGTGAACCTCTATGATGTATATCAATTTCAATGTATTTGGAATAGTCTATCATCATTAAAATACACTGCAAACGATATCTCCCATTGACTATAATATATCGGCATTTTTTTGACTGCTCTCTGTAAACGAAATATTAATGTTACACACATCATTTTCAATACCGAACATGCCATAGAAAACTTCAATAACATATAAAACTTATATGGCAATTCGAGTATATTTATGCGAGTTAGAGCGCGGACAGACATCAGTTAGACAGACGGACAGATAAACCAAATTCATAAAACTTTTCAGCTTTGTTGGATAATATATTAGAACACGAAATGTATAGTACATGAAAAATATATACGGTTGGAATGTCACATTCACCTTGAAACCATATCAAAATAAAATTAAAGAAAACTTGCTAAAAAGGTGCATTTAATATCACAAATATGAAAGATGCTGTTTACATAATAAAAATAGTTTTAAAAAACTTAAAACTTCCGAAAATTTCGCGCCGAGCGATTTCCATAAGACCTTGATCGTCATCAGGGCAGCTTTGATTGCGTATTTGTGATATTAAATGCACCTTTTTAGTAAGTTTTCTTTAATTTTATTTTTATATATTAGAACAAAAAACAAGCAATTGTCAAAGTGAAATATTAGAGATGTCTGGTATCAAACTTGGTACTTCAGGTAATCGGACATTTCATTACTTAATGACCTATAACAATTAACTGCTTTTCGATAAATATGATATTAGCGATAATGATTTAATATTAAGAAAATTTGCGGAGAATATTGATTGATACTAATAAATGATTACAACGCATAACATCTTAATTCCTAGATTAATTAACGTGTAATGTATTTGAGTATCTAGAAGGAGAAATTCGTTAATGCGCGGTTCCTATCATAGCAGTCGATTCAAATCATAAAAGTAATCGTAATCAGTTGCAGCTCAAACATCCTGATAAGTTTTGACTCAGTCGGCTATGACCTTCTTAATCAAGAGCTATCCGCACATTAATAAAAAGCGCTTTGGCGGATACTGCATTTAGCGCTAATGATTTAATATTAGATATTTAGTTGAGAATATTGATTGATACTAATAAATTATTGCAATTGATAATATTTCCATTCCTAGACTGACTAATTTAACACAATAAAGGGAACAAGAGGCGAACAAATAAAAATTCCTCATTTTAAGTTTTATAGACTAAATTATGTTACAGTTTATAAACAGGATTTTTATAATACGTATACAATTTTTCTATAAAACCTATAAATAATTGCAAATTACACATCCAGTGTTTCATTTTAGGATATAACATATCCTTAAAATGATTATATCTACCCTATATATATAAAATCCTAATGAAACGAACTTGTGAAACGATTTTATGAAACGAATTTATGAAACGATTTTATGAAACGACTGATTAAACGACTGATTATGTTTCAGGGCTATTTTTAATAAAATATTAAACGCTTGATGGTGAAATTAATACCAATTGTCCATAAAAATCCGCGGATGTCAAAACTGGTAATAGAATTTTGAAATTGGAATTAGTTTTCGAGATATTAATTTTTTTCTAATTTTAATGACATTTCTGTAATGATGGCAACTAATTACTCAGTTTTTTGTGACAAAAAAGGGAAAAAATTGAAAAGGATCCCGATAGGGATTATTGATTTCTTTTTATTCATCATTTTCAAATTTAAATTGAATTTATCTTTTATTTCAATCGATAATGAAGACAAGATTGAGATTAAATTATGTTTTTAAGGAAAATTTGAAAAAAAAAATCACATTTCTATCGTCAGGATTCAATTGTCTGTCAGCATTTAATTTAATTTATAAACTGGAAATATTTTGAATAAATTCGTCCAAATGACGTCATTTATGTAAACGCAAAAGAAAGGGGGGAAAAGGAATTAATAGTAATTATTATTTTTTGATATCATTTTGTTATTTTATTGTAAAATTTAATTAAACGAATTTATAAAATCACTAATTCGGATATTTGAAACGTATATATAAAATAATAATTGCCCAACTGAACGGAAGGAGAATAAAATATCCTGCTTGGTTTTTTCCGCCAAACTTTTTAAAAAAGCTTCAAGATCGCTACGATAGAAAAGCACCAAATTTCATTGGGTTTGTTTTCATAACTTTTGGCAACAAATCTATGTATATTAACGAATCTATATTCCTTTTTGAAGCTCGAATTACACTGTAAAAAAAAAATTCGGAAAAGTTTCCGGTAGGAATAGGATTTCCAGTTGCCCGTATAGTACAGGAAACTTTTCCGAAACAACACGGAAAAAAAAACGGAAAAAAACGAAAGTTTTTTCTTTCCGTCAGGAAACTTTTCCCGTTTGATTCAGAAACTAATCTTTAGACACAGAATAAATTCCTGGGTCTTACGGAAATCTTTCCATTCACATAAAGAAACGTTTTGGAAGAATGGAAGAATAGATAGAAAGTATTCCGTTTAAAAAAGGAAAACTTTCCATTCACATAAAGAAACGTTTTGGAAGAATGGAAGAATAGATAGAAAGTATTCCGTTTTAAAAAGGAAACTTTTCCGAATCAGTCAGTAAACTAATCTTGAAAAAATTTAAAATTCCTGTGTAGAATAGAAACTTTTTCTTTGCTTTACGGAATTTTTTTTCATTATGATCGGAAAATTTTCTGTATTGTAAAGAAACTTTTGTTTTGAAGAGTAGGAACATTAACGGATGAAAATATTGCTTTTGGACACTGTTTTGATTTCCTTTTATCTCAATTAAATATTATTAAGAACTTTTTTGAATACATACACACATTTTAAGTATTTGTTATCATAAAATGCATTACATGTAATGCATTTTATGATAACAAAATGCATTTTATGATACGAAATGTGTGTATGTATTCAAAAAAGTTCTTAGTAATATTTAATCGAGATAAAAGGAAATCAAAACAGTGTCCAAAAGCAATATTTTCATCTGTTATTGGTCCTACTCTTTATAACAAAAGTTTCTTTACAATACAGAATCAGCTTGAAATGTTATTTATTTGTTACAAGTATACTGATGCGCTCATGGGTATAATATAACTAAATATTCAGATGATGCTAAACCAGTGTTGAATTCAGAGACTTTTCTGCGGCTCCGGCGGGGAGGGGGGAGGAATTATATATTTCCTTTTTGGAAATTGCACTTTTTAACCATTAAAAGCATAATATCTCAAATCTTCTGGGGGGGGGGGGATTTCAATGTTCCAGGGGGGGGGGGTCCCAGCGGACCACCCCCTGAATTCAATACTGTGCCAAACAACTGTTCAATATTACTAAAAAAAAGGGACAAGCCTGTATCCTCAAAAAGCTCAAATTTATTCCACTGGGTGTAGCACAAGTATGAAACATGTTCTATGCATATGAGGTGTATGCAACTACTTTGAAGTTTATTGTTGCTGGAAAGAATTTCTATAGCTATATTTCTAAAACAAAGGACATACAAAACCTATCTTTTTAAATCATAATATTGCCCCACCCCTCCTTAAAAAACAGAAATAGCCATATTTGACTGAAAATTATCTTCTTCCAATAATAGGTTTTAAAAAAATAAGCTTAGGGGGTCGTCATCATTCTTAAATTGTACCAAACTCCAACTTTTCAATACATACACCTAATTTTGACGTTATACATTTTTTTCTGTAAATTTCTCCCAAGGATACGAAACAAGAAATCACTTGGTCAAGTGGTTTAAGAAATATGAAGGTTTAAAATTTGGAAGTCTTAATGTGAAATTAATTTGCAATTGATGAAAAACAAATTGCAATGCGGGTAGCTTTTTAAGCGTAATTCAAAAACTACTTGACATAATAATTTTGGATTCGCTTATTTGAAGATTTTCAAAATCTATTTGTTAAAATTGTATAGATGATGTTTAGTTCTCTCTTATAAAAAAAAAAAAAAAAAAAAATGTATTTTTAAATTCATTTCAAAAAAGAAAAAAAATAACCTATGAATTTTTAATAGAGGGGGATTTCTGGAGGCTTCAAATATGCAAATCCAAAATCACAGATAGTTGGTAAGTAGTTTTTGAGTTATGCTTAAAACATAGAATTATATGAGACTTATTTCTCAATTTATCAATGTATTTATCAATGCTGTAACTATTTGAGTTTTCACGATAGTTCACTGGTCTTTTTATATGAGTTGCCCTATAGTATTGCTATCAAATTATAACAAAAATGTTTGCTGTAGTTTGCGCATGCGCAGTTAAAATTAATTTCATAAAAATACCTATATCTCATCAAATATTCAATATATTAATATTTTAATCACAGTATACTATTTCTATGATTCTTTGTCAAGTTTTTGGAAAGTGGTGTTAAATTTGGCTGAAAACTCTGCATGTTATAAAAAAAACTTTTGAATTTTTCACAGAAACGTTAATATATTCACGAATATACATGCTATACTTACAAAAAATGCACACAAATGTTGAACAGAACCTACATAGTCATTTACTACAGTGACAGACCATTTTTAGCATTTTTCGTTACTTGGGTGATCGAAAATATTATTTTATTATTAAAGTTATTATCCCCCCCCCCCCCATAGTTGTCCTCGCGATAAAATATTCACTGAAAAACATCAAGTCAAACATGTTCTTTACATCCTCAAAGCTTAAGGGCATTCCGGGCATTTACTCACGAGTTTCAGTAAGATAATTGACGAAACGTCTGAAATCGGTCACTGCACCTTAATTTCTGGACACCAGTGTAATATTAATAAAGTAAATCTAAAAACTTTTGAAGCCATGTAACTTATAAGAATATATATACAGAATTCAGCTAATCCTAATAAATAGCTTGATGATAAACAAATTTTAGAAGTCATGCAATTTGAAAATGTACAAGACTTTGAACTTGAAGCTCAACTGAAAATTATATAACAAAAAGCCTTGCTAAATGAAAATCCTTTTTAAAAACAGGGTTCGTGATTTTACTTATTTATTTAATTAAAAAAACATATATGTTTTTAATTATTTAAATCAGCTATTTTTTTAATTCAAAATACAATTTTAAAATTATACATTTTACAGTAAAATAAACTTTACTAAATAATTAAAATTAACAATTAGAAGTGTCCATTTAAATATATTTGAAATTAAAAAAATATATAGAAACTCATTCACTTGGTTAAATTAAAATATTTTAATCTAAAAATATACAGTTTAAAAAAATGGAGCTACAGAAAAAGATTTAATTTAGAAATGTGAATTCTCTTTTACTTTTGAAAACATGAAATAAATAAAACAAATTGTCTTGTGTCATCACTTATTTACAAAAACTGCAATTTAACAGATATCCTATTCTGTATAAAATACATATACCACCTTGAATTACCCCTTTGATAAAATAAAAAGCATATGCACTCTGCATTACTAAAAGCTAAAGCTTTTTGTTCTGACCAAATTTCTTTATTCATTTAATGAATTTAGAGCATATATTAAACACACTTAAGATGGTTATGATTATCTTTTATAAATTTCATATCCTTAAGGATATGAAAAAAATATTATTTGTTATTAAAATGTTTGAAAAGAAACACCAATTTTCCAGTTTTATGAGTTCCTAAGCGATTGCAGAGTTTACAGTGAATTAAAGTTTGATTTATTTGAATTTAAAATAAAAATAATTAAATCAGGCCTTTTTTTAAGATTTTAAAACTTTAGTTGTTTATGAGTTTACATTTGCAAGTAATTGAAATTGTATGAAAAAAATATATATAACATTTCAAAGTATATTACTTACCATGCAATCTTTATTTTCCGAATCTTTCCATAAATAAATTACGTTGGAATATTGAACCATTTGTTATTTACATGTGCACAATGAAGTCATGAGATATCTACATAAATATCAATAAATATACTGTTGACTGACCTATATTCATTTTACTATATTTATGAAGTCTAGTTGCCTATAAAAATTTATGTATATTTAAAGTCAAAATTTTATCATCATTAATGACAAAGAAAGAAATGTTTGTGAGTCTTTTATTCTTCAATGGCAGATCACTTAATAGAAGAATATTAAAAATTACAAATAATTCAGGAAAAATATATAAAAAATAAGTGTATATTTAATAAAAAATCTGACTTCGCAAATGTGGTATGTGCTGTTTTTTTTTTAACTTAAACTTAGTAAAATAAATCAATCGCATTTAATCTGCACAAACATTAAATTGCACATACTAACAAAATACTATTTAAAAATATATATATAAGTTACTCGATTTTTTTTTTCTGGCTAACTACAAAAGACAGAAAAAATAAAACAAACATTTATACTGAAAAATAACATTTATTTGCAACAAAACTATAAATCAAAATGTTATAATGAATAAAAATTACAGCAATACTGATATTACTTCCATTGACAGTTCTTGCCTTCGAATAGCTGCACTTAGTAAAAAAGTAGGCCTAGATTCTTTAATTTCTTCCAGGCCTTAATTGATTACACAATATGATGCTACCAAAACAAAATTGTCCTAGGACATTTCTCCGAAAAAACTGTCAAACCATCAATATTATTCGAGAACAGCATGATTTCCTTTCTTACATCATCATTCGCTATTAAGCAAGGATGATATGCTCTAGCTGGAATGCGACACTGATCACTGCAGTATTATCCTGCAATAATAACAATAATAATATTAATATATTTTTATTTTACTAATTTCTAGTGATCATGTATATTTAATGGGACAAAAACAGCACAACAGCAATGAATGATTAAGAGGACTCTTCGTCTTCAGCGATAAGTATTTTTAAGAGCATAAAATTTGAAAATTTTCCTTTCAGTAAAAATTTCAAATTTCATAAGTTTTTAAAATACTTAAAAATTAAGGAAAATTATTAAAATGTACAATTTAAAAATGTTAATTTAAAGATGCACATTGGACATCTGCTTCCTGCTGGTGAAAGCTATATTTTGATAATTGTATAAGGGAATTTACTACCTCTTTAAAATTTACATAGGTTACCATGGGATTTCACGATCAGCATTAAATGAAAAAAAAAAGCGTGCCACAGTAATATAATAGAACTAGTGGGTAAGTGTGATCGAACATCGCTCAAAGGGTTTCGTTTAATATTCCTTTCAAAACACTTTGTCCTTTCTTTAATAAATCCAAATAAATTTCATTTAGCATCAACAACAAAAAAAAACTCATGTTTTTTATAAAGTAAAAATTTACCGGTTCTGCATGAAAACCCATTTCTTATTAGGGGATGGAGAATAGCCCCGTTCCCTCTCTTTATACTTCACCAATTAAACTTCAAAACTGATCAGGGAAGCACCTTATCAAACTGAACCTATATACAAAATTTGAAGCAAATCGGATAATTCTGTATGAAAAACCCATTTATCTAAATTAAGGAGGGGAGATTAGCCTCAAGATCCCCCCTTTATACTTTACCATTGAACCCCCAAAACTAATCAAGGAAGCGCCTTATAACAATGAACCTATATACAAAATGTGAAGCAAATTGGATAATTCTGCATGAAAAACATATTTATCTAAATTAAGGGAGGGATTGAACCTTGTCCCCCCTTTCTATACTTAACCAATGAACCCCCAAAACTAAACAGAGAAGCAACTTGTCACATTGAACCTATTTACAAAATTTGAAGCAAATCGGATAATTCTGCGTGAAATACCCATTTATCTAATTTAAGGAGGGGGATTTGCCTCCCTTCCCTACCCTTTATACTTAACCAATGAACCCCCAAAACTGATCAGGGAAGCGCCTTATCAGAATGAACCTATATACAAAATTTGACACAAACCGGATAATTCTGCATTAAAAACCCATTTATCTAAATTAAAGGGGTGATTGGACACCGTTTCCTCCTTTATACTTAATCAATCAACCTCCGAAATTGATATGGGGAAACGTCTTATCACAATTAACCTATATACAAAATTTGAAACAAATCAGATAATTGTGCATAAAAAAAAACCATTTATTTAAATTAAGAGGGGGGATTGGCCCCCTGGTTTCCCCTTTATACTTAACCAATGAACCCCAAAACTAATCAGGGAAGCGACTTATCACAATTAGCCTATGTACAAAATATGAAGCAAATTGGATAATTCTGCATTAAAAACCCATTTATATAAATTAAGGGGGCGATTGGACACCGTTCTGTTATTTATACTTAATCAAGGACCCCCAAAACTGATATAAGGAAGCGTCTTATCACAATTAACCTATATACAAAATTTGAAGCAAATCGGATAATTCTGCATAAAAACCCATTTATCTAAATTAAGGGGGGGGGGGGAAATTAGCCACCGTTCCCCTCTTTACACTTAGCAAATGAACCCCCAAAACTAATGAGGGAAGCGCCTTATCAAAATGAAGCTTTATACAAAACTTAAAGCAAATTGGGTAATTTTGCATTAAAAACCCATTTATCTAAATTAGGGGTGATTAGCCCCTGTTCCCCCTTTATACTTAACCAATGAACCCCCAAAACTGATCAGGGAAGCGCCTTATCAGAATGAACCTATATACAAAATTTGAAACAAATCGGATAATTCTGCATAAAAAAACCCATTTATCTAAATTAAAGGGGTGATTGGACATCGTTTCCTCCTTTATACTTAATCAATCAACCTCCGAAATTGATATGGGGAAACGTCTTATCACAATTAACCTATATACAAAATTTGAAACAAATCAGATAATTGTGCATAAAAACACATTTATCTAAATTAAGGGGGGGGGGGGATTAGCCACCGTTCTCCTGTTTATACTTAACTAATGAACCCCAAAACTGATCAGGGAAGCGCCTTATCAGAATGAACATATATACAAAATTTGAAAATAATCGGATAATTCTGCATGAAAAACCCATTAGCCCCCAGTTCTCCCTGTATCTTTAACCAAAGAACCCCCAAAACTAATCAGGGAAGCGACTTATTAGAAGGAACCTATATACAAAATTTTTAGCAAATACAATAATTCTGCATAAAAACCCCATTTATCTAAATTATGGGGGGGGGGGGATTAGCCCCCGTTCCCCTCTTTATGCTGAACGAAATAACTCCCAAAATTAATGAGGGACACACCTTATCACAATGAAGCTATATACAAAATTTGAAGAAAATTGTGTAATTCTGCATGAAAAACCCATTTACCTAAATTAGAGGGGATTAGTCCCTGTTCCCTCCTTTATGCTTAACCAATGAACCCCTAAAACTGAGCAGGGTACCGCCTTATCAGAATGAACCTATATGCAAAATTTGAAACAAATCAGATATTTCCGCATGGAAAACCCATTTATCTAAATTAAGGGGATATCAGCTCCCCGTTCCCCCCTTAGTACTTACCAATGAACCCCCAAAACTAATCAGGGAAGCGGCTTTTAACAATGAACCTATATACAAAGTTTGAAGCAAATTGGATAATTCTGCATTAAAAACCTATTTATCTAAATTAAGGGGGGATTGGACACCGTTCCCCCCTTTATACTTAATCAATGAACAACCAAAATTGATAAGGGGAAGCGCCTTATCACAATTAACCTATATACAAAATTTGAAGCAAATCGGATAATTCTGCATAAAAAACCCAATTATTTAAATTAAGGAGGAGGGTATTAACCACCGTTTCCCTCTTTAAACTTAACTAATGAACCTCCAAAACTAATGAGGGAAGCGCCTTTTCACAATGAAGCTTTATGCAAAATTTGAAGCAAATTGGGTAATTTTGCATGAAAAACCCCTTTATCTAAATTAGGGGGAATTAGCTCCCCGTTCCCCTTTATACTTAACCAATAAACCCTCAAAACTGATCAGGGAAGCGCCTTATCAGAATGAACCTATATACAAAATTTCAAACAAATCTGATAATTCTGCATAAAAAACCGTTTATCTAAATTAAGGGGGCTATCAGCCCCCGTTCCCTCCTCCTTTATATTTAACCAATGAACCTCCATAACTAATCAAGGAACCGCCTTATCAGAATCAACCTATATACAAAATTTCAAAAATTGAAATCGGATAACTCTGTATGAAAAACCTATTTATCTAAATTAAGGGGGTGGCGAATTAGCCCCCCTTTCTGGCTTTGACAGACTGGGAGCTAAAAAAGGTTTATATTACAATGATATTTCGGGTTCTGCAAACCCCAAAAAGCTGAGTGAAAAGACTGTATACTAAATGGAAAATATCAACGAGAGTTTTTAATTAAAAACAGTTTTCATCTATGCGGTATATAGTCCCAAAATAAAAATAATTCAGTTTATAAATTTAAAATCACATATAATTAATTTAATTTCACTTTGAATTGTCCAAAAAACAAGCTAGAGACTGAGTCAAGTCGGCCAGTTTTTTAGCGACACCGAATCCCCCCCCCCCCCCAAAAAAAAAAAAATAAAAAAAAAAAAAATAAACGTGCCTGACTTATACTCAGACTCCACAGTCCTGGAAGAAATGATTGGATGAGGACGTATCACAAAAATTCTAAGCTTTGAGATTACTTAAGAGTAGTGCTTGGAAGGGCACGCAAAAATGCTGTGCCTAGGACTCTGAAGTTTAAAGTTGGGTTCTAGTGACATTTATGATTTATATGTTGACATCATGACTCTTTTGAACATTTTTTTTTCTTGAAATTTGAACAGTATTAACACGTGCATTTAAATACATGACAAGATTTAGTTAAATGAAAGCAGACATATGAAATAAAATCAAGTAAGAATTTTTTTTTGCTAAAACACCACATTTTTTTTTTTTTTTTTTTTTTTTTTTAATGAATGAATGAAGAATTGAAGCTTTATATTTTTGAAGTAAAAAAAATTCAAGCCTTTTGAGGGTTTATTCTCCCTGAAGCCCATTCAATATAATTTTTCAAGACATGAGCACGAAATAAAAATCAGAACAAAAAATTGTCTTCCTTTCCACATGTGACATGATGTTCAGCAGTGGAGATCTCCCCCATCCATCTCTACTGAGAAAAATTCCCTGTTTGCTTTTTTTCTTTTTCTGTTTATTTTAAATTATTAGAAAAGATTAAATGTCATTTTTTATTTTCAAAATAATGTAAGAAAAATAAAATTTAGCCAATTAAACTTGAATATCCAGGGCGAGGCAGTTGATCTCTGCTGCCCAAGATATAAGCTTCTGCATGCAAGCTTTTACAGCATGAATATAGATAATATCAACCTCAAGATATTCAGCATATTCAACTTTACGTTTGTTACAACTAAAATTTTGTCTGATATGCAAAGAATACTGAAATTTATTTTACCATATACCAATACAAATTTCATTATATCGTCCTAACATAAAGTTCTCAATTTATTAATTAACATTATAGAATTTAAAGGATTCCCCTTTTCAATTGAATTTTAATACACTACAAATAATTAGGAATGTAAAGAATATTCGACCACTATTCGGTATTCGGCTTAATGGGCCCTTTTGCCGAATATTGAACAGATATTCTGCCGAATACTTGTAGCCGAATATATTTAGATATATTGTCGAATACTTGCTTATTTGGCCGAATATTCTAAGATATTTGGTTAAATAAGTTCCAGAAAAAAAAATGTGATTTTAAATATTTTTAACAAACAATATTAAAGAATGATATCTAAATACATTAATTATTATAAGAAAAATAAATCCTAATACTTACTCAATTTTAAAGCTTCATGACAACTTATAAATAACTGTATATAATGAAATTAAAAAATATTTTTCTTGCTGCATATTTAGGCATCATATGAATTTAAGTAAGTATTGCAACATTAATTTATTTTACATTAAAATGCAAAATATATACCGCATTTAAAGTTTAAATCTCTCTCTCTCTCTCTCTCATCAGTGAATTAAAAAAAATTCACTTCATATCTATTTTTTTAATCTGATTTATAATGATGATAAGTTTCTTAAACAATAAAATTCATAAATATTAAAAACAAATATTTTACTGTCTTGTAAAAATGCTTAATCTTTCACAAATTAAATCATTTTTCTAGCTTTTAGTTTTACTTTTAAATAATAAATATATGACTATATAATTACTTTACTAATTAAAAATTAAACATTAGATGTTGATTAAACGAACTAATGAGTTTGATACATTGAAAAGAAAAAAACTATTACCTATACTGAAAAAACATTTAATGAGTTACTTCAAAATAACATACAGGGGTAACAAAATTATTTATCACTGTAAAGCCTGAAATTGTGATGCAAAAATAACTTTTCAGCATTTTCAGGAAGAAGTCTGTTTCGTTTGGTTTCATATATATTACCAGCTTCAGAAAACAAACGTTCACTATATACCGTGGTTACATACATTCAGCTGTCATGATTTTTGAACACTCAAACAAAAAATTTATTTCAATTAGTTCTTAATTTAATTTTTGATTTTAAAATTGGAAAAAAAAAAAATAAACAAATAAAATATTTTTTTTTAAAGTCAGTATTCGGCCGCCGAACATTCGGTATTCGGCTAAAACTTGGCCGAATATTCGGTATTCGGCTATTCGGCCAAATCACTATTCGTTACATCCCTACAAATAATAAAATGTAAAATTGATTCTATAATAATGCAGTACCTGAAAAAAGACAATATGATTCTGATATAGCATCGAACATAGAAAAATATCATCAATTTATTTTAAGATCATAGGTATGTTATTGATGTCTTCAGTGTTGAATTCAGACATTTTTCTCCGGGAGGGATTTCTGTGGTTCCGGGGGGGATTGCACTTTTTGATTATTAAAAGCATAAAATGTGAAATCTTCCGGTGGGACATTTCAATGCTCCGGGGGGGACTGTCCCCCCACCCCCTGAATTCAACACTGGATGTCTTACAGAATTAAAGAAATAAACAAGGAATTTAATTTAGAATAAGTTAAAAACTATTTAAAAAAACAGCCTACAAAAACTAAGTTTCATTAAGATAATATCTAAGTTAGAAATTTCTGGCACATCAAAATATTTTTTACTTCGGGGATATTTTTCTCATAAAAAATAAACTGAGCGAGAAATAAGATAACATGCATTTTATTTCAGGCTACGCAGCTCCTTAAACATGTTATTCGATTTGATAATCATGCACTATAAATATATGTACATATCAAATCCAAAATATTAAAAATCACATAAATTTTAGTACTTACCATTGCGAAGTTGTTGTTGTTGTTGTTGGTTTGGCCCATGGGCCCGGTGAGCAGCTTTTTATTCCTATACAGCTGTCTTACTCCGCAAAAACCAGACTCCTACCAGAGGTAAAACTATTGCGAAGTTAGAAGTACGTAGAGCAGTTGTCCAATATTTAAAAACATGGCGCCCATCTTCATCCAAAAACTCGATTCTGTTCTGTTATCAATCACGTGACGCAATGCCTTTCATACGTCAGCAGAGAACGAGACTGCGCAGTAAGTCCGGAGAAAGCTGTTTTCCATCCGTTCGGAAACTAATCCGATATAAATAGATTATTTTTATGACTGTAGAAAACCTTTCTGTTGTGATTCGGAATAATTATTTTATCGGTTGTTTTCCGTATCGTAAAGGAAATTTATCTTTTACGAAACGGAAAAGGGTTGGAAATTTTTTACAGTGTACGCCAAACCTAAAAGCAAAGGATCCTATATTGGAAAAGTACCCGATTTTCTTATGAACAATATTCAAGTGACATAGCATTATGTAAAATTATCGCGGATAGCAAATTTGTTTAAATATTTCACCAACTAGCCGCCACTGGCGACCAGTTTGGTCTCCCTTAAATGTATGTTAAACATTGCAACACGTTACATTTATTCATAATTTAATTTTCCCTTAATCCTTCGCCAAATCGGAAGATTATAATAGACAAATCATGAACTTTTGCGATCATGGTAGCATTTCGCATATTTTTTGGGCACAAATGTCACATACGCACGTTGGCGCGATTCCCCCCCCCCTTCCCCGCCAATTTGGCGAAAACTTTGTTATGGAAATTGTTGTTTATTTACTTTTATTTTTTATTTTAATTCTATAAATTATTTTTGATATGTATATCAATATTTATTTACAACAAACTATCATTTATTTATTTTTATTCTTTTTTTTAATTATGAGTATTTTTGTTAGCCGGGAGCAGATGATAATTCGCCAAATATCGTTCCCATCACCGTCATTCATACTACAATTAATTTAATTTTAAATTATAAACCTGTCACTCATTTCATTTAAAATACTTAACTTTAATCTAAAATGCTTATATTACATAAATTTAAAATACTTCACACTTTTCATTTAAAAGAGAAAATAAATAAATAAATAAGAAATAATATCATAAATCAAAACATTTGATTTCAAAATCAAAGTATCATTTCTAATTTGTACACGCGATAAATAAAAGCTGTATTAGCGATTTTAAAAATGCTAAAAATCTGATTCATTAAATATTATTACATGAGTTCAATTTACGTCAAGAAAAGGTCCGAAAGTTGAGTTGTATAGCACATAATTATGGTAAACTTTGATTGTCTCACTGGTGCGAATTATTTTTTTGACGCGAGGCAGCGGTCCAAAAATTCATTCGCGGAGAACTTGCTTTGCGAATGATTACCTCCATGATTTAATATTTTAAATGTTCACGACGAATCAATCTTTTTTTTGTTTACTTTTATGAATAGAGAATTTGAACTGCGAATCTTTCGACTGAAGTTATTGCAGAATATATACATAATTGAACGCAAGTCATCTCTCAAATATTAATTTATTTTGAACGATCTTTCTTAAAATGTAACTTTTATGCAGTTTATTCGAAAAAATAATTTTGAATAAAAATGGCCGCTTGGCATATGAAAAAGCGATGCGGCATCCCGGAACTGTTGAGGACAGTCACATGACTTACAGTTTTATTATAGAGATTGATGCCGAATAAATGCAGGGATGCATGCACAAAATATTTAATTAATTTTGTAAGATAAATAATTATTAGAAAATTCGTATATACATATTTATTAAAATAAATAATT
This sequence comes from Maratus michaelseni, assembly GCA_963931845.1. Lineage (NCBI taxonomy): Eukaryota > Metazoa > Arthropoda > Arachnida > Araneae > Salticidae > Maratus > Maratus michaelseni. The sequence goes on along the minus strand of OZ007593.1, from coordinate 169,345,842 downwards.
TACATATTTAAAATAACATGAAAATATGCATGATGGTGTACTAAAATAGAGAGAAAATTAAAACCTGTTACTGAAAATGTCTATAACATACACTCTAAAATTGGGAGGAGTGAGAAGTTGACTCTTTGGAAGAGTGAGAGGCATTTTCACTCTTTTTGGAGTGAATTTTATAAAAATACACTCCTTAAAGAGTGGAATTTTCCACTCCCTAGAAAGGAGTGAGATATGTCACTCCGTTGTCGAGAGTGACTATCTCACTCCTTTGACAAGAGTGAAATATTTCACTCCGTTGAAGAGTGAAAGCCTGGCATTATATAATTTTGTCCATATTTATTTATTGAGAGAAACGAAATTATCATTTTTTTTTTCTTTTTCTTTTTAGGTAGATTTCGTAAGAAATATTACCTATTACATTATCCCCTATGTTGGAATTTCTGAAAATTTTTGCAGATCTACGCCGATTATAACCCCTAGAACCCCAAACCACCCCCCAGTTCAAAACTTTATCTATCTATCTATCTGTCTATATAGCTATATCATTTTTTTATGAACACGATAACTTCAATAATTCTGCACAAATCTCTTCCATCAAGGGACATAAAATCTCGGTCAAGTTCGTTAATGAGCAAAATCGAAATGGAGAATGAAGATTATTATGAAGAAATATATGGTTTTAAGACACTTTTTTTTTTACTGTACAATTTTTTAAAAATGTAATTTAAAAAAAAATTCAAAATTTCAAGTAAAATTTCAAAGTTTTTTCAAAAATTACAAAACTTATAGGTGGAATATCTCAAATTTTTCATCTTGGTAAATTAAAAAAAAAAAAAAAAAAAAAAAAAATTATTTTATTTAAAATTTTTAAGATTTGAAATTTTATAATTTTACCCATGTGAAATCTTCCAAAGATGACCCAAAAACAGTAATTTATATGGTTTTAAGACACTTATTTTTTTACTGTAGAATTTTTTAAAAATGTAATTTTTTCCAAAAAAAATTTCAAAATTTCAAGTAAAATTTCAAAGTTTTTTCGAAAATTACAAAATTTATAGGTGGAATGTCTAAAAAATTTTCATCTTGGTAAATTTTAAAAAAATTTAAATATTTTGAAAGTTTAAAATTTTATTTAAAATTTTTAAGATTCGAAATTTTATAATTTTACCCCTGTGAAATCTCCCAGAGATGACCCAAAAACAGTCAAAATGATTTAAATTATATAAAGCAAATAATTTATTATACTTTTGTTGTCGCGATATGCGATAATAAGTCGCTTTTGAGGACTGATATTTCGAACATCTGTTGCCGTGACACGCAAGCAGAACCCGTACAGGTGTCGAGGATATATTAGTGACGTAGCCTGTGTCTCTCTGCCTCTGCTTTCGAGAGTATAAAAGCAGTTCCGTAGACATAATGTAAAACGGCTTTCGGCAAAGGATATGCGATACCGCAAAGTTGCATTACAGGGTGAACTCATTGGCGCGCTCGCCCGGATACTCGGATTAAATCTATTAGCGATAAGTCGCCAATTCTAGTCAATCAAAAAGTGGGATATGTTCGCGTTTTTGTTTTCTTTTTTGTATTAGAAAGAATCGTTAAATTAACAAGGTGTATTTTTCATTATATTTAGAAAAGATAAATGCATATTTCTAAATCGTAGGCACCTAGGTAAAAAATATCATTAATGTTATAACTATTATTTATTTTTTATAGACTGGAATAGATATATTCATTAGTTAAAGAAATTAGAAGCAGAGGCACAATTTCTGTTGCAAAATACGAGAAAAAAAAAATTAGAATACATATACACACGTTATCTTAAAATTGAAAAGAAATTTTAAGTATAAATAAGAAATATAAAAAGAATTAAAAAAAAAAAAAAAAAATCCGAAAGGCGCTGACCCTCACTGGGGACAGAACCCTCAACTAGTTCATTCAGCTGCTTTCTGTCTGTTATCATAACCATTCAGCCATCGGTGCTCGCTTTTCTGCAGAGAAAGATTGAATATGGTATTCAGGATTAGCAGGAGACTTTGTACTTTTTTTTTTGGCTTGTACTGAAAAATGTACACTTATTATTTTTATATTGACCTATATTATTTTGATGAATCTGGTTCGAACTAAAAAACTTGAATAAGAAAAGCGTATAATTTAAAATTAATTTCAGTGTATTAATGTATAATGACGGTGCGACGATAATAATAAAATTGTAATATTACTAAATTACATTTATATTAAGTACTTAATATAAATTAATATGTCTATTTATTATTATTATTATTAAAATCATTTAAAAATATTTAAATAAATGGATAAATAATAAACTATATAAATACACGATTTTGCTAATAATAATTTTTTTTTAATTAAGATTATTTGAAAATAATAATGATAAAGAATAATCTAATGACAAATTAAAATGATCTAAAAATAATCTTCTGACTAAATGTATCATCATTAAATATATATATACTGCATCTAACAATAACGAAAAATTGTTAAGAAAAAATATGGAAAAGCACATATCTAAGTTCAGAATTTGGACTAGAATAATATAAAAATAAGTATATTTCAGAACTTTTTATATATTTTTATTTTTAAGGGAGGGAAAAACGTAAAAATTAAATCAAATAATTATTTCTGTTGAAAAATGTAATCATTAGAAAATATGGGATACCCCTCCCCCCCCTCCCCAATGGGAATACAGTAATTAATACAAAAGTAATAAGTCTTCCCTATCTAGAAAATGTTTAATAAATGACTAAATTATATAAATAAATACAACTGCATAAGTGAGAGACGTATAAATGGTGCACTCTTGAACTAGTAAATTGCTTTAAAAATTATTTTATTAATATAAAAAGGGAATTTATTTTCTTGTCTTAAATTTGCTATATAATTTCATAAATAGGTTAAATTTATTTCATTTTCTCGCTTCGTCGAAACTATAGTTGGGTTCTACAGCAGATGCCCCATTCGAAGAGTTAAGTTAGCTTGTTGCAACCATTTGGCCTGATGTTTGGCGTACACGAATATTGCCCCTTAAGATAACTTTTTTTGCAGTACATTCCCTTTGCTGAAAAATCCAATTTGCACAATTCTGGCAATAGATGGCGCAGTCACGACTTCGCCCAAGCTTCATAGAATCTTTGTTCATATCTTCTAGTGTAGTATCTTTGATAAAAGCAACAACAGGCATGTTTGCGCGGCAAAAACACAAAGTTGTATTGGAATTTTTCTTCTCTTTCCATGCAACTTTCAACTTACATCATCTTTGAACTTTCAAGGGAGGGATTTGTGACCTATAGCTACAAGTCTGTCGTCTCGAATGATCCATATAAATTTATTTTAATGACAGAAACACGTACACGACTTCAACAATTACATAAATCTGGACGAGAAAGTACAAGGACAACTTACATCAGCACATTGTTTACAGAAAAGGTAAGTTATTGACTTTTATGTAGTAATTTTGTATAATAAACATTGTAAGTACTAACCGACGTGGTTAACATAACATCCGATGTAGCCATTTTTTCATATGTTAAATTTTGAAATATATGTGAGCAAAAGTTATTTTTGAAAGTCCGATTGTTTTTCATCTGTCCTCTATGTAACTAGATTTATATTAATAATTAATTTATTTATTTATTTATCAGGGTTTAAATTATAAGTCTCAGTTAAAAGAAAATATTCCACATGGCTTTGCATTGTTTCTATAAAAATATAAATATACAGGTGATTTTAATTAAATTTTGTCCCATGTGTTACTGGATAGAGGTAGGTGTGAAATTTCTGATGATTTTTTAAAAACAAATATATAAATTTTAAAGTAGCATTTGTCAGAAAAATTATTTTTCTAATTTCGGGAGAAGGGGGGAGGGGGAGGACTCTGCGTTCCTCCCGCCTATGCCACTGAAGTAACTTTATTTTAGAGATTAATACATTAAAACAATAAACTTATTTTTCAGAAATCTTCAAAATTTTAGTAAAAATTTACAAATTTAGAAAACTTTAACTTTTTTTTTTTTTTCTGGATTTTGGAATTCCGGATAATAGGTCCTATACTGTAATTAAAATCCAGAAATTAAAAAATGAAAAATCTGTAAAAATCTCAACTGATTTTTTACTTCAAATCTAAATTACCATATTTAAATTTACTCTGGTATATTTTGCCCCTTTACACCAACAAAATCAATACTTTTCTCTCACTGGAAACTTTATTTTTAAATATTTATACCAGATAACGATACATATCTGCTCATAATACATAAACTATGGCATGTAAACATTCAATTATTTAATTTATTTTACTTACTATGTACTTATATATTTGTAGAGATTTATCAAAATATTTAATCTATATGTTATATTCAGCAACTTAGTGAAAGCATGTGTTGGTTCATATAAAAGGTGCATAAAAGTGCTTAATTTTGACTTTTAACTAATCCTATTTCTGAATCTTCCTACACTGTTAAGGAGTTAAAGCCCTAGTTTCAAAATAAAAAATAGAATATTCTATCAATTTGGTGTACCTTTGCTTAATTAATATATAAACACATTTCTAAGATTGTTACATTCTTGGTGTTGAACATATGTCCACTCAGTTACTGTATGTCCGCTGTGTTACTGACATGTTTTTGTAATTTTCGGTTAGCCAGGCACCAGTGATATAGGGTAGATGTGCCAGTAATGGACACCCTTAAGGAATTTCTTTAAAAATTATTTTTAATTAATAGCTATAATTGTTATATTCCACATTTTTTAATATATTAATCTACCAACAATATTTAACCATGCTCATAGTCACATTTCCCAATGTGAATCGAAATGTTAATTGTAAATAACAGAAATAAATCAAAACACACTAAATTCCAGTAATGGACACCCCACAAAAAGTAATAGATAATTGATATTATGATTGTATTTAAAACTAGAATTTAAAGAAAGCATATTAATGAAATAAAAAAAGCTGAATTTTTATTGGTTATGTTTTCATAAACCAAAAATGTTGAAGGTGGCCCATTACTGGCACATCTACCCTATATCCATGTGTATATATATATGTATGTATGAATATACATGTATATTTATATATGTACGTATATCACTGGTGCCCGACTAACCGAAAAGTTTTTTTTTTTTTTTTTATCCTGGCAAAAAAAGGAAAAAGCTTTTAAGAATCCAATGAATTATATGTATAAGTAAGTATGACTAAAATCTTATTATAGGGTAGATGTGCCAATAATGAACACCCTTAAAGAATTTCTTTAAAAAATTTTTAATTAATAGTTATAATTGTTATATTCCACATTTTTTAATATTATATTAATCTACCAACAATGTTCAACCATGCTCATAGTCGCATTTCTTAATGTGAATCGAAATTTAATTGTAAATAACAAAAATAAATCAAAACACCCTAAATTCCAGTAATGGACACCCCACAAAAAGTAATAGATAATTGATATTATGATTGTATTTAAAACTAGAATTTAAAGAAAGCATATTAATAAAATAAAAAAGCTGAAATTTTATTGGTTATTTTTTTATAAACCAAAAATGTTGAAGTTGGTCCATTACTGGCACATCTATCCTATTACAGTACTTTTTACCAAGTTGTATAAAGTTTTATAGTGCGAGAATACTAAAAAGGTAACACATGGAACATAATATGCCAATTTCATGAGAAAATATGTACATAAACAAAAAATTATGTGGCAGTGAGAATGATTATTCTTAGCCAAACAGTGAATTTTCTAGTTAGTAAACAGAAACCAGTACACTTTTTTAGTTTAATGGCCACTTTTTTGCAATCTAAATTCTTGTTAATTTAAAGTAAAATACTTTACTTTATTTAGATTATAATAAACAACATTATTTAGATTATAATAAGCAGCATTATTTAGATTATAATAAACAGAGCATTTTCTGAACTGTTTTAGAATTGCAATCAATTTACGAAACTAGTTTTTAAACTTATTAACATACAAAAACAATTGAAAATGAAACTAAAAAAATATTTAAAAATACAAAAATATGCTTTGATTTTGTTTGTTATAATTTGTTGATGGAGGGGAGGTAGGTCCCACCCCTTAAACCTCGTGGAAAGCTAAAACTAGCTTTTTTTCACCAGGGAGGGAAAGGATTGTGTCAGTTGCTTTGCCCCCTTCCTCCTTCTCAAAATAAATTTACAAAGAGAATTCTAAAAAGTTTTTTAATAGCCGACTTATTTTTAAATTAAAAGTATGTGATCATAAATTACGTAATATTGCAAACAATGTAATCAGCTTTGTCAAATATTTATTCAATAAAACCTGTGAACCAGAATCGAAAAGTACAGGAAAACTTCTGCTTTATACAGATTTTCATCTTAGCATGTGTAGTTGTTGATACATAACAATATGCAATCGGTAATTTTTAAAATAAAATCTAGAAAACTTGAATTAAAACTTTATAAAATAAATTTAAATTACTATTAACATCTTAATTATAAAAGTATTGCACAATTAATGTAATAAAATAAGCTTCACTTAAAAAAATGTTAACAGCAGAAGCTAGAAATTCAGCCTCCGAAAACAATTTAATTTTATATGCCCCGAGTGAAATCATTTATAAACTATTCTTTATTGGGTTATATTGATTTTCTTTTATTGCCTTTCTTTCAGGGAGTAGCTTGCAGATGGAAGTATGGTGCTCCTTTTAAAACAGGGCACTTCAACTGAACGAAATGGGCACTTTTTCTGAAAAGGATTTTTAGTGCTTTTCGTAAGTAATAGCTTAATTATTTTAAAGTTATCTTTCTATTTAAATATTCACACATAAACATATTTTGATACTTTTCGGTTAGCCGGGCGCCAGTGATATATACATACACAGGGATTGAATTTTAGAGTGGGATTGCGGGATTTGCGCCGAAAATTTTGAAATCCCGCCCAAAAAATTTCACCATTTTCCGGAGAATTTTGCTTTATTTAATTTACCTGCAACCGAACGATAAATTTGGTGATTTTTTTTTTTCCCCCGCAACCGATCAATGAACTTTGCGTTTTTTCCGCGACTGATTGACGAACTTTGCGTGTTTTCCGCAGCAGATCAACGAACTTTGCGTGTTTTCCGCGACAGATCAACGAACTTTTCGTGTTTTCCGCGACAGATTGACGAACTTTGCCTCTTTTTTTTTTTTGGCGACAGATCAACGAATTTTGCGTTGTTTTGGAGACAGATCGGCGAACTTTGCATTTTATTTTCACAATCGGTCTACGAACTTTTCTTTTTTTTTTCGCGATCGATCGACGAATTTTGAATTTTTTCCACGATTGATCGGCAAAATTTGTGTTTTTTCCGTGATTGTTCTACAAAAATCATCGATCAACAAAATTTGCGTAATTTCTATTTTTTTTTTATTCGACAGATTGACAAAGTTCGTGTTTTTTTTTTTTTTTTTTTTTTTTTTTTCCTTTTCTTTTTAACCTGTGTCTGACTGAAAAATTTAGATTTTCTTCTCTGCGTTAGACTGATGAATTTCACGATTTTTCCCCACGACCGACTGATTAATTTCACAATATTTTCCCACGACTGATTGAGGATTTTCACAATATTTTCTGATGAGCAATCAACGAATTTCACATTTTTTTCTTTGACTGACTAACGAACTTTGCGAATTTTTCCGTAACCGATTGGTGAATTATTCTGTTTCTTCTGGTGACAGATTGGTGAAATTCACTTTTTTTTTTTTCTCGCGCCTTACTGAAAAATTTAAAGATTTTTTTTCTCGACTGACTAATTTTGTGTTATTTTCTTGCGACCGATTAGCAAACTTCGCCATTTTTTCCCACGACTGATCGACAAATTTACAGATTTTTTTTTTTTTCTATGAACATAGACATAGATAAGGAATTCTAATAAAATAGCCTTTTGAAGAAGAAAATCGTTTCTCGAAAAATGTTTCAAATACAATGTCTGTGTAGAACAGTTGTATTAGTTCATCTACCTCTTCAAATCGTCTGGTAGGTATAATAGATTTATTCTATGGTATTTATCTGTATTGTTGTTTGTAGGTGGCGTTACCTTAGCACAGTTGTACACTGGCTGCCATGAAGTCCCAAAGTCGGAAATCAATATTAACACTATTTCGTTAGAAATCCTTCTCTATTTCTGTTCATGCTTGTAAGATTAATTTCATTATCTTATACCTCAACCAATTGACTAAATTCACAATTTTTTCCAACGACAAATAGACGTATTTAAAGATTTTTTCCTGCGACCGAAAAGAGGGAAAAGAAAAAAAATAGTGGGGTAAAAATACGTAAAATAATAGTGGGGTTTAAAGATTTTTTTTTTCTCCCTCCCAAATATTACAACTCCCCTCCATTTTAAAATGTTGGTAGGGAGACTCCCCTCCTTGGAAAAATTGAATTTCAAGCCCTGCATACATATGTGCGTGCATGTGTGTGCGTATATATCACTGGCATCAGGCTAACTGAAAGAAAAGTACCCATATTTTTTTATTGAAAAGTATTTGTAAATTTTATTTGGGCTTTTTAAAATCTGACAACAATAAGTGGAAAAAAAAAAAAAAAATTGGCCATTTCAAACTATGACTTAAATCTTTATTCAGCTAATGAAATTTTGAATACAAATTCTACAAAATTAATCGAATAAAAAAATTATTGGATTTAGCACACTACAATCTAATGGTGTACAGAGTAGTGCTTTTCTGTGTACCGAGTAATTGTGTGTAAGAAAGAATTGCTGATGGGAAAATGCAGTGCATTTATTGGTAACACTTCCATGTGTATGTGTGTTTTTATATATTCATAAACATACATCTTGAGCATATAATCTAATCATGTTTTTTAAATTAGCTTCAATTTTTGAAATTTTTTTGCACCTTTTTAAAGACAATTTTAGTAAATAAAAAAAATAAATACTGCAGTAGTATTATTTAAAAAATATATATATAAAGTTCAATCAATCAAATATGATACTAAAACTGATTCTTTAACCCATCATTAGTCAAATTTACAATAATAAAAATAAATGTCCTATCTCTTGAAAATATAGAATGATTAGTGTTTTTGCACTATAATTTGCAATACAACAAATTTAATAATTATTATTTTTTAAAGTATTTATTGTATTTTTTGTTTCTACATACTTTTTTTTTATCCAAAATTAGTCTTTTCCTACAGATTTTAAAAATACTTTTCTCTTAAATATAATTTTACATGTTTTTTTTTTCTTATCTTTTTCTATAATTTATAGATAAATTTTTATGTACAGAGTAAATAGTTTTTACAAATTATTGCATATATTATACATTTAGATTCAAGTAACATTTTGTAGATCAGTTTTAAATTCATTTGTCTTCAAATATGCTTAAAAAGCAAGATTCTTGCAACTACTTGGTATTGGCAGAGTACTCGCTGAAATTTTGACAAGTACCGAGTACTCGCAAGGGTTGATCCAGGCAAAATTTGGGGCTATTTAGGGCCACTTCACAAAAATCTTTATGATAAAACAGGCCCCTTCACAAAATTCGTTTTGATAAAATTGGCCCTTTTACAAATTCTATTCCATAAAAACTTACTATTTATTAATTATTATTTTGTGACTTTTAAAATGTGTAATTTGTAAACAAACAAGTTCACCACAGACGAAAACTTCAGCAAAAGAATTTAAAAGTTTTTGTTGATAAAAGCTTGGTTCAAATTTGAGTAACTGGATTTAAACTTTCGTTAAAAAATGTTATTTTTCACAAAAATATAATAAATTTCACAAAAATAACCTTTACATTTCACAAAATGGGGCCCCTCCCAAAAAAAAAAATCCCTGACGGCTCAGCCTACAGGCACAGGTAGATTTCGAAGACGCAGACCGTGGGGCGCCTGTTTGTCGGGAACTGCGGAAGAAATGACCTTTTTTACGATGATGCGGCAGTTGGAACCGCCTACTTCGAAACCTAACTTGTTTGCAGGCAGAGCCGGCAAGGATATTTTTTTTTTTTAGTATAACGGTTGGTCCTATAAAAAACTTGTCAATACAAAAGTTTTAGATAATATTATGAGGATTTATAATAAATTTAAGCGGTTTGAAATCTTGAGAATTGACGAAGTTATGAATTTTTTTCTTCTAAAACCTCCCTTCCCCCCCCCCCCCCCCACCTTAAGGCAATTTTTAATTATATCAAAAATCTGTCATACATACATTTTCGGCCCTTCTCCTAGAAGTAATAATAACTTCAAACGGATTCGATACGTATCATAATTAAGAAATTATGGGGTTTTTTTCTGTTTTCACAAAAAGCCCCCCCCCCCCCCCTTGGTTCGATTTTGCCCATTAACGAACTTGACCGAGATTTTATGCTCCTTGATTTTATGTATCAGTTTCGAAAAGATGCGGGAGTTGGAACCGCTTACTTCGAAAAATAACTTGTTTGCAGGCGGAGCCGGCAGGGTTTTTTTTTTTGCTATAACGGTTGGTCCTATAAAAAACTTATCAATATAAAAGTTTTAGATAATATTAAGAGGATTAATAATAAATTTATGCGGATTTGATATCTTGTGAATTGACGAAGCTATGATTTTTTTTCTCCTAAAACCCCCCCTTTTTCCCCCCTTGGAGCCATTTTTAATTATATCAAAAATCTGTCATACATAAATTTTCGGACCTTCTCCTAGAAGTATTAATAACTTTAAACAGATTAGATACGTATAATAATTAATATTAAGATATTATGGGGGGTTTTCTGTTTTCACAAAAAGCCCCCGCCCTTCCCCCCTTGGTTCGATTTTGCCCATTAAAGAACTTGACCGAGATTTTATGCCCCTTGATTTTATGTATCAGTTTGGAAGAGATTTATGCAGAATTTTTCCAGTTATCGTGTTCAGAAAAAAGTGACATAGATAGATATATAAAGTTTTGAACTGGGGGTGGTTTTGGGTTCTGGGAGTCATGATCGGCGTAGATCTGCAAAAAATTTTCAAAATTTCCAACTTACGTGAGAATATAATAGGTAGTATTTCTTATGAAATCTACCTAAAACCTGCATCCACCCCTGACTCGGTACGGCTGTACTATAATCTAGTCAAATATGTGCCTGCAAAAAGGGTTAAGTTCCTATTTATAGTTTTTGATCCTATAAGGCTTATAATATAACTGAAATAAATTGACCAATTTCGACATTAAACAGTGCTTAAAATAATTCTTAGAATTAAAAGCTGTCCGTTTCAGTGTGTCATACATATCTCTATAAAGTTACCAATTTCATGTTTTTATATGTAATACTTTATTTAGTATAAGTCGAAAGAGCACCGGTTACTTTTTTTAGAATAGAGAAAAATATTATAATCCATTTTAATATCAAAAGTAATATTTTATTTCAAATGAAATGCAAAGTAACATTACAAATATGGCTTAATTTCCTTTTATTTTAGTAATGTACAGATTTTGATTTTTCTTTCTTTGCTGAAAAAATTTGTTTTAAATAATATTTATTATCCCCCTTCCCACTGAATTTCATTTTTTTTTTTATGCGACATGGCAAATTTTGTGATATTTTCCTTGATCGTTCGTCAATTTTTTTTTTTTTTTTTTTTCTGTGACCTGGCAAATTTTGTGATATTTTCCTTGATCGTTCGTCAATTTTTTTTTTTTTTTTTCTGTGACCTGGCAAATTTTGTGATATTTTCCTTGATCGTTCGTCAATTTTTTTTTTTTTTTTTCTGTGACCTTTGAATGAGAATTGTGATTACTTTCTTATGTTTCACAAAATTTGCAATTATTTCCAGCAATTGTTCAACGAAATTCTTTTTTTTTTTTTTTTCCCCGCAGCCGAATGACGGGATTATAGATTTCATCCGCAACTGATTGATGAAATTCATGGGTTTTTTTCTGCACTTGTTTTTAAAAAATTCTTGATTTGATTTTTTTTTTTCCCCCCACATCAAATTGATGAAATTTGTGACTTTTTACGTGATCTCTTGACAAAATTTGCTATTTATTTCCATGGTTGTTCGGCAAACTGTTTTTATTTTCTACATCTTTTGGACGAAATTCTAGATAAAAAAAAAAAAAAAAATCCCTGCCACTGTTTGATTAAATTCTTTTTTTTTTTTTTCAATGAACGATTAAAGAATTGATTATGAAGAATTCTGTGAAAAGTTAATAATTTGCAGAAAACTTACATGTCCATACCTTGTGTCTCCCTCTATGAACATCTCTGAATAAATCTGTGGGGGAAGGGCTCCGTGGTCTCCTGCCTACGCCACTGAAGTAACATTATTTTAGTGGTTAACACATTGAAACAAAGATTTAAAAAAAAAAAAAATTTCAATTTATCTGCCAAGTCTTAGTAAAATTTTATAAAATCAGAAAATTTTTGAATGAATTTTTTTTTTTTTAATTCTGAATAATGGGTTCTATAGTGTAATAAAATTAATTGCTGAGAATCTGCCATTTGGCGCCTAGTTTTTACACCTATGGACATCAACTAGTGTGTAATGTTGTCTATTTGTAACATGCTTCAATTACTAGTAGCTTTTATAGTGATCTCTACTGATCCATGTATATAGTCGTTTATGGTGTAATAATTAAAACATTTTTGTTTAATCTTTCTTTTAACCTTTAAAAATATGTTAGTTTGATCAAAAATGGGATATTTTTATTAACGATTTTTAATCTTTTGTAGTGTTTCAAAAAATATTTAATATTATCCGTTTAACTTACAAACTTCTTTGCCCACCGAGGTTCGTCTATAAATTAAAATTGCCTGGACAACAATGTTCAGTTTTTCAAACTTTCATTTTAAAAATACATAAAATTGAGCTTTATTTAAAAATTCATTGAAATTAAATTCTTTGTTTAAAGATTCACAACTTGCTTAAAAAAAAGTTGAGCTTCCTAAATAAGTTCTTATTTTTCTTCTGACAATAACCCCTCCCCCCCCCCCAAAAAAAAAAAAATAAATAAAATAGATAACTCTTTTTTTTTTTTTTTTTTTTTTAAGTAATTGAGATTTGGAATTTTTTTTTATATGATCTACATTTGCTGGTTTATCCTACATTACAACCATCAATAAGTAGATCAATTTTAACTAACATTTTGTTTTTTTGCCAGTAGAAAAGGAAACTACTTAATGAAATTCAATATTGAATTCTTATATTTATGTAATGGCTTTAATGTAGTTCAGTTTGTATATTTCTGCCTGGTTTAAAATTTAATTTTTTTTTTCACAGGAAACAAACTGGATACAGCTTTGATTTTATTAATGGAAATCATCCAAAGATACATCAGCCCATGCCAAAGATAAAGTATCTACTGAACATTTTGAAGATTACTGACATGGTGGAAGGAATCCTATTATCTGTGTTTTAAAGGTTATGCGAACTGTTTCTGGTAGATTTAGATGTCCCTTATGGTTTAATTTGTAAAATTTTTGACAGTATTGGGGTATTTGCACTATAAGTATGCAACGACTGTTGTTTTTACAACTAAATGTTAACTGTAAAGAATTCAAACAAATAAACAAGTACCATTAGTTGATTATTTATGTTGTAATTTCAAATAAACGCAGCGGCTGTACCGCAATGGTCATTTTTTGTGTGTGTGTGTGTGCCGTGTTTTCTTTCACTTTTTCCCAACAGCAGCTAGATTTTAGGGTCGTCTATCAAAGCCCTCTGCAGTCAGTAGAATGATTGCATCCAGTTGCAACAGTCAAAATGTGCAATGACTGCATTGGTGAAATGATGAGAAAAAGCTGATTGCATGTGTGTAAATAAACAAAAATAAGTAATTTTTTTTTTTTTTTTTAATACCTTTTCTAAGTGCAAATACATTAGTTAAAACATTTTCAACCAACAACTATAATTTAGTGCAGCTCTTTTCAAGTAAGTGTAATAATTTTCTCTTATTGGGTTTTAATAATATTGGACATGTTTTTTGTTTTGTTTTTTACTGTATTCAATGTTATTTTCAATTATAAAATTTATGTTATTTTTAATTATAAAATTTACATATTTAAATTTAAGCTTATTTTCTTTTCCCCATGTTGGCAGTCTGATAAAATTATTGTTCATAGTCTTATTTATAATTATGCATCTTTCCAAAAGTGGGTTTCTATAGTGATAACAGTAAATTTCATAGTAAGCTGAATCTTGATTTAACTGTATGCTTAAAATATTCGGTGTGCAAAATATTTACTTAAAAAAATGCACAAAATCTGAGGTGCAAAATACGCTTATATTGTGTGCACTTTTTATTTTACACATTTTTTGCATACCCAAAAATTCCTAAATTGTGCATTTTTATGCATAATCAGAGGTTCTGATTATGCATAAAAAATGCACAATTTAGGGATTATTTGGTATGCAAAAAATGTGTAAAATAAAAAGTGCACAAAATCTGAGCATATTTGACTCTTCTGATTATGCACTTGTCCACAATTCAGTTTGCACTTTTTATATACAAGCAGAGGTGCCAAATACGCTCAGATTTTGTGCACTTTTCTAGCTGGGATTACAAAGCATACCTTTTATTATACATGTGAAATACCACTGCTTCGACCGATCGATGGTGTCTTTTTTTTCTTTTAAACATTTCAATATCAATTTTGCTTTTTAACCATAAATATAAAATAAACCTATGTGGAGAATTGATATTTTATCTTTTTTTGTACTATTTATTTTTTTTTAATCATTGTTCAGCACTATATAATGCGGTTATTTTATTTTTGTGGCAACACTAATTTGAGGGAAAATCTTGCATTTCATTTATAAAAACAATGTTGATTTAATTTTTAATTAATAGCAATATTTAATCAAAAACCATATTTTAACGAAATGTGGAGGTAGTACTATGTCAGAAGCTGCTTCAAAAACCTTTCGAAGGAGGATACCTGTGTTATTGTGTGTTATGTAAATTCATAGAAAAAGGGATGTTGACAACAGAAATAATATGTATGATTTTAGAATAATAGGACTTTGCAAAATAATGCTAATTTACTGAAAAGTACAATCAAAAGATAGTTTATATTTAAAACAAAAATTAAAGTGAAATCACACATTGTTAATCATAGAATATCCATCTATTAAATAGTTAATAAAACTTTAAAAAAAAACTAAAATACAGTAAACAACAATAATGTTTGATTAGATTTAAATTCATTAGCAATTAATACTGAGATCTAAAGATTTAAAATTTGAATTACACATGAAAAAAAAAAAATAACGTACATTACAGGAATTATTAAAATACTAAATACAACTTAATGGGTATTTGAAAAAGAAAGAAATAATAACTGATTAAGATTTTGGTTAATTACTTGCCCTTATGGGCATTTTAAAACTATCATATCTTTATAAGGCATGCAATGAAAGCAAACACAATAGTGATAAGCTTGGAATAAAATATTTTAGTTTATTTCTGTCAGTAATCTAATTTAATTCATTATGTAACTCTAATTGAATTTTTCCTTAAGAGTTCAATTACCATTACAAACTATGAATTACATAAATATTGCCAATAAAGTATTTTATTCCAATCTTTACCATGCTTGTGTCTATTTTCATTGCATGCTCTAAAATATATGATTCTTTTAAAATGCCCATAAAAGAAACGAAAAAAAAATAATTCACTCCATAAAAAGTGAACATTCACTCCTATGGAAGAGTGGCTATTCACTCCTTTCAAGAGTGAGACATCCACTCCTTTTGCAAGAGTGGATAATCACTCCTATGAAAGAGTGGGTAGCCACTCCTATGAAAGAGTGACTATTCACTCCTATCAGGGTGAAAAAACCCACTCTTTTTGCAAGAGTGGATAGTCACTCCTCTGAAAGAGTGAGTATCCACCCCTGTTTAGAGTGAATATTCACTTCTCGGGAGTGAGTATTCACTCTTTCAGAGAGTGAACAATTTCACTTTTGCCTAGAGTGAATAGTCACTCTAAAGAGGTTGGGCAAATTTTGACTCTGCGATAGAGTGAATATCCACTCTTCCAGAGTGAATAGTCACTCTTTCTTATTCAGAGTGTAGTACTTTTCAATACCGTGGATCTTAATGTTATTCACAAGCAGATGGAATTTTTCTCATCCTTAAACGCAAAGGAAGAATCGAATACAGATCGTTGTTATAAAAGTCCGAGAGGTAGCCACAATTTAAACCTAACCATTTTATACAAGCTGGTTTTCAAGTTGTAATTGATTTTACTTATCAATCCCGGAAACAGTCGTCAGTTGTCGCAACAGCCGTGTATTAGGCCATGATAATCAAAAAATGCCCCATTAAAACGTTAAAGCATGACAACCCAATTACAGATTTACCAATATTTTTAAAATAAAGCACGATGTCATGTTTTTAGAGGCCTCGAAGTCTGAGCGGGGGTTGGCGAGCGTAGCTCGCAGGGGGTAGGCCCCCTAGTATTCATATACTATTAAAGTGGTTATCAAAATCTCTGCTCAACAATGCGAAACTTTCTGACATGTTTTCTGACTCATTTTTAAACGTAAAGGCATAAAATCAACAAACCTGACTATTGAAGCGATTTGTAATCCAATAACGTTTTCCATTTTTTGATAAATAGATTACTTTTCTAGATATAAAGGATTATTGTCACGTGACGACAAGTTTTTCCGTTTTCTCGCACTGCTACGGCGAGAATTTGGTTCAAAACACCCACTTTGACAGTTTTCTGAAAAATCTAATGCCTTTACCAAAAAATGAAAACGTCATTCGATTACATAGTTTCTGAATAAGATCACCTGTGCCAATTTCAGTGTTTCCAAACTAAAATGAATTCAGAAGTGTATCAGAAATTAATTCCTTTGGATTTGCCTTAAACAAACAATTCTTGTACAGTGAACTGTCGTTAGTGCGGACTTGCAAGGGAGACCATTTTTTGTCCGCGCTAACTGAAGACTGCATATTAAACGATGTAAAGATTTGAATTATGTAAAATAATCTTTTTCGCTGAATAAATTGAATTCAGTTTTTGGCAGAAATTAAATGGTTATTAACTAATGCTAATGTAACAATTTTTCTTTGATTTTGTAAATTTAGTTAAAAATCAAGTTAGTGACAAAATTTTAATGCAAAATAATAAATTATTGAGGTCAAACAAAATAGGCTAAGAAATTGCCGTAATTACATAATTTAACTCACTTTTCTCTTTGCATTACTTGGACAAATTATTTTTTTACCGCATTACTTTCCAATTTTGCGATATACGCCGAAAATGTCGTCTATTATGTCACATTTTGATTGGTAATATCTTCGAACAAGCCATTAGCGATTTCTGAACCTGTCTAGTTTTTTGATGACAGAAAGTTTTCTTTCTCTTTATTATTGCTTCTGGCAATTTCTTGATCTCTCAATAATCAGTTACATCAAAGTTTTGCTTTTTTAAAAAAATAATGTACAAAAACCGTTTCGATTCTGCACGGTCAGTTTGTGAAAAAATTGTCCGCTTTAACCGATGAGTAAGCTTTAACCCTTTCCGGCACAGTGGTCCCACTCCGGGCACACCTAATTTTAATTCCAAACTTACATTCGGCACCAAGAATATTTTAATAAAATTTTGCTTTTACAATGAAAGCTTAAAATAAGGAGTTTTTATTTTCTAAAAAAGTCGTTTGTAAATTCCGGTGTCAGTCAGTAATTTCGCATTTTACAAACAGAATTTGTCTGTGCCGGAAAGGGTTAAACGATGTCTTTAACATTTACTTGAAAATAGGAAATGATGGTGAAAACGAAATTGTCTTCATTAACCGAAGATAAGTCTTAAAGGGAAACGGATTAATGAGAGTCCATTGTTTATTTATATTGTTATGAATTTTATATATATCTGTAAATATTCCATTTGTTTAAATTTATTTTATTTTATTATTGTGAAAATTGCAGTATTATTAATGTATTTCCTATTGAGCATCATGTAACTCAATGCTAAAGACCTCAGATGCTTTGCAAGAAAAACAACCTTACACCCTCATCTTTATCATGGAAGTCTATATATCGCCAAATGTCGCCAAGTTGGCGACGGATTTGGCGACTTTTTGTGCTACCCCCCCTTATACATTTACATTGGGATCCTTTCACGTTTGGAGTACTCTATCGAGAGTTGAAGGACCTTCTGGTAATTTCTAGCATTAGAAAGCTCTGGAATAATCTGGAAAGATCTCTGAAGCCTATATAAGGGACCTCCACCAGTTCAGTTGAGTTAGTTGTCTGTCAACTGCGATTGAATTCATACGAGAGGCTTTGCATTGAGAACTGTGTTACTCAGATTGATTTTGTCGTTGATACGTCGTATTGAACACATTGTTTCTGTGTGAAATTTTGCTGTGCTGTTATTGGATTTGAAGATTACTGAATATCTTGTAATTTTCAGAAGATATTTGTGATCGTATTGCACTGTTTATAGTGATTAAGCCTTTTGATTGTTCTTATATATTGGCATCAGTCCTTTCGAACCCCGAGCTCACAACATTTGGTGTCAGGAGTGGGGTTGAATGCCGATCACCAGAGCAATGGAGGGTGAACTGAAACAATTATTGGAGAAATTAGCTGCAAACCTTGGCGAGTTGAAAGAAGAAATGAAGAAAGATATGTCAGCGATGGATGAGAAAATGACTGCAAACCAGGCTGAAATGAAGGAAATGTCGGAAGAAATGAAGAAGGAAATGTCAGCGATAGATGAGAAAATGACCGCAAGCCAGGCTGAAATGAAGGAGATGACGGAAGAAATGAAGAAGGAAATGTCGGCGATAGATGAGAAAATGACCGCAAACCAGGCTGAAATGAAGGATATGTCGGAAGAAATGAAGAAGGATATGTCAACCAACCTTGGTGAGTTGAAAGAATTAATAGATAATAAAATAACATCTTTAAATGAAAGAATTGACAGCGTGGAAAACACATTTGAAGGAAGGTTTCAAGAAATAGAAGAAAATGTTCAAATGACAGCCAAAACCGTAGAAGAAGTTCAAAAGATCTCCAAAACCGTAGAAGAAAGGATAGAGAGTGTAGAGAAGGAGTTGGAAAATGTGAAGAAACAAAAGATAACTGCCGAAAACTATCCCGAAGATGTGAAGTATCAAGCTATGCTTCCTCGGGTTTCTATTAAACTCTCGACCTATGACGGAAAATCCTCATGGCCAGTTTTTAAGACACAATTTGGGATCGTAGCGGACGCCAATGGATGGGATTCCCAGACAAAGGCTTGCCAGTTAGCTGCTTCTCTACGAGCTGATGCTGCCGACGTCCTACAGACATTGCCTGCAAATGAACCGCTTAATTTTGAAACGCTCGTCAGTGCCTTAAAATTGCGCTATGGCGAGAAATGCATGAAGGAATATAGCAGACTCCAGCTCAAATCTCGACAGCAGAAATCCACTGAATCTCTGCAAGATCTTGCTACGGATGTTGAGAGACTTTCACATCTTGCTTATCCTGACTGTCCGACTGAAATTAGAGAAAGTTTAGCTCTGCAAGATTTTATTGATGGTGTGCGTGACCCTGAGATCCAGACAGCACTCCGGATTGCAGATCTCAATGATTTAAAAGGGGCTTTGGTTTACGCTCTGAAATTCGAGCCAGCCCAGCAAGCTACTAGGAAAGATCGACACTTCGTGCGAGCAGCCAACCTGCCTGAGACGTCGGATAGAGCTGTGGAGCGCTTACGGCAGCAGATGAATGACATAATGAGAAAGATGAACTCCTTAATGGCCAACAAACCTTACAGGAAGATCAAGTGCTGGAAATGCGGTGGAGAAGGCCATATCCAAATCGACTGCCCAAGACGACCCAGCACCGAAAGTAATATCTCTCCCGCTAAAGGAGGAGTAGGAAAACTGATTAATGGCCATCTTGCGGGGCGGAGGTTGCCAGATTTTGAGAAGCCCCATTTTCAAGTATGTGAAATTTCTGCAAGAAGTTGCGGCGAGAACGGAGTTTTTCTAGTCGGAAGTGTGAATGATTTGCCCTGTAATATGATCATCGATACAGGAGCCAATGTGACCATCATTCGGAAAGATCTAGCTCAGCGGCTGAAAGAAAAACTCTTCTAGACCCCGCCGCGTGTTATTCTTCAAACTGTGACCGGGGATAAGATCAACATACATGGAAGAATGAAATTGAAAATAAAGTTTGGGAACGCCGCTTACCATCATACAGTCTATGTGGCCGATATTTCAGACCCTTTCATACTCGGACTGGACTTTTTAAAAGAGCATAGATTTACACTGGACTTTAAGAATAATGAGTTACGCTCTGCTCAAGAAGATGTCACTATTTTCAAACTAGGAAATGAATCTGAATCTATTCAACAGATCACAGCCAAGGCAGATGTTATCATCCCTCCTCGGACCGAAATGGTGATACCTGGATTAACTGAGAACGAAAGAAGTTTTCAGTGTGGCTTGGTTGGATATCCTGAGAAGAGCCCAAAAGGAGTGCTAATAGCATCAGCGCTGGTAGATCTGTCGAGAGATGTCATACCTGTGAGAATTGCGAACGTAAGTGAAAAATCTAGAATTATCCAGAAGGGTGAAGTGGTTGCAACGTGTGCTCCAGTCACCTGTGTTTGCAAAGACCCGAGCTTGTCGTTGTCGGAGCCGCCTACAAGTTTAACACCTGAAATTGGACGAAATGAGAGTTTATCTCCTGAGCAGAGACATGCCGCAGAAAGACTGTTCCAGGAGTTTAAGGATGTGTTTTCACAAAACGAGGGTGATATAGGTCGCACTTCTCTGACACGTCATAGAATTGACACTGCCGACCATCCACCGATTAAACAGCATCCAAGACGCTTGCCGTTCGCAAAACAAGAAGAGGTTTCTAAGCTCTTACAAGAGATGCAGGATAGTGACATCATCGAACCGTCATCAAGTCCGTGGGCCTCTCCCATCGTGTTGGTCCGAAAGAAAGATGGCTCCACAAGATTTTGTGTGGATTATCGTAAACTTAACGATATCACGAAGAAGGACAGCTATCCTCTACCAAAAATAGACGACACGCTAGATACTCTTTCAGGGCATAAATGGTTTTCCACACTGGATTTGAAGAGTGGATATTGGCAAGTAGAGATCCATCCTGATGACAAAGAGAAGACCGCATTTACTACTGGACAAGGACTTTGGCAATTCAAAGTTATGCCGTTCGGGCTCTGCAATGCTCCAGCAACGTTCGAGCGCCTCATGGAGACAGTGTTAAAAGGCCTGACTTTTGAAGCTTGTCTCATCTACCTAGATGACGTCATCATTGGTGGCCGCACGTTTGAAGAAAATCTAGAAAATATTCGAAAAGTGTTAATGAAGCTAAGAGCGGCGAATTTAAAGCTGAACCCTTTGAAATGCAAGTTCTTCCAACGGGAAGTAAATTATCTAGGACACATCATTTCAGCTGAAGGTGTTCGAACAGATCCTGAAAAAGTGTCCGCAGTAAAGAACTGGAAGCGTCCGGAAAATGTCCATCAGTTGCGAAGCTTTCTGGGACTATGCACTTATTACAGAAAGTTTGTCCAGGGGTTCTCCAACATCGCAAGACCATTGCATAGGCTCACTGAAAGCAAGCAGAAGTTTCTATGGACACAAGAATGCGAGAATTCCTTCCAGCGGCTGAAAGAAGCTCTCACATCCTCTCCAGTCCTTACCTATCCGCACCCCGAGAAACAGTTCATTGTGGACACGGATGCCAGTCATGAAAGTGTCGGCGCTGTACTTTCCCAAGAAATAGATGGCCAAGAACGAGTCGTAGCATACTGGAGCAAATGTTTATCGAAACCAGAGCAGAATTATTGCGTCACTCGTAAGGAGTTATTAGCTATAGTAAAAGCTATAGAACACTTCCATCACTATCTCTATGGCAGGAAATTTCTCCTTCGTACTGATCACGCATCCCTAACATGGCTGATGAATTTTAAGAACCCAGAGGGCCAAGTAGCCAGATGGATACAACGACTCCAGGAATACGACTTTGACATCAGGCATCGCAAAGGCTCATCGCATGGAAACGCCGATGCCCTATCAAGAAGACCGTGTCCCGAGAGCTGTCGCTATTGTTCCAGAGCGGAGAGCAAGTATAATCCCGAATATGTCATACGCCAGACGAAGACTTCACAATTAACGCCACCAGATCCCTGGAGTGATGAGAAGATTCGAGAAGATCAAATGGCAGACTCTGACATCAAACCAATTTTGGAGTTATTAGAATCTTCTAGCACGAAGCCCAGTTGGAAAGACATCTCGACTTACAGTCCTACGACGAAGCAATATTGGGCTCTTTCGAACTCTCTCCACGTCAGGAATGGTGTCCTGTTCCGAAAATTCGAATCGGAAGATGGGAAGATATCTCGGTGGCAGTTGGTACTTCCTCGATCCCGAATATCAGAGGTCCTCAAGGAATTACATGGCAGTCCCACTGGTGGCCATTTTGGAGTCATGAAAACATTACATAGAGTCCGAGAGCGCTTCTTCTGGGGAAAAGCGAGAGCTGACGTCGAACAATGGTGCAAATCTTGCGATGCATGTGCAGCTCGGAAAGGACCAAAGAAACGTAGCCGAGGAAGACTACATCTCTACAATGTAGGAGCACCTTTCGAACGAATCGCCCTAGACATCCTAGGTCCTTTGCCAAGAAGTTCCGATGGCAACAAATACCTCCTTGTTGTCATGGACTATTTCACGAAATGGCCTGAAGTTTATGCCATCCCTGATCAAGAAGCTTCTACGGTTGCTGATGCCTTGGTACACCAGTGGATATCAAGGTATGGAGTCCCCCTTCAAATGCATTCTGACCAGGGGAGAAATTTCATCTCTGCTGTGATTGAGGGTCTCTGTCAACTTCTCGGAATGGACAAAACTAGGACGACGCCTTTACATCCACAGTCGGATGGCATGGTTGAGAGGTTTAATCGTACCATCCTCAACAACCTCTCACTGCTAGTCTCAAGAAACCAACAAGACTGAGACCAAAAACTTCCCTAGTTTCTTCTCGCCTATCGCAGCGCCGTCCATGAAACAACCGGCTATTCCCCGTCTCAGATGCTTTTCGGTCGTGATCTTCGTCTACCTTGTGATCTGATTTTTGGTCGCCCTCCAGATGCGCCTTCATCGCCAGAGGGATACGTGCAGAATCTCCAGGCACGATTTGAAGACGTCCACAACTTGGCTCGAGAGCGGATCAATATACAGACGGAGAAGATGAAGACCAGGTACGACACGAAAGCCACGGGACATCAATTCAAAGAAGGTGACAAGGTTTGGTTTTATAATCCGACTCGATGTAAAGGACTTTCTCCCAAACTGCAATCGCACTGGGACGGTCCTTATACAGTCCTAAACAGACTGAACGATGTCGTAATTCGGATCCGAAAGTCACCAAGTGCGAAGCCTAGAGTCGTTCATTACGACAGGCTGGCTCCATACTATGGCCATAGTACTTAGTTCATTGATTGTAAATAGTGTAATGTAAATAATGTAAATTAGTATGACCATGGTCTTGTATATAAATTAATGTAATTATTTATTTTGCTTAGCATTATCATTATTATTGTTATTATTATCTAAATACTTGTATGTAATGGTGTCTATGCTTTATAATTCAGCATTATGAATGTGTTTAATTGTTATTTTCCATATTTGCTTTAAGTGTTTTGAATAGTATAGCATTTGTTGGTAACAGGTTTGCTTCCGATCAAGGGTTGTACTGCCCGGGACGTGCAGTCCTTGAGAGGGGGGCAATGTTATGAATTTTGTATATATCTGTAAATATTCCATTTGTTTAAATTTATTTTATTTTATTATTGTGAAAATTGCAGTATTATTAATGTATTTCCTATTGAGCATCATGTAACTCAATGCTAAAGGCCTCAGATGCTTTGCAAGAAAAACAACCTTACACCCTCATCTTTATAATGGAAGTCTATGGAAATATCGCCAAGGAATGGGTTTATCGCCAAGTTGGCGATGGTTTTGGCGACTTATTTTTGTCGCCAAATTTGGCGATATATCGCCAAATGTCGCCAAGTTGGCGACGGATTTGGCGACTTTTTGTGCTACCCCCCCTTATACATTTACATTGGGATCCTTTCACGTTTGGAGTACTCTATCGAGAGTTGAAGGACCTTCTGGTAATATCTAGCATTAGAAAGCCCTGGAATAATCTGGAAAGATCTCTGAAGCCTATATAAGGGACCTCCACCAGTTCAGTTGAGTTAGTTAGTTGTCTGTCAACTGCGATTGAATTCATACGAGAGGCTTTGCATTGAGAACTGTGTTACTCAGATTGATTTTGTCGTTGATACGTCGTATTGAACACATTGTTTCTGTGTGAAATTTTGCTATGCTGTTATTGGATTTGAAGATTACTGAATATCTTGTAATTTTCAGAAGATATTTGTGATCGTATTGCACTGTTTATAGTGAATAAAGCCTTTTGATTGTTCTTATATATTGGCATCAGTCCTTTTGAACCCCGAGCTCACAACAATATATTTAGTTATTTATTTTTATATATTTTTGGTTTTCTCGTAAACAGCTCTTAACGATTTTCATGAAAACGACAGATTATGAATTTTTTGGTTTAGAAATCGATCTGTCGGTGTGTCATCTCCGGGAAAAACCGTTTACATGCAATAAACGCTCTTCGCACGGGTGGAAAACATTTCAGAAAGCATAAAATATGTGCAAGAAATGATAAAAATTTAAATGAAACATAAATGTATTGCAAATAGTATGTGAAATGAAACAATTCATTATGTTATACCCGGTCTCCGCACAGGTAATTTATAAATATTTTTCGTTTAAAAATATAAACACTTAAAATTTACCTAAAAACAAGAATTTATGAATGACTCTTCGTGATCTTTGAGAATATTCGTCCTTTTAAGTGTTCGATTTTTGGCTACTGAAAAAAATATTGTAATTTTAGGAGGGAAAAAAATCTTGCAAAAAATATGACTATGTAATAGGCCATTATGAAAATCACATTACAAAACATAAAATTTAAATGCTTGTAAATCAATTCGGGCTTCAGTATCAGTTTGGTGAAAGAAATGGCCGACCTTCCCAATAACTGACGACGATATGCAGCCAAATTATTACCATTAATAGATATGAGAAAGCACGTGTTGTGCATTATCACGCCGCTGGTTGAATTTATAATTTCCGCAAAGAAACATGATTATGATTTGCATTTCTTAATAGTCATGACTACGTGTTTCACCAACGACTAATTGCCGCAGAATAACGGGAATAGTTTAGATGGATTTCAGCACTGTCCCAAATTCCCATCTCTGATCCAGAGATCAATGCTTCAAACTCCACGTATATTGTGAATAATTGATAATTATATAAGGTGTCCACAAAATCTCTTTACAACTTCAAGTTTTTATTAACTCCTAATATTGTATTGCTTCACATCCATGTATCTGTTCATTTGCGTTTGTAATAAAAGTTTGAAATTGTAAAGAGGCTTTGTGGACATCCGCAGTATTACATTTTTACGCTTCAAATAACTTTCAATATTTTATATCATCCACGTTGTCTCATACTGAGTTTTGAAATGTTTTTCTTAAACATTGCAGCGAGACGCCCATTAAGACCTTTGAGAATATCTATTTTTTTTCTTTTAAATATAATTTTTGCTATCGGAAAAGAATAATTCTGTCGACACAAATGGGTTTGGAAAAAAAAAAAATTGGAAACGCATGTTTACATTTTATCTAAATAACACAATACGCAATTTCGAAAATCACAATACAAAACACACTATTTAAATGCGTGAAAATGAATTCAAGCTACAATACAAGTTTGGTCAAAACAATAACCGAGCTTTTCCCAGCGACTGAATTATAGATAAAACAAAATTCGCCACACAAAATTATCACCATATAATAAATGATAATTCATAGCACATGCTTTCTCTTGCAAGTCCCTGATTGAACTTATAATTTCCACATCATTACAATTTGCATTTCTTAATAGTCGTGATTACGACTTTAGCAAACAACTAATGGCCACAGAATAACGGGATAGTGCAGATGGATTTCAGCACTGTCCCAAATTCCCATCTCTAATCCAGAGGTCAATGTTTCAAACTTCACGTGTATAGTGAATTAATAATTACCTTCCCAAGGGATTCGTGACTAAGTTAATATGTTACGACAAAGAAATCGCAGGCGACGATCGCCAACAAAGATACGATTAACATGAGTTAACCTTGGGCGGTGTGAAAACGGTATATAATGGGTAAATGGTTGTTTTTCAAGGTCAGGAAGGACATTTTTAGTTTCTGATGAGAAGAATGACAAGAATAACACAGACATTAAAACTGATTGTAGACGGAAATTTTATTTTATTTTTCTTTCAGTCGTCTTTCAATTTAACAGAATGACAGTTTGTCTTAACAACATGTGGGAAAACGTGCATTGAAATGTTGAGATAAAGTACATAGAATGTTTCTGGACATATTTAAACTCTCATGAGTATGATTTTTGGCTTCTGATTTTCTGCTGATATCTGATTTTTGACAGTCTCATACTATGCTCAATTTGAATTTTTAGTCACTGATATATTGCAGAATAATATAATTAGTAGAATTTCTTGAAAAATAAATATGATATTGGAGATTTATCAGACAAAACACTCATTGTAGGGAACAGAAGTGACAGGGGCAGTAGTGACATTTTTGGAATTTCGCCACTTTACTAAAAAAGAGCATTTTTGAAATGTTGTATGCACTATTTTCAAAGACATAGCAAACTTACTATTAAATGGCTAGATATTGGTTAATGTATAAATATCTATATTTAAATTAAGAATGGGGACAGTGGTGACGTTTAATAAAGGTAAGCGTAGCTTTTCCCCATTCTTTTCAATCAAGACAATCTTCTTTATGAACAAACAGAAAGCAGTGGCTACTTTTTAAGAACATGTGGTCCTAGGCCTTAAGTCAGGTTTTCCCGATCCGCACTTGCTTTACCAGAACTCGAGGGATGTGGAGACCTACAAAGGTAACCACGGTTTCCTCTCGTAGGACACTAGGATATAAATGAAACATAGCAAGTTCTTGGAAGAATTAACCATATTGTATGTCAACAATGCAGTATTACAGTATTTATAAATATAGTTAAATTAATATTATCGGGACCTTAAATTTATGCCATATTAAAGTAAAAGGGCTTTGATAAAAAAAAAAAGACAAAGCTTTCCTTTATGACAATAACGTTTACTATGCAAAATTTCAATTGGGTACTGTAGTAGCTACTTTGACACAATTACGAAATTAATTTTATTTTAAATAGATAGGAAACACGCAAGCTATTAATAGAAGATAGGAAACACGCATTGTATATTGACAAACAGGAAGTTTGTTAAATTTTTTGCAGCGGTGTAATTAACAGATTTTAATCTGATATCATTTGCACAGACCTTTTAAAAAACCTTGTCCAAAGCAACATGTTTTATTTAAAGCCATCTTTTGAAAGGAAAAATGTGCTAGAATTTAAAATAATCAAAATGGAATAATTGCAAATACAATCTCCTAATCATTTATAAGTATTAATCATGAAGACTATATTTCTAAATATAATACATTTTTAACGTAATCTTCTGAATAAGAACTTTTAACATCGAAATAATCATTACTCCAAAGAACCTTGGCCAAATAAAAGTATACAAAGAAGTCTTGCTCAATTGATTCATGCACATTCTAAATCTACACAAGATGTTCGTTACAAGGTATTACAAACTATTCGTGTGCATTGAAATCATGTTGGGAATTTACAAAAAGCCTCTCGGTAAAACAATAAAGCTTTTTTCTAATCTATGAACGGCTTTGCTTGATATGTAAGTCTGATGCAAGTTAAACAATGGGAGAAAGACATATCGAAGTATTCAACATTGAAGTAGAAAGAAAAATATTACAAATGGAAAAATCGTGAATAAATACTTGTACCAATAATAAGAATGAATAAAGAAGGGTGAAAAAAAAAGGAAATATATATTTTATTCAGGAATACACTAAAAGAAATTAGAAGCCTATCGAATCGTGCGTAATATGATCACACAAACTGTAACATACAGTAATTTTTTCGCAAAACATGATTATACACTGCAAAAAAAAAAAAAAAAAAAAAAAAAAAAACTTGTTGTTTTTACAGTATAATACAGGCACCCCAACTGCCAGTATTATACTGTAAAATCAACATTTTTTTTTTTAGTGTACATGTAATTACAGGGTCAAAACAAAAGTATTCAATTAATCAAAACTGACTAATTCAAATAATTAATTATCAGAGATAACATTATCAATCACTCTTTTAACGCTTAACTTCTGTTAGCGATCTCACAAGCTTTTTCCAATTTTCAGGTTAAGTTATAATTTTCAGTTTAACTTACAGATATACTAGTGAAATTGTGTTTCGTTTTTAGTGTTAGTATTACTATCGGTAGAGACTTCTGAATAGGTGCAATTTTATATTTGCTGGTTACTTAATAAATATATGATTCACCATAACAATAGATTTTGCCATCAGAATCATAAGTCCTATCTTCACTGTTGAATATTTGTTTTTAATCCATCAGCGCAGTAAAATAAGTTAGTTCACACATGAATAAGAACTGACTAATAACAAGCAGCACTAATTCAGATTTTCTCACGTATTTAGTGCCAGTAAATGACACAATGCATGTCATTGTCCCGCCGACATTGAAATTTGCTGTCGATTACATTTGTCTTAGTGATTCTACAGAAATGATCGCTATATGTATGCCCCATGCGAGCTTATAGAAAACAAATTATGTGTACTTAAAATTGTGCACGTATGTGAACATACATGCGTATGAAAATGATCAGATGGAATGAAATCTATGCAGTCAGGCTATGGGATGTTTATTTCAATTAATAATAATAATTTTGGAAAAAGAATAATTTTCTAATTGCATCACATAAATTATTTGAATGAATGCGTGTCGTTAAAAGAAATTTGAAGGTGGAAAAAATTTGAAAAAAACTAAAATTTCTGTTTGTTTTATTATTTTATAATCGACAGTTTTAATGATGTTTTTTATAGAGTTTTCAGAGAAAAAGATTTCCCGTATAGCTAAGTGAAAGATGATTGTAATTTTGTATTCTAGGCACCTATTAAAAATGCACTTTATCTTCACTATTTTGATATTAAATATGTGGGTATGCTCGAGTTATGGCGGCTCGTTATTAGCTGGTCCTTATTAGCATATGAATTTATTTTCTTTCACAGAAAACATTTGGCGGTAACATTTGACCTTAACAATAGATTCTGTCTTCAGAATCATAAGTCACCTTCTCCGTCATATTTTTTCTTTAATCCATCAGCGCAATTAGTTCACACGCTAATAAGCACCGGCTAATAACAAGGCACCATAATTCAGACATACCCACGTATTTAATGTCAGTGAGTGACGACACAATGTATGTCATCTGTCTTGGCGACACTCAAGTACCTCTCGGCCATAAGTGCCTTTGACATGACAGCCCTTATCTCCTGCCACAAGAACGATATTCACAGGCAGCAGTCTTAAATATTACCACTCTAAACAGAAAACTTCAGACGCCACATTTGACCCTTTAGAAATAATAACATGGGTTTGTGACGAAAAACAAACGATGGTTATTAGGAAAGGTTCTCCCAAAAATTTTAATGGGATTCGCTAGCAACTCGCTTAATTGGAGAATTTATGCGAGTCTCAAAAATTTATTGTTAAAGATAAAGTGCGTTTTGTTCTTTACTATGATATGACATCGTATCTTGTGTCATCTTAAGATCTTAAGTTCTAGTGCTTTGAGGCACATGGGTTAAAACAAATTGCAAGTTGCACAAAAGAATGGAAACTGTTTCAAGATATTAAACTGTATCTGTGAACGTATATTTCCAAGTTTTCAAGATAGATTAAAAAATTACCCACCATGGGCGAAATGTAGGACAATTTTTAACCTAACTGATCCAAAGAGTTAAATGGAGAACGCACTGTAAACTGAAATGTCTGAAATTTACGCACTTATATGTTTGAAACGGAGTGGTGAGTTTTAAGATGTTGTAAAAGTCTTATTTTTTTCAGACACTTGAAAGGTCTGAATTGCAGCCATTTTTGACCTCTCATTATTCTAGCAATAGCAAGCCATGTCTGACCATTTTTTTTTCTTTTTTAGCATTATACTAAGTCGTGTTTGACCACAGTGAATCCTCCTTAATAAATGAGGAAATATTTGACCAATAGGGTAGGACTGGGTTTGTTCCAAAACCTGATAAAAGCATGGGCAAACTGAACCATGGCCCTGCCCAACTCTTTTGATTTTAGCCCCCCACCCAAAAAAAAAAATAAATAAATAAAAGCTTGGTATGCAATTTTGTAAAGCTGATATTTTGTATCTATTTCGACATTGTACTGATTTTAATCATTATTTTGAACTTATAGAGTGTGATAAGTTTAAAAACATTAAATATATCTTATCTAAATACAGTAACATTTCTCAATAGTGGACAACGCAGCACATGTCTCCTATTCGGAGAAAGCGGACACCTCCAAATAGGAGACAAATTCCGCGGTCCCGAGATGTCCGCTACATTACTTGCAGGTAATTATTTTTTAAAATACGACATGATCTTCCATTAAACTAACCCCCTGATTTCCCGCCTTTTTTTCTCCAAACATTCTACTTTTGGATCTCGAAAAAATTTTGGATCGCCACGAAAAGGATCCTTTTGCAATAAAATAATTATCGAAATTCCAGCATAAGTCTAAAAAGTATGTACGTGGATATATTTAAACAACAACAACAACAAAAAATATACATAAGTAATAAATTAAAAACTTCTTAAGAATTTTCCCTAAATTAGAAATATATCTTATCTATATTAATAAAAGAAAGTTTCGCTCTGTGTGTGTGTGTGTGTGTTTGTCTGCGATGGCTAGCAAAAACTAGCCCACCTAGAAGTCTGAAAATTTAGGTGTGGATAATCCAAGGTCTGGCCATGTGCACCCGAGTCTCTGAATTTTAATATTTTGATAATTACCCAAAATATTAATTAGATTCTCATTAACCATCCCTTCTAAAGTGACATCTTTTAAATCAAAATGGCTAAAGAAAAGAACAGGCGCATTGGATTTGCAAGCGAAAATGAACGAATTCGAAATTATTTTACTAATTAGCGAATTTTAAGAAAACTAATTCAGATATCAATTTGAAATTTTCTGAGCATATGTAAAAAAAAATTCTGCATCTGACTATGATTTTTAAAAAATTCGGTCTGTAATTTTTCTTAATTTATGCAAAAAACTGCCAAAAATCTGCCGGCGCCAGTGAAAACAATCCGAGAAAGTTTCAGACAGGGATCTGCTTTCATTAAAAACTGAATTACAAAGAGATCTGTTTCTCTGGCCGATCCCTTCATTTAGTTTACGAAAATGAAAGGAAATAATTGCCAATTTTTACTAATGAACAAAAATTTAGGTAACTAATTAAGATATAGATTTGAAATTGAGGTCGGGAAGGGTTGTCATCTGTTGGCTATTTTAGCGTAACGTCTTCGTTATGTTCCAATTATCAGAAAAATGTAATTATTTTTTTAATGATCGTGTTAATGTAGGTGACGGTGGTTTTCTTGAACAAATTATTCATTATATTTGCGGGTATGGGGAGGGAGGGGGTTAACGCCTTTCTCTGAGATTGTAATTATCTCGGGCCCGGGCAACGCCTGGCGGTTAGCTAGTCTAAAATAAAATCATCTAAAATTATACTAAAAGTATTTTTTTTATCCCTCTTTAATTCACCTTTATGTGATTAATAAAATACTAATATTCAGAAATACAGCCTGAGTAAAATTTTTAATTTGGTGGAAAATATTGAAACATTTGAAAAAATGAACAAACGAAGTATTAAAACATTATTTTAATATTACGTATTTATCTCAAATACTAGTAAAAAATACAACAAAATTTATCTCTAAATATTTTAATACGAAGGGAAAAAAATTCTAACGCATAAGACAGAGAATTTCAGATTGCGTAAAAACTTTAACAAATTAGATTCAAATCATTAGTAGTCTGTACAGTCACAATTGATTATAATCAAATATTTTTATTTACACAGATGAGAACTTTTTCTTAGGATCAGTTTAAAATAATTCATCTTCAGTTGTGGCTTTCAACTCTTTAGATGAGGTAAAATCAGGCCCCATTCATGATTAACTGGGGCTCTGCTTAAAGATAAATTAGGGGGGGCCCATTCTAATCGTTGCAACATTCATTATTCAAATAGAACTGACGGTCAGTCATATGTGTATGTGTAATGCATAAACAATATTTTTGCACCTTGGATTTTAAGTAGAAGAAAATTCTTAGCTCCGTCAATTCTAAATTAAGTACCTTAATTAATAAAAATACTCGTTTTTTTTAGTGCAGAACAAAACTCTTTTATATAACTTTAGCAATTTGTTATATTACTTTAAGATGAATTTAATAACTTAAACTTATGGAAGAGTTAGAATTGGAAAAAAAAAAAGTAAATATTTTATAATTTAATATATGGATTTGGGGGCCCATTGATGTCCGGGACCCCTGGGCAAAGTCCCGATTTGCCCATGTGATAATAAGGGCCTGGGTAAAATGTTCCCTATGTTAATAAATCCTCTTTTCAATAACACACTATAAGTTTCCTGACTCAACTGAGATCAGAAGATCGAACTAGTCATTCCAAAGATCCAACTTTATTAGTTTGGAACCAACTTTTTGTGCTAAGACTTCTGTGAATAGGTCTTTTTGGTAAAGGAATCTTTCTCCTACCTTTTTATGGAAGTGTTGTATTTTGGAGCGAATGAATAATGTGTTTTTTAATGGCTTGATCGGGTCCTGGTCAGACCGACTAATTAAATGGCAGATCGTTCAATAACAAACATGCAATCGTAATAATTTGCGTATTTGAGTATTTTCCGGTCGATGCTAATAATCTACAAGCAACTTGCCAGCTTTGATAAGATTTTAACACTTAAAATATAAAATTTAGTATATATTTTCGAAATATTTTGTCGATTAGACAGAAAAAGTAACCATTTTAAATTGATTATACAGAAATAAAAATATTGACAAATTTTTATTTTCTGATGAGAAACTTAAAAAATATGGATGCATTCCTTGCCCATAGTTTTGACTTTCTAGAGAAGAACTTGAAGTTTGACTGATAACAAGTCAAAAAAATAATTAAAAAATATATATATAAATAAAGATTCATATCACGTATCCTAAACGTTTCTTCTTATTAACACAGTATAGAGTTTCAACGGAAAAAAGTGTTAAAAAATACAGCTAGAAAAGGAACGATGACAAGTTTACGAAAAAAAAAAAAAAAAAAAAAAACTCGTTCTCTATTGATCCGCTCAGACGTTATTTGTCATCGGGGATTAAACTGTTTTGTAACGTCTAAACGGCAAGGCCTAAAATAATGACGACGTCGTCTAATGATGAAACGCGTGATGAAGGATTATGTCAAACGCAAACTTGTCAAATGCCAAGCAAAGACAGCTTGGACAGACCAAGTGTTTTCTATTTTATATACTGACTAGCATGTGTGTTCTGGAGAAGTTTTGCTAGGGTTCAAGTACCTTTAGAATGCTAACAGTTAGCGAAATTTTTAAAGCTGGTTATCATGCTATGCTATTAGAGCCATTTGTACAAAACTTTAAGAAAGTATACTAAATGTGAAATATCTAGTAGTTTTCAATTAAATATGATTTTCACATACGTTCAGTATTTTTAACCCATCTAGCAGGGGTTGGATTGCCTTATTTATATAGCATAGTTACACGCTAAACGAATATGAAGTAACAGTAGATTTATTTCAATTTAAAAAAGAATTAGTGATCAGTTTTAGAATAAAACAGGAACGAAAAACCATGCATCAGGCATAGATTATGAAACACTTTCCAACACTAACAGAATATTAAGAAATGTCATATCTAAATGAGCCATTTAAGAAACTCACAATTCGGTAAAAATCCATTTTTAGCAATTTCTTTCCATATGCAGTAATGTGTGCAAATTCTGTCGTGCAGCCCTGTATAGGATCTATAGAATTTATACACACCACCTGATACACTCAAAATTAAATAAATTATAAATTTAAAAATACATACCACAGTGGAAAACGCATTACCAGCAATTATCTATCTTAGTCAGTTCTGTAACCAAATTCTTTTGTGTGTTTCTGCAAATGCTATGCACTCCATAATCATAGAAAACATGTTGTAGTTCACCTTAATGACAATTTTTAAATTTATTACGTTTGAAGCATCATAACACCATTAAAATGTGCCGCAAACGATTTTCCCCCCATAGATAACAATGTAAAGGAATTCTTTTGTGTATCCCTGTAAATGAACTATAAATGCTAGAGACTTCATTTACAATACCGAATATTCTATAGTAAACCTGAATAACATACTATACAAATTTCGTGGCAATCCAAGTATATTTACGAGTGTTAGAGCACGGTCAGACAGATGGCAGTCAGACGGTAAACAGACAAATCAAATTCATAAACACTTTCAAGTATGTTGTGAAGTGTTAAAAAGCATAGCACAGCAGCCCATTTTGTTAAGTATTCAAAATTCTAACTCATATTGGACCAGCAGTACATATATATACCAATAAACAGAAATATAGAATTTAGGGTTTTCCTATTGCTATAATGGTCAATGGAAGGGGAAAAAAGCATACCACCTCTTGTTGTGTGATCCAAAAACAAAATTGAATTAGCATAATTTCCCATATTAAACAACTTGCATATTAAGTTTGGAGCAATTCCGTCTCATATATTCTCCTATTTAGCTATCACACAAATCGTGAAAAATACGCCGTAGAAGCACCACCTTCTGGACGATATACGCCAAAATCTCATCCGCAACAATTTATGTCAAAGTTTTAACTAAATATGGAACTTCCTGAAATTTGGCGCATTTATTTACAGTACCATAAAATTTATACAAGGCACCGACAGACAGATATCGTTCCAAAATTAAACAAATCTTATTCAGGATATCCCAAAACGTGTAAATCCATCAAAAACAAGAAGCGGAAAATTTTAACTCTTTTCTAAAAAATATAAAATTTACCGAACTCTTTTTCGTTGAAATAATCTTTCAAACGAGGAAACTAAATTGCCAAAGATTTGAGTCACTTTCGTGTGATAAACAAAACAGAACAAATAAAAAAAAACTGCATCAACGAATGACACAAGAAAAATTGTGTTACGTACTATAATAACCCACCAATTTTCAGTAACTAGCAACTATAGAGAACAGTGTGTCTGTCACAAGTTAAAATAATTCACGGTCACCGATCACAAAAGTCAAGAATTCAAAAACATCTGAGAAATATTTTACTTATTGGACATATATTTGATCAACGATTGCTTCTTAGTATGGCCATATTTTAGCAACGGTCAATTTCCTGTGGAATTGATGACCTAATGTCATGTGCAGCGTCGCATATGCCAAAAATAATGTATGAAAGAAAGCAAGTTTCATAAGTGGATTTGTTGTTTTGGATGTTTTATCTTGTCTGTTTGAAGTTTATAAGCATGGTAAAGAAGAGATATATTAGCTTATATAATGGTTAAGATAAATATTATTATTCCAGAAAACTTGCAGTGCATTATGTTAGTTTACCATTTAAAAATAATTAAAAATGAAGATAGTAAATACAAGAAACATAGGCAACGCGAACGAAAAATCATGCATCAATCATTGATTATGAAACACTTTCCAACGCATTCAGAATAGTGTAACAAAACTGTACCGTTTAATAAGGTGAAATATGATATCTAAGAAAACAATTTGGAAAACGTATAACACACTTGCAAACCCAATTTCAGCAATTATAATCTGCAGTCGCAAATGTATCCGAATTCTTTTGTGCAGAATTGTATATCATCTATAGAATTTATCCATAACAAGTAATAGACAAAAATTAGTTTAATTTAAAAACAGGTACCACAACTTGAAACGCACTTCCAGCAATTACCGTTAATAGACAGTACTGTAACCGAATTATTTTGTGTGTCCTTGTAAATGAATGTTATGCAGACCATATTCTATAGTAAGCCTCTTGCAGTGCACCTCAGTGACATATTTCAATTTCAATATGTTTTAAATACTGTAACATCATTAAAATACGTAGACCGTAATGTAACGGAATTATTTTGAGTGTGCCTGTGAATGAAGTATAAATGCTACACACTTCATTTTCAATACCGAACATGCTATAGCAAACCTCATGAACATATATCAACTGCATGGCAATCAGAGTTAATTTATGCGAGTTAGAGCACGGACAGACAGTCAGATAGACAAACCGAATTCATAAACACTTTTCAACTATGTTGGAAAGTGTTTAAAATGCGAAATTCATTATGCCACTTGCAGATTCTCGCCATTTATTTGTTCGCTTTTTGTTTTTATCAGGACCGCTTCCGTTTCATTTTCATAAAGTGGCGGCCTGTTTTCGGGAGGGGGGGGGGATATTTCCTTCTTACTTTTATTTTTATATTTATAAACTGTCGAAATATGCAAAGATTTCAATTTTTTAAAACGATAAATTCAAACATATTTCTTAAAAAATTACTATATTGTAAATTTAATAAATATACTTAACATTTGCAGTGTTCAAATACTGTTTTATCATGCAGAAACAGGAAACAAATACCACACAGTTACACTCCCTTAGTGTTCCACTCTGCTTTATTAATTTATAAGTTTTCTTTAAACATAAAAAGGAAACTATACTGTTGAAAATATTATTGGACAATATAATCATATTGTGCCAGAAAATTATACCGGGTGCGTCATAAATTCGTTAAAACTTTAAAAATTCATTAAAAAGGAACAAATGATGTAAAAAAAAAAAAATGCGATTTCCATGAATGGGATTAAAGCGAGATCGGATTTTTAAAAATAACAATAAAAGTTGTAGTTAAAATAATTACCGATAGATGGCGCAGACATGGATAATACGAAGCAGGCGTATACAAATTAGGCTTATAGTAAAAGACCCGTTCCTTCGAAGCGTTTGACAAACTAAAGTATCCCAGCATTGTACTTTTGCCGTGCGGAATTTTCTCATTGCACCGGTTTCTGATTCCCCGTTCTTGTAAACGAGTTTAACCAACAACAACAACTGTTGATCTGGTAGCGAAAGCATACAACTTGCATCGAATGAAGAATCTATGTACATCGAGGTGTTTTATTGACAGCCTGATTTGCATAAATCTGCTTCAACTATTATAACTATGCATACCAGCACCATCTATCGGTAATTTTTTGAGCAACTTATTTTGTTATTAAAGAAAACCCGACCTCTCTCCAATCCCATTCGTGGAAACCGCAATTTTTTAGCATCATTTGTTCCTTTTTAATGAATTTTTAAAGTTTTAACGAATTTATGGCGTGCAAGATATTTGTATCATCATCAGAAAAATTTGTGAAAGATACAACTTTTGAAAAATACATTCATCATAGTTTCCTCCTATGATGTCGCATCATATATTAATTTCAGTAATTATTCCTCTCTTATTTAATTCCCTTTTACAAGTTTGTGCCTCTTTTCCGTTATTTTAAGGCTCAATTTTCTACAAAAAATATAATTTTATAAATTTTCCTTCTCCCCCTCTTTTTTGTAAGTTCAGTGTATGTAATAGATTTCATTCCATTTGTTCTGCAACTTTTTCGGTTATCATTTGCGTCAAAATCTCCATAATGTGCAGATAAAATAAATGAAAACCGCTACATGTACTCTGCAACAGTGAGCATAAAAGTCTATATGCCATCTCCTTATTTAGTCACACAAATCTGCTGCTAACATCTTTCTCTATAAGCATCCTGTTAAATTACACCGATTCCTAAGTGCAGCTAAAAAATCTATTCCAAAAATATCCAACGTACATATGAAAGAAATAACAAATTCATATATCACGGATTCAAAAATGTAAAACTTTCTCGCGAGCCCCATTTATGCGGTTTGATGTTCCCACACATATTGGCTTCCCCTGTAAAAATTCGTTAGGATGATTTATCCAAAAATGGCTCTGTTCTCTAAATTTTTAATTGTCTTTATGTTCTGTTGAAAGAAAATATCGCCATTACTATAACCCTTTGGCGAGACGTAAAATCATTCGAGTTTGTCATCACAAGAGAAACAATTAATTCTCTCTCTAATCATCCTGCTCACAACATGTAACAATATCTAGAAATATGTAACGGTCCCGGATGCCGCTGCCGATAGCAGTCGTAACCATGGGAACTTTTTATCTGTATTTGAGCAACGATCAGAATCTGGTAATAATTAAATATATTTTCGTCCAGTTTATATCTACTTTTCTCCCAAGTGTGCCTCTATTTACTTGTTTTGAATTTATGGATTTCTGGAAAATAATGACTTTTGACATCGAAATACTTAATAAATTCACTCTACCTCGATAAGCGAACCCTATTATAAAACTTGGTAAAAGGGAAAGGGGCAGAACTAATATATCATTCTCACATCATAACCTCCCTTTGTTTATTTCAGACTTTATGGTACTGACAATTAATGTAATAATATAATTAATATTCATCAACTAACCACTCACACGAGTAAATTTTTGCAACTTAATTAGCTTAGAGAATCTAAGTATTTTATGATGGTTAAGTATTCTTTTACACATTTTTCGCTATCGAGGATAAAAAAATTTTAGAACTTGAACACTGGACTCTTTCTAATTAGTTTTTCGGACACGTAAAAACATTTCGATAAATAATTCATCTAATGAACCAAAAGCTGCAAATTTTAAAGAAAAGCTCTTTTTTTAAGCAAGTGTCTTTTCCGTAAGTGATAGACTCTCGAGACATCATCTGTCGAAGAGTCGCCTCCAATTTTAAAGAACTGGGGAACATAAAACCGCCATTCTCAGAATAATTCATGAGGTGTACTTTCAAACTCTTTTTTATCTCGAAACTCTTGAAATTTGCCCTGTAACTGTATCCGTCACTCTTGGGCATCATTTGCCTTGAATTACTGTCCACGCGAGTAGAGTGTTAAGGTTACTATCTTTTTCTGTTCTTTTTTCTTTAAGGATTAAATAAAATTGAAGTTGTCAGTGGATTTTCACCTTTCTGGAATACTATATGTAAACAGTATTCTAAATGTTTTTTGTCAGTTTTAAATATAGGGTATTTTTTTTTCCAAAGAAAATTTTTTGTCGAAAAAAGGAAAAAAAAAGTAACCGACAAGCATAGATTATGTAACACTTTCCAACACATTCGGAAAATTGTAACAAAACTTCACCGTTTAACCTGTTAACCATAGGGAATAAACTTTTGTTCAACTCGTTTCACAATGGGAACTTTTTCTTCATAGTGATAATATCATCAGGGCTTGATTACTAACGGGGTACACTTCCACCAGTGAAACAAAAATAGAAAATTTTTCCTTATTAATGGCAGTAATTTTGCATGAATAGGGCGTTATAATAAGACGAAAATTTCTATTTAATTTTACTGGCGGAAGTGTTCAAAATATTACGGTAAATTTCTATGACGAAAAATGTCGTCATGTACATTGCAGTAGTAGATTGTGTATGACGAAAGATTTCGTCATACCAGTTAACAAGTTAAAGAAGCGAAAGATGATATCAATGTAAGCAATTTGGAAAACACATAAAACATTTGAAGACACAATTTCGGAAATTAACATCTGTAGTCGAAAAAGAACTCAAATTCCTTTTTGAAACTATATATGATCTATCGATTTGTATGTATATTACATAGTATGTTAAAATTTTGTTCAGTTAGGAAACGCTTAACACAGTTGAAAATTCCTTTTCAACAATTTCCGTGATTAAACGGGAATGTATTCGAATTCTTTTGTACAGCCCTGTATCTGTATAATTTATCACACCAAGTAATATGCAAAAAAAGTGTTTACATTTAAAAATGTTTACCACAACTGAAAACTCACTTCCAGAAATTATCGCTCATAGACAGAACTGTAACAGAACACTTTTGTGTGTCTCTGTATATGAACGATAAGTGCTATGTGCATCCTATTCAACAGTAAGCACCTTGTTATGCACCTCAGTGATATATATCAACTTCAGTGTGTTGGAAATAGTATAACATTATTAAAATACATTGCAAACGATCTTTCCCCATAATGTTATGGATTATTTTTGAGTGTCCCATCAACTATGTTGGAAAGTGTTAAAAACAGGGATTGAGGCTATCATCTTAGCATTAGCCAATTTTGACCATATTACTATAGGAGGGATGCCTTCAGAGAGGACTTTTGAAGGGAAAGTTACCCTAATTATCGATCTCGTAGAAAGAAAACCCTGAAAATATTGCACATTCATCCTTCGCAGACCGAGCATGTCGCAGACACGCAAACATTGACCAAAGCTCCTCATTTTTTGTGTCCAACATGCTAATCACTAGACTGAATACCCCCCCCCCCCCAAATAAAAAAACTAAATAAAAATTGCCTTATTGTCAGACTTTACTGCCACAGACTGGTTACGATTTAAAAATACTTTTTCATATTTAAATTGGTGATTGGATTTTAATTAGTGACTGCAGACTGGTTAAGCTGGCAAAATGGCAGAGCCTCCAATTTCACAGGTGCCCATGGTAGAGTCTGATTTCGAATCAATACAGAGTTCAACAGTGCTTCCAAGTCGTCGTTTTATGAAATGCTGGAAGTGTGATCGACGAAATTAGTTTAAATTTTATTATAATGGATAATAATATTGGAAATATTAATTATAAGAGCTATTAAATTCTTATATTAATAATATGTTATGATTAAACACTTTCAAGAAATGTTACATTTATGTACTTTAACCAGCATATTTTCATTTTGCTTCGGTGTTTGTTTATAATCTCTATCTACAGGCAAAGATATACAGCCATGCCTGAAAATTTAAACTAAAATGGAGTTGCAAAATGTTTCCCTTTTTAATAGTTTAAAACTCAAATATATTTCAAATAATTTCTTTATTTTTGTTTAAATATTTGGTGCAATGGATTTAAATTTAATGCTGTATTTTTATATACTCATTTGTTTCGTTTTGTAATATAAATAAAATTAAAATATTTAATTTTTAATTCTAGGATTTATTTGAACTATTTCGAGTTGCACTGGTGAGTCACTTTTAAATGTTGTTTCCTCATTTATTTTCAATTTTATGTTGTACTTATGAATCATCTGCAGCTCAAGAATTAATTGTTTCCTCGTATTTATTTTTTTCCCTTTGAACCAAAAATATTTATTATTGCTTTGAGTGTACATAAATCTACAGGCCGTATTAAGTTTATAATAGTTTTAATATTTTTAGTTTTACCAATCTTCAGGCATTAGTATACTTATTTTGGAGAGCAGTAGTAGTACACATGTGTCTTTTTATAGTACTATTATTATTAATTAAGATTATATTTCACTTAAATTAATTTATTTGTATTGTCAATAAAATATATACATTAACAATTATCATTAAAAACAGATATTTTTCTTAAAAATCGCATATGATATGATTATATCATACGTGTTTTTTAAGAAAAAGAACTATGTTTTTAATGATAACTGTTAATGTATGTACAATACAAATAAATTTATTTAAGTTAAATATAATCTTAATTAACAATAATAGTACTATAAAAAGACACATGTATACTACTACTGCTCTCCAAAATAAATACTAATGCCTGAATATTGGTAAAACTAAAAATAAGATTTAAATATAATACGTGCATTATACAAAAAGGATGTTCTGTTTTTAGACCGTCTAAAATTTATAATAGTTTTTTTTCTTTTCTTGTAAAGTTGATGACTTCCCTG
This sequence comes from Maratus michaelseni, assembly GCA_963931845.1. NCBI lineage: Eukaryota > Metazoa > Arthropoda > Arachnida > Araneae > Salticidae > Maratus > Maratus michaelseni. Next base: position 169,303,952 of record OZ007593.1, on the reverse strand, counting down.
ATGATGTCAGCCAGAACTCAAATTCCCCTGGCTAATGTTATAAACCTATGTTAGTGTGATGCATTCTTATTTTTAAAATATCTCATAAGAAAATTAATGTTTTTGACTTTTTTTTTTTTTCTGTGTGCTCTTCTTAAACGCGATGCATGGTTACGATTCTGCCAAGCAACTACAGATCCCTACGGGAAAACAAAGAGAGTGGCTTTTCAAGACTTCTACAAACAAGAGACTTATGCTCTAGCGAATTCAACAACAATAACACATACTAAGAAATCCTTTTATCAAGAACTCACGGAACATATATATGGAAGATCACAAATAACAGATATAAGACCACCATCACCAGATAAATCGGCTCCACCATTTACCATAAATGAAATAAAAACAGCGATATACAACTTTAATAAAAATAAAGCCCCAGGAATTGATAATATAGATCACTACATTGTAAGACAAATATTCAAAAATCACCAGCAATTAGTGTTAGGGGAACCGTCGGTAGCGTAATAAATTTTCTTATTTTTATAAATAGTTAAATCAGTCTTCAAATTTAATATACATTTTCATCTTTTGATATGTTAAAGAAGTTTGTTCAGCTTACCTGAAATTTTCCTTTTTGCGCCAAGTGATATCCACAGTAATCCAAAGTGTTGTAGCGATATTTATCTTATCCATTGATTCACTTATATTCGAGTAATAAGAAATAGTATTAGTAGAAAATAACAATTGTGTGAAATGAGCAGAAGATTCATTTTCCTTTGAATATAATATTATAATTCTTGGCTAGATGTACATGTTTAAAATCGCGTTTTGGAGGCTGCGTATAAGTGCTCCAATTTTACATTATATTAAATATATTTACATCATATATATACAAGAGCGTCTTAACTGGTCGGATACATTTTGGAAACTGAAGGGAGATTGTTATTTGAGTTCTGTGCACACGCGCGGGACAAACAGCTGTAGTTTGAAGGAGGGAGATCTGCAGTATTTCTCCAATTAGTTAGTTTCGACAGTCTCTGGTTTTATTCACTGTTTTGCATCTGCGGTTGTCACTTAAAGTACTTATAGTTAATTGGGGTCTGGTTTTTAACATGTTTTTCAATCGTTCGCTGCACGTGGAGATTAATTAACTGCATAAAAAAGGTTTCTCCGTCAATTAGTACAAGATATATATAATATACTACTAAAACTTAACTACTTTCCTACAGCTTGGAAACGGGGTGAATTAGTCTTTTTCCTGAAGAGCCGGAAATCACCAACGGAGGGAGACTCATATCGACCGATTTCCTTGCTGCCAATCCTGGGGAAAATCTACGAGAAATTAATACTCAAACGCATATTACATGAATTACATAATACTTCAAAATTAGAACCATCCCAGCACGGTTTCGTCTCTGGTAAGTCTACCGAAACAGCAATTCAAGAAGTGATGTCCACTATAGATTTAAACAAGCAAGACGGAAAATATACCTTCCTCATATCTTTAGATTTTTACCATGCATTCGACAACCTGCCCTGGGATGCGACGATGGAGGAGCTCGAGACTATGGATATAAGTAAAGCCTATGTAAACATAACGAGATCTTTTCTATCGCTTAGATCGGCATACACAAACTGGCTTTCAGGAGATCTACACTGGTTTAAAAAAGGATGTTCCCAAGGGTCGTGTTTTGGCCCTTTTCTATGGAGAATCTTCGTAAACAAAATTTAAAAAATTCTAAAAGAAAATGGACTTAAAGTAGTGGCATATGCCGACGATCTACTCCTAATAATATCAGGTCACACCAGAAGAATTATAGAAGAAAAAGGCAATGAAGCTCTTCGATTGGTTCAGGACTGGGCAGATGCTCACAACATCCAAATTACACATGAAAAAACGACAGCCTTGCAAATCAAGAACCGGAAATATTTGAAACGTCCACCCATTTTAAAGATATACAATAGATCCATTACACACAATCCTACATTAAAGTATCTTGGTCTGGTCTTGGACAGTACACTTTCTTGTCTTCCACACCTTCATGCAAAAAGAACGGAAATTAATACAATAGCTCAAAACCTCATGAAATTCGCAGCCCCACAACGAAGTATTTCAAAATCCATCCTAAAAATATGGTACAATCAAATTTTAGAGAAGAAAACAACCTATGCAGCATCAACGTGGTACCATAAACTTCAAAAATCTCATGGTCTACGACTATTATCAGCGATTCAAGCACAGTGCTTATTATTAATCTCTCGTGCATACAAGAAAACTGCTACATCTGCTCTCTGTGTCCTCACGGGAATAATGTCACTTTCATTAAGGGCCGAAAAAATAGCAGCGCAAGGAGCAATCCTCAGGCTGGGCATCCCGATGATCGACATACAACCGGATCTATATCAACCTAAATTCATTCCGACGGAAATAATACCACACAGTACATATTTTAATTGGGCGGAAGATGTGGAAGATCAACCAAGAATACAGGTATACACGGATGGTTCAAAGACAGAAGGAGTAGGATATGCCTTCTGCATATACGAAAATCAAAACCTAATAAAGGAACATCAAATACACTTAGGAACGTCAAACTCGATATATCAAGCAGAGCTGTTGGCAATACTGGACGCAGTCTCCTGGCTGCAAACATCTGCATACAGTCAAGCAACAATAAACACAGATAGCCGCTCTAGCTTAGTGGCGTTAACGGATATAAATACAGACAACTACTTAATAGGTCAAATAATAAAGAACTTGCAGCAAACGACAACAAAGATTTTCTTCAAATGGGTGAAAGGCCATTCTGGAGTCGAAGGTAATGAACATGCAGATAGATTGGCTAAAGAAGCTACGAAACCAGATACTCCAATAAAAAAAAATTTCCATCCATCACCTCCATCATACCTCAGAGGACAACTTAAACAATACTATTTATCTAAATGGCAAGATCAATGGACGATGGAACACAGAGGAAGAAAAGCATATAGCCACTGTCCCAAAGTCACAGAAGATTTTCTAATATCACACCGGAATATTTATTTATACACAACAAATCATGGTCCATTCCCGTCATACCTTTATCTTTTTGGGAAAGCACCATCTCCATACTGCACATGTGGCAAACGAGGAGACGCCACTCACTACATTCTTAACTGCCCTCTGACATCCGCTTTCCACATAAAAAAACCGGCTTCACTGAGAACATCGGTGTGGTTTCATCATGTCCTTAGTACTCCAAACTTAAAACAAAAAATCATAGAATGTGTACACCTATTGGAAAAAAACCAACAACTTTTTCAGATGCCTCCAGCGCATTTATTAGGAAACATCCAGTCCTCAGATGACGAAGAATAAAAATGATTATAACAGTGCTCACAAAAATCAGTGAAAAACTATAAACTCAAAGCTCAAAAGACTTCAATTAATCTAGAAACGTTGTAGACTAATAATCACCGAACATTTCAATACATAGACTATGCCTACACCATAAAAAGACTTAAAATCATCTGTAAAAACTTTTAAAATATATTTATAGACTATGTCCGCATCATACAAAGACTTAAAATCATTTGTAAAAACTTTTAAAACATATATGAATTGTATATATATCATTGTAAACTTTCAATTCAGTACTATGTAAAAGCCTAATGGCCTATTGGCCTCATTTGTATTTTTTTTTTTTTTTTTTTTTTTAATAAACTTGCCAAGCAGGGCTTGTAGAGCTTAAGCCGCATGGTAGGCCACCCTGCTTGGTTGAATCTGCATAATCTGTGTGCTCTTCTTAAAGGATGTCTCCCTCTCCCTTTTTCCTTTTTAGTTGTCAAAATATTTCTAAAATATATGCTTAATTTTATCCGAAGTATTAAAACCTTACTCACAGCTCGTACAATTTTAACCCATAAAATATTAAATTAAGCATATATTTTAGAAATATTTTGACAACTAAAAAAAAGAGAGACATCCTTTAGGGAAGAGCACACAGAAAAAATAAGTCAAATATTAATTTCCTGTGGTGATATTATAAAAATAAGACTGCATTCCACGCACATAGGTTTAACATTAGTGAGGGGAATTTGAGATCTGACCTATCTACCCTCTTAAGATTCTGAAATTTCAAAATGTTGTCTTTATTTCACGTATCGGTTTTCTTCAGATTTATTCTATTGCAACAAAATCTTCAGAATTAAATTAATTATGTTCTATGATTAACTTCACTATCACTGTATAAAAATTTTATTTATGATACGGAAATAATCAGCATGTATTGAAAACGTAAAATTTCAAATCAACTTTTGCGGGTAGCATTATAGCCACAAAAACTAACTTTTACTTTCAAATTTTGCTTTTCATTAAAGTAAATACATCAGATATAAACCCACACTTAATTTTACTAGCTTATATGAAAAATATTTTAGTTCCAGAGGATTATATATATAAATAATAATGTATACTACATTTAACAACATATTAAAATCGCACGCAAAAAAACCCCTCATAATTGACGAAGTAGTAGATTTTGTTTTATATCTAATGTGTTTAATGAAAACCAAAAATAAAAGTAAATGGCCCTAAGGTTGAGTTTAACGCAACTGTTGAGTTTAAAATTTTATTTTTTCAAAAGACGTTGCATATTTTCAGTGACATAAAGTTTTACCTCATTGATACTAAAGTTATTCATAAAATGTCGTACCAGCCACTAAAGAATTAATTCTAAAGATTTTGTTTTAATCGAATAAACCTTTAGAGGGGGAAAAAAAACTGTAATATGTGAAATAAGGTAAAAGAAACTTGAGTATTGTAAAACTGTTTCCTTTAAGCGCTGAGTTCAACTAGTTTCCTCATACTTTAATATTCATTCTAAGTATTATTTTGACGCCTTATATTTTTACGCGGCTCACAGCACGAGTGTTTACATTTCCAAGTAAAATATTTATGTTTAGAATGTGCCTGGATACGGCCGTCAGAGATTAGAGGCTGACCTTGGAATTCCGAAAGTCTGGGGAAATCGGGTCATGCGGATTTGCATCTCTTCAGCACTTTGATAAAATTCTTCTTTGATGCATTGGATTTTATTATGGAAGATACTTGACGCACTTGCTGGATTCAGATAAGAAGACAGATTTCACACCTCCTTTCTCTTATGCAAATGATAAATGTGCACAGAAATAAATGCAGGGATATATGGGGATTATCTCAGAATTAACGGATCATAAAAACATACTGTATTATTCGAATGTTTTTAGCTTTTTTTTGCCGTTTTTTTATGTACTAATATGGGCTGCAAAAAATACATGGACTTATTTCATTTCTGTAACCAGAAGAGAGGAAGAGGGACTGAGCCCTTCTCCCCCCTCTCTAGCAACTTCTCTCTATACTCTTTAGGACCTCTCTAAACCCTCTAGACTTCATAATAACTTTATTCATAAATATCACCCACATTACATTTTTAAGCTTTTACTCTTTGTGACCAAAGGTTTAAGCTGTCTGAGAGCCCGCCTCCCTCCCCTAACATCTTCTTGAGCGCCCTCTAGTCTTCATAATCTTTTAATTATAAATAACATCCATAATATATTTTAATAGTTTTACTGTTTGTAATTACGGGTTTTATGACAGGTGGACTTGTCCTTTGTATCTATTTATCATCATCTGTTTTATTTATTTACTAGCTGATATATCATAATCGTAAACCTCAAATTTGTATGACTTTATATCTTTAATCCGATTTCAAAATAATTTATATTTTTTAACAGAAATCCTTCCAAACGAAACTCTTATCGGGGCTCCTGCGATATTTATATTTTAAAAAACCGAATGCGTCGAATACAAAATAATTTGCAATAGTTTCTTCTAAGAATAATTAAAAAACTGCTTAGTGAAGTGATTTGTAATTTTGGATTGTCATATTTGAAGCTCTTAAAAATCGATTTATGTTAAAAACAACAAAAAAAAAAAAAAAAAAAAAAAAAGATAGATTAATGTCTTATACTCTGATATCCAGAACTTTAAATGTGACAGGAGTCCATTGTAGTTTTCAATGGACTATCAGATAGTGTATTTATTTTAAGACTATTTACTAGGACGCAACACTTTACGAAAAATTATAAATATTGATAAAACAAGTGGGTAAGTGTGATCGAAGATCGTTCAAAGGGTTTCGTTTAATATTCCTTTCAAAACACTTTATCCTTCCTTTAATAAATCCAAATAAATTTCATTTAGCAAAAAAAAAAAAAAAAAAAAAAAAAAAAGTCATGTTTTTTATAAAGTAAAAATTCACCGGTCTATTTTTTCGTTTTTTTTTTTTTTATATCTAAACCAGCTCGATAGCGGGCTAAGCCCGCTATTATATTCTGTCATAATAATATCCGTCATGCGGACTAAATGCGATATTTAAAAAAATAATTTCAAAATTAAACAAATTGTACACCTTCAAAATGTTAAAATATGCGAATATTTCCATAATCGGATTTTTATCACGATTCAATACATGATGTATACATGATATGTTTCAATACATGATATGTTTCTCAAACTCATATATTTACTATTCTCTATTACTCATATTGATATTCGCTTTGCATTATTCTCAAACATCTAAAAAATTCGTTAAACTTCCAATATGATGTCAAATTTTCTTTTTAATTCTCTAATGACGTGATTATTAATCTGCTTTGTGTACATACACATACTCATACTCCTTGTATTATTGAGAAATCTTAGACATTTTCCGTTTTATTACCACTATGACGTCAATCAATTTTATTTCCTATTTATCTTTTTTTCAATTGGTGAAACTTTTTATTTCATTTTTCACGTGGAAATCGTCTGATAGAAAATTAATTATTGTGGAAAGAATTTCACCGTGGATTTTAAATTTTTGGCATCTGCTATAACGAAAAATGTTTAAATTTAATAGGAAAAGATTGTTAGAATTTTGTTTTTTTACCTCTATTTTTTAGAATAACACGAATTTTTCAAATTTTAATATTTTGAGCTCTTCACAGCTGGTATTCATCTATATTCACAAAGTTTCAACTCTGTAAGTTACATAGTTTTTTAGAATGGCTCTGTGACGGACAGACAACGGAGCGGGGGTAATAGGGTTTCGTGAGATGAACGAAACCCTAAAAAGTAAAAGAAACTGTGTGACGTTTTCAGATTATTAGCAACTCCTCAGTATACCAGAATAGAGTCCCGCACGGGTTGGGTTAAGCCTGATACGTTCATGACTTGAAATTTTTGCTTAAAGTTAATCCGACCCGAATCCGACAAGCGAGTTTCGTCAAATCGAACCTGATACACTTCAGCCCGACCCGAACACACAGTGAAAAAAAATTAATACATATTTTAAACAAAAGTAGAGAGAAAATGAGCGTCCGGCCTCAGGAGGTGGAGTGTGGAGGAGGAGGGAGGAGGGCTCCTCCTCCCGAAGTGCCCTCCTCCTCCTCCTCCTCCCAAAGTGCCCTCCACCTCCCGAAGTGCCCTCCTCCTCCTCCTCCCGAAGTGTCCACCACTTAAGATAAGGGGATTAATTAAGGATTAGTGTTAATTAATTTTAATTAGGGAACTTAGAAATTTTTTGAAGCAAAATTTTTTTTTTCGCGGAGAATTTCCTACTAGAGTACGAGGTGTGTTTCAAGGGATTTATTTTAGCGAGTTAGAAATTTAATTAATTTTAATTTTAATTAATTTTAATTGGGGAACTTAGAAATTTTTCGTAGCAAATTTTTTTTTTTTCAACGAGAGTATGCAGTTTGATTATGAGTATATGCAGTAGAAGTAAATGATTAATTAATTAAAAATATTAATTAAAAATAGTAATTAATTAATTTTAATTGCAGAACTTAAAAATTTTCGCGAGATTTTTTTTTTTTTTTTCCAACGAGAGTAGGGTATTCGATATACACGTTAGTGGAGAATTTTAAAAGTCAATAATGGTTTAATTAAAAATGGTGATTAATTTTAATTGGGGGACTTAGAAATTTTTTTGCGATTTTTTTTTTTTCAACGAGAGTATGCTATTCAATATATATGTTAGAAATAATGATTCATGCATTAAAAAAGGTATTAAGATTTTTTTTTCTTTTAAACCAAAAATAGAATTTAGAGTTAAAATAGAATTTTTAGTTTAAAAAATTGCCAAAAGTAGGATTTTCAACTGAAAGTAATCTAAGATATAAACTCTCAACTGAAATGAATTTTGCCTTAAGGTGTGAGCTTTTGGCTAGAAGTGACCTAGAGTCAAAACTTCCTGGTCCCAGGAATCACCACGGTGGTTATAGTAAAAAATATAGGGTCCCGTATGAATTATACTGTATTCAATTTAATAGCTCCCCCCTCCCCCTTCCCCTCTCCACTTTTTTTTTACCCAGAGGGCCCCTTCGATATACTAACAATACGCACTTCAAAAGTATAGTGTACTATAAAAAGAATTTTAGCGTATATGTAAATAAACAAGTATGTAAAATCAGGCATAGCAGCATAATTCATGAATCACTTTCCAACATTATCGAAATGTTATGTGAACAAAATATAATTTTACCATCTAGTGCATTAGTTAATTAAAATAGTGAACAGTTACAGATCCCCTTTTTAATAAAAAGGCCTAAGGCCCTTCACAAAAAATCCAAAGGATTCAAGAAAAAGCTTTACACTACTGATAGCCAAAACATATAGGATTCTTAAATGGATTGAAGTATACAAATAGTTTATACAGGAATACATTTATTTAGGTTAGCATGCAAAAATAGTTAAAAATTATAGGGAAGCCTTCGAATGGAGTGATTATACGTTTTGGGGACCCTTCAAAAGAAACTGGAAACAGTTATAGATATTGAACCCTTCACAAAAAATTGGACAAATCCCCTATTTAATAAAAAGGGCCCCTTCACAAAAAACCAACTATGCATAAGATCCCTTCCTAAAATCAGATAATTTACACCTTACCCTTTTTTTTTTCAATTCAAGTTAGGCTAAAAGTACAGCTTACGCATCGATAGGTTCAAAATACAGGGACCCTTCGAAGTGTGAACTCGCATTAGACTATAGGGCCCTTCATAAAATAAATGAGATACATGCCCTATTCGAATAAAAAAAATCCCTTCACAAAAACTGTAGGGATACCCTTTTGGAATAAAAAGGTCCCTTCACAAAAATCCAATTATGCATAAGAACCCTTTCTAAAATCAGGTAATTTACACTTTCGCCTTTTTTTTTCATTTCAAGTTAGGCTAAAAGTACAGCTTGCGCGTCGATATGTTCAAAACACATAGTTATAGATATTAAGCTACCTTCACAAAATAAATTCAATAGATTCATATTATATTACAACGACAGAAATACAAGGGATACTGACCTTCCATGAAAATCCAAGATCACTGTTTAAATGAAAAGGCTCCCTTCGGAATGCACCCTGTAAAAATATTTTAAGAAATAGACTGCTATTCTCAAATGAATACGAATTCATGCAATATAAAAATAGGTTTTACACGAATACATTTTTAGTATAACGTTCAAAATATAGATTTTAGAAAAGAAAAAGTACATATTTCACCAAATTTATCATACAAGTCTGTAAAATAGGGTAGATCGTTTCATGA